>OX578133.1:88901000-90391000 GCA_951213105.1 Amaurobius ferox
TTTATCCTGCTGGGCCTCCACCCCCGTTTAATGTTGAGCTACATTGTAATTTGTGTTTCGTCCTTAGCAATTGTCCAGCAGTATATCTCTCTATCTATCTATATATATATATATATATATATATATATATACAATGTGTGTGTGTATACACATGTTGTTTGAAAATACCTTAGATTGTTGTTAAATAAAAGTATTGTTGATAAAACCGGACTTTAACTATAGACTTATTAATTATAGTTTTACACATTTTCCATACAATATTATAAAGGGTTCCTTGGGTAGTCCTTAATCATCCCAATAGCAATAGGGAAAATCCTTGAGTGTACACGTTACGGTTATCTGTATTATAGTGACCATACACGATCGAATAAAAGTGATAGCAGGGCCTCTGGGGAATAACTTAAATGTTAAGGCAACTAACAGGGCAGCAAATCTAGATTGATAAAGAAAGACAGTTACAGAGTTGCAGTGCATCGCTTAATGAGTAGGAATCGCCAATAAAACTGTCACAGAAGCCATTTATCTTACCCATTAACGTTATTAGCAAATGGCTGCCCTATTCAGGAATCAAATAATATAAATCCGAGTGTGAGTTAGATTTCCAGCGGCTATTGCGATCTAACTCACTATGGGATATTCCCTTTAGGTGGGCACTCATGTAGAAACACCCCACTTTATGTGTATATTCCCTCCTCCGTGGTTTCTCCCTGTGAAATCGCCAATAAAACTGTCACTGAAGTCATTTATCTCACCCATTAACGTTATTAGCAAATGGCTGCCCTATTCAGGAATCAAATAATATAATTCCGAGTGTGAGTTAGATTTCCAGAGGCTAGTGCGATCTAACCCACTATGGGATAATCCCTTTAGGTGGGCACTCACGTAGAAACACCCCACTTTATGTGTATATTCCCTCCTCAGTGGTTTCTCCCTGTGGAATCGCCGATAAAACTATCACAGAAGCCATTTATCCTACCCATTAACGTTATTAGCAAATGGCTGCCCTATTCAGGAATCAAATAATATAATTCCGAGTGTGAGTTAGATTTCCAAAGGCTACTGCGATCTAACTCACAATAGGATAATCCCTTTAGGTGGGCACTCACGTAGAAACACCCCACTTTATGTGTATATTCCCTCCTCAGTGGTTTCTCCTTGTGGAATCGCCAATAAAACTGTCACAGAAGCCATTTAACTTACCCATTAACGTTATTAGCAAATGGCTGCCCTATTCAGGAATCAAATAATATAATTCCGAGTGTGAGTTAGATTTCCAAAGTCTAGTGCGATCTAACTCACAATAGGATAATCCCTTTAGGTGGGCACTCACGTAGAAACACCCCACTTTATGTGTATATTCCCTCCTCAGTGGTTTCTCCCTGTGGAATCGCCAATAAAACAGTCACTGAAGTCATTTATCTCACCCATTAACGTTATTAGCAAATGGCTGCCCTATTCAGGAATCAAATAATATAATTCCGAGTGTGAGTTAGATTTCCAGAGGCTAGTGCGATCTAACTCACTATGGGATATTCCCTTTAGGTGGGCACTCACGTAGAAACACCCCACTTTATGTGTATATTCCCTCCTCAGTGGTTTCTCCCTGTGGAATCGCCGATAAAACTATCACAGAAGCCATTTATCCTACCCATTAACGTTATTAGCAAATGGCTGCCCTATTCAGGAATCAAATAATATAATTCCGAGTGTGAGTTAGATTTCCAGAGGCTATTGCGATCTAACTCACTATGGGATAATCCCTTTAGGTGGGCACTGACGTAGAAACACCCCACTTTATGTGTATATTCCCTCCTCAGTGGTTTCTCCTTGTGGAATCGCCAATAAAACTCTCACAGAATTCATTTATCTCACCCATTAACGTTATTAGCAAATGGCTGCCCTATTCAGGAATCAAATAATATAATTCCGAGTGTGAGTTAGATTTCCAGAGGCTAGTGCGATCTACCTCACTATGCGATAATCCCTTTAAGTGGGCACTCACGTAGAAACACCCCACTTTATGTGTATATTCCCTCCTCAGTGGTTTCTCCCTGTGGAATCGCCAATAAAACTGTCACAGAAGCCATTTATCTTACCCATTAACGTTATTAGCAAATGGCTGCCCTATTCTGGAATCAAATAATATAATTCCGTGTGTGAGTTAGATTTACAGAGGCTAGTGCGATCTAACTCACTATGGGATAATCCCTTTAAGTGGGCACTCACGTAGAAACACCCCACTTTATGTGTATATTCCCTCCTCAGTGGTTTCTCCCTGTGGAATCGCCAATAAAACTGTCACAGAAGCCATTTATCTTACCCATTAACGTTATTAGCAAATGGCTGCCCTATTCAGGAATCAAATAATATAATTCCGAGTGTGAGTTAGATTTCCAGAGGTTAGTGCGATCTAGCTCACTATGGGATAATCCCTTTAGGTGGGCACTCACGTAGAAACACACCACTTTATGTGTATATTCCCTCCTCAGTGGTTTCTCCCTCTATCAGAGAGAGAAATCGTTCAGGTCGGATTAGCAATTAAGTACTGTAATATCCTAATCCCTCTTGGATGTTTTCTGATGTATGATTTCAGCATATTTAAATGGGATACAACACATAAAAGTTTTACCATGATTTCTGGTGGGTACCCACTAAAAGTAAACATCACTTAACATGCAGAGGAATGTGATGTATTGTCTGTTCAAATTGCTCTTTGTTAGCAACAATGACTATTTGAATTCGAGAAAGCTTATTAAAAAGGTTCCGATGAGATGTCATCGCTATTGCCATCTGTATAGCGTTTTCATCGTTACATGCGTCGATTCTTAATAATTAGACAATTCTGTATTGCTTTATAATTCGTACTTTTGTCTATCTGGTTTTGTTGCCTACTTCGTTATTCCAACTTTTTAACTTATCCTCTATGTGAGCTGCAATCATTGTTATGAGATCGAGCATGGCTACTTTATTATAGATATATCTAACGTGTACACTCGCGGACATTTCCTTACAAAGTTATTGGTGTACTTAAGGATTTTCTTAGCAGTCCTTTATAATATTAGTGACAGAAAAGGGTGGAAGAATAGAGATTTTTATGATATCATCCTCCATCATTCCAAGAAGACCATCCTTAAGATTGTCCTTTGAAAGTGGTAAACATTCGGCGATTTAATCCATTGTTGAATATTTGATAATTTGCCCTAATGTTTAATTAGGAAATATTAAATGATTTAATATTAAATGTAACTGCAAATATTGAAACGGATATAATACCATTCTAATGCTTAATATAAATTGTTAGTTTGTAGGGAAAGTCATGTTTTGGTCACAAAAGATTCTTTCAAGTAAGATTGTTGTCTAAAAATCGTTTTCATTATGTCCCAGTCTCTTTAATTTATCTTAAACGTGTACTGAAAATTTAATTTTATTTTCAGTTTATAAGCAAAAATAGTTTAGTTGAAGTTTAATTAGCCCGCATATTTACGAAACAAACGAATATAATATAGTTTATTTTAATTTCTTATCTGTGCTAGTTTTCTTTTCAATTTTAGGTGCTAAACCTTTGTTAAAAATATCATTCGTTTATCCAAGACAGTGAGGATGTATATGATTAGATGTTGATAAATTAGAAATTTTTATGAAAATATAATATTATTCGATACAACTAATGAAAACGAAAGATAAACTTGAAACAAGTTACTTTCATTTTAAATTAAGTTATTTTTTATGCATATCGTTAAAGAAGTTTTAGCGCTCAGGAAAATATCATTAGTAAGTAATTACTATTTTACGATACGAGCACAAGGTTTTGAAAGGTTAACGAGAAACTTGAAAGCATTTTAAAGAATGTTTCAAAAATATTTTTGCTTGGAAATACATTTCTCATATACAAATTTTGTTTTTTTAGTTATTTTAAAAATTATGTTATTGCAGATAAATATATATAATAATTTTTTTTTTATTTCTGTGATATACATATATATATATATATATATATATATATATATATATATATATATATATATATATATATATATATATCACATATATATATATATATATATATATCACATATATATATATATATATATATATCACATATATATATCACATATATATATCATATATATATATATATATATATATATATATATATATATATCACAGAAAATAAAAATGATTAATTATATATAACATAAAGTTAGAGCAACAAACAAAATGTAGAACAATGTCCAACAAGAGTCCAACTGGTTGCTGAGTTCTCTAGCCTCCAATAGCGTGCATGGTCGTCTTCCCCCAATAATGTCGAACATTCCAACAGATGGCCACTATCCATATCAACTAATATTCCATTGGTTAAAGTAAAAGGTTTATTTGATCTACTGCTAAAGGCATATATATCAAGAAAAGTGGTGCAAGTGAAAACCGTTATCATCATATTTTCCTCTAACGTAGTAATAGGAAAATAAGATGTACAATATCTCAAGAACGGCGTATGTTAACGTTCTGTAAATTATGTTATTTGCTGTTAAATTACAAATTACATATAAACGACTATTTCCGTAGCAACTTTTTATATAATTATATTTTTCTTTTTCTTTCTCAAAAACAAATTGTTTGAAAATAGAGGATCATCCAATGGTCAAAACTTGTCGAAAATCTATAGGTCTTTGACTTTAAAAATGAAATGAAATTCTTTTCTAAACTGGTGTTCAAAATTATCTTTACATGCACAAAAACATTGATTTCCCAACAACTGTTTAATATAATCAAATACATTTTTGAGGGCAATACATAGCATCATAACACATAAATACAAATTCAGATATCGAATATGAGTGCATACGATACAAAATTAATTATGAAACAATTTGCCACTTCTATCAATGTTAGCCCGGCCTCTAAATTTCCGATAGCTTGTGAATTCAAAGATTCTCTCCAAACGATACTTCAGGGCCATAAAAATCTGTTTTGAGTCGATAAATACCGAAATCAAATCCTGAATTGCAGAAGTTCGCAGAAAAATACACTTCGTTCATAACGCCTGCGCTGCTTATTCTTATGTATGTAAAGATAATTTTGGACCACAGTATACGTGATCAATTTGCTCCAAGTTTTGTCCATCTCTCCTCCAACAAAAGTATACACATCTTTGAAAATAAGATTTATTCGTATTCGAGAATGCACACAATTCAAAAGACGCAGTTTTGGGGATCCACCACAATAATTTACCTTCTCAAATTCTATGTATTGTAAAAGGGATTAAAATGCAGCTTTTTAAATAAGTTATTTGCATTATTCGGCATATACGTTTGAAGAATCTAATTGCTTGCATTGTATATGGCATTTCTTGAGTACTTGCGTTGAGCTTTAAATCCTTTGTAAAAACTTGGTGTTTTTCTTTAAATATTCATTCTATTTGGTATTCCTTAAATTTGTGCCTATCCCCTACACAAGAAGATTATGATTATTTCATGGAAACTCAGATCCACTATCAATAAATCTAAATAATATAAAGGAGAAAGATGATACTTTTAGAAGATGAAAGAAATATTCTCTCTAACAATTTATTTTGCGACTTGAATTCTTGGAATTTATTATATTTTATAATTTATATGACAAGAATTTGATTGTGTTAAGTTGCTTTTTGCTTAACTTCCCCTTCTTGTGAAAAAATCAATTTTAGCTTATTTTGTACAAATCAGAGTCGATAATTTAGTATATAAAGCAAAAAGAGAAAAAATGCAATTTGTATATAGTCCTTATTATTCAATTTTCAGTTTCAAATTCGAAATTATATTTTTCAATTTCATCTTTATTATTTAGTTGGATCTATTAGAACATAAGTTTTATCCTAATATCTGGCGATGATTCTAAAATGAGAATTACCTGAAATTGAAAGGGCACAAATATATAATTCAATTTTATGATGCGACAGAGTAAAAATGCTTTTTAAAACCTAAAAGGTTTATTTTCAAGTTGAAAACCTCTTTTGGGGAAGATTTTGGAAGGTTTCTTAGAGAAAACTGGGCCATATTGCTATTACATTCTAGAAAACTTCATTAATTTAGTACATACAATGTAGCACACCAACATCGCTAATCATTTGGTATTTTATGACGTTAAACAGACGTGATGCCAATTTGATTATTATAATAATTTTTGTTTCAGAATTTGCATATTTTGGAAGTCTTGCCGTTCGACAATAGCAAGTCACTTGCCTCGTCACGTCAGGCAGGTGGAGGGTATTTAACTCCGGGCTTTGCTTCCGTCTCTCTCTCTACGGCTCTTTAATTTAAGATTGAGCACCCAGCACGGCAACCAATGAAATAATTTTCAACTTGACGTAATGGGAATTAAGATTCGATATTCGTGATGTCACAGCCCTGAGTAAACTTGAGTTGTCAAAACACACGTATTATTACAGTTAAAAACACTTTGTTAATTTTGAAATGGCAATATTCAGACGTAAACAACTTGTGCAAAGATTTTAAATTGTGATGTGTACACAGACTCCAGTGACCACCAAGTTAAATTTAGTGACGTTGTTGGAGTAAGATGACAGTCGCAGTTAACAAATGGTGTCCGTCTTTGGAGCCCGAGAACAAAATGCGCGCTTTCTTAATTCCCATGTCGTCATAAGCGCAGAGCCAGGTAAAAATAATGAAGTCAGTCATGCCTCGGGACGAGGACGAGCACCAGCTGTCTTCCTCTTTGTCTTTGGCACCAAAAGCTACTCACATAACCAGCTGGTTGGTTTTTACGCCAAGTTCGAGTGTTGTGATTTTCTTATGTTTAGTAAGAGGCTTACCTTTTTTGTTTTTAAGTTTTTGCAAATTTTGCATGTGAATTATGCATATAAAAGTTAATTTTTGTCTGCGTGATGTCCTCCTTTAAAAGTCTTCTAGTAATCTCTACCACATTAGCGTGACCTAAGAAAAAGTGTTTTATAAATTGGGGATGCCAGAGGTCTAAGAAAATACCAGCAGTTTAGTAAAAGTGCTAACCAGTATGCCATGTTTGTATTAGAGTGGAAGATTCTAAAACGCTACTTTAAAAATGCGACAAATTGTCCTTTACGAAAATATGGTGGCGCCGCTATGAAAGTAGACTCATGCTCACCATACTACATATCATTATTCTACAGAAACTAGCTTGATGATTGCAACTGATGGACTCGATTGAAAGGCAGGTATGCAGTAAATCCAACATACTTCAAAAATATTATTTTTCAATAAAATAGAGTTTAAGGAAAAAAAATTATATGTAAATGATACTTTGCTCTGTCATGAAAAATTCAAAATCCTATTCTTTCTTCGGATGAAATTTTATTCGTACTTTTTTTTTATCCCCACATGAATCACTATACGGATTTTATTTAATCTAGAATTCGCTGCGTGAAACCATATCCTGTGGTTGAAATATATATTTTCATAGGAAATATTATCATGCGGGAAGGAGCGCATACAGTGATACAAATTTTGTTATGTAAGAGCCAAAGATAAAATCCATTTCCATATAACAAAAATCTGTTTTAAAAGACTGAAGATTATCACTTCTTGAAGTATCAGTTTGCTCTTATTGAAAGTAAAAATGTATATATATATATGTGTGTGTGTATATACCAACATTTTATTTTTTCATTTATAGAAATCCATTTTAAATTTAAATTCAACACTATATTCCATTTACAGCAACTTATTGAAAGGTCAGTCTCAACAACTTTTGAATAATTAAAAAAAAAAAAAAATTAAAATTAAAAAATAAGATTTTCATCAAAGTGACCACTAAGCATCAATACATCATATAAAAGTATAACTTCAATTTTGAAATAGAGTTGTCAATTATTTGATTATTTAATATATATTTATATATTTTATTTTGGAATATCAATAATTAAACTTTTTCTATTCACCAATGTTTCATTTCAACCAGTTACAATCTTAGACTACAGCCTTACCTGTAAACATTTTTGAGTTGGCTCACTGCAAAGCCATTCTTTATCTTTAATATCGCGTGTTTCAAGAGACAGTGGTAACTCTTTTTAAGTTATTTTATTCTTTTTCAAATTGAAAATCCTTTATTATTATAACACGTCATATAGCTGGATTATTTATTTTGATGTTTTATTTTCATTGATTATTGTTAATTCTGATCCAATTTTTAAATTCATCTACGTCAGGCCACGTGCATAATTTCTGTAATACAATTTACAGTAAAGCATACAGAAACGTAGAATTTTAGAATTACTGAACCAGGTATGGGGTACATTGGGCATGTGCCCATTCTCTGCAGAGAGAGCACTGAAACCATAGTTCATCTTTACCATACTCAGAAAAAAATAATGTATTCTCTCTCTTCTTTAGAGAGAGTGTCGTCACTTTCTTAATTGTGAATTGATGAGTCGGATGATATTTCATCTAGATCATTTTTGAAAGCTTTTTTAGATTTCTTACTCATTGGGAATTTACGTTTAATGCCTGATTTTCTTTGCTTATTAATATCTTCTTTACTTTTTTTTTTCTTCTTTGTTTCACTTTGTTTGCCTTTTCTGTTTTTCTATCTTCTAGAACTTTTTAAACATGAGAACTTGTAATATGGAAAGAAGGCATTTTTTTTCTTTGTTTCCGCTATTGTGGAGTTATATGAGGCAGATGAGAGAAACCTGATATTCTCTGCATTTCTTCAGCAGCAACAGGAGTGGATGATGTTCCAACTATTGGAGATGGTGGCATTGGTGTGGTGGAAATAACTTGTGAATTTCTAGGGGGCAGAGGAGGTAAACTTGATGTTCTCTGCATTTCCTCAGCAGCAGCAGGAGTGTATGATGTTCCAGCTATGGGGGATGGTGGCCTTGGTGTGGTGAAAATCATTTCAAGATCTGCATTGTCTGTGGTTTTCGATGGTGTGAAGTCTGTGTCATCAAAGGTCTAGGAGTTGAGCGGCTCAATGCCAGTTGCACTGAATCCATTGATGACATTATTCAAAGTTGCTGCTTTCTTGAACGTTATACTAGGCCTTCTTACATTTTCTTGATAGTTTTGACGTATCGTCTTAGAGGCGCCTCAGGAATACCGAATTGTTGGCTGTAGCATTCGTAGAAACTCCACATTAAACTTGCCTCATCGCCTCTTGCATAGCATCTTCGCACCAATTTTGTCGGTTAGTCTTTCTGCTGTACAGTTTTACCATCTCTGAAATGAACAAAAAGTATTCATAATTTGTCTATTAGCCTACTTATTTTGAAAGAAATTGTTTTTTCTAAATTTCGGGTAAGATAACGAATTCGCCATCTTGCCCGTACTGTGTGTTCGTCATCTTACCCGAATCTCCCCTACTATATATATTATATATTGTGAGGCCAGAATATGTCCTCACATGAGGCATGTTTATTGCAGTATTTATGGTGGCCAGAACACCTAACAAAGCGTGCAGACTGGCTGGCACCGAACTTTACAACAACTTGAACTTTTAGGTCAAATACAATAAATTTGAGTGTCCCATGCCAAAGGGGGCTGAAAGAGCCCTTGATAAATGTCAAGTGATGCCATTGGGTTCAGAAGAACCAATGAGCAGCAAGGAGAAGAAGGGTGGAGCTACCTCCCCCCCCCCCCCCAGCCGAAGGAACCAAGACACTTCGATACAAAATGTGGGAGAACGAACTCGGATCCAGAATGTGGTGGTAGAAGTAACTTTGATACGAAATGTTGCAGAAGTCTGACACGAAATGTGGTGGCGAGAAGTTTCCTACGAAGTGTTGGTGAAAAGAGTTTGACAAAGCAGCGAAGCGACCATGACCTAGCAGTTGCAAATATAAGTATCAGTCGAAGTGAAAAGTACGAGTAAGAGCCACACACCATAGAGTTATGGCAGTACGGTTAGCACTAAGACCGATGCAAGCGAGATGATGAGCCCAAGTCTAAACTGTAAGGTATGTGCTCATTTCCCCGGTCCTAGAAATATTCGAAATCTAATATCGCTGGTCATATCTCCCCGAGATAAAATATTAAATGCAAATTGATAATAATTGAAAGTTGATATTGTTGAAAATAGTGCTTTTGATAAAGTGATGTTGTTAATAAAGGAAATTGTTTAAGTTTTAAATAGGCTAGTCTTTTTATAATGATTAATGAATTCTTTTCAGGACTTACACAAAAGGTAAAAAATAATTGGAGGGTTATTGCGGCACAACAACGAGCGATGTACGTTAAAATGTTAATTCCACTATATATGAATTTACGGCAATGTTATAATAAATAATTAATATTAATAAATTATATTAATATAACCTAAATCTTACATTGTTTATAAACCACGTCCCACATTTGGTTACCGTGACGCTTTTGTGTAAGTCATAAATTTAAAGGAAAATTTTAATGAAAAATACTGAGGTGAATAAAAATAATTTAAATAAAGAAATGAATGAAAATTTTTGGGGAGCATATGTTGTCCAGATATTTTGCATTGGTAAAAAGAAATATGCACAATCACTTTGAAAATGAAAAATCTTTTGAATATATGATAATTGAAAATAATGTGTGAAAAATTTATGATATGTTAAGAATATTTTGTTGCATGAAGTATTTTATGTGCAGTATATTTTTAAGTGTATTAATGTGTTTAGATTAAGTTAAAAAATTTTGGAAGGGATAATTTTGTGTTAAATGCCTCAAAGGAATACTAGAAATTCGAGACGTCAAATGTCTCCCGATAGGTCGCAAATTGAAAGAAGTGAAATTCAGAGAGTAAAAATGGATAACTTTGGATTAATTAATTTATTGCCAAATTTTTATGGAAGGGAAGGAGAGGACATTGAATTTTTTTTTACGCAGTTCGAAAATATCGCAGGTATGGCTGAGTGGTCAGAAGAGAATAAAGTTATAATTTTAAAAACTAGATTGAAGGAAAAAGCGTTAGAATTTCTGACAAAAAAAGGGAATTGCAGAATGCAAACAACATGGGAGAAGTTAAACAAATTTTGATTAAACAATTTAAGCCATCTGTAACTATGCTTCAAAAGCAAATAAATTTAAATAAAATTAGAATGACGCCAGGCATGAAAGTTGCTGAGCTAGCGTTAAATATTTCTAATGCAACAAATGATTTTGTAGGAAATAACTCAACTAATGAAATGTTTGAAATTAAAAATAATATAATGTTAGTTAAATTTTTAGAAACTTTAAGAGGAGATATTGCATTTGAAATAAAGAAAATAAATATTACTAATTTTGATAAAGCAGTTGAATTCGCAGAAAATTTGGAGAAAATTATGGAGGAGGAGTGTGACCGTTCGGAAATCAATGCAGTGTATCGCAAGGAGAATAATGCTAGAAAAGTTAATGGTAATCAACGGGGAATACAGGAAAAATCACAAAATGGAAATGTATATTGCATAGGATGCGGGAAAAGAGGTCATTATTTTTCTACGTGTTGGCATAATCAAAACGGACAAAATTATTATGGGGAAAATGAATATGGGAGTCAAAATATAAGAAATGGACAAAGAAATGGTTTTCGTAATGCTCAAAATAGCGGATTCAGAGAACGAAAGGATAGTCGGTCAAATACCCAAACTATTCCGAAAGAAAGCAGTCAAAATCGCGGGTCTTTAAACTGAGAGAGGGGCTTTGGCCAAGTCAAAATTTAAAAAATAGACCAAAGTCCCAATCGAAAGAAGAAAAAGTGCAAACGCGAAATGAGGTTTTGAATTTAAATGAAATGCAAAATGATAAAAGGGAGGTTCGCACGCGAAGCCCAGGTAAATACATAAATGATAATATGTATTACGGCGATAAAGGGGTTAGCCGCAGTTAATAAAATGTCAAAATAAATAATTAGATAATAATGTCTGAGATAGAATGATAAACAATCGCGCATATAAATGGTTATAAATGTCAGGTATTCAAAGTCATAAGGAATAAAATAAATTGAAATAAATACATAAATATGAAGGATAACTAAATAAAAAGGATTTCAATTCATAAGATGTTAAATAGATAAATAAATAAATAAAAAGTATTTCAATTGTTAAAAATATAATATCAAAATTTTCAATTAGGTAAATAAAGGGTTTTTTAGACAAGAAAATAAAGTCTTGAGTATGTTTAAAAAGATAAAATAATTTTATATAAAATATAAAAGTTATGAACGTATTAAGCAATGAGTTAAAATAAATAAAATTTAAACAAACTATATCAAAAACTTTAAAATTAAATTTAAAAAAAATTTTAAATTTAAAAAAAAAAAAAAAAAAACTTTTCAAATTTTTTTTTGAAATTTCAAAGTCATATGAAAGGTATAGTAAAAACAAAATTAAATAAGAGAGAATCTCAACATCAAATGGAAAGGTAAAATTTAAATAATAAATAATACAATAAAATAATGTTAAATTTTACATGAAGTCAGTATATAGAAGGTACCATTAAGATGATTTTGATAATAATACAAGCCACCTCAAAGGAACCTAATAAATAATATTTAAAGAAGGGAGCTTTTTTAAGTTGAGTTTAAAAAAAAAAAAAAAAGAGAGTTATAAAAGGCAAGTAATGTACAAGCCCGTCTGCAGCATGCGAAGATAAATGGTTCATTAGCAGATAGGAATAAATAATATAATTAAATTGATGAACAGGTTTATATTTAAAAAGAATAAGTCGACGTTTATAGAACACGTCGAGTGGTGAATGAAAGTTTTACAATACTTTGTTACAAGCGCCTTTAAAAAGCTGTTTCTGTTAGCCCGCTTGAAGTCGCGCACCACGTTGTCCATTTCAACGTCTTCAAACTGCATTGCTTTGTCATAGCAAGAGGAGTTGAGTTGGGGCGTTACTGCTAATCACCGTTCAAAAAACGATTAAAATAGATAGGAATCATTGTGGAGGGTCTATTTTGCAGACCGGTCAGTTTTCCATGTTGTTCGCAAGGAGTAGTTGAAAGCAGTTTCCGGTATCGCACTCTCGATGGAGAAGGGAGTCTTTTAAGAAGGGGTTCTGCTAATGGCCTTTTCAAAGTAATCAATCAGTACCTGTCACAAATCAGGGGTTGTCGTTGTTTGTTGACATTCTGGGACAAGATGGCCTATTAAAGGGAAATGTCTAAATGTGTCATTCCCAGTGGAAAAAACTTACTGACTTCTGTGAAAACTATATTTTAATGGCTAATGTAAAAAAAAAATATATATATGTGATTGTATTAATAAGTATGTACCAGTATCAAGGTTCAGCAAAAATGTTATATATGTGATAAAGTTATCAATTGTAAAAAAATATTTGATGGAGTATATAAAGAATTGTGTTCAAAAAATAATAATGTGTAATTTGTAAAAAAAAAAAAAGTGTGTAATGATGTTAAAAATATAAAAGAACATAGTAGTGTGTGACATTTCAAAGTGAATGTGTATATGTTTAAAAGTCTTTTTAAATACTCAAAATTTAATTTAGCTTCAATTGAAAGCTGGACCTGGTAAAGTTCTTGAGTACGTAACTTATGTTTATTTTGTGTATATTATGTGTGCAAAAAATTTTTTTCTGTTACAGCAAGACTGTTGAACTTTTCTGGACGGACGTTGTCCAAAAGAAAGTGAAAAATGCCAATTACAGAGTTGCAAGTGCATCGAACTTTTGTTTCGAACTCTGATGGTTTAAAAATTTTTTTTTGTTCTTTTTTTTCTGTTTGTGGGGAGATATGTGAGGTCAGAATATGTCCTCACATGAGGCATGTTTATTGCAGTATTTATGGTGGCCAGAACACCGAACAAAGCGTGCAGACTGGCTGGCACCGAACTTTACAACAACTTGAACTTTTAGGTCAAATACAATAAATTTGAGTGTCCCATGCCAAAGGGGGCTGAAAGAGCCCTTGATAAATGTCAAGTGATGCCATTGGGTTCAGAAGAACCAATGAGCAGCAAGGAGAAGAAGGGTGGAGCTACCTCCCCCCCCCCCCCCCCAGCCGAAGGAACCAAGACACTTCGATACAAAATGTGGGAGAACGAACTCGGATCCAGAATGTGGTGGTAGAAGTAACTTTGATACGAAATGTTGCAGAAGTCTGACACGAAATGTGGTGGCGAGAAGTTTCCTACGAAGTGTTGGTGAAAAGAGTTTGACAAAGGAGCGAAGCGACCATGACCTAGCAGTTGCAAATATAAGTATCAGTCGAAGTGAAAAGTACGAGTAAGAGCCACACACCATAGAGTTATGGCAGTACGGTTAGCACTAAGACCGATGCAAGCGAGATGATGAGCCCAAGTCTAAACTGTAAGGTATGTGCTCATTTCCCCGGTCCTAGAAATATTCGAAATCTAATATCGCTGGTCATATCTCCCCGAGATAAAATATTAAATGAAAATTGATAATAATTGAAAGTTGATATTGTTGAAAATAGTGCTTTTGATAAAGTGATGTTGTTAATAAAGGAAATTGTTTAAGTTTTAAATAGGCTAGTCTTTTTATAATGATTAATGAATTCTTTTCAGGACTTACACAAAAGGTAAAAAATAATTGGAGGGTTATTGTGGCACAACAACGAGCGATGTACGTTAAAATGTTAATTCCACTATATATGAATTTACGGCAATGTTATAATAAATAATTAATATTAATAAATTATATTAATATAACCTAAATCTTACATTGTTTATAAACCACGTCCCACATATATATATATATATATATATATATATATATACACTCAAACCTGTTTTTGTGCGGTCTTTTTTTGTGCGATTTTATCGCACCGAGACATATACAAGCATCTAGTGAAACAACAGTCGTCGCAAAACCTGATCACCGACTACATGGTAACTGAAAAAAAGTCAACTCTAAACGAGTGCGAGGTAGCATCTTCAAGTGACGAAAGCGATTTTGAACCAGTTTACCACAAGAAAGTTCGCGTATTGTCAGACTACGAAGGATATTGGTTATACGTTTGTATGTGTAAAATAAGTACATATGGAAATAAAATATTTTAAAATGTTCGCATGTGTATTTTCTAAATCAGATTCCAAAAGGTTTGGCGAGATTCCAAGTAGCTGCCAAGCCTCGTGTCTTGATTTCAATCAAAAAAGCAATTCCTAGTTATTTCGTAAGGTTTTGAGTTATTTTCTACGTGAGACTTTTTTTTATGCGGTCCCTATTCACCGCATAAAAAAAATTCTTTTTAATTGTGTTGCGAAAACTATTTTTTATAGCTACTCGTGAAGTTTTGTGCGATTTTTTTTTATGCGTTTTCTTTTATGCGGTCCCTATCCATAGCACAAAAATAGGTTTGAGTGTATATATAAATATATATATGGGGGGGGGGATTTCTGCAACCAGGACGGTAGAGTACGCCATTAGAAGACAGCGCCACCTACAGACGACAGACTCTATAAAGGAGTCGACGCTAGAAAGACGAGAGGAAAAGAAGGGGAGAAGGAAGGAAGGGAAGATGGAAGGAAGGAAAGAAGGAAGGAAGGAAATAAGAAAGGAAGGAAAGAAGAAAGGAAGGAAAGAAGGAAGGAGGGAAAGAGAGAGAAGTTGATCGAGGAGGTCGCTCAGACGAGCGAGAGGTTGGAAGCGAGAGTTCACTCAGACGAGATGCTCTTAGTCGCTTAGACGCTATTGGTTGCTTAGACGAAAGCAAGACAGAATCAAGAATGAGACGGAAACGAGAGTGAGACGGCAAGGAAGAAGTGCAGATGAGGAAAGAGGCGTGCTAATACGATTGCTCGTCGTTCGATATCTTCAACTTGTGAAAAAATGTAAATAGCTTAAACATTATGTATAACCTAATGTCTTGAATAAAGGTATGTGGGTGTGCAGAGTGGAGTCGTCTTTTATCAACTTATTACCTGTCACCCCCCTATATATATATATATATATATATATATATATATATATATATATATATATATATATATATATATATATATATATATATATATATATATATACAATCAACAACAACAACTCAGTGGCCAAATTACTATCATCACTAAATGGGTTTATGCAAATCAGCTGTTCTGCAGCTAATGCGGAAGTAGAATGTCTGAATTAGTATAGAAATGAAAAGATGAAGATGTGAAGAGCATGGTCTCGATGTTGTAGAGACTACCTTCCCACTCACCGCGGTAAGCCAAAAAGTATCGTACGCCAGAACCATTCTTTCAGATCACATGCCAAACATCGTTTTATCGCCAGTTCTGGTACACTATTCCTGCAACTCCTGCAAAATAGTGCAATAGAAATAGTGTTAGAGGTGGAACTAATTGCAACAAAAATGATTCTGGTTGTAAATGGTAGGTAACACGTTCCTAATCAACATACTAAAAATATACATCCGTACTGTTGTGCAAAAGGCGTTTTTTTTTTGCCGCCATCTTGAAAAAACATGGAAAATTTTAAATAATCACAAAAAATCATATGTGGTATCAAAGTACAGGAAATTCCATGCTGAAAAAGAATATGATATTGGTTTGAAAAAAGAAAATGAATTAACAAAATGGTGGCGAAAAACTGAAAGCTTTTGCAGTGTTGAAAAACTTATTTTTATTAATCTAAGCGGCTTATAAATCCTAGGTACTTTTAACTTCGATCACAATTTTTTAAAAAATGTTAAATTAAAAAAAATAATTAAAATTTTGATTATTTAAAGTTAAAATTTCACATTAAACAAAATCTAAAATTTGAAAAAGTTCAATAAAAGGGTTTTTTATAATATAAAATCATATTTATTTAATCAAAATCAAATCTCATCTTCATCTGCATTTAAATCAAAACTGCCTCTTGTGTTTGTACAGTCCTTTCCACAACAGTTTTTACAAACTACTGAACATGGAAGTCCATATCGGTGACATGCACATTTCATGCTATTACATGGTTCTTCAACTGTAGTTTGGCAGACACATTTAATCATATTTAAGAGTTTGTCTGGTGTTGGGCTCAAGTCTGTTAATGTCGACTGAATTTCTCCATCAACCAACTGCCAACCCCATAGTGTAGGATCAGGGTTTGGCATATAAAGATTTTTTCAAATAAAACACTGAAAATGCACTCGAAGTAGATGGTATTTCGCTGCATTTTGTGTTGGAGGCAAACGAGATATATCAAATTATTTTATAGCTGAAGCTATTTTCCTAATGTATTGGTCATAATGAAGCACATTTAGGTTGCTTGTGTTGATGTTACCTCCATATAGTGACGCAATAACTTTACAGCCAATTCCGACCAAATATTTCTTAGTAACATCTTCGGATGATCCAAAATGAGAAGCCCATTCGCATAAGATTTTGGTTTTTATGATATTCTTGAAAGCAGAAGATTTACTTTTGTCAAATGACGCACTGGTGGTGTCACACCCTGTTAATGCGTAAACGAAAAGTATAGTTTTGCAAGCCTCCTCTCCAATACATCTTTGCATGGCTTGAATGTCACGAACTTTATCAGATTGTGCAGCAAACTGCATTAAAATGTTCTTAGAAAAATGATATAGTAGTAGGATTAAAATATCAGTATCATCAGCTACTACAGTGACATGTTTTTCCTTGGCTATGTTTAAAGCTTCTTTGACGATTAGTGTGTCTGCATCACCTTCTGTATGAATGACGGAATGTCCTCTGCCTTGAAAATAACTCCCAAGTATATTGATAAAGCGTTGTTTGTTTGTAGAGTCAGAAAGAAATTCGTTTTTCTTGATGATTATAGGCGAATTTTCATCAAAGACTAGTACAACAGACGACTGCTTCATGCGCAATATGTGCTCCATATATTTTATATGTGGTTTTTCATACCCATCAAAAACTATTGTCACTTTTCCATACCTTCTGTTGATATACGATTTGTGTTGTCACATGACATCGCCAAATGTTGCAGAAGCGGCCATCATAACTGTTGAATTAATGTACCACCATCAAGAACGTAGGAAGTACTTTCCTGGGAATGAGACCGTTGTATTTCATCGTATGTCAACAGAAGGTATGGAAAAGTGACAATAGTTTTTGATGGGTAAGAAAAACAAAATATAAAACATATGGAGCATGTGGTGAGGTGAATTTTACACACATAAATCTTCTTAAATAATAAAAGGCAATGTCTGTGTGTCCGTGTGTCTGTGTGTCTGTGTGTCTGTGTGTCTTATACACTATACGTTTCGCGACCGCGCGTCGGAGAGCTACGAAATTTGGCAATCGGAGACCCGGGGGGGAGGGAAGGGGACACGTGAAAACCGATTTTTAAAATTTTAATTATTTTTTTTGTTATTTAATGTTTTATGCGATTTCGACCGTTTTTTGCCATTTTTGCCCTTTTTTTCCCACGATCCGGACATCGTAGGAAAAAACAAATCAAACCATCGGAAAGAGCTGACAATTGCGAGTAAAAATATATCAATTTCAAATCTGAATTTCGATTTCTAATAGTTTTTAAAGATTTTAAAACAAAAGTCACTTTTTGCTCAAGAAAAGTATTTTTGGTTTTTAAATTCTCGCATAGTAAAAAGTACTCATAATTTCGACTAATAATTTACATTTTTAGAAAGGTCAAACATCTGGCATTCTTACAAGTCCAATCTGGTCAGGAAATATTCCGTATTGCCCACAGGATCGGGATTTTAAAAGTTTCCGAATTTCAATTTCTCGGCGTTCCGCTCGGCGTGCCGCTTCTTAACCGGAGTTTCACCCCCGCAGAAGGAGGGAAGGTGGTGGGTGGGGACGTCAAGGTGGAGGTGACGTCACGTTTCTGAATAGTTCCTTTACTCCATATAAATTATTATATTTATATTTTAAATGATGGAACGATATGGATTTTTTAAATGTATATTTTAACTTTTGGATATTTTAAATGGATATTTTTATTTTATGGATATTTTAAATGATGCAACAATGAAACAATTTAATGAGGATGATGGAATTAAGCATATGGTCATTTTAAATTGCAATTTGCGCGCGGGAAGTTAGCGGTAGGCCCGGGTTCGATTCCCGCCACTGCCAAAACTGCCGCCGTGTTTACGTGGAATACGATCACGTTAAATATGTGGGTCCGTAAGTCCTTCCGAGAGGTTGGTGGTAGGGGAAGGAGGATACGGCCCCTGTGGATGCCTCCCCCACTGGGTTCCCGTCTAAATTGGGTGAATATATAGAAAGTTATGGAGATTGTCGCGGAGGGCGCGGCAGCCCAGTGGTTAGCGCGCGGGAATTGCACTCAGTAGGCCCGGGTTCGATTCCCGCGACTGCCAAAACTTACGCCACGTTCACCCAGAGTACGATCACGTTAAACATGTGGGTTCGTGAGTCCTTCCGAGAGGTTGGTGGTAGGGGAAGGAGGGTACGGTCTAAATTTGGTGAATAAAAAGAAAGTTATGGAGATTGTCGCGGAGGGCGAAGTAGCCCAGTGGTTAGCGCGCGGGAATTGCACGCGGTAGGTCCGGGTTCGATTTCCGCCACTGACACGGAGTACGATCACGTTAAACATATGGGTCCGTATGTTTTTCCGAGAGGTTGGTGGTAGGGGAAGGAGGGTACGTTCCCTGTGGATGCCTCCCCCACTGGGTTCCGGTCTAAATTGGGTGGCACATTCTGGCCGTCCAACCAGTTACCTTACACCTTTATGGTAGGTCGCGCCAACGAGTTTGCCACGGTTGGAATTTGCCACGATCAGCATTTTCAAGGGTTGCGAACAGGCTGGTCGCCAAAGGCGGCTAGTAAATAATAAAAGGCAATGTCTGTGTGTCCGTGTGTCTGTGTGTCTGTGTGTCTTATACACTATACGTTTCGCGACCGCGCGTCGGAGAGCTACGAAATTTGGCAATCGGAGACCCGGGGGGGAGGGAAGGGGACACGTGAAAACCGATTTTTAAAATTTTAATTATTTTTTTTGTTATTTAATGTTTTATGCGATTTCGACCGTTTTTTGCCATTTTTGCCCTTTTTTTCCCACGATCCGGACATCGTAGGAAAAAACAAATCAAACCATCGGAAAGAGCTGACAATTGCGAGTAAAAATATATCAATTTCAAATCTGAATTTCGATTTCTAATATTTTTTAAAGATTTTAAAACAAAAGTCACTTTTTGCTCAAGAAAAGTATTTTTGGTTTTTAAATTCTCGCATAGTAAAAAGTACTCATAATTTCGACTAATAATTTACATTTTTAGAAAGGACAAACATCTGGCATTCTTACAAGTCCAATCTGGTCAGGAAATATTCCGTATTGCCCACAGGATCGGGATTTTAAAAGTTTCCGAATTTCAATTTCTCGGCGTTCCGCTCGGCGTGCCGCTTCTTAACCGGAGTTTCACCCCCGCAGAAGGAGGGAAGGTGGTGGGTGGGGACGTCAAGGTGGAGGTGACGTCACGGTTCTGAATAGTTCCTTTACTCCATATAAATTATTATATTTATATTTTAAATGATGGAACGATATGGATTTTTTAAATGTATATTTTAACTTTTGGATATTTTAAATGGATATTTTTATTTTATGGATATTTTAAATGATGCAACAATGAAACAATTTAATGAGGATGATGGAATTAAGCATATGGTCATTTTAAATTGCAATTTGCGCGCGGGAAGTTAGCGGTAGGCCCGGGTTCGATTCCCGCCACTGCCAAAACTGCCGCCGTGTTTACGTGGAATACGATCACGTTAAATATGTGGGTCCGTAAGTCCTTCCGAGAGGTTGGTGGTAGGGGAAGGAGGATACGGCCCCTGTGGATGCCTCCCCCACTGGGTTCCCGTCTAAATTGGGTGAATATATAGAAAGTTATGGAGATTGTCGCGGAGGGCGCGGCAGCCCAGTGGTTAGCGCGCGGGAATTGCACTCAGTAGGCCCGGGTTCGATTCCCGCGACTGCCAAAACTTACGCCACGTTCACGCAGAGTACGATCACGTTAAACATGTGGGTTCGTGAGTCCTTCCGAGAGGTTGGTGGTAGGGGAAGGAGGGTACGGTCTAAATTGGGTGAATAAAAAGAAAGTTATGGAGATTGTCGCGGAGGGCGAAGTAGCCCAGTGGTTAGCGCGCGGGAATTGCACGCGGTAGGTCCGGGTTCGATTTCCGCCACTGACACGGAGTACGATCACGTTAAACATATGGGTCCGTATGTTTTTCCGAGAGGTTGGTGGTAGGGGAAGGAGGGTAAGTTCCCTGTGGATGCCTCCCCCACTGGGTTCCGGTCTAAATTGTGTGGCACATTCTGACCGTCCAACCAGTTACCTTACACCTTTCTGGTAGGTCGCGCCAACGAGTTTGCCACGGTTGGAATTTGCCACGATCAGCATTTTCAAGGGTTGCGAACAGGCTGGTCGCCAAAGGCGGCTAGTACAAAATATAAAGCACATAAATACACTACTGTTACTCACCAAGTAGTTCCACCCAGCTCATCCGCGTTATGTATAGTGGGGTCCGCTTTGCATTTGCTAAAATAAATAATCACTCCCTTTTTTTTGTGGCCATAGAACAATTTATTTACAGAACACATAAAATCTCAATCAAACATTTACAACAATATATACAATTATAAATTCCCAATTTACCTAAGCTTGACCTCGGGGTGCACAGTTAATTTTGCATTAATTTGTATATTTTTTTTATTTATCCAAACTTGTATTCAATTACTTTTTTTTTAAGGAAAACAAAATATAATTTCATTTGGGCAAATATCCCATTTAGCATAAAGTTGCCCTTAACACTGTAGATAACTTCAAATATGTTTAGACATTACATATAAAACATTTAAAATCAATATATAAATTTCATACCTTCATTACATAAGAATGACTCTCAATGAGTGCTGGTAGCTATCCCTCTGCACATTGGAACGGGTGGCAAGATTAATTGAAGGTTAGTTCATTATTGACCGGTTCATGAAAATCACTGTCATTCTGGGCAGATCGATTGAGGATAAGCTGGTGACTAAAATCTCCACATCCTAACGTAGGCTTACACCCAGCGGCTTCTAACAGCATGCGTACAGGCGCTACCATAAGTCAGGAGTAATTACGTCTCCGTAAAGATCATCTGCCACGGACCTCACTGCATCCATTCGATGAGACCCAGTTGACTTTCGTCTGCTGCTTAGGAGCCAGGGATAGATGCCCCTACAAGACTCCGTCCACGTACCTTCGTAATGAAAGATTAGGCTAAAAGGTTGAAACCGTTCTAAATAGCTGTGACCAAGCACTGCCTCAGCTGCAGCAAAAAGAAAGCTGTTTCTGGAAAATATGCGCTACCCTAGAGTCTGTTACCCCTGGTTAGGTAAAAGCGCCAGTTCAGTGAATAATCGTTTCAAATACAATATTTGCGCAAAATAAAAGTTAATTCGTTTAAGCTGTGAAGGAAGCAAAATTATTAACAACGTCCTTTTGACACGCCCACCCATTTTATTCGCCCTCGAGAGAGAGAGAAACAAAAATATTCAGCTCCGTTAGGTTCTGTCGTGTTGTCGATACTATAAGCACGGGCGCCCATAGCACTTTTCCGGGGGGCAAACTCAAGAATGATATGTACAATATCGACTACTTTGATCCCCACATTTGAGACCTTGAATTTCCAGGGGAGCGGAAGTGCCGCCTTTATCTCCCCTATGGACGTCCATTGAAAAGGCTCCCTGCTTATACTAGTAACCTCAGGACAGAATCTAACGGAGCCAAAGTTTCGATTTCCCCAGGGGTGGAAAAATAGAGTCTTTCCAGACCTCACAAAAGTCTCCGTGAAGTCTGAAGCTTTACATCAAGCTAATCAATATTGTACGTCTCATCCATGAGTTTGCCCTCTGGAAAATGTTCTATGGGCGCCCATAGGTGAGCGCGATGGGGCACTTTCGCTCCCGTGAACTTTCAAGGTCAGAAATGAAGGTATCAAGTTAGTAGATATTTACCTCTCATCCTTGAATTTGGCTTGAATCCTACTCGTTCGAAACAAGATCGACCTCTTCTGCCGTTACCGCACTATATTTTGATAGTACTAATTTTGACACACACACACTCTCTCTCTCCCTCTCTATGTATCTCCCTCCCTCCCTTTCACCCGTGTTCGAATCACGTTAATTACATAATGATCTACCTAATTCTATTTTTTTCAGAATGCAGCTACATATAGAATTTCGTGGCTGTACGTACTCTCTCTAACTTAAAATTTCTAATTTCGAATAATGTTTTAATCCCATTTATTACAAACTATTCTACCTGTTTGTAATTTTCTACATAATGCATCTACATATAAATTGTCTATAAGTAATATAAATTACATATAAATTGTCTACATATAAATTGTCCATATAAATTGTTCTACAGAATGCCTCTACATATAATAGTGTTACGTGCATTCGCACCCCACAGATACACATACACACACTGATGGAAATATTTCCCAAAATGTTCAAAATGTGTTTATGATGTCTTTAAGTGTATTTTTTAGTGTAAATGTCGTGATTATACGTGAACTTCCACTATATAATAGCATTAGAAAAAAAATCTGATGTGGGCAACACATGACTTTCCTTATATAATGTAATGAATTTACTACATTTACAGTAAAAAATAGGTTTTTCTTATAGTAGATACTAATATTCTTTCCAAGATATTGAATTTTCGACAATTAGTCGTCATTTTCATTGATTTAGCATCATTTTTATCCATTTGGCGAGATTTTCATTAATTTGGCAACATTTAAAAAAAGTCGCCAAGTTGGCGACATTCCAACAAATTCGTCGCCAAAATCTCGCCAAGCGTTATGCACTAAGAAAAAAGTTATTCTTACGGCAGATAAATGACTATTGGCGTTCAAATACAAAAGTATTATTCAAAGTATATTTTTTCATGAATGGAACGAGCTAGATCCACGAGAATGATGTCACTCAATTTATGGCATGGTATTACATATGAAAAGTGAACATGTTTCTCAATAGGAATTTTTTTTTATGTGACTTTTTCATAATTTTTTTGAAAAATGTACAATATCTCGAGAACGGTTCGTGTTAGCGTTCTAAAATTTATGCCAATCGTTTTCTAATGAAAAATTACATAAGAAATGTCTATTTGCGTAACTTTATTAGCGGTTTTGATTTTTTGACGATTTTTTCAAAATTTCATTCGAAAATTAATGGGGGTTCTGAACATTCGATTACGTATAAAAACAATAGGCTTCCAGAGTTTACGGATTGTGATTTTTGTACCAAATTTGGTTCGAATAGGTCCATTCGTTCGTCAGTTATCGTCTCCACAGACTCACTGACACACACACATACTTTCACACACACACACACACAGACATCACTTCAAAAATGTTTAATTCGTGATCAGGGATGCTTGAAACGTGCTCTCCCGTCGAAAACTCGAATTCGAATTTTCGACCCCGTCACAATACTTTCCTTATACATTATGTATATAAGGAAAGTAATAATAAAATTATTCTTTAATTGAGTCAATACTGAATTAATTTAATTCTATTCTAAGAGATAATGCATTTAAAAAGTGTCTATATTGCTAATTTGTAAGTTATATATCAGCTTCTTTAATTTAGTCAATATTGAATTAATTGAATTCTAATCTAAGTGATAATACATTCAAAATGTGTCTATATTGCTAAATTGTAAGTTATATATCCTATAAAAAGATAAACAAAATTGCGGGAGTCCATTATCTTGATGTAGAGAATACGTGGCGGCTATAGTAACCTTGAGAGAGAGAGAGAGAGAGAGCTCTTCTTCGCTTATCACACTGGCGATAAAACAACGTTTGGTGTCTGATTTGAAAGAAGGGTTCTGGCGTAGGATACTTTGTGGCTTACCGCGGAGGGTTTTTTTCAGCGCCAAACGCAAACCGCGACGCTAAATTCGAAATGGAACCGAATTAATCGCGTATCGCACGGTCGACAGCATTGTGACAGCCAATAGGAAGCATAGTAGATAAGGTCATAAATTGTTCTCCGAATTTAATAGTTTGCTTCTGAATATGACTTCTCTTTTTACACCTGTTGAATTAATATTTCGTATAGTAGCTTTTTTATTTGAATTTTTGATATCGATTACTTCAGGTCTCAAGAGCTTACACAGATGAATGAGCATTAAAAATATTTTGATTTGTCACACATCCCTATAAAACATGAAATAAATATTTGTTGAAAAATATTCACTCTATTTTAAGATACAAAATTAGTTTAAAAAAGTGATACTGCCGATGTCGACTGTATCAATGAAACAAAAGAAAACTAAAAAAAATAAAAGTAATTAAATTCGAGAATATTGTTATTAAAATATTATATCTTAAATAAATTTAAGTTCATTAATATTTTTTACTTGATTTTAAACGTTTTCTAATACCTACATTAAATATTCGAATACGTTTTTTGTTATTCTAATTTGCAAAATATTTTTCATTAAAGTAAACATTTAAATTTAAAAATAATTTTATATACATTTAGATTTATTAAGTAATTATGTTTTAATATAGATTTATATTAACATGTAAATTTATATTTTTTATTCAAAATAAATGATTTTCAAGTATAGTATAAACTAGCAGCAGCCGACGTGGTTGTCGAGTGGTCAAGGCAAGCGTTTCCATAGCAATCGCTCGACCGCCACGTTGTGGTTTTGAGCCCCACGTAAGGCATGGATGTTTGTATTGTGGGCGCAATGTGATCCGCCCCCTCTAGTGCGCCTGGGGCAACGTTAATGGACGGCTAAATGGTTCACACTCTGGCCGCTGTAATAAAAGCGAATGACGAAGGTCAAAGTGCCTGGCCATTTGAAAGAAAAAAAGTAAATAAATAAACTAGCAGCATACCCGTTCTTCGTACGGAGTATATATTATAAAGAAACTTAAAATTCACAATCATATGCAAATTCCTATAGTATACCAAATGATATTGTTAATCAAAATATTCTGTTAAAATATTAAATATATTACTCATAAAAAGAAGTTTAAGAATATTTGTTCTCACTATGCAAATTTATCTCCATGGGCAGATCTGAAGAATAAAACATTCTGGCCCCTCTTGTAAGCAAATTTACAAAAAACATGAAACTGAATCAATATATGCAAAATAAAAGCGTTAAAATTGCTTGGGACCCGTACTACTTATATATGCGAATATTAGAAGATATAACCTGTATTATTAGATTATATGTATAAATTGAAAATAACAATAAATCCGTAATATTTAAACCTGAAGGCCGTAATTGATTCCAATATATGCCAGAATGAAAGCGCTAAAATTATATGGCAATATATATATATATATATATATATATATATATATATATATATATATATATATATATATATATATATATATACATATATATATATATATATATACATATATATATATATATATATATATATATATATATATATATATATATATACCTTTACTACTTATATCGTCGCAGATTAGAAAATATGCCTGTATGTTAGTAGAAGATTACCGGTATTACAATATGTGTCTCAAAAACTTTTGCCAAAATAAAACAGATGAAGTAATAAATTGAAAATATCAATAATCCCCGTAATCTTTATATCAGAAGGTCGTAATTATTTCCAGAATAAGCCAATATATATTAAAATATGTGCCAATATATATCAAAATATATGCCAATATACCTGTACTACTTATATTCTAGTAGATTAAAATATATATCCATGAATTTGTAGAAGATTACTCATACAACATACAATATATGAGTTTCAGCAATTTTTGCCATAAGAAAACAATTGCATAATAACTTGAAAATATCAATAATCCCTGATTCAATAATCCCCGACAATATCAATAATAATAATGTTTAAATCTAAAGACCGTAGTTCATATTATCAAGACAAAAATGCAATGTCAATAAAATTTATTTTATATGCATATCATTATTATTCAAATCGGAAAAGATTTAATGAAAATCGTATGCCGCATAAACACATTGGATTTAAATCCGTTGCTAAGCGACATGATATCATTTGCTTCAAATAAAATGGTGGAAAAAATATCCTCTGAATAATGCTATCTCTATGAAAGGTTTGGCCACATTTTAAAAAATCGCTAAATTTATCGCCAAGTGGGACTGTAGAGTTGAAAATCCCATTTGGCGACAAATTAACGAAACATCATCAAAATACTTTCCCCTAACAAAACACAATTGATTTTTATTTATTAAGCGCAATTTTATCAATTTCATGATATTTTAATGGATGTACAAACATTTTTATCAATTTGGTGACATTTTAAAAATTCGCTAAATGTGTTACTAAGTAGGTCATATGAACTGACAGACAAATGCTACCAAAACATTTTCAATACTCTCTTCTAAAAAAAGAAATTTAATTTCATTGATTTGCGCCGTTTTATCAATTTGGCGACATTTCCGTCAATTTGGCAACGTTTAAGTAAAGTTGCCAAGTTAGCGATATCCCGCCAAATTCGTAGCTCTGAATTTCCAGATCTGAAGAATAAGACACCCTGATCCTGTTTGTATATACTAAATGAAAACACTAAAATTATATTAGAAGATATACCCGTTCTACCGTTCTACTCTTTTTCTATTTCAACAATCGGCTAAATGAGTAATGATGTCTAAGCACAAGATTTGAGTTTATTAGCTAAACACAATATATAAGTTTGAAAACTCTTTGCCAAAACAAATAAAAGTGATGTACGCAGTCCACATCTATATAATAAAAGGCAATGTCTGTCTGTGCGTCTGTCTGTCTTATACACTATACGTTCAGCGACCGCGCGTCGGAGAGCTACGAAATTTGGCAATCGGAGACCCGGAAGGGTGGGAAGGGGACACGTGAAAACAGATTTGTAAAATTTTAATTTTTTTTTTTTGTTATTTAATGTTTTATGCGATTTCGACCGTTTTTTGACCTTTTTGCCCCTTTTTCTCCTCGATCCAGACATTGTAGAAAAAAATAAATCACACCATCGGAAAGAGCAGAGAATTTCGAGTAAAAATATATCAATTTCAAATCTCAGAGATAAATTCTAATATTTTTTTATGATTTTAAAGCAAAAGTCACTTTTGACTCAAAAAAACGATTTTTGGTTTTTAAATTCTCGCATAGTAAAAAGTACTCAGAATTTCGACTAATAATTTACATTTTTAGAAAGGTCAAATATCTGGCATTCTAACAAGTCCACTCTGGTCAAGAAATAATTATAAATATTCACAGGATCGTGATTTTAATGACCTAAGGATTTCCAATTTCTCGGCGAACCGCGTTTTCACCCGTTGAATTTTCTCCCCGTCTCCATGGAGACCACCGCCCTTCCGGTTTTAAATGAATTAAGATATGTGTTGTATACAACGGGTGAAATGATTATATTTATATGATATTTTAAATGGATATTTTAAATAATTTAAATGATTGCATTATGGTGGATTGAATTGTGGTGATGTATTTGAACTTATTATATTTATGTATTTGTGGAACGATATTGATGATTGATGGAACGTTTTAATTTATGGATATTTTAAATGATGGAACGATGGAATGAGGATGATGGAATTAGAGCTTAGCATATGGTCATTATAAAATTTAAATTAGCGCGCGGGAAGTTAGCGCACGGGAAATGCACTCGGTAGGCCCGGGTTCGATTCCCGCCAGTGCCTAAACTGCCTCCGTGTTCAGGCGGTGTACGATCACATTAAACATGTGGGTCCGTAAGACGTTCCGAGAGGTTGTTGGTAGGGGAAGGATGGTACGGTCCCTGTGGATGCCTCCCCCACTGGGTCCCGGTCTAAATTGGGTGAATAAAAAGAAAGTTATGGAGATTGTCGCGAAGGCGCAGTAGCCCAGTGGAGTACGATCACGTTAAACATGTGGGACCGTAAGTCCTTCCGAGAGGTTGGTGGTAGGGGAAGGAGTGTACGGTCCCTATGGATGCCTTCCCCACTGAGTTCCGGTCTAAATTGGGTGGCACTTCCTGGCCGTCCAAACAGTTACCTTACACCTTTCTGGTAGGTCGCGCAAGCGAGTTTGCAACGATCAGAATTTGCCACCGTCAGAATTTTCAAGGGTAGCGAACAGGCTGGTCGCCAAAGGCGGCTAGTAAATAATAAAAGGCAATGTCTGTTTGTGTGTGTGTCTGTCTTATACACTATACGTTTCGCGACCGCGCGTCGGAGAGCTACGAAATTTGGCAATCGGAGACCTGGGGGGGAGGGAAGGGGACACGTGAAAACCGATTTTCAAAATTCTAATTATTTTTTTATTTATTTAATGTTTTATGCGATTTCGACCTTTTTTTGCCCTTTTTGCCCTTTTTTCTCCACGATCCAGACGTCGTAGAAAAAAACAACTCACACCATCGGAAAGAGCAGACAATTGCGAGTAAAAATATATCAATTTCAAATCTCCATTTCGATTTCTAATATTTTTTAAAGATTTTAAAACAAAAGTCACTTTTGGCTCAAAAAAACGATTTTTGGTTTTTAAATTCTCGCATAGTAAAAAGTACTCATAATTTCGACTAATAATTTACATTTTTTGAAAGCTGAAATATCTGGCATTCTTACAAGTCTAATCTGGTCCAGAAATAATGAAAATTGCCTTCAGGATCGCAATTTTAAAGACGTCATGATTTTAAATTTCTCGGCGTTCCGCTCGGCGTGCCGCTTCGTTTCTCCCCCGCTGAAGCAGGGAAGGTGGTGGGTGGGGACGTCAAGGTGGAGGTGACGTCACGGTTCTGAATAGAGCTCCTTTGCTCTATATAAATTATTATATTTATATTTTAAATGATGGGACGATCTGGATTTTTTAAATGTATATTTTAACTTTTGGATATTTTAAATGGATATTTTAATTTTATGGATATTTTAAATGATGGAACAATGAAACAATGGAATGAGGATGATGGAATTAAGCATATGGTCATTTTAAATTGCAAATTAGCGCGCGGGAAGTTAGCGGTAGGCCCGGGTTCGATTCCCGCCACTGCCAAAACTGCCGCCGTGTTTACGTGGAATACGATCACGTTAAATATGTGGGTCCGTAAGTCCTTCCGAGAGGTTGGTGGTAGGGGAAGGAGGATACGGCCCCTGCGGATGCCTCCCCCACTGGGTTCCCGTCTAAATTGGGTGAATATGTAGAAAGTTATGGAGATTGTCGCGGAGGGCGCGGCAGCCCAGTGGTTAGCGCGCGGGAATTGCACTCAGTAGGCCCGGGTTCGATTCCCGCCACTGCCAAAACTTACGCCACGTTCACGCAGAGTACGATCACGTTAAACATGTGGGTTCGTGAGTCCTTCCGAGAGGTTGGTGGTAGGGGAAGGAGGGTACGGTCTAAATTGGGTGAATAAAAAGAAAGTTATGGAGATTGTCGCGGAGGGCGAAGTAGCCCAGTGGTTAGCGCGCGGGAATTGCACGCGGTAGGCCCCGGTTCGATTTCCGCCACTGACATGGAGTACGATCACGTTAAACATATGGGTCCGTATGTTTTTCCGAGAGGTTGGTGGTAGGGGAAGGAGGGTACGTTCCCTGTGGATGCCTCCCCCACTGGGTTCCGGTCTAAATTGGGTGGCACATCCTGGCCGTCCAACCAGTTACCAGGCCCGGATTCGATTCCCAAAATTGCCGCCGTGTTTACGCGGAGTACGAGCACGTTAAACATGTGGGTCCGTGAGTCCTTCCGAGAAGTTGGTGGTAGGGGAAGGAGGGTACGGTCTAAATTGGATGAATAAAAAGAAAGTTATGGAGATTGTCGCGTAGGGCAAAGTAGCCCAATGGTTAGCGCGCGGAAATTGCACTCGGTAGGCCCGGGTTCGATTCCCAAAATTGCCGCCGTGTTTACGCGGAGTACGATCACGTTAAACATGTGGGTCTGTAAGTCCTTCCGAGAGGTTGGTGGTAGGGGAAGAAGGGTACGGTCCCTGTGGATGCTTCTCCCACTTGGTTCCGGTCTAAATTGGGTGAATAAAAAGAAAGTTATGAAGAATATCGCGGAGGATGAAGTACCCCAGTGGTTAGTGCGCGGGATTTGCACTTGGTAGGCCCGGGTTCGATTCCCAAAATTGCCGAATAAAAATAAAGTTATGGAGATTGTCGCGGATGGCACGGTAGCCCAGTGGTTAGCGCGCGGGAATTTCACTCGGTAAGTTCTTCTTCTCACCGTGTTCACGCGGAGTACGATCACGTTAAACGTGTGGGACTGCAAGTCCTTCCGAGAGGTTTGTGGTAGGGGAAGGAGGGTACGGTCTCTTTGGATGCCTCCCCCATTGGGTTCCGGTCTAAATTGTGTGGCACTTCCTGGCCTTCCAAGCAGTTACCTTACATCTTTCTGGTAGGTCGCGCCAACGAGTTTGCCACGGTCAGAATTTTCAAGGGTAGCGAACAGGCTGGTCGCCAAAGGCGGCTAGTAAGTAATAAATGGCAATGTATGTGTGTGTGTCTGTGTGTCTGTCTGTCTTATACACTATACGTTTCGCGACCGCGCGTCGGAGAGCTACGAAATTTTGCAATCGGAGACCCTGGGGGGTGAGAAGGGGACACGTGAAAACCGATTTTTAAAATTTTAATTATTTTTTTTGTTATTTAATGTTTTATGCGATTTCGACCGTTTTTTGACCTTTTTGCTCTTTTTCTCCACGATCCGGACATCGTAGAAAAAAACAAATCACACCATCGGAAAGAGCAGAGAATTTCGAGTAAAAATATCTCAATTTCAAATCTCAGGGACAAATTCTATTATTTTTTTATGATTTTAAAACAAAAGTCACTTTTGGCTCAAAAAAACGATTTTTGGATTTTAAATTCTCGCATAGTAAAAAGTACTCATAATTTCGACTCATAATTTACATTTTTAGAAAGGTCAAACATCTGGCATTCTTACAAGTCCAATCTGGTCAGGAAATATTCCGTATTGCCCACAGGATCGGGATTTTAAAAGTTTCCGAATTTCAATTTCTCAGCGTTCCGCTCGGCGTGCCGCTTCTTAACCGGCGTTTCTCCCCCGCAGAAGGAGGGAAGGTGGTGGGTGGGGACGTCAAGGTGGAGGTGACGTCACGGTTCTGAATAGAGCTGTTTCAACCACGTGGCACTCTCTTAGTAACGAGCCTTAGCAACGGTTGCTGGTGGTCAAACATCTCATAGATAGGCCATTGCTATACACGTTGTACTGTTGCTTCAAAAATATTAATTTAAACTTTAAGTAATAATTATGTCATCTAAATATTTTCAGGATATGGATGATCGAGCTAAAGCTCGATATTCTTTATTTGTCATGATATTAATAATTTTAAAATGTTTTATATTTGCGAAAATGTAATGTAATGCGAATCCAAATTGTGAGTTGGATTTTCATATGCTTACACCTCATAAAGAGCTAAGACAATATTGGAAAGTCTTGAAAAGTATGTGTGTGTGTGGGGGGGGGGCAACTGTTTAACATTTGCTTATGCCAGGGTTATTTTAAATGTAAAATACGCATAGCATTAAAATGTCTTGAAAAGTGTGTGTGTGTGGGGGGGGGGGCAACTGTTTAACATTTGCTTATGTCAGGGTTATTTTAAATGTAAAATACGCATAGCATTAAAATGTCTTGAAAAGTGTGTGTGTGTGTGTGTGTGTGGGGGGGGGGGGCAACTGTTTAACATTTGCTTATGCCAGGGTTATTTTAAATGTAAAATACGCATAGCATTAAAATGTCTTGAAAAGTGTGTGTGGGGGGGGGCAACTGTTTAACATTTGCTTATGCCAGGGTTATTTTAAATGTAAAATACGCATAGCATTAAAATGTCTTGAAAAGTGTGTGTGGGGGGGGGGGCAACTGCTTAACATTTGCTTATGTCAGGGTTATTTTAAATGAAAAATACGCATAACATTAAAAAGTCTTGAAAAGTGTAAGTGGGGGGGGGGGGGGGGGTTCACTGCAAACTTTCCTGTGCTTCAAATTTTCAGTATTCCAATCTTTTCTGTTGATTCTTAAAGGCCATTCTTTGCTTCTTTTAACAGACAAGTCCTTGATTTTATTCCCTTTATTTTCAATTATTCTAGGGAATGAAAAAAATGATACAATTAATTACGGCACAAATCGCCATTATCAAATTCAATTACTTTATCTTAAAGAAATTATGATTATATATGATATCGGCCGGATATAGTTTTAATAAAACGACTTTTTAAAAAAAAATTCACACCAAAACGTATCCCGGCGCTCTTCACTAAGACGTCTTTTTGACTCATTTCCTCTAATTAATAGAGCAGGGAGTCTAAAAAAAGATTTGCTGTCTCGATCAGGACGATTTCCGCATTTGAAAACACCACAAGCGGTAGGCATAATGACAAATATAAAATTTTGTAACACTATACACGGCAGTATATCTACAATTGACTCAAACGCAAAGCCAGCAATATTTGACCACCAGCAACGGTTGCTAGGTGGTAGCTTGGCGATGTGACGTCAGGTGAAAAAGCTCTATAGAGCTCCTTTACTCCATATAAATTATTATATTTATATTTTAAATGATGGAACGATATGGATTTTTTAAATGTATAGTTTAACTTTTGGATTTTTTTAAATGGATATTTTAATTTTATGAATATTTTAAATGATGGAACAATGAAACAATGGAATGAGGATGACGGAATTAAGCATATGGTCATTTTAAATTGCAAATTAGCGCGCGGGAAGTTAGCGGTAGGCCCGGGTTCGATTCCCGCCACTGCCAAAACTGCCGCCGTGTTTACATGGAATACGATCACGTTAAATATGTGGGTCCGTAAGTTCTTCCGAGAGGTTGGTGGTAGGGGAAGGAGGATACGGCCCCTGTGGATGCCTCCCCCACTGGGTTCCCGTCTAAATTGGGTGAATATATAGAAAGTTATGGAGATTGTCGCGGAGGGCGCGGCAGCCCAGTGGTTAGCGCGCGGGAATTTCACTCAGTAGGCCCGGGTTCGATTCCCGCCACTGCCAAAACTTACGCTACGTTCACGCAGAGTACGATCACGTTAAACATGTGGGTTCGTGAGTCCTTCCGAGAGGTTGGTGGTAGGGGAAGGAGGGTACGGTCTAAATTGGGTGAATAAAAAGAAAGTTATGGAGATTGTCGCGGAGGGCGAAGTAGCCCAGTGGTTAGCGCGCGGGAATTGCACGCGGTAGGCCCGGGTTCGATTTCCAAAATTGCCGCCGTGTTTACGCGGAGTAAACATGTGGGTCTGTAAGTCCTTCCGAGAGGTTGGTGGTTGGGGAAGGAGGGTACGGTCCCCGTGGCTGCCTCTCCCACTGGGTTCCGGTCTAAATTCGGTGAATAAAAAGAAAGTTATGGAAAATGTCGCGGAGGGCGAAGTACCCCAGTGGTTAGCGCGCGGGAATTTCACTCGGTAGGCCCGGGTTCGATTCCCGCCACTGCCAAAACTGCAGCCATGTTCACGCGGAGTACGATCACGTTAAACATATGGGTCCGTATGTTTTTCCGAGAGGTTGGTGGTAGGGGAAGGAGGGTACGTTCCCTGTGGATGCCTCCCCCACTGGGTTCCGGTCTAAATTGGGTGGCACATCCTGCCCGTCCAACCAGTTACCTTACACCTTTATGGTAGGTCGCGCCAACGAGTTTGCCACGGTTGGAATTTGCCACGATCAGCATTTTCAAGGGTTGCGAACAGGCTGGTCGCCAAAGGCGGCTAGTCTTAAATAATAAAAGGCAATGTCTGTGTCTCTGTGTGTCTTATACACTATACGTTCAGCGACCGCGCGTCGAAGAGCTACGAAATTTGGCAATCGGAGACCCGGGGAGTGGGGGGTGGGAAGGGGACACGTGAAAACCGATTTTTAAAATTTTAATTATTTTTTTGTTATTTAAGGTTTTATGCGATTTCGACCGTTTTTTGCCGTTTTTGTCCTTTTTTCTCCACGATCCAGAGGTCGTAGAAAAAAACAAATCACACCATCGGAAAGAGCAGACAATTGTGAGTGAAAATATATCAATTTCAAATCTCAATTTGGAGTTCTAATATTTTTTAAAGATTTTAAAACAAAAGTCACTTTTGGCTCATAAAAACGATTTTTGGTTTTTAAACTCTCGCATAGTAAAAAGTACTCATAATTTCGACTAATAATTTGCATTTTTAGAAAGCTCAAACATCTGGCTTTCTTACAAGCTCAAGCTGGTCAAGAAATAATTAAGATTGGCCGCTGGATCGGAATTTTAAACAAGGCATAATTTTAAAATTCATCGGCGGGCGAAAGAAGTTCTCATTTCCCATCGCCCGTTTCCCCCAAGCGCGCATTTCAATGGCGCCGGTTTGTGTCTAGGTGGAGGGGACGTCACGGTTCTGAATATGCATAGCGATGGACGGGACAATAAAAAACCGAATTAAGGCCTTATTACACGACAGCAATTTGGTACAATATACCGTTCGCAAAACAGCTTTGGAACGTTTGTGACATCACTCCACCCAGCACAGAACGAACGTGACGTCACTTCACTCAACAAGTGGGGGAGCTCTTTCCCCCTTGCATTCGCTTCGCAATTTCCTCATCGAAATACCGTTTCAGAGTTCTCATACTGCAAAGATCTCTTTTAACAACCCAAAGGTTCCGTTTGGATTGAATAATGGTGTTATTACACAGGGCAATTTTTATTACCGAACTTCGGCAATTCCGCCCGTCAATCATACTTTAGGCTCCTTCTCTTTAACAGGTCCATTCTCTCTAATACCGGTGATTTCATTCCAGAAACCATTCTTCAGTGTGTTTTTTGTATAATATAAATCTTTTATATCTCAAAAGTGTCTGTAATTTGGTAAAAATTATTTCCTTTTTTCCCATCTGCATTTCCAGACTTCTGCAATTCCGCCCGGCAATGATACTTTAGGTCCCCGCCTTTCTAAGGCTCCCCGCCTCTTTAATGCCGACGATTTCATTCCAAGAAACATTTAGTGTTTTTTGCGTATAATTTGAATCCTTTATATTTCACAGATGTCTGTAATTTGGTAAAAGTTATATTACTATTTTTGCATCTCCAGACTTTAGCAATTCCGCCCGAAAATGACACCCTAGGCTCGCCCCGCCTTTTTAACTCGTCCCTCCTCTTTAATGACGCCGATTTCATTCCGAGAAACATTCTTTAGTGTTTTTTGCGTATAATTTGAATATTTTATATTTCACAGATGTCTGTAATTTGGTAAAAGTTCTATTATTATTTTTCCATCTCCAGACTTTAGGAATTCCGCCAGGCAATGATACTTTAGGTCCCCGCCTTTCTAACGCCCCCCTCCCCTTAAATGAGGCCGATTTCATTTCAAGAAACATTCTGTTTGTGCTTCACTTCCTACTTAAATTAAATAACAAGGAACAGAAGCCGTCATTAGGTAGACCATCTTTATTCTACACGCACACATATACAACAAGATTCACACTGTAACTACGCTCTACCTCCTTGTTCATTCCATACAATACATTATAAGCCAAGCCAAGACGAATGATTTCGGGGTACCTGTATCACCAGATACGTAACCCCACATCTACTGTAGTATAGCAATCAGTTTGTTTATGCGATAGTTGAAGTCTATCATATGGCACTCTGCTTCTTGGAGGGTGCTAATGTTGAGGATCACTTGCTACGGCAGTAGTTGCAGTCGAAAGATGGTCTTGGATGGCTGATCTGGTAAGTAATAGGGCAGCAAAGGGAAGGGGGTGGGGCTAAGGCATGGTCCAATCAGATTGGACGGCAGCCAGTACACAACAGTGTAGAAGTAAAATAACGTTAAAGTATAAATTCACAAGTTTAATGCTTTAGTATATAACAATTTACAATATGCAATAAATAATTTAAGTTTAAGTTATAGTTAATATAAAGTCGAGTTACATTATATACATTGTCAATACATTATATACTATTTGTTCGGTCGAAACAGTATAAATACCTTCTCTTCTTCGTGACGTCATGCGTTGTCATGGCAACTTGCAAAGATAAGAAAATTACCATATATGGCGTGTAGACTTCTCATGGTTGGCACCAAACACATTCTTTAGTGTTTTTTGCGTATAATTTGGATCTTCTATATTTCACAGATGTCTGTAATTTGGTAAAAGTTCTATTATTATTTTTCCATCGCCAAACTTCAGCATTTCCGCTTTGCAATGATACTTTAAGCCCATCCTTTCTAACAGGTCCTTCCTGTCAAATTTCGTCGATTTCAGAAAGCAATTTTTAGTGTGTGTTTTCAATATAATTTGGCTCTTTTATATCCCACAGGTGTCTGTAATTTAGTAGAAGTTCTATTATTTTTTCCATCTCGAGATTCTAACTCATTCCAAAGCAGTCTATCGGCAATCTTGGTCGCCATTAAAGTAAGAAATAAAATTACTAGAAAGCACGTCACCTGTGACGTTCGGATGTACGCACTTCTGATTGGTCGATTTTCGCACAATCTTTTCCACAACAACAATATTTTAGGTTTGAACCTAAAATGTTGAGGCTAGATTTGTTGAATGACCTGTCTTGCGAACGGTTTTGTTGTGCCAAATACCGTCGTGTAATAAGGCCTAAATGTTTGCTTTCCGTTTCCTGCGCTTCCCGTTCGAAATGAATTAAGAGCTTAGCATACGTATTGTAGAAATTAATATATTTATATTTTAAATGATGGAACGATATGGATGTTTTAAATGGATATTTTAATTTTTGGATATTTTAAATGAATATTTTAATTTGTGGATATTTTAAACGGATATTTTAATTTTATGAATATTTTAAATGATGGAACAATGGAACGATAGGATGAGGATGATGGAATTAGGAGCTTAGCATATCTCATTTTAAATTGCAAATTAGCGCGTGGGAAGTTAGAGGTAGGCCCGGGTTTGATTCCCGCCACTGCCAAAACTGCCACCGTGTTCACGCGGAATACGATCACGTTAAACATGTGGGTCCGTAAGTCCTCCCGAGAGGTTGGTGGTAGGGGAAGGAGGATACGGTCTAAATTGGGTGAATAAAAATAAAGTTATGGAGATTGTCGCAGAGGGCAAAGTAGCCCAGTGGCTAGCGCGCGGAAATTGCACTCGGTAGGCCCGGGTTCGATTCCCAAAACTGCCGTCGTGGTCACGCGGAGTACGATCACGTTAAAGATGTGGGTCCGTAAGTCCTTCCGAGAGGTTGGTGGTAGGGGAAGGAGGGTACGGTCTCTGTGGATGCCTCTCCTACTGGATTCTGGTCTAAATTGGGTGAATAAAAAGAAAGTTATGGAGATTGTCGCGGAGTGCGAAGTAGCCCAGTGGTTAGCGCGCGGGAGTTGCACTCTGTAGGCCCGGGTTCGATTCCCGCAACAGCCAAAACTGCCGCCATGTTCACGCGGTGACCGTCCAAATAGTTATCTTACACCTTTCTGGTAGGTCGCGTTAGCGAGTTTGCCACGGTCAGAATTTTCAAGAGTAGCGAACAGGTTCTTCGCCAAATTCGGCTAGTTTAATATAATTAAAAGAAAAATCAAACCGTTCATTTATAAGATGTATTTTTATATTCAGTTATTTAATATTCAAATAGAAAACATAATAATAAAAATTAACAAACACATTTAATTTAATTCCGCTGCTGAGCAACATGATATAAGATAGAATCTTCCTCATAAAATGCTAATAAACGTAAACATAAAATGCTAATAAATGTTAAATAACCATTTTGATTTAATACTTTTCATTGTTGAGTAAAAGCTTGTGAAAAATAAACCATGGTGATAGATTTTCCATTGCAAAAATCTCCCACCAAACTCGGAGATAAAGTTTTATTTCACTTTCACGTTCTAAACAAACTATTTTCATCCTTTTCGTTTGGAGGAGCCAGGGAGTTAAAGAGTAGAACTACTAGGAAAATGTTTCGTTTTTCATTAATATCTCGACAACTCCTGGTCTTAAAAACTCGAAACATAGACTAAATTTCATGTGGGGCTATTTCAAGGCTACCCACAAAATTTAATCAAATTCGGTTCAGCCGTTCTCCCCTGATGATGAGACAAACAAACAGACAGACAGACAGATAGATTTTTAATTTTATTTATATAGATTTCTAATTGTCTATGTATATTTAAAATAATAAAAAATATTCAAATGTTAGCGCCAAATTATTAAATATAACCTCTTTAATATTTAAAGTAGTTTGACTTTTGTTTCTGTTCTAATCTTAAATGTTCAAAATAACATGTCTAAAGATAACTACTATAAGGATGTTCGATGATTTCTGTCAAATTTTGTATGCATATTTTATATTTACTATTTAACACTTATTTAATTAAAAGGAATAGCTTAAAATGTATATTCCATCTATAGCTGGTATAAAGTATACTTCAAAAAATTTTTCAAAATAACTTCGAAATATATTTTTATAAATATTCAAAATAATTTATTGAAATAAGGTTATTTGTATATAGAAATTAAAATAATGGCAAATGAAATATTCTGCATATTATTAATGGGAAATGTTACTTGAATATTTCAGTAACAGATGGCAGCAATTGTAAAATTTAAGTATCTTCTTGGATTCCAATCAGAGCCCACTCATTTGTGGAGGTCACGCTACCGCCCAAACCAAATCTTCAGACAAGAAATAATCTAACAAATTATATCATGTAAAACATTTAGTGCTATTTTAGAGTACTATTTTAAAGTGTAAACAGAATGTATTTTCAAGTTATTTTAATATTGTAGCAGAAGGGGGGAAAAAGTGTATGGAGAACATACATCAAAATTTTCTAAATTCTGTCGAATGATTATTTAATGATTCGAGAAAGAGAAGATTAACATTCGTTAGACGAGCATTCGTTAAAACGAGGAAATTGCCATAGTGCAGTAGATATTATAAAACAATTTTAATTAGGATCCTTTGTGTTTTGAGATGGAATCACTTTAGTTTATTTTAGAAACTGATGAAATATGCATATATCGTCAAAGCAAACTTGAGTACGCTCTTGTTTAAATTCACAGAAATGCGAATTTTCTGAAACGCGTTAATACTGTAAACTAGTGAGCCGCAGGTAAATATAAATTTAAATCAGAAGAGACCAAAGAGATTATTAATAAAAATGTCTATTATATTATTCTAATTATATTAGTAATAATGTCTTAATTTATATTATTTAATAATTCATGAAAATAAAATCTCTTTAGAAGAGATGGTTTTTAAACATGTCCGCTAAACTAGGAGTAAGTTCTGTGATTTCATCTGATTGGCTACATGTTTTCGCCGTCGACCGACAGTGTGACTGTGTTTTCCACAGCCGTAAAGACGTGCGCGTACCTCGAGTACAGTGCCTAGGTGCCTAGTAGCCTCTTCTAGACACTGTACCTCGAGTATTGCCGTGAACCGTCTCCCGATGCGATGCGGTGAGTGGGAAGGTACTTCATACCACTGCCGCCCCCCTCTGACTATTCACGTCGAGTTACAATCTTTCAGACTCTCACCCTTTTCAGTGGAAATTCATGAAGCAATGGGCAAAGGCGCCCACTACGGGGGACACGAGGGCTCGAGTCCCCGCTGAACTTTTTCAGAGGGAGCTTTGCCCCCTCTGGAAAATTTTAAGATTTTTTCTGACTTCATATTTTACTAAATACCAGAAAATGAAGTTTTTAAACATAAAAATAATAGAAAGAAAATCCTATCAACGCAAATGTTACATTTCAGTTCAGTCTTGTTCACATCTTCCTTACCATAGCGCAGTATCTCGCGCACAAACCAAACTCCTCTTTACTCCCAGGAAACATGTTTACGCTAATGACAAAAACACCTGGTTACCAAAACTTTTTCGACTGACCATCTAATTCAAAGTGAAACGGAATATTTACAGCCATGGGATTGGAATTCCAAAGAAATAGCTGCTTCCCTCCACCAATAACTATAAATGATAAACATGAAGTAGAGATGACTAATTTGGTCTACCTGAAGAGATCTTATCTGTAATTACTCTTGGATTCTATATACCAGTGCCGTCTTTACAGGTGGCATAAATTCCGTTTGAAGCTGCAAACCCCGTGGGCAGCTTTCTTTATTCCTGGTGAGCGCCGGGCGTTTGGCAGCCAACAGCAGTAAGTCATTTGAGACCGGAAAGCTAGATTGATAAATTATGAGAAAATAGAAAAATCGGATTCGTAGGAACCTTGTACAAAAATGGTTGTGTTTTGTAGGAGGACTTGACATATGCTCAACTGGTGTTGTCTCAGATGAGTGATGTTTGTGGTGTTGAAGGCAGTGTGATGTTTTGGTTCTTTCAATAACGGTTTCATTTTGGTTTGTGATAAAAAATAATGCAATATTTTGTGCTATTCGTAAAGGTTATATTTCGATTTGTAATTAAATATAAATATATTTCTTATGGATAAATTTAAATTAAAACACCAAAAATTTATTTTCGCCTAAGAAATCTCCAAACTACTAAAAGACCTGCATATTATATTAAACATGCAGATTTTGATTTAACAGCAATACTGGCAAGTAGTACATATGCTATAAAGGCTCTGCGCATCGTATTCTATAAAATTGTAATGATAGGTGTTTTCGAATTAAATAATATAACTATTAGATCTTTCATTTAAAGGGATTGGTGAAACATGACAATGCTACAATTTTAGCAAAGATAGGATTTTTCAGAAATTGCTGTATGCAGTTAGGTGTTATTTGATGTAAAACTCCCAGTTTGGCAAAAAGTATCGCTAGTCATGTTAATGTTCCAAGTCCTTCATTTATACGTTTATGTTTTCTTAATGAAACTTGTGTTTACATATCTCACTCACATGATGGCATGGGCATCCAGATTCATATAAATTTATATGTGACGAAATCTTAAAGTTTCGTTACAAACATATCATAACTACATATTTTGATTTTATTGTTTTGCAATTTTATCATTTTTTACCCTCAGTGGGTGTGAGGCAGGCCCGGACACTAACTCCGAGAGTGGTCCAGGAAAAATGGGTCATGATCGCCCCTTTGGCCCAATGGCTTTGACCCACCGGGAAATCTCTACAGAGATCCCACCTGCTGCTTTTAAGACAGTAACTTACAATACTTCCTTGAGGAAAGCATATATATGTCAGTTAGATGACTACAGTTGCGTCGATGGTATTATAAGTCCCCTTTTTCACTCCAAAATAACAGTATGCGCTCTTAACAACCACTACTGCCATTCGTTGGGCAGTTCGTTCTTGGCGATTGTTAAGGGCGCATACTGTTCTTTTGGTCCGAAGTAGGGGCTTATAATGCCCTCGAAACAATTGTAGTTATCTAACTGACAAATGTTTGCATTTTTAAGAAAGTCTTGCAATTTGTTATATCTTTATCGACTTTGTGAATCTTTTGTACAACTTTATCGGATTGTTCCCCCCCCCCTCCCCTGAGATTTTGAGAACTCGGCGCCTATGGCAATGGGTAAGCGATGCTATTTAACGAACTTTGAATGTGGAAAGATTGGGAAAGCTGGCAGTAAGGGCGCAAGCATTAGTAAAACGGCTGCACAGGTGAATTGTTCGATTGCGTCAGTTGTTAAAGTGTACACAGAGTGGACCCACCAGACAAAAAAACTAGACCTGATCTCAAAGCCTGTGGTCATAAACGGCGGTTCAGATGTCAGATCTCTTCCTCGAATCCTCCAACATGATGTTTATGAACAAAATATATTAAGTAATTAACGTTTGCTGCAGTGAGGTTTTAAAGATGACGCTATAATCATTTATTTTCTATGGAGTTAAAAAAACATCAGAAAAATACGCATCATTAGAAAAACAATTGTACGCTTTCTGATGACATAAAGATTTGATAAAATATGCAAAATAAACTATTTAAAATTTAAATTCAGCCTGAAAGAACACTCGAAATACCAATAATTTATTGGAACCAAAAACATATTTGAGAATATTTTAAATTTAACACCATTTTAATAAGAAAATTTGAACCATGACGTTTTCGCACTTCTAATACTATAGATGGCACCACCTGAAAATCAGGGTTGAAGTTTTCTAGCCTCAGTATTGAAAGTTAGACTCGAATACCGTCAACGGAATCGCTGGAGATTTCTCAGTAGGCCGGGCCTGTTGGATTTAATATTTTCCCTTATCTATTATGTGTAGAATGGGACAAAGTTGAAAAGTTCGATCATGCCCCTTTTGAACTGTATATAAATTTCAAAAGTAGATGCAGTAATTAGTTTTAGCAACGTGCAGTTGATTGTGCTACTGATCTAAATTGGTTGCTGTGTAGTAATACGGACCGAATTTAGATATATATTTTACACTGAAACTCATTTAAATGTTAAAAAAAATCCCTAAAAAATGAGTGAGATTGTTCTCTAATTGCTGAAGGTAATTCAAAGAGCTATTGATCAAGTGCTGAAAATCTAGTTTTTAGAACTCAGTTTAAAGCGCTTATATTTGAAACCGTATAATCACTAATCGATTTTTTCTATCTACGAGTATTTACGTGTTTGTGTTTCTTTAGCAACAAATGTTCTAGAGTGACAACCGCAAATGTTATATTTATAGGTGACATTCCATGAGCTTCAAGACGTAGATGTAGCCTAGCGGTTTGCGCTCTGGCAATTAGAATATCGGGTATTGGTGGGAATTTCTTAATATGCGAACGTGCTTTTAGTAGTATTGAATCAACCATGGAGTTAAAAAAAAGGATATAAAACTCTTATAGATGAAACGTTTGAAAATGCCATGTTGCTTTGAGAATTATATCTAGTTGTCGCTAGTGTTAGTAAAGTAGCTGCTATTGCTAGTTGACACAACGGAAAGACGTAGTATTCAGTATATATATTTTTGATTATTTTTAAATTAAAGGTTCCCTTATTATGAGTATAATTAGCCAGTATTTTTTCATAGTTGTGGGATAGAATACAGAATATATGGAGATAAAAATAAATTGAAAGATTAAATAATTTTGAATACGTAGGAATATTTTTTATTGTTTCAGTTCTATTTTTGCATTGCGATAATAATTTAATTTTACAAAATTGGGAGTTTAAATAAATATTTTAGACCTTTCGCCATAGAAAGCATACAATGCAGGGATACTTATCTTATCCCAGAGACACTTGAATTATTGTCTCAAACGATATTGGTGTTTTTTTTTATATGAAGTTTTAACTCCTCACTTTTGCCTGCATGGAATCAACCTTAAACTGCAGTTTAAACGGTCAAAGTTAACCTCCTGTTCATTGAGAAGAAATTTAGAGTACCAAATAATCCAATCCAGTCAATTTCGTATCTTTGTCCCTGATAAATTCTGGAAATTGGATGGAGATCACATAGAACTACTTACATTGCCTCACAAACCAAAATAAATTCTGAGGACACAAGACATCGTCATGCAGTTCTCTATTGAAGTGTATGCCAAAAATGACCGGCAGGCTAACTGTTGGGTCGATTATGAGATACATGCAAGAGTATTAATGACTATGCAGTGAATCTTCCTATTTGCGGGCAGCCGTAGGATACATATTGTTTTTTATTTCGCAAATGAGAAGTGTACATTATTAGTAAGGTGTATGTTTCATAGCCTGTTTAATGGAATGTTTTGCTATGTAATGATTTAGTATTGGAATTCTAAATAAAAATATTTAGTAGGATTTGAAAGAATCGTATATCTGCAGAGAAAACTGTTTTGTAACTCTGAATATTTTCCGTAAAAATAGCATTCATTGCACAATGGCAAGAAAGAACAAAGTTTTAAAATTAAAGGTATTTATTTTAAAAAATACTAATGCCCAAATAGAAAAATATCAGAGTACCAAAATAATCCAATCCAGTCTAATCCGATAACTGCAAGTCATCTATCAAAGTATAAGCTTTTTATTTAAAAATAAAGCTTTCTTACTACGGGGTAGCTGGAATTTTTATTCCAGCGACACAGATGGGTCTAATTTTATAGTAAAATAAATATGGAATTTGAAGGTGAACTATAAAACGTCTTATATGCTCACTACATTCATGACTTATAATTTTATCTAACTAAAAATCAATATTTTCGTGTAGCTATCAATTGATACAATCAAATGTTTTTTCACTATAAATGTACAATATACATTGTATTCTGGAAGCAATATGTATCAACGCCATCTAATGTTAAAGAAAAAAATGTGCACCTTATACTGCAATGTAATTTAGAGAACTCGTTAAAGACACGACCATGAAGATATCAAACTTGCCCTTTTTTCGCCACAAAATCATTATTGTATCACTTTTCGTGTTGCATGTCATAAAGAGCCTGGATGTCATAATCATGTAATTTTCGAAACGATTATATTTTTCCTGTTCCGTCTGGAACAATGCTAATTAAGGCGAGCTGTTATCAGATGCGACGTTTTCGCAGTCAATAAACCAGCTGCAATTTGCTGTGTAATTGCAATTTTTTTTTATATTGGCAATTGTGGGCTAAATGACAATCTCGTTATTGAAATTAGATCAGTAACAATTGAGTTAATTTGGAGAAAGAAATTCAGAATATTATGGATAAATAAGAATACCAAGCCTCGATAACATAAGTTTTTTATAGAGTGAAATCCACTTAATGGAATAGTCATGATGCAATATTTCATTAGGCGGGATAAGTGATTAAACAGCAGCCATTTGAATTAGTATGATCAATATATATTTGTTTACATGGGATTTTACAACAATCAGATATTACTGAAAACTGTACAACTATGCTTTAGAAACTGTAATATAACCATCATATTCCATTCTTCACTGCTATACTATTCATTCCATTCACTCCATTTTTTTACGGTATCCTTTTCTGTATATTTTCCCCATTTTGCTTATGTTTCGACTTTTAGGACTCTGTGCGACATTTGGACTTGTTTTCATTTAGTTTAAACAAGTTTCGTCTTCCTGAGACATTTCTAAGTTTTGGGACACTCCTACTTGAGTATGATTGGCTTTCGCAGGTAGAGTCATAACCTTTCCTGGGTTATTATGTTTCCTAATCGATAAGGCACTTAATCCACCCTCTGGGGTATATATACCTTCTGTTTTCTATTTGAGCACATAGAGCGTGGGGCAGCAGGAGAGCCAACATACGCGGTACACAGATACACAGATTACTGAACACAACAAACACCAACATCGTTGCACCGTCGAGACCAACCTGCTTCTCAGGTGCCAACGGCTCATTCATAGACTTTGTCCTAACGAGAAACATAGAATACGCTCACACTATCGATACCCTAGATGAATTCGACTCGGATCATTTACCGGTATTGGTGACATTCGATCTGAACACTCCCCTTCCAGCCTCTCTGGGACAAGAGAGGGTGAACTGGAACGTTTTCAAAAGAGCACTTTTTGAGCCGCACTTGGCAGTACCCAACATTATGAGCACGGCGGATATTGACTCTGCCACACACACACTCACAACAGAAATCAAGAGAGCTATTGCCTCTGCCACAACACATCGTGAGTCACCAAAAATGCCCACACTTTCCCACCATGTCAAACAATTAGTTAGGCAAAGGAACAGAATGCGTAAGACATGGCAGGCTAATAGAGACCCTACCCTCAAAAGGGAGCTTAACAGACTCACGTGGAAAGTCAGGGATAAAATTGTCGCAGAAAAGCAGCAACAGTATAAAGAGTTAATTGAATCCCTTAGCTCGGAAGACGTATCGCTCTGGCAATTCGCTAAAAGACTCAGAAAACCTCAAATTAAACTCCCGCCACTAATAGATGGCGTTAAAATCGCGTACTCAGACGAAGAAAAAGCAGAGGCGCTTGCTAGGCATTACGAAAAGCAATTTGAACCAAACCACGATCTAATGTGTCAGGACACCCTAAGAATGGTTAGGCAAACTCTAAACAACTTCAGGAACTCCCCGGTCACGGCTGAGATTAACCCAGCCACCCCGCAAGAGATAATTGATATCATCAAAAACCTTAAAAACCGTAAAAGCCCAGGGCACGACAAAATCAGGAATATTGCGGTCAAAAACCTACCCTTAAATATAATATTTTACTTGACCACCCTAATAAACAAAATACTAAAACTAAATTATTTCCCCAAAGAATGGAAGGAAGCTATAATTATAGCGATCCATAAGCCTGGTGAGGATGCCACAATTCCAGCCAACTATAGACCAATCAGCTTACTACCGACACTTAGTAAAATTACTGAGAAAATAATTCTTAATAGACTGAACACGCACCTTAGTGAGAATGATATTATCATTCCGGAGCAGTTTGGATTTCGGCCAAAACACTCCACCACTCATCAATTGCTGAGAGTGGTAGAGTACATATCTTCTGGACTTAATAGTAAGACACCCACAGCTGCGATTTTTCTTGATATACAAAAAGCATTTGATAAAGTGTGGCACTGTGGATTAGCATACAAATTGATCACTCTAAAAGTCCCTGACGCACTTGTCAAACTTTTAATCTCATACCTAAATAACAGACACTTCCAAGTTAGAGTAAAAGATAACATGTCTACACCCAAGCTCATTAAAAGTAGTGTACCGCAAGGATCCATCCTGGGCCCGACACTCTTTAACATATATCTAAATGACATCCCCAGGACCCTAGACACGGAGCTGGCACTCTATGCAGACGACAGTGCGATACTTGCAAAACATCCTTACGTCTCAGTAATGCACAGACAGCTACAACAACACTTAGGCATACTCCAAACATGGCTGGAAAAATGGCGAATAAAATTAAACCCCAATAAATGTCATTGGATTTATTTCTCTAGAAAACGTAAACCTCCGCCGCCTCTGTACATAAACAACCATGCCCTAAAAGCGGAAAAATCTACTAAATACCTAGGTGTAACGATAGATTCCCACCTAACCTGGAAACAGCACGTAACGAACTTAATCAAAAAAGCGTATATGGCCACAGGAGCCTTATACCCAATGATAGGAAACGGAAATCTAAGTTATCAAAATAAACTCCTAATTTATAAATCGGTCATCCGCCCGGGAATGCTATATGCAGCACCCGTATGGGGATATGCCTGTAAAACTACTATAGACTTACTAGAGACAAAACAAAACAAAACCCTAAGGATTATAAGGAAAGCTCCTAGATACTTAAGAAACTCGGTAATTAGGAAAGACTTCAAAATAAAAACTGTTAGAGCCCAAATTAAAAAGCTAGCGCTTAAATTCTATAAAAATCTGCCATCTGTTCCAAATGAACTACTATTCAATCTGCATGACTATGATCATCGCAAAGCCAAATCACGTAAGAGACCCCGCGCGGTACTTAATATTGAAAATCGGAATTAGGTAAGTCCCAACTTAAATAGTTGATATTAAATTAAAACTCGATCAATGTTTTCTAAAAAATGTTGTTAAACCTTAAACTGCCAAATTGATAGGAAATCCTTAGAACTGCGTCAACTCCCCAAAATTACTCAAACTCTAAATGTGCAACAAACTGCCACACTAGGAGCTAAGTCAAATAATAAAAACAGTAAATCAAAAACCTCGAACCTCCAACTATGGGCAAATGAAATAATGTCACAGTATGAAGATAAGAACCACACCTAGAGATTGGAGATTAAAGGCGCTTCGCGCCTGGTGCTCTTTTCTGGACGAAACCCACATTTTGAGCACATATTTTATTTTTAACTTCGGATTTCTATATCTGTGCAGCACTGAAGAAGGGGGTCCGGTGTATCCGCGAAATAGCTGTACGCCGCGTTGTACATTAATTTGTGCATAATTAAGTTGATTTAATTTTCCTTAAAATATAACTATGTTTAATATTAATAAATGAATATAATAAGTTAAAACATTTTGTACAAAGGATAAGGAAAATGCAAGCAACGTATAGATGATGTTGCAAAAATAAGGCACGACTGAATGTCACTTGAACGATTGGTTACAGACTGATAGTTTCCATCTAATAAATGCTTCAAATAAGATTGAATTTCAGAGTACGTCAGTTTTGATCACGCGATACGTTTTAGTAAAAAAGTGCATAATTTACTTTTTTATACTGGTCTTCTACAAAGAATTTACAATTAGCAAATTGTACTTTATTAATTTAAACATCTTTTTTGGGGTAAAAGGTTCTCTATTAGAGAATGTAAAATTGGCCGTGGAAAAAACTGTCAAAATTTTAGGACTTAAGCCACTTTGACCCGATCGAAAGCAACGACGAAAAGGACGATTTCAGGGGTTGTGGAAAAATTAAATTTCTATGGATAACATTTCCGTTCGTAAACGTACATGCGTACCTATCTTTAGCAAAAGTTTTATGCAGCCCTTAATTATCCGTCGAAAACTTTAATACATATGGATTTCTTTCATATTTGGTATGGTTATGCTTTACTTTACTGCGGGTAATCAGGTCCATGCTTTGAGTTTCTAGAGCCAGGGGTCGTTGAGATATTAATATAAGCGCAAAAATTAATTTTCTATAGAAATAGCATTATGCAGACGATTAATTTTCGGAACTTTATTTGAAGAAGATGATTTTCATGTTACTCAGGAATAGAATTAAATCAAATTTGTTTATTCGGCAGACGATATTTTTATGTTACTTATACGATTTAAATAATAAATAAATTGATATAAAAATAAATTTATAAATGGATGGTACTATAATTTCGATTGCGTTCTATCAGTTATGGCATTGGAATATAAGATTACTGGATTTTATGATGTTTTAAATTGACATCTTCAGTCATCTGTATTTTTCTTTTGGTAAAGATTTGTTTTCTGTTATGTTTTTTATGCTCATATGTTGTTATGATTCTTTTTAGTTGAATTAAATTTAATATGTGAATGGTATTATATTTTTTATATATTATTATATTAGTTACGGTCGTGGAATATGAGTTTACGGTACTATTATGGAAAAATGTTTTTTAAATTCATATATTTAAGAATGTTGTAAAAAGCCTAGCTGCCCCAACCGGGAATCTAGATCTCCGGACCCTAGATCTCCGAACTGGCCAGCCGAAGCTGTAGCGTTGAACTACTGAGACGAAATTGTAAGTTCTTATCATCGAAGTGAACTCTGTAGAGTGTTTAAATGATTGTTGCAAGGGAATAAAAATGTCTCGGTAATAAAGTTTCCTACCATTTCAGCGTCTTTATTTTGTCGTATATTTTCAAAACTTCACATTTTTGTTTCTTGGTTTACAAATTGGAATAAAATGTTTTATATATCAGATTTGCCTGCGATTATACATATACTTTTTATAGGGAAATAAATTAAATATCTTGATGGAATGTGGTTGAAAAGCGATATGAATTCTTTTAGAGTTTTCACATATTTTAAACCACGAGCAACGCCTTGAGTTAAAATACTCGTAGTTAAATATACAACGTTTTTTTTCTAGCAGTTGCACATGATACAATGAGCAATTGCTACTATGTAAAATCACAGTCAGCCGAAACAAAACAGAATAAACAAAAAAGAAATACACAAAAATACAGAATAAACACAAGAGAGAAAAAAAGGAAACTGCAGCTCCATAAAGTCCATAAATCCATATAAATCAGTTCTATAAGTCTATAGTTCTAAAAAGTCAACCAAGCTCAATCCCATTTCAAGACCTGCCAGGCTTTGGTGGGAAATATTCATAAAAGATACTGACACTCAATAGAGAAAATAAACAAAATTACTTCATAATGTAATCTTTATACATTAATATTTTAATTTCCAAAACGTAATCCTGAAAATTTATAATTAATAGGTATCGTTGTGCCGTATCAATCGGTCGCATAAGTTTCTCATTAACTAGTTGTTTCTACATTGGATATATGATTTACAGCTTTGATGTGACATTTAATATTCTACTAAGCGTTTCACGCTAGCAGGATTTATTAAAATTAAAATTACAGAATATTTTGAATAAAAATGCTTTATTATCTGCTCTTTAAATATAAAAGGAGTACGTATCTGTTGATTGTACTTCACTTCGCTCGAATAGCAAGGTTAGCTGATTAAATTACAAAAGTGTTATCATTAGAACCTTTTATCCCACTTTATTAGGAGACAATTCACGGAGAAGCGATTATTCATTAGCGTGTTTAGTTAAATAATTTCAGTTTAAAATGTATAATCAAAATATTTACTGACCTTTTCAACGGGATAAAATTTGTTAACACTCCACGGTAATTTACCTTATTTAGTGCTGTGTAAACGAAACCCTTAAACTTAATTGTTCAAACTTATTGCACGGAAGTTTTGTCCTTATAGATTTTGTGATAAAAATCTCTTGAAAATGAAGTGGCCTTTAGCATTTTCCGTTTGAGTGAATTTCTGTGGAGGTTGAAGTTACTCAATAGTTGTTCTGAAGTATGCAGTTAATTATAGCCCTATTCTGTTTTGAAATTCAAAAGAGAAATCGTTCTCCAAAATACATGAGGCGTTTAGAAGAGAAAAAAAAATACCCAAGCATTATTCATGCTCTAAAAGTATGAAAAAAATAAAGCTAAACTCTCGAAATTAATGGTTTAAATAAATAATCTTTATTGAAGTATCATTTCTATTTATATCTAAATATAAAAACAAAATACATGTAAATTATTTAGCCATAAGTATGCTTTACAATACGGAGTCAATATGTGATTGTATATAATTTTACTTAATAAAGGAGGATGAATGTATGTTTGCCTGTCTTTGTGTGCGTCTGTGCAGTCTGTAGCGGGAAATCTAAACTCCGTACGGCCATAAAATTAGGTGCACATGTAATTCAGATGCCTGGAAGGCGTTATTATTTTTTTAATTCGAAATAGGTTTTCAGTTATTTTATATGTTAGCACAATTTAGCTCAATTTTGAGTGATACATTTCAGTTCCTTACCAACCGAAAATATTATCACATTTTCTATCTTGACGCCATCGTAAAGATCGAAAAATTCTCTTTCAAATAAACTGTAAACGGAGAACATAAGATTGATAGACGACGTTTCGTTTATTTTAAAATAATATATATTTTTTGTGTGTCTAAATGTCCCCGATAATTTTAGTGTGAGATAAAAAAAATTGAGTTGAAATCCGAAGATTATAATGTAACAGCAACTCTTTTAAATATTATACAGTCTTCAAAATAAAAAAAATAACATGTTTATCCTTATAGGAGACGAAGGCAGGATAATTTTAGCTTCTGAAACATTAAAATATATGGGAATTATACTTTGAATCGTGTCACTTTAAGCAAGTAAAATGTAACAATTTTCTAATTCATACATATATCTTTGCAAATTTATTTAAAAAATATAATAAATGAATGTATGTTTAAATAATTCTTTAAATTAGAATATAAGCTGAGGAGGCTCAGCTTTTTAGCCTCAATGGACGCTACGCCACTGATATATATACTAAAATTTTAGAAGAAAGTTAGACGTTACGTGATATATTCTTGGTAGCCATTAATAAGAGAATATGATACAAGCTAAAATCTGTGCTGCTTATTTTATAAATAGTTTTAGCTTTCAAAAGAACTTAAATGTTGTGTAATCTCTTATAATTAAAAGTTATAGAGTGACTGCAAAAAAGAAAATATCTGACGTGGGCAGCACATGACTTTCCCTATATAATGCAATGAGTTGAATTCTTTCGCCGTGAAAAATTGATATGTAAGATGTTTAGAATGTTAAATTGTACGTTGGGGTCTTTTACAAAACAGAACATGAAAACAATTTCGAAATACCCTATTCACTTATATTTCGCGCAAATCCAAAATAACAAGTATCAATAGTGATAGCATTCGCATTCATCAATAAAGTCCATATATTAAATTATTTTAATAATTAATTCATCAATTTGATGTCATTTTTGCAATTTTAACACATACACACAGATATCACCTCAAAAACTTTCGATTCATGTTCAGGGACGCTTTAAAAGTGCTCTTCCGCCAAAAACTTTTTTCTGCCAAAAACGAATTTTCGACTCCGTCACATTTCTCTATCTATACATTATACTATGTATATAGGGAAAGTAAAAATACCTATTACTTTCCTTATATACATATTAGAGGGATTATAATGCAGGGATAAATTGAATTTATCAATCTAAAAAACGACAAAATCAGTTTTTATTCACATCAATAAAAGTGCATACAATGCTGTTGTAAGTTGCATACAATTGCATGTAAAGTTGCATACAATTCTAACTGTTTACAACCCCTGCAACGATCCCATCCCAAAATTATTCCCATTCCTCTACCTTTAGAATGCATCCGATCCCGAAAAAAAATAAAATAAATGATTCAAAAGGAAATACTTCCTCTAAGATAGTAGAGAAGGCTTATGTGATAGGCGCAAACACTGAAACGAAGAGGAAAACCGCTAAGGTAAAATCGCAGGTCATCGAAAAATTTAGCATTTCGCTCACTATATATATATATATATATATATATATATATATATATATGCACACACGCATATATATCCACAGACGTTCTATCCAATTCCATCTATTTAATTCTTATATTTTCTTCATTATATTTTTGATATTTGGAACTTCCGGCATTTTTTGAATATTTGAACATTATTTGATATTTGAACTTCCGGCATGCACCATTCTTTTGACTCACGTGTTTAGATTGTATGTAATATTCTTATAAACTGTTAACTTAATTCCCATGCTTTATTGCATATATCACCTTTTACTATGAAAATGAGATAAATTTTAATTCTCTGGTGTATCATTGTTTTCCTTTTGTTAGATATAACATTTCAAATCATTTTTGTCGGATATCATTTAACCTCTTCAATGTAATTGAACTAGGGTAAGCCATATTTCAGGTTCTATATTAGCTTCCTTATTGTATATTACTATAATGAATATATATATATATATATAAAAATTAAATGATTTTAATCGAAAATTTTTTGCATAAACTACTGTATGTACAAAAAAACCCATCTTTAGCATATCTGTTACAAATGAGTAACTATAAGCCAAGTCTAAGGATAAAGATAGAAGGTTACATATCACTACATTGGAAAGGGGGATGAGAAGAATATTAGGATTCAAAAATCACAATTAAAAGTATATAAAAGTAAATAAAAATAAAACTCTGCAAAAATGAGAATAGGCAATAATAATCAGCTCAAGACAAGAGATCAAGAATAGAGAACAATCAATCGAAACCACACAAAAAATGGCGGTCAGTTCGAAATTGCATTCTCATCAGGACAGCCATACAATTCGAATTAAAACCGATAGAATAGCCAGTTTCTGACAATGGCGATAGTATTTAACTATAGACACCATTGGAGCTGTCTACTGGCTAGTGGAATTATAAAAATAAATCAATTGAATTATACAAAAGCTGAAAAACAATACCTCCACGAACTGTAATGTGAAATAATAGCAGCACGTGTAAGATAAACTAGTAACTGAGCATTTCACCTCACTTCGTCAATGCGAGTGGGCGAGCATTTCACCTCACTTCGTCAATGCGAGTGGGAATGAATACAATTGAACGATACATAATAAGTATGGAGACTTTCGAAAATAGTAAACAGTATAGGACTCAGGACAAGTGGAAAATAGACATTCTAAAATAGTAAACAGTATTAGACTCAGGCCAAGTGGTAAGTAAGGTGATAAGAATGGGTGAATTTTCAAAAATGAGTTAAACAATCAAAGATAAATAATGCATGTGTAAATTTATTACGTGGTATATTTGAAATTATTAATAATATTATTTACAAATACTTCCGGATATAGGTAGTTTTGACAAATGCGTTTAAGTTTATTGATGTGGAGAAAGTGAAACTGAGGATCAGAAAGTCGATGTATTCGAAATAGCTGGTTTAAAATGATGTTTCTAAACAATTGAATAGAATTACAAGATTGATATGATAGCAGCTTTATGATAGTGAAGTTGTAAGAATCTTTTTTATCATATAGATTGGTGATTACATGATTATTGAGGGTATCTAAATTGAGGTCTAAAAAATTAACAGTTTGACTAACGCAAGGCTCATTAGGAATTAATTCTAGGTTAGACGGGTAAAAATCAATATTAATGGGATAGGAATCATCAATGATAATACAAATTAAGTCGTCAACATATCTATATATAATATATGAATTAGAGTTAAAATGACATTCATAATAATAAAGATATAAGTTAGCGAGTATACTACTACTACAGCCACCTTGTGGTACACCAGATGTTTGTAAATAAATGTTATCACCTTGGATAATATAATTGTTGTATAACACAAAGTGCAAGAGCATAGGAAAATTTTTTGACATTAAAAGCATCATGATTGGAAGATATATAGTCATGATAAAGAGAGATAATAACTTTATGTAAATCTTTAATGACAATATTATTAAATAGGTCTTTAAAATCAAAGGTTTGGAAACCAAGAATTTGTGGTAACTTGCTAAGGTGATTAACTAAATCAAAACTATTGTTCAAAATGAAATATCCCGAATTCCTGAATTTAAGAGACTCATTAATTCGATTTAAACAGTTAAGCAAGTACTTACTAGCTGTAGTGGTAAAGGTATTATGTCCACAAGTGACTGTTCTAAAACTGAGAGGTGATTTGTGGAATTTAGGAACCAAAGTAACATAAGGAAATTTAAAAAACTTACAATTAATATTTAATTGTGTATATAATTTTAGCATTTTAGTTTTGATTTGGATAGACTGATTATTAATGGGTTTAAAAATTTGATTATCTTTTAAGTAATTCTGTAACAGAGAAACATAATATTTTTTACAAATGATGGCATAATTATTAGAAGCTTTATCTACATAAGTTATGACAAAATGTTGTTGTAGTTCTTTGATAGCAGATAGGAGTTGTTTATAAGGATACCTAGGCTTCGTTAATTTAGTGTTTATAATAACATTTTTAAGTAGATGTAAGGTCGTATACTTCCATAGATTGAATGCTTCAATAGGAATAGAATGTGAACAAGCAAGTTGATATATGAATTTATCAAAATCAAATGATAGAGACTGAAGAAGTTGTTTAGGGTGATGGCAGAATGGAATGCGAAATTTAGACCCTTTATTCATAATATCCCTGAGTATATCATCCTGAACTATACTGAGATCCCCAGTAATAATGTGACCATGAGTGGAGTTGACAAAAGGGGCAAGATTTTGATTGCTGCATACACATGATGTAAGATCATCGGAGTTTAATGTCCTAGAAACTTAATTGTAATCGTAAATAGTTCTACCAATTGGTAAATTATATTTGAATGATTTTTGTATTTTGATATCATTTACTGGTAACAAGTGCTTATGTTTTGCAAATAAATTATTGAAGTTAAGAGAATTAAGAATAGGGTGTTTAAAAGAGATTACACAGTAAGCTATTTTAGTATGTGGATTTGGTGAATGGAGTAGGTGGTAATTTAAGAAATGTGTACGTGAAAGAAGCAGATCAAAAAATAAATGTTTAAAATGCTCATGAGTTAATTTTAATTTTAAAAAATGAGTATAAACAATACTTAATTTGCTTTTTCTGACTTTATATAACCATGTTCTAACAGGTAGAAAATTGAAAGTTTGAGAATAATTATATTGTAATTTCAAAATGTCTGCTTTGTAATCAATAGTTTTACTTAAGTTACTTTTTCCTTTGCCACGCTTATATCGCTTTTTACTAGGAGATGATGACTTTGAATAATGAAAAAGATGTTTATATACTGAAGATTTATGAGAATTGTATTCAAAACTATTGTTAACAACATTATTATTATTATAAATTTGATTTAAGCCATAGGGGAAGAGAGTTTTATATTTTTTAATGTAATAATTTTCAAATACTAATCTATCCGTGAGTGAAATTTTAATATCTAAAATATGAAGGGATACATTTTTAAATCCGTGTGTAGCAAAGTGCTGATATTCAAATTGATTTTTGGTAGGGAGATCATTAAAGACTTTATGGTCAAATTTTTTAATATGATCCCTGTGGACATTCATTCTCAGATGTAAAGGGTTGCTGGTTTGGCCAATATAGGATAAGTTACAAATAGTACAATTAAGTTTGTACATGCAATTAAAAACTTTGCAGAATTTTTGTGAAGTGGAATTATTATTAATTTGTAATGGGTCAGCATAAGGACAAGTTTTGCACCTAAGATTGTTGCATCTATTGAAGGAATATGATTTAGATTGAGAGAAGGTATGGTATTCATATATATATATATATATATATATATATATATATATATATGTATATATATATATATATATATATATATGTATATATATATATATATATATATATATATATATTTATATTTATATGTATATGTATATATATATATATATATAAATATATATATATATATATATATATTAAATATATATTAAATATATATTATATATATTTATATATATATATATAATATATTATATATAATATATATATTAAATATATATTATATATATATATATATATATATATATATATATATATATATATAGATATATTTATATATATATGTATATATATATATATATATACCGGTGATTATAATTAAAATACCCTGTTTGGAAATGGTCTCAAATAAAAAGCACTGGTCAGAATGATTTGAAATTTTGCGTGAATACTCGTACAGCAATGGAATTTTGTTTGGTGAAGAAAAAAACAGTAGTTCAAAAAGTCGCCGCTAGGAGAATAATTGGCGCTTTACTACACTAGAATGCAATACAAAAGTAATAAACGTTGATTTACTCATTGGCTAATGACGTAATAAATGTTCAATATGCTGTCCTTCGAATACTTAATTAAAAGTCATTTTTCATCATCATATGCATGCAAGTAATGAAAAAAAAATTCATTCATTGAAACAATGTTAAATTCTAAGCAAACGTAAGCCGTATCTTTTTTCACAAAACGTAGATTTAACTTGTTTTGCATAATTGCTCTTCAAATGCTGCTGCAAGTTTGCATAAGACAGTGACGTTGCAATAAACGTTTGCTATAAAAAAGAAAGAGCGGGAATTGTTTCTCATAACTTAATGAAAAATCTCTATTGTTCTGTCGCAATGACTCCATCGTTAAAAGCTCGTGCTCTTCTTGCCAATTTGTTTTATGAGAATAACAGCTCTTGTTTAGAAGCTCTTAGAAAGTTCAGAACGTTGAAAAATTTAAAATCTGGTCTTCTGTGTGGCAAAAGCTTGCGAAAAATGATTTTAAAATTTGAAGAGACTGGCTCTTTGGGCACCAAACCTGGCAGGGGACGGAAAGCAGTCGATGGAGAGATAGTGGAAGACGTAGCTACCGCGTTAGAAGAAGAGTGTAACGCTAATGTATCTACGAGTGCACGTGGAATTGCCCGATCATTAGACGTACCCTCCAGTATGGTGCAAAAATTTTTGAAACACATTTTGAAATGTTATCCTTACAAACTGACCCATATTCAACAGTTGCTACCTGCGGACAATGTTGCACGTGAAATGTTTGCATTTCAATTTCTGGCTCGGATACAAGTGGACTATGAACGGCCCTGGAATGTTTTGTGGACTGACGAAGCACACTTCTATCTCCACGGAACTGTTAATACGCAAAATTGCAGAATCCGGGCAACTGAAAATCCACAGGAACTGCGCCAGGTGCCTCCTTACCCCCCCCCCCCCAAAGTCACTGTGTGGTGCGGATTTACAGCAGCGTTTATTATCGGGCCTTTCCTTTTTGAGGAAGTTTGTCCTCATGGTCCCGTCACCTGTTCTGTCAATGGCCATCGATACGAACGTCTTTTGAAGAGTCACGTTATACCCACACTGCAAGAGCGTCAGTGTATGGATAACACTATTTTCATGCAGGATGGGGCTCCACCACATATCGCAAAACCAATGAAGCGGCTACTTCGCAGTCATTTTGGAGATGGCAGAATCATCAGCCGCCATTTTCCTGAAAGATGGCCAGCACGTTCCCCTGACCTCAATCCATGTGATTTTTGGCTTTGGGGGCATCTGAAGAATGTGGTGTTTAATGGACACATTACCAAATTAGCGGAACTTAAAGCAACCTAGCATCACGCATCACATCCACAACATCTGAACATTTATTACGTCATTATCCAATAAGTAAGTCAACGTTTATTACTTTTGTCTTGCATTCTAGTGTAGTAAAGCGCCGATTATTCTCTTAGCGGCGATTTTTTTAACTTCCGGTTTTTCTTCACCAAACAAAATTCCATTACTGCACGAGTGTTCACGCAAAATTTCAAATTTTTCTGACCAGTGCTTTTTATTTGAGACTATTTTCAAACCGGGAACTTTAATTATAATCACCCTGTATATATATATATATATATATAATAAAAGTTTGAAAGTCCAATGAAAGAAAAGTGAGAAGCTGTAACTCGAAAAACCTAACTTTCTAACAGCTTACAAAATGAATGTATAAATTAGCAAATCTTCAAACAAATGGAGAAAAAATACAAATTTCGAATCATCATGTGAAAGAAAATTATCAAAAATCAATGGTATGGAATTGATAAAAGAAAAGTAGATGAAATCCAAGCAATAATGCTGTACACGTGGACAAGGTCTAGGCCTAAACCTTGGAATAGTTCACTTCTTTAAAACTCTTTCTCAAGTCCAAGTGTCCTGTAGAAGCAAACACAAAAATGTATCTGAAATGTAAATGTGACATTAAATATACCATAAGACAAGCCATTGAATATTTAAAAAAAACATGATAACAAAACATTATAAATAAAACACCTAGTAAATTGGTATAAAATACCCCATTTTTCCCTGTTCCATATAAAAGTTAAGGAATGGAATAAGAATTACATGTGGTAAAGAGGGAGAATAAATTTATATATATACAACTTATCTCTATACTATCATTGAAATTTCATATAATATTTTTAACACCTTACAACATAGTTGAAATGTGTTTATAACTTTGTTTTGTTCTTTCTGTCTGTCTGTCAGTCTGTCTGCCCGTTCGCTCTATAACTACCGTAAAAATGACTTTATCAAAATGAAATTTTAGTATGCTGTTGCGACCGTCTGTGGGACACATGGAAATGTAAATGAATAATAACACCCAATTAGTTTTGGATTGAATCCGGATTGAAAACATGAAATACATTGAACCCTATGGGACTTAATTTTTTACACTTTTTTTAAGCGAATTAAAAATTTACAAATTGCTTCGGAAGTTTTAGGAAATAATCAAATTATGCCATAAAATATATAAAAAAATTCAGCAAAATATGTCCGGTAGTTGTTTAAATAAAATTTAAAATAATAATTACACACATACAATATGAAGAGATCAAGTGACCCACTTCAAAATAAAATATGGCATCCATCTTTTTCCCCAGAGTAAAAATCGTGATTTTTAAAGTTCTTTAAAATTTATATTTTTTATTGCATCCGTCCTAAAACCGCTTTATTTTTAAGTAATTTATGTGAATGTATATTCTGCGCTAACGCAAGTAAAATATTTTTGAGTTTAAATGATCATCAAACTTTGATTATTTCTACAACGAAGCCTAATTTTAACGTATACAGAATGTAAACATATCAAGGTCTAAGTTGAGTTGTATAAGAATTGTTGAATTTTTCAACTCAAAATTATTTAGCTCTGGAGTCTGGAATATTGTAAATATGAATGAAATATTCATTGATTTTACATAGAGAACCGACAATTTTATAGCATTGCCTTTTTAATGAAATTTTAAGTATGGAGTTAGAAAGTACTTTTACTTCCATGGTTTTAAGTTTTTAAGTAAAATAAATGATTGTAGTATTCTGCTAATTTTAAAAATATCACCGCTGAATGCAAGGAATGGAATAAAATAGTATGAAAGAAATTTTCATTGCTTTTGCATAGAAAGCCATTCGATTTATACTTCGATGACATTTGAATAAAGTTCATTTTTCTTCAATGAAGTTATAAGGTTTTAAATATAGTAAATTATTATATTTTTGTGATAATTTAAAAAATATCACCGCTGAATGTATTGCATTTTAGAGATGTTTAAATAAAATTGTAATGCAGTTGGAAGTGTTTAATAATCAATGCTTTTTGAAGATTGATCTTTTTGTATTATATATATATATATATATATATATATATATATATATATATATATATATATTTATAATAAAAGCCAATGCCTGTCTGCGTGTCTGGCACTATAGGCTCAGCGACCGCGCGTCGGACAATTATAAATTTGGCAATCGGAGACCCAGGGGGTTGGGAAGGTGACACGTGAAAACCAATTTTTTAAATTTAAGTTATTGTTTTTGTTATTTAATGTTTTATGAGATTTCGACAATTTCTTCCCATATTTCCCCTTTTTTCCTCACCATTCAGACGTCATAGAAAACAACAAATCACACGACTGTAAAGAGTAGACACTTGCGAGTAAAAATGTATCAATTTCAAATCTCAGGGACAAATTTTAATATTTTTTAAAGATTTTAAAACAAAAGAAACTTTCGGTTCGAAAAACAAACTTTCGTGTTTAAATCCTCGCGTCAGGAAAAATACCGACAATTTCGACTAATAATTTACATTTTTAGAAAGCTCAAAGATCAGGCTTTCTTACAAGCCCAATCTGGTCAAGAAATAATAAAAAGTCCCCGCACGATCCGGATTTTAAGGAAGTAATGATTTTCAATTTCTCGGCGTCCCGCGAAAGAAGTGATTGATTACCCACATGCGCGCGCAAACGCACGGTGTTTCTATGGCGGAGAAGAAGTGGGCGAGGTTATGACGTCACGGTTCTGACGTCATGGTTCTGATCAGGTTACGGCAGATACTCAAAACGAAACTGAATGGAACATTCGATATTTGTGCCTGCCAAATAATGAATGTACGTCATTAAACTAAAACAAACTACCCATTTTATTTGAACGAATTATTCATCCAGTTTATTGGAATAAATTATTATTTTCGAAATAAATTACTTTTCATTTTAAATTTCAATTTGCTTGAAATGCATGTATTAATTTTTTAAATACGTCATTTTTTCTTACAACTCAACCCAAACGTTTCACTTTGTTGTGTTAGCAGTTTCTTTGGAGCGGTTTATCAGTATCAAAATTAGAATTTGTTTTACTTCATTATTGTTCTTTTAAGAACATAAACTTATCTTTCTCTTTTTATAACATTACGTATTCAGTGTATTTACACGTTTATAGTATATTTTATTTATATTGATTTAAATTTGTTCTGATTTAAACAGGGGCTATATATTGCTCTGATTTAACAGGTTTTCGACTTCTATTCTACAATTGTATTTAGATTTTTGTTTAAATTGTAAACATTCTATTCAGTTTAGAGTTTATTTTAACAGTGGACTATTGGTATTATGGGTGTTTATAATTTTGTTTTCATTGAAATTTTCATTTAATTTTCATTAAAATCAAAAAAGCTTTTAATATATACAAACTTAAATAATGAATGTTTTTGTTTTTGGAATACATTATTTTTCATCTTAAAATTTAATTATTAGTGTAATCGCTACTAAACTAAAACAAACCATCCATTTTATTGGAATGAAATATTCATCCATTTTATTACAATAAAAAATTATTTTCCATCTTAAAATTTCATTATTAGTTTTAATGTCATTAAACTAAAACAAACTTTGTTAACTCCACGGGGTTATGGCGCCAGCGAGATTGCCATGGTCAGATTTTCAAGAGTAGAGAACAGGCTGCTCGCCGAAGGCGGCTAGTATATATATATATATATATATATATATTAGAAAGAAGTAATAATAAAAATAATTAATTCAAATAATCGTGATGTATTAACATCACCATAGAAGCAAAACCATATATATATATATATATATATATATATGTATATATATATATATATATATATATATATGTATATATATATATATATATATATATATATATAAATATATATATATATGATAATAGTAGTTTGAAAATCCAATGAACGAAAAGTAAGAAGATGTATCACGATAAACCTAACTTTTAAAACACCCACAGAATAAAATATAATACAGCAAATCATCAATCAAATGGATAAAAAATGCAAAACACAAGCAATCAAGTTACAGAAAATCAACAAAATTCAAAGGTATGGAAACGAAAAAAGAAAAACTTAATAAAACAAGCTATATCGCTATACACGTGGGAAAAGGGCTAAGCCTAAACAAATGGAAATGTTCACTTCGTAAAATTCGTTCTCAAGTCCAAGCATTTTACGAAGCAGACACAAAACATGTATGTTTCTGAAGAAATAGATAGATTATATCTATAAACTATCTCTACTTGGACGACATACATAAAGAAGGAATAAAAAGAAAAAACGAATACCTGGAAAAAGCACAGCGTATGTGCAATCGAGTCGAAACCGGGAACACTGATAAAAGAGACCAGTGTTGCCATTCGTAAAGAAAAAATAAAAAAAAACATTTACTGTTGCCATTCATAAGAATTGAAAAACAGTTAAGCGAAATGTTAAGAGAAAGTATTAATATACAAAAAGAGCTACTAAAAGGAGGGGCAAATAATAGTAATGCTGAAGTGGAAGAGAATGTAAAAAAAAGAGAATGGAGTTGTATGGCTAATTTAAGATACTATGAATAGAATTATATGACACTATGAAAAGAATTATAAAAATCCAGCTATTTTAAATTTTTTAACCATACTATTTACTAAATGAGAGGGATATTTCTATAAATTGCTAGTAATTTTGTGATTATTGATATGCATAGCATGAAATTTTTTATCAGATAATCTATAAATTCTAAAAAGCTGATTAAGTATAATATTTCTAAACAATTGAATCGAGTTACAGGAATTAAATGGTAAGACTTTATTCATATTAAAATTATAAAAGTCTTTTTTATCATATAAATTTGTAACAATTCTATTAGAAGGATCAATAAAAAGATTTAAATCCAAAAATTTAACATTTTTACTAATAGTAGCTTCTTTAGGAATTAATTCCAAATTGTCTGGTTAGTAATCTATATCTATGAGATTATTTCCTGTATGTACTAAGCAAACCAGATCATCAACATATCTGTAAAAAGTATAATCTATTGAAATAAATGACTTTTCATAATGATAAAGGTATAAATTAGCTAGCATACTGCTACTGCAGCCACCCTGTGGAACTCCTGTGACTTGTAAGTATAATTTATTTCCTTGAAAAATATAATTATTGAAAATAACAAAGTGAAGAAGTTTAGGAAAATTTATAAATTTAATTTGATTTGAAAGATGTGTAATATAAGCATTTTATAGAGCTAAAATTACATCATATAGATCAGATATCTTAATATTATTAAAAAGATCTTTAAAATCAAAAGTTTGAAATCCTATTATTTTTCTAAGAGATGTTAATTTATTCTTTAATTCTTTACTATTATTTAGAATATGGAAATTATTGCTAGTCTGGCTTAAACTATTATTTATTAGATTTAAAGAATTTAGTAATAATTTACTCGCAGTAGTAGAGTAAGTATTATGGCCACTAGTTACAGTTCTAAATTTAATAGGATTTTTATGAAATTTTGGAATAAGCACTATGTAAGGAAATTTAAGATCTTTATATTTTATATTTAAAACACTATACATATTGATAATTTTCAATTTAATACTATTGATGGAATGTAAATCAGGTTTAAAAAGACTATTATTTTTTAAATAATCTAACAGAAATTGAATATAAAATTTTTTACAGATAATAGCATAATTATTAGAGGCTTTATCAACACAGGTGATAACAAAGGATCTTTGTAAATCATTAATGGAATGTTTAATATTATCAATATTATATAAAGATCTAGACAAATTAATATCTCTAATATCATTTTTAATTGATTCTAATATATTAAATTTCCACATATTAAATGCCTCTAATGGCAAAGCGTATTTACAAGCTAATTTATATATATATATTTATCAAGATCTAGATTAATTGATTTTAAAACTTTAAAAGAATTATTACAAGAAGGTATCCTAAATTTAGTGCCAAATGACATAATGGTTCTTGACACATTGTCACTAACAATGTCTAAATCTCCTGTAACTATATGCCCCAAGTCTGGATTTAGAAATTTAGCAAATTTGTTTAATTTACAAATACATTCACTATCAACAATAGACTGAGAATAATGATCAATAGAGAGCGATTTTGAAACTTCATTATAATTAAATATAGACCTACCAATTGGCTTGTTGTATTTGAAAGTCTTTGAAACACATAAATCTCCAATAGGCAATAAATGTTTAAACTTGTTAAACAGATGTCCAAAATTTGGAGAATTATAAATAGGATGTTTGAAAGAGATAACACAATAAGAATTAGTAGTTGTATTATTATAAAGAAATTGATTTAGTTTTAAATTTAAAAACAGTATTCTTGTAATAAGCAAATCAAAGAAAATACGATTAAAATGTTCATTAGCAAGATTTAATTTTTAAAAAATGGCATAAACCTTATTTAAATGTTTTTTCTTTACCGCAAAAACCCAGGATCTTATGAATTTCCATTGAAAAGTTCTATTAAATTGATTATGTAGAGTTATAATCTCAGATGTATGATCATTTAGTAAGGAATGTCCCTTTCCTCGTCTAAATCTTTTGAGTTTGATTGATTCAGTATCATTTAAATGGGGTTTCAAAAAAAGTGATTAAAAATAGAATATTTATTATCTACAAAATTATTTTTTACAACATTACCATTTAGATACATTTGATTTAATCCATATGGAAAAAGAGTACACTGTGATTTAATATAGTAGTTTTCAAAATAAATCCTCTCTGCTGATTTTGTTTTCATATCTAAAATATGTATAGCAATATTTTCAAAACCGTGTTTGCAAAGTGTTTATATTCAATTTTATTGGAAGTAGGAAGAAAATTATTATTTAGAATATATTTTTTGACATGATCTCTGTGTACATTCATACGTAGATGAATGGGATTACTAGTTTGTTCCATATATGATAGATTGCATATGTTACAAGATAAACGGTAGATGCAATTGAAAATTTTGCAGAAAGGCAGAAGACTTTCATGGTTTGTAATTTGAGTATTAGAAGCAAATGGGCAGGTTTTGCAATTTTTATTCTTACATTTATTGAAATTATAATTCTTAGTAGGGTAATCACTATATTCAAAATTATCCATGGCACAGAGTTGGTAATGGGATATCGGTCTAAACAATTCCCAACATAAATTGAAAATACCGGGCAATATCTATCAAATTATATAATAATAAGTATAAATATATTTGCCAGTCACTAAATCAAATAATATGTGTAATTCATAATAGTATAAGTACTTTTATGAGTATGACAATATAACATAGATATAATAATAAAAGTAATAAAATAATTGCTTGCATATAAGTAAAAACAACTAAGTCCATGTAAAACCTAATCCTAATGAAAATCAGGAGGAAATTACAAGGTATGCGAAAACATAATGTTATAGTTACATTAGTTCTAAACTAGATTAAATATAGATAAAGTAAAAAAAAACACTAAGTATTAAATAATGCGATAAGTGTAAAAAGTGGATTCACTTAATATCCTGTCCGAATACGTATTAAGAAAATAATTAATAGAAGATTGTACTAAAAAGTACAGTTGAATGAGCCAAAATAAAGCAATAAACGTCAATACAAGATTACCAACCCTCCAAAAAAACGATAACAATATTAAATTTAAGAATAATAAACTATAGATGGCAGCACTAGATTAAAACCAAAAGTAGTTGCAAATAAAATAATATATTATAAGAATAAAAGCATAATGCTAATGAAATAAAAGAAATTAACTAAAATATAAGCAGTATGGAATTGGACAAATTACAATACAAATAATATACTAAAAAAATAATAAATGCAATAACATAGGCAGTAAAAAACCGATAAAAAATTAGGAGAATACGTGCAACAAGATTCCTCTAATAACATTGGACGAAAGTAAATTCAAAAATAGAAAAATCAAATATAGAAATAACTAATTCTATTACTAAATTTAGCGCAAATGCAGCATAAATTTGAATAGATTGCAAAAAAATTTTTTTAGATATTATAGCTTACTAAAATATGAAGGATACTAGGCAAATATGATTAAATAAAGAATTTAAAGTTATTAAGTAAATGGATTGAAAATGCAAAATGGCTTTAATTTATTGCGCAAATGCAGCTCATAAATAAAATAATTTCAATAATAATAGTAGTTTGAAAATCCAATGAACGAAAAGTAAGAAGATGTAACACGATAAACCTAACTTTTAAAACACCCACAGAATAAAATATAATACAGCAAATCATCAATCAAATGGATAAAAAATGCAAAACACAAGCTATCAAGTTACAGAAAATCAACAAAATTCAAAGGTATGGAAACGAAAAAAGAGAAACTCAATAAAACAAGCTATATCGCTATACACGTGGGAAAAGGGCTAAGCCTAATCAAATGGAAATGTTCACTTCGTAAAATTCGTTCTCAAGTCCAAGCATTTTACGAAGCAGACACAAAACATGTATGTTTCTGAAGAAATAGATAGATTATATCTATAAACTATTTCTACTTGGACGACATACATAAAGAAGGAATGAAAAGAAAAAATGAATACCTGGAAAAAGCAGAGCGTATGTACAATCGAGTCGAAACCGGGAACACTGATAGAAGAGACCAGTGTTGCCATTCGTAAAGAAAAAATAAAAAAAACATTTACTGTTGCCATTCATAAGAATTGAAAAACAGTTAAGCGAAATGTTAAGAGAAAATATTAATATACAAAAAGAGCTACTAAAAGGAGGGGCAAATAATAGTAATGCTGAAGTAAAAAAAAAAAAAAAAAACTGAGAGAGAATGGAAATGTCTGGCTAATATAAGATACTATGAATAGAATTATATGATACTATGAAAAGAATTATAAAAATCCAGCTATTTTAAATTTTTTAACCATACTATTTACTAAATAAGAGGGATATTTATATAAATTGCTAGTAATTTTGAGATTATTGATATGCATAGCATGAAATTTTTTATCAGATAATCTATAAATTCTAAAAAGCTGATTGAGTATAATATTTCTAAACAATTGAATCGAGTTACAGGAATTAAATGGTAAGATTTTATTAATATTAAAATTATAAAAGTCTTTTTTATCATATAAATTTGTAACAATTCTATTAGAAGGATCAATAAAAAGATTTAAACCCAAAAAAATTAACATTTTTACTAATAGTAGCTTCATTAGGAATTAATTCCAAATTGTCTGGATAGTAATCTATATCTATGAGATAATTTTCTGTATGTACTAAGCAAATGAGATCATCAACATATCTGTAAAAAGTATAATCTATTGAAGTAAATGACTTTTCATAATGATAAAGGTATAAATTAGCTAACATACTGCTACTGCAATGTGCGTTTGTGTGTGTGTGTGTGTAAGTAATACTTAATCGAGATGGTATCTAAATTGAGATCTTTTTAGACCAAAAACACAAATTTTTAACACCTCACATGGTTTCAGATATATGCCCCTTTTGTGTTTCACTTCAATCTAATGTGTATTGTCGCGACTGGAAAATATGTCGAATGGGTTCTACCCTAGTTTCCAGTGCATGTTTAGTTCCAGTGCATTGCATTTCCAGTGAAATATCTTCTGTAACTATTTTATTGCCTATTTCTTCTGTATTTTAACAATGTCTTCAACTTTGTAATTAGCTTTTTTTTGTTAATCACGCTTTGTCGCCACGGTCGTCATACTAACTTTGAAAATTCTCCGCTGGTTGCGCTGCAATCATTTTTATCCGATCGGGCATGGTTGCTTTAATATAGGATACACTTAACATGCACACTCATGGTACAACGTTGTTGGATCGGAACTTGCGTTTTTGATGGATCTACAGGTTTCAAAACCTCTGGAACACGAAGTTACTATTTTTAGAGTGACGTCTGTGAGTATGTCGGTGTGTGTGTCTATCTATTTAAAAAGTGTTCGACGTGTGGGCTACTTTGATATTGAATTTGTTTTAGTACTATTCGAAAAAATATGCCTTTTTTTTTTGGCGAAATGGTCCATAAGAACCGTCAAAATATAAAATAAACGCCTACATATGTTTGTATCAATTAAATGCTTGTTTTATTCATAATTCTTAACGAAGAAAGCAATAAGATCAATCTCATAACTCCAGGACTAACCGTTCTGGTGAAAATCATTATTATTATTATTTTTTTTTTTTTTTGCATTTTAGCCGCATCGAGTTTGAAAATACATCCAGCGCCAAATGAAAACATAAATTGGATTACATCTGCAAATGCAATATAGTTTCAGATAATTAACTTTGACAATTTTCGCAATTAAACTCAGTTTAATGAATTATGAAAAAAAGAAAGTGAAAATAAATTTGAATCTGTAGGGAATGTCATCTGCTGCCCACATCAGATTTACAATATCATTTAGTTTGCACAACTTAATCATATGTTTATATTTATAAAGAGACGACAGTGTTCCATAGTTTTAAAAAGAAACAGCATGTTTTCTGATTTTTATGCAAGTTAACAATAAAAGCTTTCTACGTATACAAGTTTTCTACGTAGGAGAAAAAGAAGTATGGTATTAGGGCTTTGGAATTATATATATATATTATTAAAATAAAAATAAATAATGTTTATACATTATATTACTTTTTCAAATACGAGAAACTTTTTAATTATCTGTATGTTGATTTTAACGTCGCATGGCTGTTAAAAAATTAATTTCACTGCGCCATTTAAATAAACAAGCTAAATTGAAAAAGGCAGTATTAAAATTCTTTGATGGTTTTAAATAGAATTTTTGCCGTGATAATTAGAAAAATGATCCTATTTTCATTCACAAATTATTTTTCTTTAATGCTTCTTTAATGCAATCACAGGGAGGCGGTTAATTACTGTCGAATAAATTAATGAGCTGGTTTAAATAATCTTTACAATTATTTTACTATGAAGCAGAGCCTGCTAACTAAATAACATAAGCAAAACCTGGATTGTAAACAAAAACGCATGAGTATTAAACGAGTGCCAAGAATCGATAATTAATCAATAAAATGGCATGAAATGTTGTAGAAAAAACTAATTCTGAAAGAATAAAAGCAACTTAATAATTAAATTTTAATTTTTGCTGCAAAAAGAGAATATCTTTTGCACATTAAGGGTTAGAGTGGTCTGTGCTTGATCATTAATCTGTAGTGTCATTAGCACTAATTGCATTTTTAGTGCATCTCAGACAGATGAACAGTTTTTTTCGTTCATTTGGGTGGCTAAATTTCCTGGCTTTAAATTCATTTTATATGTTTTAGTGTGGGTTAAAAGCCTTTAAGGGGAACTGAAAAAAGTGAAATAAGAAATGTACGTTTTATCTATTTTGAGTATATGCAAACGCTCGGGGTATACCATGGAATTCTTTTAAATCATAGTTGCAGCTAAGCTAAAGTAAATTTGCTTAAGACTCTGTTTGCGTTGAGTTTACTTCCTACAAGCTTACGTTCTAAGTGAAGAAATGCAAAAGATAGACAAACAGATGAAATTGTTAAAATAGAAATCTGGTTTGAAAATAAGCAAAGGAAAGCTCTGTTTACCGATAAATTTATTTTATAAAGAAATGTAAGAAATATAACGCTAATGCAGTCAAACCTGTTTACCTGAATAATGATTAATGAAATGCCCCGTTTAGTACAACATCATTTATAGATCTTTAATCATTATCATGTATTTGACTAATAAAGATCCTTAGTTATTGCAGTAATTTAATAATGTCGTTTTTTTTCATGAAACAACACCATAAAACATAATGACAAAAAGTCCGATTTATAAAATTATCGCCATTTAAAAAGTTATAGAATTCCTAGAAACATCACGCACAAAGAAAGAATCAGAAATCCGGTGTGACATAAAGAGTTTTAGAAGAAAGAATTATTTTGTCAATACATACAGATCTCGTATTGGATTAAATTGGTTAATTGTGGTGCTATATTGTTTCTTTTGTCAAAACCAGTACTAGTTTTTAATACTCCTGGTTATAGGATGGGAACGCAAGTAATCCAGGGGCACCATACTCACCCCCACACGGTTAATATATATATATATATATATATATATATATATATATATGTGAGATAATCATTATTTAGAGAGATATTAACTTTATATAAATCTTTAATATCTATATCATTAAAAAGATATTTAAAATCAAAGGTATGGAAATCAAGAATATGTGATAGCTTGCAAATGTGATTAACTAAGTCAAAACTATTATTTAATATAAAATATCCCGATGCCTTAAATTTAAGAGAATCATTAATTTTATTTAAACAATTTAATCCCCTTTGTAGTTCGACATGATAGCTTACTTCTTTTGTTCTTCATAGCTCTTTTTTAACATTTCCAACATAGTTGAAAAGTGTTTATGACTCTGTTCATTCTGTCTGTCTGTCTGCTGTAAAAATGACTTTATTAAAATTAAACTTTAGTATGTTGTTTCTTAACGTTTTTGAATACCTATTTTCTATTTAATTATTAATATATATATATATATATATATATATATATAGTTATATATATATATATATATATATATATATATATATATATATATATAATTATACCTACAAGTCTCAGGAGTTCCACAGGGTGGCTGCAGTAGCAGTATGTTAGCTAATTTATATATTTATCATTTTGAACAGTCCTTTACTTCAATAGATTATACAATATACAGATATGTTGATGATCTGATTTGCTTAGTACATACTGTAAATTGTGTCTTTAATATAGATTTCTATCCTGATAATTAGGAATTAATTCCTAATGAAGCTACTATTAGTAAAAATATTAATTTTTTGGATTTAAATCTTTTTGCTGAACCTTCTAATAGAATTGTTACTAATTTATATGATAAAAAAGACTCTTTTAATTTTAAAATTAATAAAATCTTACCATTTAATTCCTGCAACTCGTTTCTATTGTTTACAAATATTATTCTTAATCAGCGTTTTAGAATATATAGATTATCAGATAAAAAAATTCCATGCTTTACATATTGATAATCTTAAAATTACCAGCAATTTATATAAATATCCCTCTTATTTTGTAAGTGGTATAGTTAAAAAATTTAGAATAGCTGGATTTTCTTGAATTTTTTATTTAATACTGCTTTAAATTTTAGCCTGACTTCTCCCTTCTCTTGTTACGTATATTTTATTGGACGTATATTTTACCGTTGGACGTATATTTTATTTATACGTCCACTTTGACAGTAGCCTTTCTTTTATTGCACCTCTTGATGGTGTATTATCTCTTGTACATGTCTTTTCGCATTACTGTTATTTATTTCTTATGAATGGCAACAATATATCTTATTCCTTTGTAAATGGCAATACGTGTCACTTCTTTCTGTGTTCCCATGCTTACTAGGTTAGTGTGTTTTTTCAGTCTGTTTTTTGGTATCCATTTTTCCTTTTATTTTTATTTTTTATGTATGTCGTCCAAGTAGAAATAGTTTATAGATATAATCTGTCTATTGCTTCAGAAACATACATTTTTGTGTTTGCTTCTACAAAAAACTTGGGCATGAATACGATTTTTGTGGAAGTGAACAATTCATGATTTAGGCTTAGAGTCTTGTTCACGTGTATAGCGTTTGTTCTTGATTTCGTTTGTTATTCTTTTTTCGATTCCATACCTTTGTATTTTGATACTTTTCATTGACTTGTTGATTCGATATTTATTTTATTTATTTGTTTTTTAATTTTTTTTCCATTTGCTTGAGGATTTGTATATATATATATATATATATATATATATATATATATATATATATATATATATTATATATATATGTATATATATATATATATATATATATATATATATATATATATATATACATATATATATATATATATATATATATATATGCATTTTGTGTTTATTTTGATAAAATACTTGGACTTGAAGAATAGTTTTATCGAAATGAACAATTCATTTATTTAGGCCTACTGTTTATCCACGTGTACAGATTTAATGCTTGGATTTTATTTGATTTTCTGTTATCGATTCCATTAGATTGTTATTTGTTGATAATCTTCAACTTAATAACTAGAAATTTGCATTTTATTTTCCACTTGATTGATGATTCTCTATTTAATACTTCTTTTTAATAGTTAGGCATTTTTTAATGTTAGGGTTTTTTGAGTTACTACTTCTCTCTTTTCTTTCATTGAATTTTCAAACTATTATTATTATATATGTGCTGAAATTGGCCGGTGCTGTTCTTTTCTATTATCGGAATTATAGCCGCGGTTTTGCTTCTATGGAGAAGTTAATATTTCACGATTACTTGAATTAATTATTTTTCTAATATATATATATAAAATATTAAAATAGTAAATCCAATGGTAGAATGGAGGAAGTAACTCATAATACACTATCCTAAAAATTTGACTAGAGAATACAATGAAATAAAATGAAATTCAATCATAATGATATATATATGTATACATATATATATATATATATATATATATATATATATATATATATAATATATGTACATATATATATATATATATATATATATATATATATATATATATATATATATATATATATATATATATATATATATATATACACGAGTATATATAGGGAAAATAGTAAACTTACCCTTTCCTTAAAGTTTCATCCTGCCTCCCCGGCCAAAATGTCCTGATTGAAACATTGCTCCTGATTACGTGCATAACTATATTTCTAGGACTCTAACTCAAACTATTTCACTTTAAGAAGTATTTTTGTAATATTTTCATGCAAAAACCGTGTGTGTGTGGGGGGGGGCAGACATCATCTATAATTTTCTATTTTCTACATTTAATATAAATGGCTATTCTAAATTCACTACTCGGAATGATGTTGTAAAATAAAATATAAATATCGTGAAAAAATATAAGTGGTTGTGTGGAGGGGAAAGGGACGTTAGTCGTAGTCCTGCGAGGTTGCCAAATATAAATTTTGTACCTATAACGCACATTCCCTGGTTTCGCTAGATGGCGCCTCCAGCAAAATTTACAGCAAATGTAAAAATTTCCGAGCCTCACGAGCAAAAGTTAGGCCTGTGGGTTCGCTGGATATTTCACTGCGTGGACGGGGTATGTTAAATTTAATTTTTTATCCTTATTGATAATGCATACGATGGGATGAACTTGAAAGGGCTGACCCTACCATTTTTGAGCTATACCTAAAAACCAAATATAATTTTAGCTTTAGTATTTAGTTTCAACAACGTAAAATACATGGCGCTACCAATCAAAATTAACGCTATATTATCATTGAATAAAATTTAATTAAATTTTTAATTTTTAAACTAATTCGGATTTTAAAAAATCTCGACGCGGCATTACCTTTTGAGAGTCGCGGTACCTCTGCCCCAAATATGTCTAAAAATGGGCCACTAGATTTTTCGCTACAGACATCTTTTTTTATCATTAAATACTAGAAACTGTACCCGTAGTTGTCTGGAATTTAAAACATTGATTAATTGAATTCATTCATTAAGGTTTTCGAAAGGCTTAGTCACCCGCTGCGCGAGCACACGTTTAAATTGAAAAACAACACCATAAAAAAACACCAAACCTAGTCACACCTTAGACAGCTGCTCGGATATGTAATACGCCTTGATCTCGGCGTTGTGAACATCGAATGCTACGTCCAAACACGACTGCGCATTACGCCCTAAATAAACCTTCTGCCCTCTGAGCAAAAATATAAGCTCTTTTACGAGCCATAAATAAGCTATTTTGAAACACACTAAATAAGCTCTTCTGATACACCCTAAATAAGCTCTTCTGATACACCCTAAATAAGCTCTTCTGATACACCCTAAATAAGCTCTTCTGATACACCCTAAATAAGCTCTTCTGATACACCCTAAATAAGCTCTTCTGATACACCCTAAATAAGCTATTTTGATAAACCCAAATGAACTCCATTAATTTCCCCAAACACGTCTTTCACCCTCTGCGCAGATGTATAATCTCTTTTGATACTTCATAAATAAGCTCTTTTGATACATACTAAATAATCTCATTTCGACACAATCTAAATAAGTTATTTTGATACACCCTAAATAAGTTATTTTGATATTCCCTAAATAAGATATTTTGCTATGCCATAAATGAGCTCCTTTGATTCGCCTCAAATACGCCTTTTGCCCTGTGTGTGTGCGTAATACGCTTTAAATATGCTCTTTTGATACACCTTATATAAGCTTCTTCGCTTCACTAAACAAGCTACATAAGTTCCTTCGATTAAAAAATCACCACTTTTCTAATTGAAAATTCTTGTAAACTCTTATTATATTTTCGATTCTATTACTAACTTGTAATCTAAATAAAGATGACGTCAGTTTCGTCGTTAAAGAAGACGTCAGTTAGGTCAGAAATACTAACGCTTGACCCTAAGGCTCCTGAAACCCCGTCTTGGCCCCGGTCCAAGGTTTGTTCAAGGACGGGGGAAAACCTGTTCATCTGTCGTCTCACGCGCTGTTAGAATTCTTTTGAAAATTTATGAGGCTTTACATGAAAATTCATAATTAATGAACGGAATACACAAGAAACATAATTTTTTGAGTGGAGAAGTGTGTGATATTCAAAGAAACATCTGGTAGATTATGAAGATGGGATTGTCAGCCAATTATTTAATTTAGCCAATTATTTTATTTATGAAAATCAAAGACTCTTTAAACGTAAAAAGTATGTACATATTTTTAAAAATTCATGAACATTCGTCTATTAATGGTATGGACTCGGATTATGTTTTTTGAATGGCGTTAAGATGGAAACTCTGCGATAATATATTCGGTCGCTAAGGAACCGATTTGGGAGGAAATTGCTCAAAATCGTACTAAAACATAAAATAACTCAACAACTAATTTGATTTTTTTGAAAATCCTGTCGACGCGTATCGTTCGGGGTTCTGAAGTACCTGTATACTAAATTTCATAGCCGTACGACGTTTAGATTTTTCGCTACAGGTGGCACAGACTGGCAGACATCTTCTTTTATTATTATAGACATATGATAAGTCCTGGACATGTCATGTTTCAAAATACGATAGATGGCGTTTCATGTCCGGTGAAAACTGATATGGAGAAGCCCTGACGGTGATGCATACCTCTATTTCGAAAGTTTAGTGATTTTCCCTAAATTTTATATTCTGAATGTTTCTTTTTTAATTTATGAAACATTTTATGCATATTTGCCTGATAAAAATCCGCCTTTAATATATTTCTAAATAAATTGTATGATGTGTGAGACCAGAAATAGATCTCACACTGTTATGGTGAGACAGTTACATTATTTATTGTGTCTGAAACATCGGACAATACCTCCAGTCTGAATGAAGCCAAGGTTTACAGTGCGCTGATCCAGAGGTCAGATAAACTATAAATGCATGGGTATCAAGACATAGAGTGGTCGACTCTTAAGAAAATGTGAAGTAACGACATGGATAAAAAGGCTGTGCAATTGAGAAGAAAATTGTAGCGTAACCCTGAAGGCCGCAAATGAGAGCAAAGTGGGAGTGTCAGTCCTGGGGCAAAAGAGCCACAACCTAGGACATAAGAACGATGATACTTGGTCAATAGTGAGCGACGATTAGGTTAACAGATTAACAGCTCGAAATTAAGCAGCAAAAACTTAGAAAGATGTGTCGACTACGAGTGTGACGAGAGACGTAGAGTGTTCCTTAGATTTTCCAAAATAATGGCTAGATCTATTTGCAAGGAAATCAGCAGTACGAGATGGAGCCAAATACGCAGAGTTGCGGCCAGTACGATTTGCTGATGCAAGATTTGTGGTCTATGGCTAAAAACAGCCTTGAAGGTATGCGTTCCTCAAATATTTACAGGTCGTCAAGACACTTTAGGCATTTTAATACTGGTCTCACATGGTCTATTTCCGCCGGAGTAATTAATAAAAATAATAATTGTTGTAATTAAGTAATTAAGTATTTTAAAGTATTTAAATGATTTATTGTTAAAGTTAAAATGGTGCAATCAATTTAGTATTATAGTAATGAATATTCTTTTACAGAACTCGCGCGAAAGATACATAATTGGAGGGTTCATAGCGGCACACAACGCAATGTACAATTTAATAAATGAGTTCCACAAATACGAGCAATTTGCGACCATGTATATTAAGTTTAATTTAACAAAATTATTATATTAAATAGTAATAAGTATTCTTTCCATTTCTTTTGCGCACCACAGTTTGGTTTCCGTGACGCTTTTGTGTGAGTTCAAAATTTTAATGAAGATTTTAATAATTAATACTAAGGTTGATAAAATAATTTAAATAAAGAGATGAATAATTTTAATGGAGGAGCATGTGATGACCAGATTTTAGCATTGTTAACTTGAAATATGCTCATTCACTAGTGTTTAATGAAATAATTTGAATATATTTGAAGAAATTGAAAGTAATGTTTGAAAAATTGATCAATATTAAGAATATTTAATTTGCATGTAGAAGTGTTTTATGTGTAGTATTTTTAAAGTGTATTTTATGCTATTAATTTTAGTTTGGATTTTGGAAGGGATAGATTTTGTTTAAATGCCTTTAAAAAGCAATAGAAATTCTAGACGACAAAAATCACCGGAAATATCACAAATAGGGATTATTAAAAATCCGAGAGCAAAAATGGAGAAGTTTGGATTAATTAATTTATTGCCAGTGTTTAATGGATGTAAAGACGAAAATGTCGAATTTTTTACCGAGCAATTTGATAATGTTTCAAAAATGGCTGAATGGTCGGAGGAAAATAAAGTGACAATTTTAAAAACTCGGCTACAGGATAAAGCGCTTGAATTTTTGTGCAGGAAAAGGGAACTGCAAAAAGTAGATAATATTGAAGAAATAAAACAAATATTAATGAAACAATTTAAAACATCTCTTACAATGCTGCAAATGCAAACAAATTTGAATAAAATGACGCCAGGAATGAAAGTATCGGAGTTAGTATTGGAAATTTCAAATTCGACAAATGAATTTTTAGGGAATTACGTAAATAATGAAATTTGTGAAATAAAGAACAAGTTAATGTTTTCAAAATTTATTGAAGCTTTAAGGCACAATCTGGCATTTGAAATTAAGAAATTGAATATACAGGATTTTGAAAAGACGGAGGAATACGCGGAGCACTTAGAGAAAATTTTTGAGGATTGCGACAGCACAGAAGTTAATGCGATTTATCGCAGTGAAAATATGGGCAGAAATTTTAATAGTAGACAAATGGAAAGGTATTTACAAAATTCAAAATTTGAGCCTCAGCAATTAAAATATGAAAGGCATGAAAAATCAGAAAATGAAATTATAATTTGCATAGGATGAGGAAACAAAGGCACTATTTTGCTACCTGTTGGTACAATCAAAATGTGCAAAAAAATTATGGAGAACATAAATATGGAAATAAAAGAAGTGAATTTATAAATGAAAAAGTTACGCATTTAGTAACACGTAAAATAGCGGATTCAGAGAAAGAAATACGGAAAGAAATGAAAAATCAAATACAAGTGACAACGCGAAAATTACCTACAGACACGATGACAAAAATATTGAAAACTTAAATAAAGTACAAAATTATGAAAGGGAGGTTCGCACGCAAAGCCCAGGTCCCAATGTTAAATCAAATCAAAATTATAAACAAGAAATTAAAAATGACAGACAAAAAATAGATAGTATGGAAAGCATGCCAAAAAATACCTATGTACCCTGGCCGAAGATCCAGGTGTTTGATGTTGCAGCTGTAAAAACGCATCCCAAATTGTCCCAGTTCGATCAGCAGTTTGTCCAAAGCCTGAAATGGGAGGCAAAGATTAATAAAAAGAAAATTGAAGAAAATACATGTGCAGAAAATAACATAAGTAAAATCATGACAAATAATGAAAATGCAGGACTTAAAGAATTTATTAAAAATAAAAATGATGCGCGAAATGCGAAATTAAATTTAAATGATAACCACAAAATTGAAATAAACTCAAAATTGAATCCGATCGATTATAAAAATATGATGAAATTAAGGAAACTAGTTGTAAAGTTTCTCAAATTGATACACAAATTCTTGAAGGTAGCCATGTTAATGTCTATACTTGTTCAAATGATAAAAATAATAAAAATGTTGATACAGAAAATGATTTTAGAACTGTGACTAGTGCGAAAAACCAATAGTCACATAAGATAAAGTAAAAGGCATATTTGAATTCAATGAAAATATTAAAAATGGTTATTGTTACAGTCGAAAAATAGCACAGGTCGATAATGACAGTTTTCCTAAAAATGAAAGGATTAATGATTTTGCTGAAAAAGTATGTGTCAATGAAGAGTCAAATCTTGACGCCTAAATCTATGTCACGTTTGCGCGCAGGACTGCTTTGCAGCCAGGTCATTTGGTAGCAGAAAAATTCAATGTAGATCAGGAAATTCAGGATAAAGAGTTGATCTTTATCCCCACAAAACACGTAAAGTTACTTTTTCCATTTGGTGCAATTCGAACTGTAATAAAAAATAACAAATTTGATATTGTAATAAGTAATCAAAAGAAGGTTAAAATTACGTTAAATAAAAATATGAAAGTAGGAGTGATTAAAAATTTCAAAAGAATTACTAATGCAGAAATGCAAATCGGAGATACCGTATTTTTGAAAGAGGGAAATAAACCCAATATGCTACAAGACAGATTTTAGGGCCCCTTTCGAGTAGTAAAACTCGGAGAAAAAAATAAATTGACCATTAGAAATAAATATAGCATGAAAGTTGAACCAATTGAAATTCACGCTACCCAATGTTATATAGAACAAAATGTACAAAGTGCGAAAGAATTGATGGAAAAATATGACAGACAGTGAAATGAAGGAGATTCACGCAAAAAATGTCATAGAGTACAAAAGGTACAAAGTGAAAGTAAATATAACGGCAACGGTGAAATAATTGATATTCAATCAAAAAAATGTTATACTGTACAAAGTGTACAAATTGAAAATGTTCAAAATACGGATGAAAATATTCAGCATAGAAGTGAAGATACTGGTATCAAAATTATGCAAAATCAAAAAGTTGATAGTAATTTTGAAAATATTGATCAGGCAAATATGCAAAATGAAAATGTTAAATTTCAAAGAGTATATAATGCAAATGAAAATAAAATGTTTGAAGAAATTCAGAGTCAAAATAAAAATCATTAGGTGAAAAATACTCAAATTTCAAATGGGAATAAAATAATGGTGTTATGAAAAATGAAAGTGTTAATTTTCAAGAAATTCAAATTGAAAATTAAAATCAGGATAATGATAAGCAAAAGTTACTTGAAAATAAAATAATGGGTGTTTTGGATAATGAAATTGAAAATGTTAATTTTCAAGAAATTCAAAATGAAAATCAAAATCATGATAATGGAAACAAGCAAAATTTAAATGTTTGTAAAAATATTAAAAATGAGAATGAAAATATTAATTTTCAAGAAATGCAAAATTCAAATGGTTGTAAAAATATTCAAAATGAAAATGCAAATAATCAAGATTGGTATCACGTTTGCATTCAATAGATAAAATTAAGGACAAAACGTTTTAAGAAACGAAAAGTCTTTTATTTAACACATCCTAAAAGACTTACAAAATATATACTAAAAAATGCCAGAGCGCTTTCGGACGTATATACGCCCTTCATCAGTGGCTATATGAATAGCAAAAATATGGAATGTTTATGTATAGAGAGACCAGTTTAAAGCAAATTTGCATAAAATATAAAATGATAAATGAACTTACTAAAAATAATACAAGAAATATACACAGAAATTATATACACAAAAGAAGTATATTATACACAAAATAAGTTTAAACGCTTCCGAATTTTAAATTATTACAAGAAAAGAACTAATACAAATTTTAGAAAACGTCAAGCATGATATTCCTGAGAATGACGTCACAAATAACTTTTAAGAGGTTTGAATTGCATAGAGTCGAGAATGAGTCGCCATGCATAACTTAAAATTTGAACAGGATCAAAATTGAAATGGAAAATGAAAATGTTAATTTTCAAAAAGTGCAAAATTCAAGTAATGCTAGTAAAAGTATTCAAAATGAAAATGATAATATAATAAGGGATAATAATCAAAAGAGTAATGATATTAATGATGTTCAAAAAATACTGTCAGAAATAGTTGAAAATCAAAGCAAATACAAAGAATATGTTATTCAAAAATTAAACTTGTTAAATGAGATACAAATTCATAACACAAATGAAAATGAAAACATTCAAGAACAAAATGAAAGAAAGCTTGATTAAATTTTTTTCATGATATCAAAAATTTTTAGAAATTCAAAATTTTCTGATGATTGGTTTTAAAAGAAATGTAAAATGAGAGAGAGAGATAAAAATAACAAATCAAAATAATTCTAAGGAAAATGATCTGGCAATGAATGAATTTTAAAAATGAAAAAATGAATAATTGCATGAATTTCTAAAGAAATGAATAATCAATGAATTTTTAAAAAATGAACATGGTATGAATTTCAAGCAAATGAATAATGGTTGTACAATTGTTTTTTCAAAAATTATATGAGGCATATAAAATAAATTATAATGAAGTCAAAATGTTTCACATGGATAAGAGTATTCAGCAAAAATAATTTATGCAAATGATCTACAAAAATAAAAGGTAAGATCAAATAATATTACCTTATTGGGTAGATGAAAGGGTCGCAAGACGATGAGGTTAACAGCTTGTAATTAAGGAGCAAAAACTTATAAAGATGTGTCGACTACGAGTGTGACTAGAGATGTAGGGTGTTCCGTATATTTTCCAAAATAATGGCTAGATCTATTTGCAAGGAAATCAGCAGTACCAGATGGAGCCAAATACGCAGAGTTACGGTCATTACGATTTTCTTATGCAAGATTTGTGGTCTACGGCCAAAGACAGCCTTGAAGGTATGTGTTCCTCAAATATTTACAGGTCGTCAAGACACTTTAGGCATTTTAATACTGGTCTCACATGATCTCTTCCCGCCGGAATAATTAATAAGAAGAATAATTGTTGTAATTAAGTAATTAAGTAATTAAGTATTTTATGTTGTTAATAAATGATTTATTGTTAAAGTTAAAATGGTGCAATCAATTTAGTAATTTGATGTAGGCAGCACATGATTTTTACTATATAATGCAATGGATTTACTTTTTTCACAGTGAAAAATAATGTATCAGATTTCCGGCATAATGTTTTTAATGTTAAATTGTACATTTGGCGCTTTTCCGGATGACAACATGTAAAACTAAGGGCTGATCTTTACTTGGAAAGCTTGTGGGATTATCGCCAATTCTGGAAAACCTTACTCTGACTCTCTATAGGCTTCTTATGATGTGAATGGCCTGTTGCTCTAGTCAAAAGGGAAAATGAACATGATGCCGAAAACGAGGTGTTATTCGTTTTACCTAATTAGAGAAAGTGTCAATTTCTAGGGAGGGGTTTGTCCAAGTGAGGGGAGGATTTGTTTCAGTATACAAATAATAAGGTAGTGAATTGTTTTAAATATATGTAAATTAAATTATGATTATGTAGCCCTTGGCGTTTGTCCATGTAAGAGGGTTGGATTGTATTCAGCATACAAATAAGGGGGTAGTGAATAGTTTTAAATATAAACTAAATTAGTATTATGTAGCTCTTCTCGTTTGTCTATGTAAGGGAGGTTGGATTTGTTTCAGCATACTAACTATATGTTTCAGCATACTAACTGTATGTTAACTATAAATAAAGATTAGGTGCATATTTTCAAACAGGTTCGACATTCACTTATTTCATATGGAAAATATAGCACAATATCGCATAATTGAATAATTTTAGTTTGAAAGTATTTTTTGCCGAAAATCACGTTTTTATAGCACTGTTGAAATCAGTTTCACTGAAAGAAAATTTCTAGAAAAATTAGCTCTTTTTGAACGAAAGAAAACACTCTATGTCATATGGAAAAGGTCGGACAATATCGAAACATTGACAAATTTTTGTTTGAAAGTGCTTTTTGTAAAAAATAACGTTTTATAGTATTGTTGAAATCAGGATCTAATTAATTTATATTACACGCAATTCTAAATTGCGATCATTAATATTGATAGCATCCGCAATAAGCAATATAGTCCATATATTAAAATGTTGACAATATTTCGCTAAATTAGTGACCAAGTTACCGAATTTATCGCCAAGCGTTACAGACAGACGGAGAGAAGAGTATTTTTTCTTTATAAATAACTGTTGGAGAATTGTTAGGTGTCAAAATACAAAACTATTACACATAGTATCTCCTCCCTTTCTGGTAGGTCGGACGGTCTGGGTCTCAACAATAACAACAACATAGTATTTCCTCCCGTGAAGGGAACGAACTAGATCTATGAGAATGATGTTAACAAAGTTATCGCATAATAGTACATATTAATGGGTGAACATATTTCATAATAGTTAATAGAAATTTTTATTTTATGTAATTTCTTTTAATAAATTTATTTGAAAAAGTGTTCAAGAATGGTGTTTGCTAGAGTTCTAAAATCCGTATTTATCGTTTTCTACTGAAAAATTACATAAGAAATGATTATTAACTTAACATTAGTGCAGGTTCCATTTTTTATTATGTTTTTAAATTTTTATTCGAAAATTCGGGGGTCTTCCGAAAATTCGATTGCATTTAAAGTCAATAGGATTCAACTAAATGTGTACTAAAATTGTATACTAAATGTAGTACTAAATGTAGTTCAAAACGTTTCATTCGTTCGTAAGATATCGTCATCCTCCCCCCCCCCCCCCACACACACAGACAGCACCTCAAAAACGATCGATTTGATTTCATGGATACATGAAATGATGCTTCCGTCGAAAACTCGAATTCGAATTTTCGACCCTATCGCAATATGTTCCCTATACATTATACTATATGGAGAAAGTAAAAATGCTTATTAACTGTTACTTAAATTTAATACATCTCTAAAAATCTCGTTTGAAATTTGAATACAAAGAACTAAGATATAGCGATAATTAAAACTCGCAGTTTGGTATACAGGGTCCTTATAATTAAAGTTCCACCTTGAAATGGCCATAAAAGGAAAACTACTGGACAGAATGTTATCAAACTTGTTAATAGTTTACAGGACATCATGGGATTTTATTTTCCGCAAAAAAAAAAGTTCAAAAACTCACCGTCAAGGGGGAATGGCGCTGTATACAATACTGTTAATCGAAATAAGACATGAAGACATCGGTTTAAAAAGTTTTTAAACGTTTTTAAACGTGTTGCAAATCATGGTCAATGTGGCTTCCACCATTTCCTGAAAGCAAGTTAAATCGCATTACTGCGTTCTTAACAGTAGCTCTTAGCATATCAGGACTTAGCTATGGGGTTACCTCAAAGGTACTGTTTATGGTGATAACATAAGCAATTTGACGTAACTGAAAAATGTGATACACCGACATGTTCGTAACATTTCTCCCTTATGCTAAGAGCTACTGTTGAGAAAGCAGTAATGCGATTTAACTTGCTTTCAGAAAATGGTGGAAGCCACATTGACCATGATTTGTAACACGTTTTAGAAACGATTAAAAACTTTTTAAACCGATGTCTTCATGTCTTACTTCGTTTAACAATATTGCATACAACGCCATTCCCCGCTGACGGTAAGTTTTTGAACTTTTTTTTTTGCGGAAAATAAAATCCCATGACCTCCTGTAAACTATTACCAAGTTTGGAAACATTCTGCCTAGTAGTTTTCCTTTTATGGCCATTTCAAAGTGGAACTTTAATTATAAAGACCCTGTACTATGCTATTCAGTAATGTCCATAGAGTTATTAGCTGTAATTTGAAGTTCAGGAATGGGATAAACTAACAATAAAAAAAGAGAAAAATCGATGCCATCGTGGTTGTAAAATTCAATCTAACTTTATTACTTTAGCAAATACACCTAAAGGTACTTTGTCTAATTGTGTTTGCAGAATGGACAATCAATTGTAACCACGAGATTTCGTTATCTCTCTGAGATTAAAAGTTCTTGTTTGGCGAGTAACGCAAACCAAAAATCCGTTAGAGTTAATTCTTTACGGGTTGTTACCGTTGGCTATTAAATCAAGAAATGCTTTTAATGGCAGCAAAATAAGCTGTATATATGAGAACTGTAAAGAATGTGGATATAATAAAATATTTTCTTTTGAATAAGTCTGCAAGAAGTATCTGTGGCAAAAGAAATAAGAAAAGGGATGTCTGGAGAGCTTGCAATTAACATTAAATGTTTATTAATTGTTTATCTTTAATTTTAATGATTATAAGTGCGTTGTGTTTAAGCAATAACCCTCCAATTATTTAACTTACGTGTAAGTCCTGAAAAGAATTATTAATTAATATTAAAAGATTAGACTATTTTAAAACTTAAACAATATCATTTATTAACAACATCAATTTATCAAAAGCACCAATTTTCATAAATATCAATTTTCATTTATTATCAATTTTCATTTGATTATTTTAGCGAGGGGAGATATGCGACAAGAATTATTAGTTTTACCGTTGTTGTCTAGGACCTGTTATTATGAGCACATACCTTCAAGTTCAGTCTTGGGCTCATCATCTCTCCAAGGTTTTCATCACTCTTGCCACAACTCCTCATTGTCTTTCGTATGCTACTGCACTTTCATTTTGTCTATAACTGAAACTCGTGTATTTCGTCCACAACTCTGGGGTGTGTGGCTTCGAACTCTGATTTATTTCCTCTTAAGTCATGACAGTGTAAATACTCGAACTCTAACTGCAACTCCTAAGTCATGTCTGCTAGGTCATATTCACTTCGCTCCTTCTGTAAATCTGTTTTAGACTTGTGGTTCCTTCGGCGGGAGGGGGGGTAGCTCCGCCCTTCTTCCCCTTGGCGCTCATTGGTTCTTCTGAACCCAATGGCATCACTTCGCAGCCCCTCTCAGCCCCTGTGGCCTGGCACACCTAAATTTATAGCATTTGACCTAAAAGTCCAAGTTGTCGTAAAGTTTGGCGCCAGTCAGACTCAAGCTTTCTTTTCCATAAAGGACACCATAAATAATCAAATAAAAATGTCTCATGTGAGAACAATTTCTGGTCTCACAGTATCTTTTCAATCTTTGGTCAATATTATCCTTCAAAATAACAAAGGTATGTAGGTTAAAATTGTTTTGCATGTTCTGATTTAAAATAGCAGAGATTGAAATAGTGTATGCTAAGTGAGTATGAAGCAATTTAAGAGAAACTGGCTTACGAACATTAAATTTAAAAGAACACTTGGAATTTCGGGAATATGAAAGATTTTTATATTTATGTAGATATTAACCATGCAGAAAGAAATAACTGCATAATTTTATACAATATAATCAATAAAAATATCATCGATTAAAATTACTTTCATGAAATAGAAAATATTTTGCATCGCTATCAACGCAAAAATCTTTATAGCTTGTAGTTCCAGCAAATATACGTTCAGGATATATTTTTCAATTCCACTAAAGTTGTTAGTGCGAGTTAAATAAGGACTATTGAAAATGTTATCTAGGGACTCGATATTTGAAGGTTATTTACTTTTCCATATAGAATGATTTCTCTATATGTGCGTAAGAAAGGAAAAAACAAGATTGTATACGGATTGATATTTCATCAGAAATAAGCTTTTAAATAAGAAAATGAAATTCTTCAGCTTTACAAAAAGTATCATGATTGAGACGGAAAGCTATTGCTAAGTTTATCAAATATAAATGAAAATTCTAAAGTTCTTTGATGTATTTTGTTATAAACTTTACAAATCCACCCCTTTAATGCAAAGCAGTTTATTTCTGCAATGAATTTGGATGAATTGAAAGGATATGCGATGATGAGAATTAACATGCATATATTTTACATCTCAATATATAGTTACAAAGTAAAATTTTCAAGTTTCTTGCAAAATACACCAAATAACTTTTCCTTTGTTTACTTTTCTCTCTTGACGTTTGATACATTTTGCGATAGTTTTACATGTAAATCATTTTCTTGGCTGACGCTGTTTATAATGATGAAGATCATGGCTTTAATTTTTACTTTTTACGAGCTTGTTTCCGTTGAGACAAGAAATTTATTTGCAGCGACGACTGAGCATTAGAACTGTCATTTGTAGATAAATACTCTGCAGAGCTAGTAAGTTCTTTAGATTAATATTAAAATTTTGGCCACATATATGCAAAACAAAAGTGTCGCCTGAAACCCTACCATGTGTTATACTGAACTTAAACTGCTAGAAGCTGGCATATTTTTAACTGCTCTTTGCCTCTGTGTAAAACTGCTTGTGTTTTGAAAACGTGGAAAGTTTAATAATGTATTGTGCACAACGCAGGACATGACTTCATAAAGCTTCAACCTCAAACCGTCAAACTAAAAAGCTTTAACTTCAGACTCAAAAGTTTCAACTTTTTGAACTCTAGACAATCGCTCTACTGCTGAACTATTCACGTTTGGGAGAGAATATCATTTAAGTATTTTTAATTTGATGGCGATACTCTTGATTTTACCGAATGAACTTTTTATTTACATTTACATATTTCCAGCTAATTCCTTCCTTTAATTCACACAATTTTCAGTTCTTTTTCCAAGGAAAAAATCGCTGATATGGAGTATTTTTCAGAGGCATATTAGGACCTTCGACTTTTTATCTTGTGATAAGTGGTCCATCTACTGTTATCTCCTGCATCGAGACAGAAGTGTTTTTTTTCTTTATGCTATTTATTTACTTCACGTTAATTACCTTTGTTCCTTTGCTCAACAGTTTTGACGGGCTGGTTCTCGGCCCTCAGAGTACTCCGAGAGCTGTATATCGAAACACCATTTCATCTCGTGGAACTTTTTCATCCATAAAATGTTTACATCATTATGTTACGCCGTTACGTCATTTATGTACGCCATGACAATGCTTTTGTCCTTTTCATACATTTTCTTTGCGAATTACGGTTCAGTGTCTTCAGATGAAATGTCCTCCTGGTACTAAAGCGTTAATCTATGTATACATAAGTTTGAAAGTGAATTGCATAAAAATTGAAAATAAAAATAAAATGAGAAAAACAAGGTTTTCAATGCACTCCCCTGCGCAACCATGTGGCACGGATAAGTAGAAAATAAATTTTAATTACACACGAAATTGAACCCAATTGAGGGTGTAGGCAGTTTCAATTAAAAAAAAATGTGATGTGGGCAGTATATGCCTTTTCTTATATAATGCAATGAATTTTTTCCTTTCACAATGAAAAAATGATATATAAGATCCAATGCACAATGTTTATAACGCTGAATTAATTGTACATTGGAAGCTTTCCGGATGAAAGTATGTAAAACTTTTTCAAAGTACCCAATTAAAATACATTTCACACAACTCTAAATTGACTAATATAGTAATATAGTCCATATGTGGCGTATAATATGTGGCGTGGCTCCGCTGAAAATCTTACTGTTAAGCATTGGCCGATGATCGTACTTTCGCACGCCACTTGCTCGATTATCGAGCGTAACTCTAGGTAAAATAATTTGGAAATGCATCATGCGATAAACACAATAAATACTAATTAAGGTGACATAGAATAAAGCTTTTATTTTAAACGCACATATTGAATCTTAATATTTAAATTTTAAAACACAAAAACAATTGACTACACAATACAGTTAAAGTTCGCTAAGTTGCGAATCTTAAAATAATAATAGCTCCCCTCTCTCTAATCTTTAAATTCCCATATTAATAATTGAATTACTCAATTAAGTTTCTCCTATCAAACTCTAATCTCTGGCACGCAGACTGCAGCGGATAAGAGAAAAAAGAACTTGCCCATTATATAGCAAGCTCAGGCACTCATCGGGACTGATTTCCTCCGTCTTTTGGGGTCTGCACACTTCACTTCTCCAAAAAAACAACTGACTCTCCCTGAACTCTTTGCCTCTAGCTCGGGAAATGAGCTACGCCCTCGGCCTGGCCCCATGACTGTCGTTTATTCGCAATGGGTTCAGAAACCCATAAATTCCGTGACGTAGCCGGGCTCTACCGAGTCATTGGATTTGGCCCCTTCCAAAGAGTTGCAAAATTTGGGGGGCGCTAGTTCTCTTGCAGGTGTCCTATTTTATTTTAAAAAAACCATAGCGTCATTTGCCACTTTCCCACGATCTGCAGCTGGTCCACTACTCAGGGCACTGGAATCTCAAAATGTTTCCAGAGAGAGAGAGAGAGAGGGGGGGTGAGAATTCCTAGGCGTGAAGCTGCAAGAGGAATTCCAATTCTGTCCCACGACACTATATATTAAAATATTTTAATAATTTATTAATTTATTTAGCGTCATTTTGGTTAACTTGGCGACATTTTAAAATTTTGAATCAATTTTCGTTAATCTGGTGCGAAATATTGCGAAGCTGGCAATATTTCACTAGATTATTCACCAGGCGTTACAGATAAACCGGAGAGAAGAGCGTTATTTATATACCACATGGTATGCCCGTTGTATGACGGAAATCAAAATTTGCAAATCAGTACCTCTGTTTAACGTAATTCTTATCAATATGGCGACATTTTATGACATTTACGATATTTTTGTCAATTTGACAATATTTAAAAAAAATCGCCAAGTTGGTGACATCTAGCCAAATTCATCGCCAAGTGTTAGAAAATTTTCGCACAAACGTAACGAACGGGCTAACTGAGAAATGGATTATTCTTACAGTAGATTATTATATTCTTTCTAAGATATTGAATTTTCACAAATTAGTCGTCATTATCATTGATTTGGCGTCATTTTTATCAATTTTGGTAACCTTTTCGTCAATTTTGCAATAAATTAACAGAACTCGCCAAGTTGGCAATATTCAGCTAAGTTTGTTTCCAAAATTTCACTAAGCGTTACAGACGGCGAAATAGGTTATTCTTATAGTAGATAATTGACTACTGGCGAATTGTTAGGCTTAAAGATACAAAACTATCATCCAAAGTATTTTCACTCATGAATGGGACGAACTAGTTCCGCGAGAATTATGTTATCAAATTTATCGCATAATATTACGTATGAAAAGTAAACATATTTCACAATAGTTGATACTTTTTTTAATTTTAGGTGAATTTTTGATAACTTTATTTGAAAAATGTACAATATCTCGTGAACTGTTCACGATAGCGTTTTAAGTTTGTGTCAATCGTCTTCAAATGAAAAATTACACAAGAAATAGTTATTTATGTAGCTTTATTGAAGGTTTCGATTTTTTGATAATTTTTTCAAAATTTCATTCAAACATTTTAGGGTTTTCGGAGCATTCGATTGTATTTAAAAAACAATATGGTTCTAGTGTTCATTGATTGTAATTTTTGTACCAAATTTCATTCGAATCGCTTTGATATCGCCTCCACACACTCATGGACACACGCACACACATCCCCTCAAAAATGTCCAATTCGTGTTCAGAGATTTTTGAAGCGTTATATCCCGTTGAAAACTCGAATTCGAATTTTCTACTCGGTACAATACATTTGTTATACATTATATACTATGTATATAAGTAATATACAATATGAAGCTTAACGTTATCCAAAATTGATATTATAAATATTTGTCGCGCGCGCGCGAATTGAAACGAGGGCTTCGACTATTTTGCATAATATCAATGGTAGATAATACTAAGATTTGTGTAGTATTGCTTTACATCTAATCTGCCAAAATCCTTATTTCCCTTCTATAATGTTGCATGATCTCAATTTCTAGATAATGTTAAGATTTATAATCTTTTGGACTAAATACGGCAATACTCTCAATTAGGTTCAATTTAGATTTTTTTCTATTTTTTCGTGTGCCAATGTTTTGTAGACACTGAAAAACTTATTTTTCTCATAATTTACTGTCTTATTTCCTCTCCCAGGGAAAAATATTTAGAGTGAGTAATTCTCAGACACATTAGAACCTTCGACTTTTTGATCCGGAGACACGTGATCCATCTACTGATCTATCCAGGATCAAGAAAAACCCACTCATTTTTAGTTTCCCGTTTAGAAAAAGATCATATTCGTCTCGGTGTAGATACTCAAGTGACTGCAAAATCAAAACATGCACACAAAATGATAAAATTTCATATGGCATTTGACGCAAATGAAATAAGAAATCATAATAGAATAACACGAAAATCGCAATTCCTTGACAACAAAGAAAAAGTCAGCTTACATTTCGCATCAGAAAACAGGATATTCGTCTCAAAATGCCAGTAAAATATCCTAAAATGTGAAAGTTGAGTCTCCAAAATGTCAGACTGAATGTGTCTGATGCGAATTTGGAGTTAAGGAATGTAAATGTGTTTTATTTTTCATTGCACTCACACTAAATGGATTTGAAACGTTATTCAGACGCACATTAATGATAGACGTTTTCAGTGAAGTTTTAGATAACATCAAATGGATCACTTCGTCTTGAACGAAATACGAGAGATAGACCGAAAGTTAGATATCTTCGAAAATTTTAGTTTTGAAGTCTCTTATAAGGTTTACACATTTCTCGAAGCGAAATATACAGGTATTCTATTTCGTAGAAAATTATTTCTTTTAGATTTACAGTCGGGCATTTTCTAATGTATTAGACCTATTTTTACTCTTTAACCTTCTGAAGTCAAATTTATTTTCATAAGCAGTGTATGCTTACTCAGGTCCTATTTAATCTTGAGGAAATCATTTAAAATCACATATTAGCAATTAGAAAAAGCTGATGACTAATGTATTTTTTATTATCAATTTTGCACGCTAGCCAATTGCACTTAGGCGGGCCATACAAGTATTTTCAATCTTCTGATCCGATTGATTAGTCAAGTTTTCTGTCACTTATGTGTGTAGAGCAGCTCGTAGGAATGCTATTTGGACTGTTAGACTGTGGAAATTTTTGCAGTTCGGACGTGCTGGTGCTGTAGTCAAACAGACTTACATGGCGTGGCTTTCCGGTCGAGTCTTCAGTCCACAGGTTTACATGTGCTGCTCAACTTAGTCTGTATTTTCCTCAAGGTATGTTGAAAATGGTGGTCCGAAATGTTGTGTGAGTAACAAACAGGCATAATTACCACAGTTTAGCTTATCAGTTTTAACTGAAGGCCAAATTGTTCGTATATAGCTGACCTTAGACTTGATACCTATTGCACAGCTGGAACTTTGGAAATAAAACCACTGGAATTACTTGTACATTTTAACAAAATGTGTTATATGACAAATTTCCCAATAAAATAATATTTTATAAGTGTTGTAAGACGCGACTCAGCTTTGAATAAGATAAATACAGTAAAATGAATTTCGTTACAGCAAATATTCGTTATTTCATCTGGCGCTAAATAGACCTGCGAGGCTTCAGTTAAACGTATAACTGAACTAATCTAGTTTCTATACTAACGTTATGTCTGTTTGTGCAAAGTCATAATTTTATTTTTAATAGATAATGATCCTATTTTATGAGACTTTTAAGAACAAAGAGCTGATATTTTATTAAGTAACGATGAGGAGAAACTAAGAAAAATTTCTCATAGCAAATGCTAGTAATGCAGATGATATTAAAAGAGCACAGTTTCATTTGTCTTATAAATAAATCTGTACGTGAGACTGATATTTGAAAACTATCTAAAATGTGGTACTTGAATAATGCAGAAAATTTGAATCACGGATTTCAATATTCTTAGACATAATGGAAGCATTTGAAAAGTCAGCTGACTGGCTATCCCGATTATAACCAGATACACGGTTGTTTGTCAGGTAATTGGTTACTCAGCAGAAAAAAAATAACAGCGTGGTTATTTACTGTTATTGTGCGCGGTTCAAGACATCATTTCTAGCAGAACAAGTCTTCTGCGCATTATGTGACCACATAACCGCGACGACTGGGGAAAATCTCGTTCAATCTGATTATACCCGGACCGTGAACGAATCGAGTTTTTTAACCTGAAGCGGTCATGACCGAGAGGCTATGATTTAGTTTTTAAATGTTCTGGTCATGACCGGTGACCGCCAGAGACTTGTCAAACCCCCAATATTAATTTCACCCTGGTTAAGCGGTCACATGTACCCCTCTAAACGATCAAATAGTTGTACCTATCATAACAAACACCCTGACAATGAGGAGGTTCCAAAATTAAGCTCACATTCCCATCGTAGATTATAGTATCCAATGACCGGCTTCTTGTTTATTAAGCACTCGTCAACATGGAAAATTTGAAGCTATTAGTTCGATTACTATGATCATTACTATGACGTCCATTACGATGATTATTAGGACTGCAGATAATAACCACCAGACAGGTCCATGAAATACGAGTGTACCCTAAAGAAAAATAAAATAAAATGGTATTGAAGCCTTTCAAACACGCGAAATTTAACACGCTTACTAAATTGAGTTGCAAGTACTTTTTAATAAGTTTAATTTTTCCAAAAATTTGTCTCGTTTTCAAAACAGTTGTCTGATCGAAAATTGGCTCAATTCTGTTCTATCTCCTGGTCGATACAATCGCGTATAAAGTTTCCACCTTCTTGTTCTTTTTTAACCTCTAGATCGTCCAAATGTTACTCTAAACCTTAGGCTAAGCATGATCTGGGCAGTGTAGCCTTCTAGTTCTGGCAGGTATAGCCAAATTGTTAAGACAAGGAATTCGGACTCAGAGGTCCTGAGTTGATTCATTCTCTCGGTGGTCTCCAGTTCGATCTCAGACACCCTCCAAAATTATTCCTGTGTTTACACGGAATATGGGTACGATGTAGGTCCGAAAGTCCTTAGAAGATATGATGGGTCATGAAAATGAGGGTATAGTCCCTGTAGTTGCCCGCACTGGGTTTTGGTAAAAATTCGGTGGCTCTCACGGCCACCCAAACAGTCACCCCCACACTTTCAGGCTAGTCGAATGGTCTGGGTCAAAACATGTCGGCAAAATTTCTACCATCTAGGTCACTGAGGAGAAGGCTTCTGGAGGGTCCGTAAATACATTTTAACCCACGGGGTGTCAGAGATCAAAAGACCGGAATGCTGCTGTTGACAGTATTCTAGAGAGTGAACGTTATCGCCATTTGTGACGTCACTGAGTTACAAAGAGAAGTACCTGTTTCTCCGAGTACTATTCAGTTTTATGAGAAAACATAGACTGTGTCAGTCATTGTTTTAATATAATTTGTAGTTCTATCGCAGGAGTGAAGTTTAAGTGTAAATTTGCGTATTATAGATGTATATATATTAGTATTTTCTTATATAAAGTATATTTTTGATTAATCGGTGTATATACATTGTGTTTTGTGGCTTCAAATATCTTTAACTGCGTAGTTTCTTTGTGTTTAAATTACTATAGGAGGTCAATGGGATCTATCAGCTTTTATAGATTTTCCAAAGATTCTACACCCCAAAAATTATGGGTCGTAAAGTGCAAAACAGAGGATAAAATAACCATCGCTAAAGTAACTGTCTGTTCGAGTCACTTTTCTGATGAATATTTTGAAAAATACTTTCGGGCTAAATATTTGAATTTGAAGCAGGTTAAAAGATTAAAACAAGGAGTTGTCCCTCGTCTTGCCACCATCTGTAAATAATCAAAGTGTAAAAAGTGAACGGGGTCTACTCCCAGGGAACTAATCGAATATCGTGCTCTCTTAGCTTATGCCCTGCAGTTCATATTACAAATATATGAAGATTTGGCCTTCTACATCAATTCCATTTTTCTTCCTACCCCGAGAGAATTAAAATTATGGTTCTGGTAGAATATGCCCCGTACTCCACATTATAAGCTTGCAAAGATTCAGCCTCCTAATATATCCCTAAAGGAGGCTTTTAAAAGGCCTGGGAAAATTCTTAATAACCCATTTTCTTACCCCAGGGGAGATCCAACAAAATTATGGCTGTTCTAAGGGTCAGAACCTAAATGCGTATTCAGACTTCTCGGTCAAAGAGAGTTTCTGGAGGGTGTGGAAAAACAAGTTATACAGTTATTAATTATATTTATAGAATTCAAATATTTCAAGAACATTTTTAGTATTTCGCCCGAGCATGAAAATCTATCTTCTAACGCACAGGTGTAATATTCGGTGTTATGTAAAAGTGCTTCAATATTCATAATTTTTCTCTCAAATATTTATTCATTAAAAATACTTCGTAAATATTTTTCACTTCTTTAATGGATCAGAAAAACTCGAGGTCTAAGTAACATTTAGAACTTTTTCACCTAATCAAGGTACAAGAACACCTCCAAGTTTTCTAAATCCGATGGTGGAAGAAACATGTGAATAAGTTAAAATAGCTTTTCTTACTTTGCGTATGCGAGTCTCGTGGGAGTCGTGCACCGATAGAGAGCAGGTAATGGATATGCAAATAGAGCTTTTCTTTCTTCGCTGTAGTACTCAGAGACAATTACCTTTCTAGATACACTCCAACAAAAGTTGAACTCTTCTTTTTCTGTGTCCTTAACAACTCACAGTATATGTAAAGAGAAAAATTTGGGATGGGGTTCAGAAACACCTCACTAGTGTCTCGATGGTGAGCATCTCTGAAAAAAATTCATTTTTCAACGATGTTTCAACGATGATGATAATGTGTGTGCGCGTGTTTCGGTATATCTCTGAAATTTGTGAAGGCGATCTTCTAAACTAATGAAAAATGAAATTTAACACAATTGTTTCAATCAATAGACGCATGAATACTATTGATGTTCATGCTGGTCGGAGATTAGAGGAAGGCTTTTAATTTATCAAATATTTTTTCAAAAATCTAGAATAAAAATTAAAGAAAAGCTGAAATTTCTTATAAAATATTGGTGGCGGCTCCAGTCTGATGGAGCCGAAATGATTTTGCATGAATAAAGTTCAATAAAGTAAAACTCTAATAAAGTTAATATAATATACTAGAACATGTACCCGACGTTGCTCGGGCGTTAAAGCAGGGATAAATATAATTTCAAAAACGACTTCAACTCCCAGATCAAAAACTATTTCTTCCCCTCGCATCAACATAATAATAATAATAATAATAATAATAACAATAATAATATTAATAATAATAGTGATAATGATAATAAAAGGAACGATGAGGAGAGTTTACTGTGCATGCCCAGGTGGGCATGTACAGTAAACTACGATAATTAAGCTATAGTAAACAATACGTAAGATGCCATACGTAAGATATAGTAAGTAAGATACAGTAAACTACGATACACAGTAAACACCGATAGAAAGGTCGAACCTTGTAACGCAGATCGCGACTTCAGATCGCAAAGGGAACGAAAATATCGAATTTTATGCGTCACTTAAAAATGATTAAAAATTAAATTACATATTAATTGAAAAAACATTTCTTTTTTAGAATCAGAAGACATGTGCGGTCATTTTAGCAAACTATAATACGCACCACATAACCTGAAAAATAAAAATGTCGACGTATTTAAACATAAAAAGTAAATAAAAATGATGGATTTGCCCTACAGATGCTGTTCAAAGATTGATGGAAAGAACGTTCCTTGATATTTCCGATGGTGTAAAGACAAAAACTCAGTGATAATATATTCGGTCGCTAAGAAAACGATTTGTGTGAAAATAATAAAACATAAAAATATCTAAAGAAACTAAAAGACTAATTCGGTTTTAAAAATAAATAACGTTGAAATACACCTTTCCGGGACTTCAAGTACCAGTGTACCGAATTTCATAGCCCTACGATGCTTAGATTTCACACTGCAGATCATAAACACACACGTGTTTTGAGTTAAACATCGAATGATATTTGACATTTTCTAGTTTCTTGATGTTTATGTTAAAATTTCAAACAAATATTCTTGTCATATTCTGATAACTTAATTTATTTACTAATATAATTATTAAATTTCAAAAACTAAGAGCGCAATCGAAATCCAATTTTATATTCTTGTAGATCATTCAATGGACTACACATTTCTTCCTTGCTATTTATAGCTAACTCTTAATTTTCGAGGTTAAAGCATTACAAACTTTAGAAAAGGAAGATTTTTATACTTCTTTGACTGGACGACGCTTGCTCGTAAATTATTGGAGCTTTATAAAAACAAATTATTGATATAAAACTGTATTTCCTACAGAATATTTTTGTCGCTTAATGATATATATCGATCTTCTATAGTTTAAAAGAGATTTTGTGTGAAAATAAGCAATGTGAAGGGGAAACTTGCTCGGAAAAAGATAGTTCAAAATATTAAAATATTGATATTTTTGCATATTTATAAATAGTACCATACTTTCGACAAAATAAGTATAAATTGTTTCATATTTATCTATTAGGCTGGGAGATATGAGCATTCAAACTGTTTACATTTTTCGTAACACTGCGATTTCAACCATAGATCTGAGTATCGTGTCAAAAAAGAATCATTACAGGTTACTAGAATGTAGATCATTGCGAGATGGTATTGCTATGCAGCGAATTCAGATGAATCACGAGCTGAACTCTTCTATTCCTTATGATTTCTTACTACATCCACATGGAATGCCGGCCGAATGTGCAACAAAAAATTATTTCCGGGATACAAACATCCATTGCGGCAGACGACGGACCTACTAAACATACCCGATGTTAAACTGCAGGTCCTGTAAATAGCACTTTCTACAAAATTAAATGACGTTTTGTAATAATGTAATGATGCTTCACAATTTTCTAATTAACTTTTATGTTGTGTTTCTCATAGATTGTAAGATAGGAGGACTAACTTCCAAATTTTGACGGTAGGGGCGCTGCCATTATTCTCCCCATCTTTTAATTGAGAATCGATGCTTTACTATACCGATTTCTAAATTCTATGCCTTTAGCTACCATCACTTTAAATTTTTATTTGCCCACTCTAACATCCACTTCTCCAGTCACTCAGTACCAACTTCTATACTCAGAGATCTTTCTTTCCCAGATTATTTATGTGCTTAAGGACACACTTAGGAACCTTGTTGATTGTTAGACTGATGCTGTATGTTTCTTTTTTACATTTACAGAAATATCTACAGATTAAAGGAAAATATATTAAATTGGAGTTTTTATTCAAAATTTTAACCCTCTCTTTTTCAAAAATTAATTCAAATTTCATTCAATATATTCAACTAAAACTAAAAAAGTGTTGTTGCTCCCTTTTTTTTTCAAATTTCGACAAGAAATATCCATTCACATTTCCTTGTTGTCATAGCTTTAATCATATTTGAAAACCAATGGACCCTGCCCTTTTCACACTTTTAAAATCAGGAGAGACTCACGAACATGTTGAACAAGAAGAAGCTCTTAACTTGAAATTTAAAAAGGTCTTGACAACTCCAAAGAACTGTAGCGCAAACATATCAGAAATTGTCCTTCTTTTTCTATTTGCCAATCTAGTTCTCAGGGGAGCTATGTGAAAACACATGCTCTGCAATGAATATGCAAATGGATTTCAACTTCTTACACTATCGTTGTATGAAGGAATTCCTTTTCCCCGAGAACTGACAAGAAGACCATACAGCTTACCCATCCGATTTGTCAAACTTTTCATGTTATTTCCGTATTTTACTGTGATAAGAGTTTCAAGTGTGTATTTTTAGAATCAGGAGGAATGGTGTTAAAAGTTTTTCACGGTTATCAGCTCTGAATAAATCCAATTTTGCAGTTATAGGGTTCAAACGGAAGTCCGTAAGCACCTTAATAACTTTGTAAAGAATGCTCTATAAGTGTATGCATTAGGTCTCTCAACAATTTAGTGATTACGCCCGATCGAATAAAATGGATTGCATCGCCCCTGGAAGAGAATTTTAAAAGTTAAGAAATAAACTGGGCAACAAATCGAGATAGACGAAAAATAAAAATTAATTTTAGGACGTTATAGAAGTAATTTTAGAATATCGTCTAATTAGTGGTAATTGACATCAGGAATGGCCGAAACCCAATGCCCTATGGAAGTCAATAAATTTCTGTCGCACGTCACTGGTTGCTAGATGCCCAACCATGCCATAATACTGTAGAAAAGTGGTCAACAATTCATGAACGTAAGGAAAAAATACAGTGATGTTATTCTCATCCGTGAAGAGACAGTGATTGCCTAATGGGGCATGCGAATTGATGCACTCTTCAGGATTCCTTCAGGCGTCTATTCGTTCTGTCGTAGGCGTTGTTCAACTAGTACTGTGAGGTAGTTGATTTATTTCTTTACATATATGCGTTTTGTGAATTTCTGATGTCGAATCCTACTGATAAAATAATATTTTTAAACATTTTACATTGTTCTTCTATTTCGCTTTATTACCAAGATCTTGTTTCTAACTTCTTCAATTATCCGCTAAGTGCGCTGCAATCACTGTTATTTTTAGGGTATGCTTACTTTACTATATATAGACCCAACTTGTACACGCAAAAGCACTTTCATTCCCAACATATTGATGTGCTTAAGGACTTTTTATCTTATGAAAGATGTTTGTGTGTGTGTGTGTGTGCTTAAGATACTATACAAGTTGCTAGTCTGGCAGAGTAGGATAATTTTTCCCTAAATATAGTGTTATCTACAGATTAAAATCGATTCTATTGAAGTGGAGTTTTTATTAAAACTCAAGCTTGTATTTTGAAAAAATGTCTTGGAATTTCATTCCATCCATTCAACGCAAACTACAAACAGTTTTGCTCCTTGTTTCAAATTTCGACAAGAAATATCCATTCACAGTTCTTTGTTGTCATAGCTTTAATCATATTCGAAAACCAACGGATCCTGCAATTTTCACACTTTTAAAGTCTAGAGAGACTCACAAACATATTGAACAAGAATACTAGCTTAACTGTAAGGTATAAAAAGTCTTTACGTCTGCAAAGAACGCAAGACTAGCGCAAGCGTATCAGAAACTGTCTTTTTTATTATTTGTCAGTCTAGTTCTCTAAGGAGCAATGTAAAGACACATGTTCTATAATGAATATGTAAAGGGGGTTTAATTTCTTACACTATCGCTGTATAAAGGAATTTTTTCCAGTGAACTGACAAGAAGATCATTTTTGCTTACCCATCTCATTTGTCAAACTTCTCATGTTGCTTTAGTACTTTATTGCGATAAGAGTTACAAGTGTGTATTTTTAGAATCAGTAGATTGGTGTAAACGTATCTCATGGTTATCAATTCTGATTAAATATAATTTTACAGTTATAAAGGATTCCTAGTAAAATCCTTAAACAACTTCATAATTTTGTAAAGAAAAGTCAATGAATGTACATTTTAGGTCTATCAATAGTCATTTGACCATTTCCGGTCGAATATAAATGATTAAGGCAACCTTAGTGGAATTTTATTATTAAGTTTACGAAAGGAAAACAACTGCATTTGAATTTTAAAAATCAGTTCACCAGTAGTCTCTCTCTCTCTATCTCTCTCTTTATCTCCAGCGGTAGATATTGATGACGTAATCACTTCTATAACACATTTTCTTTTCATTAACGATGATTGATTTTCACATGGTCTTTCTCTTACATACATTTATAATTATATTTTCAATGGATTCATAATAAACATATAAATTGCATGATTTTTTTTGTGAAATGACGTTTATATTATTTTGTTATACGATTTTGTAGAACCAATTTTTGATGGACGGTTTTGTATAACCATTGTTTTCTGTTCGGTTTGTTCGCAATTTAGAACTCACTTTACCAAAGGTGCATAAATCTCAATGCCATCTATTTAAATCAAATAAAATCATTAAGAAGCTAAATACATCTTCTCATAAATTTTGAAACACACACACACAAAAGAAAAGTTACATTCCCTCATAGTTTTTCTGATATATGTAAACTAAAAGAGTTTAAATTTCCATGCTTTTGAAAAATTGAAAATTATGAAAACATGTTGAACAAGGAGCTCATACATCTAAATTTATAAATATGTACGAATGTAAAGAACTTCAGAGCAAACATTCTGCGATCTTTTTTGTTTGTCAATCTATTTCTCACTAGAGCTGTTTAAAAGCACATGTTTTGTAATGAATATGTAAATAGAGTTGAACTTCTTATTCTTTTGTTATAAGAAGCAAATCTTTTTCTCCGTCGACTGACAAGGGGTTTTTTTCCAGCTTACCCATCTCATTTGTCAAACTTTTAGTATTACTATAGTTTTTTTTTCTTTCGATAGAAATACTTTAAGAATGCTAGTTTATCAAATTCGGATATATTTTTCCAGAAATGCATTGTATTTATTAGTTTGTGTGAAACTAATTTTTCAATGGCATTTTTTGTGTTAGGGACGTTTAGTTTTCTGCTACAGTTACAGTAATAGTTCAATTCAAATGATAAACTGTACTTTGTACTGAGTAAAACTAGTTAATTGCCTATTTTGTGTTAGGAGCATTTAATTTTTTGCTAGACTTACAGTTAGAATTCTATTCAAATTATAAACTGTACTCTATATTGAGTAAAATGAGTACACATGATTACATATTTTGTGTTAGGAAGGTTTGCATTTCTGTTGCACTTACAGTTAGAGTTCAAGTCAAATGAGAAACCGTACTTGTAGTGAGTAAAACTAGAGGATAGGTACAACCCCGAAACTTCCAAATTGGGTGGCACTTCAAGGCCGTCCAAATAGTTATCTTGCACCTTTCTGGTAGGTCGGACGATCTGGGTCTCAACAACAACATCTCACAGACTTCCAATGTGAAATGAGTGAGCATTTAACTTCTGAGTCAAATTCTATACATTTTTAAAATTTTAGTTTTTACATTTACATATGTATAATATAAGCAGTATTCAACTTAAATGTGGTCCACATCTCTTCACCAGTTCTTGAGATTACGAAGGGTCATTAATTTTGACAAAGTCTCGCTTTACACTTAAATTATATACATATTTATTATTATTTTTGTTGCGTTCAGATCTACATAATATACTGGTGTCTAAAATTTTCTTTGCATAAATGAAAATAAGTGCTGTGAAAGAATGAAAGTAAGTGCTGCGCACGAAGTATGTTTCTCTGCGAACTTCCCCAACTCAGGAGTTAATTTAAGTAGTTATCAACTCAAAACAGTTTTTTTTTTGGCTTCAAAGTATCATTTCAAAATAATCTTCGTGGTGGCGAGCTGATGGCCGGTTTATAAGCTGGAAAGACATTGATTGAAGTGGCAAATTCTTTCATAATTAGCTTTATATCGTGTGCACTCACATTCAATTTTCAGTTTGTATTTATGTATCATGATGCTATGTATCACCCCAGTAATTCATTCAATTATGTTGAACAGTTGTTGAGAAATTGGTGTTTTTGTGCATGTAAATACACCTGTAAATATGAAACTTGCAGTGGCGGCTCGTGAACGATATGTCGAAGGGGGCGCTCATCTATGTATTTATGCCTATATGTGTTAGTGATTATATATATATATATATATATAATATGTGTATATACATATACGTATTTTGAGCATAGAGACGGGTGTATTAAGGATGTATTAAGTAAACGTCGGATGTATTAAGTAAAATAACATACCTTTCACCTATTCGCTCTTTCATTAAATTCCTGGACACATGTGGATGCATCCCTCCTGGTAAAAACATTACGTAGTCCTAATTTACATTCAATTAAAATAAGGGGGCTAGTTAAACTAAAAGTTACGCCCAGGGTTGTTGACTAAAAAAATAGGCATATTCTGGTGATAAGTACAAATAGTTCAGAGACTATAGCCACCAGTAAAATTAAAATCAGTGGATTAGGAGGCGAGATGGAAAATTGGGGGGGGGGGGTAACTGAAATAAAAGTTAAGCTCAGGGATTTGTCACGTTGAAGATGCATATTCATGTGACATGTACAAATGCTACTGAGATTATAGCCGCCATCAGAACAAAAATCGCCCAATTGGAACAGATATGTAAAATCGTGGAGGATTGTTAAACTAAAATTTATACTCGGGAGCTGACACAAAAATATGTATATCTAGGTGACATGTACGAATGTTGCTGAGACTATAGTCAAAAGCAGAATCAAAATCGTTCAATTAGGAACTGATATGTAAAATTGTGGGAGCTAGTTAAACTAAAAGCTACGCTCAGGGAGTTGACACTAAAAACGCATGTATATTATATCCATCAAATATGTATATCAAGGTGAGACTACAACCATCAGCAGAACCAAATCGCTTAATTGGAAGGTGAGGTGGGAAATTTGGGGGAGGGGGGCTAATTGAAGTAAAAGTTACACTCAGAGCTTTGTCACAACAAAGATGCATATCTAAGTGATATGTACAAATGGTGCAGAGACTATAGCCACTAGCAGAACTACAATCACTCAATTACGAAACGAATTGAAAAATTGTGGGCTAGTTAAACTAAAAGTTACGCCCAGGGGGCTGGCACAAAATATATATATTCAGGTGGCACGCACATAGGGTTCAGAGATTATAATCATCATCAGAATCAGAATCGCTGAATTAGAAGCCGAGATAAGATATTTGGGGACTACCTCAAGTAAAATTTACGACCAGGGGGTATCTGAGCAACATAATCTCCAGCCGGGGTCAAACGTTCGAGGGATACGACGCCAGATAAAAGGATAATGTTGAAAATGTAATTTTAAAGTTTTTAAACAAATATTTAGAATTTCTTTAATTTTTAGGTATTTTGAATGTTAAATAGCTGATAAAGTAAAACAGCTGAATAGGTCAAGTGACCCCTCAAACTAAATATCCGAAACAACACATTTCTAAAAGTGTCACTAAAAATAACCTATCGGTCACGGGTATGCCAACAATTGGAAACTTTGACGTTTAAAGAACTAATTTTAAATCAAACATATTAAAATTCGTCGTCAGCAGATCAGCCAGAGCATAAAAATGCCACAAATCAGAAATGACCCCTTTCCCGAAGGACATAACCACACTACATTAGAAACGACATAATGCGAAGCAACTGCAATATGTAAGACAGCTAACTGGGTAGAGTGATCCCTCAAACTCAAACAACACATTTTACTCACGATAGTCAGAGACCCTTAAAATATAATAAACAATCCCCACCACCACCATCACACACACATTTAATCCACTCACTTGTTCAAATATTTATTTAAATTTCCAAATTCATTCATAAAAAAAAGACGAGAAACAGAACAACACACATTCTTAAATGTAGAAAATTGAAGCCAAATTAGTGAAACCGAGCCAATTTGAGAGGTCCCTCTTCTTATTTTACTACTGTTCTATTTCTCTTTGGCAAGAAGTGCTCGCAAAACGCGACACATACAAATTCTAAAACTGCAGTGTCTGTTTCTTATCACGCCAAATTTCTAATATTGTTCTCATACCATTCGTTCGCTCATAAGATGCCGAGAAAAGGGACGCAGCTTTAAGAAATATACCTGTATTTTCCCTATGTGTTGAAAATTCGATACACTACAGTGCTTTTGTGGAACTCCTATCCTCAAGAAAGTTGTAGTGCTGCCATCTAGTGACATATTGCATCACTATTCTCGATTCAATTGAATTGAAAATTCAGATTTTTTTTCAAGAGAAATTGTGATAAATCTATATAGCTAAAAATAATTTGGAGTGTTTTCTCAAGGGGCCGCGCGTCCTGGCTGCCCCCCCCCCCAATGACCGCCCCTGGAAACCTGACACACAAATTTGGTCCAAATCACTTCAGTAGTTTTTGAGGACCAACGATCTGACTCACGCTCCCACCCACACCCACTCACAAAAGTCCTTTCTGATATCTAGGGATTCCACCGAAATATTTACGGAGGAACTCGACTTGTGATTAAATCACCATCACCATTTGCTTTCGACTAATAAAGTCAAAAGTTTAATATTTGGCCTATGGAGTATTCCGCAACTACTCTTAAGAAAAAACACAGAAATTTCTCCATTATGAAATTTGAAATAACCGTAATGGCAATTCGAATTTTTGCAAATGTCGTATTTATTACTGTTTTCAGTTTTTCTTTCAAACATGATGAATACATCAAAATTCTACAGAAAATCTGTACAATTTTGATGCATTGAAGATACATAGTTCAAATTCGGTATGCCGAATGTACTGTAGCAATATATAAAAGAAACATTATGAAATTCAAAATTTTTAGATTTTAAGGAACCTTAGTGACTATTCAAAAACACGCAAGTAGCGTATTTAGTAGTCTTTTTCATAAAACGGGAGGGGGGGGGACTAATATTCTAAATTCTACAGAAAATCTGTATAATTTGAAATTCGGTATGCTGCGTGTCCTCTAACAATCGTTAAAAGAAAAATTGCAAACGTCGAACTTTTCAAATTTTGAAGTACCCTATAATGAGAATTTAAATTTGTTAAAAATGTGTCACTATTGATCTAAATCCCATAAGATATGTGTTTAAGTTAGACAGCTGAAACTTGGTATTAACACGTAAATTCAAATTTTAAGGTATTCTGACAAAGTTTTGCAGAACACATATTAACGACATACACTTGCAATTCAATATGTTGAGTGTCCTAGCTGCCCCAAGCGTGTTGAAGAAATAATAAAAAATCTACAAAAGAAAGCCAAGTTCTTTAGTTTTCAAAAAGTGTCAGCCATGAAAATGATTGAGATGAAGAAGCATTGCCAGTTTGGCAAACTCAATGGGTAAAAATTATATAGAGAAAAAGTTGGATGTATTTTGTAATAAACTTGCACATTTACCTCATAAGAATATATAGATATGCAATGTATATGCAACAGTCAAGTTCTATCGTCTCAACTCCTTTCAATTCATCTAAGTTCATTGCAGCACGAAACTGACAGAGAAGCAAGAAATAGGTAAATGCAGCAGGTTTATTAAGAAATAAATCCAATATCTTTTCCTCTATACCTTTTCACTCATGAAGTTTGATAAACTTGGAATCTCAATAATTTTTATGGCTGATACTTTTAGGAAAGCTGAAGAATTTTACCTTTCTATTAATTTGTTTTTTATCGGAACATGAATAATCGATTTGCTGAAATATATTGTAACATTTAAAAATATAATTTATCTAAGTAGAATTATTTTTATTTTTATTAATACAATAATTTGTGAATAATACTTTTATTTGTGCATTTTTATTTCACATATACCATCATTTATTAAAAAATTCTTTCATGAACAACAACTAGTGTCCTTCGTTAGTATTTTAGCAATCACTAGATTATTCTATAATTGGTGAAAATATCATATTACATGTTCCAAAATATTTGAGTTTACTCTGCATATTTAATCATTTCCATACTTATTTTGTTACATTTTAATGCGAAAATTTAATTTATAAACCACGACATATCGGAATGTTCTCTTTTTAATAATATATATATATATATCAGCATTTTATGAAAATATTTGCTAAAAGATGAAATCACATTTAAGCACATAAAAACAATTTTCTTGTTTAAAACGGTTCTTGCAGAACTTAATCGTTTTCCTGTATTATCTATTACGCTGAACAGGCCGTTTATTCACCTTTCTCTTACCATGTTCAGTCATTAAAAATAACCTCTAAATATTTCACACTCTTTGAAGATAAAAAAAGGGATAAGTTGTAAGTGACACGCTCAACCTCTTAGCAAAATCAAGATCCAAAAGCCACGTCCAAGTTTCAAATAGCCCTTGGAAAGAATGTATATTTGAGAGATTGGATGTAATGAGTTTTTTTTTAGTTCGCCAATCTTCTGCCCCCAGAGACTGTGCATGCTGGAATGGACGTCTAATGTTTATGCAAATGGAAATGGGCTTCTGGTGCAACCTTCATCAGGCAATTATCTCTCCAGGTCAGCCAACAAGGGATTTTCCATCCTTTCCCCCATCAGCTGTCAACTTTCTTGAACGATCTTTCGCATTTTCCAAAAATACGTGTTTACCAGCAGCTCTCTTTTGGAAATAAATGGAGTAGAGCAATCTTTAAGTGAGATAAGGGAGAAACTTAAACTTTGTTCACAAGTATTTAATTTTGGTGTTGTAAATAGAGATGGATCAAGTATCTTTTACGTTGCAAATCGAACAAAGAAAATTGAAGAGTGAATATCATTAAATATTCTGTATCTAATATTTTCTTTAATTTCGAAAATTAATTCTTTGAAATCATTACTTATAGATTTTGTTGTAGTTTTATTAAGCTATTTAAATGAAAAATAAATAATAAGCATTGGACTGTATAACGTTGTCTGCGACGAATGCGAGTATGACTATTCAGTTAAACCGTCTGACGCGTTTGTATGGGCTTTAACACCTTTGCAGTTTAATATACAGTATAATATATAGTATAACATATATAATATGCTGCATATTATACTTGCATAGTAGTATTTTTCAGTTATTTTAGTTTTTAATAGAGAAGATATATTTTTTAAAGATTTTAGCAACTTATTTGCTTGTAAATAGTATTTATTACTTTATTTATATACATAGTATAACGTATACGGAGAGTATTGTGACCTGATCGGAAATTCGAATTCGAGTTTTTCGACGGGAGAGCACTTTTTAAGCATCCCTGAATACGAAGCAGATGTTTTTGAGGTGATGTCTGTGTGTGTGTGTGAAAGTATGTGTGTGTGTGTATGTATGTATGTGTCAGTGAGTCTGTGGAGACGATAGCTCATGAACGAATCAAGATATCTGAACAAAATTTAGTATAAAAATCACAATCGCTGAATACTGGAGGTTTATTGTTTTTATACGCAATCGTATGTTCAGAACCCTCTTAAATTTTGAAATGAAATTTTTAAAAAATCATCAAAAATTTAAAATATTCAATAAAGTTACGTAAACAATCATTTCCTATGTAATTTTTCATTAGAAAATGATTGATATAAACTTTAGAACGCTAGCATAGACCGTTCTTGAGATATTGTGCATTTTTCAAATAAATTTATCAAATAATCACATAAAATTAAAAAAAATATTAACGATTGTGAAATCTGTTCACTTTTCATATGTAAAATTATGCGACTAATTTATTATCATTAATCTCGTAGATTTAGCTCATTCCATTTACGAGACACTTTGGGTAATAGCTTTGTAATTTGACGCCATTAGTCGTTTCTCTACCATAAGACTAACCTATTTCTCCATAAACAATGCTTGGCGAAATTTTGGCGGCGAATCTTTGGCGAATCTTTGGCGAATTTTTGGCTGAATATCGCCAACTTAGCGAGTGTTTTAAATGTTGCCAAATTGACGAAAATATCGCCAAATTGGTAAAAATGTCACCAAATTGATAAAAATGACACTAAATTAACGAAATGAAGACTAATTGATAAAAATCCAATATATTGGAAAGAATAAGAATATTCTATAAGAGAAGCTACTTTGGGTAATAATTTTGCATTTGGACGCCACTAGTCGTTTATCTGTTATAAGAATAACCTATTCCTCCGACCATAATGCTTGACGAAAATTTAGCGACGAATTTGGCGGAATATTGCCAACTTGGCGAGTTTTTAAATGTTGCCAAGTTGATGAAAGTGTCCCCAAATTGATAAAAAATGTCGTCAAATTGATGCGAATGACGCTAAATCTATGAAATCGACAACTAATTGATTAAAATTTAATATTTTGGAAATAATAGGACTCTAACATAAGACTCCGTTGATAAAAATATCGCCAAATTGGTAAAAATAACGGCAAATAGGATGCAATATTTTGCAAATTTTTAATTCAGTCATATGATGGGCCTACCTTTTATTATATAAAAAATGAATACCGCCAACTTGGCAATATTTGGCCCCACATTGAGGAAAATATCGTCAAAATTGCAAAAATGATGCCAAGTTAATGAAAATGATGCCGAATTGATGAATTTATTATTAAAATATTTAAATATGTGGACTATATTGATTATTGAGTATGCTATCAGTATTGATAATTGTTAATTTAGAGTTGCATAAAATATAAGTTAATTGGGTACGGAATAGTTTTAGATGCTGCCATCCAGATGTACAATTTACCGCGCCAAATGTACAATTTAAAGTTACAAACACAGTGCAGCGGATCTTTTCATCAATTTTTCACCGTAAAAGATGCAAATTCATTGCATTATATAAGAAAACTCATGTGCTGCCCCCATCAGATTTTTTTATAAGTTTCACATATAAATATAGTACAATTATTGGACTTATAATATGTAAATGTTATGTTATTACTAAACATCCATGAATTTATAAGAATTCCATGACATATCATGTGAACGAAAAATCAAATTGCCTCTAATTATTTATGTGATCTTTATTTTTGAGTATTGTCCGACAATAGCTGTACTGAGAAATACATCTATTACCTAGCAATTGCTATGCAGTGTATATTGTTCTACTTATGAAGGATTATCTATATTAGCATGTTACTGAAGTTGTTGCATCTCTTTATTTTCAGCAAGCTGACATGGCCATAGCTCCCTTAACAATAACATCAGCCCGAGAAAGAGTGATTGATTTCACAAAACCTTTTATGTCTTTGGGGATCAGTATCATGATAAAAAAGCCAATGAAAAAGAAACCAGGAGTTTTCTCCTTCATGAATCCGTTATCTAAAGAGATCTGGATGTGCATAATCTTTGCTTACGTCGGTGTCTCCGTGGTGCTTTTCTTGGTGAGTCGCTTCTCCCCCCATGAATGGCGATATGAAGATTCGTTCATAGGTCCTTCGGTTGCCAATGACTTTTCACTCTACAACAGTCTTTGGTTTTCATTGGGAGCTTTCATGCAGCAAGGTTGTGACATCTGTCCAAGGTAGGTGAATGCTAATCGTAACGCCTTGTTTTATTAAAGTGAAGATGTTGTGCTAACAGTAGTATAAGCATATGGATATTACGTGGGTGAGTCAACTGAAATCCCTAAAATAACAGTATAGATCCAAGTATTTATTTTTCTAAATGAAATTTCCTCTGCATGTCATGCATGCGTGAGCAATAAATTTGAGAACGTGTTAAGACTCAAGTTAACGTAGAAGTCCAAAGATGGGTCTCTATTGAGAATATATATGAATTACAAGCGCAGCTTTGCATCTTCAGATCCTTATAGGACAAACGCGATAATGTGAAACATGTTGAAATTGATTGTAGGTCGTATTATAGGTGACAACTTATCCATGGCTTTCCAGCTTCCCCATGGGGAAGCAGCGAGTAAAATAAACCTCGAGTGAAAGACCCTCGAGTAAAATACCTTCGAATGAAAGATCACATGGAGAAGCTGCTACGTGTAATTCTCCATGGGGAAGCCCAAGTCAGAAAGTACATAGGAAGTTGTTATGTATAATGAGGCTCTAAGGAAGATAAAATTTGGTAGCTGTTTATTTAAGCATTTATTTCTATGTCTTACCATAGGTATGGAACACGTATGGAGGTGGTTAATAGAATGTCATTTCATGCTAAAAAGTAGGAGAGTAGAGTATACGTGACTACTGTAGTCTAATACTTTAAAATGAATATTTCACCAGAAATTCAGCTGAAGGGAGCTCAGGTAATTCTGTGACAGCGGTAAACATTTATTCATGAAGTTAATTACTACCATGATATCAATTTTTATATGCATATTCTAGTGTTCTTGCAACAGTATACGTATAAAATTAAAATCATGTTAGTAATTATTTTCATGAGCTAACTTGGTTTTCACTATCTTGGAATTTCACTAATTTACTAGAACAGTAAATAAATATTAGTTATTTATTGAGTATAATAATAACTACTGTTGAAAAATATTAAAGAAACCGTAAGTATTTATATGCTGGTTATCGTCCATAAAAATATTTTAAGGTTATCATTTGACTCTCCTTCGTTCTCTAAAATAAACGATAAGAAGAAAAAGAGCACCATGGAACATGATAAAATTGGTAAGATATTTATAAATTTTCGTTGTTCGTGATTAGATGAAACCCTTAGGAAATCCATTACTGGCCAAACATTTGTGCTTAAATGATCTGATTTTGTTTTAGTAGAAGCCTCAAAATCGTCTAAAAATTTCTATATTTTTAATGTGTTAAAAATTGCATTTATCTCTTATTTTAACTATTCTATGTATTTAGTTTTGATATACATACCTCTTTATATTTTTCATACTTTACAGAGACACATAAAAGACAAAAATTGTGACAAAATGTGACTAAAATTTTTACTAAAGATTTTCTAAAAGAAGTCAGAAAATGATTTAAAATTTCTATTTCATTTCTACTAATAAAAATATTCAATTAAAATAAACTTCATACAAAGAGCCCTTTTTAACAGCGATTCTTAATTAAATTCAGTTAAATAATATTGAATACACTTTGCGGCAATATTTCATAGCAATAGATCTAAATGCGTAAATCAATTGATGATTTGATGATACGTTGATATTTCGTCGTTAGTCATATTAACATACAAGGTTGAAAAAATGTATTTCCTGGTTTCAAAAGCTTTTTTGAGTATTGGTGCATTGTCTTATTTATCCTGACGAAGGATGCTTTATTTCGCCGATGAAACTAGTTGATGCTTTACTCGACCTTGTATGCTGTGACTAATGAAGTTTCTATCAACCTGTAAACCGAGAGGTAGGTCAGGTCCACACTACTGTCTCCTAATGAAGTTTCTATTTTGAAGATTCATTAAGACAGGAGTTCGAACGAATTTTCTATACTCGATAGGATCTTTAATTTAATTGACTATTGCATATGTTTAATTTTAATAAACATGTTCATAATGCATTTTTCGGTATAAAGTCAGCATTTAGGTTCACAAGCGTCTTTCAAAGTAATTAAAACTTATATTGTACCATTTTGATCAGGAATTCTTTTTAAGATTTCTTAAATTTATTTTTCGCGTTTACTTCTTTATGTGCGATTATTACGTAGTACAAAGTTCAAATGCCAATAACCATACAGGTATGTATTAAATTATTTTGCACATATTTATAAATTAGCTGTAGTTACGAATAAAGATTAATGATTTTTAAAGAACGTATCGGACGTGAAAGAGTGATGGCAGATCGTACACCATTACAAGTGGCGATCGTGTACCCCGAAGTAAATAGTCAAGCTCAAATGTATATTTTGGTCTAATCATTTGAGTCGGACTACCACGCAATTAACTGAACCAGCCGTTCTCACAAAGATATTGATATTATCAAAAAGTCAATTTGGTTTATTATACTTTACTTTTTCATTTTTTAAACTGACAAATGTATTACTAAAATTCTGTCAGAATTTAAACATTCCGTTAATTATGTAAGTGATTTATTGTTTGATTGTTATAATAATTTATGTAAATAAAACTGAAAATAAGTGTATGTGTGAGTATATGTGTGTGTGTGTTTATCTCATAAATACGGGAGAATACCTGCACTGAATTTCATTAAATTCTGTGCAGGTCGGGCTTGAAATAGCCCGACTTAAAATTTAGTTTATGCTTCAAGTCTCTAGGAAAAGGGTTCCTTAATATAATAAAAAAACGCACAATTAAACCTTTCATAGACAGAGCATAATGCAGACTATATATAACTTCCGCCAATTTATTTAAAGAAAATTATATCATGTTGCTTAGCACTGCATTTAAATCAAATGTGTTTATTCAGCAGATGGATATGGATTTTATTAATTTTTTTCTGATTTAATAATGCAGAAATTGATACAAAAATAAATTTTATAAATGAATGGTATTGCATATTTGACTGGATTATATCAATTACGGTCATCGGGTTTAAAGATTACGGAAATTATTGATATTTTCAATTTTTTACGTCAATTGTTTCATTTTGGCAAAATACAATACGTGAGTTTTTCAAACTTATGTATTTTGTTTTGCCATTTAACTTATATATTTTATTTAGCAAATTGTTGAAACATAATAAAAGTAGTACGGACATATCTTCTATCATCATTTCAAATCTTTTATTTTTGCATATATAGATTCAATATATTTTATTTGTTTACAAAAGGATCTAGTATATTTTATTATTCAAATTTGTCTCTGAAGATAATTGTGTATAGCGAGAACATAAATTGTTATTCTTATTTTAAAGAGAATTAAATTAAATATTATAATAAAATGTTTTAATAATAATTCCATATTGGATATTACAGACATTTATACATAAATGCGATTTCCTATAACATTCAAAATCCTTTAAATTGCTTTATAATATATATCCCGTACAAAGAACGGGCATACTGCTAGTCATAAATATAATTTAAATTGTAAAGTTTGAAAAAAACCCATGGAGTTTTTCTAAAAAGAAGAATCATAAATGTTTTTACCAATTCAAAATTTCTACAAAGAGTATTCTTGGAATGAAATGTATTAGATAGCAAATACATTAAATATTTCATGTATCAAATAACTTGTTTATATTTGATTATATTTATATTTTAAATATAGAATTCGTTAAAATCCTTTGTATTCAATGATATTATATTTTTCTCAGAATATATTACATTATCTAATATCTATTGATATTTATATTCATAAGTTTATATATCTGGAATAGAATGTCAAATTATTATCTCATATATCTATTCTTCCATTGATGTGCTCAGATTAAATATCATATGATTCAGCAAGTAAAAGCATGAGCGGATTTTATCTTCTAGTTATAAACATGTTATCTGACGAAGCAAATCAAAGAGAATGTTATATTTCACAATCTTTCACTTTTTTTCAAATATTACATGGTATAGAAAACATGTAAATGCGCAAAAGTGTGGTAAAATTCTTCCATCATTGATCTTTCTACATTTGCTAAAGAGATGTATTTTTGAGGCTAAGATACTTTTCCGCGAAAGAAAAATCTATACATTTTACAAGGGAGTAAATTTCGAAAAGCATTCTTTATGCACTGTCTGTTTGTCCAACGTTTCACGTAAACCCCCTTTTTTTCGAAAGTTCATTAAACTCTTAAAACATAATTCTGAACATATAGATACCTGTTTATTCAAAAACGAAAACTTTTTTGAAATCTATACAGTGTTTTAAGATACCCACTAGAGTCATGCCTTCAGCTACGGCGATTTTAATAATTTTTCATAATGAAAAACAAAATTTTTACTAGTATAAACTTTCAGCATGTTTTTAAAATACTCGTCTGATATATGTCGAAATGTGTTGAATGAAAGTCTGCAGGAGAAATGAAATTAATAAATGTACATTCTATTTTTTTTTTAATTAAAGCCCATTTTCCCCAGTTCTGGCCATTTCTAGACATATAATCCTCAGTTATGGCCACTAATAAAAATTACTCAAAAAACCCGATGAAGAACATTTAATAATAAAAAGTAAGAACAAAGTCATGATAATTATATTTATAGTTTATTAGAAAACGAAGGATCCATTTGGTTTAATTAGTTTTGTCGACCATATCCACTGAGCCACCAAAAGACGTTTGACGTATACGGTCTTTCTTAACTTGCATATGTTGCGATAAATTACTAATAATCTCTGTTATATATATGACTAAAATGTTATTTTCTATGTATATTCTGTGTCAGAGAGCAATTCCTGTCAATTATTCTGTGTCAGATACTAATAACTGTGTAAATAGCATCATGTATACTCTGTGTAAGATATTCCTCAGATGGGAAAGTCACGATATTTATGTGGGCGTAACCTATGCTTCTGGGTAAGACTAAAATTAAATTGAGATCGCCAACAGTTTTTAAAACGATTCATGGAGCTACAAAGGCTATGAATATTGGAAAGGACCCTCAAAACGGAGGACAATAAAATGTTCATCATAAACTACGATCACACATATAATGTTTCAATTAATTCCAACGACCTCTTTCTTGGTGATGAACTTTGTTAATGAGTGTATATTATAAATAATGTTGAAGCATTTAAGAATTTTGATGATTTTTAAATGTGAATATTGTTGCGAACGCGCAATATTCCCTTTGGCGCCTTCTCTTTCGTCTGTCTCGGTGGCCAGGCGACGAAAACACAGCCCATGACGTTAGCATGACGTGAAGATGACGTGCGACCAGGGTTGCTAGCATTTCCCTGTTAGAAGAAGGGCTTCCTCATTTGGAGATTTATTGCCAATGTGGTGACATTTGGCCCCTTTCAAAATGTTCCAGAAACTTCACGAAATAACGATTAGTCTAGGATATATGAAGATATTTCCAGAATTTTCATAGAGAGACTATAAAAAGGACTCCTCTCTCCGTTGTAGGGGAGTTGACGAATTCACGTGACACGAGTTACATTGGACTGAGAATTTTTTTCAATGTTTTGAGAATAGTACCTGCTGTTTTGTAAAATTAGTGGAACATTTAAGCGCTGTTTGATTGTATACTGTTCCTGTTTTCTTTGTGCTTGTGAATAAACGTAAGTTATCCAATCTAGAAATGTGGACTCATTCTTGTATCCTGATAGCACACACACGATTCCAGAGGATACTTTAGTAAAGAACTGGTGTCAGAAGTGGAATTTCTGGAAACTTGACAATAGTATATGGTAGTAACTAGAAAAACGATGGAAAGGCAGTTGAAAGAGATGATGGTTTTGATGAAAGCCGGACAAGAAGAATGATGGTTTTGATGAAAGCCAGACAAGACGAAATTATGGCTTTGATGGAAGCCAGACAATACAAAATGAAAGTCATACAAGATGTGGCCATGGCTTTGAGTAAAGCCGGACGAGATGCGATGAAAGCAGGACAAGACGAGATGACAGCCGGGCAAGACGAGATGACAGCCGGACAAAACAAGATGACAGTCGGACAATATGAGAAGCTATGAAAAAGGCTATGAAAGCCGTATAAGACGGGATGAAAGTCGGACAAGAAGCGACGAAAGACGAGATGAAAGGATAGGGACATTTTGGCATCAGAAAGTTTTGTTGAACGTTTCTTCTGGTGCAATGTGGTGAGATCCAATGTTGAGCCTGGTGCAACGAATACACGGAATGCGGCGCTCGGAAAGGACCGAAGTAGGAAACACGTGGGTTTCTTTGGTGTTACAATGCAGTAAATCGTTTCGAGAGAATTGCTCTTGACGTTTTGGCGCCACTAGCACGAACTTTGGACAATGACAAATACATCATAGTTGTAATGGATTTCTTCACAAAGCGGCCAGAAGTTTATGCAAAACATGACCAAGAGTCTCTAGCTATTAGTGAAGTTAAAACTGGGTACTGACTATGTCATTACGGGGTTTCCTCTCTCATCCCTTCTGACTAGGGAAGGAACTTTAGCTCTGGTATATTCACAGGACTATGCAAACTACTCGGAATGGACAAAACTCGATGTGCTCCTCTTCATCCCCAATCAGACGGCATGGTAGAGAGATTCAACAGAACGGTACTTAATCGTTTCTCTATATTCGTATCCAGAAATCAGCAAGACTGGGACCGTCACCCACCTTTGTCCTTGCTGGCCTGCAGAATACCCAGAGCTTGCTGGCCTACAGAAAACTCAGACCTTGTTGGCCAAAAATGCTGTTGGACCGGTAATTACGACTACCATGTGACCTAATGTTTTGAAGACCATGTGATGCTCCATCATCGCCCGATGAATTTGTGCAAAATCTGCAGACACGGTTGGAGGAGCTTCATTGTTTCGCTCGTGAGAGAATAAACATTTCTACCGATAGAATGAAGACCCGGTACGATGCTAAAGCTAATGAAGTACGATTCCATGAAGGTGATAAAGTGTGGCTGTTGAACCCTTGGCGACGGCCAGGATTTTCGCCCAAAATATGGCACAACGGGGGAGGACATAAATAAAATCATAAAAAAAAGAATAAGCAGTGTCGTTTATCGAATTCAGAAATCGTCTTCAATCAAGACAAAAGTCGTCCATATCGGCCTCATATTTTTGGAGCTCAGTAGATTGATACTTCCCGAGACGTGCAGTCGTAAGAACGGGGCAGTGTTGCGAACGCCCAATATTCCCCTTGGCGCCTCCTCTGTCGTCTGTCTCTAAGGCCTAACGAAGAAAACACTGTCCGTGATGTCAGCATGACGTGAGACCAGGGTTGCTAGGATTTCCCAGTTAGACGAAGGGTTGCCATATTTGGCGATTTATCGACAATTTTATGACATTTGGCGACTTCCGGAATGTTCCATTAACTTCACGAAATAACGATTAGTCCAGGAGATATGGAGAGATTTCTAGAAATTTCTCTAGAGAGAGTATGACAAGGGTTCATCACTCTGTTGGAGGGGAGTTGATGAATCCACGTGACACTAGCTACATTGGACTGAGATTTTTTATCAATGTTTTGAGAACAGTAGCTGCTGTTTTGTGAAATTATTTTCGTCAGTATTTTAGGAATAATATCGCTTTTTCTTTGAAATTAGTGGAGCATTTAAGTGCTGTTTGATTGTATACTGTTCCTGGTTACTTTATGCTTGTGAATAAACGTAAGATATCCAGAAACTTGGACACATTCTTGTATCTTGATAGCACATCCCCGATTCCAGAGCGTACGTTTGTAACAATATATATAGCAAAGATTGAGAGATAAATACATTTTATAAATAGAAAACTAGATGTAATATTCTTTAAAACTTTCAGAAAGGATTAATATCCTTAGATAATTTTAATAATCATATAGAAATAATTATTAACAGTTCTAATAAACCAACCACTTTTAAATTGAACAGTGTTTATACTTTCCAAGTTAATTAAATATTCAACAAAACTCAATGTATCTTTCAAGTTACGCAAGATTTAAAAATATGGAAATTTAAAAATCTGCATTTATAATATTTATGTATGATTTGAATTTCAAATATTTGAGACATAATTATGTACTATTATTTAGGTAGTAACATAATCTGGATACTTTTATGTAACTAATATATATTTTAATTACATTATATCAGATTTCATATTAGAAATTATATCATCTATTAAGAATGCACAAATACTTTTAAATAATGAATCAGTTATATTTGGAATCCAAACGATATTAAAAAATATAAAAAAATTATTTTTATCAATATTAAATTCAATGAAAAACTTTATCTATAACACCATCATTATTGTAGCTTAAACAAATATTCGAAGATAAATCCATCTTACACTACATCATATCTCTTTAACAGTCTAAAACCTGTAACAACCCATCAAATTCTATAATCAGTGCGGTTATACCTTTATCCATCATCCCTAACAGTCAATCTGAAGGCAGAAATCTGAGCGATAAGTATATCTATCATGTTGCTGCCAATATTGAATGTGTTCAAAAAAGCTGAGCAATTAACAAATGAACCACAAAATATCTATAAGGTGTCATGACAAATGGATTGGAATCGATATACTCTTGGGTTTTCCATGAGAGTGACATGGATGATGAATTACTGAGCTAAATTGCACGTCTCCAGCTTAGGCCAATTTACCTCCATCTGGGTTTCATTTTTTCCAAATGATTAAAGCTAAATTTAGATTTTAATTTCATGGAATCCCATGAAAGTGAATGTAGATTGCAGGAACAGAGTAATTTGAAGTGTTAGACTGCGTTCTTACTCTTTCTGTCTCTCTCTCATATATCATATATATATATATATATATATATATATATATATATATATATATATATATATATATATATATATATATATATATATATATATACATATATACAGGGTGTCCCAAATACATTGACCTCGGCTTTTATTCCTTAAATATAAATCTTTTAGACATATGAAATGAATTACAATGTTGCGTAAAAAAAAAGGACAGAATTTTATGAAATCAATTCAAATTTTCAAGGGAATTAAATTTTAAGAAATACAAAATTTAAATTTTTATATGGCCCCCGTACAGAAACATTTTCAATGAGTTAAATGTGCCCCATACAATAATAAGGTGATGTACAAAATTTCAGCATTTTATCAAAAAAAGTCCCAGAGATGTGAAAAGACAGAAATGCTGATTTAAACCACTTTTCGATGCATCGACATGGGTTCTCAGAGGGGAAAAAATCATGTCGGCAGATCGCGTTTCAGGAATCATACACAATATACGAAGGAAAACAATGATTACATAAATAAATAATAATTATGCTATTTATTGGTACAAAAGTATCTACACTGTGTAGAAATAAGAACTTTACACAAAGATTACAACGCTTGTTCAAAATGTTTTCTATCCATGCCGAAGATCCATGAAAAATAAGAGGCAGATATTATTTGCCTATGATGCATTTTTGCGTTGAGTCATTTGCACTCTTGCTGTAAACATTTACATTTTAATTTGTGATTAATCCCTCACCAACTTTGTTTAAATATATCTCTGGGATTTTTTATGATAAAATGTTGAAACTTCGTACATCCCTTATTAGTGTATGGGGCACATTTTACTCATTGGAAATGTTTTTGTACGGGGACCGTATAAAAATTTAAATTTTGTATTTCTTCAAATTTAATCCCCTGAATTTTTTTATCGATTTCATAAAATTCTGCACCTTTTTGTACGCAGCTTTGTAATTTATTATATATGTCTAAGATCAATATTTAAGGAATAAAAGCCGAGGTCAATGTTTTTGGAGCACACTGTATATATATATATATTTTTTGGAACACACTGTATATATATATATATATATAATGTCTACTCTATCTGAAAATCTGCACATCGGAATTTCTCAAAATTTGGTAGGTGAAGCTCCTGTGGATTTCCCCGGTGTTGATTATATAAAGGTGAAACATTTTTTCTTACAAATTGGCCGCAAAGTTTGTCAAAATATAAAAATAAAAGACTATACATAAAATTATAAATTAAATGCTTTTTTATACGTCAATTAAGATCAACTCCATTAATCTAGGATTAACCTTCATTGAGACATTTAATATTTTTTGAAACTTTATTAGCTGACGACGTTTTATGCAGTAGGTCAAAAACTATTTGATGACATGCCTTAAAATTTGGTATTCGAGTTAATTGTAGACTTCGTTGGCGGTGATTAAATTATGGTATGATTTGAAAATTAATTAAAATCTGCCTTTTCTCGAAATGACCGGCAAATTTATTTAAAATCTAAAATAAGATTTAAGATGCTTGAATGTAATATTTAAACTTTTTAAAGTGTTCTAAGTTAATAAATGAGAAAGAAAATGTATTAAAACTCCAAGTTGGATATTGTATTAAATAAGTATCCGCGTAATTTTCTGCTATGGAGCTTATAGATTAGGAAAGGAAAATCAAATTTGAGTATAGAGGAAAAACCATGTTCTGCTCACATCAGATTAATGTTTCTAAGCGCTAATATAAGAGTATAAAATTTATATTCCTAACAAATATTTTCCTGCATTCTGATTTTGCTATGTTAATACACACAGTGAAAATGATTGTTTCTGTTAAATAATTTTAATCATATTCGTTTTATGGTAAATTTGAAGTTTAACCATTAAGTCACAGAATAAAATATATAGCAAACGGAAGATATATCTTAATTCTTTTCCCTGAAACATAAATAAATCATAAGTTCTGTTGACACAGCTTGCATGTAATTTTCCGTTCAAATTTGAATTATTCATTTTGAAGTGGAAGCACTTTTAGAATGCAAATTCAAATGATACTTTATTTCAATTCTTACGGAGCATTAAAATCAATATAGAAAAATTCCATTTTTTCATGCACACTGACATTTGGAATCACATGAAATATTCAAGCTTTAGATTATTGCTTTTAAAAGGAAAATAGAGGAAGAAATCAGAATTATATGAACATAAAAATAAAGTGAAGTATCTTAAATATTTCAAAGGAATTTTCTTATTTTTGTTGCATACTTTCCATTGTACAAATTTAGCTGCTAATTTTTTACGGTTCATAGACTCAAAAAAGGATGTAAATGTATAATTTTTTACCGAAAAATGGCGTTTCGACTTATTACATTTTGTGCAGAAAGAGGTGTGTGTAATGAACAAAACACAAATTTGAACGTTATGCTATTTCACGCCCTTCCCCTTGGATCGTAAAATGAAACCAAAAGCATTGTTACATTTTGCGTAATGCCAGTGCATATGTTACATAAATGTGCATATGGTGCATAAAGGTGCATATGTTACATAAAGGTACCCCTTAGGGGTGGCTGTCCGATTAAAGGACATGGTGGACCTTAATTATCTGGTCCTCTTCTTTAGTGGGAAACCAGGGTGGGAGAATATTGATTTGGTGCTTGTGAGCTTCCGGTATATGAACTAACTCGATTATCGAAGTGGCAGTCTAGTGTGGATTCCCCCTTTGCTGTGAAACTGAGCTCTTCCAAGTAGCGATGCGAGCCCGATTTGGTCCAAAACCGTTGGCGACTGTGGTCATTGATTGGTAATCTTCAGATCCGTGGTTTGTACTTCGTTGGAATGAATATATGAACTTGAGACACCCCTATTCCAGTGTAAATCTCTCGGTCGACTGCGAATGTTCTCTTGTATCCTGTTTCACAAAAGACCGTTCAAATTTTGAAATTTACTCTAACATGAACACTGACTTTTAAGCAGATTTTCATTCTTTCAAGATAAAGTAGCTTATCATTTATGTAAACATTAGCTGAATATCCGTTTTGGGGACGGGATGGGTTGTTTCTTAGTTGAAATAATTTTAACTGTAGATTGGTCGAAACAGAGACTTTAGGGCAGAATAAATCATCGAGTAGATGCAGTGTTCATGTATCTTTTCCATCTGACTATGTTCTCATAGTGTGGTTTATGAACATATATCTTCTTAGTGTTTACCTTTGACAAATAGGAACATTAATGCAAAAATCGGTTTTCAAATTCGTGTGCTTGTGAAGAAAATTAGCAATTACCTCTCAGTCATCACACCTCTTTTCATCTGCTTAGAAGTGGTTTACGGAATTACAAAGCTTTGTTTACCTATTTCATATTAAAAACGTTCATGTATAATTTTAGGTTCCTAGATCGAAGAATTGAGGAGACATTGGAATCATGCCCCTCTGTCATCTCACCCATTTTGACCCTATTAGAGGCAGGTTATAAAAAACCTGTTTTAATATTTATCTATGAAATCTAAAGGAATTTCCGTTTCTTTGCTCGAGGTTCTGGAGAGATATGACGATCAGCCGCTCGCTTATATCAGCCTACGATTTCCCACCCACTTTTTTGTACAGAAATATTATTGTTAATGTTACCAATGATTCATGAAAAAATCACTGATATTTTTCATGTTCCTATCTCGAGGAATTTTTGTGATTATGGTTTCATACCCATCGTTCAAGCCTCACAAGTATAGGTATCCTTTTAATCATTGGCCCTCAACCCATCCATCGCTATTTACTAGTCGATCACCACCGCTTATCAACTCGATCTTTTGATGATTTGGGGGTAAAATGGGAAATTTAACATTGTGCTTAACGGGAGTGAAAACTAAATTTTGCTTCAAAATTCGGTAATTAAGTAAACGAGTGAGGTTAAATATATTTATATTTTAGTTAATTTTTTATTGTTTACTTGTTATTTTTTAAGTGTTGTATTCCACGGAAAGAATTAAAATATCAAGGTCCAAGACTTTTCATTTCGGGGCACCTGTTAGAAAACTTACGTATTCTTGCATGGACGATAATAGGTAATGAGCGAAAATTTTTGATAGTAGAAAGGATCGTAGCATTTCTTTGAATTTGGATGCCGGTTATGGATATGAGGCTTAAGAAGTAGTCATTCAGTACCTTGGACGGTGGACGACAATTCAGAGAGAGGCAAAGCAAAAATGATATACGGTAGAGGGTTTACTGAAAAGGAGGAGAACTAACTAGGAGAAAGTTTACTGAAAGCAAACTCCCTAAAAAGAATTAAAATATCCGAGGATCGTTGAAGTTTTCAGTTTGATAGTTATGGGTGATTACTCTGTGGTGGGGTTTAAAAATAATTGGAGGCATTGATTTTGATCCTTCATTGAAAGAGCCAGGGCTGTGTGTGATATAGCTTTGTAGCGTGTTGAGAGGGGAACTAGCGTGGGCTACCATCGCTGTGTCGTCTGAAAAATGCAGAGTTTCATCTGTGGGATATGACGTATGTCTTTTATACACAGGTTAAAAAGCAGGGGGGGTGAGGTTTTCGCTCTGCGTAACTCCGGCCCTGATCGGACGTGGTGAGGAGAGGGAAGTACCAATTCGTACGCTAAAGGAACAATTAATGCGGTACTAGTTGATGATAGTGAGTAGTTGTGTTGATACGTCAAGCCGCACCAACTTGGTAATCAAAGCCGTGATCCAGTACTTGTCAAAAGCCTTCATAATGTCAAGGAACACAATGCCGGTATACTGCCTGTTTCTGAAGTTGGTGTGTATTATTTCAACTACACGCATAAGCGTGGAAAAAACAGATGGGAAGCCGTGATAGTCAGGCATGAGAATTTGGAGGGATCTGTAGAAAATATACAATCTGTTAAGCAACACAAATTCATAGATTTTAGACAAGATGGAGAGCAGGCTAATAGGAATATATAAAAGCTGTAAATGTTTCATTCATACACTTTTATTCCATTCCTTCCATTCTTCGTAATACAACAATAATTGATTTTCTTTAAACACTTAAAACCATGGAGATACAAGTAATTTAACTCTATGCTTGAAACTTCATCGAAAAAATCGTCTGGTTCTCTGTGTAAAATCAATGAATGTTTCATTCGTATCAGCTATATTCCAGACTCCATGAGCTAAATAATTTTGCATTAAAGACATTCAGCAATTCTTGTACAATGCATTCGACATCTTTTGGTGTTTACATACTCCATAAGTGATTGAACGATCCTTTAAATTCAAATATATTGTAATTGCGTTGTTTCAGTATGTAGATGCACAGAATTTAAGCAAAAATAAAGGTGCTTTTGGACGGATACAACACTAAATATCAATTAAAAGAACTTTAAAAATCGCGATTTTGACACAAGATGGATGCCATATTTTATTTTGAAGTGGGTCACGTGATTTCTTCATATAATGGTCACGTGATCGCTTCATATAAAGGGTGTAATTATTATTTTAATTTTTATTTTAAAAACTACTGAATATATTTTGCTGAAATTTGTTTATATATTTTATGGGATAATTTGAATATCTCCTAAAACTTTCGCAGCAATTTATGAATTTTAAATTCGCTTAAAAAATGTTTGAAAAATTAGGTCCCACAGGGTTCAATGTATTTCACTTTTTCAACCCGGGTTTAATCTAAAACTAATTGGGTGATATTATTCATTTATATTTCCATAGGTCCCACAGACCGTCTGAACAGCATACTAAAATTTCATTTTGATAAATTCATTTTACGGCAGTTACCGTGCTAACAGACATACAGACAGACAGACAGAATGAACAAAGTCATAAACACTTTTCAACTATGTTGTAAAATGCTAAAAACGAGAAACATGTTTTTTATAGACGAAATAAAAGACACCAAAATTCTGTTAAAAATCGAAAACAGGACTGTTAATAAATGGGACAGGAAGGAAATGGAATTCTGTTAGTCTGCAAAAAACTGCTTTCGTCGAAGTTGCAAGAACTTGGTCTGTTAATTGATTTATTTGTTTTTAATAGTATATCTCTTATGACAATTTAAAAAATAAAGCTCTATTTATGGAAGTTGCATTTCTAAAAGTTAATTAAATTGTAGTGTTATTAATATTTTTAAATGGTCATTTTAACTAGGAAATCCAATTTATATAACAATTAAAATACTTAACAAATTAATGAACGTGGCAGGGGGTATAATTAAAAGGTATGGAGGATTGCAGTGCATTTGTTTAGTTATTCCATTTGCTTTTCTTCAAAACACTGACATAATTTTGATATCGAGCATACAGGGTGATTTGAAACTCTCGGCATAAATTTAATAGGTTAATATGATTGTTTCTATAAATGTATGTTATGTTTTTCTCTTGATCACCACAATATCCGTTCAAAAATATGTTATATACAATAATATTAATTATATATGGAATTAGGAGGACAGAATTTGTCATATAAAACTTGTAATCAAATATTAGCATTTTAGCCAGAATTTATTGAGTCAAGCTGTCTTTTGAGTTAAGTTGCCACTCCTCAGTTCTTACGACTTGTGCATACATAAAATTGAGCCTGTTATATACAGAATGATTACCAGAATTAGTAGAAAACTTTGAATTTGAACATATTGGTACAGACTATAGGAAAATGCAACAGAAAATAAATACCCAAATTGAAACTGCCTTTCATTATACTATGCAAAGTAATATTAGTCATTTGCTTTCTAAAAGTGCAAAATATATTTTACGCTCATGTAATTCACTATGAAGTTAGAAAATAATAAATCATACAGAGTAAAACAACAAAATTAATCAACATTAAAATAACTTAATTATGAACTTATTTCCGTGGCTTAACTGGTACCAACAGCAAAATAGCTGACCATTTTTTTAACAGTTTTATCTGAAATATTGCTTTATACAAATCTGTAATATTTTAAATATTCTTGGCTATTATTCTATCGTAACTGAGCACTTTTGCATATAAACTGAACTTATAGCGCATAAAAATCATGCAATCATTTAAAGAAAAACGCTTTTGTCTGAATATTAGTCATTTTTTCAATTGAAATATAGAACAGATTCGACTTACCTTTATTTTTTTTTGGTGTATGCATAAAATGCCTAGGTGAGTTCTTGCATGTCAAATTCGGTATAAGATCCTGCTCGTCTTTTATTTCTTACAAGATCAGCAAAGATGAAGATTTCGACAAACGAAAACGTCATCATAGAAACCTATACCTATGAAATATTCGTCTTAATTCTATTCTTTTTCACCAGTAAAGATTATGCGAGGTCCGCCATGTTTGCTATTAAAGTCTGGATTAACTTCCTTGAACGCCTAAATTCCGAAGTTCAAGTTAGTACAGAACATTATCTCATCCAAGGTGAGATTAACTAAATTCAGCGAAACCGAGATGCTGGATTAAAGGCACTTGATCAAAAAGTTAATCAGTGTTGGTAAAACCGGCCCATAGTTTTCCCAACTAGAATTAAAAATTTTACAGAAAGTTTCGAATTATTTTGTATATGGATACCATCATACTATTCTGATATGGAAAGAATAATATTGAATCAACATGTTGTATCTGTCAAATTTCTTAACCAGGTTTTATTGACGGCCGACTTGGTGTCGATTTGGTATATCAAAACTGGTACACCAAAGGTTTTTTGATACGGCACCAAATGTGTAAAGGAATATAGCCAGCTAGTGTTTGTTGGGCTATCTGCTGTACTCCAACTGAGTCAGGAAATATTTTATATCTTACATATAAAGTGCTTCGAAATATTTTGTTGGTGTAAAATAATTACATTTTTATGAAGTACCATTATTTAAATAATTACTTGTAGAAATTTAAATATATTTTTTTAATTTATATGTGTTACTATGCATTTCGAAATATTTTTTTGCTATAGAGCATACGAAATAATAAATATATTTTTGACTATTATTGAAAAATAAATAATTAGTTTACATACAGCATAAATTATTCATAAATTATTCATTGTTATAACTAACATAAATATGCGCTACAGAAACTAATTCCATAAGCTTACATAAAAGTAATTTCAAATTTGGAAGTTATGTAAATTTGTTACATTTTTGTTATATTTTAACATTTATGATCCCGTGCATATGGATGAAGAAGAAAAGGTAAGGCTGATTTAAATATTTTGTATGTTATAGCCATATTTCATGAAGCATGAAATGCGATATTTTCCCAAAAAGTAAGATCAAACTTTCAGTGTTTTGAAAGTATATTTAAATAATTCATAGGTAAGATACAATGAAGGCATTTTTCTGCAAAAATATTTTTGAAGTTCTTTCTTATCTTAAGTCTGAAGTTCTTTCTTGTGTAAAATCTGTCTATGTTTAATAACTTCTTTTTAATTACAGTAAAACAAGGTTATAATCAGCAACTCGGCATTCATTATATCCGTTCAGAATCAAAACTATATATAACTAGCGATTCTTCCCGCGCTTCGAGTGTTATCAATGGCTAGATACTTTAAAAGCGACATATACACGGTTAATCAAATTTGTCGATAACTAGCATTCATTATTGACAGCAAAAGGCTATTACATTGTATATTTATTGTTTTTGAGATGCAAAGTGGTGTAATATTTTTGAAAATGCTGTTGAATAGTCACCCCTAATTCGAGTTTCTAAAATTTTCCTTTTTTATTGTAAACTGAGATGTATCAAATCAGACCGAAACGTGGAGTGGCTTTGAATTCTTTTAATTATTACTTTGCTTAATCACATTTAATTCAAATTTTCGAAACATTAGATTTTTTCGTTAACTGAACTGGAAACTGAATTGAATCCAATGAAACTTAAAACCAAGACTCTTGTTAGAGTGGAATGTTCGATAATTAAACAAAATATGTTTTTAGTTTTATTATATTTAATACTTACAACTCAAACTGCTGCTATTGCATAAAATTTAATAACTTCTCTAAAATCATTATATAAAAAAAACATTAAACGAATCGACAGGTTTTAAAGTAAAAAAGAGCATTTTTTCTCAGGACAAAATTCACTCGTCAGAGAAAGATCGGCGACTGAAAATATATAAGTCACCGATATTTCTTTGACGAGTGAAGGTTGTGATGCTTGTGTATTCTAACGAAAAATACCTTTGTTGCCTTCGAAATCGGTCAATACTTTTAATTTTTTATTACATGCTGCTTTAAGAGAAGTTATTTGAACTTTACTTTATTTCTTTGCAACATCACCCCTAATTAGAGTTTTCGAAATATTATAATTTTTCATTAATCTCGAAACTGGGACAAATAGAATGAACCTCAAACCAAGGTTATTATCAAGGTCAAAGTGTTCAATAATTAAGCAAAAAGGTTTCTATTTTTGATTAATTGTTCGCACCATTACCCCTGTCCGAATTTTCGAAAAAGTAGATTTGAGTGAAAGTGTTTGATAATTAAGCAAAATGTTTATTTTTATTTTTAATTGTTCCTTTATACCATCATACCTAATTCGAAATTTTAAAATATTAATTTTTTTCATTAACTTCGAAACTGAGGCGGATGAACCCAAAGTCAAGAGTATATCTAGAGTGGAAATGCTTGATAATTGAGCAAAATGAATTTTAAATTTTGATTATTTTTTGCTCCATCACCCCTAATTCAAATTTTCAAAAGATTTGGTTTTTTCGATAACCTAACTGAGGTGGATCGAATGAAGCCAAAACCAAATTTCTAGTTAGAGTGAAAGTGTTTGATAATTAAACAACCTTTTTTTATTTTTGATTATTTCTTTACACCATCACACCTAATTGGAATTTTCAAAATATTAAACTTTTCGTTAACTTAGACGCTGAGGCGGATGGACCTAAAATCAAGATTATAATTAGAGTGGGGTGTTCAATAATTAAGCAAAATAGTTTCGGCCTTTTGATTACTCCTTTTCACATCACCCCCAAGTTTAAATATTCGAAATATTGATATTTTCGTTAATCTTGATTTTTAGGTAGCATCAATGAGCCTAAATCCACGATTCTATCTAGAGTGGTAGTGTTCGATAATTAAGCAATTTTCTTTTATTTTTGATTATTTTTTGCACCATTAAACCTAATTTGAATTTTTGAAATATTAAATTTTTCCGTTAGTCAAGATATCTAATTGAACCTAAAATCCAGATTATAGCCAGTATGGAGGTGTTCGATAATTAAGCAAAATGATTTTTAGTTTTTGATTATTTCTTGTACCATCACCCCCCTAATTTCATTGATATTACTGATTCAAATCAGAATATTATTTTTTTTATAATTCGCTGATTTATTTTGTGAGATTTCTCATTTCCCTTGGAAAAGTAAGTTTTTACAAACTGTTGAGGATGGCTTACAATAACTATTAAACACTATTTTCTATTCACTTTTTATTGAAAGTACTTTAGGCATTCCGTCCTAATAAAAGTGAATATTTTGAGATGATTTTTCCCATTTAATTAAATGACGCGATATATCTTAACGGGTTATGCTGTCATTCTGTATGCTATGTCATTAGATTTTAAATAAAACATTACATATAAAATGGTTATTTTCGCAAAATAATTCCATGTAATTTAGTTTTTATAATTTGTTTTCGATTTTTGAAAAATGTTCGAAGTATTTAATATTTTCTCTTTGTTTGAGTTCATAATTAATAAATAAGCCTCTAAAGTTTATTGATTAGAAAAACTGTGCCAAATTGTATTTAATTTGCTCAATTTATTCAAGAGCTGTATCATTCCATGTGGGACAAAAATCAATGACAATAGGTTTTACTTTGAAAGTTTTAAACTACCATTTTATATATTGACGCAAAATTTTCTGATGTATGTCACAAACTAGATTATTTATGTATTCTGAAGTATTGCCAAGTCTAAAGGAATACTACTTATGGAAATTTAAAATAATATTCACGGAATTATCTAAAAAAACTTATACTTCTGGAACTTATATATATATATATATATATATATATATATATATATATATATATATATATATATATATATATATATATATATATATATATATATATATATATATATATATATATATATATATATATATATATATATATATATATATATATATATATATATATATATATATATATTCCGTGGTACGTGAATAAATTTTTAGAACTTATTCCTGTTTCACTTGGGTTCTTTTGTCGAAAAGAAACTCAATTTGTGAATCATACCAACGTAGAAACAAACAAACAAAAAGATATATATACTAGAAAATAATGCATGAAAAAGTATTATGTTTTTTTCTTCTATCTAACGAAAATTGAATAAAGGCTGCAATTCATATAGATTTATTTTCTTTTTCTCCCCACTGGATCTGTAAAAGCTAATTAGTTTCAATTATCCAGTTTAAATTATCAGTTCAAAACAAATATTTTTTATTTTCTTAAAGGAACAATACACCTCTAAAATTTAAAAAAATTAAAAAAAAAATGTATTTCCTTTTTTAATACAGTTTTTTAGAGTAATAAATTAGGAAAAATAAATACAATATTTTTTTATCGTATTTTAAGTCCATCGGGAGATACTTGAAGCACTAAACTCGCTGTTTTTATGTTTACCTTTGATCTTTGATCGCGTTTATCTTAAAGCATGGGGTTTTGTTCTTGCGTACTTGATGCTTCGTGAATACATAATTAAAATATCCTGAAACTTTCTGAATAGAAAAAAAATTAATGATAATTTGAGTTTTTGCTTTAGATTGTAAAAAAAACCAGTTTGTCGCTATTAAAATAAAAAAAACTTTTCTGGTAATATTGTTACAGAATAAGGGTTAAAAACTGGTCTTCATAGTTGATTACCTAATTAAAGCACTGAAAATGTAAATAGAGGAAAATGCATTAATAATTAAACACTGCTGAGATATTTTTTAGATTTAATGATACTACAATTGGACTGTGGTAAATTAGACTATCTTCTGTGCACTAAAATATAAATTTTCAATGTAAAATATCACTTCAATTAATACTTTTTAACAGCAGATGCCGTAATGCAGGATTACTTCAATACAAATGTATGAAACACATTTCTGGATAAAACTAGGGGTCAAAATGCGATCAAATACAAAAGGAGTTAAAATTTGTAATCAAAATGTAAAACAAAATGTTTAAAAATTTCCTACAATTATGTCACTAAAACTCAATCGCCTAAAATGAGAACTTTGAATTGGGTATCTAAATGTAAAACAAAATGTGTAAAAATATTTCTACAATTATATTACTGAAATTCAATCGCCTGAAATGCGAGCATTTCTACACTCAATGGTTTTCATATCTTTAATAATGTACTAATGAAGCATTCATACAGATATAAAAGGCTATATATGAGCAAAATTTATTACCACTGAGTTTTGGTACCATTGAGTGACATTTTTAGTAATCATATTTTAGCAAATAAATAAAAAAACTAACTAAGTGACTACGCTCTAAGTACTTTTAACCAGTCTTTGGCCCTGAGTGCTGCAGCAGCGCTTTTAGGCCGCTTAGCGGTTTTTGTTATTAAGGGCCGATTCGCTCACTTTGTTCACTTTTATGATCTGGTTACACCGTTGTCGCAGTCGTAATACGTCCTAAATAAAAGTGAAATTCGCATGATAATCGGAAAAGCGGAGTCCAAGATAGAAAGAGGCATATGAACAAATAGTATTAATCAAAATTATATCCCCATTACTCTCCAAAAATCAAAAAGTATATACCTCCTCCCCCAAGCCGGACACAATTTAAACCAAAGTATTTCATTAGTGATGCAACCAAAATAAGAATGAAAATAGCATATTGATCTTAGTTGCAAATGCTCAGATAGATCAATACATAGAGTAAATACGCATAGATATAAATTAATCCCCAGGGCCCCTCAAAATTGAGAAATTTACCTCCCTCTTACGACGGACACAATTTTCTTCGAATCTTCACAGCGCCATTGCGCTCATGTCCCGTATATGATGTCAAATGCGAAATAAATCCCTGTATACCTGAAATCAGTGTATACTGGAAAACTATTGATTTTAAATGCAATCAAAATACCCCCCAATTTTTTATTGAATTTATGAAAATTTAAAAAAAAAATCAGAATCTTTAATAATGTTAAATAAGTTATCATTTCTGAAGTAAATTTTCGTTAGAAAACCTATAGCAGCAACTTTAAAAAGAATGCTAGCATTTATCGATTGTGGAATTTTAATTGAAATTAAAATAAGTAGAATGTATCCATAAATTGGTTGACCTTGGCGATAAATTTGGCGAAATATCGCCAACTTGACAACTTTTTGAAAGTGGTGCAAATTGACCAGAAATTGTTAAAAATGACGTCAAAATTGATAAAAATTAAATATTTTGTAATGATAATAATCGTTTAATATATGAAATGTATTGCTTATCGGATTCTAGCAATATATCTGATTTTTAAGTTATATTTGCGCAAAATATAAGTTCATTTGGTTCTTCAAAATATATGTATACATTGTAACCCAGAAATTTGCCCCATGTTAACGCACAATTTAACGTTAAATACATTATACCAGGATCTTATACATCAATAGTTTACTATACAAGAAATGAAGTTATTGCATTGTGCTGACACTTCAGATTTTTTAATTTAATGTCTCTTGACTTTTACTATTTTGGTGTCTTTTGAGTTTTACAATTTATTCAATTTTCACTTTCCTTACATATATAATATAATGTATAAAGAAAATACTGTGACGAAGTTAAGAAGTCGAATTCGAGTTTTCGACGGAGAAGAAGGTATTAATCATCTCTGAACTCGAATCGAACGTTTTTGAAGTAATGTGTGTGTGCGTGTGTGCATGTGTGTTTGTGTGTGTGTGTTTGTGTGTGTGTGTGTGCGTGCGCGCGTGTTTGTGTGTGTTTGTGTGTGTTTGTGAGTGTGTTTGTTTGTTTGTTTGTGTGTGTGTGTTTGTTTGTCTGTGTGTTTGTTTTTGTGTGTGTTTGTTTGTTTGTTTGTTTGTGTGTGTGTGTGTGTGTGTGTGTGTGTGTTTGTCCTTGAGTATTTAGATATGATATTTCAGGAACGAAAGGAGCGTTTCAAACGTGATATGGTGTGAGTTTTACAATTAGTTTATACTAGACCATTATTGATTTTAAGTGAAATTAATTATTCCAAAGATCCCCCAAATTTTTAGCGTACATTACTAGACATAGAAAAGGTAACACCATGAAAGAGCGAATAGAGTGTGATGATAAAGTGCATACAGACAAAGATAGAATATATAAATAAGTGATGTTAATTGTAGAAGGATTATGCAATATAGTAATGGCATAGACAGTGTGATCAGTAAGCAGTAGGACCACCTCTTGCTGCTATACACGCAGCAACCTTTCGATGAACAGATGCAATGAACGTGCAGATTGTTTTCTGAGGGATAGATGACCATATGTTTTCAATCATCTTCCACAGGTTATCCTCTGTTTGAGGCGGGGGCAGGACAGTTAAACGACGGCCAATCCTTCCCATACATGCTCGAACGGTGAGAGATCTGGAGACAGCGGAGGTCAAGGAAGCACCTGGATTGTCTGCTGATTGTTGCCGTGTGCAGTCGTGCACAATCTTGATGGAACGGCAATTTACAACCGCTGAAAGTAGGGCAGTGTAACCGGCTGTAGCACCTCATTCGCATATCTTCGTGCCATTATTGTGCCTCTGATACGAACCAGAGGTGACCGGTAATCGAAGCGGATGGAAACCCAAACCATGATGCCGAGTTGTCGAGGCAGTATGGCGTTCAACAGTCGTAGCAGGATTGGATCTGTTTCAACGTCGCTTCTAGACGCTCACACGGTGACTGTTATTCGACAAACAGAACCGATACTCGTCGCTGAACACTACCCTGTCGCATTTAGTCTTCCAAGAGGTTCGTGCCCGACATCATTGCAATCACTCACGTCGGGGGCAGTCTTCGTAAAGGACTGTTTGAGTACAAGCCGCTTTCGGTCAACCGTCGAGAATCTATTCTCGCTGATATTGTACATTGCAAAATCTGCAGAATGTCGGCAGTCGTCGTTTGTTGGACCGCCACCGCATGCCTTCGAATGAGTCGATCAACGCATGCTGACGTACGTATGGATGAACTTGTACCACTGCGACGATTCACATGCCCCTTTTCAATCCATCTTCTCCTAATACTTTGAACAGTGAAAGCATCTACGCGTATTTCAGCGGCGATACGCCGGTATGACCACCCAGCCGTGTACCTTGGTCTAAAATGAATCCCATCGCACTATCGCCCAAATGCTGAAACGGACTTTGGCAGGCATTTCTTCAACAATACGCTTCTTCTAGAACTAGAAACAGCTCGGAAAACGGGTTCCCGTAGGCGACAGACAGTAACAGCTATATGGTCATCTCCCGTTTCCATCCCTTTTATCTCGCGCTGTAATCACGTGACCTACTTGCATTTCGGATCATTTGCGTATATCGACCAACTGCGTTTGTCTCGCCATTTGCATAATTATATGGACAAGGCTTCATGGTGCTGCAATTTCTATTCGGTTAGTGTGTTTAAAATAATCGTTAAACTATCAAGACTGTAATCGGCCTTATTCATTTGAGACGCTCGAAAGACCCCTAAATATGCAAATGAATTTTTGAAAGAAGAACATTAAAGAATCAAAACCTTGATCAAAATCAAAACAAATTATCATTTCAGACATAATTTTTTCTAAGAAAAGGAATAACGCAAATATAAAAACACCCTAGCATTAACCGTTCTCAAGATACTGCTCGATTTTCAAACAAACTTATCAAAAAACTTGCATAAATTTTCAAAAGTGCTAAGTTATATCAAATATGTTCACTTTTTATATGCAATAATATGCAACAAATATGTTAACTTTATTTTCGTGGATCTAGTTGGCTCCATTCACGAGAGAAGATGCTTTTAATAATAGCTTTATACTAGCCGAATACCCGTTGAAAATCAACGGTCTCGCAATAAGCAACCCCTGAATAATGTAAATTTTTATAATTCGCGTTTCACATTTATTCGACAAATCGAATATTTTGGTGTGCAGAACTCCCTAAAGAAGGAAATATAGGGAAATTAAATTTCCGCATTTCTTCCTTTCGAATTATTTACCCGTACACCACATAAAATCTATCTCATCCCGAGGCACCCCTATATTAGTATTTCTCCTTTGGAACTTTTTTCTGTGAAGCACACCCATAAATGAACATTTTTGAAAAACTTTTTTGTCTTGGGTTTTATCAGATGATCGGCCCATATACCGAATATCAAGCCTCTATCATATTTAAAAAGAGGCTTGCCTCATTTATTCGAAAAATAGAACATATTAGTGTGCGGACCCCTTAATGTAGCAAATATTGGAAATCTGAAATTTCACGCTTTCTTCCTTTTAAACTATCTACCCGTACACAAAATTTGAAGTCTCTATCCTTTCGAGAAGCATGTTTGTTCTATCACTTCACCTTTCGAACGTTTTTCTGTGTAGCACCCCGTTAATGAACATTTTTGTCAAACTGTATTCATGTTTGGTTTTTTTGTCAAATGGTTAGCCCATATACTAAATTTCAAGCTTCTATCACATTGTAAAGGAGGCGTTTTTCATTTGTTCGGCAAATCGAACGTTTTAGTGATCGGCACCCCCTACAATAGCAAATGTTGGAAGACTGATATTGCACACTTTCTTCCTTTCCAACTTTTTACCCGTACACCAAATTTGAAGCCTTTACTTCATCGTAAAGCATGCTTTTCTAGCATTTCATCTGTCGAATGCTTTTGTGTGGAGTACCCACCCCCTTAAATATACATTTTTTAAAAACTCTATTCTTTTATGATTTCTATGAGGTGACTCACCCATATACCAAATATAAAGCCTCTATCACGTTTTCAAAGGAGCGTTTCTCCTTTATTCCGAAAATCGAACATTTTGGTGTGCGGCACCCCCTAAAGTAGAAAATATTGGTAAACTGAAAATGTACACTTACTTCCTTTCAAACTATCTACCCTTACACCAAATTTGATATCTCTATCTCATTCCAAAGCATGGTTTTTTTATCAATAGACTTTTCAAACGTTTTACTTCGAAGCACCCCCTTAAACAAACATTTTTGAGAAACTGTATTCGTCTTGGGTGTTTTCGTCAAATTATTAGCCCATATACCAAATTTTAAGCCTCTATCAAATTTTAATGGTGCCTTTTCCCATTTATTCGGTTAATCGAACGTTTTAGTGAGCGACACCCCCTTAAGTAGAAAATATTGGAAAACTCAAATTGCACACTTTCTTCCTTTCAAACGATTTACCCATACACCGAATTTGAAGCCTCTATCTCATCGCAAAGCATGTTTTCCTATTATTTCACTTTTCGAACGTTTTGGTGTGCGGCACCCCCTTGAGTAGAAAATATTGGATATCTGAAATTGCACACTTTCTTCCTTTCAAATGATTTACCTATACACCAAATTTGAAGTCTCTATCTCATCGCAAAGTATGCTTTCTCATCTTTTCACTTTTCGAACGTTTTGGTGTGCTGCACCCCCCCTTAAGGATAAAATATTGGAAATCTGAAATTGCACACTTTCTTCCTTTCGAGTGATTTACCCATACACCAAATTTGAAGTCTCTATCTCATCGCAAAGCATGCTTTTCCGTCATTTCACTTTTCGAACGTTTTGGTGTGGGGCACCCCCTCTATAGAACGTTTTCGAAAAATTCGATTTTTCCAGGGGGTTTTATCGAACGACCGAGCCGTGTACCAAATTGCAAGTCTCTATCTATTCGGGAAGTGCCTAAAAAAGGCGTGACAGACAGACAGACGGACAGACAGACAGACGGACACTTGGCAATTAGTCTATACTAGCCGAATACCCGTTGAAAATCAACGGTATCGCAATAAGCAACCCCTGAATAATGTAAATTTTTTAATAATTCGCTTTTCACATTTGTTCGACAAATGGAATATTTTGGTGTGCAGAACCCCCTAAATAAGAAAATATTGGGAAACTAAATTTGCGCATTTCTTCCTTTCGAATTATTTGCCCGTACACTACATTAAATTCTATCTCATCCCGAGACACCCCTATATTATTATTTCTCCTTTGGAACTTTTTTCTGTGAAGCACACCCATAAATGAACATTTTTGAAAAACTCTCTTTGTCTTGGGTTTTTTATCAGATGATTGGCCCATATACCTAATATCAAGCCTCTGTCACATTTAAAAGGAAGCGTGCCTCATTTATTCCGAAAATCGAACATATTAGTGTGCGGCACCCCTTAAAGTAGCAAATATTGGAAAGCTGAAATTTCACGCTTTCTTCTTTTCAAACTATCTACCCGTACACCAAATTTGAAGTCTCTATCCTATCGAGAAGCATTTTTTTCTATCACTTCACTTTTCGAACGTTTTTCTGTGTAGCACCCCGTTAATGAACATTTTTGTCAAACTGTATTCATGTTTGGTGTTTTTGTCAAATAGTTAGCCCATATACTAAATTTCAAGCTTCTATCACATTGTAAAGAAGGCGTTTTTCATTTGTTCGGCAAATCGAAAATTTTAGTGAGCGGCACCCCCTACAATAGCAAAAGTTTGAAAACTGAAATTGCACACTTTCCTTCTTTCCAACTATTTACCCGTACACCAAATTTGAAGTCTCTATCTCATCGTGAAGTATGCATTTCTAGCATTTCATCTTTCGAATGCTTTTGTGTAGAGTACCCACCCCCTTAACTATACATTTTTGAAAAACTCTATTCTTTTTCTGATTTCTATGAGATGATTCGCCCATATACCAAATATTAAGCCTCTATCACCTTTTGAAAGGGGCGTTTCTCCTTTATTCCGAAAATCGAACATTTTAGTGTGCGACACCCCCTAAATTAGAAAATTTTGGTAAACTGAAATTATACACTTTCTTCCTTCCACACTATCTACCCTTACACCAAATTTGATATCTCTATCTCATTCTGAATTATGGTTTTTTATCAATTCACTTTTCGAAAGTTTTACTCTGGAGCACCCCCTTAAACGAACATTTTTGAAAAACTATATTTGTCTTGTGTGTTTCCATCAAATGATTAGTCCATATACCGAATTTCAAGCCTCTATCAAATTTTAAAGGATCGTTTTCTCATTTATTCTGCAAATCGAATATTTTGGTGTGCGGCACCCCCTTAAGTAGAAAATATTGGAAATCTGAAATTGCACGCTTTCTTCCTTTCGAACAATTTAGCCATACACCAAATTTGAAGTCTCTACCTCATCGCAAAGTATTCTTTCCCATCATTTCACTTTTCGAACGTTTTAGTGTGCGGCACCCCCTTAAGTAGAAAATATTGGAAATCTGAAATTGCACACTTTCTTCCTTTCGAACGATTTACCCATACACCAAATTTGAAGTCTCTACCTCATCGCAAAGCATGCTCTCCTATCATTTCACTTTTCGAACGTTTTGGTGTGCTGCACCCCCCCCCCCCCTTAAGTAGAAAATATTGCAAATCTGAAATTGCACACTTTCTTCCTTTCGTGTGATTTACCCATATACCAAATTTGAAGTCTCTATCTCATCGCAAAGCATGCTTTCCCGTCATTTCACTTTTCGAACGTTTTGGTGTGGGGCACCCCCTCTATAGAACGTTTTCGAAAAATTCGATTTTTCCAGAGGGTTTTATCGAACGACCGAGCCGTGTACCAAATTGAAAGTCTCTATCTATTCGGGAAGTGCCTAAAAAAGGTGTGACAGACAGACAGACGGACAGACAGACGGACAGACAGACAGACGGACGGACACTTGGCAATTAGTATATACTAGCCGCATACCCGTTGAAAATCAACGTCCCCACATTAAACAACCCCTGGATAATGTAAATTTTTTAATAATTCGCGTTTCTTATTTATTCGACAAATCGAACATTTAGTTTTGAGGCACCCCCAAAAGTTCAAAATATCGTAAAACTGAAATTGCACATGTTCTTCCTTTCGAACTATCTACCTGTACACCAAATTTGAAGTCTGTATCTTATTTCGAAGCATGTTTTTTTTTATCAATTCACATTTCGAACGTTTTCCTCTGGAAAACCCCCCTTAAACGAACATTTTTGAAAAATTATATTCGTTTTGGGTGTTTTCATCAAATGATTAGTCTATATTTAAAATTTTGAGCCTCTGTCAAACTTTAAAGGGGCCGTTTCTCATTTATTCGGAAAATCGAACATTTTTGTGTGCGACACCCCCTTAAGTAGGAAATATTGGAAATCTGAAATTACACACTTTCTTCCTTTCTAACGGTTTACCTATATACCAAATTTGAAGTCTCTACCTCATCGCAAAGCATGCTCTCCTATCATTTCATTTTTCGAACGTTTTGGTGTGCTGCACCCCCCCTTAAGTAGAAAATATTGGAAATCTGAAATTGCACACTTTCTTCCTTTCGAACGATTTACCCATACACCAAATTTGAAGTCTCTATCTCATCGCAAAGCATGCTTTCCCGTCATTTCACATTTCGAACGTTTTGGTGTGGGGCACCCCCTCTATAGAACGTTTTCGAAAAATTCGATTTTTCCAGCGGGTTTTATCGAACGACCGAGCCGTGTACCGAATTGCAAGTCTCTATCTATTCGGGAAGTGTCTTAAAAAGGCGTGACAGACAGACAGACGGACAGACAGACGGACAGACAGACAGACGGACACTTGGCAATTAGTATATACTAGCCGAAAACCCGTTGAAAATCAACGGTCTCGCAATAAGCAACCCCTGAATAATGTAAATTTTTATAATTCGCGTTTCACATTTATTCGACAAATCGAATATTTTGGTGTGCAGAACTCCCTAAAGAAGGAAATATAGGGAAATTAAATTTCCGCATTTCTTCCTTTCGAATTATTTACCCGTACACCACATAAAATCTATCTCATCCCGAGGCACCCCTATATTAGTATTTCTCCTTTGGAACTTTTTTCTGTGAAGCACACCCATAAATGAACATTTTTGAAAAACTTTTTTGTCTTGGGTTTTATCAGATGATCGGCCCATATACCGAATATCAAGCCTCTATCATATTTAAAAAGAGGCTTGCCTCATTTATTCGAAAAATAGAACATATTAGTGTGCGGACCCCTTAATGTAGCAAATATTGGAAATCTGAAATTTCACGCTTTCTTCCTTTTAAACTATCTACCCGTACACAAAATTTGAAGTCTCTATCCTTTCGAGAAGCATGTTTGTTCTATCACTTCACCTTTCGAACGTTTTTCTGTGTAGCACCCCGTTAATGAACATTTTTGTCAAACTGTATTCATGTTTGGTTTTTTTGTCAAATGGTTAGCCCATATACTAAATTTCAAGCTTCTATCACATTGTAAAGGAGGCGTTTTTCATTTGTTCGGCAAATCGAACGTTTTAGTGATCGGCACCCCCTACAATAGCAAATGTTGGAAGACTGAAATTGCACACTTTCTTCCTTTCCAACTTTTTACCCGTACACCAAATTTGAAGCCTTTACTTCATCGTAAAGCATGCTTTTCTAGCATTTCATCTGTCGAATGCTTTTGTGTGGAGTACCCACCCCCTTAACTATACATTTTTTAAAAACTCTATTCTTTTTATGATTTCTATGAGGTGACTCACCCATATACCAAATATAAAGCCTCTATCACGTTTTCAAAGGAGCGTTTCTCCTTTATTCCGAAAATCGAACATTTTGGTGTGCGGCACCCCCTAAAGTAGAAAATATTGGTAAACTGAAAATGTACACTAGGAAGTATCCTTTCAAACTATCTACCCTTACACCAAATTTGATATCTCTATCTCATTCCAAAGCATGGTTTTTTTATCAATTGACTTTTCGAACGTTTTACTTCGAAGCACCCCCTTAAACAAACATTTTTGAGAAACTGTATTCGTCTTGGGTGTTTTCGTCAAATTATTAGCCCATATACCAAATTTTAAGCCTCTATCAAATTTTAATGGTGCCTTTTCCCATTTATTCGGTTAATCGGACGTTTTAGTGAGCAACACCCCCTTAAGTAGAAAATATTGGAAATCTCAAATTGCACACTTTCTTCCTTTCAAACGATTTACCCATACACCGAATTTGAAGCCTCTATCTCATCGCAAAGCATGTTTTCCTATTATTTCACTTTTCGAACGTTTTGGTGTGCGGCACCCCCTTGAGTAGAAAATATTGGATATCTGAAATTGCACACTTTCTTCCTTTCAAATGATTTACCTATACACCAAATTTGAAGTCTCTATCTCATCGCAAAGTATGCTTTCTCATCTTTTCACTTTTCGAACGTTTTGGTGTGCTGCACCCCCCCTTAAGGATAAAATATTGGAAATCTGAAGTTGCACACTTTCTTCCTTTCGAGTGATTTACCCATACACCAAATTTGAAGTCTCTATCTCATCGCAAAGCATGCTTTCCCGTCATTTCACTTTTCGAACGTTTTGGTGTGGGGAACCCCCTCTATAGAACGTTTTCGAAAAATTCGATTTTTCCAGGGGGTTTTATCGAACGACCGAGCCGTGTACCAAATTGCAAGTCTCTATCTATTCGGAAGTGCCTAAAAAAGGCGTGACAGACAGACAGACGGACAGACAGAAGGACAGACAGACAGACGGACACTTGGCAATTAGTATATACTAGCCGAATACCCGTTGAAAATCAACGGTATCGCAATAAGCAACCCCTGAATAATGTAAATTTTTTAATAATTCGCTTTTCACATTTGTTCGACAAATCGAATATTTTGGTGTGCAGAACCCCCTAAAGAAGAAAATATTGGGAAACTAAATTTGGGCATTTCTTCCTTTCGAATTATTTACCCGCACACTACATTAAATTCTATCTCATCCCGAGACACCCCTATATTATTATTTCTCCTTTGGAACTTTTTTCTGTGAAGCACACCCATAAATGAACATTTTTGAAAAACTCTCTTTGTCTTGGGTTTTTTATCAGATGATTGGCCCATATACCTAATATCAAGCCTCTGTCACATTTAAAAGGAAGCGTGCCTCATTTATTCCGAAAATCGAACATATTAGTGTGCGGCACCCCTTAAAGTAGCAAATATTTTAAATCTGAAATTTCACGCTTTCTTCCTTTCAAACTATCTACCCGTACACCAAATTTGAAGTCTCTATCCTATCGAGAAGCATTTTTTTCTATCACTTCACTTTTCGAACGTTTTTCTGTGTAGCACCCCGTCAATGAACATTTTTGTCAAACGTATTCATGTTTGGTGTTTTTGTCAAATAGTTAGCCCATATACTAAATTTCAAGCTTCTATCACATTGTAGAGAAGACGTTTTTCATTTGTTCGGCAAATCGAAAATTTTAGTGAGCGGCACCCCCTACAATAGCAAAAGTTTGAAAACTGAAATTGCTCACTTTCCTTCTTTCCAACTATTTACCCGTACACCAAATTTGAAGTCTCTATCTCATCGTGAAGTATGCATTTCTAGCATTTCATCTTTCGAATGCTTTTGGGTGGAGTACCCACCCCCTTAACTATACATTTTTGAAAAACTCTATTCTTTTTCTGATTTCTATGAGGTGATTCGCCCATATATCAAATATTAAGCCTCTATCACCTTTTGAAAGGGGCGTTTCTCCTTTATTCCGAAAATCGAACATTTTAGTGTGCGACACCCCCTAAAGTAGATAATTTTGGTAAACAGAAATTATACACTTTCTTCCTTCCACACTATCTACCCTTACACCAAATTTGATATCTCTATCTCATTCCGAATTATGGTTTTTTATCAATTCACTTTTCGAACGTTTTACTCTGGAGCACCCCCTTAAACGAACATTTTTGAAAAACTATATTTATCTTGGGTGTTTCCATCAAATGATTAGCCCATATACCGAATTTCAAGCCTCTATCAAATTTTAAAGGATCGTTTTCTCATTTATTCTGCAAATCGAACATATTAGTGTGCGCACCCATTAATATAGCAAATATTGGAAATCTGAAATTTCACGCTTTCTTCCTTTCGAACGATTTACCAATACACCAAATTTGAAGTCTCTATCTCATCGCAAAGCATGATTTCCCATCATTTCACTTTTCGAACGTTTTAGTGTGCGGCACCCCCTTAAGTAAAAAATATTGGAAATCGGAAATTGCACACTTTCTTCCTTTCGAACAATTTAGCCATACACCAAATTTGAAGTCTCTACCTCATCGCAAAGTATTCTTTCCCATCATTTCACTTTTCGAACGTTTTAGTGTGCGACACCCCCTTAAGTAGAAAATATTGGAAATCTGAAATTGCACACTTTCTTCCTTTCAAACGATTTACCCATACACCAAATTTGAAGTCTCTACCTCATCGCAAAGCATGCTCTCCTATCATTTCACTTTTCGAACGTTTTGGTGAGCTGCACACCCCCTTAAGTAGAAAATATTGGAAATCTGAAATTGCACACTTTCTTCCTTTCGAGGGATTTACCCATATACCGAATTTGAAGTCTCTATCTCATCGCAAAGCATGCTTTTCCGTCATTTCACTTTTCGAACGTTTTGGAGTGGGGCACCCCCTCTATAGAACGTTTTCGAAAAATTCGATTTTTCAGGGGGTTTTATCGAACGACCGAGCCGTGTACCAAATTGCAAGTCTCTATCTATTCGGGAAGTGCCTAAAAAAGGCGTGACAGACAGACAGACGGACAGACAGACGGACAGACAGACGGACAGACAGACAGACGGACACTTGGCAATTAGTATATAAAGACTAGCCGAATACCCGTTGAAAATCAACGGTATCGCAATAAGCAACCCCTGAATAATGTAAATTTTTTAATAATTCGCTTTTCACATTTGTTCGACAAATCGAATATTTTGGTGTGCAGAACCCCCTAAAGAAGAAAATATTGTGAAACTAAATTTGCGCATTTCTTCCTTTCGAATTATTTACCCGCACACTACATTAAATTCTATCTCATCCCGAGACACCCCTATATTATTATTTCTCCTTTGGAACTTTTTTCTGTGAAGCACACCCATAAATAAACATTTTTGAAAAACTCTCTTTGTCTTGGGTTTTTTATCAGATGATTGGCCCATATACCTAATATCAAGCCTCTGTCACATTTAAAAGGAAGCGTGCCTCATTTATTCCGAAAATCGAACATATTAGTGTGCGGCACCCCTTAAAGTAGCAAATATTGGAAATCTGAAATTTCACGCTTTCTTCCTTTCAAACTATCTACCCGTACACCAAATTTGAAGTCTCTATCCTATCGAGAAGCATTTTTTTCTATCACTTCACTTTTCGAACGTTTTTCTGTGTAGCACCCCGTCAATGAACATTTTTGTCAAACGTATTCATGTTTGGTGTTTTTGTCAAATAGTTAGCCCATATACTAAATTTCAAGCTTCTAGCACATTGTAAAGAAGGCATTTTTCATTTGTTCGGCAAATCGAAAATTTTAGTGAGCGGCACCCCCTACAATAGCAAAAGTTTGAAAACTGAAATTGCTCACTTTCCTTCTTTCCAACTATTTACCCGTACACCAAATTTGAAGTCTCTATCTCATCGTGAAGTATGCATTTCTAGCATTTCATCTTTCGAATGCTTTTGTGTGGAGTACCCACCCCCTTAACTATACATTTTTGAAAAACTCTATTCTTTTTCTGATTTCTATGAGGTGATTCGCCCATATACCAAATATTAAGCCTCTATCACCTTTTGAAAGCGGCGTTTCTCCTTTATTCCGAAAATCGAACATTTTAGTGTGCGACACCCCCTAAAGTAGAAAATTTTGGTAAACAGAAATTATACACTTTCTTCCTTCCACACTATCTACCCTTACACCAAAATTGATATCTCTATCTCATTCCGAATTATGGTTTTTTATCAATTCACTTTTCGAACGTTTTACTCTGGAGCACCCCCTTAAACGAACATTTTTGAAAAACTATATTTATCTTGGGTGTTTCCATCAAATGATTAGCCCATATACCGAATTTCAAATCTCTATCAAATTTTAAAGGATCGTTTTCTCATTTATTCTGCAAATCGAACATATTAGTGTGCGCACCCATTAATATAGCAAATATTGGAAATCTGAAATTTAACGCTTTCTTCCTTTCGAACGATTTACCAATACACCAAATTTGAAGTCTCTATCTCATCGCAAAGCATGATTTCCCATCATTTCACTTTTCGAACGTTTTAGTGTGCGGCACCCCCTTAAGTAAAAAATATTGGAAATCGGAAATTGCACACTTTCTTCCTTTCGAACAATTTAGCCATACACCAAATTTGAAGTCTCTACCTCATCGCAAAGTATTCTTTCCCATCATTTCACTTTTCGAACGTTTTAGTGTGCGACACCCCCTTAAGTAGAAAATATTGGAAATCTGAAATTGCACACTTTCTTCCTTTCAAACGATTTACCCATACACCAAATTTGAAGTCTCTACCTCATCGCAAAGCATGCTCTCCTATCATTTCACTTTTCGAACGTTTTGGTGTGCTGCACACCCCCTTAAGTAGAAAATATTGGAAATCTGAAATTGCACACTTTCTTCCTTTCGAGGGATTTACCCATATACCGAATTTGAAGTCTCTATCTCATCGCAAAGCATGCTTTCCCGTCAATTCACTTTTCGAACGTTTTGGAGTGGGGCACCCCCTCTATAGAACGTTTTCGAAAAATTCGATTTTTCCAGGGGGTTTTATCGAACGACCGAGCCGTGTACCAAATTGCAAGTCTCTATCTATACGGGAAGTGCCTAAAAAAGGCGTGACAGACAGACAGACGGACAGACAGACGGACAGACAGACGGACAGACAGACAGACGGACACTTGGCAATTAGTATATAAAGACTAGCCGCATACCCGTTGAAAATCAACGGCCCCACATTAAGCAATCCCTGAATAATGTAAATTTTTTAATAATTCGCGTTTCTTATTTATTCGACAAATCGAACATTTAGTTTTGAGGCACCGCCAAAAGTTCAAAATATCGGAAAACTGAAATTGCACATGTTCTTCCTTTCGAACTATCTACTTGTACACCAAATTTGAAGTCTGTATCTTATTTCGAAGCATGTTTTTTTTTATTAATTCGCATTTCGAACGTTTTCCTCTGGAGAACCCCCTTAAACGAACATTTTTGAAAAATTATATTCGTTTTGGGTGTTTTCATCGAATGATTAGTCTATATATAAAATTTTGAGCCTCTATCAAATTTTAAAGGGACCGTTTCTCATTTATTCGGAAAATCGAACATTTTTGTGTGCGGCACCCCCTTAAGTAGGAAATATTGGAAATCTGAAATTACACACTATCTTCCTTTCGAACGGTTTACCTATATACCAAATCTGAAGTCACTATCTCATCGCAAAGCATGCTTTCCTATCATTTCACTTTTCGAACGTTTTGGTGTGCGGCACCCCCTTGAGTAGAAAATATTGGAAATCTGAAAATGCACACTGTCTGCCTTTCGAATGATTTACCCATGCACCAAATCTGAAGTCACTATCTCATCGCAAAGCATGCTTTCCTATCATTTCACTTTTCGAACGTTTTGGTGTGGAGCACCCCCTGTAGACGGAAAATCGAACATTTTTGTGTGCGGCACCCCCTTAAGTGGAAAATATTGGAAATCTGAAATTCCGCACTTTCTTTGTTACAAACGATTTACCCATACTCCAAACTTGAAGTCTCTATCTCATTTCGAACGTTTTGGTATGCTGCACCCCTCCCCTTAAGTAGAAAATATTGGAAATCTGAAATTGCACACTTTCTTCCTTTCGAACGATTTACCCATACACCAAATTTGAAGTCTCTACCTCATCGCAAAGCATTCTTTCCTATCATTTCACTTTTCGAACGTTTTGGTATGCTGCACCCCCCCCTTAAGCAGAAAATATTGGAAATTTAAAATTTCACACTTTCTTCCTTTCAAACTATCTACCCGTACACCAAATTTGAAATCTCTATCCTATCGAGAAGCATGTTTTTTCTATCACTTCAACTTTCGAACGTTTTTCTGTGTAGCACCCCTTTAATGAACATTTTTGTCAAACTATATTCATGTTTGGTTTTTTTGTCAAATGATTAGCCCATATACTAAATTTCAAGTCTCTATCAAATTTTAAAGACGTATTTTCTCATTTATTCGGTAAATCGAACGTTTTGGTGTGCGACACCCCTTTAAGTAGAAAATATTGGTAAAATGAAATTTTACAATTTCTTCCTTTCAAACTATCTACCCTTATACCAAATTTGATATCTCTATCTCAATCCGAAGCATGGTTTTTTATCAATTCACTTTTCGAATGTTTTACTCTGGAGCACCCCCTTAATCGAACATTTTTGAAAAACTATATTTGTCTTGGGTGTTTCCATCAAATGATTAGCCCATATACCGAATTTCAAGCCTCTATCAAATTTTAAAGGAGCGTTTTCTCATTTATTCTGCAAATCGAATATTTTGGTGTGCTGCACCCCCTTAAGTAGAAAAAATTGGAAATCTGAAATTGCACTCTTTCTTCCTTTCTAACGGTTTACCAATACACCAAATTTGAAGTCTCTATCTCATCGCAAAGCATGCTTTCCTATCATTTCACTTTTCGAACGTTTTAGTGTACGGCACCCCCTTAAGTAGAAAATATTGGAAATTTGAAATTGCACACTTTCTTCCTTTCGAACGATTTACCCATACACCAAATTTGAAGTCTCTACCTCATCGCAAAGCATTCTTTCCTATCATTTCACTTTTCGAACGTTTTGGTGTGCTGCACCCCCCCCACCCCCCCTTAAGTAGAAAATATTGGATATCTGAAATTGCACACTTTCTCCCTTTCAAACGATTTACCCATACACCAAATTTGAAGTCTCTACCTCATCGCAAAGCATTCTTTCCTATCATTTCACTTTTCGAACGTTTTGGTGTGCTGCACCCCCCCTTAAGTAGAAAATATTGGAAATCTGAAATTGCACACTTTCTTCATTTCGAACGATTTACCCATATACCAAATTTGAAGTCTCTATCTCATTGCAAAGCATGCTTTCCCGTCATTTCACTTTTCGAACGTTTTGGTGTGAGGCACCCCCTCTATAGAACGTTTTCGAAAACGTTTTTCCTGGGGGTTTTATCGAACGACCGAGCCGTGTACCAAATTGCAAGTCTCTATCTATTCGGGAAGTGCCTAAAAAAAGCGTGACAGACAGACAGACAGACGGACAGACAGACGGACACTTGGCAATTAGTATATATAGACTAGCCGAATACCCGTTGAAAATCAACGGTCTCGCAATAAGCAACCTTTGAATAAAGGTAAATTTTTTAATAATTCGCGTTTCATATTTATTCGACAAATCGATTCGACTAAATTTGCTGATTTCTTCCTTTCGAATTATCTACCCGTACAACACATTAAAGTCTATCTCATCCCGATGCACTCCTATATTATTATTTCTCCTTTGGAACTTTTTTCTATGAAGTACATCCATAAATGAACATTTTTGAAAAACTCTGTTTGTCTTGTGTTTTTTATCAGATGATTGGCCCAAATACCAAATATCAAGCCTCTATCACATTTAAAAGGAAGCGTGCCTCATTTATTAGGAAAATCGAACATATTAGTGTGCGCACCCCTTAAAGTAGCAAATATTGGAAATATAAAATTTCACACTCTCTTCCTTTTAAACTATCTACTCGAATATCAAATTTGAAGTCGCTATCCTATCGAGAAGCATGTTTTTCTATCACTTCACCTTTCGAACGTTTTTCTGTGTAGCACCCCGTTAAAGAACATTTTTGTCAAACTGTACTCATCTTTGGTTTTTTTTGTCAAATGGTTAGCCCATATACTAAATTTCAAGTCTCTATCACATTGTAAAGGAGGCGATTTTCATTTGTTCGGTAAATCGAACATTTTAGTGAGCGGAACCCCCTACAATAACAAATGTTGGAAAATTGAAATTGCACACTTTCTTCCTTTCCAACTTTTTACCCGTACACTAAATTTGAAGTCTCTATCTCATCGCGAAGCATACTTTTCTAGCATTTCATCTTTCGAATGCTTTTGTGTGGAGTACCCACCCCCTTAATTATACATTTTTGAAAAACTCTATTCTTTATGTGAATTCTGTCAGATTATTTTCCCATATATCAAATATCAAGCCTCTATCACGTTTTAAAACGGGCGTTTCTCCTTTATTCCGAAAATCGAACATTTTGGCGTGTGGCACCCCCTAAAGTAGAAAATATTGGTAAACTGAAATTTTACACTTTCTTCCTTTCAAACTATCTACCCTTATACCAAATTTGATATCTCTATCTCAATCCGAAGCGTGGTTTTTTATCAATTCACTTTTCGAACGTTTTACTCTGAAGCACCCCCTTAAACGAACATTTTTGAAAAACTATATTTGTCTTGGGTGTTTCCATCAAATGATTAGCCCATATACCGAATTTCAAGCCTCTATCAAATTTTAAAGGAGCGTTTTCTCATTTATTCTGCAAATCGAATATTTTGGTGTGCTGCACCCCCTTAGATAGAAAATATTGGAAATCTGAAATTGCACGCTTTTTTCCTTTTGAACGATTTACCAATACACCAAATTTGAAGTCTCTACCTCATCGCAAAGCATTATTTCCTATCATTTCACTTTTCGAACGTTTTAGTGTGCGGCACCCCCCTTAAGTAGAAAATATTGGAAATCTGAAATTGCACACTTTCTTCCTTTCGAACGATTTACCCATACACTAAATTTGAGGTCTCTACCTCATCGCAAAGCATTCTTTCCTATCATTTCACTTTTCGAACGTTTTGGTGTGCTGCACCCCCCCCTTAAGTAGAAAATATTGGAAATCTGAAATTGCACACTTTCTTCCTTTCGAGTGATTTATCCATACACCAAATTTGAAGTCTCTATCTCATCGCAAAGCATGCTTTCCTATCATTTCTCTTTTCGAAAGTTTTAGTGTACGGCACCCCCTTAAGTAGAAAATATTGGAAATCTGAAATTGCACACTTTCATCCTTTCGAACGATTTACCCATACACCAAATTTGAAGTCTCTACCTCATCGCAAAGCATTCTTTCATATCATTTGACTTTTCGAACGTTTTGGTGTGGGGCACCCCCCTTAAGTAGAAAATATTGGAAATCTGAAATTGCACACTTTCTTCCTTTCGAACGATTTACCCATACACCAAATTTGAAGTCTCTACCTCATCGCAAAGCATTCTTTCATATCATTTCACTTTTCGAACGTTTTAGTGTGCGGCACCCCCCTTAAGTAGAAAATATTGGAAATCTGAAATTGCACACTTTCTTCCTTTCGAACGATTTACCCATACACTAAATTTGAGGTCTCAACCTCATGGCAAAGCATTCTTTCCTATCATTTCACTTTTCGAACGTTTTGGTGTGCTGCACCCCCCCCCCCCTTAAGTAGAAAATATTGGAAATCTGAAATTGCACACTTTCTTCCTTTCGAGTGATTTATCAATACACCAAATTTGAAGTCTCTATCTCATCGCAAAGCATGCTTTCCTATCATTTCACTTTTTGAACGTTTTAGTGTACGGCACCCCCTTAAGTAGAAAATATTGGAAATCTGAAATTGCACACTTTCTTCCTTTCGAACGATTTACCCATACACCAAATTTGAAGTCTCTACCTCATCGCAAAGCATTCTTTCATATCATTTCACTTTTCGAACGTTTTGGTGTGGGGCACCCCCCCCTTAAGTAGAAAATATTGGAAATCTGAAATTGTACACTTTCTTCCTTTCGAGTGATTTACCCATATACCAAATTTGAAGTCTCTATCTCATCGCAAAGCATGCTTTCCCGTCATTTCACTTTTCGAACGTTTTGGTGTGGGACACCCCCTCTATAGAACGTTTTTGAAAAATTCGATTTTTCCAGGGGTTTTTATCGAACGACCGAGCCGTGTACCAAATTGTACAAAAGCCGTGTACAAAACTATCTACCCTTATACCAAATTTGATATCTCTATCTCAATCCGAAGCATGGTTTTTTATCAATTCACTTTTCGAATGTTTTACTCTGGAGCACCCCCTTAATCGAACATTTTTGAAAAACTATATTTGTCTTGGGTGTTTCCATCAAATGATTAGCCCATATACCGAATTTCAAGCCTCTATCAAATTTTAAAGGAGCGTTTTCTCATTTATTCTGCAAATCGAATATTTTGGTGTGCTGCACCCCCTTAAGTAGAAAAAATTGGAAATCTGAAATTGCACTCTTTCTTCCTTTCTAACGGTTTACCAATACACCAAATTTGAAGTCTCTATCTCATCGCAAAGCATGCTTTCCTATCATTTCACTCTTCGAACGTTTTAGTGTACGGCACCCCCTTAAGTAGAAAATATTGGAAATTTGAAATTGCACACTTTCTTCCTTTCGAACGATTTACCCATACACCAAATTTGAAGTCTCTACCTCATCGCAAAGCATTCTTTCCTATCATTTCACTTTTCGAACGTTTTGGTGTGCTGCACCCCCCCCCACCCCCCCTTAAGTAGAAAATATTGGATATCTGAAATTGCACACTTTCTCCCTTTCAAACGATTTACCCATACACCAAATTTGAAGTCTCTACCTCATCGCAAAGCATTCTTTCCTATCATTTCACTTTTCGAACGTTTTGGTGTGCTGCACCCCCCCTTAAGTAGAAAATATTGGAAATCTGAAATTGCACACTTTCTTCCTTTCGAACGATTTACCCATATACCAAATTTGAAGTCTCTATCTCATTGCAAAGCATGCTTTCCCGTCATTTCACTTTTCGAACGTTTTGGTGTGAGGCACCCCCTCTATAGAACGTTTTCGAAAAATTCGATTTTTCCTGGGGGTTTTATCGAACGACCGAGCCGTGTACCAAATTGCAAGTCTCTATCTATTCGGGAAGTGCCTAAAAAAAGCGTGACAGACAGACAGACAGACGGACAGACAGACAGACGGACAGACAGACGGACACTTGGCAATTAGTATATATAGATAGATAATAATAGATTTTTGCGTCCAATAGGCTACTTTACGATATGTTAATAAAATGCACATAAGTGTTAATAAGTCATTATTTTTGTACTAATAATATGCCAAATGGGCTCAATTTCAATCTATGTTGCGGTACCCAAAGTTATTGTGCCGTCATTGCATTATGTAGAACGCCATGTGCTGCGCACATCATATTTGTCACTTACATTAAACCAAACCATGTGTATTTTACAAACTTATTGTCTGTTGATATATTATGCATCTTAAAGCCTATACTCCAAGACACAATATACATAATCAAATTTATTGCATCTTAACATTCTGAGCATATCGATTTTTCATATGCGTAAAATTTCAAATCAACCAGAATCCATCATCATCGTTTTTCATGTGGCCTGTAGACATACGATTCACAATTCAAAAATCTTTCCTTCTGCAATTGAGATTTTTGTAGATGTGCTGGATACGCTGCTGTAGACATGTTTCCAATATTTCCAAATCTAATGCCAATTTATATTTTGCATTCAAAAGACTTTTCACGCCTTTAAAAGAGAAGCTAAGACAAGATTGGAATCTTCAACGCATAATATTTGAAACATATATTTGTAGGCGTTTTCTTGAATCTCGTGTTAAATGTACTCAAATATAATTTTTTTTTCAGAATTTACGAGTAACTGCATATTGTAATCTCGAATGCTTTGCTCGATTGTAATCTCGAATGCTTTTTAACAATCTCTTATTTTGAATTAGGAATTTTCCAATCTCAATATCCCATATGGAAATGGGAGTTTAATGCTACGTCAGTTGATAGTTTATCGTATATTCTTACATTTAGTTCTTTCTATAAGCATTATATGTATATAAACAATAACGCTACTTTTAGATTGTCATATAACAAACTTTCAGTGCAAAGAACTTTCGTATATATTGAAAATTTTATAGCTTAGAAAATGACTGTTATGGATTTAGCATCTAATTCTGGAAGGGGTTGGAGGACTCGCTGAGAATTTCTACCACTGAGAGAAGATATCCCTTCTTATTAAAAATTGTTAGGTATTTAAAGCAGGGTTTGAATGAGTTTTTTCATTCAATTTTTCAAGAACCGTAATCGGCCGCTGCGCGAGCACGCATGCAAATATGCTAAGTTCGCTAAACGGATGTAATGCTTCTAAAATATGGGTCTCTATACGCCTAATTAAACTGAAATTATGGCTATATTTCGGAAAAAGTCTGTTCTATTTTTCAAAATCTTACTACTATCATATCAGCACTAGGGTATTTTATTCGTTACTAATTCGTGGTGCGGGGCGCCTACGCTCCACGTCCACAAGACCCCCAGGGTATCCCATGGCGAAGGGGAGAAGATTTGCAACTTCACTTTTATAGAGGCTCCCCGAAGGGTGGAAGTCTGACTTGGCCTCGACATGACAACATCCATGCCCGCTGGCGGGATTCGAATCCGCAACCCGGCAATCCAGCGATCAGACGGAAACGCTTGCTCTTAACCGCTCGACCGCCGAATCGGCAGGGTATTCTATGACTTACTCGACTGCCAATGTCATGCAATTCGAACTGTTAGTTTTGAAACTAGAGTGAAGACATATAATGCACAGACAGACATACACACAGAAACGCAAACATGTACAAAAGCGTCACGATAAAGATTGATTCGCGCTATAAATGACCTTAAACGTGAAAGACCATTAAAACTCATATTTGTCCATTAAAACTCGATTTGAGACTCCATCTAATTCTTTTCCGATCGATATACTATGTATTGTAGGGAAAGTTAAAACATTGATTGATGACTTTTCCGTGAACCATGTCTTATATTGACTTTACACCTGCCATATGATTTTCCCAGTATAGACAATGCTTTGTGCATTTGGTTGACTGTTCTTTTAACCCTTTTCCTACTGCTTTAAGTTTTTGACCCCTTTCCTTTTCTGTATACCTTTACGGCAGATGTTCAGCCCATGAAACATTCATGATTTGCTTTGTTTCAGGCCATCCATTTTTATCCCTGTATTATACAAGTGAAGGAAAATGAGTTAAAGTGAAAATAGACTTTCTAGTAAAAAATAAAAATATGATGAGGCAGCCGATAACTTACCATATAGACTCAGGTTTATGTTTCCCTTTCTTTTTTTACATGCATTAGTTTTTGAGATATATCACATAGTATTTAAGAATATCAAAGACAGGAAAGCTAACACTCTCAAAATATTAAGTGACAACTGATTTTAATAAGTTACATTATAAGGATAGTCGTTTCATTATATATATACATATATATATATATATAGTTATATATGTATAATATATATATATGCATATATATATGTTATATATATATATATATATATATATATATATATCATACTCTATATATACTATACATATATAACTATATATATCATACTCTAGCATTTCTAAATAATTCATAATCTCCATGTCTTCTTCTAACAGTTAAACAATTCGTATAATTCACTTTAACCTGCTTTGAGAAAACTGCTTAGTCAGTAACAAAAAATTCACTGTAACCTGTTCTGAGATGATTGGTAATACACATGCTTTTCCAGAAGTACCACAGTACTGGGGGTAGATATATTTTCATTTTATTTTCATTATATTCTTTTGATATTACTTTATAATACTTTGCATCCTCATTACAATAATTAGCCACAAGCTGGTGTAACAGAATATTTTATATTTATGTTTGATTTTTTTGTGTATTTGATCCACTTTGTCTTTTCTTCTACGTCGGGCCATTTACATTATTTCTGTAATACATTTTACAGTTGTGTAAACAGAAACGTAGAATCAGCATTAATGAAACATGTATGGCCCTTGATAACGTACATGGTTTCAGAAATGCTTTTCATATTCATTTTATTCCTTTTATATTCACTAGATTCCATTTATTCAATTTCCAAACTTCTTGCATAGCTCATTGTGCTACACTAGGCTTCTGATTTGCAATTTTTTTACCTTTACCTACAGTTTACAAGCAATTTTCTTTGGTATTTCTCGGGTATCTATATATTACAAGTAATCATAAAAATCTTCAATTATATATATATATATATATATATACACATATGTAAATGTAACTTTTCTATGTCAATCAAAGTGTCCTGGTATGGAGAAAATCGGTACACTTCTATTTGCTTAACTAAATCTTTCTTGGGTTTCTGATTCTGCATAATCTCGTTAATATTAATTACCTCAATTAATAGAGGTAAATAAATAAATTAATATAAGTGAACAATTAAATCAATAAAGGCGAAGAAGAAAATTAATAGAGGTAAAACTCTAAATGAATAAAGGTAAATAAGGCAATTATTAGAGGTAAAGTGACAAAGTAAATTTTTATATATCTCAAAGTTTAATGTGATCGAAATTAAAAAAAAAACTGTAATTTAACCTTAATATGTGTCAATGTGCACCAGTCTCCTCTATTGGTAATTTATAATAAAACGTACCTTTTACCTAACACCTTTACTGAATACTATGAATTTGTGAGCGTGGTGTAGAATATTGATCAGCGAATTCTAAATGAGCCATATGACACTTAAAGGGAAATAAAACTTCAGACCTAAGAATACACTTTGCTATTTATAAAATATAATGCATAGCGTTTTGGCACGCATTTGAAGAACTCTAACATTGCAGAATTCCTTGAAGAAGTTTGCTTGAGATAGGAAATAAAGTTTTTGCACTTTATATTACCTGAAAGCATTTTATTTTCTTTGTTAAATTATTAATATTAGCCTTGTAATACTGCATTTAAACAACTTAATTTTAATTGTAAAGTTTTTAAAGTTTTTATCTTGGCTTTAATATTTATACTGAATAAAAGTATTTAAGTTAACACGAAGAATAGAATTTCTTACTTAGCATTCAATATACGTGTTCTAAATGTTAATTTGTGACGATACTTATTATAGCTGAAAATATGCATATTTGTTGCTTTATATTATATATGCTTTAATTTAGAATATTTATATAATGAACTATAAAATATATACTTGAATAAAGGCTACAAAGACAGTACGTCAAAATTATGTCTCAATCTTAATTTCAATAAGTGTGACTTCAAAGTGATATTTTCCTCTATCAGTAAAATAAATTTCTCTTTAGTCAACGACTCTGTTAAAATGTTCAGTAATTTGTGTATTTATCATATTCCCTGTTACTAGGGAATATTATATATTGGTCAAACTAAATTTGCCATAAATAACTCTTGAAAAAACACTGGAATTATGCCAAACAGCAAGAAATTTATAAATCACTAGGAAATATTGGTGAATGGTAAGTCACTAGTTTGATTTTCTTCTGCAACCATTAATAAACAGGAAAGATCAACAATTCATATGGTATTGATTATGAAACACTTTCCAACTGAAATGCAATCCACTGAATGTATGGCATCTCTAAAATAAATACATTCAGTGGGGATATTTGTTTAATTATCACAGAACTATAATAATTTATTTTACTTGAAAACTTAAAACTTCATCGAAAAAATGAACTTTATTCAAATGACATCTTTGAAATATAAATCGTTTGACTCTCTATGTAAAAGCAGTGACTTCTTCATACACTTTTATTCCAGACTCCAGAGTTAAATAATTTTGCGTGAAAAAATTCAGAAATTCTCATACAACTCATCTTACAATCACTTGTCTGCATTTTCGTAAATTATCACAGTACTACAATAATTTATTTTACTTGAAAACTTGAAAACCATGGAGATAAAAGTACTTTTTAACACAATGCTTAAAACTTCATCGAAAAAGACAATGGTATAAAATCGTCTGCTTCCTTATGTAAAATCAATGAATATTTCATTCCTATCATCTATATTTCAGACTCCAGAGCTAAACAATTTTAAGTTAAAAAAATTCAGCAATTCTTATACAACTCATTTTACAGCTTGATTTGCTTACATTCTGCATACGTTAGAATTAGGTTTCGTTGTAGATATAATCAAAGTTTGATAACCATTTAAACTAGAAAATATTGTAGTTGCGTTGACGCAGAATATAGATGCACAGAAAAAAAAATAAAGTGGTTTTAGGACGGATGCAACACTAAATCTAAATGTAAAAGAACTCTGGGAAAAGAGATGGATGTCATATTTTATTTTGAAGTGGGTCACGTGATCTCTTCATATCATATGGGTGTAATTATCATTTTCATTTTTATTTAAAAAATTACCGAACATAATTTGCAGAATTTTTTTGTATATTTTATAGGGTAATTTGAATATATCCTAAAATTTTCGAAGCAATTTGCGAATTTTAACTTCGCTCAAAAATGTTTGAAAAATTAGGTCCTATAGGGTTCAATGTATTTCATTTCTTTAACCCGGGTTCCATCCAAAACTAATTGGGCGTTATTGTTCATTTACATTCCTATACGTACCACAGACTGTCTCAACAACATACTAAAATTTCGTTTTGATAAAGTCATTTTTACGGCAGTTATCATGAGAACGGACAGACAGACAGACAGAATGAACAAAGTCATAAACACTTCTTAACTATGTTGTAAGTTGTTAAACATGATCTTCAGTTTTCAATTTGGATTTATTTGTAGCTTTTGATATCGATAAGGATTGCAGCAATCTAGTTAATGCTTTATCAATAATACCCTATTTTTCCGAGTTATGGCATGACCATGACTAATTTCTGTTTCTCTTTTTCGTTATTCTCTGTATCACATGTTCAGTTCACATGTTGTGTGTTTCAGATATTTTTTCTGCCTTGCTTTTCAAGTCGTTTAGGCATTTTCTGTTTGGCCGGTAAAGATTAGCCTCATTTGGCCGTTCAGATCAAAGTTTGTTTCGCACTGAAGTAGGTATGAAATCAAAAGATTTTCGAAACGTGCTCCTGATTACTTATTTGTATTTGCCCTGCATTTTAGGTTGCAATTAGTTAATTGTATCTTAAGTTAGTTGGTTTTTAATCCGAAGTATAAAAACTCTTCCAGTAATGTGTAGATATGTGTGTGCGCAAGTCTAGAGGTTTAATTTGCGAATTCTCGGTGTAGAACGTAGAGGTTTCACCTAAATAGTGGATACAGAGAAGTAGGACACTTATTTGAAAAAAAAAAGCTGCAATTCGCTAATAACATTAAATGAATTGAAGGCTAGATAACTCAATAATGTAATCAGCAAAAGAAATCAATTGTATCTGGCTACCTGACGTAGGAAATTAAGAGCAAGTTACAACAGTTTCTTGAGTATAGAGCAGATACTTTTTTTCTCGGAACTAGGCAAAATGAATAGAAAATTCGATACTTCTCAATTCTTAAGTTATATGTTTTTGAGTGCAAACAATATTATATATTATAACAATCAACAATGTGTCAAAAATGATATTATTCGGAAAAAATGACAAAGTTAAAGAGTATTTTTAAGAGACAATATATTTTTTTTTCCATTCTATGAAAAGTGTTGAAAGGTAATATATTATTTTAATCAATTTCTTGCTATCTAGACGAGTAAGTGTGTTTTCAAAACGCATACAAATAAATCAGCAGTTAATAAAATATTGTATTGGAGAGTAGCGTCATTCGTGTTTGCGCATATCCGGGACGTAGTCCCATTGTATTATACTTATGGGCAATACGATGCATTACCCTTATGAGTAATACATTATTACCCTTATTATACCCTTATATGGGTAATACGATGTGTCTACATGTCCTAATATGCATTGTGATGAAATTGTGATCGTGTGGGTCTCACTCAGTCACACAATCGATGGGTCTCACTCAGTTCTTGCTATATTATATCTCACATTTTCAATTTCTATAGTTTTGTTTTCATTAAAACACATAGTAGTGAGATGTAAAATACTGTAACCTATTCAAAAAGAAAGAAATCGGATTGTGATTTATTTTCACTTTTTATCATTTCTAAACACGAATAAATTGTTTCTCGAATAATGTTTCTGTTAGAAAACGATTTGTTAATACACAAATTTTGACTGTAGTAAGAATAGTTACTACTGGAAAGTCATCAGTTTGTGGATTATTGGCGTGAGTTTGGCTTGTGTTGATGTATCTTTGAAATATATTTCAGAAATTTATTTTAAAACATTTTAAAATATTTCATTACTTTAAATAATTGTTGTATCTGTGAATATTTCATGAATCAAAAGTCGAAATGAAACAAAATTTAGTGTGCGTGTGTTATAATACAATGCGAGTACAACAACATAAAACAAGAAAGAACAATCATGCTTAAAGCATTGATTATGAAACACTTTCCAACTTCAATGCAATTTTATTTAAAAAAGTCGAAAATGCAATACATTCCTCGGTAATATTTTAAAACTTATCGCAATACTACATTGATTTATTATATTTGAAAACTTAAACCTTCATCGAAAAAAATGAACTTCATTCAAATGACGGCATTGAAATATAAACTGCCTGGTTTAAATATCTCTAAAATGCAATACATTCCACGGTAATATTTTTAAAACTATCATAATACTACGATAATTTATTATATTTGAAAACTTCATCGAAAACAACTGAAATAAATTCAAATGACGTCATAGAAAAAATAACACGCCTGGATCTCTCTTGTAAAGCAGGATTTCATTCATAACTTTCTCCATTTCATTCATCACAATACTATAATAATTTATTTTATTTAAAAATTAAGACCATGGAGCTACAATTCATAAACTTTATGCCTAAAACTTCATCGAAAAAAATCGTCCTTCTGTTTATAAAATCAATTAATATTTCATTCATATCAGCCATGCAGACTCCATGGACTGAATTATTTTGTGTTAAAGAAATAAAGTAATTCTAATATACAACTCATTCTACATATTTTGCTGTTTACATTTTACATAGGTGAAAAATAGGCTTAGTTGAAGAAATAATCAAATTTGAATGAGAATTTAAACTCAAATATATTGTCATTGTGTTGTTTTAGTATGTAGATGCACAGAATTTAAGCAAAAATAAAGTAGTTTTAGGACGGATACAACACTCAATATGAATTAAAAAGAACTTTAAGAAATCACGATTTTGAAACAAGATGGATGCCATATATCATTTTGAAGTGGGTCATGTGATGGTTTCATATCATGGTCACGTGATCGTTTCATATAAGATGTGTAATTATTATTTTAATTTTTAGTTAAAAAACTACTAAATATATTTCGCTGAATTTTTTTTATATATTTTATGGAGCAATTTGACTATTACCTAAAATTTTCGAAGCAATTTGTGAATTTTAAATCCGCTTAAAAAATGTTTGAAAAATTAGGTCCCATAGGGCTCAATGTATTTCATTTTTTCAACCCGGGTTCAATCCGAAACTAATTGGTTGATATTATTCATTTATATTCCCATAGGTCCTACAGACCGTCTGAACAACATACTAAAATTTCATTTTGATTAAGTCATTTTTACGGCAGTTACCGTGCTAACGGACAGACAGACAGACAGAATGAACAAAGTCATAATCACTTTTCAACTTTGTTGTAAAGTGTTAAAAAGAATAAAAAAATGATTTTATGCATATTTTTTGTGTTTGGTATTTTTTTAAAAATAAATATGCCAAACGAGATTGTTGTTAAAATGAAACAACTCAGGTACATGAGTATTATTAAGGAATGTGGTTACCACTTACAGCCTCGCAAGCCTCACATCGATTTTTCTTGCTTTCTATGAGGTTGTCAATGAGATGTGGGGGTAAGTACTCCATTCCTGAATTAAATAGGTTTTTAACACTTTACAACAAAGTTGAAAAGTGTTTATGACTTTGTTCATTCTGTCTGTCTGTCTGTCCTTTAGCACGATAGCTGCCGTAAAAATGACTTAATCAAAATGAAATTTTAGTATGTCGTTTAGACGGTCTGTAGAACCTATGGGAATATAAATGAATAATATCACCCAATTAGTTTTGGATTGAACCCGGGTCGAAAAAATAAAATACATTGAGCCCTATGGGACCTAATTTTTCAAACATTTTTTAAGCGAATTTAAAATTCACAAATTGCTTCGAAAATTTTAGGTAATATTCAAATTGTTCAATAAAATATATAAAAAAAAAATTCAGCGAAATATATTCGGTAGTTTTTTAAATAAAAATTAAAATAATAATTACACCTCTTATATGAAACGATCACGTGACCATGATATGAAACGATCACATGACCAACTTCAAAATGATATATGTCATCCATCTTGTTTCAAAATCGTGATTTTAAGTTCTTTTTAATTCATATTGAGTGTTGTATCCGTCCTAAAACTACTTTATATTTGCTTAAATTCTGTGCATCTACATACTGAAACAACGCAATGACAATATATTTGAGTTTAAATGCTCATCAAAATTTGATTAATTCTACAACTAAGCCTATTTTTCACCTATGTAAAATGTAAACAGCAAAATATATAGAATGAGTTGTATTAGAATTCCTGTATTTTTTTAACACAAAATAATTTAGTCAATGGAGTCTGCATGGCTGATATGAATGAAATATTAATTGATTTCATAAAGAGAAAGACGATTTTTTTCGATGAAGTTTCAAGCATAGAGTTTAATTTTTTGTAGCTCCATGGTCTTAAACAAAATGTTTAAATAAAATAAATTATTATAGTATTGTGATGAATGAAATGAATATGAGAAAGTTATGAATGAAATCCTGTTTTTATGGAGAGATCCAGGCGTGCTATTTTTTCTATGACGTCACTTGAATTAATTTCAGTTGTTTTCGATGAAGTTTTCAAATATAATAAATTATCGTAGTATTATGATAATTCTCAAACTATTACCGAGGAATGTATAACATTTTAGAGATGTTTAAACCAGGCAATTTATATTTCAATGCCGCCTTTTAAAGAAGTTCATTTTTTTCGATGAAGGTTTAAGTTTTCAAATATAATAAATTAATGCAGTATTGTGATAAGTTTCAAAATATTACCGAGGAATGTATTGCATTTTAGACTTGTTTAAATAAAATTGCATTGAAGTTGGAAAGTATTTCATAATCAATGCTTTAAGCATGATTGATCTTTCTTGTTAATTTCGAAATGGTGCTTTGTGGAGACCGACACGATGCAATTCGCTATCCTAGTGCTTGTTACCCGTGCTGGATGCAATTTATATCCCGATACTTTAATGGTCACTGCATTCGCTGAATATAATTTCTTTGAAGAAAAGCATAGACCGCCTGAGAGCTGGGTTGCGCACGTTAATTTCCATGAATACGAATCGTGGACCTGCAGCATTATGAAAAATCTTAACATGGGGTTCCATTATGTTAGTTCTACACCTCTTACTAGTAGCATAACCTCTATCAAAGATATGGAGATCGGTGTGCTCGTTCATAATTATGTCTGCACATACCAAGATTCCAACATCTCTAAATTGGCCCCTTTCCATCTCTAAATTGCGTTAAGGGGAGGGTAATGTGTTTCTCGTGCTTTCCATTTAGTGGTGTGACGAAAATCAGTTTACAATTTGAATCTGGACTCATCAGAGAAGAGCACAAAGCTTCACTGATTCAACGTCCATTTTCGATGTTCCGGATTCCATTGTAAACGCATACGGCTGTAGACTGCGGTGAGGCAGAGTCAAACTGTTGAGCGTTTAGGATACAGGCTGGTTTTCCTGAGCCTCCTGTAAGCATTTTGTTTGGAAATAGTTTTTCTTGTTGTAACTACAGTTCTCAAGGGAGTTGCCTTGCAGACATTGTCCTGTAGCATCGTGAAGTTATTGGAAGATACAGCATTGTGCAGTTATTGGAAGATACCTGCCGAGGTTTTCCAGCTCTTAGATGACCTTGTACTGATTGTCGTCTCACGTTTCCAGTGTTTTATAACCTTCTTAACTGTCTGGAGATTACACATTGCAGTAAATTTAGTGTTATGGAAATTTATGTTTGTGTTTGTCCTAATTCAAGTATTCTGATGATCCTACCTTTAAAAATAAGGTCAACTTAACGTATTTGCGCCTTAATCGGATCCTGTTTAACAATAATAACACTACTTTCTACGGGGATTGCAAAAAAAAAATTAATAAGACATGCCCAGTATGGTCAACTTTTCATGGAGTTGATATATATGTATTTTATGTGAGCGTATATAGTCAACTCATAACATTTGCATGTGCACAGAGGTTGGTTTTAGGTTAGATATTCCACATGCAAATATCTACTGTTCTGCTTGTGTTAACTCTTTATTTTTCACGTTTTACGAATTATGCTTAACTTTCGGATACTAATGTACTCCGTTAGTTACAGGATAAGAGAGTTCCTTAAATGTATCAAGCGATTTCTCGAGGCAATTTTTTTTTATATTTGATATTCAATGTTACTCTCAAGTGTTATGCCGTTTTATACATCATTTAAATATCTCAATTGTGCTTTAGTTAACACGGTACCCCCTTCTAATATGTAATTCTTCCCCTTCTTATGTTTGTCTTCCAAATCTACGTCAAGTGTTGTAATTACTTTTCCTGTATTTGGTACGATTAAAATATATTTAAAAACACTTTCAGATGCTTTCCTTCATTATTTCTTACAAAATTATTAAAGAAGAAAATATGATATTATTTAGCATACTCACCCCTCTTACACTTCTAAGCGAATATGAAAATGGAAAATTTTGCATTTTACTATAGTCTTGATGCACTTTTATTTATATGACATTTTGATTATTTTTTAATTTCCACCCGCTCCAAGTTTTATTACCGCCTCTTTTTTAATCAATTTTAAGCATCAAGGTTAATTTTCCCGTAATTGGGTTGAGTTTATATGCCTCTGATATTTATTTCATAAAAACTGTCATTTATTATTTTCTCCAAAAGTAAGAAAAAACGAAACATGATGGTTTTTTATTGTTGCTTTATCATAAGACGGTGGCAAAACACAATGCGTAATTTAATTTTTCATTCATTCTGTAGCATAATTTGTACCTAAAAGTTTATTTTAATGGAAATAATTTTTCACAGAGGCGCACGAATATTCTAATATATTATACTTTAATATGTATAAACCTACAAATAATACAGAATTTTATTGACTTAATAGAACACACATATTTTTATAATGCTTATATCAAGACCACGTAGCAGCAAAAGCTGTATAATGCTTCACGAAATGTTCATAAACTGAGCTTAAAAATAAAGTTAATGTATTTTTGTATGTTTGAGATTATACTTAAAATATGTTCCCTTGCATTAAAAATAATTTATTAAAATAAGTTCTATTCAAATCTTCCATTTCTGTTCCAAGAAAATGCTAGAATTCCAATAATTGGAATTGGACGATTCAATTAAAATCAAGTAGTAATATGTTTATACTATTTAAGTCCAAGAAATCAAATCTTTAAATGCTGGCGGAATCATTAAACATTTATAGGATCGTAAATGGATTTTTATTAAAATAGGTGTATGGTTATATAAGAAAATAAGTGTATGGTTATATAAGAAAATAAGTGTAGAATTATTTAATAAAATAAGTGTGAAGATGGGGTTCATTGTTTTCAGAATTCGTCTTTATAAATTTTTGTTTAGTTTTCCTGGTAATATTTCCTTGCTTGGAATGAATACATTCCTTTTATACTTCCGAAGTTATTCGTTTGAAAGTATCTGGTTTAAATATATTCTATATTCATATTAAACCTGCCACATTTGGTGCAAATGTTAGTATCATTATAATCGTAATTCCTTAATTAATCCAAATATTTATTATCAAATTGTAAACGTTTACCCAATTTTGCTTAAGCTTTATCCAGATGTTTAGTTTAGCCTTCCCTAGATGCAATACAATACATCTAATCACATTATGTGGTCTTATTCTATGACTCCCAAAATGCGAGGTTGCATAATTGTGCATATGTGGTGCTCTAGGATTCGGATAGGGTAAGAATTAAACTCTAATTCAGAGCCCTGTGATTAATATATTCAGGTATTCACTTTCCTTGATTAAATTCAAATGGAATTTGCTGACTACGAATTTCCATTTTTTTTAAATATAGAGATAAATCTATGAAAAAATAATTTATTTGTTATCTTATCATGAAAATAAGTAATCTATTAAAACTTTATAGATTTTTTTATTGTTGGTAAAATATTTGGCGTACTATTGTTTTATGAAATTTATTTCTTTTGAGACATCTATTTCTTAGGACCTGCCTGTTATAGATAAAACACATGGGATTTTTAATTTGTATTCACCATGAAATTCTGTAGGATAACGAGGGGTTCACTAAGGATTTCCATTTCTGGTTATTTTCCAATTTTGGCTCAAAAATGTTCACTTTACTTGAAACATCCATCATATTGGCTACAGATAGAGATTAGATGATGACTGATTTGAATTTAACATTAAATTCTGGAGGAAGTATGGTTAACTTCTAAAAATTTTTCTTTCCGAGTTCTTTTCCACTTTCGGTTTAAAAAAAATTCTTAAAACTTATATCTGTCATTAACCAATTCTGAGAAATAAAACTGATTATGGTTGATATGGTTGGTTAATGACTGCCATGGCTTTAGTATCAAATTCTGAAGGAGAATGAGGAATTCACTGAGGATTTACACTTTTGGTTCAATTTTTTTATTAAAATATTTGTTTCTCAAAATTGGCTGTAAATAAAACTCAGATGAAAACTAATACGAATTTATCATTGAATTCTGGAGAAGGTAGAGTGGTTCATTACAAATATCCACTACTGGTTTTTTCATTTTCGACTTAATGTTTTTTAAACATCCATTTCTCAAGATTGGTTATACATAGTACTTAGATAATAGCTGATATGGATTGAGCCTCGAATTGCAGAGGAGGAATTGTGGTTCTTTACGGAATTTCATTTCCGGTTCTGGAGATGTTACCTCACGTTTTTTTTAAATTTGTATGACTGCACGAAATAAGTACGCAAAAGATATTAAAAATGCTTAATAGTTCCGTAAAATATTTAGACGCTATTTACCACGATATGAAAACTTTCATAAATTTCTTTTTTATTATTGTAATGAAGTTTTCTCGTAGTCCGTATAACTCATTTGATATAGCTCTTGTGCTGAGAATTGGTTTCGACCCCTTTGCAGTGCAGAACATTATGGACATGAGCATATGACATTATATTTTTGGACATGACCATATGACTTCATCTTCTTGGATATGACCAGTGTTCAAGCCTCGAGGTTTTAGCACTGTTATGCACCTTATTATACAGAACGATGAAGTCTGTAAGAAAATAGAAAAAGTCAAGATTTATGGGAGAAACCAAAATATGTTTTTGATTTAAGTCTGTAAAATCACTAAGCTCTAAAATTCAGAGGAATAGACATTCATGTATTCTTACAATCCCTTATAACTTAATTCAGAACGCTGGTTTTGGGATCTGAAGATTGTATTTTTTAGTTTAATTCAGATTGTGTATTTAACTTATGAAACGACTATAAACAGGAGATGATTGGCCATAGAACACACCGTACCATCACTGGGCTAGACTGACTCAGCGCTAGTTGATGACAATGTTATTAAATTTGTTTCATCAGTTAATATAAAATAAATTACAAGGCCAATAAAGGCTTAAAATTGGTTATTCTCCGGTACGTCGGAATATAATAATCAAAATTCAACAGCGGTACAATTAGGTCTTCAGACCATGATCTATGCAATTGCCCTTTTACCTCCTACACTCCGCTTTAGGATTCTACGGTGATTTCATTTCATTCTTCCATAGCTAAATTTGACAGACGGTTTTCTGTGCTTGAGAATACGCTCTGGTATAAATTCTTAGTGCTGGGTTTTGTTGTTCTGAGATTTTATATCGTAAATATTTTTAAATTGTTCATGTCTAAGATTTAATATTGTGCAATATTTCTGTTGCTCCTTCGGGAAATTTTTTAATTTTGGGGAGCTACTGTAGATTTTCATAGTTGGTATCATTTAAAAGATTGTTATCATGAAGATGTGAAATTCAGAGCTATCATAGTATATTAAGCATCTTATGTCTTAAAATTCTCTTACCACGCGAATAGTCATCGACTGTGATCGCAGTTAATAGCCAAGTGATTGCACTATATATTTTCTTTTTTTATTTTTCATATTTTTTCATTTTTTTTTATTTTTTGCATTCAAAGCCCCTATTCTACTTTGCTCGCTGAGCGGGTCCGTTCCGCTAGGTAGTGGATATATATATATTCGTCATGGGAACAAAAGGGGAACCTTCATAGATCAGCTATCATGGTGAATAATCTATAACCTGGTCACAGTACGCAGCTGACAACAATTTATGACAAAATAAATTCTTATTAACACACATTTTATTTTATATATTGATTTTCCTATTATAATATGAATAATTAGATATTCTTAAGCCATCTGACTGTGGATAATTTCTGTTCTATTTTTCCAGGTCCATCGGTGGACGCATTGTTGGTAGCGTCTGGTGGTTCTTCACTTTAATAATCATCTCTTCCTACACGGCCAACTTAGCTGCATTTCTCACAGTCGAAAGAATGGTCACACCCATCAATTCCGCTGATGACCTTGCCAAACAGACTGAGGTGGAATACGGAACGCTCAAGTTCTCATCTACTCAAGAATTCTTCAAGGTTTTTATGCCAAGTTATACTTTATTACTTTTCCTACAATGCGTGGTATATGTAAAAAGCAATTCTTTTGATGCAATCTAAATTCGGGCTATCAAATTTTTGGATTCAAGTGTTTTGAGTATCCCTGAATAGGAATTATTTCTTTTTTACTTTTTTTGCTTTAAGCTACGGGACAATAAGGTAATAATGATTGTGGCTTGTACCACTTTTCTTAATAAATATGCTCTAAAAGTAGATTAAGCTAACTTTTTAATCTCTCCTAAAAATATGGTGATTGTAATTTGATCACAATTCGAGTTTTCACCGTAAATACATTGGTGGGTTCCTTAGATACCAGGAGTGACTTTCGTCGGTTTTTGGATAGGTGTGTTAGGCCCAGACTTACAAATACGTTTTTAACGCTTTTTGGCAAATAAATACTTTTATTTTAAAGTGTTTTATATTTAAATTTTAGACGTGCTACCTATATCTATATAATTTGGCTTAGTGGTCGAATACCTACTTATTTCACGAGGAAAGTCTTGGCATTAACTCCAATCCTCCAGTTTCAATAATATCTGTTATCCTGACTTAGTCTGCAGGCAGGATAATTTATTAACAAATGGGCATTTATATGCGGTACAATTATTGTAATCGATGTACCTTAGATGTCTATTAATTTTAATTAGGTAGGGCATCAATCGGCCCGAGCAAAAGAAATTGCATAACATGCCTTTAGTGTATGGCATGCATCATCTAGCGTATGGGATTGTCAATGGAAAGGGAAGAGTTGCAGTAATTCTATCATAAATTTTTATTATTCTGTTTCAATTGACAGCCCCATACGCTAGATGCATGTCAGCAAACCCAGACCGCCCGACCTATTCGAAGGTGTAAGGTATCTGGTGAGTATTTTTAAACACTCGTGTTAAATTGATATCACAATTAACTGGATGCGAATATGTGGCAACGAGACGGGATAAAAATTATTCTGCTTGGGCGAACTTTCTTATTGCAATCTCTTGGACATGAGAGAGCCACTCTTGCTTCACGCCAAGATTCAGCCAAGGGCTGGTTGGTGCGCTTTGTACTGTGTTCTTTCTACTGGGTCTGGCAGAAAAACACGCTTATAGGGATAATGTTGATGTTACCGTTTTTTGCTTTGACAGATTGATGTACCTAGTTAAGTTGCTTCTAATAAGGTACTGTTCTAGAATCAAGTAATTATACTTTAGACATGATGTGTGTTATTCAACATTGCACGAACACACGCCTCCCAGCAATCCACCGAAAATACATAATGTAAGTGTTATCTTCAAAATTTGTATTTTTGGTCGCGATGCCTAACACCAGTCTCTGTTTGGATGGCCTGGAAAGACACCCAATTAAGTTCGAAATCCAATGGGTGGCAGTCACAGAGACCGTATCATCCTTTTCATAAACTAACAAATTTGGGTGGTCTTCGAACGTACATGATAACTGTACCCATACTCCGCGTAGATTTGGATATAATTTTGACTGATGATGAGGATCGAAAATATGACTATCACATGCCCTCCCGCTATAACCACTTCGCTATCTCGACCCAGATACATATCAGCCACCTCAGAATTCGTAAAATGCTCCATGTTGCATGTACAAAGTCGGGTTTACGAATAATGACAATGAAAATAGCCAATTTCATGGTCACCCAACAAAGTCCTCGTGCGCAAAAGAGTGACCTGTAAAACGTTTTCCAGAGGGAGTGTGCGGGGGGGGGGGAGGTATAGCAAGCACATGTTGTACAGCATCGACTGGCTTAATAAACGCCTTTGTAATATTGAAGGTCTAAGGGGGAGTGTGGCCTTCTTTTGACCTACTCCATGGGCGACCATGACTTCGTATTTAACAAAATGATTGTAAAAGTTCATCTAATTTGGAAATAAGAAAACATTTACAATATTATATCTTGTATGTATTCATCTTATATAGGTAATATACTTCAAAATCTCGTGCATTTCATCCAATTTTTACGTTTTTCTATTAAATTATTTTATTATTCTTGTCAATAAATAAAAATGAGAATTGCAATACGAATTCTAATATAAATTTCGCTTGTGCGAAAAAATGTGAATTCTGATATAAATTTCGCTTATAATACCAAATATTTTCCTTAGTGAAATCGCCAATTGCTCACCTTACCCAGTTAAAAATTTCATGCTACACTACTAGTTATTGGTCCTTCTCCTAGAGAACTTGCTATTAGGTGAAGAAGAGCCTCCATCATTTTGAGGAAGACCCATATTGTCCAATGAAGATTTGCTGAACTGGCCGTTCAGTACGATCGTATAAGATTCGTATGTTGTTTTATATTTTGAAAGAGACATATACCTTGGCCTGGGCATTGTCCTCTATATATTTCCAATTTTCTGTATGATCCCCATTTGATATTTTACCACTTCTTTTTAATCACAAAGAATGTTACGACTGCTTCTGAGAATACAAATTACTTATACTTCCCTGATAGAAAGCAGACATGTAAATTGTAGGTGACTACAAGTGTTTCAAGGGCGTTCTGAACACCTTCATTAATATCGAATGTCGAACACCTAGACCACTCGGCTGACCCTAGGGTTTACAGCCGCTATTTGAGTGGCCGGGTCCTTCATTAGTGTCGAACCCAGGCCGACCTACTCATCCTAAGACATAGAGTAGCTTAATGGACGGCCGGCGGTCCTTCATTAGTGTTGAAGACCCAGACCGTCCGACTCATCCTAGGACTTCAGCAACCATTTGGACGGCCGGGAAAGTCCTTCATTAGTGTGTATAAACTGAAAGATTAGATACAACTGTGGAGGTAATCAGAGCGGAAACAACATGGTATGATGCATCGACCTTTAAAATTGAAGTTAAATGACAAATATAGGAACTGTCTTGCTACAAAGCCGCTTCCGGTTATCCCTACACATCTGCTGGATGTAATAAGGCCGTGTACTGATATATATTTCATATGGATATATTCTACTACTTGCACTATCTTTGACTCTACTTACCCAATCTTCGGCTAATTACACATTCGGCTATTTACACATTCTTCGACTACATACACAATATTCGACTTCCATGCATTATGATACTTACACTGGTCTTCGCTTCAATCCTTTAATGCTTAAGCTGAGTTTTGAGTAAGCTGATAAGGTATCTAGGTGTCCCTGCACGACCGTGCTATTCTACTTGGAATCCCCCCTCTAATTATCCCTTTTCCCGATTAAAATTATTTCCCACACTCCAAGAAACTTTTCAAAGGCACTATTTATGTGCATCTGAACTATATAAACTGGTAATTATATCCAGTGACAAATAAACTCCAACTTTATGTCTCCATTCGTCGGTATTCTCCACAATGGTGGAACTAGTCAGGATTCTTGCGCCCCTAACATATTCTAAGAAGAGCCTAAATTAGATAATAGTATGTTTGACATTTACATACGATGCATTGACAGCTATAATTGTGCAGAATTCGCTTCGATGATAAGAGCTTGTAATTTCGTCCCAGTACCTCAACGGTAGAACGTGGGCTGTCCAGTTGGGAGATCCAGGGTTCTATTCCCAGTTGGGGCAGCAAGGCTCTCTACCCTGGCGCTCGAACAAATCAACCCTGTAGGTTATGGAAAGATGTCGGAGGTCTGAAGACCCCAGACCGTGTGACTCACATAGTGGGTTTAGAGTAGCTAGCTGCACGACCGGGAAATATTACCTCCTGCACTCAGGAGGCACCCAAGGTCTACCATCCCGCCAAACGAACATTTATTTAGGTCTAAAAAGATAACATTTGATGAAAAATATTGTGGTTAAATAGACAGTTTTACATTATATTTGAACTTGACAAGTGCATTTTTCAAAAATTTGAAATGGGTTATTACGAATATAGATAAAAATATCATTGAAAACTAAAATTTAGAGTGATGTATGCATATTAACATAATGAAAAATAGATTAAAATTAAAGAAAATAATAAAATTTTAAAAGTAAAATTTAGAAAATAGGTGAAATTTAGAATGAAGGTGACCCTAGTACGACTAATACGGATTCAGTGGACTCTGGCAGATTGAGCACCGATTTCGAATTGAGAGGATTAAAGACCACGCAGGATACTAACCTGGGTAAAATAGTAGTATAAGGAAGCTAACCTGAGGTCAAAATATCAGGAGGCGGTCCGTCAGATTGTCAGTTGATCGCCAATCTGACATTAGAGGGTGGAGAATGCAGAGTACACTTCGACGATAAGAGCTTGCAATTTCGTCCTAGTAGCTCAACGGTAAAACATCAGCTGGTCAGTTCGAAGATCCAGGGTTCGATTCCCTGTAGAGCAAGGCTCTTTACAATTATGTATAACTACGTAAAATATCAATGTATCATAATTCCGTGTATCGATATGTATATATCTATGATGTCACTGATGAATTTGAACAATATCGTTGAATAAATCTTCCATAAAAAAGCAATATTGTATCTGGTATTAAATAAACTTAACATATGAAACTTCAAAATGCAACTAGTGTTAACGGTTACACTTAAGCTTTATGCACTACTATTAGTGCCGACACAATTTGCTCGTCTGTTTCGCGAATTACAGTCAACATTGTACAACCAATTTAATTCCAGATACAGTCTATCAGTTGCTCTCCATGGTCAACAGTTACGATTATTAGGAGGAGGATAAATAGGCTGATGAAACATTAACCTCCGCGTATAAATGTAAATCAACTTAGGTGCTTGTATCTCATTATGTCAGAAAATTGATCCGAAGTAAATGTATGATACATATTACATCCAATTTGTTGATTTGGGTTGGCTAAAGTAATATGAATATTTGAAATACACTAGGAATAATTTAATACGTTAGGTTTTATTCTTTATTTCATTTCTCAAGAATCTTAATTAGCAAAAAAAAAAATGATTAAATATAAAGTCGAACATTCAGATATTTCGGTGATAATATTACTATATATAATATTAATAATTAAAACTTAAATGAAAAATACAAACATAAATAAAATGTTGGATTTCAGTATATGTATGCAGCCATGTTCTGCCCATATCAGATTTTTTAATTTCTTATTGGAAACTTTTTAGTCAGTCATTGATAAATAATCTCTACATTAAACAGAAGTTTGTTAATATTCTATTTTGCATGTTTAAAAAAAATATTATTCTAGTTCATATGACTAAACATTTATGATAAATAGAAAATCATGAATTTATATTTCAAATTAGAGTAGGTGACATAAATAAATTAAGTATCTTTATTATAATAAGTATTTAAATATTTAAATACAATAAAATATTTTTATTATAATATTTTGCCTCGTTATTATCATTAGAATAAAAGCGAACTTCTGTCAATAATGCAAAGAAAATTAATTTACTTAATATAAATATCATTTCATATGTCGATTGGTAAAATTTCACAAAATTTGACTGCGTCTTAATATGTACAAAACAATTGATTGTTTTGATTTATTTAAAAAAAAAAATTTAAAACAATTCGCTTTTGTTACTTCGCAACATTTATTCTATATTTTATATAAGAAATGTCTATTATTCTAATTCCATCCATTTACTCAAGGGCCAGATGTAACAGAGTGTGAGGCCCAGTTGTCAAGGCACAGGTCCAATTGCCAAGTTCGCAAGATCCAAGTTCGATCCCTACTCTTCTCAAACTATCTCCGTGTCCACACGGAGTACGGGTATTTCAAATCTATGGGTCTGAAAATATTTCCCAGAATTTGGTGGCAGGTGAAGAAGCGTACTGTCCCCGCGAAAGCTGCCCTACAGGGTTCCGGTCTAAATAGGGGTACACTGACACTGTCGTCCAAACAGGTACCTTACACGTTTGGCTAGGTGAGATGGTCTGGGTCGAAAGAAAGGTGTAAAAGAGTAGGGCTGGGATAGCCAAGTAGTTAAGTCGGAAAGATCGCACGATCCTCAACGGTGTCCAAATATGTAACAGTGTCTACTTGGAGTATGCTCATATCAAATCTGCAAGTCTGAAGATTTATCCGGAAAGTAATGAGTAAGGGGCTGGATAGTGCGGTCCCGGTAGTCACCACCCTATTTGGGTTACTGTCTATATAGGGTGGCACATTCCCAGGCATCCAAACAAATACTTTACACATGTTTGGTACATCAGACGGTCTTAGTAGAAATAAATAAATAAAGTTTTAATAGAGTAAAAGGAAAAATGCGCTTAATGCGAGTCTCCCATTCCGAGATCGATAATGAAAAATGAGCCGATAATTTTCTGAATTCAAACATTCACTCACCATAGCTGGCTTTAATCCTGTCAAAGAAAGTCACTTACTTTGAAACATTATTGCACTTATTCATGGAAAAGCAATCAGTCGCCACTAAACACCTGCTAAGCGTCAATACAAATAAACTTTGTCATTAAAATACCAGAGATTGTTGCTACTGGCGCGCAATGTTTCCCCGGAATCTCAGATTATTGATTTGTCGCCGAATGAGAAATACCCCTCCCCCTCTAGTATTTAGCTTCGAAAGTAATATTTCTAGGGTAATGAGTTTACCAATGCTTAAGAGACTTTATCAAAGTCTAATCTACGCCATTAATATCTGTCTAACCTTATTTGTAAGTATGCATATGCAAGTGTTTATTCCTGTCAGTCAAATATAGGGGAGCTAACACTCTTAGAAAATTAAGTTTCAGATGTTTAATAAGTTTAATTTTGTTTAACAATGTTTAGCTTAGCGTCGAAAGTAGTTACCACGGGGTGCAGTATAAACCTCGGGGTAAAACTGAACCAGTTGTCTTAATCGAAAACTGGTTCAGTTTTACCCCGTGGTTTATACTGTAACATTGCAAAGTTTCCGACTTCAAAGCCACCGTAGGACATTTATAGGGTTCGAAAAAACGTTTCACAAACTCCACATCCCCCTCGGGAAAATCAGATCCCTATAGCTTCTGTCCAGTGGCTCCTAGCAATCAGACTTCTTGGGCACCACGGCCCTTCCAAAGATACTAGAATAGCCTTCCTTAAATCATCCCTTTTGCATCGCACCGATGTGTGTGTGTAGGGGCGGGGGTCGAAATTCTGGCTCGGTTAAGCTCTGTACCGTGGTACACAGTATAAATGTGCAAAGGTTCAATTTTCTAGGTCATCCGATGGTTCTTGGGTCTGAAAAAACAAAATATGCTAGACAATTTATTATATAGATATCTATTCCAAGATTTACGAAACTACTACTACTTTGCTTCTAAATTCGCGGTTGGGTAATATATCAAAATGTGGACGGTGCATTGAAAAATTGATAAAAATAAATAAATGTTTAATTATTACTGCCCCCGTACAAAAACATTTCCAATGTGTAAAATGCTCCTCATACACTAATAAGGTGATGTAAAAAATTTCAGCATTTTATCATTAAAAGTCCCAGAGATATAAAAAGACGAAAATGCTGACTTAAATCACTTTTCAATGCATCGATATGGGTTCTCAGAGGGGAAAAATCATGCCGGTAGATCGCGTTTCAGGGGTCTTACACAAATTACGAAAGAAAACAATGATTACATAAATAAATTATAATTTTGCTATTTATTGGTACAAAAGTATCTACAATAGTGTAGAAATAATAACTTACACAAAGGTTACAAAGCTTATTCAAAATGCTTTCCATCCATGCCAATACAGAGCTGCATTCGCTTGATAACCCTTCTGTGCACTTGATCAAGTTCTTGTTCGGTGATGTCACGACAACCATCTTGAATGCATTGTTGCAACTCAGCTTTATTTAAGGGAGGTGACAGATAAACAGCTGTGCGTAAACGACCCCACAAATAAAAATCCATAGGCGTTAAATCAGGTGATCAAGGGGTAATTCGACTGGTCCATGCAAGTCAATCTACTTGTCTGGTAACTTCTTATGTAACAAGTGCTTCACAATTGGTGTACGGTGAACTGGAGATCCGTTTTGTTGAAACCATACATGTGAAAGTACTACTGCTAGGGACTACTGCTAGTTCATCCACAAAATCAGGAATAACCGCATTCAGATTCTCACTCGATTGTGCCATTTCCAAGTTTTATTCTGTAATTAATCATGTAAAATTTTAAGGTATTTTTCAGGAAGCACATTTTCGAAAAATTGTAAATAAATCTAAAGATAAGAGGCAGATATTATTTAGGCCTATGATGCATTTCTGCGTTGCGTCATTTGCACTCTTGCTGTAAACATTTGCATTTCAATTTGTGATTAATCCCTCACCAACTTTGCTTAAACATATCTCTGGGAATTTTTATGATAAAATGCTGACATTTTGTACGTCACATTATTAGTGTATGGGGCACATTTTACTCATTGGAAATGTTTTTGTACGGGGGCCGTATAAAAATTTAAACGTTGTATTTCTTCAAATTTGATCCCCTGGAAATTTTTATCGATTTCATAAAACTTTGTACCTTTTTCTGCGCAACACTGTAATTTATTATATAAGTCTAAGATCAATATTAAAGGAATAAAAGTCGAGGTCAATGTTTTTTGGGGAACCCTGTATACATACACACTCATTGCTATAAAAATTTGCGCCCCAAGAAGTAATTGTGGGATCGTAACGAAACTTGGCATGAAGGTACGTGTCAGGCGGGTCATATCAGTACGTGCAAATGATTAAAAATACAGCATGATTGCGCATTGCGTAATACCGCCAGATTGCGTTGAATTTCTTTCTCCTTGGCGCAGAAAAAAAGTACGCAGAGGCTTTTTGTCTTTACTTAATCTGTTACAAAGGGATGCTTTTTTATTAGGGATAACGTTATGCCGCCATCGAAGAAAATATGATCAGCTGTCAGAGTTCGAGAGGGGAAGAATTATTAGGATGATGGAAGGTGATTGGTCAGCTCGGCCAGTAGCCTACCATCTAGGTCGGTCTAACTTTACTGTCAGGAGGTGTAGGAACCAGTGGACGAGAGAGAGGTCCGATACACGCCGGCCTGGCTCAGGACGCCCTCGGCAGACCAATAGCCGAGGAGACCGTCACATCACCCGACACGCACACACAGCGTCACCTGTATCATTGTCTGCCATCCGGACACAGACAGAACCTTCACTACGGGCCCCTGTGTCTGTCTGTACCTTCGCGAGGCGCCTGGCCGAAGGATATATGGTATCGTGGTGTCCATTACGTGTGTTGCCAATGACACCGACCCATCATCGGCTCCGTTTGGAGTGGTGTCGAGCTCATTGGGATTGGATCGCAACCGAATGGAACCAGATCGTCTTCAGCGACGAATCGAGATTCAATTTGGGCAGTGATGACAATCGTGTACGTGTGTGGAGGTTCCGTGGTGAAGGTTTTAATTCTGCCTTTGCTTTAAAGCGGTACACCGCTCCCACATCTGGTGTAATGGTATGGGGTGCGTCGCATAGGAGACCCGGTCACCTCTAATATTGATCCACGGAAACACGACAGCCCAGCGGTACGTTCGTGACATCCTTCAGCCACATGTATTGACAGTCATAGCAGGGCTCTCAGGAGGCATTTTTCAACAGGACAATGCTCAGACACACAGAGCAAGGTTGTCACAGGAATGCCTCCGCTACATTGACACCCTTCTGTGGCCTGTCCGATCCCCAGATTTGTCACCATTCGAGCATGTCTGGGATCACTTGGGACGGCGATCTGGTCTGGGATCACGGCAAGTTGGGCAGCCTTCGAGTTTGGTCGAATTAGAGACGCACTTTTGACAACTGTGGAATGAGAAGACGCAGGACACCATACGGAACCTGTATGTCTCAATTCCTGCCCGTATCTCATTATGTAGTCACGTTAGAGGTGGTCCAACAGGGTACCAGAACCTCCATTTATTTGTAGCTATTCCTGTAGTAAACGACCTTTTACTTTGATTTTGAATCATTTATTTATAACAACAACGCAATCAAATAGGTAAAAATTTCGTTCGATTCCGAAATTCTTTCTTGGTGCTCAAAATTTTATGGCAATGAGTGTATATATATATATATATATATATATATATATATATATATATATATATATATATATATATATATATATACATATAAAAATAAGTATATCACGAACGGAACTCCTATTTAATTAAAGGAGAACACAGAAACCTTACAGAGGATGTGGCGCATAGCAGCTCTGCATCCAGAGTGGAATACAAGGATATAAACAAGAAGAAAAAATAAGCGAGAACAGGAGTGACCATATGATTTGCATAGAATGGCTGGGGTGGATTGCGACACCCCTTTCCCGCTTAAAGCAGCTTTTACGACCCGGGCAACGCTCACGGCACCAATGTAACTCAATGGTCAATCTCCCACATGTGCAAAGACAGAAGCACCCGAACGGACAAAAGAGCAAAGATGGAACCAAGCATGGAAGAGATACACCTTACTATCCAGCATGAAAACACAACATTTTATAAGGGAAAGTCGCACATGCGCGAAAAGACTTCAAGATGATAGGATCGCAGATATGAAAATATATATGATTAAGAATTCTCATTTAGAATCAATTTGATTCTAAATGAGAATTCTTAATCATATATATTTTCATATCTGCGATCCTATCATCTTGAAGTCTTTTCGCGCATGTGCGACTTTCCCTTATAAAATGTTGTGTTTTCATGCTGGATAGTAAGGTGTATCTCTTCCATGCTTGGTTCCATCTTTGCTCTTTTGTCCGTTCGGGTGCTTCTGTCTTTGCACATGTGGGAGATTGACCATTGAGTTACATTGGTGCCGTGAGCGTTGCCCGGGTCGTAAAAGCTGCTTTAAGCGGGAAAGGGGTGTCGCAATCCACCCCAGCCATTCTATGCAAATCATATGGTCACTCCTGTTCTCGCTTATTTTTTCTTCTTGTTTATATCCTTATATATATATATATATATACATATATATATATATATATATACATATATATATATATATATATATATATATATATATATATATATATATATATATATATATATATATATATAAACTCTTTTGCAAAAAAATCGAAACACACCTAAAAAATTATTTGATCATCTCGAAATTTCGCATGCAACTTCCTTTACACCAAGTATGCAAATGATTAAATTTACAAGGCCAATGAGTATTAACTTCGGCCATAGAGTGTGTTTCTACTGCGCAACTAGCATCCTATAAAGCAGCTTAGAAATGTGGGCGGTTTATTTTTTTTCGTTATCGGCGTTGCAGTTCCGTGGAAACACAACCAATAACGTCGCTACGACGTTGTCGAAGATCTTATAAGCTATTTGACGATTTCGAATGTGGTCGTATAGTCGGGGTGCGTGAAGCTTGCTGGTTATACCGAACAATAGGTCGTCACCTGCACCAACGGACACTGTTGTACAAAGATGCTGGCAGAAATGGTTGATGCAAGGAACTCATCGGCGGAATGAAGGCTCTGGAAGGTCAAGGTGCACGAATGCGAGTCAAGATCGGATGATTGTGGGACAGAACCGAACTGGCCCAACCGCATTATTGTCCACCATCCAACGTGTTACAGCGTCTTCCATACCACCCGTGGTACCTTCCACCATCTCACGGCGCTTGTCTGAGGTGGGGTTAAGCTCATGGCGGCCTTTAAGACGTCTGTCCACAACTCAACAACATTGCGAGACTCGTTTGGAGTGGCGTCGTAGGCGAGCATCATGGCTGCCAGCAGACTGACATCGTGTAATGTTCATCGCTCTTTCAGCTGAGCTGATGACGATCGAGTACGTGTGTGGAGGTACCAGGGCCAGCAGTCTCAATCAGCCTTTGTTTTACACAGGCACACAGTCATTACCCCTGGTGTGATGGTGTGGGATGCTATCTCTTACGACAGCAGGTCGCCCCTAGTCCACCTGCGTACAACTTCAACAGCTCAACGATATGTTGATGAAATCCTGCATCCGTTTGCGTTACCCTTCGTGGTACGTCATTCTGGGGCCATTTGCCAACAAGATAATGCCACTCCAAAATACGGCTCACCTATCTGTGGGCTGTCTCCGTGCTGTTGATATTGTTCCTTGAACAGCAAGGTCACCAGACCTTTCGCCAATCGAGCATGTGTGGGACATGCTAGGCCGCCAGATTCGGGCACCCGGGAATGTAGCAGATCTGGAGCAACAATTAAGGAATGCCTGGCAGAATGTAACACAGTATGACATTCGGAAACTTTATCAGTCCTTACCTAGACGTATACAAGTACTCATTGGAGGTTTCACCAGTTACTGATTTGAAAATTCAATGGGCAATTTCTAACCATTAATGGGTCCTGCGGCCTTGATATATATATATATATATATATATATATATATATATATATATATATATATACATATATATATATATATATATATATATATATATATATATATATATATATATATATATATATATATAATGTCTATCGGCAAATTATTGGTCGTAGAAATACAAAACTCTTACGCGCAAGTATTTTCTCTTGTAAATGGAACAGGAATGGATCCACAAAAATGATGCCATACTGGTCGGATAATATTGCATTAAAAGTGAATATTTCATGATAGTTAATACTTTTTTTAAATTTATCTTGTATTTTTGATAAAGTTATTAGGATAACGTGCAATATCCCAAGAACGGTTTGTTCTAACCTTCTAAAATTTACGCCATTTCTTTTATAATGAAATATTACATAAGCAATTGTTATTTACGTAACATTTTTAAAGATTCTGATTTTTGAATAATTATTTCATAATTTCATTCCAAAATTGGGTAAGGAGCCTTCCAAACATTCGATTGCGTTAAAAACCAATGGCCTTCCAATATTCACCGATTGTAATATCTGTACTATATTTCGTCTGAACCGTTCCAGTTGTTCGGGAGATATCTTTTTCACAGTCTCACCGACACACACACACACACACACACACACACACACACACACACACACACACTAACACACACACACACACACTAACACACACACACCGATATCACCTCATAAATGTTCAATCTCATCACAATACTTTCCCTATGTATGTAGGGAAAGTAAAAAGGAAAATTAGTATGTGGGAAATCCTAACATTTCTTGTATTTAGGAAAGTAATATTAACCATCCTCTACATTTCAAAGATCCACTCACCAAAATGGTATATAATCATTTTGCAGAAAGTCGTTTATTTCTATACATTATTATACTTATTCATTGAAAATGATTGAATCTCTATGAAGTTTCTTCTGTGTGTTTGTACAAATGAATGATCTGTCATTAAAATACCAAAGATCGTTGACATTAACGCTCAACGTAATCTCGGAATTTGAGATTATTGATTTGTTGCCGGATGAGAAATGCTTCGTCCTGTATTTTGCTTCTAACATAATATTAAGGTAATGAGTTTATCGATGCCCAAGAGTATAAGGTGGTGGCTAATGAAAATTATACCACGTTACATTTTGAAGAATTATTTGCTTTTCCTATTTCCTGATTACAGATTTTTACATGGGTTGCAATTTCGTATACGTGAGCAACAACTTAATACTATATTCTGCGTATGTTTTGCAATCTGCTTGAACTTTGAAGCTTTTACAGTAGGTATTAGTTATAAAGTTTTAGTTATGGATTAAAGAAATCATGTTTCACAATCAGAAGTAACGTACTACCGTTCTTTATTTGGCCATATAAAGTTAAATTAATCGAACTACAGAAACTATTATATATCTGTCAAACCAACTGCTTCCGTGGGGATTACAATCCGTGTGTAGGAGCCTGTTACTAAACGGTTGGACTAAAATATATATTCTGGTCCGAACATATAATTGTGAACATACTTCGTAGCCGAGAATGACACAATAGCCGGTTATTACAACACTACCTATCTTGGTCGAAACGTGTACAGTAAAGAACAGAGTGGACCAACTCCATAAAATACGCTAAATTTCAACGTGAAGCTGACGAGTGCCATGGCAGTCGCAGGTTGACGAAAAGATCAAGTGCATATTTTGTAGTACTGTCATCTCGTCAGTGTCGTTGCGATCACCGTCTAGAATATTGCGCGTTCGTTTTTGTCCCGTTAACCAACTGTGGGACTGTCAACCTCCAAGGATGTTATAACGCAAGCATCCGTGTGTGGGAGTCCGAGACTATACGATTAGGCCAAAAGACATCTTCCAGTCCGAAGGTATAATTATGTGCGTTGTAGCAGAGAATGACGCAAGAGTCGGTCACTATATCCTCCTATATTTGAAATAGATCCTAAATTTTCTTCTTTAAATTACAGATTGAAGTGCATTTTGTGGTAAGAACGACATCTACATTCGTGTTTTTACACATGGTAGTATCTTATTCGTCTTAATCCACAATGACTTAAAATTGCTGTCATAAATTAGAAGGTTCTGGAGAAACTCCAGTTTCAGTATTATTTAAATTGTAACCATACTCTGCATCTAAGCTGCCAGGTTAAGTTGCTCTGGCTTGTTGTTGTGAAGACTTACTGACTCAGTGGGGAAATTGAGCCACGGATCTACATGTGATGCCAGAAATTGTTCGAATTTCAAATATGGGCATACAAACGCAGAAAGTCCGTGTACTACTTGTGGTATTTTCTCCACTGTAGTCAACAATAAACATGTCCAACAATAATATAATGATGATTACATAAAATGACACTATAACGTTTTAATATTTATAACATAAAAAGAGTCACATGGAACTACATTGATGGAATACAATGGTGGCTCAGGTCTGACTACATAAAATGACACTATAAAGTTTTACTATTTATAACATAAAAATAGTCACGTGGAACTACATTAATGGGATACAATGGTGGCACTAGTCTAACTATATAAAATGACGCTATAACGTTTTAATATTTATAATATAAAAAGAATCATGTGAGGTTACATTGATAGAAATTTCAGAATGTAAACTCTACGTCGTGTTTAGTAATGAGTCTGGTATTGGGAAGCAGGAACTCTATGGTTAAGAGAGAGAGAGTGGATGAAAGAAATATAAAAATTTATTTCGAAAATAAAAACAGTATATTTACATTTGGTTCAAAATATACCGTTAGGTATTTCAAATTATTGCGATATCAGTGCCATCCATTGAGCACTAGAGAAACAAGGAAATGATTTAATTTATAACATAATTTCAATTATCCCTTCAGGTATCTCTACTACGCATATTTCGTCCGAATATATGTCTAACATTCTGATCAATTGGGTATCACTCAAATTTGCCATCTATGATGTTTTGAAGTTAGTTTCTATTTACATATAAATGGAGCTTAGATGATAATGATGATTGGTATGAATTCCGCATCGAATTTTGACGGAGGTTGAAGGTCAGGACAATATGCCACATCGACAAATTACACAAGGCATGCATTAGCATATTCCTTCAAAGGCGGTGTCAATGTGTCATCAAATAAATTTTCTTTGCCTACCTTGCTTTATTTCCGATATGCTATTCCAACTTTTAAATTTATTCATTAGGAGGCTCAACAATAACATTTTGCCGACTAGAGATGGTCATTTACTATAGATGGATCTAAAGGATTGCCCTCTCATGGAATTTACTTTTTAAAGTTATTGAGGTGCTCGAGGAATTTTCTAGGAACCCTATATAAAAAATCTCTGCCGTTACAGATTCTTCAATTTGAATTTATTGCATCTCTAAAATTATAAAGATTAATATCTGAAATCATAAAAAGATACATACCTGCCAGAATGTGTGAAATGAATTTATAACAATGTTGGAAAGGACAGCACTTTGAGAGTGGTTATTAAGTAATGGAAACTTTTCTATTTCACACGCTAGAATATTACTCCGACATACTTTATCATTTTTTAAAAAAAGTCACTTTTCTTTCATACATTATTGTATCATTTCAGTGAAAAGCAATGAGACAGGGTTAAACATTTGTTACGTATCAATAAAAATGTATTTTTGGTCATTAAAGTACTAGAGATCGCTGCTACTAACGTTCAACGGGATTCCAGCTGAATCTGAGATAATTGATTTATTCCCGGATGAGTCAGAAATACTCCCCACTATTGAGTTTTTACATAATATTTTGAAGGTAATGAGTTAATCAATATCCAAAGAACCTTATGGAAGGCTAATGATGATTATGCAGTGTTAAATTTTAGAGCAGTTATTGCCAGGTATCGGATATTTTTTAGTTGCTATATGCTGAATCGATCTACTCGGAAATTTATAGATGGGATTGGTCTTTATTTTTTTTTTTGTTTTAAGATTTATGTAATACTAGCAGTAAATATCGGCGTTGCCCAGGATTGAAGAAGCAAAACTTTGATTTAAATTACCTCTAAAACTGTGAGACCAGAAATAGATCTCACTCTTTGAGACAAGTTTATATGTGCAATTTATTGTGTACAAAACGGCAAACAAAACTGCCAGTCTTGATGGCGCCGAGTTTTACAACACGTGAACCCAAAAGGTCACAAAATCATAAATTTAGGGGCGCCAAGACAAGGGGGGGCCGAGCGGGTCCTTACGAGGATGTGAACCATGCCATTAGATCAAGATTATCCAATGGAAAATGCTTGTTGCGTCACTCTCAATGCTACAAATGAAAGCAAGGGGGAAAATGACACCCTCGAGAAAGAGGGAACCACAACTTGGACCGAAGAAGAACGACGAGAGCATTTACTAAGTATGATTTAAGAACAGGAGCAGACCTATACAGATAACTTCGACATTATGACTTAGTAGACTTGTGCTAATGCTCGGGCGACATTATGCCTTGTGTAGGTGTTCAGAGATATACTTGTGCGACATTATGACATAGCGATGACTTGTGCAGATGTACTAGAATGTCCGTGTGCGACAGTATGCTAACACGACGACTAGAGATGTAAAGTGTTATGTAGATGTATCAAAAATAATGGCTAACAAAGTACAAGACAGATTTGAAGGTATGTGTTCCTCAAATAACTTTAGGTCCAGAAACGTTTAGGCAATTTAAGTGGTCTCACATGTTCCCCCGTCAAAACTAATAATTAATTGTGTAATGAAGTAATAAGTGTTTATGTTGCTAATAAATGTTTTATTGTTAAAGTTAAAATGGTGTGATCGATTTAGTATTATATTAATTAATAATTTCTTTACATGACTCACGAAAAGTAAATAATTGGAGGGTTATTACGAACACAATATAGTAGTAAATAATAAATGTTAATTTTAACTTTAAGTTTGTATTATATTTTTAAAAGTGTACCACATTTGGTTTCCGTGACACTTTTGTGTGAGTTCAAAATATAAATGAAAATTTTACTAAATAATACTATGGTTGATAAAAATAATTTAAATAAAGAAATGATTAAATTTATTGGAGGAGCATGTGATGACCAGATATGAGCATTGTTTAATAATTAAATCTGCACAGTCACCAGTGTAATGAAAAAAGTTAAATATATTTGAAGAAATTGAAAATAATGTTTGAAAAATTGATCAATGTTAAGAATATTAATTTGCCTGTTGAAGTGTTTTATGTGTAGTATGTTTAAAGTGTATTTTATGCTGTTAAATTTAGTTAGGATTTTGGAAGGGATAAATTTTGTTTAAATGCCTTTAAAAAGCAATAGAAATTCTAGACGAAACAAATCAACGGAAATATTACAAACTAGCCGCCTTTGGCGACCAGCCTGTTCGCTACCCTTGAAAACTCTGACCGTGGCAAACTCGTTGGCGCGACCTACCAGAAAGGTGTAAGGTAACTGCTTGGAAGGCCAGGAAGTGCCACACAATTTAGACCGGAACCCAATGGGGGAGGCATCCAAAGAGACCGTACCCTCCTTCCCCTACCACAAACCTCTCGGAAGGACTTGCAGTCCCACACGTTTAACGTGATCGTACTCCGCGTGAACACGGCTGCAGTTTTGGCAATGGCGGGAATCGAACCCGGGCCTACCGAGTGAAATTCCCGCGCGCTAACCACTGGGCTACCGTGCCATCCGCGACAATCTCCATAACTTTATTTTTATTCGGCAATTTTGGGAATCGAACCCGGGCCTACCAAGTGCAAATCCCGCGCACTAACCACTGGGGTACTTCACCTTCCGCGATATTCTTCATACCTTTCTTTTTATTCACCCAATTTAGACCGGAACCAAGTGGGAGAAGCATCCACAGGGACCGTACCCTTCTTCCCCTACCACCAACCTCTCGGAAGGACTTACAGACCCACATGTTTAACGTGATCGTACTCCGCGTAAACACGGCGGCAATTTTGGGAATCGAACCCGGGCCTACCGAGTGCAATTTCCGCGCGCTAACCATTGGGCTACTTTGCCCTACGCGACAATCTCCATAACTTTCTTTTTATTCATCCAATTTAGACCGTAACCTCCTTCCCCTACCACCAACTTCTCGGAAGGACTCACGGACCCACATGTTTAACGTGCTCGTACTCCGCGTAAACACGGCGGCAATTTTGGGAATCGAACCCGGGCCTGGTAACTGGTTGGACGGCCAGGATGTGCCACCCAATTTAGACCGGAACCCAGTGGGGGAGGCATCCACAGGGAACGTACCCTCCTTCCCCTACCACCAACCTCTCGGAAAAACATACGAACCCATATGTTTAACGTGATCGTACTCCATGTCAGTGGCGGAAATCGAACCCGGGCCTACCGCGTGCAATTCCCGCGCGCTAACCACTGGGCTACTTCGCCCTCCGCGACAATCTCCATAACTTTCTTTTTATTCACCCAATTTAGACCGTACCCTCCTTCCCCTATCACCAACCTCTCGGAAGGACTCACGAACCCACATGTTTAACGTGATCGTACTCTGCGTGAACGTGGCGTAAGTTTTGGCAGTGGCGGGAATCGAACCCGGGCCTACTGAGTGCAATTCCCGCGCGCTAACCACTGGGCTGCCGCGCCCTCCGCGACAATCTCCATAACTTTCTACATATTCACCCAATTTAGACGGGAACCCAGTGGGGGAGGCATCCACAGGGGCCGTATCCTCCTTCCCCTACCACCAACCTCTCGGAAGGACTTACGGACCCACACATTTAAAGTGATCGTATTCCACGTAAACACGGCGGCAGTTTTGGCAGTGGCGGGAATCGAACCCGGGCCTACCGCTAACTTCCCGCGCGCTAATTTGCAATTTAAAATGACCATATGCTTAATTCCATCATCCTCATTCCATTGTTTCATTGTTCCATCATTTAAAATATCCATAAAATTAAAATATCCATTTAAAATATCCAAAAGTTAAAATATACATTTAAAAAATCCAGATCGTCCCATCATTTAAAATATAAATATAATAATTTATATAGAGCAAAGGAGCTCTATTCAGAACCGTGACGTCACCTCCACCTTGACGTCCCCACCCACCACCTTCCCTGCTTCAGCGGGGGAGAAACGAAACGGCACGCCGAGCGGAACGCCGAGAAATTTAAAATCATGACGTCTTTAAAATTGCGATCCTGAAGGCAATTTTCATTATTTCTGGACCAGATTAGACTTGTAAGAATGCCAGATATTTCAGCTTTCTAAAAATGTAAATTATTAGTCGAAATTATGAGTACTTTTTACTATGCGAGAATTTAAAAACCAAAAATCGTTTTTTTGAGCCAAAAGTGACTTTTGTTTTAAAATCTTTAAAAAATATTAGAAATCGAAATGGAGATTTGAAATTGATATATTTTTACTCGCAATTGTCTGCTCTTTCCGATGGTGTGAGTTGTTTTTTTCTACGACGTCTGGATCGTGGAGAAAAAAGGGCAAAAAGGGCAAAAAAAGGTCGAAATCGCATAAAACATTAAATAAATAAAAAAATAATTAGAATTTTGAAAATCGGTTTTCACGTGTCCCCTTCCCTCCCCCCCAGGTCTCCGATTGCCAAATTTCGTAGCTCTCCGACGCGCGGTCGCGAAACGTATAGTGTATAAGACAGACAGACAGACGCACAGACACACAGACATTGCCTTTTATTATATAGACTAGCCGCCTTTGGCGACCAGCCTGTTCGCTACCCTTGAAAATTCTGACCGTGGCAAACTCGTTGGCGCGACCTACCAGAAAGGTGTAAGGTAACTGCTTGGAAGGCCAGAAAGTGCCACACAATTTAGACCGGAACCCAATGGGGGAGGCATCCAAAGAGACCGTACCCTCCTTCCCCTACCACAAACCTCTCGGAAGGACTTGCAGTCCCACACGTTTAACGTGATCGTACTCCGCGTGAACACGGCTGCAGTTTTGGCAATGGCGGGAATCGAACCCGGGCCTACAGAGTGAATTTCCGCGCGCTAACCACTGGGCTACCGTGCCATCCGCGACAATCTCCATAACTTTATTTTTATTCGGCAATTTTGGGAATCGAACCCGGGCCTACCAAGTGCAAATCCCGCGCACTAACCACTGGGGTACTTCACCCTCCGCGATATTCTTCATAACTTTCTTTTTATTCACCCAATTTAGACCGGAACCAAGTGGGAGAAGCATCCACAGGGACCGTACCCTTCTTCCCCTACCACCAACCTCTCGGAAGGACTTACAGACCCACATGTTTAACGTGATCGTACTCCGCGTAAACACGGCGGCAATTTTGGGAATCGAACCCGGGCCTACCGAGTGCAATTTCCGCGCGCTAACCATTGGGCTACTTTGCCCTACGCGACAATCTCCATAACTTTCTTTTTATTCATCCAATTTAGACCGTACCCTCCTTCCCCTACCACCAACTTCTCGGAAGGACTCACGGACCCACATGTTTAACGTGCTCGTACTCCGCGTAAACACGGCGGCAATTTTGGGAATCGAACCCGGGCCTACTGAGTGCAAATCCCGCGCGCTAACCACTGGGCTTCTTCGCCCCCAGCGACTATCTCCATAACATTCTTTTTATTTACCCAATTTAGAACGGAACCCAGTGGGAGAGGCATCCACAGGGACCGTACCCTCCTTCCCCTACCACCAACCTCTCGGAAGGACTTCCGGACCCACATGTTTATCGTCACGGCGGCAGTTTTGGAAGTGGCGGGAATCGAACCCGGGCCTACCGAGTGCAATTCCTGAGCGCTAACCACTGGGCTGCCTCGCCCTCCGCAACTTTCTTTATATTCACCCAATTTAGACGGGAACCCTGTGAGGGAGGCATCCACAGGGACCGTACCCTCCTTCCCCTACCACCAACCTCTCGGAAGGACTTCCGGACCCACATGTTTATCGTGATCGTACTCCGCGTGAACACGGCGGCAGTTTTGGAAGTGGCGGGAATCGAACCCGGGCCTACCGAGTGCAATTCCTGAGCGCTAACCACTGGGCTGCCTCGCCCTCCGCAACTTTCTTTATATTCACCCAATTTAGACGGGAACCCTGTGAAGGAGGCATCCACAGGGACCGTACCCTCCTTCCCCTACCACCAACCTCTCGGAAGGACTTACGGGCCCACATGTTTAACGTGATCGTATTCCGCGTGAACACTTCGGCAGTTTTGGCAGTGGCGGGAATCGTACCCGGGCCTACCGCTAACTTCCCGCGCGCTAATTTACAATTTAAAATGACCATATGCTCTCTAAGCTCTTAATTCCATCATCCTCATTCCATTGTTCCATCATTTAAAATATCCATAAAATTTAAATATCCATCGTTCCATCATTTAAAATATCCATAAAATTAAAATATCCATCGTTCCATCATTTAAAATATCCATAAAATTAAAATATCCATTTAAAAAATCCATATCGTTCCATCATTTAAAATATAAATATAATAATTTCTACAGTGCATATGTTAAGCTCTTATTTCATTTAAAATCGGAAGCGCGGGAAACGGAAAGTAAAAACTAATTCGGTTTCTTATTGTCCCACCCATCGCTATGCATATACAGAACCGTGACGTCACCTCCACCCTGACGTCCCCACCCACCAACTTCCCTGCTTCAGCGGGGGAGAAACGAAGCGGTACGCCGAGCGGAACGCCGAGAAATTTAAAATCATGACGTCTTTAAAATTGCGATCCTGAAGGCAATTTTCATTATTTCTGGACCAGATTAGACTTGTAAGAATGCCAGATATTTCAGCTTTCTAAAAATGTAAATTATTAGTCGAAATTATGAGTACTTTTTACTATGCGAGAATTTAAAAACCAAAAATCGTTTTTTTGAGTCAAAAGTGACTTTTGCTTTAAAATCATAAAAAAATATTAGAATTTATCTCTGAGATTTGAAATTGATATATTTTTACTCAAAATTCTCTGCACTTTCCGATGGTGTGATTTGTTTTTTTCTACGATGTCTGGATCGAGGAGAAAAAAGGGCAAAAATATCAAAAAAAGGTCGAAATCGCATAAAACATTAAATAAATAAAAAAATAATTAGAATTTTGAAAATCGGTTTTCACGTGTCCCCTTCCCACCCCCCAGGGTCTCCGATTGCCAAATTTCGTAACTCTTCGACGCGCGGTCGCGAAACGTATAGTGTATAAGGCACACAGACACACACACACAGACATTGCCTTTTATTATTTAAGATAGGAATTATTGAAAATCCGAGAATAAAAATGGAGGAATTTGGATTAATTAATTTATTGCCAGTGTTTACTGGATTTAAAGACGAAGATGTCGAATTTTTATCGCGCAATTTGAAAATGTTGCAAAAGTGGCTGAATGGTCAGAGGAAAATAAGGTGTTCATTTTAAAGACGAGATTAAAAGAAAAGGCACTTGAATTTTTATCAAAAAAAGGAAATGCAAAAAGCAGATATTATGGAACAAATTAAACAACTATTATTTAAAAAAATTAAATCATCCCTTACAATGCTGTAAAAGCAAACAAATTTAAATAAAATTAAAATGACGCCAGGTATGAAGGTAGCTGAGCTGGAATTAGAAATTTCAAATTCGACCGATGAGTTTTTGGGGAACAGTTATGCGAATGATGGAATTCGTGAAATAAAGAACAAATTAATGTTATCAAAATTTATGCAGTCTGTAAGACAAGATCTTCCATTTGAAATGAAAAACTTAATATACAGGATTTTGAAAAGGCGGTAGAATATGCGGAGCATCAGGAAAATATCTTTGGTGAGTTCGACAATACAGAAGTTAATGCGATTAGGCAGAATGAAAATATGGGCAGAAATGTTAATAGTAGACAAATGGAAAGGCAGTTACAAAATTCAAAATTTGAACCTCAGCAATTTAATTATGGAAAGCAAGATAAATCAGAAAATGAAATTATATATATTGTATAGGATGCGGAAAAAAGGGCACTATTTTTCGACCTGTTGGCACAACCGAAACTCACAAAATAATTATGAAGTAAATAAATATGGGAATAAAAGTAATGAATTTAGAAATAGGCAAAGTAATGGATTTCGTAACGCGCAAAATAGCGGATTCAGAGAAAGAAATACGGAACGAAATGAATGGCATAATGCAAATACCGAAACGTTTGCGAAACAAAGGTTTCAGAGGCAAGAAAGAAACTGTAGTGTCAGTCAAAATCGCGGGCATTTAAACTGACCAAGGGACTTTGGTCCCAGTGAAAATTTAAAAAATAGACCAAAGTCCCAATCGAAAGAAGAAAAATCGCATACGCAAAATAAATTATCGAGTTACAAAAATTTTGAAGACTCATGAGGATACAAATTATGAAGACTTATGAGGATAAAAATTATGAAAGGGAGGTTCGCACGCGAAGCCCAGATTCTAATTATAAACCGCAAGAGAAAAATAAAAAATCGGTTGACAAAAATAGTGAAGACTTAAATAAAGTACAAGAATATGAAAGAGAGGTTCGCACCTGAAGTCCAGGTCCCAATTTTGAGTCAAAAGCACAAAGTCAAAATTATAATAAAAATAGATAGTATGGAAAGCATGCAAAATTATACCTGTGAACCCTGGCCAAAGGTGAAGGTGTTTGATATTGAAGCTATAAGAAGTCAGCCCGGATGGCTCCGATTCGATGCACAGTTTGTCCAAAGTCTAAAATGTGATGCAAATATTAGTAACTAGCCGCCTTTGGCGACCAGCCTGTTCGCTACCCTTGAAAATTCTGACCGTGGCAAACTCGTTGGCGCGACCTACCAGAAAGGTGTAAGGTAACTGCTTGGAAGGCCAGGAAGTGCCAAAGAATTTAGACCGGAACCCAATGGGGGAGGCATCCAAAGAGACCGTACCCTCCTTCCCCTACCACAAACCTCTCGGAAGGACTTGCAGTCCCACACGTTTAACGTGATCGTACTCCGCGTGAACACGGCTGCAGTTTTGGCAATGGCGGGAATCGAACCCGGGCCTACCGAGTGAAATTCCCGCGCGCTGACCACTGGGCTACCGTGCCATCCGCGACAATCTCCATAACTTTATTTTTATTCGGGAATTTTGGGAATCGAACCCGGGCCTACCAAGTGCAAATCCCGCGCACTAACCACTGGGGTACTTCACCCTCCGCGATATTCTTCATAACTTATTTTTTATTCACCCAATTTAGACCGGAACCAAGTGGGAGAAGCATCCACAGGGACCGTACCCTTCTTCCCCTACCACCAACCTCTCGGAAGGACTTACAGACCCACATGTTTAACGTGATCGTACTCCGCGTAAACACGGCGGCAATTTTGGGAATCGAACCCGGGCCTACCGAGTGCAATTTCCGCGCGCTAACCATTGGGCTACTTTGCCCTACGCGACAATCTATATAACTTTCTTTTTATTCATCCAATTTAGACCGTACCCTCCTTCCCCTACCACCAACTTCTCGGAAGGACTCACGGACCCACATGTTTAACGTGCTCGTACTCCGCGTAAACACGGCGGCAATTTTGGGAATCGAACCCGGGCCTGGTAACTGGTTGGACGGCCAGGATGTGCCACCCAATTTAGACCGGAACCCAGTGGGGGAGGCATCCACAGGGAACGTACCCTCCTTCCCCTACCACCAACCTCTCGGAAAAACATACGGACCCATATGTTTAACGTGATCGTACTCCATGTCAGTGGCGGAAATCGAACCAAGGGCCTACCGCGTGCAATTCCCGCGCGCTAACCACTGGGCTACTTCGCCCTCCGCGACAATCTCCATAACTTTCTTTTTATTCACCCAATTTAGACCGTACCCTCCTTCCCCTACCACCAACCTCTCGGAAGGACTCACGAACCCACATGTTTAACGTGATCGTACTCTGCGTGAACGTGGCGTAAGTTTTGGCAGTGGCGGGAATCGAACCCGGGCCTACTGAGTGCAATTCCCGCGCGCTAACCACTGGGCTGCCGCGCCCTCCGCGACAATCTCCATAACTTTCTACATATTCACCCAATTTAGACGGGAACCCAGTGGGGGAGGCATCCACAGGGGCCGTATCCTCCTTCCCCTACCACCAACCTCTCGGAAGGACTTACGGACCCACAGATTTAACGTGATCGTATTCCACGTAAACACGGCGGCAGTTTTGGCAGTGGCGGGAATCGAACCCGGGCCTACCGCTAACTTCCCGCGCGCTAATTTGCAATTTAAAATGACCATATGCTTAATTCCATCATCCTCATTCCATTGTTTCATTGTTCTATCATTTAAAATATCCATAAAATTAAAATATCCATTTAAAATATCCAAAAGTTAAAATATACATTTAAAAAATCCAGATCGTCCCATCATTTAAAATATAAATATAATAATTTATATAGAGCAAAGGCGCTCTATTCAGAACCGTGACGTCACCTCCACCTTGACGTCCCCACCCACCACCTTCCCTGCTTCAGCGGGGGAGAAACGAACGGAACGCCGAGAAATTTAAAATCATGGCGTCTTTAAAATTGCCATCCTGAAGGCAATTTTCATTATTTCTGGACCACATTAGACTTGTAAGAATGCCAGATATTTCAGCTTTCTAAAAATGTAAATTATTAGTCGAAATTATCAGTACTTTTCACGATGCGAGAATTTAAAAACAAAAAATTGATTTTTTGAGCCAAAAGTGAGTTTTGTTTTAAAATCTTTAAAAAATATTAGAAATCGAAATTCAGATTTGAAATTGATATATTTTTACTCGAAATTCTCTGCTCTTTCCGATGGTGTGATTTGTTTTTTTCTACGATGTCTGGATCGTGGAGAAAAAAGGGCAAAAAGGGCAAAAAACGGTCGAAATCGCATAAAACATTAAATAAATAAAAAAATAATTAAAATTTTAAAAATCGGTTTTCATGTGTCCCCTTCCCTCCACCCCGGGTCTCCGATTGCCAAATTTCGTAGCTCTCCGACGCGCGGTCGCGAAACGTATAGTGTATAAGACAGACAGACACACACACACACACACACACATTGCCTTTTATTATTTAAGACGAGAAAATTGAGGAAAATACATGTGTAGAGAATAATATAGGTAAAATAATGATAAATAACGAAAATGCAGGAGTTAAAGAAATTATTAAAAATAAAAATGATGCTTGCAATGCGAAATTAAATTTAATTGATGAGCAGCACATCAATAAAAAAACTCAAAATCAACTCAGATCGATAATAAAAAGTATGATGAAATTAAGGACACTAGTTGTAAAGTTTCGCAAATTGATACACAAATTCTTGAAGGTAGCCATGTTAATGACAATACTTTTTCAAATGATGAAAATAATAAAAATGTTGATACAGAAAATTATTTTAAAACTGTGACTAGTGCGAAAAAGCCAATTCTCACACAAGATGAAGTAAAAGGCATAGTTGAATATAATAAAATTTTTTTAAAAAAAAATGAGTATTATGACAGTCAAAAAAACCGCACAGATCGATAAGGACAATTTTCCTAAAAAGGAAAAGGTTAATGATTATACTGAAAAAGAATGTGTTAATGAATAGTCAAATCTTGACGTCCAGGTCTGTCACGCTCGTACGCAGGATTGCTTTGCAGCCAGGTCCCTTGATTGCAGAACAATTCGATTTAGATCAGGAAATTCAGGATAAAGAGGTGATCTTTATACCCACAAAACAATCAAAAATACTTTTTCCATTTGGTGCAATTCAAACTGTAATAAAAAATAACAAAATTGATATTGTAATAAGTAATCAAAAGAAAGTTAAAATTACGTTAAATAAAAATATGAAAGTAAGAGTGATTAAAAAGTTCAAAAGAATTACTAATGGAAAAATGCAAATCGGAGATACCGTATTTTTGAAAGAGGAAAATAAACCCAATATGCTACAAGATAGATTTCAGGGATCCTTTCGAGTAATAAAACTTGGAGAAAAAAATAAATTGGCCATTAGAAATAAATATAGCATGAAAGATGAACCAATTGAAATTCACGCTACTCAATGTTATATAGAACAAATTGTACAAAGTGCGGAAGAATTGATGGAAAAATATGACAATGACAGTGAAATAAATGAGATTCACGCCAAAAATGTCATATAGCACAAAAGGTACAAAATGAAAATAAATATAATAGTAACGGTGAAATAATTGAGATTCAATCAAAAAAATGTTGTACTGTACAAAGCGTACAAGTTGAAAAGGTTCAAAATACGGATGAAAATATTCAGCATAGAAGCGAAAATACGGATATCAAAAGTGTGCAAAATCAAAATCTTAATAAGAGTTTTGAAAATATTGATCATGAAAATATGCAAAATGAAAATGTTAAAATTCAAAGAGTACATAATGCAAATGAAAATAAAATGTTTGAAGAAATTCAAAGTCAAAATAAAAATCATCAGGTGGCAAATACTCAAATTTCAAATGAAAATAAAATAATTGATAATAAAATAATGGATGTTTTTGAAAATGAAAATGAAAATGTTAATGTTCAGGAAATTTAAAATGAAAATAAAAATCATGATAATGATAAACAAAATTCACTTGAAAATAAAATAATGGGTGTTTTGAATAATCAAAGTGGAAATGGTAATTTTCAAGAAATTCAAAATGAAAACAAAAATCATGATAATGATAAGCAAAATTCACTTGAAAATAAAATAATAGGTGTTTTGAATAATGAAAGTGAAAATGTTAATGTTCAGGAAATTCAAATGAAAATAAAAATCATGAAAATGATAAGCAAAATTCAAATGACAATAAAATAATGGATGTTTTGGTTGGTGAAGAAATTAATTGTCAAGAAATGCAAAATTCAAATGATTGTAAAAATATTCAAAATGAAAATGTTAATTTTCAAAAAATGCAAAATTCAAGTAATGCTAATGAAAGTATTCAAAATGAAAATGATAATATAATAAGGGATAATAATCATAAGGATAATGATGGTAATGATGTTCTAAAAATTGAGTCAAAAATAGTTGAAAATCAAAGCAAATACAAGGAATATGTTGTTCAAAATTTAAAGTTGTTAAATGAGATACTACAAATTCATAACACAAATGAAACTGAAAACAGTCATGAACAAAATGAGAGAAAGTTAGATCAAAATTTAAATGAAATTAAATTTAGTTAAAATTTTGTTTAAGTGGATAAATGAATAAATTCATAGAAGGTGCAAAAATAAGGTTGAAATAAAAACTAATTGTTGATTGAGTGCTAAATAAAGCATTTTGGTTGTTGATTTACAACGCAAGGTTAGATAACCATGTAAATAAATAAATAGGATATGAAAATAAAAAGTAAATATTGATGAAAAAAATTGTACGATAATAAATAAATGTGAAATACATATGAAATGCATATAAATGAATACGGAATGAATAAATAAATGTTATAAAATAATAAAGAACCTAGATGTCAATGGGGAATGTAAATAAAAAATAAAAATTTATCGATGAGATACGGTAGCAACTGAAAAGCGTTTGTAAACAAAAGGTAATTCTACATATATATATATATATATATATATATATATATATATATATATATTCTGTTAGTAGTGTCATATAAATTGATGATTAGGTATTTTCAAATATGACAAAAAAATTGTGAAAAAGATATTCTGAATAAAGTGTTGGGAAATGTTATGAAGTAAATAACAGTAAAGTTGGATGCAATAAATGTCGTGTGTGGTAATGTAATAAATAATATGTATTACGGCGATAAAGATGTTAGTCGCAGTTACTGAAATGTCCAAATAAGTAATATTTAGATTATAATGTGTGCGATAAAATGATAAACAGTCGCGCGTTATAAATGGTTATAAATGTCAAGTATTCAAAGTATAAGGATTAAAATAAATTGAAAAAATTAAATATAATAAATTTTGTAGGTACGGTGAGTAAAGAAATCAGCGTTTAAAAAGGATATATAAACAAATAAATAAAAAGGGTTTAAAATCATAAGATGTTAAAGGAAATAAATAAATAAATAAGTAAATTAATAAAGAAATAAAATAATGCATTGAAGTCATTTTAAAGAAGCGTTAAAAATAAAAGTTTTCAGACAAAAAAAATTAAATTCCAGTTTGTTTAAAAAAAAATTATATAAAATTTAAAAAGATATAAAAGTGTTAAGCAAAGGGTTAACAAATTATATAACAAAAATTTTAAAACTTTCAAAATTTAAAAAAAAATTGTTTTCTTTTTCAATTGTTTTTTAATTCATAAAGTCATAAGGAAGTTATAAAGAAAACAAATTATAATAAGTGAGAATGTCAATAACGAATGGAAAGGTGAAATAAAATTTAAATAATATAATACAATAAAAGGATTTCTGATATAGAATAATGTTTTTATAAAAGGGATAAATACAGTCAAGTGATAAGAAGACATCTTTAGGTAGCCTTGATATTTAACACAGGTTAGCCCAGGGCACCAACTAAATAAAATTTAAATGGGAGATTATAATATATGAATTCTTCTTTTAAATAGAGGTACATTTCAGTTTAAAAAAAAGAAGAAAGCGAACTATACAATGCAATACTATTGTTACGTGCAGCAATGAGCATGTGCAGCATTCTATTATATGAAAGGTGAGTAGAACGAAATATGATTAATAATAAAATAGTGGGCAGATATATAGATTTAAAATAGTTAAGTCGACGTTTATATACACGTCGAATGGGATAATAGAAAGGTTACGATTCTTGAATTTGAATCCTTTTTGTAGCGAACGCCTTGCCTTCTTCAGTGCTTTTTCAAACCCACGGCGAAACATCTTGAAAATGCCGGTCATTCTTGAAAGTAAAGTTGAGTGGTACGTAGCTTGTAATCAGTCATTTGCAAAAAACGATTAAAGGAAGAGGATTCGAAAGGGATCAGCATTGTCGTTTTCGGTCCGTCCGGAAAAAATTTCTGCACGTTTCCGGTTTAGGGCATTTTCGCTGGGAAGAATGAGTCATAATGAGGGAGGTCTGTAATGATCTTTTTGCAAGTCCATCAATCAATGATCTGTCACAAGTCAGGGACTCTGTTTTTGTTTACATTTTGGTCCAAGAAGGTCAATTAAAGGGAATATGTCAGATCAATGTGTTGTCATTCCCATTTGCAATGTTAATAGTTACACAATCTGATGTAAAATCACATTGTAAATGGCTGAATTTAAAAGAAAGATTTCTTTGTTGTATTAATAATTATGTACCAATGTTTAAAGGTTAAGCAAAAATATTGTATTATGTGATGAAGCTATCAATTATAAAAATTGGTAAAGTAAGGAAAAAATTGTGGTAAAATAATGTTCTGTGTAATGTGTACAAAAAATATGTAATTTTGTTGAAAGTATCAAGAGTTAGATATATAAGTGTGTAACATTGCCAGGTGAATGTGCATATGTTTAAAATTTTTTAAAATAGTCAAAATTTAATTTTGCTTCAAATGAAAGCTTGACCGGATATATTTGATGAGTACATAACTTTGATATAATGTATAAAATGTGTTGAAAAACTTTTAGTGTTACAACAAGACTGTGTTTGAACTGCAATTCTATGATGAACTTTTGTTCAGTGAAAATTGCCAATTACAGAATTGCAAGTGACTCGAACTTTTTTTCGAACTTTATTGGTGTTGTTACTTTTGTTTTTTTGTCCGAGGGGAGATATGTGAGACTAGAAATAGATCTCACACTTTGATGAGACAAGTTTATATGTGTAATTTATTGTGTACAAAACGGCAAACAATACTGCCAGTCTGGATGGCGCCGAGTTTTAAAACAAGTGAACCCAAAATGTCACAAAAGCATAAATTTAGGGGCGCCAAGACAAGGGGGCCGAGCGGGCCCTTACGAGGATGTGAACCATGCCATTGGATAAAGATAATCCAATGGTAAAGGTGCTTGTTGCGTCACTCTCAATGCCACAAATGAAAGCAAGGGGGAAAATGACACCCCCGAGAAAAGGAGAACCACAATCTGTTACCTAACAAGAACACTGGTCGAGAGTGAGCGGATAACTTGGATCATGACTTGAGTAGATGTGTGCACAACACTTGTGCTAGTACTCGGGCGGCATTATGACTTAGAGATGACTTAGAATACGATGACTTGAATTGGTGAATACAGACTTGTAGAGTGTTCCGTATATGTTCCAAAATGATGGCGAGATCTGTTGATGCGTGAGTGCAATCAGAAAACGAGAAGGAGCCACACACCGCGAGTTATGACGAGTACGAATTACTGATGCCTAGCATTTTGATATATGATCATAGTCCAAGACAGCCTTGAAGGTATGTGTTCATCAATAATCAAAGGTCGTAGATACATGTTAAGTAGTTTTATTCATACTGGTCTCACATGTCTCACATGTTCCCCCGTCAAAACTAATATAATTAATTGTGTAACGAATAAATTAGTATTTTATGTTTTTAATAAATGTTTTATTGTTAAAGTTTAAATTGTGTGATCCATTTGGTATTATATTAATTAATCACTCCTTTACAGAACTCGCGCGAAAGTTAAATAATTGGAGGGTTATTGCGAACACAACGTAGTAGTAAATAATTATGTTAATTATAACTTTAAAGTTAAAATAACTCTCTTTTGGTTCCCACAAAAATCAAAAAACGATTTAACGATACGTTCTTTTAGAACAAGAAAACTGATGTGGGCAGCACATGATTTTCTTTATATAATGCAATGAATTAACGTCTTCCTCAGAATAAAAATTATTAAAAAATCTACTGCATAGTGTTTGTAACGCTGAATTGGTCATTTGGCACTTTTCCGGGTGACAACATGTAAAACCATTTCATACCCATTAAACTCATATTTCGTTTAACTCTAAATTAACAATTATCAAAATTGACAACAACATGAAAAAATCTGATGTGGGCAGCATATGACTTTCCCTGGAGACTCATATTCACGTTCTCTTTTTTCTGCAATAATTCTTTATATTGAGTTTAATTTCACAAAATAATACCCATAATTATTTAAAATGACACTGAATGTGCAATTTTAATTCAATTTTAGTTGTCATTTGGGGCTTGACTTATTTTTCAAGGTGGCCTAGTAAAAATGCGAAAGATTTAAAATATCTCGAGAACGGTTAAGCCTAGTGCAATGAAATTGATCTTATTATTTTCATCGTTAAACATTACATATAAAACAAGCACTTAATTGATATATTTGAGTATACCTAGCTTTTATTTTAAATTTTACCGGTTTTGGGGGACCATTTCGCAAAGAAAGCCAAGTTATTTTTTTCCGAATCGTACCAAAATCTAATCAGCATCAGGGTAACCTACAAGTGACTCATCTATAAAATTTTGTAAAATTTGATCTCTTAGTTATTCAGCTAGAGTGGATAGAGGCAATTTTTGCTTGCCATTTCACAAAAAAGCGAGTTCTTTTACCTCGAGTCACACTAAAAACTAATCAGCAACAGGGTTACACACAAGTAACTTGCCTACCAAATTTTAAGAAATTTGGTTCATTTGGTTTTGAGTTAGAGTGGATACATACATTGCACAGACACACATGCAGACAGATAAACACACACACACACACAGACGTCACTCTAAAAAAATAGTGTTTTTGTATTCTAGAGGTCCCAAAACGTGTAGATCCGTCGAAATCCGAGTTGCGATTTGCGGCATGATTCCAATACTTTCCCTATACATTACCATGTATTGCAAGGAATGTAAAAATCTGTTATAATACGCATATATTAAAAGGAAGACAGCAAAATCCCAAGTGTGCTCTTCTTGATATTTAAATTTATCTTCGAAGATGAAGATTATGTTGAATTGATTAACTGGAATAAATGCCTCGTGACAGAACCTCCGTTTTTAGTCTACCTAATCTAAAGATACGGAGAAAGTTGACGTGTAGAGAAATACCACAGATAAAATTCAAATTTTCTCCATGCTATCCACAAACCATTGAACAAACATCAGGATAATCTCTGAGACAACTTTAAATGTATATAATGAAAGAAATGAATACATTCGTTCCAACGGGTATTAAACGGGTATCAAAATAATTATTTCTTCCGTTGGACTCAATTAATATATATATAATATTATTCAAAGTTTATTTAAAGAATAAAAATCTGATGTGGGCAGCACATGACTTTCCCTGTAGACTGAAATTCATTTCTTCTTCATGTCTTTAATAATTCATTAAATTGAGTTTAATTGCACAAAATAACATTAATTTGCATTTTTAATTCAATTTTTTCTTTTATTTGGAAATTGGACATTTTTCCAAAGGCGACGTAACAAAAATGCAAGAAATTACAAATATATGGAGAATGGTTAGGCCTAGAATAGTGGAGTTAGTCTTATTCTTTTCATCGTCAAAAGTTGCATGTAAAACAAGCATTTAATTGATACATTTGAGCATACGTAGTCTTTTATTTCAGATTTTGACGATTTTTGCGGTCATTTAAAAAAAAAAGCAGGTTATGTTTTTCCGAATCGTACCAAAATCGAATCAGCACCAGGGTAACCCACAAGCAGCATATCTATCAAAGTTGGTGAAATTTGGTCCATCAGTTTCTGCTAAAGTGGATACAAGTAATTTTTGCGAGCCATTTCGCATAAAAAGGCGGGTTCTTTTTTTCCGAATCGTACCAAAAACTAATCTGCACCAGGATCATATACAAGTGATTTAGCTACCAAGTTTTATGGAATTTGGTCCATTAGTTTTCGAGTTAGAGTGGGTACATACATTGCACAGACAGACAAACACACACACACACACACACATACACACACACAGACGTCATGCAAAATATAGTTTTTTCGTCTTCCAGAGGTCCCAAAACGTGTAGATCCGTCGAAAACTCGAGTTGCGATTTTCGGCATAATTCCAATACTTTCTCTATACATTACCATGTATTGCAGGGAAAGTAAAAAATCTGATGTGAGCAGCACATGACTTTCTCTGCAGATTCAAATTCATTTTGTAATTTTTTATTTCATTATGCATTAAATTGAGTTTAAATGCAGAAAATAATATGGATAATTTTCTGATATTATGTCCAATTTATTTTTTATTCCATCTTCGTTTCGTTTGGCAACTTAATTCACTTTAAATACTTCAGATCCATAAAATATGCAAAACTACAATATCTCGACAGCGGTTTATCCTACAGTCATAGGGTCAGATTTATTCGCTTAGTTGTCAAATTTCACATGTAGTACAAATACTTAAACAATATATTTCAGCAATTTTAGTCATTTATTGTAGAGTTATGCTATCTTGCACATGTATTATTTTATTTTAGATCGAATATATTAGATTTGCAGGCCTTTTCGCAAAAAAAGGCAGATTCTTATTTTATCGAATCGTATCAAAATTTAACCAGCTTCACAGTATCCTACGAGCGACGTATCTACCAAATTTTGTGTAATTTGATCAATTAGTTTGTCAGTTAGAGTGGAAACATACAATTTTTGCGGGTCATTTCGCAAAAATTTGCGGGTTCTTTTTTTCCGATTCGTACCAAAAACTAATCAGCACCAGGGTCACTTGCAAGTGACTTACCCAGAAAATTTTATGAAATGCAATCGATTAGTTGAGTTAGAGTGGATATATACAATTTTTGCAGGCCATTTCATAAAAAAAATGCTGGACTTCTATTTCGAATCGTATCAAAATCTAATCAGCATCAGGGTGACCCACAAGTGACTTATCTACCAAATTTTGTAAAATTTGGTCAATTAGTTTTTCAATTAGAGTGGATACAGGTAATTTTTGACGGCCATTTTGCAAAAGAAGGCGGGTTGTTTTATCCGGAATCGTACCAAAAACTAATCAGCACCGGGGTCGTACACAAGTGACTTACTTACCGAATTTTATGAAATTAGGTCTATTAGTTTTTGAATTAGAGTGGATACATACATTGCACAAACACACAGACAGACACACAGGCAGACACACAGACAGACAGACACACACAGACATCACGCTAAAAATGTTTTTTTCGTATTCTACAGGTCCCGAAACGTGTAGATCCGTCGAAAACTCGAGTTGCGATTTTCGGCAGGTTCCAATACTTTCTCTATACATTACCAGGTATTGCAGAGAAAGTAATAATATTCAAAGTTTTTTAACTAAGATTGAAAAGTACGAAAATGCAATTAGCTTTAATAAGTGTGAAAGTTATGAGGAATATCTAATTTAACTTTTCCTCGTTTAGTGCTTCAATTACATTTTAATGAAAGTATCCAAAAGTCTTGTACTCATGGGGTGTGACAAAATATATAATGATTTGCATGATATTTGTTTTCGTATTAAAATTGATCAATAAAAATTTTTCACAAGCCAATTAATACAAGCCAAAATCCAGATAATTTTCTCTACTGAATTTTCGCCTCAATCATACTTTTAAAAACATTTTCAAAGCTTCAACGTCCGGAGGTTTTGGAAAATTTTTCGGCTATTCGAATAGAATATTTTATGCGGCATATGTGACCCTTAAGACAGATGTTCCGTACTTGCCATGATTGAAATTAGAAAAACGTTTTTTGGACTGCCTACTGTATAATCCATCAAAATTGAAAAAAAAAAGTACTTTTCTCTAATACTTACAGTATACAGTAAGAATTAAAGCAATTCATTTTCTAGAAAATTACATATTATTTGAATGAGAACTTTTAATTTAATATTACCTTCTAAATTTTATAAATCGTATCACTTTCTTCAAAATTTTCTCCAATTTTCGAATCTAATTTCTATCCTTTTTATATTCTCTTTCACATTTTAAATTACCGACATTATATTTTAAATTACCGACATTTTCATGTTGCATGTTTTCCCCAAAATGTTCGCACTATTTATTAACTGCACTAATTACTAACTCTAAAAACTTATTTTTATATTTCTCTCGAATCATTTACGAAAAATTTATGCAAGGCGTTTACGATTCGTTTCATAATAGAGATCTGATAATATCAAATGAATATATTATTTTCAAGATTAGATATTTATGCACTGCTTCCGTATATAATACTCTAACATAAAGTCATTCATTTCGACATGTTACCACCAACCAAGAAAAACAACGGGTCTCCATTAAATACCTGCTATGTGTCAATACAAATGAATTCTTTGTCATTAAATATCGTTGCCACTAACTCGCAACGTACGTAAGATTATTGATTTACTGCTGGATGAGATATGTCTTGTTTATTTAGTTTCAAGCATAATATTTCTAAGGTAATGAATTTATCGATACTCACGAGACCTTAAGAAAGACTAATGTAATAATTAGACGATGCAAATTTAAACTATTTCTATAAGCTTTGAAAATTCTCGGTGGCTAATGAGCTTTATTTGCAAATCTAGAAAGGGTTTAAAATGCAAATATTTTGTTTTGGAGGAAAATATATTTCATTTCTGGCTTGTATCTTGTAAATAATGTTACTCTTTGAAACTCTATTTAATTTTTTAATATAATCATTGTACATATGCAGGGAGTTATAAATTTTGCCCGACTAAATATATCTTGATTGGTAATACCTTGATTGAAAAATGGTTCTAATATAAGAAATGCTTTAATTAAGGTAGACTATCATCTTAGAAAACTTTTGGTTATTTGACGCTTTTTAATACAAATGTACTGAATGTAACATTTTATACGGACCTCCCATAAAAAATTATTTTAAAATTTATTCCCATAGGCCAGTTAGTCTAAAAATGTTCCATTATCATACGATCAAAATTACCAGATATATCATTACGGCAGATTTTCCACGGATAATTGGGAATTGCATAACACTTTTGGTAAGATAGGTGCGCATGTAACATTCCAAAAGAAATTTTATCTAACAAAATTCAATTTTTGTACGAAGCTTGAAATCTATGTTTTCGCCGGGTTTTTTTATCAGATCACAGTGGATTAATCCTATGATTTTGATATATTTTTCACGGCCAATTTTGCATACGAGAGAACCGGATTTTTTTTCAAAATACCTTGAAATGAATAAGAAATGATTTGCTTATTGGGTAGTTTCTTTGAAGCGGGCCCGTATAAAAAATTAAATTTGATACTTTTTACTAAAACGTGTCGCACTATCCTAACTGCCGTAGTCTGAATGTCTATATCATTTGAAGCATTTCGTAAATCGGAACCATGAATCTGTGACCAATTAATTGTTCAAGAGATAATTTGTCGTGTACTCTTTTTGAAACAATGTGTTGAGTGTTGAAAACCCAGACCACACGACTAACCCGAAGGCTTATGGTAGCAAGATGTGTGGCCGGGAACTTTATTTTTTGATTCAAGAGATTACAGTACATATATTAAAATGAATCACATCACAGGAACACAGAAAACTACACAGATACTTATAACACATAGAACAACACAATTAAAACACAGAGTACACAAAAATACTGGAGTAATAAATTCAGGTATAACCAGAATGGGAAAAGGATGAAAGTTTTCCCTGGAATTACATAAGATGATGAAGAATATTTTGATGGCAGTTTTTCCAAAAATTTACATATGATGATGAAGTATGATATGATGATGATAATTATACCAAATGAAAGGTGAATGTGGATGAAAATGGTTGGAAATGATTGAACAGAAGGTGTACTAACATTTTTAAGAGATTTACAATGATTGTTCTGGATGAAAATTGGAATTTACCGAAGAGATTTACAATGATTTTTCAGAATGATTAAATTGGAATTTACAGAAGTATACAATTGTTTACAGGTATTTTCAGCAACATCCCAAAAGAACCAAGGAAAAGAGGAGCAGTGCAAGGTCAGGGACCAGAAGGGGCCAGGAGACCTCCAGGTTGATCAGGGAATATTATTCGAAATTTCGCGGGCGGAGAGGATGCAATTTTTAATTTTTTGAATAGAAGAATTGTTCTTAAGAACCCTGGAAAACCAGGCCGCAGAGTTAGCACTAGTGGGCCGAGAGAGATTTGAAACAATGAGTAAAATCATTGTACATAAATACGTTTCCTGTATCATATTTCGTATTTTGCAATTTTCCTCTAACTTCAAACCTATTTTTTAGAATAGTTTTTTTTAAATGCTGAAAAATAATGGCATTTAAACCAAGCAATTATTGTAAATATTTAAGAAATAAACAATAAATAATTTATTTGGTTAGTTTATTTTCGTAAGCCAGTACAAATAGTTTAAGATTCGATATATTTTAACTATATACTTATAGAATTTTAATAACCAAGTAAATAGTTATTTACTTCAGGTTTTTTATGGTGATTGTTTTTTCACAGTGTTTGAAAATATTTTCCAACTTAGATCCGAACACTTCCTTTGTACATTGGTACGTTTTTTTAAAAGTCAGGGATAAAAAAGTAAAGGCATTTACATAAGTGCAGTTTTGACATGCCTCAATCGATACTGAAAAATGAGCTTCTTATCTTTAAAGTTCAGATATATACTAGCGGAATCGGATATAATCCTTTCAGAGAGTCATTTATTTTAATGCATTTATTACGGGTATGCAGTGAAAGAAATAAGTCCCTATTGAACTATTGCTACATGTCAAAATAAATAGATTATCTGTCTTAAAATATCAGCGATCATTGCCATTGGTGCAAAATGTGTTCTCAGAATGTTAGATTATTGATTTCTAGAGTTTGATTTCCACTTATGTCTTTCACTTTAGAAGTAGTATACAGGGTGTTTAAAAAAGTGAACAGCGGCAATTTTTTATAACCGTTAGCTGTAGATGCATAGCTCTAATTTTAAAAATATTTTAAATAGGATATGGAGTTATGAATTAGTACATTAAATGAGGTGCAATATTTTGTTAAAAATAAAAAAAAAACTTTTTATATAGCTCCTCTAATGAAAATATTCAAATTACAAATATGTTACCCATGCCGTAATTAGTAAAACAGACAAAAATTTGTCTGCAATTTGATCAAATTTAACATACTTATCATTGATTGAATTTTCATTTGGAAATAAGAGGATAATAACAAATCAATTTCGGTTTCAAATTGTTACTAAAACTTTTACAATTTATTCAAATTTATTTCATGCGAATTATGTTATATGAATATTATTCATGAATATTATTTATTTCATGCAGTAAAGTTATTACATCATTATTTTGCAGATTTACCGCTTGTATTTAAGCACTGAAGTAACTTTGCTATATAGCTAGAGTTTATTTTATGGCACTGTTTAGTAATGACGAACTTTGTGAAATGATTATGATTTACGGCGAATGCAACCGATCTTCTGATTTAGAATGCAGTTCTACAATCAATTTAAAAAATTAAAGGTCCTGCTCGTTTTTTATCGATTATGTTAGGAAAATATCTGACAGATCAACAAATTTTTCTTAAAATTGCACTTTTGTGAAGCAAAGTTTAAGTTTGACAAAATGATGTGTGGCAAATATTTTTGTAATTTAATTTTTGTATATTTTAAGGCTATGACTGCATAATTTCCTATCATTTATAAACATTGTTTGCAATTGGAACTATGTGGCTTTAACAAACGGTTCCAAAGAGATCAGTAATTAAATATATCAATAAATTAGAACAAATAAACGATAGTGGTGAATCGAGTTGAGTAATAGGCCAGGCAGAACGGCGTCAACATTGACAGTATATTGGACATTGGTTTATGTCCAATAACTATACTAATTAAGACTGAAATTCAATCACGAAAAGGAGACAGAATGACGTGAACGAGCCCCGGATCTGAGAGGGCGAACCAACATCCACTTAGTCTTTGATCCAGCGTCACTGATAAGGAGCGATGCTACACTCAACGATGAGCACAAAATATTAAGACGGGCTTCCCCGTAGCCATGTTTGAAATTTGTTGCTTAACTAAAAATGGCAGGAATGTCGAGCCGATCATGAATAGTGAGACGGTGTCGAAAGTTCGAAATGGATTGCACAAAAGTACAGAATATTAGCCTCTATGTGTGACTTAAAAGATCAAACCAACTCCATGGCAGAGCTGCAATTTAGGAGGTTCAATAGGTGCCCCTTATGTTGGAGGTATGTACTAACATAGCATTTATAGTATCAACGTCGAGCGTATTAAAATTTGGTATTTGGCAAAACAAGATCCAATCACCATGCTGGTATCAGTATGCCGCTCTGAAATCTCAATACTAAGACTCTGGTCTTACAATGCCGCAAGTTATATCTCCCATTGCTAAGAGTTAATGAAATAATGTTGTAATTTATAACAACATTGTTTCATTAACTCGTAACGGCATAACGGTAATGATCAAATAAAAAAGTAAATTCCAATATACTTAAATAAAGGATGAATTAAAAAACTACTAAAGGGTATTAATGATAAGACTAACAATATTTTACCTTACAGTACAAGTATAAATCTACTCACTAAAGAATATTGGAGGGAGTTTTATGGTTCTTGATAACGCATCGTACATAGGTATTAGGTAATCCCACTGTGCATACGTTATGTCATATACTATAAATAACAAGATTACCACCCCATGTTTAATGTTATCTTCAACCGCAATGTGGTGCCTATTATACTTATTGCCTACGACATAAATATTAGTCACGACATGTACAACTAATTTAATTTAAAACAAATCTTCCACTGTTCACTTATTTTAAACACCCTGCATACAGAGGTCTTAAGAAAGTCCGTATACGTCCTATAACTTTTAAGCCTCTAGTCGAAGAACCACTGTGACCATGCGCGATAGAATGGACGTGGTTGAAGTGCCCCTACTGGCGATACGCGGAACTTCAGAAAACTAACTCGAAAATCAACAGCGATAGACAAAATATTGTAATTATAAAACGAGAGAGTGGTACTTAATTAGCACAAAACGATATCCGAATAAAATTAGTACATATTTTTTTTGTATTTAAATTGAAAGGTCATATATTGTTACGACGTATTCTCTGGAATCGTCGGTGTACTCTCAGGATACGAGAATGAGTCCAAATTTCTAGATAACTAGCACGTTTATTTACAAACATAGCTTAAACAGGAACTAGCCAGGTACAGTAAAACAGCAATTAAATGCTAATCTATTTTCACGAAACAGCAGATACTATTCTAAAAATTTAACGAATCCCGCAATTTAATGTAGTTCGCATCATGTTAATTGCTCCAGCTGAGCGACGTATCCTTTTATATACTCTCCGCAGGGTCCCCACAAAGGGGGATCAGTTGGTACCATGGTACTGGGGCCGGCGCCTATTAGGAGCCCGTGGACGTAGCTGAGGATAAACTATTTATTATAGAACATCTGTACTTGAATATTGTTTGATTTCCGAAATATTAAAAGAAGGTTCGAAGAAGGTATCCTTAGTTCAATACAAGTCGTCTGGGTAGAGATAGCTTCATATTGTCATTGTTGTTGTTGTTGTTGAGACCCAGACCGTCCGACCTACCAGAAAGGTGTAAGGTAACTGATTGGACGGCCGGGAAGCATATTGTCATTGTGTTTAACCGCAGAATCTGGCCATTATTTTTTGTTGTTAAGAAAAGCGATGTCAACAAGGCAATAAAAATGACCGATTGCTACAGGGAAAGCAGGGAGCAATTTTCTAGAATTGCACTCATAAAATAGACACTTTTATACTCCTAGTGGGTTAGTTTGCTCTCCCTCATTCATTTAAGTTTACAGCTCATATCAATCACATCCAGTTGCCTACTGAGACAATCCTTGTCTATGGATTTCTTTTGTGAAATTATAAATTTGGGAAAGGGCGATCTTATATATTCCCTTCTCGTGAACCAATTAACGCAACGGGGTGCCCTGTAGTCCAACTGTATGCAGGTTTGTAGAAAGAAAAATTCTAGTTTCTTTCTACAACCTTCGTATGAACCAAAGAGCTACTATCAGATGAAATTGTTCCTCGAAGGCATGAATTTGCCACCCTCATTGATTTCAGTGATGCAATAAGCGATATTTCTTTAAAGAAAGTGCAAAAAGCAAATTTATAATTTCTCATGCAATAATATAATAATGTTATTTGTGTTATAAGTGCTAGTGCATCTCCCAGCATGTGACTAAATCTTATAAAAAATGATTCACTGAAACAATGCTACTATCTAAGATTTAAGGTATATTCAAAATAATTTTCTTATGTTTTTCAAATATTATTTTTAGATATCTTGATCTTATAACTAAGTAAATCTTAGAATAAATTAAATTTATTTTATCACATTTCTATACTGCTTTGTAAATTTATTTCTTTAAAACAACTATAGCTAAATAATTACAAAACTTCAGGAAAAATATTGAATTATTAAAGGAATATGAAGGCTTATAATGCGTTTTTAAACTTTATATTGTATGATTTTATATTGAATTTGGTAATTAGTAGGAACTGTACTTATTGAAACAAAAAATTCATACATTTTCTATTATATGTTACATTTTGACAAGGCGTATCCAGGATAGGAGGGGGGAGATTTGGGATTCGGCTCCCTCTCTCGAAATCCTAATTTAAAAAAATAATTGTTTTTGTTAGATAGGATCTTTTGTACATACAAAACACTCGCTCGAAAAATAATTCTGGATACGAGTTTGACATTTTATTTCATAAACATCAGAATTGATACATTTTGGAAGAAATATTTTTTGAACATAATGAATGAGTTTTGAATCATGTGATCATTCTTTTAATGTAATTATAGAAATAAATTAGAATAAAAGAATTAGCTATGAAACAGAAACATTTTAGACGAACTTTATTTTAGCAATGTCATATTGGTGGATTGTCCGAATGTGGGAGTATTTAGGCAGTTTATGTATTCACTGTAGTTCAAAAGATATTCACAAAATTTCTTGAAATTTGGTAGCTATGTTGGTTAGGCGTTACTCTTGAGCTGATTTAATTTTTGGTGAAAATCAAACAATAATAGTGGCACTTAAGAAAATCCCCCCCCCCAAAAAAAAAAATGAGAAGGTTCTATTAAAATATACTGTACACTATAAAGTAAGCAGTTGTAATGCTGTAAAAAAATAAAATGCTACTACTCCCGCTATGCTGGTATAAACTGTTCTCAACACCACCATTTTTTTACTGTGTGTGGCACGACACTTAGCGAATTGGCATTCAAATAGCGTTAACTCATCATATAAAAGATGAAATTTAATGAAAAACTGCAAAATCAATGTAATTTGGGAAATATAATTTTGTAATAGTCTAATGCAATGTATTAAATCAAAAACGATTTCAATCGGTTAAGTTTCACAAAATATGTAGATTAAAACCTCTAAAGATAACTTTAGTAGATCATTTGAAGGATACAAACTTTTATTGCTAATTGTTAAAAAATGAATTTTATTCAAAGCAGAGAACTTTGTGTCTTGGCATTTTTCAGTGAGGCAAAACGATTGATGCACAAAAATGGCATGTATCAGTACGTGTGCTATTTTCATCAAAAAAATTACGAAACAAATGAAAGTTAGTTGATCGTCTGATCAGATCCCGAGATATTTCTGACATATTTTATTTTATTCATATATTGCAGCTGAACACTGATTGGAGGTAATTCAGCTGTAACACTAATAACTGTTTCCTCTGGATGGTTGAGGTGGGCAAAAATGTTGCAATACCATTGTTTTTACCAAAAGAAATTTTGAGGCATTAATTTATCAGGATCGTATCTATTGTAGATAAACCTTAGATAAAGATCTAGCATCCAATTCTGATGGAGGTAGAAAAGTTCACTAAAAATTTCCATGTCCGGTTCTTTTTACATTTCTAGTTCAAATTTTTCCCATTTCCTTTTTTGAAGCATCCATTTTCTAAGATTGGCTATAAATAGAAATTTGATGGTAGAAAGTAGAGGGATTCTAGAAGAATTTTTAATTCTGTTTCAAAAAATTTCCCTTGCAGCATTTATTTCTTGGGATTGGCTACGGATAGAGCTTAGACGATGAATCAAATTTCGAAGGGGTTAGAGGAAACCAATAAGAATTTCAACTTCTGAATATGAAGATTTTGCTTGCATTTTCCTTGTAACATCTATTTTTCATGAGCTTAGATGATGACTGATATGGATTCAGTATCAAATTCTAAAGGAAGCATAGAACCTCCTACCCTTTCTGAAATTTGGTTTTCTAAGGATTTCTGCTTACGGTTTTTCATCTTATGGTTCAAAATATTTCCTTAAAACATATATTTCGATTGATTATGGGCAGATCTTAAGGAATGACTGATGTGAATTTAGCATAGAATTTCAGAGAGAGTGGCGAATGGGGATTTATAAAGGAATTCTACATACAGTTCTTTTCCCAATTCTGGACAAAAATTTCCATTTTCCTTCAAGCATTTATTTCTCAAAATCGGCTATGGATAGACCTTAGATAATAACTGATATGAATTCAGTATCAAATTTTTTAGGGGTTAGGAAAATTCATTAAAGATTTCCACTTCTGGTTCTATAAATGTAACTTCCGATTTAAGAAATTACAATTGTTTTTACAATACCTATTTCTCAGATTGACTATGGGAATAGCTTATATGACTGATATGGATTCAGTATCGAATTTTGTAGGGAGTAGGGGTCACTAATGATGTACATTTCTGGTTCAGGAGATGTCACTTCCGATTGCTTCAAAAATTTGTATGACTATGCGAACTGCGTGCAAAAGAGCATAAAATATTTCTTCTAAAATGAAATGTACACACCACTTGCCATTATATGAAAAATCGTTCATAAATTTCTTCTGTGTTATATTGTGTTAAAGCATGCACTTGATATATTTCATGGAATTCAGATCGACCCCTAAATAAAACAGAAAGGGGTAAAAAAGGGGGTACCCCCCTTTACTTTTTGTCTAGGGCCTCCGACTCCACTTGGTACCCCGGCCTAAAATTGGATATGGGGGGGGGGAATGACTCTCCGTAGAAACTTCCAGAAGGGGCTCGCATCTCTTTCAATATTCTTTATATCCAGAAGGTTCAAGTAGATTATAGAAGTCGCTAAAAGCCGCCAAATTGTAGTAAATCGCAAATCTAATAAACGCTCTCCTAAATTCAGCATATGGTAACCTTAAATTTACCCCGTAAGAATGGCTGTATGTAAAGGTGTTTTATTCTACTGGTTTTCAAAAGAGGCTCAAGTGAGGCGTTTTACACATCCATAGCAATATTCTTGTACGATTTACCATACAGTCTTGAAAAACCGGGAAAGCACAGAACACCCGATCTGATCAGGTCTTTGGATAAAAATCTGTTATTACCGGGGCGTAAATTACATACGCTCTACTCAATCAGAAGTATCACCTTTAATAAAAATATAATTTTGAAAATCAGTTTGATAGATTCTCAGAAATCGAATGGCATAACAGCTCGTGTTTCAAATATAAAGTTTTATAGTGTTGTTGGGAACCAGACCGTCCGACCTACCAGAAAGGGGGGTTTATAGTGTGTAACTTTATTGCTTGACAAATTGACTTCACTTGTGCCTTTGTTTTGGACTTGTTCTTAGCACTTTGCCATTACACAAATTTTAATCATTTTAAATAACCAAGCACATATATAACCAAGCAAATATTGATTGAAATTTTTACATCATATACCGAATGAAAATCTAGGATGTCTTCCATACGCTGACCTATAAGTAACATAATTATAATACTGAAAATACTAGTCACGAGAATATAATTCCTGCATCAATATATGTGTAACAAAAATGGGAGTCTCTTATATTGAAAGTATTGGTATTTACTCATTATAACCAGATTTAACACTTTTATAAGAATTCACTAATTTCAAATCAATACTGCACTCATTCATTGAACAACGATGAACTGCTATTAAAATCTATTACTCATGAAAACAAATGATTTCTCTGCCGTTAAAATACCAGAGATTGTTGCCTCTGACGCGCAACGTGTTTAGGGAATTTGATAATATTTAAGTGCCGCCCCCTCTCTGCATTACTTAAAAGGTGCAGAGAGGGGGCGGCTGAAAAGAAAAGAGCTTGAAATGTTTATCTGTGACTAAGAAAAGAGCTTAAAATGACTTAAATGTGACTAAGAAAAGAGCTTAAAATGTTTATCTGTGACTAAGAGACCTAATGTAAGATTATGTATAATTATATGATACTAAATTCTCTTGATATAGTGAAACCTGGCTATAGTAATATTGCCTATATTGTCTATACCGGTATATTCTGCGGTACCGGCAGATTTCCTATAGTACTAATGTATATCGTATTTCTTTATAACGATGATTTTTTTGAGTAGACCTATATACAGGGTGTCCAGTGCTATCGGTGCCAATTGGCTATTTCCTCAACCGTTAGTCACAGAGATTTACTTCCAATTGCAAAAATGTTTTAAATTTTGAAATCTATTATCTTAGAAACAGTTTAAATCAATAAATACATTTCTGAAAGAAATACGAAATATAAACCTTTATACGCTCCCCCCCCCTGGTCTGACCAATTATATTTAGGAAAGTCATCCTCATACAATTTTATGCAAAATAAAAAAAATATCGTCCTTTTACGACCAAAATTCACCGAGTTATAAAGCATTAAACTTTATGACTTAATTCGCTTTTCCACGCATACAAATGTCCCATTTCAGGCAAGCAACCAATCAGGGACCGTATTGACCATTTCTCAGCACAAAAAGTGCTCCAAATTTAAACAGCTATAAATCGGTCAATTTTGGTCATAAAAGGATGATTTTTCTTTTATTTTGCATAAAATTGTATGTCCTAAATATAATTGGTAGGACCGGGGGATGTAAAAAAATTTATATTTCATATTTCTTTCAAAAGTGCATTTATTGATTTAAACTGTTTCTAAGATAATAAATTTTAAAATTTAAAACATTTTTGCAATTGGAAGTGTATCTCTGTGACTAACGGTTGAGAAAATAGCCATTGCACACCGATAGCACGGGACACCCTGTATACCGATAATTTTGTGCTTTTCAAACTTTGGCCTTGAGTTGTATCCAAGACTTTTTAAAGCAATAGAGCCTTTTTCAATCCATTAATGCGAAAAATATCATACACAAAGGTAAAATATTCAAGGTATGATAAAGACAGCTATTAAGCTTCTGCCGCATAATCCCCAACTTAATAGCTGCAGATGCCGTTACATTAAATGAAACATTGCAGAATTTAATTCGCAAACTATCTAATGTCCCAGCTGTATATCTGAATTCACAAGATGATTTGAAAATTGTGTAGGTTGTGGTCATTCGTATTAAAGCCAAGCAAACAAAAAAATCTGATAAGCTATTTTTTTCAATTAACGGCTAATTGTTTATTAGTTCATATTTAATTATCCAAGTTCAATTTAAAGTACAATCAGTCAAAATATCCGAATATTGCACGTTATTCCGGTTTCTCAGGTCGTAAAGTAAAACAAAATGTATCATTAGACTCGTAATAATACCTGATATAAATAACTGAGAAACTAATTCGTGCTTTTGTTAACATATTCTAATCATAGCATCCCGAATTCATATAATATATATATATATATATATTTCATATAGTTGAGGCTTTAAGCATGCTAAATTTTTGGCAGGCGATAGTTGTATGCTAGTAAAAATTTTGGGTAATAAAAGCTGATTTTCCAGCACCTTGGAGATCTGATACCCTAATTTATGCCTCCCTAATCTGATGTAATTTTGTAGATATACATGAATTAGCAAGTGCCAATTTTGCAAATGTGTCTTCCACATCACATATCTCTCTCTCTTTCTCTTTCTCTCTCTCTCTCTCTCTCTATATATATATATATATATATGTATATATATATATATATATATATATATATATATATATATATATATATATATATATATATATATATATATATATTTATATATATATATATATAAATAGTATAGTTAATAAGTTACGAAAAAAAAACAATGATTACATAAATAAATAATAATTTTGCTATTTATTGGTACAAAAGTATCTACACTGTGTAGAAATAATAACTTTACACAAAGATTTCAAAGCTTGTTCAAAATGTTTTCTATCCATGCCAAAGATCCATTAAAGATAAGGGGCAGATATTATTTGCCTATGATGCATTTCTGCGTTGCGTCATTTGCACTCTTGCTGTAAACATTTACATTTTAATTTGGGATTAATCCCTCACCAACTTTGTTTAAACACATGTCTGGGACTTTTTATGATAAAATGCTGAAATATTGTACATCACCTTATTAGTGTATGGGGCACATTTTACTCACTGGAAATGTTTCTGTACAGGGGCCGTATAAAATTTTAAATTTTGTATTTCTTCAAATTTTATCCCCTGAAAATTTTAATCGATTTAATAAAATTATGTACCTTTTATAAAGCAACTTTGTAATTTATTATATATGTCTAAGATCAATATTTAAGGAATAAAAGCCGAGGTCAATGTTTTTCGGACATCCTGTATATATATATATATATATATATATATATATATATATATATATATATATATATATATATATATATATATATATATATATATATATATATATATATATATATGTATATATATATGTATATATATATAGTATATATGTATATATATATGTATATATATCTATGTATATATATATAGTATATATGTATATATATACGTATATGTGTGTGTGTGTATACACATATACATACCTACATATATTCATACATGCATATGTAATACGAGTGTGTGTATATATATGTATGCTCTAGTTTTTGTTCGAATCTACTACATGCACTGCAGTAATTGTCGAAGTTTCCAGCAAATGACACAGTTACTGACACATCATATTACTCACATATTAATGCCCTTAAATTAAATAAAAAATATCTTTAGATATATTTCTTACTTTAGTCGATAATTTGGACGCAAAACTCTTCTAAATTTTTGCATACCCGGGTTTTAATCCTGAACACCATGAGGCTTCCTTAGCCGACAATTTTTGTTAAAATCTAGAAAAATATTGTATGATTTTCTATGAAAATATTTGGACTATATGTAAATGAATATGTATTATGAAACAGTTATTTTTCCATCTAAGAAAAATATCCAGTTTAAATTTGAAAGAAGAAAAACAAAGTTTTGATAGGACCTAGTAACCTAATAGTTCATTTAGTAGGTCAGTCTCAATAAGATAACACTTCAAAATAATAAATTCAGGTAATTTGCATTTGATTTATTATCAACTTTTAACCATTTGATCGACTAATTATTTGATAAATACATTTGATGAATAGTTTTCTTTAAATTTTCATTTCCGGGGATGCTACACAGGAAAACGTTCGGAAGGTGAAATGATAGTAAAAGCATACTTCGCGATTGGATAAAAACTTCAAATTTGGTTTACGGGTAAATAGTTTGAAAGGAAGAAAGTGTGAAATTTCAGATTTCCAATATTTGCTACTTTAGGGGGTGCCGCACACCTAAATTTTCGATTTTTCGAATAAGTTACACACGCTACCTTTTATATGTAATAGAGGCTTGATATTTGGTGTATGGGCCAATCATCTGATAAAAAACCCAAGACGAATAGCGTTTTTCCTAAATGTTCCTTTATGGCTGTGCTCCATAGAAAGACTTTCGAATGGGGAAATGATAAAGTATAATGCTTCAGGACAAGAGAGAGACTTTAATTTTGTGTATGGGTAGATAGTTCGAAAGGAAGAAATGTGCAATCTAAGTTTTTCATTCTTCTTCAAGGGGTTCTGCACACCAAAGTATATAATTTGCCGATTAAAGGTGAAACGCGAATTATTAAAAAATTTACATTATTCGGGGGATTGCTTATTACAAAACCGTTGATTTTCAACGGGTATTCGGCTAGTCTAGTGTATTATACTGATATGCAATTAAAATAAACAATCATTCGGTACATAAGTATTAAATATATCAACATGATATATACATTAATTCTAAATTCAAATTCTAAAATTAGTAACGATCTTCTTAGTAATAAAAGTGCTTTTCTAATTAAATATCTTGAAGACTCTTTCATAAAAGATATGTGTTGACACTTTCTTGTTATTTTTCTTAAACACATGCTAAGATAATTTATAAATGACGAAATGATTTCAATTTTGCTAATACAAAAGAATGTGGGACATCAAATGAAGAAAGCTGGGTAATTTTTCTTGTAGCTCAACAATGAATTTAATTCATTGAATTTTCATAATTATTACATTTATTAATTACCCTGGGGGGTCTTGTGGACGTTGTGCGTAGGCGCTCCTTCACCACGGGAGATTTAGTAACGAACGAAATTTATTAATTATAATATTAAATGAATTATATATTAAATTATATATTAAATATATTAATGTAATAAATACATCTTTCTACCTGTTTGTTAATTTTAGTTTTATAAGTTGTTTTCAATATATAGCGATCAAAGCATTTCTAGAAGACTTTCATATGAAAACGTCTAATATAATTGGCAAATCTTTAAATTGTAAACTCTAAAAGTATTGGGATGAATAATCTATTTAAAATAGTACGTAACATTTTATATTATTTGAAGAGAATGATTTCAATTTCATTAACTAAAATTTTGGGGCTATAAAAATATTTATTTAATGAATTATATTTATAGTTCAGAACGGTAGAATTTAGTTAATTGATTTGTTTAATCCGATTAACAGTTTCTTCTTCAAGAGATCCCATCTTCGTATCATAGCCACTTGGGGTGTTTACCTCCAACTATATTTCCGACTTTTACAACCAATTAGGCTTCTTATTTGATAATAATGTATTCGAACAAATAAAATATCTTTCATATTTCATACGCATTATTTTGATAAATTTTAATGCTTATTTTATGATTACTGTCTTTTAGATTAAAATATTGATATTATAAAAACAACGTTTTGAACTATACTGAATGGATCAAGAAAGTATATATGATCCGCAACACTAAATGCTTAATATATATTTACAGAAGGTCGTTTGCACTTTAAGGAAACGATTTTGATAATTAATTTTTATGCATAAAGGGCGTATTTCTTGCGGCGATTTGCTTCTATCTTATAGCCTTGATTCTTGACTATAGCTTTAGCTCGAATTTTTCATGAAAGTAAGCTTTTTCTTAGCACTGTCATGCCAAGTTTATCCCACTCCTCTTGGGTCGTTTTCTGAAGTCCGTCCAGTGTTCTTGAATGCCGTTTCCCTAAGGCTCGTTTTAACAAACCGAAAGTGTAAAAGTCCATAGGAGAAGCGTCAGGTGATTTTACAGGTATTTCATTATATGGGATGCATTTTATTCCTGTTTCTGATTCTTTTTTTGCTAAATATGCGACAGTTGACTTAGACGTGTGACTAGAGGCTTTGTCCATATGAAGCTCAACTGTATTGATCTCTTTTCCATATAAGGGTGGAATTTCTTCTTTAAAAATTGGTTTTAAATATTATGTTGATAGTATAGCGAATTAATTTTAGCTTTACTTAAGACATTTTTGAGTTTTAATTTACCATTGTAACAAAATCCCTCAACTATCATGAATACCTTTGAGAACTTTTCTGTACATTGACGAAACCATTTCGTACGGCCATTTTCGTCAGTTGAGCAATAGAAAATTGCTCTTTTTTATTACAGTCAATTAATACACCCATGCCTCATCGAGTGTTACCACACATTTCCATTTATCAGCAGCTAGGTGTTTTTCATATAATTTTCTACAATTTTCTTTTCTTTCCGCAATATGCTTTGGCAAAATCAGATGAACTTTAGAGTTAAACATCTTTTTTAACTTCAAATCTTTATGAAGGATTTTACTTACAGTGCTAGAAGATATTCCCAGTTACGATACAATGGATCTTTGATATTCCCAGTTACGATACAATGGATCTTTGCCCGACCATTCAATCTGCTGCTCCAAGTCCTAGGACGAGCCGGATGGTCTGGGCTTTCGACAATGGATCTTTGAGTCGGTGGATTTTCTTTTAGGATCAGAGTTTAGGATCAGAAACTTAATATTTTCTTGATATTTACCCACGTTCGAACAGACTTAGGATGCGATTTTACGGCCATGTTTTAATTTTTACTTTCAGCTAGGCGTGTTTCTTTTTCAAATTTAATACATTAAAAATACATTTCTTTGAAATGCAATAACCTCGATTTTTTACACCGCTTCACAATTTGTTGATACGAATAATTTTCCTAATTTTCCTTGGAAAGCGCATTTACGTAATCTTTGAGCCATCTATCAATTTCAGGAGCCATTTTCAAAATAAATCTTTTATTCTACATTCCAATCAAAACAAAACAGTAGAAGACGATTTCATTGAAAATGCCAAATTTTTATCTCAAAATGTTAACGACAAACTTAAATACAAAATCGTTTAAATAAAGTGCGAACGACCTCTATATTACTGGGTCCATTTTGTTCAAATTCCATTTCGTTCAAGGTCCTAGACTATATGGATAAGAACTAAATGAGAGACGCATCTTATTATATAAGGGGAAAATGCACATTGCAAATAAAAAGCTGCATTCAACTATTTCGAGAATTAGTTGAATTCCCATAGAAAGGGTAAATTGCCTTAGACAGATAATCTATTGAATTGGACCTACTAGGCTAAATTTGGTTTATCCGTTTTTGTTTTGGGTTAGTTGATTTTTAACCTTAAGGAAAGGATCTAAAGTATTTTGGAAACAGCTGTCTCCTGCTTTTTATTTTCATTTGATTTTGATTAACATTATACAATTTTTCCTGATCATTTGTATAAGTGTTTTTACTTTGTATCCAGTTGGAAGTGTTCTTAACAGATTGGATGTTAATATTTAGACCAATATTAAAAAGGCCGTAGATTTTGAGAGAAGAGATTTAAAAATTATGAAAAGATTATGATTAAACATTTTGAAAAGGCCGTATGCAGCACATTTATTTTCACAATATGCATAGTATAATGTATAGGGAAAGTATTGTAACGGGGCCGAAAATTAGAATTCGAGTTTACAACGGAAGAGCTTATTTTAAGCATCCCTGAACTCTCATCGAGCGTTTTTGAGATGATGTTTGTATATATGTGTACGTTTGCATGCATGTCTATGTTCTTCTGCTTGTATTTCAGTGTGTGTGTGTGTGTGTGTGTGTGTACGTCCGTCCGTGAGACTCAGGATGCGATATCTCATGAATGAAAGGAGAATTTAGAAAGTAATTTGGTACGATTATTACGATATGATATGCGGGCACCCTATTGATTTTAAACACGACCAAACGTTCTGAAGATTCCCAAATTTTCGAATGAATTTTTGAATGAATCGTGAAAAATCGCAATGAATCTTTTCGAATGAATTTCGAATGAATCGTAAAAAAATCAAGTCATTCAACATTTTTATTATAAATAATCATTTTGTATATATTTTTCCATTCAAAAGGAATGACACAAACGTTAGAATGCTAGGTTGAATCATTCTAGCGATATTGCACGTTTCTGAAAGAAATCTAAAAATATATAAAAATTAACTGTAGTAAGTATCAACAAATGTATAGCACTTTACGACATTGGTGACAAATTTGGCGAAATGCTGTCAATTTGGCGACTTTTTATGTAGATCCAAATTGACGAAAATGTCATCAAATTGGCAAAACTGACGCTAAAATTAAACAAGAAAGATCAATCATGCTTAAAGCATTGATTATGAAACACTTTCCAACTTCAATGCAATTTTATTTTAAAAAGTCGAAAATGCAATACATTCCTCGGTAATATTTTAAAACTTATCATGATACTACATTGATTTATTATATTTGAAAACTTAAACCTTCATTGAAAAAAATGAACTTCATTCAAAAGACGGCATTGAAATATAAATTGCGTGGTTTAAATATCTCTAAAATGCAATACATTCCACGGTAATATTTTTAAATCTATCATAATACTACGATAATTCATTATATTTGAAAACTTCATCGAAAACAACTGAAATTAATTCAAATGACGTCATAGAAAAAATAACACGCCTGGATCTCTCTATAAAAGCAGGATTTCATTCATAACTTTCTCCATTTCATTCATCACAATACTATAATAACTTATTTTATTTAAAAATTAAGACCATGGAGCTACAATTCATAAACTTTATGCTTAAAACTTCATCGAAAAATATCGTCCTTCTGTTTATAAAATCAATTAATATTTCATTCATATCAGCCATGCAGACTCCATGGACTGAATTATTTTGTGTTAAAGAAATACAGTAATTCTAATACAACTCATTCTACATATTTTGCTGTTTACATTTTACATAGGTGAAAAATAGGCTTAATTGTAGAAATAATCAAATTTGAATGAGAATTTAAACTCAAATATATTGTCATTGTGTTGTTTTAGTAAGTAGATGCACAGAATTTAAGCAGAAATAAAGTAGTTTTAGGATGGATACAACACTCAATATGACTTAAAAAGAACTTTAAAAAATCACGAATTTGAAACAAGATGGATGCCATATCTCATTTTGAAGTGGGTCATGTGATTGTTTCATATCATGGTCACGTGATCGTTTCATATAAGATGTGTAATTATTATTTTAATTTTTATTTAAAAAACTACTGAATATATTTAGCTGAATTTTTTTTTATATATTTTATGGAACAATTTGACTATTACCTAAAATTTTCGAAGCAATTTGTGAATTTTAAATCCGCTTAAAAAATGTTAGAAAAATTAGGTCCCATAGGGCTCAATGTATTTCATTTTTTCAAACCGGGTTCAATCCAAAACTATTTGTGTGATATTATTCATTTATATTCCCATAGGTCCTACAGACCGTCTGAACAACATACTAAAATTTCATTTTGATTAAGTCATTTTTACGGAAGTTATCGTGCTAACGGACAGACAGACAGTCAGACAGACAGACAGACAGACAGAATGAACAAAGTCATAAACACTTTTCAACTTTGTTGTAAAGAGTTAAAAACTATGCCAAATTCATGAAATTTTAATTAATATATTTTAATATAATGGAGTATATTATTTAGAACATGTTAGTAATATTTCTAATTGTCAAGTTATATTTGTGCGAAATATAAGTTAATTTGGTACTTCAAAATAATTTTACATGTTGTCATACAGTAAAGCGCCAAATATGAGTGAGTCGTCGACTCCTGTCTTTTCCAAAATCAAACGTTAGCTCTTCACTGCCAAATGTGTGATAATATCGATAATAATCTGGCTTTTATTTTCATCTCTGTTCCCATCCTCGCATTACATTAACTTGTTAAAAGCGTACATTTTGTTTTATGCATAATCCATTTTCATTACATTAATATTTATTTGAAACTTCCAGTAGTCTTTTATTTTACTTATTACTATTTTTCATAATAATACTAGCTTATATATAATACATAGCATTAGCATGTAATACATAGCATTAGCATATAATATACAATATTAAAATATTTGATTTTGAAAGGGGCTTACGTCATGAACATTTCGTCAAGTCTAACTCCACCAATATAAAAAACTAATTTAAAATTTATGATCAGCCTGATAAGGATGGGCATTTTATATACCTCTAATTTTTAGCAATTCATCAAACAGTCAAATAAACTGTTTTTGTTATTTGTAAACAATTTGTAAATTTGAGTAAATTCAAAATTTTTATTTCTTAACTTACGCCCTTTACAAAATCAGCGATTCAATAAATGATGACATTGAAACTAGAATTAGTTATATTTTTTAATTATTACTTGGTTATTATTCAGCAGACTACGAGTTAATGAATTCCAGATTATAAAATGTTTACTGTACATATAGATTTTAATCTCTTTTCAGCGATCCAAAATTACAGTTTACGCTCGGATGTGGGAATTTATGAATTCCAGGAAGCATGTATTCGTCCCGTCTTATGAGGAAGGAATCAAACGAGTCCGAGAATCCAAAGGGAAGTATGCGTTTCTCATGGAATCCACAAAAAATGACTACATTAACGAAAGACAACCTTGCGATACTATGAAAGTCGGGAGGAATCTGGACGCCAAAGGATACGGGGTGGCGACACCATTAGGATCTAACCTCAGGTATCTATACCCGATACAGTTTTTTAAGACGTACTTGGAGTACTTTTTATGTTATATTTTTGTCAATAAGTATGTTATCCTGAAGACTTTGCCAAATTGGAGCTCAAATATGTTATTGCTATACTGTCGAACTCATAAATGGAATAACTATTTTGCAATAAAGAAGTTTTATACTAAGTATATGCAATTAAACTGTTGTTGTTTGCAAATGCCGGTCGTCTGGTCGCTACGTCAGTAAACAGTGAGCTATCGAGTATTTTTCAATGATTGAATTAAAAGTCACTAGTGAAGGGTTCAAATCTTTTCCAGACATAGGCTGTCTTAGGTCACATAAAGTACAATCCGGGGAAACAACAAATCCAATTCGATGAAGATGAGCCCTGAAACTGTCATGACCAGTCAGAAGTCTAAAGCTGGCAACTGCTTCTCGTCGAGGAGCCTCTGGAATGACTGAAATGTTTCTGATGAGGACGCTCCATGACTTTCCCTTAGATGCTTCGAAAGATTCTGCCTCAAATTCTGTCTTGTGTAGCATTTTAACGTGCAGTTGTGCTGAATGAAAAGTCATAGGCTTTGAGAATCTGCTCCACCATAGCACCATTTTTGTCAAAAAATCCGCTTTTTCATTTCCTGGTACTTGTAAAGTAGCTAAACTTAAATTTTTAGTACTTGAATGATTAATTTAAAGTGCAACGTTATATTCTGAAATGACTACATATATAAAGAAATCAAAATTTAACAACTTTTCGAAATACAATATTTTAATTTGTAATCAAAATGACACAATAAGAATTCCAAAGGTCCGCTGTACAAAAATGGCATTAAGGCCAAACTAGTAGCTAAGGACGGAGTTACAATACAAAATAAGATATGAGTTGATTACGAAAATGAGCACACATAAGTACAATAAATAATGAACAGAATCACAGCTTAAAATTCAGCGCAATTAAGATAATTAAACATACGTACGTTTCGAAGATCATTTGATTTTCTTCTTCAGTGCAACAAGGCTGGACCGGAATGTATTAATGAGCGCAGAGTAAGACAGTAAATCGACAATGGCTAAATGACAGTACCCAGTTTGGTAGCACCACATTGGTATATTTATCAAATTCTTTATCAATGTGAACTGTGTGTGTGTGTAAGGTACTGCTTGAAAGAACAGCAATATTGTGTAAAGAACCAAAAAATAAATAAATCTTTTATCGCTAATTATTGTTGGATAGCAAATCACAGGTTTAGTGTTTCTTCTGCCTCTATTCAAAAGTGCTTTTTAGGTTTCGATTTCGATTTCTTTGAAGTTTTTCATATCCATAAAAATTACAGTAATCTGATTAATGATTTGTTTATGATACTTTTTACTCGGACGGTATTGTATGACAATGTCAAACTTTTGTTTTTCAGTTTTGCTCTTTTTCTTTACTTTGTGCTCATATACTCTGTCTTTTATTTATAGTTCCTTGTTTGTTTCTCAAGTTTATATTGCTTGGCTATTCTACTTTTTTTCCCGTTTTACTTAATTTTCATCATACTCTGTGGCAGACCTATACGGGGATCTGTAGTTTATCCATTTTCTGTTTGACCGGCTAAGTTTGCGCTCATTCGGGTGTTCTGGTCCAGGCTTTTGATCCAGAAGAAGGAAATCCGGTGATATCCTAAACGTACGTAAGCTTACTTATCTTTAATTGTGCTGAACTTGGGACCCAGTTTATTTTGAGAATGAGTGTTAATTTTCCATTTGTATGGAAATTTTTGGACCATTTTGTAGTTTATAGGCAATTTTGCGAAAACCGAAACATTTAGAAAGCATTAAGCCGCATTTTAATTACAGATTATGGTGATTACATTATAAAAATTACAATATTAAACACTTATAACTGTAATGTACGTAAAACCAGGTACATAAATTACGAGAAATGTTGAAAGTGAATCGCTTTTAGTGCTTACAACAATAATTAAAATTATATTTTGATCTATTCCATTACCAGAGAATTTTGCTAGTGAAGTGTATTATTATAGCTTTGGATCTTGAAATACTAATAGTGTGAAATGTATATTTCATTAACGAATATTCCATTGCAAGGGTTCGACTGTATTGAAGGGGATTGACTCTTACATTTTAAATATTTGAAGTAATTTCGTACTATAATTATATTTGAGATTATGTATAGATATCAATATTAGAAAAGTGTCAAGTGTTTATTCTTAAAATTCAATCTGTTCTGTTTAATTTTTAAAATATGAATAAAGATTATTTTTTAGTGTTTAATTATATCACTTTTATTCATTAAAATATTCATAACTGACTATATTTGATATTGTTTAAGTGTGTGAAACATCATTCTATTAAATTTGAAAAAAATTATATATTGTTCAAAGGAAATTTTGAATTTAAAATCTGAAAAACTACATATATAAATGAATAAATAAATATATATATATATCTTCTCTTGATTGACGAATCTCTATTTTTTACATCTTTATTCGTGTTATCTTATATTTTAAGTTATGGTTATATGAGGCGCAACTTATGTCTAATATATCGTTGGAAATTCATATAATATTTTTATTATATATATATATATATATATATATATATATATATATATATATATATATATATATATATATATATATGTATATATATATATATATATATATATATGTATATATATATATATATATATATATATATATATGTATATGTATGTATGTATATATATGTATGTATGTATGTATGTATGCATGTATGTATATACACATTCTAAGACAAAAAGATCGACGCACTAAGGAAGAATTATCCAAATGAGACAATAAAATTTGGTACATGTAATGTGGATGTACAGAAAAGGAAATGATTAGAATTTCAGAACCATTGGATGATTTATTGCACTGAAAGATCTACACAAAGTGAACACGTCAATATGGAGTTGGTTCACTTCTGGCCTTGATACAAGCTGTTACCCGATGTGGCACAGATGCATAAAGTTGTCGGATGGTGTTCTGAGGGATGTCATTCCAAATGGCCTCCAATTAACGAGCTAATTCGTCTACATTCTGGGATGGTCGCAGGAGATGCCCTATCTCAGCCCGAATGTGCTTAATAGGCGAGAGATCTGGGGATCTGGCTGGCCAAGGAAGTGTGTCATAAGCATGCAGGCAATCAATAGAGAGGCGTGCTGTGTGTGGCCTGGCATTATCTTGCTGAAAAGTTATCCCGGGGTGTCGCGAAATGAATGGCAATACAACGGGTCGTATAATGTCGGCAACGCACCGCTGTGTGTGTGATGATGCCATGGAGGACTATCAAAAGGGTCCGGCTATCAAACGAAATGTCACCCCAGCCCATAACTCCCTGTTGTCGGGCCGTGTGACAGGAAGAGCAGGGACCTGACGATGTCCGGTCTGTCTCCAGACACGTCTGTGCTGGTCGTCGAGACTTAGCTTGAAACGGGACTTCTTACTGAAGACAATTCGTTCCCAATCCGAAAAATTCCACGTTGATCGGGCCCGGCACCATTGCAATCGCTGTTGACGCATGCGACGTAATGGGAGCCGCAAGTATAGATTTCCCTCTTGTAGTTTTCTATTAATGGTCCGGGTGATCACTTCCTTGTTTGTCACACATTGCATGGTTGATAACGACGAATCTCGTGCTGTCACAGCTGCTCTGACAATCGCTCCATCTTCCCGTTCTACCGTCGCTCTAAGCCATCCGTTGCCCGCTTGCCGCTGAAATCTAACATTCCGGACCCATTCCTGTCAACATCGTCTAATTGCTTCATCGCTCCTACCCAAATGCCGAGCGATTCGTCGGTGTGCCTATCCAGCCTCATGCAGTCCGACCGCACGCTCTCTTTCAAACTCCTTCATATGCTCGTAGGGACCGCTAATTCGCCGGTGAGGCATTGTTACAATCAAGGTACGTAAACGCAATCTAAATCCACTGCACTTTCTGTTCCTGAAAGCGAAGTTCGCTCCTTATATACACCACTATTGTGCTCAGTTTCAATACGCTGTAGTTCCGACTATTCATTCATTGTGTGCGAATTTTTGATCATTTGCATATTCGGTCGACAGGTGTTTGCATGTACAATTTCATTACTATAGGACTATTTTGAGGACTGCGTTGGCTTTTTTTGTCTTAGAGTGTATATATATCCTCATTGCACACAACAATGTAACACTCATCTATTTCTGCAAACCTGTATTTCAGACATCCATTTGGTTATATTTCAGACAGTGGAAAATGTCACAGTTTAACAGAGAATCATTGAAATAATGTCAATACGCCAATATCTCTCAATTTAGTGTTTTAAATCTACTAATATTTATTCTGTATGTAAATGTAATCTAGCATAGATATATTCTACAATCACATATTTCTGTTAATCAAAAATGAATGGTTTTCTGATTAGAAGCATTTAGACAGTCTTGTTGTTTACCATATTATGATGATCGGAAATTTCATTTTCTTTGCTTTTATATTTTATGTTAGATATGAGATATTATTATATTCGCTAAATTTTCTTAGAGAAATAGTTTTATGACTGGAAAGTTAGATCACTACTGCAGATTTTTTAGGTTACTGGAGAATGCTAAACCCCAGATAATATTTTTCTAATATTGTTAATTTAGTATAGATTAACATAATTGTCCAAATACATACGTTTATTTAGCTATTATTTATTTAGCTATTATTAGCACTAAACGTTTATTTAGCTATTATTTAACATTCAGTATAAACTATATTAAACAAATTAAACTTATAACTCAGGTGTCAAACACCCCAGGATGTGGAAATAGTTTATCATTGGTATTTTTGAATATATTTATTCTCATATGTAAAGAATATATATAAAAATGCACATATATGAATAGACAAAAATTTAGCCTTGTTTTTAAACTTACTGCTAACTTCGCTTAATGTTCTAAACCTTAGAAAAATTTTAAAAATTTAAAAGTGTTTTTAATTCAGTTATTGTTACTTTCTTTATATACATAGTACGACGGTGTCGAACATTGGAATTCAAGTTTACGATTGGAGAGCACAATTCAATCATCCCTGAACACGAATCGAACATTTTTAGATGATGTCTGTGTGTGTATGTGTGTCTGTATGTGTGTGCGTGTGCGTGTGTGTGTGTGTATGCGTGTGTCAGTAAATCTGTGGAGAAGATATCTCACAAACGAATGGAGCGATTCGAATGAAATCTGGTACAAAAATTACAATCTGTGAATACTGACAGCCTATTGTTTTGCCTATTGTTGTAATCGAATGCTCAGAATATCCCTAAATTTTCGAGTGCCATTTTGAAAAAATCATCAAAAAATCAAAACCTTTAATAAAGTTATGCAAATAGACATTTTTCCTTAGAAAATGATTGGCATAAACGCTAGAACGCTAGCATGAACCGTTCTCGAGATATTGCACATTTTTCAAATAAATTTATCAAAAAATCACATAAATTAAAAAAATATTAACTATTGTTAAAAGTGTTTACTTTTCATATATAATATCATGCGATAAATTTGGTGACGGTGACATCATTCTTGTGGCGTGTTCCATCCATGAAAAAAGATAATTTGGGTAGTACTTTTGTATTTAAACACCAATAATCATTTATTTGCTATAACTTATTTCTTCGTCTATAACGCGTGGCGGGATTTTAGTGACGAATTTGGAGGAATGTAGTCAACATGGCGACTTTTTTTAATGTTTCCAAATTAACGAAAATGTCGCCAAATTGGCATAAATGACGCTAAACCAATAAAAATGACAACTAATTGACAAAAATCAATATCTTGGAAAGAATATAAGTACCTACTACAGGAATAATCTATTTTTAGGTGTGTAACATTTGGCAAAATTTTGGTGACGAATTTTTCGGAATATCTCCAACTTGCTGACTTTTTAAAAGTTGCCAAATTGACTAAAATGTCACCTAATTGACAGAAATTCACCAAATTGATGAAACCGACGCAAAATCAGAGACATGACGATTAATTGATGAAAGTACAATATCTTGGAAAAAACATAAGTGCCAAATGTATAATGTATAAATTGCCAAATGTGTAATTCAACGATAAAAACACAGTACCATGGATCTTATACATTATTATTTACTGTAAAAGGAGTAAATACATTGCGTTATATAAGGACAGTCATGCGCTGTCCACATCAGATTTTTTTTATAATTGTCACCGAATTTAAATTTAAATTATTTCCATGTGAGTGTGTTGTATAAGATTCCAATCAAATGAAATTGTTATGTAGGAATTTTGTTGTCAATTTACAAGATGTTTATATTTAGTAATAAAAATTTGACTACAGATGTGTAAAATACTAAAATTTTAATAAGATTTTCAGATTAAGCACAGAAAAGCTTTATAATTTATATTTTACTTTTAAACGTATCTATAATTTATTTATATCTTTATATATTTATATATTATTTTTAAAGTAGTGAAGGTATTTAATTCTAAGTGCAAAATAAGAAAAAATTGCTGTTGTCTTCCTGACAACTGGTTAAATGTGACCAAATGATTTCTCAATTAACTGAAGTGCACAATTACTGGAGAATATATAAAATTTTATAGAATAATATTAGTTCATGTGTATTTAAGTTTATGTAATATCGGTTACTATATTAGATGTTCAGAATAATATCAGTTTCAGAATAATTTCAGAATAATATTAGTTTATGTATATATAAGTTCATGTAAGTTTAATGGCAAGCATGTCTAGCATGCAAAAATCAATAAAAATCCGTAGGTACGTAATATTAAAAATCAAATTTCAGAGCTTGCCAACTTCTTGACATTGTTAAGCATCTTAAGACAAACTAATTAAAGTTTACTGTATGAAATATTAAAAAAATGCATGGAATTAAGATGCCATTTTCTTATATGAATTTAATTTTTAAAGAAAGGGCCATTGTTATTTAAACTATAACAGACACAAAACGTTACCACTAGTTTAAATATTGATGTCTTTCACACCTTAGAGACCAACTAAATTTGGCTGTGCTTTCATTAAAAGAAAAGGGTGATTTAGCAAGACTGGAGAACAAATGGTGGTATGACCGAAGTGAATGCAGAAATGGTGATACTAAGGTAAATGGAATTATAATTGCTTTTTATATTTCTTTTCTCTTTACATATCAGTGATTGTAACAGTTTTGAACCAAAACCAAAACTACCGATTGAGAAAACACTGCATGTGTTTCCAATTCGAGGAACTGTAAACCGAGAAATCACTGCATGTGTTTTGCTAAGTAATTTTTCTTAACACAAACTAAGGGGTTCTGCCATCTGCTCGCTCCACTCCCGCACTCCCTTCGGGAGGCTTCGCCTCCTACTCGCTGCGCTCGCAGGGCTCGCTTCATATCTATCTTTCCTAAAATTCTACTTCCAAAAATCTATTTTCTATCCCTGCCTATTTTGCTCAGGAAGGAACAGCAGGGATTTTTCTTAGTCCAGGGATTCCAAAAACTGAATTCCTTGATCATGAGCTCACTTCGAGAGTTATTTCATGCTAAACTGCAGTTTAAATCGATAAATGGTTTATTTCATCGTATTACCCTATTATTTCTCTATAAAGGTACCAAACTTCATATTTTTGTATGCTATAGTTTTTACGGTACGAGACAGATAAATCGCTAGACGTGCCGATGCGAAAAAAAGAAGTTCACTTCAGAAGTGCATAAAAAGTAAAATATCTCAAGAACTACATCGAAATTAAAAAAGGGTCCCCGTCCTGCAAAAATTATTCGTGATCTTTCTATTGTTAGGCTATCCAGGACGCGAAATCGCAACTCAAATATTTTGTCTTTGATTTTTGACATTAAATATTTCTTAAACTACAATATATATCAAAAAACAGTTTATATCAGGATATTCCCCAATATTTTTTTTACAAGTGTACCAAATTTGATATTTTTATGTGCGATAGTTTTTGCGGTACGAAGCAAAGAATATCGAGAAATGACAAATTTGTCAAACAGCGGCGGAGTCAGCTACTTTTTTTTAATATAGAGATATATTTTGATGATTTATTTGAAAGATTTTATACACCCGAAAAACATCCATTGGACAACGTTTTGTTTACTACTTTAAATATATTGTTCTGGATTGAAAAATGAAACTTCATTCAAGCAAAAATGTCCCGATGGTAAAGACAGAAATATTACAAAAGTTCTCTTATTTTAAATATGGTTAAAAATAAATTTATAATTAACATGATAAAAGTACTAGTGGTATTATTTATATGTAGCAATTCTGTGGTGTTCGTGAAGATATGCGATGATTATTAATTAAGAATATGTAAATACTATAATAAGTCAATTCCTATGATTTGTTTAAGTATTCTATGCACATAAGTATTCTTCATCTGCTTACTCTTCGCTTATAAAGTATGCGATACATTTTACTTATAAATAAAGTATGCGTTTTCTAGATGATTTGTTTAAGGAAATATATGGCCACACATTTGTCATTCTTCAAACTAAGACGATTCCTGCAACCTGCACTTTTGGGAATAGCAAAGGTATTTTGTTTCTATTATCAAACTGGATTGTATGCGTTTATGTCCTGCCCAAACGGTAAAAAAGTTAGGAAATAAATATGATAAATATAATTTTAATCAACATTTTTAACAATATTAAAATTTAGGTATCAAATACGCTTAAAAACTTGTAAACAATCTAACATATAATGAAAGAAAAACGAGAATGGGTGAGTTAAAAGAAAGATGTAGCCAACATTTTCGTCAACTGATGATCAGAGCTTCAAGCTCCACCCAATGATGACGCTATTGATAATTTCTTTGATGTTGAGATTAAAATCAATGTTGTTCGAAAATTATCAATGTCGCTTGAAAATTAAAACATTGAGTTGAAAGTTAAAAATAAGTTGCGTAACAATTTGTGTTAAAATTAATCACTTTTGCTTACATTAACCATTTATTTATTTTGACATTATCTACGACATCTAACACAAACGACCATTTACTTATTACCTGCTTTTCAGTTTTTTTACTTTCCCTTTATTACATGGTAATGCATAGGGAAAGTATAGGGATTCTACTGAAAATGAGTTTTTGATGAATATACACGTTTCGAGCACCCTTGAATACTGAAAAACAATTTTTAGTGACGTGTATGTGTGCGTGTGTACAGACACAAAACCTAAAAATTTTGAGATAGAGTGTATTCACTCTATCTCATAAATAATTCGACGAAATTTCACAAAATTTGGTAAGTACTCTATATTGTGGGTTACCCTGGTGCTGATTAGAGTTTAGAATGATTCTGAAAACTAGGGTCGGCCTTTTATTTTTCAAAATGCCCATTAAAATCGCCAAAATTTGAAATAAAGGACTAAGTAAAAGTATACATTTAAGTATAAATAAAAATGCAAAAGTATAAATTAAATACTTGTGTCCTAATTTTTGAGACGACGTGAAGCTGACGACATTTCACATTGTAGTTCAAAAACAATTAAAATAAATTTCTTGAAATTTGGTAGTCAAAGCACCTGTAGGTTTCTTTTGGTGCTGATTAGATTTTGGTATAATTTGATAAAATAGAATAGATTTTATTCTTTCGAAATGAACAGCAAATATAGTCAAAATCTGAAACCAAAGAAAAATATTTTGCTTGGACATAACAATTAAATTCTTGTTTTATACGTAATTTTTGACAAAAAATTAATATGCCAACTATAGGATAAATCATTCTTGAGTTATGTAGAAGTTAATATTAAATACGTGTCCGTACAATTTTATGCAATTGAACTTAATTTTACAGATTATGAAAACTTAATTTTACAAATTATGAAAACTTAATTTTACAGATTATGATTCAACCCATTAGAAAAAAATGTTATGTAGGCAGCACATGAATTTCCCTATATAATGCAATAAATTTACTTCTTTCACAATGATAAAATGACATATAATATCTGCGGCACAATGCTTTTATCGTTGAATTGAACATTTAGTGCTTTTCCGGATGATAACATGTAAAACTTTGTCAAAGTACCCGATTAACTTATATTTCACGTAACACTAAATTGACAATTATCAATATTGGTACATCTGTAATAAGTAATATATTAAAATATTTTATTAATTAATTCATCAATTTGGCGTCATTGTCGTTAACTTAGTTTTCAACTTTGACGATATTTTCGCCAATCTATAGCGAAATATTGCCAAGTTGGCCGTATGCCGCTAAATGAGTTCAAAGTTCGCCAAATTTATTGTCAAGCGTTACAGACAAACGAAGGAAAGACAATTTCTTATATATATATGACTGTTGGCGAATTGTTAGGCGTCAAAATACGAAACTATTGCAGAAATTATCTTCTTTCGTGTTTGGAACGAACTAAATTCACGAAAATGATGTTAACAAATTTCTCGCATAGTATTACACATGAAAATTAAATATATTTTGTAATATTTATTTTTTATTGCATGTAACTGTTTGATACATTTATATGAAAAAGAGCAATATCTCGAGAATGGTTCATACTAGCGTTCTAAAATTTATGTCAATCGTTTTCATATGAGAAATTACATAAGAAATGCTTATTTACGCAACATTATTGAAAATTTTGATTTTTTGATATATTTTTAAATATTTCATTCGCAAATTTAGGGGGGTGTATAAAATCAGTAGACTTCCAGTATTCACTGATTGTAATTTTTGTCCAAATTTCATTCAAAATGCATCATTTGTTTGTGAGATATTGTCTCCACAGCCTCACGGGACAAACACACACATACATATAGACATCGCCTCAAAAACAATCGATTCGAGTTCAGGGATACTTGAAACGGGCTCTTCCGTCGAGAATTTGAATTAGAATTTTCGACCCCATCACAATACTTTCCTTATGCATTATACTAAGCATATAGAGAAAGTAAACATCATATTTTTAACTACCAAATCGTCCTAATTGCACAGAATGACCAATACATATTTATGCAGCTTATAGTAGCTACACAATTGTTCGTTATGTTCTTACCATCTATACCGCTGCATACTGAAATTGTAACAGCAGAAAGGAAGGGTTGGCTTTCGGGAAAATAACAGTATGAGTTAGTATGAAAAAAAGAGATAACACATAGTAAATAAAAATGATGAATAAAAATACAGTCTGTGAGATATGAGGTAGGATATATCCCTCCGAGAGTGTAGTAGGTCTTAAAAGGTATGTTTTCATAAGTAAATTAATTTAATTCGGTTATTACGGTATTCTTTATGGCTAAGCATGTCTTGTCGCAGAATGCGAGAGCAGTATGCAAAATTTGAGTAAGAACGGATAGTTGAAATGAAGGAATGTGCATTACCTCCTCACGAGTATGCAGCTCTTGTAATTCAGAATCAGAAAAGATAGTATTGGCAACATTCAGTTGGAGACAGTATTGACAACATGACTCTAATCTACATTCGACTGAAGGAAATGGTCGGCAGAAGAAACTCATGTCGTTGGAGAAGAGCACAACCTCATTCGCAACTTGTCAAAAAGTTATGTTCTACGTTCGGAGTTGTCCACAAGCACTGCGCAACCCCGTTTGCGACAGAGTTCGTCGCTCACCTGACGTGTTAACTACACTTTACTTGATCATATAGACAGATGGACGTTGCAGGCTTCAATGGTAGAAACATTGCAAACACTGAGGTGACAGAGGTCTATGTTATCACCCAAGTTGCTGTTCAAAACCTCATGATTCATAAGAACCGAATTTATTTATGGACGCACCTTGGTGAATAATATTTGCGGGTATAAATTTTACAGCGTTACAAGGTCCCAAACTGAACTTGATGTGTCAGGTGCTATTGGTTTCAATTCACGTTATCAACTTATACGCATTGCATCTCGAAAACTTTTAAGCTGAAGTGCTACCTAACATTAAGAAAAGTTTTGTAATGCAGAAATCTCACTTTTTCTTTAACACCTAAACTTTGATAAATAAACAAGATCTACCCATTGCGCATAAACCGACACATCTAACTCATACGTTATCAATGTTCCGGGAACTTGAATTACTCATATGAATATGCAATCTAAAATGTACGACTATTGCGAGATTTATTTGATTGCTTTAGACAGCTGATACATATCTAACTTTATGAAGTTATACTAGTCCCGAAAAAACATTAATATTTTAACCGAGACAAGTTCACTGCTATTGAGGACATTGCATTCTCTTCAATGAGAGTACTTAACATTATCCTACATGGGGGAACCACGTATTTTCTACATTTTTTAAGCCTCATTACTTTTTTTCATTTATCAGGGTAACAGGAAACTTTGTAGATTAGTCTAAAGTCTATAGTGTTCCAGATTGAAAAGTCTATAGTATTCCAGATTTGAATCTCTGATGTATTAATAAAAGGATAACTGCTCTATTGACTGAATAATCCGGACTCGGGAGGTAGCTGTCACAACGGGAATTCCGAGGGCATCAGAAGTCACAACGGATTCCCGCCCGACACGGCTGACCGAGAAAGTCTAACTTTCTCAGAGAAATTTCTATTACCCAGGTTCTAAACACACCTCCCGTCAATTGGAAGAATTCCAATTGATGACCTGCGAAAAACCCAACCGAAATCCAAAATAAACAGGGAAAATACCTTTACCTTTAAGAATTCATCCAAAGTTGAAAAACATAAGTCTACACAATTTCTACACAAATAAAAACACAATTTAAATTCAAATCTAAAATTTATTAATTATTTAAGAAATGGAGTTAGCATATCAAATACAATTTCTGAATTAATAACTTAAAACCACTGGACCTCTTCTATCAAAATCATCGGCTCTTTGCCGGAAATAAAATATCAATTCAATAAATCATTAATACATTTTAAATTCACATATCAATCATATTAACTATGGTATGGTCATGGAGAGAAAGTCACACTCGAGGAACGCTTAAGGCTTAATTATCAATTTAATTCAATTCAATTATTTTACTTCATGGAATTAATTTAGTAGCAGTTTAGCTCAGAGGATCATGAGAATACATCAGGAGGTTCAGTTCGTCGGAACACCAGACAGTCGAGGCAGCAGCCTCCAATTACCGAAAAGGGGTCGCTTACCTCCATATCAGGAAGGACTCAGAATGGTTGAAGTCATCACATCCGCTAGAGTTCCCTCGGGGAGAAATCTTCCCCGTCCAAGGAGAGGCGGCAGGGTACGAGGGAAGGGTACGACACGAAGGGTACGAGCAACGACCCGCACAGGGCTCAGGCTTCATCTCGGACTTCAATCGAAGCGGTCTCCAGGCATCCGGAACAGGAGGTTCCCGGACGGTCAACGGCGGCAGCAAGCATCGAGGCTCGGCATCAGCGAAGTCCCAGTCAATGTAGTGGCGATGGTAGCGGCAGTGGCATCTCTCCCGACCCCCACAACACGGTAACTCAACCTGAGGGTTAAGTCCCGAGCCGACGTGGGTTCGACGATGTTTTCCAGGGAGAGAGCCCCGAAACAAGAATCACTCAGCTTTTAAACACTCCGGGTGGATCCAGGACCCGGCCAATTAAAATTTAAGAGGGGCTCACATCTTCACTTTTCCTCCAATCCAAAATTCTTTCATTTCAAATACATCCAGGGATCCGCCCCTACAAACGGCAAAGTTCAAGGCACGTGCAGAACCACACGAAATCCAGCACAAGATTGCATCACCCAACAAAGCGAAAAAAACATGGAGACAACTGTCTCCACCAGCAAACAAGTGCGACCTTGAGCGACGTACGTTGTTCCTCGAGTGTGAAAGAAATTATTATATGAAATAAAAAATGGCCACAATTCAATACAGATTCAAATAAATTTAAATATGGTAAAATATTTACAATGACATGAGGGTTCCAGGACACAGATTAATTAAATATTAATATAAAAGTTTAAAAGTACTGAAGTTATGCAATTTACAAAGGAGTGACGAATTCCGTCACGACAAAGCCATACAATTTTATTAATTCGTTAGCAATAATTTCATTTAATGTGGAATAATTAGACCCCTTTAGTGATATATAAATGTATTTTTATACAAATAAAAGTTTATAGATTGTCTCAATTACTTGTTACGGTCTTTAACATTTCTTACCATAACACTTCACATTTTTTAAATTCACTACTAAGCCATAAATTAGTTCATGTTAAGATAATTGTCAAGCATACTGGAAGACAAAACCATTAAAAACTTAAAAGATAAGTCTGAATAATTTTTCAAAACGTAAGTGAACTGTAATAAAATTGATGCTTCATTTCCTTCACATATTCTTATTTGATACTTTAGAAGAATTAAATATTCTTTAGAAGTATTAAATAATGCATTGAAACATTATTTGTAACTATGAAGTTGTTTTGGTGTTTGTTAGTTTCAATGTACAGTTAGTTTATTTCGCAACTTTGTCCATTTATAGTGTTCATTATTATGAGCTAGGTTTCTAAATTAGTTGGATTAGTTGGGAAGGCAGAATACGAATTAAATTATTACATATGAAATTATATTTTAATATATATGTGCAGGTTTATTTATTTTAGTTCTCATTAATAAAGGCTCTTCACACAAATACAGTCCTGCCACATGTTAAGCTACCACAAGCCTTAGAGTTGGTCGTTTGGTCTGGGCTTTCAACACAAATACAGTGACAACTCTCTGAACCAATATGTCTAAATAACAGACGTCTCATAATATAGATAGTTTCTCAGTTCCTCAAACCAGATACGTTCAGTGTTTTTTTCAGGCATACAGCATACATACAAAGGGCAAAGCCCAATCCGAGGGGACATTTTATGTTACCGATCCAAATGTTTGTTATTCAGGTGTTTAAAAAAATGTGAGCAACTGAAGTTTTTGTAACCATTGGTTGCAGGCTCACAGTTCCAATTACGAAAGTGTTTTAAATAAATTTCGAAATTATGCAATGGTATTTTAAATCATGTGCTTTTCTTAAAAAGAATAAAAATAATAAAAATAAAAAATATATATAACTCCTCTAGCGAAAAACTTTATGCAAAAATGTTGCCTATTCCGTATTTAGTAAAACTAACAAAAAATTGGTTGTAACACCATGAAATTTGACATAGTTATCATTGAGAAATAAAGGGGGCATCCACAAATTAACTTGAGTGCAAATAGATGAACTAAATATCTACTAAAATTAGATATACTAAAGATCTACTGAAAATAAATGAACTAAATATCTACTGAAAATAGATGAACTAAATATCTACTAAAATTAGATCTACTAAAGATTTACTGGAAATAGATGAACTAAATATCTACTAAAAATAAACTAATTATCTACTAAAAATAAATTAATTATCTACTAAAATTAAACTAATTATCTACTAAAAATGAACTAAATATCTACAAAGCAAATAAATCTGCTAAATGATTTCTGTGAATCAATGTAATTTGTGAAGGTCCCTGGATTAATGAATTGCCGTGATTACAAGCACTGAAAAGTCACAATAAAGTGGTGTAAGTCAGGAAGATTGACAATTTATTTCGCTTCAATTTCCACTTTTAAGACCCAATGATTTTTTTTAATTTCATTAAATGAAGTATGGGCAAGATTTTTGTAATTTAAGTTTTTCAATCAAAAGGTTGTATAAAAATTTAATTTTTCTTAATTTTAATTTAAATTACTATTACATTATTTACTATCTTAAAGCATTTGTGCAAATAAAACTATATGTCTACAACCAAAGGTTCAGATATGCTTCCATTCTTTACTTTTTAAACAACCTGTAAATATATAAAATATGTAATAATTTATAAGTAATTACTATATAAAGTAACTAAGTATATAGAAGTAAGTACTATTAAGTAATTATTTCTATATATGTAAATATTGTAGTTAAAAAGTAAATTGGAAAATATGCCTCTCAAAGATTCCATTCACTTCCCACACCCTCCCGGCCACAATGTCCTGAAATCAAGGCTGGATACATTACATTATGGAAGTATCTTTAACAAAAAGTATTTTTAAGAACAGCAAAAGTCTTAATTTTTAAGGTTTCTGCGCGAGGTCATTATATTAAAGTTTCACTGTGTATTACTAAAATGTTAGTACAGCAATATTTATGTTTATTTCTCAGGAATCTTCTCAAAATGAGCTAACCCTGAGCAACGTGGCCGGCTGTTTTTATATTCTCATAGGAGGCCTTGTCCTAGCGATGATTGTTGCTCTGCTTGAGTTCTGCTACAAAGCAAGAATAGAAGCTGTTAGATCCAAGGTAAGTTATTTTCTTAAATGTATAAAATTAATAAAAATGGAAATTCGTCTAAAAATTTCGAAATATAATAATTTATTTGCAAAGTAACTAAGTAACTTCTATAAAACTTGCGAAAATTTTAAATCCAAAAATTTTCTGGAAAAAACTTGATTAGATGTGTATATGTTTAAACATTTTAAAACTATATTTTGGGAAAATAAAACAATCAAAACACATATCGCAAAGTAAATTCGAATATACGCATGAAAATAGTTTCTGGTTCTAGGTATATAGAAGTAAGTACTATTAAGTAATTATTTCTATACATGTAAATATTGTAGTTAAAAAGTAAATTAGAAAATATACCTCTCAAAGATTTCATTCACTTTCCACCCCCCTCCCGGCCCCAATGTTTCTGAAAGGTTCATAGCAGATATATTAGAGTTCAGTTTTATTACGTAAAAATCCTGCAGAGTTCGAATTCACATTTATCCAACAATGTCTCAAAGTTTTTTTTATTAAATATGTTTCTTTGGAAAACACAATACTGTCAAAAATATAAATATTTCATTTTAATAATTAAGCTTTGGATGCAAACCTAAATGTTTTAACATTTCTAACAATTTCAAATATATATAATTTTTTAACATTTTTTAAAGAAAAGCTTAATTTTAGAAAACATTAATTTTGTTAAACATTAAATTTAATTGTTTAATATTTTTGTCATAAAACCATGAGCCAAAAATCAAAAATTTAAAGCAACATGTACAAACTGAAAAACTATTGACAGATTTAATTATTCTTCCTTAGTCAATGTCTGTTATAAATTAATGAATCAGTTGACTCTTGATGAATTCAATCAATTAACTCTTGAATGACGCCTGATCAATTGACTCCTAATCTATTTGACTCCTGATTAGGGTTAATATTTTATTCTATGCGAATGCTTATCGTATAGAATATTTTATATACGTCATGATGTGAATTTCTAAACTTTATTTCCTACGTATATGTAGTTACCCATTTCATTATATAGAGGGGTTCCGAGGAAAGTTCGGTGGAGAATTAATAAGTTAGGGTAACAAAATCGAAAAAATAGCGATATATACGAAAAAATCCTATTACAAAGTTGTAGAACATTGTCTAATTATTAGGAATAGATAAAAATCGCTGCAAAAGTCATTTATTTGACAGAAAATGGTTATTGGCAAACTGTTGTCCTATTCGAGAATGTTAAAATGGGCAACACTTACATGCACATACATCTAATGTTACAGCCAGTTAAATATACTCTCTAATAGCAACAGTGCGCATTTGAATTCAAGTAAGAGTATTTTCGCGTTCTTTGTCAAGCATTGCAGATGTTACTGTGTTATGGTCGTTAATGGCACGTTTTATAACCAGTATTTCTTTCCGCATAAGAGTTTCTGATGCCGATTTTTACTAATTAGTTTATCTCTTGCAACTCTATAATTGACATGTATCTTCTATCTCGCTTTTTGGCGAACCCTTTATCCTATTTTTTAAAATTATCCTCTAGGGTTGCTACGATTACCTTTATTTGGTCGGTTATAGTTTCTTTACCATAGATGGACCTAACGTGTATGCACTCATGGACCTTTATTTACAGAGTTATGGAAGTGCTTAAGGACTTGCTTAGGAATATTATATATTCGATTTCATTATGTCATCATAAATGTTCGTTACACTTTATAATTCGAAAATGTTTATTTCTAAGTACAGGTTATAATATAATTGAGTATAGGTAAAAAAATACTTGAAATATTTAAATGATTACTTTTCATACAATTTACTTAAAATACGATAATTAAAATGCTAGTTGTCAATTATAACACTGTTATAGATTCGTATTTCTTTTACTTTCAGATGAGTATGTGTGAAGCCATGGCAAGCAAAGTCCGGCTGTCTATCACAGGAGGAAATGACACCGAGAGAGGACGGGTAATGAGTGGCTCTGTCTGATTGGTACAAAAGATAATTTTTTACATAATTTACAACACAAATATACCGCTCACGGCATTAAACTTCTAAGTTGCAAAGTCGAGCCAAACTCGGGCGATAATTTTGCTTTACCCTTTAACATCGGTGAGGATTATCTGCAAACACATTAAGATTCCGAAGACGCCCTTGCATACATATACATCTAGCGACAAAATGTCTTCCCTCTTAATGGCGGTGTTGTAGAATCTACGAGTGGTATTGATCGTAAGTTATTGTGAGATAGATGTTCTGCCCACTTTCCGTTGCAACTAAAGTGCGCAAATTGATGCTCTCGTATTGAAGAGTTCCTTATTATTTGATACCTATTGTAAGTAGAGGGCGACTGAATTACAATCTGTGAAGTACTACAGAGCCCTTATCTTCTTAACAATAGTTGATCTGGCATGTAGCTCATTAGATCAGGTTTCCTATATGGATCAAAACCGTGATTGATGGCAAAATTTTAGCCACCGTGCACAAATTACTCTTAATCATCTCCCCCCTCCCTCGAACATGGGGAAAAACATTTTTTTCTAAAATACATCCGACCGATCGGGCGTCTGTTCGATGTTTGCATGTAGAGACGCATGGGATAACGTTTGACGTTAAAGAGTTAAACGGTTTACAAAAGTGTGGCTTGATGACGCTGTATTACACTAGTTTTAAACGTACTAAATGAAAATTTATAAGATGGCATACATAAAATTATGTAAAAAATTGGCTTTTATCCATCCGCTTACAACCCTTGGTTTCCTAAAATCTCTCACATGCATCTCTCCCGATAAATATTATACTATAGAATCCCTAACAAAACATGATTACTATACGATTTCCGTACATAAATCAACTACACATAGATAAATCCCTTAAACACACATCCTTTCAAAACAAGACATATTTATCCAATAAACTGCAAACACTCTATATTTTAAACCAAGAAAATAATTAACAAGGGTTTTTCTTGTGTAATATTTTATAAATAACTGTACGTAAAACACAATTTCAAATGTACTAAATTAGTGCACAAGATACGCGGTAGTACAAAATGTGCAAATAAATATGTTTATATAATTATATATTTTTACATTCGTTAGCTTATTGGCTGTAAACTGCAACTTTATAAAATAGAGTGAGTTATCTGTTTATACATGAATATTTATTTAAATAATACTATAATGTCCGTTTAGTTGTACAAAGACTCTAAAAGTCATTGCTACATATGCCTGTAATAATTACCTCTCCTAAAACTATGTGCCAATAAATTTATGCACATCCAGTATTACGCACAATCAACACTTTGTAGGTCGTCCTTATGCAGCATATGCAGCAGCAACTCGTCTATGCATTGATACGACTTAGGCACAATAAATGTCACGTGGAATGTTGGCCTATCACTTTTTGAACAACCGTCTTCAGCTGATCTTTTGTCGAGGTTCGCGTTTCCACAGTTATTTCTCAATAACAGAGCAGGATCCTCGATTGGCTTTTGATTGGGCGAATTTGGGACTCAAACCGAGCTTGAACCTGATTTTGACCCGAGGTCCAAAGATGATGGATCGTGCAATATGAGGCTTGACTAAGTCCTGCTAGAAGACCGCAACTCCTTGTGAACGAATTTGGGCCACGGAAGGCTGAAAATGCTGCCGCAAAATTGCCTACTGGCTTTGTAGATTTACAATTCCATCGTACGTAACCGAATCACCAAAGCTAGATTACACGAAACATACCATACATGTGCACAATGCCTGAGGACTTGACTTCTTGCTTCACACTGTTTTGGGTGACTCCTTTATTTGACTGGCAATTGACTCTCCATCTGATATTTCCATATAGGACTGGAAAGGGCGACACATTAAACCAAATCCGCCTTTGCCATTAATCTTTCGCCCAGGGTAGGCGGTTCTTACTCAATGTAAGCCGCTTTTATCGCTGAACTTGCCTTAACGTAGACTTTTGTTTAGTCTTTTATGAGTCATAGCTCATATCATAAAGTCTGCTGCTGGGTATTTGTGCTGCTAGCCGGTACAGGACTATCTATGTCTTCGCTCCACAGTTTTGCATCTTCCACGAACGTGTCAAATTGGTATTTCATGACAAGGCGTTGAAAAATTCAATCGTCCCTAGCAGTAATCGCTAACGGTCTGCCATTTCTGCATCTAGACGTGATGGAACCTGTTTCCTCGTTGTGTGACAAAAACGTTCTGACAGTAGACTCGATAAAATACTATTCTCGCGAAATCTGCTGCATAGATGATAAATGCCGCCGTTTCTGGAGGATATATTTGCGTACTTTTAATATTATTCTCTATATTTCCATTTCTTTTCAAGTTTTAAACAAAGTAGAGACTGCACCAAATTTTGTACCGCCTTTCATTTGCATATTGTCGACTGCTGAAAATATAAAGCAATAAAAATGTGCATGTCCAGCAAAGCAATATCTTCCGAGAGATGAATACGCGTAAATTTATTACCCCTAAGTTTGTGGAGAAGCAATGTTTTCAAGCATATAACAAGATACCGGTTACAGTTTTGGTACCAATTTTTCTTCAAAAAATATAGCTCAAATGAATATTTTGTTTATTAAATGATTTCTTTACATTTTATAAAATAGCTACGTATTGTGTGCACATACATTTATTGCTTCAGAAAAAGTATTAACTTCGTAGTAACATAAGAAGATGTTTAATAAATCCTCCATTATAATCACGAATATCATGCTTTGTTTACTTTAAATTCAGTATTTCATTTAATTTCTGTCCCTTTTGTGAAATACCTGCAATACATTTTGTAAGTGCTCCAACATTTTTCTATCAACCTTTTCACAAAGTTTCCTGTACATAGACTACTTTAAATTTGAAATTTCTATTGATTTTCTGAAATGCTTTTAGTTAACATTTAGGGAACTAACTCGTTTACACATTAAGACAAGTTTCTACACTCCTTGAAGTTTAAATTGCAAAGAAAAGGATGGCTACTGTAAAAATTGATTGCATTGAAACATTCATTGAAACGAAAAAATGCTTAGATTTTTTAATATTCAACAGTAATATTCAATAGTTCACCCAAAGTCAGGTGGTTGTACGAGCCTAAATACATCCTGGGATTCCAGTTATAATTTGGTTTCGGAGTCTGGATGCATTTCTTCAGCAAGGGAGAATTGATCTCCCATGCAGAACATAGTGTACCATGAACAGTCAACAAATTCTGAAAAGTATCAGTGAGCGCTGTACTCTCCGGAAAATTCACCCTTGTGCATAGTGGTAGGCCACAGAAATTACGAGTTAATAGATATAACTACTGGATGTTACCATGACAAAAATATATCACTTATTCATTCGATAAGTAATTCTACACTTTATAATTACCAGCCGTCCAAATCGTCACCTTACACCTTTCTGGTAGGTCGGACGGTCTGGGTCTCAACACTATATAATTAAACCACTATGCACAGTGTCATGGCGGTTAATTATGAAAGCTTACTCACTTGTTGACGACGTCAGCAAAATATGAACAAAACACAGTTTGATATGCTAAAACAATACTAAAGCTCGTCTATTAATATAAATTTTAAATATTTTATGATCGACTGTCATCTCGCTATACACTAGGAATGATATTTTTTCGAAAATTCTATGTGGCTATTGAAATAAAGTCGCACTTTGCGGACCTTGTAACGTGTAAAAAATTAGGTTACATGGATTAATCTTATGTGGGCATATTTCAGACAGTTTTAATTCTTTTTTACTAAAAAAATTCCCAAAACCAATCATGAGGATGCAGATACTTATTTACTTGTTATCACATAAGGAGGCGGGTATGTGCTTCTTTCGTTCTTATTTATTGTAAATCTATTTCTACTGTTACATTTTGGCATAATGATCTTCTAGTTCAATAGATATGACTTAACATTTTTATATTCGAAAGTAGATTCCTCATTCATATACCTCTATGTAATGCTTCACCACCTGCAAGCAATGTAAGCCTGCCACATGAGTGTGATATTGGCATAACAGTCCATGCTCGTTAGTGCTCTTTACTCCTCATTCAATGATGAAGTCATCCGTAAGATGTTATCGTGTGATAAACACCTTCGTAATAAGTGCATTTTCCCAATACATAATTTGGGCATAGTCAGCTGCATCAAATGTTAGACAAGATAGTTGAAACTCAAATATTACTTCCCGAACAATCTTCCTCATCACCAGAATAAGGCAATGCGCTTATCGCCACATCTCTGTTCTCTCGTCCTTTACCATGACCAGCAGAAAATTTCTTAGATAAAGAAAATATTATGTGGAGGGAAGGTATGGACGATGCACTTCACACACCTTCTAAGCCGGCCACTCAAACTGTTGCTGTAAACCTTTAGGTCAGTCGGGTGGTCTGGGTTTTAGACTTTCGACACACCTTCTTAGATACCACGAAGCAATGATTATAGTCCATAAATAGTTAGTACCATTTATAAGGAGAAGAATTATTACGAACCAACCAAGACCATATTCTTTTTCTACAAATTTATAAATACTGTTATGGCTTTTAAAAGTTTATTTTTCAATATTTACGGGCCTCATGAAAGTGGCGGAATACACATCGTGAAAAATTATCCTTGATCTATGTTGCTAGTGGCTAGGCTAAATTAAAAGTTATCTTCTACAGACAGGAGTACATACTATATCAAGCATGTACTGTATTTCTGTAGTCAAAGGTTATCCTTAAATATCCAGAAGAATTATAGGTAATTTCTTAAAATTTCGGCAGTAGAATTTTTTACAAACTCTTAAAAATGTGCTGAAACAAGTGAAAAGGGGCAGTTCGTTGACTTATAATATATACTATGTGCATTCACAGAAGTTATAAGTGGTAGGAATCGAAGCATTCTGCGTAAAAATATTGCATTGTTGTTCAAATGCTACACAATGGCGGCAGAGAGCGCCATCATGGTGGTAACCGAGATTGTTAAATAGATTTGCATATATTGAAAATTTACATACATATCATACATTACATACATACATTACATACATACATACATTACATACATTACATCATTACATTACATACATACAGGTCTGTCCTTGTATGTGGCTTAGCCGTGTTTGACGTAACGATTTGTTAAGGAATTTTGAGTATTATTTTGTGTTTGCCAATGTGCTCCAATAATTTTGGGCGTTTTCATGATTTTTGCTACGTGTAACACATATGTCTTACAATTGTCCATTAAGTGATCCTCTAAAGGTCTCTGAACACTACTTCTAGTTGTGCTCGTTAACAAAGGTGGCCCATGAGTCACTCCTTTTTATGGACAGCTGTAATGACTTTTGTGGTAAAAAATAGTTTACACTTCTTAGTCATTTATGAACCAATGAGTATTAAGGGTCCTGTTATAGGGGAAAATACAGGGTGATTCAAAAGTCAGGAAAAACTTTAAAAATTAATAATTTATGAACTAATAAAAATAAATAGATGTCGTTTGCACAGAAAGAATGGAAATGAAGCCGGATTTTGTGTCAAGAAAAAAAATATTAGTAGTATAATTTACATTTCTACCAACATATGGCGCTGTATTAGGTACCTAGTTTACATTACATAGGATAAGATATATTACATAGGACAGAGCGACTACCACTACTATCTGCTTCAAGAATGGCGTTATCAGCTACAGCTGCTCTTTTTATACCGTCTGATAATTTGCATAATCTGATATCTGTACCTAATACAGCGCTATCTGTTGGTTAAAATGTAAATTATATTAACAATATTTTTTTCTTGACAAAAAATCCGGCTTCATTTCCATTCTTTCTGTGCAAACGACATCTATTTATCTTTATTAGTTCATAAATTATTAATTTTTAAAGTTTTTCCTGACTTTTTGATCACCCTGTACTCCTTGATTTTGCATTTATATTTCGAGGAGTGTATTTTAAAATTCAGACATGGCGATTTCGCTCAATTATTCCTTTTACATATTTTTTCTGCTAATTACGTGTATTTTCAGCATTATTATCTTTGTTATCATTCTTTTATTTTACAGCCACAGTATTTTCTACCAACGGAACCTCTTGTAAGCTCTGATGGGCTATGTGAGCAAGTCAACTATCATACTATGGTGTAACTGACATTTTTTCTAATCAGCCTTCATGGAGGCATATTGCAGTTTAAGCATTTGTATGTAAACAGACATATTGCTTTAACAGCATGAATGTTTGTCTGTATGCAGTTCAGACATTTTCATTTATGCATTTTATTGTGAAGTGGGAGTACCCGATTTTGTGCAAAGAATGAAATTTATTATATTTCAATGTGAAGATTTTGCTTTAAAAATATTTTTTTACACTTATTTTCGCAAAATCTTTGAAGTTCTTTTCATGTTCATGTCAAGAGCAACTTTGAGAAGACTTGGATCCTAAATATTAGTTCAAGGTGAATAAAGTATTTAATATTTTTGACTAAAAGGGAATATGAAGCTAATAAAGAATACAGAAAGTTATATATATATATATATATATATATATATATATATATATATATAATTTTGTTTGTTATCAAACATAATTTTTTGTTTGGGGGTTTCTCACCATCCTGTCAGCAATATAACAGTATAAACATATGTGTTCATAAGATTATAACTTTACGTACTTTAGTGGAAAGCATAGATTCAGAAATACGGAAGGGTAACAATCGCAATCGAGCAAACTCAGTACAGCAGTACGGTCGAACAATAGAAACACCAATTTCAGAATAAAGATATCCTAAAATTGTCAATATTGGGCCAACAACTGTACATATGAAATGCAGTCCTCCCCCAGCCTCTGACTTTTTCCGGTATCTCACCATTATCCTGAGCTAGAAAATTCATTTTTTCTATGATTTTACTTTTAGGTCATAGGAAAAACTACTACGAAAATATATTTCTGCTACCTGAATATAGATATGTTGACCTATTGGTCTGCTCGACTTTGTAAAGGTCGAATTTGGATCTTCTTTTAGCACTTTACAAGATAGTTGGAAAGTGTTTGTGACTTTGTTCATCCTGTCTGTCCGTTCGCACGATAACTGCCGTAAAAATGACTTTATCAAAATATATGTTGTTGAGACGGTCTGTGGGACTTCTTGAAATGTAAATGAATAAAATTGCCCAATTAGTTTTGGATTGAATCCGGGTTGAAAAAATTAAATACATTGAAGGGATCTAATTTTTCAAGCATATTTTAAGCAAATTTAAAATTCACAAATTGCTTCGAAAATTTTAGGATATATTCAAATTATCCCATAAAATATATAAAAAAAATTCAGCAAAATATGTTCGGTAGTTTTTTAAATAAAAATTAAAATAATAATTGCACCCATATTATATGAAGAGATCTCTCACGTGACCTTCTTCAAAATAAAATATGGCATCCATCTTTTTTCCAAGTGTCAAAATCGTGATTTTTAAAGTTCTTTTTAATTTATATTTAGTGTTGCATCTGTCCTAAAACCGCTTTATTTTTAATTTTTTTTCTGTGCATCTATATAATGGGCCAAGGGAATTACAATATTTTTTAGATTAAATGATCATCAAACTTTGATTATTTCTCCAACGAAGCCAAATTTTCACTTATGGAGAATGTAAACACATCAAGCTGTAAGATGAGTTGTATAAGAATTTTTGAATTTTTTTAACGCAATATCATTTTGCTCTGGAATCTGCAATATAGCTGATATGAATGAAATATTCATTGATTTTATATAGAGAAGCAGGCGGTTCTATAGCGTTGCTTTTTTCGAGGAAGTTTTAAGCATGGAGTTAGAAAGTACTTTTACGTCCATGGTTTTAAGTTTTAAAGTAAAATAAATTATTGTAGTATTTTTTATAATTTTAAAAATATCGCCGCTGAATGAAAGGAATGGAAAAAAGTTTATGAATGAAATATTCACTGCTTTTATAGCGAGAGCCAGGCGATTTATATTTTGATGACGTCATTTGAATAAAGTTAATTTGTTTTCGATGAAGTTTTCAAATATAATAAATTATTGTAGTATTGTGATAATTTTAAAATATCTCCGCTGAATGTATCGCGTTTTAGAGATGTTTACATAAAATTGCATTGCAGTTAAGAAGTGTTTCATAATCAATGCTTTATGCATGATTGATCTTTCTTGTCTTTAGAGGCCTTTGATTTACTCATATCCGAGATAGGTACGCTAAAACCATTTCGTGTCTTGGAGCCCTAATCTGAGTTTTACCGATTGTTTCACTATGTTTTTTTATTTTAAGTTCCAGCGTTCTGACTACCTAACCTTCTGAAGACCTAAACTTCACTTATACTCTATTTCCCAATTGCTGTTATTTATTTTGTGTTTTGTGGTCTAACGGTTATTGGCATTTGATTTTGTTTAATGACTTTGAACTTATTTAACAAATTCCGATATAAATAATATTTTTCGAAGCCTTTTTCTAATATTTTTTGCTTTTTATATGCATTTACAATCTTTAATTTAATAAATTTACTCATTATTTAATAAGTATTAAGGATATTTCCATTGTACAATGTCAATAATTTGGAAGTTTTGCGTATATTTGTTTGAAATTTCATGACTCAGTGTTAATATTGGCAAAAAGCATGCATTCCAATGTAATAAAATACTCAAATCCGGTATTGTATTTCTACTGTCGGAATCACATGTTTGCCTAGATTATAATCTTTCACTACTATGCCTACCAAACTGTTATAGAAAATAGTATATTTAAATAATTTTTAAGCTAAAAACTAATCGTATATTCAGATGCTAAATTTCTTTTATTCGAATGAAAAAATGTTTTTTTAATTATATATAAGATATTTTATTTAAATCAATTGAAACATTTTTACCCTTCCGTAAATAAATTCAATGGAACAAATGTATTTTCTGCTGACAAATATTTAAACTCCCTCGAAAATTATTCTTTCAGTTAGATATAAATTTAATTTTAGACTGTACCGTATGAAATACTATCTTTACTAATAATTAAAAATACACTAACACTGCCTGAGTAAATAGAAATGATCTATTTAAATTACTAAATATTTGCTTTTTGTTATAATTTTCTATTTTAATAATTGCTGAGTTTAGTTCAGCATATTGCCTTATAACAACCTTGGAAACTCTTTAATCAAGTTTGAATTGCAAAGATAACTGTAATGAAAACCTTGATATTCTAAACCTTAATTTGGACAGTAATTAAAATAACGATGTTAATAAAGTAAATTATGAGAATGGAAATATACATAACATTTTATTGTTTGCTTAAAATTGTTTGGTATTAAAATAATTTTGGATATTCATTCTTTTTGGCCTCAGATTTCCTTTAAACGTGTAATTTTCTTCTCTTTAGTTGTCTGACACTTTACATGGCTTTTGTTACAAATTTTATAAATTGCAAACTGTATATATATATACACAGGGTGAGTCAGAACTCTTGGGCTAAACTTTCAGGGGTGATAACTCACATCTAAACAAGCAATTTTTGTCATTCAAAGAAGGTCGTAACGCAAGAGGTGAACCGCTAGACGTCGCTGACATTGAACGCAATGACGACTGCGCCAGAACTAGCTAGGGTTTAAGCTGATCGTCTGATCTCTCTTGTCTCGACTTTTTCTTATGAGCCATATGAAAAGTCTCATCTACGATAGCCCCATCGACTCCGATGAGGACCTTGTTGCTAGGATTGCTGTTGCTGCCGGCGTTGTCCAAGATATACCGGTAGTTTTTGCTAACGTGCGCCGCTCGCTATTTTTGTCATGCAAAGCAGGGTCGTAACACAAGAGGTGAACCGTTAAGTGGTAGCTCATGAAATGAGGAAATGATGACTCTCTCGTGAAAAGAGGAAACACAAAAATGGCAGAGTAGGCACGAAGTACGTTTTACTGACAAAAATTGCAGAATGCATAAACAAAGTTACAGAGATTGCTCAAAAGTGCGACCACCAGCAGTAATGCAGGCTTCACACCTGCAACGTAGTGAGCGGGGCACGATAGCAAAAGCATCCGCCATATCTTGGACAACGCCGGCAGCAACAGCAATCCTAGCAACAAGGTTCTTGTCGGAGTCGATAGGGCTATCGTAGATGAGACTTTTCATATGGTCCCATAAGAAAAAGTCGAGATAGGAGAGATCAGGCGATCAACTTAAACCCTGGCTAGTTCTGCGCAGTCGTCACTGTTTTAGTGTTAACGACGTCTAACGGTTCACCTTTTGCGTTACGACCCTGCTTTGTATGACAAAATTGCTTGTTTAGATGTGATTTATCCCCCCTTAAGTTTCGCCAAAGAGTTCAGACTCACCTTGTATATATTATTTAATGCATTTCCAACTGCATTATGAAAATAGTCATATTTCTATTGACTTTCAGTACAGCTTATTAAAAAACTATGTGTTAAGGTACGGAAATTCAAACATAAATCAACACAACTGAACTTTTAAATGCTTCTCTTGACCAATCTTTTCTACCTGTGATAAGAGTTAACATTTTATTATACTGTTATTAATGTATGAATAACATATTTCTACGTTTCTTCTTGTAAATGATAACTTAGAAAATAAATAATTCTTATTTAATATTTTATAGGGAAAATTTTGAATATTGCCCTAATAATTATAATGCATAAATCATAAATATAATTTTCTAACTCTTCAGCAAGAAAGTTTGAAAATAATCTTTTTGAAATCAAAATATATTAAAACAAAAATAGAATAAGAAAGATAGTGTTAGCAACAACAGTCAGTAGAAATTAAGTCTCATATCATGAAGAAAATTAGAAAATATATTAGTTAAAACTAATATTTAATTGTCAAGATTCTTAACAAGTAGACATTGTGGCTATCAATATAACGAAAAGAATGATCTGTGTTTTTAAAGGAAGCATATATATCTTTACAAAAGTAAAAATGAGGATGACAAGTACATGTAATATTATATGTAAGTAATTTTTTTACATCTAATCAAGCATATTTTTTGCATTAAAGATGATATTACTGAAATGTAATTAAGATATAAAGCGTGGATCGTCTTTATTTTACAAAAATATCGTATATTCATTTTGAACAGAATTTTCAGCTAAACGCAGATCAATAGATGTCTATAAAGTTAGTACTAATTTATAGAAGTGCATTAAATGGAATTTAAAGTTTTCATATGTATGTGAATTTATAGAGATTTAGTAACATTTCAAGGAAATGTGAAATGGTAAAAAAAAACATTGTTTCTATTAACCCTACCCCCAAAATGTACAGTCATCACCTATTGGGACACCCTTTATTCTTTTCTACCATGCTGTACATGTTCATATGCTAAATATGGAATGTAAGTGTTTTGTATAAAGTTTTTAAAAAAATGTGTTTAATACTTTTCTTGGGTGAAGTGTGATTTCCTTTAGTTGAAGAAAGACATTGCTGAATGGTAAAATGTTATAAGTATCGAATACAGAAAATGAATGGTAAAGTCTTAAAGACATTCCTTAAATAATAAAATTCCTATATACAGTAAAAAGCTTTTAGTGACCAAAATTTAGTAAAATTATATTTAATTAATTGCCTAATCTAGAGACTTTTACGCAATACCAACAATTCTATGTACGTACTTTATTAAATAAGATTTTTACTTTTGTGCATCCACAAACTGGTGAAGACAGCACTTGAAATTGATGACAGCACTTGAACTCATCATTTTGAAAATCAGGCTGAACAGAAACCAGATCGACTTGCTTATAAGTTTTAAATTTACATAGATTTTATCTGATAGCGTAAGGAGTAAAGTTTGCGAAAGTATACATGTTTTACTTTTAAGATAATTTTGCTCCAACGAGATTTACCTGAAGAAAACTTCTAAACTTTCTTCTGGGTTAAAACAACAAGTTTTCTGATTACCCACTGCTCATTATAATTGCAGTCTGGCATTAATAACAATGGTATCACATCAAATTCTTAAGTAATATTTCCCTCTATTCAGTCATGTAAGCTGCAGAAGCATATTCCGACAAGATGTTTTAATATATACAATAACGTTTACAGATACGTATGAGTTGTGGTAACATTAAAAATAAATACACATCATAAGGACTAATGTGAACCATTAATTATTAATAAGTAAAAATATTTTGTTTAAAGATTAAGGAAAACATGAGAAACGTGTATCGTTATAATTTTAAATGCATCCTTATTATATCATATAATATAAGACTAAACCACATTAATAACACTGATATAATAATTATTTTTAGCAATAAAATTGTATTGTTTAAATCGATATATAAAAAATAACTCCTCTGTTTTATTAATTTTTATGATGGAACACTTTGTATTATTTCACTATCTTTCTGTGCATGTATTAATTTTTGTTTTTCAATGTAATGTAAAGCGATATTTGGTTTACAATGTATTCACAAGAGAGGAAAATAAAATGCATTTAAATATTGGTGGGGCTGGAACTCAAATGCATGAAATAATAAACTGCCACTAGTTACATAGTTAATTCTCTAATGCTCAATGGTATCGAATGCATTATAGTCCTCAATTAAAACGTGCTTTTAAAATTTCCTTAAAAAATACATGACAATACGAATTAAAGTATTCCTATTCAGTACCATTCACAGAAAAACCAGTGGGCAGAATGCCCACTGGTTTTTATATATATATATATATATTCTTTTTTGAGATAAAATTTGTTTTATGAAAAATAATTAAGAAATTTAAAATATAATAAATACACCCTTGCTCAAAAGTTAAGCAACAAAGTGTAAAAAGCGGATATATTAGTATTTATTCGAATTTATTGAAACTTTCACAGATCATGGGGTGCGCAGCAAAAAGCACCAGCGTGGGGGAAATGCAAAGAAAATTATCAATAAATAATTAAATAATATAGATAAACAAGAACATAAGATTTTGGGATGCAAAAGCGGTTCATTGATGGAAGTCACACGGAATGTGATGACCTCTGCTGAAAACATATGCTCGACAGCGTCGATTAATGCCAAGTATAATATTATCTATGGCGGTTTGGGGGTATCTGTGCCCTTTCAGGGAGCAGACATGTTCTTGGGTCGTAAAGGTTCCGGGGAGGATCATGGAACGAACATTAAGGTCTTCTAAGCATGTTCCGTACATGCTCGATGGGATTCAAGTCGAGTGATCTTGATGACGAAGCAGTGTTTCTGTTCCATACCAAGCAGTGTTTCTGATTCTAAGTACTGGTCGACAATGCGAGCCCTGTGCCGCGTTATTGTCAATAAAAACGACATTAGGATCCATGGCCGCAAGAAATATGTTCTGTTCCTTTGCTGTGATACTGGTTCCACAGGCGGCAAATGACGGAACGATTGACATTTAGGGCTCGGGCTACTTCCGACTTCCGCCTTCGAGACGCCCTATTACCTCCCATCACCTGGCATCACTCAGATGATGTCGTCTAATCATATTTCAAAATTTGGCTATTTTGATTTTCTATCTGGAATCCGTAACGCGGAGAGAGAGGCTCTGCACAAAACAGGCCGTTTTCATACCTAACACGTTTCCTTGTTAAGAAAAAATGTTAGTATGCAAAATGTTTTCCGCGTGCGTACGCCTGCCATGTAAAGCAAATTCTGTGACTACACGTTATTTCTTCCCAATATGCTAATTTTTTCGTCTGTTGCTTAACTTTTGGACATGAGTGTATATTTATCAAAAGCAATGCACTTTTTCTGCTAGAGGGAATGAAAAAATAACTTTTCATTATAATACTAAACAATGCAACATAACCGTACTATATGTATATATTAATTTTTTGGTTTTTAATTTGTATGTATGTGTAATAAAGTGCTCATTAAAATGAACTCGGGAGATTGTTGATACAAAAGGCTATCTTTATTACATCAACTGAAGTAAATTTTATGGGACAGCAAATTTTGTATCAACATCTCTTCCGGGATTCATTTGCAATTCATTTTTATGAATGTACTTCCATTTTTAGATGAATATGACAATGCAATTTATGTGAAGTGATGTACAACCGAACAAAACATTTATGTGCCAAGAGTAATTGTATAATCTGTAAGGGCCAATGTGGTTACTGTTCTGAAAGCCCATTTACGGATGACTACATTTACCATTTTGATGAGCATCAATGCTGCGAAATTAAGACGGTGCTAATCATGTAAATCACCATATCATAGTAGCATTATGCTTTGCTATAGTAAATATATTTATATATAAATTGGTGCACCTATATCTGGGTATATGTTTGTAATCGGGTATAGATATGTCAATTTATTTGCGCATTTAGCAAGACTTTACTGAAACCTTCAATGAAATTTCTCAATAATCCGAATCTCGAGACATAAACATTGCCTCACAATTGCAGAAAAGTAACGTTCTGATGAAGTTATTGCAGAGTTATCTGAGGAAATACTGACAAATTTATGTTAAATTGCATATTTTTACTTATATTAGATGCAAAATGGTTTTTTAATAATCAATCTAGTTATGTTTATTAATTTATCATCCGTTACAAAATCAGAGGATCGGAATTAGGGCAAAACATTTTCGGAAAACACCAGCTCTGTTTCAAATGTAGTAATGAACAAAATGTCTAAAATGGTACTTTTTATTAAATATTCATTACCATGAGATAATTAACAATGATTTAACTAACTGTGTTATCATCAATACTTTAGCAAATATAATGCAGGAATTCCTACGTTTTGTTTTTCTATTTCCAGTTAGGTAATTAATTAGCCCTTTAAAGGCTTCTAAGGTAGGTGTACACAGTTTCGCCAGTCTAATATTTGTATTTTTTTTTATAATTTTTCTAAATATCCATTTAGCGAATTTTTAAAATGAATCATATAATTTAATTCAATGCCTGTCACCTAGAATAAATGAATGTCTAAAAATAAATTTTTGACTAGCCTGTAACAACAAAAAATAAGAAATGTTACAACTGGCGAAAATAATAAAAATGCGTCGAAGACCCAGACCACTCGACTCACACTAAAGTACGAGTGGCAGTTTGAGTGGCCGCATTTAACGTTTAAACTGATATACAAAAGTGTTGTTGTAGAGACCCAGACCGTCCGACCTACCAGAAAAGGTGTTGAAAACCCAGGCCGTCCGGCTCGTCAACTACCAGAAAAGGTGTAAGGTAACTGTTTGAACGGTCGGGAAGAGCCACCCAATTTAGATCGGAACCTAGTAGGGGAGGCATCCACAGGGACCATACCCTCTTCCACTACCACCAACCTCTCGGAAGGACTTATGGACCCAGATGTTGAACGTGATCATACTCCAAGTGAACACGGCGGCAGCCGTGTACAACTTTGCAATGATGTGGCGAAATTGCATGCGAGGTTTACTTCAAATGTACAGCCAAGTAATATTCGATAAAAAAGATCAATTCCATGTTTTAATGTCTCTACAATTGGAGAGAGTAGATGGAAACTGATATTTTTAACCACAGCATCCCTTCTGTTGATGGATTTTCGATGTTTTTTAGCTAGATGAGTTTTACAGGGAGATACTAAGCATATCCTCGAAAGTTTCAGTTTGGCGTTAACAGTAGCATGAGTACCTATGTTGTGCACAGTAGCACTTTTCCTGCAAACTTTTGATGTTATTGGATATCCAGCATCAGCACTCCAGTCGCGAAATTGTAAGCAAAGCAGCAGTGACCACAAATACAATAAAACAAAATGAAAACTAACTATAGTTTCAAAAACAACAGATGGCATAGAGTTCAGTAACACATTAAGATTAATGTTCAAATTTATGGTTCATGAATTACAAGATGTTCTCACCGAGTAAGAAGTAGGATCGACCATGTCGTTTGCAACAACAATAACAACGCGCTGTGAACTGAAGCTCCTCCTCTCTGTAGTTTGTGCACCTATCACTTATGATATCTAGTTGATTTTATTTCTTCGTGAATTTATTACGAATAGCGAAATTTTAAATACAAGTGAATATGTGAGCACCTACCTTATGCCATTCTAATTTTAGTTGCTTCACACACAGAGTAAATACCACCAATTCGAGTTTTGTGGTATTTTCTCTGGCCTGTAAATTTAACCATTACTTGCTCAAGGTAGAATATATAAAATAATATTTATCAGAATTGCAACAATATTTATATTGTTACGCTTTCTAATAAACATTTCATTTTTATTACCAACACTGGGCGAGTTCTACAAATGTCTTATATATGATTTATGAGCAAAAACACGTCAGTGTTTCCGTCGGCACACCTTACTTATAGAGCATGTACTTATTAAAAAATTCTGACACAAAAAAATGTTACTTGAAAGTATGTCAGATTCGATATTGTACATTAAAATAAAGTTTGACCAGTGAAGGAATGCAAACTACGTTAAATCATGGTGGGAAACAAAATTACTTCATTTAGTTTTAAACTTTCTGCCATTTTACATACATATATACGATATATACGTGCACTAAAATTGATTCAGTAAATTCACACAGTATAATGCACTTTATGTATATGCATATTTATTATAGAGTAATAAAATTTCGTTGTGCAGTGCGTTTCATAGTACTTATTAGTACACTTTTGGCATAATTGTTGTATAGATTCCTTAAAAATCATTATTACATACGAAAATTTTATATGTAGTTTAGTTTCTATAGTAAAAATTATACTTTAAATGATTTTTTATAAAATGGAATAATGTACAGATATGATACTTATTTTTAGTTATATTCTTGTGTTAGTATGTTTTTATATTGTGCTTCATTTCCTTAGAATAAACTGCTTCTTACTTTCCTATCATTTTGAGCTGAACTTTAATATACTTCCTCTAATGAGGGCATGTAATTAGCCCGTAAAGATGGTACAAAGTGATATTTTTATTAGTTGGTCTCTCGAGTATGAATTACTTATTAATAACAGTTTTAGGTACTGCAAATTTTCGCGATGGTTTTCAATACGCACATTTGTGTTCATTGCAGAAAACACTGATCTGCGGAAAAATAACTATTTTTGTAATTTCAGGTTTGGAAGTTGATTTTGGCTGATTTTAGCACGTTGAACTCAAATCTCTTGTCAGATGTTTCGTGTCGTGTCAAAATTTTCAAATATGCTTGCCTTTAACTATAAATATTTATTGACAGTTGGCCGTGGGACATGTACCCTAGATGATTTTCACGAACAAAAATTGTGAACTTTTATACATATTGGTTCAAAAATATTATGCGATACAGCCTGATGCCAGGTAATTGGCAGTAATAGCAGATGGCAAGGAATTTGCTGTTTCTCAAACTTTCTTTCTTATTGTTACGAATCAACCAATCGTTCTTCATTTTTGCATCCCAAACAGGGTTATTTTATATATTAATTTTAGTGCTTGTCCCGTAATTGAGGAATTTAGTTAATTGAAAAAGTATTGATCACCAATTATCACTAATCTGCATTTTTTCACTTTTTTTTCTATTGTTTTGAAATAAAGAGATGTATCGGAACGAATTTTCTTTGCAAATTACGAAAATGACCTTGAAAAATTCGTACCATGTCAAGTTTTTTCACAAATCACGAAAATGTGAAAATGTAAAAAGAGGTAATTTTTAATGACATTGATGCATCACAACGTTTGTAACGAGTGAAAATGCTCTTTGACGGGAAAGGATATATGTGTAACGAACAGATGCAGACAAATACATCGTAGATTAACGGAAATGAGTCATACTCTTAACGGAAATTACTCATAGCATTCACACAGAAAGCACGGAAATGAGTCCTTCCTCGACCCAGACCATCCGACCTACCAGAAAGGTGTAAGGTATCTGTTTGGACGGCCGGGGCGGAAATGAGTCCGTGCTTTTTGTGTGAATGGGTCTCCAGAGCAAGGAAGGAACATAGGCTTTGGAAGCAGTGGCCAGTCAAAAGTACCTTCATACCTGCCGAAAAAAAACATTGTTTCAATTCCATTGGTTGATCCCTCGAAATTACTTTTGCCACCCTTACACATTAAACTAGGTTTAATGAAGTAATTCGTGACAGTTTTAAGCAAGGACAGTAAATGCTTTCAGTATCTTGCTGTTAAGTTTCTATCGATTACGTCGGAAAAAATCAAAGCTGGCATTTTCATAGGCCCACTATTACGAAAATTAATAGCGGATACCATATTAGAGAAAACTATGAGTGAGTGCGAATTTCAAGCATGTACTGCATTCCGGAATGTGATGCACAACTTTTTGGGAAACAAGAAGGCTGAAAATTACACCATTTTAGTAGACGAGATGTTGAAATCCTACAAACAGCTAGGTTGCAACATCAGCGTTAAAGTTCACTTTCTTCATGCTCATCTAAATTACTTTCCTTACAATCTTGGTGATTTTACGGAAGAACATGGAGAGCGCTTTCACCAGGATATTAAAGGGGTGGAAAAGAGATACCAAAACAAGTGGACTGTATATATGATGGCCGACTATTGTTGGATGCTGAAAAGAGACTGTACGGCAGAACACCGAAGAAAATAAAAAAATATGAAATTTCAAGAGGAGCACAGTGGTAAATGTTAGGTATGTTTGCTTGGAAATATGTATTTGTGTTTATCTATTCGTTACACATGCATACTGTCCCGCTATAGAACATTTTCACACGCTACAAACGTTGTGCTGTAGCAATGTCATTAAAGAGTTACCTTTTTTAACATTTTCATATTTTCGTGATTTGTGAAAAAAAAACTGACGTGGTAAGGATTTTTCAAGGTCATTTTCGTAATCTGCAGAAAAAATCCGTTCCAATAGACATTTCCATTTCAAAACAACAAAACCTTGCACATTATAGTGTATCGGTAGCCAGCTGCATTTTTTCTAATTCTAAATATATCTTTAATTAAAATGCATTAACTGCTTTATAAAGGATATATAAATTTCTAAAGGCAAATATTACATTATACAGGGTATTTAAAACAGATGTACTAAATAAGACTTGAACGATTGATCGCAGACCCATAGTTTCAATTTCAGAAATGCTTCAAATAAGATAGTCCTTCAGACTATATCAGTGTTGGTCACGTGATACGTTTCAGTAAAAAAGTATAAAAAATATTTTTATACAGGCCCTCTACTAAGGAGGTTCCGATTAGAAAATTATTCTTTATCCTGTTTGTGGTGATACAAAATGAACATTTTAAGTTGGAGTTTATTTCCTTTATAAATATAATTCCACTTTGTGGCTTAAATTATTAATCTTAATTAATAATGATCGTGAATCGAATAGTCCGTGCATTTGCATCGTGGCCGCAATAACCCACCATTACCTCTTTGCACGAGTTCCTAAAATATAATCATTAATTAAAACACTACATATTGAATTCCACATTTTAAACTTTTAAAATAAATATTACTTATTCCCACATCTTATTGTTATGATAAAATTACATTAATTTTAATAAACTCTTAAGGAGGAGAAAATGCACGTGTGAGACCAGGTCTTATAATATTATTCCAAAATCAACAATTGACCTAATACTCAGACTGGCACAGACCACTGTTTTTGGATCTGTTGCTCAGCATGCTTGAAAATTTACAGTTTCTTTTCCTCGCATTTGGAGTCAGCTTTTTCTTTTCTAACACATTCTCGACACTCCAAAAAACCACTACATTGCTTGAAAACACTTTCTGAACTTTTGAATAATCATAATTGCTATTAACAACACCTCTTCTGCACCACCATTCTTTCTCTCAACGCTCTTGGACAGTCATTGCTTGAATATTCATTGAATTATCTCCTTATTGCCACATCATTTTGCCTGAGGTCCAGATACGCTCTCCGTTCACTCATTGGTTGCTCCTCAGTGCGATGTAGCATCATTGCTTCATTGGCCATTTGATTTGATTTTCCAATGAAGCTGGGTTTCAGCGCATTCCCATTAGAACCATATGTTTTTATAGTATACTAGAAACTATGAAATCACTGTATTCAGATTTACACAGCTCATAACATTTTAAAACATTTCTTCGACTAAAGCTGAAAATTACAAATATTCTCTGCTCATTGTAACAATAGGTACACTTATAACCTTTCAACTATAGACCCTATCTTGTTCAACCTGATGCAAATTATTTTTAAATATCACAAATATAAAATTTTAGAGAACTTGCAACCTATAAGGCATGGGAAAATGTGAAATACTCATGACAATAAAAGAAGACAAAAAATGTTTCAACCAGAATTTGTTTTAAAATAATGACGCAGAAAAAGTTGTTACTTTTACAAAGCTTCACAAAAATTTATATACCATTGATTTGTTAATCACAGGCGATTTTAGCAATATATACATATATTTAGCAATATATACATATATATTATATATGCATATATTTTGCAAAAATCATATTTCTCATTCATGCATTTCTCAGGTGTCTTAAAGTAAACCTAGATTTTATTGTAAGTAGCATTTAGTTGATTGTATCTACCATCCCATTTGATTTGTGTAATTTTCTATACCACATTCCTCTTAAAAAAGGATACTATCTTATTAGTATATAAAAATAAAAATTATGCACACATTTCCTGTTACTCTAATAGCATTGTAAAAGCTCATGGTCTACATATAATTTACATTCAACCGTCACTAATATCCAGTCCTAAAGGTTGAAATATTTTTTTTGTTTTTATATTTTTCACCAGAAAAACTAAACAATATACTCGTATGTGACTTCCTAGAAAGTGGACCATTCCTACATTTTTGCCGAAAGCGATGGGGAATGTTCATTTTAGAAGCACTACATGCCTAATCCCGGAAATTCATAATTCCTTTAATATAAAGTCATCGCCAGATAGTGTACAACAAATAGGAAATGCTTCCACTAAGTGCACAACGTAATCTAATAAAAGTGATAAAAAAACTAATAAGACGGTTATACACAGCGGTGAGTTTACCAATAAGCTGATTGTGAAGTGGTCATTTAGGGACAATTCATTGAAAGGAACTCCAGGGACCTTTATCTTCTGAAAAATACTACATACTTAAATAATCTAGATAAACCTTTCTTGAGAGTCAAGTAATAGAATTTGGTGATTGTAGCTTCAGGCTAAAAGCATGATATTTTTATGGGGAATACCTTATTTAGATAATCTAGACTTTAATTCCCTATCAAAATTGAGACGGTCGAAGGAAAGCTTGATAGGGTTAAAACTGTCACATATCTTAGGAAAGGGACATCGAACTTTGCAAAAATTGTTCCAAATGTAAGAAGAGAGTACATTTTAAGTAGGAATACGCAATAATAATCGCGCTAACCTTAACGAAAAAATATGGCCTGATGCTGGATTAATAAAATATAACAAATGAGGTGGAGGGGAGGTTAGCGATCATAGGAAGTTGAATTGACCATAAGGTTAGTTCAATTCATGAGCAAAACATCCGGCCTGAGATATTACAGAGTTTACCATGTCTATATCGTAGTCTATGTTTTATAAGTCTGCGAAAATACATATGTATACCCCAGACTCATTACCACCTATCGCATTGAAAAACAATTCCAGTTGGTCACAAAGAGAGAGAGAGAGAGTACACTTTCTTAGTGAATAAGACTTTTATGAGCTAGCTCTAGGGTACAATAAAAATATTATGAAAGAGTTTGTTTTTAAATAGACAAAACATTTTCACAAAATACCATAATGGGAAGCAGTGATATTTTAATCCTGTGGAATTTATACTATTATACTATCCTAAGCATGACCCTGTTTTTAAATTGCTATACCAGTTTCTTATGATTATGCCAAATTTGTACTTGTGATCATTTGTTTCAATGTAAACGACAGCATGTTTTAGTCGCTACTAATATAGCAAAATAACAAAATAAATTTAATGCAACCACTATAGAATATGTAAAGCACTATCATGTAACTAGAAAGTATAATAACTCATGTTTAAATGATGAAATATGTGCCCGTTATGTTTGTGACAAAAAACTGTTATTTTATTACTATTATGAGATTGAATGTGTGATTAATATAATGTGTTTGTTAAGTTTTATTAGTGAATGAAGTATGAACGATTGTAGCAACCCCATAGATATGAATGTTCTGTAATCACAAAAAAATCATTACATGTAATAAGAGAGCTGATTTGTGATGGCTTAATAAAACATTTATGACTAAGTGTTGATTTTCATTATTATGTAGTATAGATATGCTTTCACATCATGTGATTATATTTCACTTTTACAATCTGGATGTAATGAAATGTGTTTTCACGTTTAACATAATCTAATATTGTTTACACATGGTTTTAAATTTTAATGCACAAAATTAATATCTGTTTTAGAAAAAAAGAAATGTAGAAAATATACAATAATTGGTGATGAATGTGAATAAACATAAAAGTCCATAAATATTAGTTTAACCATAAATTTCAGTAAATATTACTTATTATTGTTCATTTTGTAAATTCAATCGGCGAATAAATAATCGAAATTAAAGTTTCAGATAAATTTCGATGTGCAAACAAAGCAGATTATAGAAATTTTTAAATATCAATATTTTGGTTTAAATTGCTAGCATTCCACTGAGTCAAAATAAAACTTTTAGCTCACAAAATAAATTTTATTTTTTATTTTTTATTTTATAAATTTTATTATTTATTTTTATAATTTTATTTTTTTTAAAATAAATAATAAATTTATTATTTATTATTTATTTTTCATTGTTCTCATGTACTGACTCTGAATTAAAGCAGAATAATTTGGAAATGTGTAGTCCATTTTTCAGACCCGCATCTCTTCGAAAAGAGTTTTACAAATATCAATGGTTTCAGAAATCTCTTGTTTCATATATACATTGTTAACAATTTTACTCGCTTTTAGATATATACTTAAACTTGTCGTTAACGATTTTGTAACCAATGCAGCTCTCTGAATATAAGTTGCAAAAATATTGCACTAATTTAGTACTGGATCTACAATAAAGTAAAAGAAGCGGAAGCATTATGAGCAACCATAGAAGTTTTTACAGTGGATGGGCAAACAATGCCAACTTTACAAAAAAGTTTTGTAAAGTCGGCTTTAGGGAAACCACTAACGTTATTTGGCAAACTCAAGGTTAAGGCGCACAACATTGACTAGCTTGATATTCAACTTTGTAACCTTGGACCTTAGACATAAAATATGCATGTAAGTCTACGCCTTGGACATCCAAAGGGGCGTATTCTTGGACTCCAATGGGCCCCATTTTTTGTACTAAACATTTCCCCTTTTATCGAGTTTAAAAATTTCGGTAAATGTGCAACCACAAATGAAAATGTTTACCGACTGATTTAGTGTTTATTTTTTGCAAATTATTCGAGGGAACTGTAAATTTCAAGCCGTATTCGCTTTCTCTTTATATTGAATTTTCTTATTGAAACACAATAAGCTCGATAGCAAGTTTATGATAATTAAATACGATAGCGTTTGGATGATAATTGAATATTGAGAGGAACAACCAACCCGTATGCTCAAAGTATAATTTTTATATAAATAAGCTCAAGTCTAAATGAGATAGAGACAAATTAGAGATAATGCTTTCAAATAATTACTGCTGGGGATTGTGACTCATGCAAAATTTCGCAATTTTATAAATTGGGAATACAAATCAAATACAGTGACAAAAACTATAAAGTAGGAATTGAGGAATAACATTTGGACATATTTTTTAAATGAAGGAGTATTTAGTTTTGAGCTTCAAGCCCTCAATTTTTCCAGCTTTCACCCACTTTTTTTCACCCCAAGCCCCCAAATTCAATTTAGGGCCAGAGAGGATTGAAGAGCCCCCTAAATCACGCTTCAAGCTACTTCGGTTCTGTACTAATTTAATATATTTGTGTTAACATAAAATAATACATTCCCTCATGAGTAGTATAGGGAAAATATATTTCATAGCTTTATAAGTTTGATAAGAAACTTCATATAAATCGTTTTAACAGCATTTCTAGGCGAATCACTAATTTAGCTGAAATCACTTCGTTTTCATGATGTTCAACAGATGGCAGCACAGGGCAGATTTGCGAACTCTCTTCCCGTAAAAATACGTGCAATATTCATATATTACGCTAGTATTATTTATCATTTCTTTCCCTTCATTTTAATTTTTAACTACGACCTTTTTTCTTTGCTCTTTGGCGATCGATTTAGAATGGAGTTAGGGATGAAGCAAGAACTGCGAAAGACTCCGCTTGCATAATATATCGTTAATTTTCTAAAATGTTTTTCCTGTTTTTTTCTTGCCTGCATTCACCTGTACCATTTTATGTTCATTTTATTCTTTTTATATTAAAATGTTTTATAAATTAGCATTGGCTTTGTACTCTTCACATTTATAATCGTTGGGCTATTTTTACTTTTGCTGCATAAATGCAATTCATTAAATTCAGTGTATGCTTATGTATTTGAGGTCTCGGGGCAAGGCCGGGTGTTAAGATGAAGTTTGTAGGCCCCTAAAAACGTTTATCAAGAAGCCTAAAAATATTGGTGGTCCAAACCCTATCTGGAGTTTGCCCCGTCTAGAGTGGCATTCATTCCTCCCCGTATAGGTGGCCTTGCTCAAAGCTCAACATTAGTCAAGGCTGTAATCAATATTTACAGTATTGTAATACTAAAAAAAAAAATAATGCAAATTTCTAAAGCAAAAATTTTGTCAAATATACAACATAAAGATCAGCAAAGAGAACGGTATTAAAATGTTTCGAATGCACAGCCGCCTTCTTCAGGTCAAATATAACCGCACAAGATGAATGCGTCTGTCCTAGTAGTTTTTAGTAGCTTTTCTTTCATCTTACATATTAAAAAGAGCTATTTATTTATCTGAGGTATTTCGTTTTCAATCAGTTCCTGCTTTACTGCCCAAAAAGTGTTCAATTTACAGGTCCTTATTACAGGAAATCCGTACATCTTTCTGAAACTAGATTGTAGTTGAACCGGATAAACGATAATATGGATAATTTGTAAAATTAAAGCAAATGTTTTATGTCTGTAAAAACATAAAATATTATGCACGTGATTACTTTTGTCTGAAAAGACAACGAGTTCTTGATAGTCTCATTTTTATGTAATTTTAAATGTTGAAAAATAAAGTTAATGTTAGATATTATAGAGATTAACATTTATCATCGAGCGCGATGGATAAACTAGTGTTTATAAATAAAATATCTGGATTAATAATGTTTATATAATAGTTACGAAAATTGTAGCTAAATATTTTTAGTGATCTAAATTTTCTCATAATAAAAAAGATTGTGATACATCCTGCGCATACATATTATCAAATTTAAACATTATAGGGACACAGAGAGATAAATTACAGCTTTCCGATTATATTCGATTATATTCTTCGATCCAGACCTCTCAACCTACCCGAAGGTGTAAAGTATCCTGTTTGGACGGCCGGGACAGTGCCACCCAGTTTAAACAGAAACCCAGTGGAGTTGGCATCCACAGGTCTCCTTCCTCTCATTCAATACTCCTGTGTCTTCTATTTATTATAATAAAATTATTTTCATCTAAGATTCCTGTTCATTATATTTATCCTATCTTAATTATGGCTATCTATCTCTGCCATTTATTCCCAGGGTCGAGTTTGAGAGAAAGTTCCTTCAACTTATAGTTCCCCTCTATATCAAGGATTTAATTTTCCTTCCTTTCTCTTGGACACATCCTAACTCTCTCTTTCATTCAATTTCACACATATATATATGCATATATATATATATATAATATATATATATATATATATATATATATATATATATATATATATATATATATATATATCAATTGCTAATTGAGTAACAATCTTCTTCAAGAGTAATTCCAAAAATTTTTATCAGTTGGCGCTATCTGGAATCGCGATATTTTTCTTGTGTTAGTTCATTGATATATTGGGCATCAAGAATGAAGGTGATCATATGTATGAATTAAGTTTCTAATTACATCCTTATTAATGATTATGTAAAATATTGTTATTTTTAGTTTTTGTAGTATCATCCATTTCCATTTATCTCTTATTAACTCCATAATTATTTCTATTTTATATGATGATGGATCTTGTTATGGTGGTTATTTTGTGTCTTTTTATGATGCAACCACGTGGTTGCATCATAATACGAAACACATTTAGAACCTGTGTGGATGTAAAGATCCTTGATATGTAGTATCTACAGAGGTTCTATTTAATTTCATCTATTCAATTTACATCTTTTCTTCATTAAATTTTTGTCATTTTATAATTTTGGCTAGCTTCAATCCGTTGACTCAAGTGCTTAGATTGTATGTATCACTCTTGTAAACTGCTAATTTTATTCCCACGTTCAATTAATGATTTCACCTTTTAGTTTAAAATTGAAAACAATTTTACATTTCTGGTATCATTGTTTTTTTTTGTTAGATATTATATTTCAAATCCTCTTTGACGGATATCATTTAATCTCCTTAATGCTATTGAACTAACGTATGCCATATTTCATGTTCTAAATATTAGCTTCATTATCTATATTTTTATTATATATATATATATATATACACACAAGACCTTCTAAGTTTAAAAAATCAGAAACGATAACACTATGGAGTATAATCTTCTGATGTTATCGGCTCAGAGATATTCATCACGGTACTTGAAAGAGAAAAGTAAATCAATTGAGAACTGTGAATTTCGTCTTGAAATTGTATTTTCTTAGCGAAGTGTTTAGGGCCATATAAATTAAAATATATTTTTCTAAAGATAGGCTTTTTCTTCTGCTTTTGCAGTCAAATTAACTGGAGACTGGTTGGGATTTAATTTCAGAATTTTATAAACAATATTATTAGAAAGATTTAAAGTAGATAGCGAATACTAAGCCTAAAAGATAATTCTTTCTGTGGCTGACTGAACTAATAAATAATATTTGTACAGACACATATGTTTATTATATGTAATGTACACATTCTGATAGTTGTTCAAATCAACAACGAAATATACAACAAAGTAACAACGAGATATGTAGCGATATATACCATAAAACTATTAAGATTTGTGATTAATGATAAAAATAATAATTTTCGAAGAGAAAGAGCTTCGAGCGCATGTTAGAGAAATTTCCATTCTTAAAATTAATTGTATCGGCTGGTTTTGAAGGCAAGAAACAGCATTCTTCTTCAAAACACTCAAGATACGCAACCGTCACTCGTCAAGAAAGATAAGCGACTAGTGTAAGAACATCGAAGTAACAGAATCAGATAAAGGATGTTGTCAAAGGTGATTGAAGAAAAATGGGGTAAAAGAAACACAGGCGTAAGGAACAGGAGGTAGGACATAATGAATGCATGTTAAAATAACAAAGATGAAACTGAACGTCCAACTGAGGATTCAAATCACTTGTTCGGTTGTTCATAAAAGCCCAGTAAAATTAGAAAAATAGAATAAGGAGAAAAACTTCCGAAAAATAAGTAGGGAGCAAACAAAATCGAAAAATTAAGCCAGAAATTTCTAAGCAGACGAGAAGAAAGGATACTTAGCATTGATAAGGGACTTTGACTGAGAATCTTTAAAAAATGTCCAATTTAAAAATGGAATCAAGAGTAAAAACATGCTTACTTTCGGAGTTTTTTATATTTTTTTTTATTTTATGTGTTGAAAATCCGTGGGAGAAGAACTTTTTTAGTGACCAATTATGTATCTCACAAAAATACCACTTCTTGGTAAAAAAACACACCGTCAAGTACAAGAAATAAATACCTTTCTTTAAAATGTTATGAAATCTCAAACTGGTTTGCGGCATGTCTCCTCAGTACCAAATTTTATGTTTAGGTTTAGTTATCCTGTTGAAGGATTCTCACTACATTTTCTTTCATCTCATCAGATGGTACCAATACTACTTATTTATGCTTATTTGGGCAGTTTCTTGCACGTTGTTTATTCCATTCGCCGGGTAGCTTATGAGCTGTTAGTAATGTTAAAAAATAAATCACCTGATGTGTTTTCGAAACAATCGTATGCTTACGGCATTTCATTATAACCTAGTTAATAATTTCTAAAACACGTATAAAGGTATGTCAAAGACATAGAAACCAATACTTAATTAAGAAATAGCACAGGCTATGTCCCGTGATCCATAATATAAATGTGCAAAGTTTTAGGTCTTCTGGGTCACACTGGTCTTCTGCAGAGTGAGGCTTTTTTTTTTCAATTCCCCCTCCCATTTTACCCATTCCCGGTGGAAATATCTTATATCCGGCTCTTTTAAGTTCTGTAAGTATATTTATAAGTGTACAAAGATTAGGTCTTCAACTGATCGCCAAGCTTTTAGTGTGTTTGGAAAGGCTTTCTGGCACTTTCATCCCAAAGGAAGAGAAATTTTTTAGAATGGTTTTGGAACAGCATCTACAAATAACTGTCAGTCTGGGATGGGCTTGTTTGGCCATTTCGGATTGTCACTTTGCACATTACTTTAACACACACTGAGACACGATGTAGCTTGACGTCTGGAACCGTTTTGCATACAAATATCTATGGCGCCTTATATTTAACTTAATTTAAAATCCAATTCCTGATAAATTTCTGTAAACTTATCAAGAACAGCCTAGAATCCTGTGTTAACTTATCCAGTGTAACTTTTATCTATATTTCATTGATATTGCAAAATAATTAAAACACACTTATCAATTTTTCTTATACATTGTCAGGCTCTCGCTTGCAAAGTGATCACTTTTACGTGTAGCAATATGAATGATAAATTAGTTGATTAATCTTCCTCTAGCAAGTTTACATTCCGGGAATGAAATGTGAGAAATCATCATAATCAAATGTATGGATAGAGCTAACAAAAATGCAATTGCAAACAAAATATATGAAATATGATCCTCACAAATAATTTTAAAGTGTCTTGAGATAAGTTTTATATGTGAATTTTCCATGTTTTGCAAATAAATTTACCATTCTCATCAAGAAAATCATTATTTCCTTTATTTAAATTTTCACAATCTTCTCACTAGATCTTGATCGATGAGGAAAACAATCTAAAAAGTGACAAACCAAATGATGATTACTAATTAATCATTTTTCAAGATGACAGCTTTTAAAGAGACACACAAAATTAATTAGTAAGAATATTTTAAAATTAAGATTAAAATGATTGTCTTCGCATTTATTTTTAAAATTAAGATTGCATTATCAATAAAATTTCTTTTGAAGATAATGGATTTTAAAATAGCTAACAACGCATTTGTTCTTGAATGCTGTTTACTAGCCTGGAATAATTATTAAAAGATTAAAGTAATATTTTTAATAAGAAAATGTTCCTGTTTAAAATATCTTGATGCACATATAGTGTACGTTTTTGCAAATTTCAAATTGTGTAGAATATATACATATATCTATCTGATCCATACTTTTATTTTACAAGCTTGTTAGAAAATAAGGTTTCTCGAATTACAGTTCCTGACTTTCTTTTCATTGGACCTTCAAACCATATATATATATATATATATATATATATATATATATACACATATACATATAATATACATATATATATATACACTGGCTTCCAAAAGTTAAGCACGGACGGTGAAATCAACAAAAATGGAAGAGTAAAGATTTGATTAACTCAAAATTGTACGTAAAGGTAGCAAATGTGTTTATGCATTAAAGAAAACAAGAATTGTGCACAAAGATGAAAAAAATATTTACTTTTCGTAATTTATATGATGAATGTCATATTTGGGTTATTTACAAAATTATGTTTAAAAGCAATTAAACCAAACAAAACTTACATTAATGTGGTATGTGCCCACCCCGGACCCTCACACAAACTTTAAAACGATTTTCCACGCTTTCAATGAGGAGATCAGCCATCGCGGATGCGAGCAATGACCATTCTGCCAGTAGGGCAGTTTCCAACTCTTCACGTGGAGCCTTCGGCGCACAGTACTGGCAGATATTGTCTTACCAAGGGCCGCTGCAACCATGGATGCAACAGTTGTGGAGGTCGCTTGTCGAGTTCGCTTAGCTACTATAGCAATATACCGATCATCAGAGGGGGTGGTAACCCTTGGACGACCGGGCACATGTCTGCGGACAACTCTTTGACTTGTTTGGAACTGTTTCTATAATCGAGAAATTACCGAATGATCAACGCCAAAGAAAATAGCGACATCTTTGATTGAGTGTCTTGCTTCAATGCGTCCGACAGCACGCCAGCGCTCACTATCTCTCATCTGCCTTCTTTCAGCCATAGAAACTCGAATATCATCGAAAATAATCCTACAAATGTTATAAACACTTAATATCAGCTTTTAAATGCACCGCCTCAAACACTTCAGAATGCTGGCGTCTTCAACGACTGCCTAATTAGCATATATCCGGACAGTCAATCGTGATTGGCTGTAACATACGATATTTGCATACTAACATCTACATCCGCAGCGATTTATATCCAGTCAAATACAAATACGCTTTCGAAAAATGAAAAGTTGCGTCGCGTGCTTAACTTTTGAAAGTCAGTGTATATATATATATATATATATATATATATATATATATATACGTATTGCGTTACAATTTCAGAAAGTGACGTTAAATATTAGGATTATTACACCATGGTACAATTGCGTTTATTACACAAGTAACTAATTTTTTAAGGAAAGAAATTATGTATGCCATTTTAAACTAAACACACAGTAAAATGCTTAAACTATATGTAACATTGATTAAAAATAAATTTAAAGCATATGCATATGCGGTTATATCAAAGAAAATATATTTCTGAATTTCACAAATCTCTAGGCTGCGTTTCGTAACGTTTCATCCTTCAATGCATTGATGGATTATCTTGACGCTATGTATTTTAAATAATACAGATAAGATTAACGTTGAAAAATGATAGTCTCTATCTCTACACACAAATCCCCGATTTCCGCCAGATTGTGCCTATCTGTCTGTCACGAACTTTTCGTTGTTTCTTATTGCATGATCCGTGACCAGCTGTATCTGTCGCGTTCTTCAATACGGTCAAGGATTGCGAATTTTTTTTATATAAACTATTTCTCTCAACATGCATGCTATATTTAACTTGTTATCTGAATGCAAAATGAAAATAATGCTATATAGAAATTATTTAGATTGTGAGATAAAAATAACATATTTTATGGAAATGTATCTGTATTACAAGCAGCTAAATGTAACATTTTTTCGCAAATTTGACGCAGATAGGCCACAGATAACGATATACACCAATATTGATATAGTTTGACCTACATAATAAAAAATACATATTTACATGTGCCTTCTACGTAGCCACATGAGCAGCCGAGTCCAAGTAATAATCATCCGCTATACGGTCGGATCCACGATTGCCTTTGGTTTTTTTTACTTAAAAAATATATTCATTTATTTAATTTTCGAATGTGCTGTGCACATTTTAAAATCCGTATATCGCACATAAGAAAAACAGTAAATTTTTACGCTAACAATTCACATTTATTACTCAGGCTATCTTTCCATAAATGCATGCACACATGGACGAATGTATTTTATTTATTTTCTTAATATTAAAATTAACTGGTGTGTGGCTTAACTCGACTTTTTTCTACCATAATCCATTTTTAAGTAGACAGTTTTTTGTTTTTAGTTGTTTAAGTAAAATTTTGAATTGGTCTGACACTATCTTTCAATCGATATCATACGTGACAATTTACCCCTCCCCCAGGTGGGGGTAACTTGCTCCTCCAAGGAGGCCAATGACGTCACGACCACAGAATTTGTATCACGGCTATTTTTAAAAACAATGATTGAAACTATCAAGTGTCGTCATCATTGAGCCATAAATAATCCCTTTTGTCTATGATTATGTCAAATTTCGTCCTACACTGCCATGTTAAAAATATATAAAATTCAAGTATAAAAAAATTATATCTAGTTCTAGATTTTTCGAAAACAAATCCAGATATAAAGTTTCATGAAACTCCAATAATATTTGTAGCAGTTATCATGCCCACAAGATGTCGACCACAGACATCAGACGGACAGACGGACATCACTCCAAAAATAGACAAAACGTCTTCAGGAAGCCTTGAAATATATATTGCCATCAAAATCTCGAAATCGAATTGTTTTCCCGAAAATTTTGCGGGAAAACAATACTTTCTCAATACTACGTATGAGAAAGTAAAAATGAAGCGATGGCAACTTTTATCTTACCTTCAGCTACTTGTTCGATTCTACCGTTTATGCCGAACTTGCAGTAATAAGTGATGTTGTGCTTGTTGCGTGTCCTAAAGATGAAGGCTTTTGCCTTCGAAACTATCTGACACCCAAATTTCAGTTGCATGCGGAATTTACAGCAGGATTTTCAGAGTTTTCCGGCTCCTAAATAAGCGCCCGCTACATAAATATTACAGATATAAATATTACATAATTCAATTTGCAAAGCCCTTATTTTGAACTAAAATAATTTTCTCGTCTCCTTTTCTACATGAGGACCCATGCGATTTGAACTACGTGGGCGTAATACGCCCCATATGGGCCACTTTGATATGTCCTAAATAAGCACTCTGAGAATATTTTAAATGGCAAAAAAGGAAAGAAGTTCACTTTAGTTAGTTAAAGATTAGTTTAATTTTCGTATTTTGGCAGCTATGGTTTAAAGATTAGATAGTCATATTTTATAATCCAGTTCCTGTTTCGCCATTTTCTGCGGTTTAAGTAAATGGCTTGGAGCTGACCATAAAAGAAATAAAAACTTTTTCGTCTGTTTTAATAAATTCATTTTGAATTCGAAAGAAAAGTTATAACACTTTATATGCTATTTTTAAAACTTTAAGTTCAATTTAAATTAATTTTCAGAACACACTTATTGTGGTAAACAATTAGAGAAATAAAAGAACTTAAATTAGTGATTAACATTATTTATCATTATTATCATTACGTTGTGCGTTGTGTTTTGCAATAACCCTCCATTTATTTAACCTCTGTGTGAGTCCTGTAAAGGAATTATTAATTAATATTTTACCAAAAGTATTGCACCAATTTAACTTTAACAAAAACATTTATTAAAAACATAAAATACTTTAACTACTCAATTATAACAATTTATCATATTTTTACTTAAATGCCTTACAACAATTCTTTTCATTAATTATTGCGGCGGAGGGGCTATGTGAAACCAGTACTATTAAATTTACTTAAAATGTATCTACGACCTTTGATTAATGATGGGCACATACCTCCAACTCTATCTTGGGTTTTGTCACCGCCACGTAAGTTGCCGATCATCCCACCGAAATAACTCGCAGTACTTTCACCGACTCGTGATATCGATGATAACTTTTACTCAAGGCGTGCACACCCGCACTTATTGCTTTATCTTATTATTTGCACAAGTCATACTTTCATGTCACCATCTAATGTCACCATGCTAATAATACAAGTCGTGTCGGTTTCGTCATAATGTTACCTCACCATCTAATACCCTGTTGCTCATCATAAAAGTCGAACTCCTTCTTTAGTCACATCTCAAGTCCTGTTATCAGTCCTCAGTGTCTTTCTCAAGTCCCCGGTTGTGGCCATATTCCTCCCTCGGGGTGTCACTCCCGCTTTTCTTCCATTTGCCGCATTGAGTTTGACGAAACAAGCATCCTTTACCATTGGATATTCTTTATCCAATGGCGTGGTTCACATCCTCGTAAGGACCAGCTCGGCTCCCTCTGTCATAGCGCTCCTAAATTTATGATTTTGTGACCTCTAGGTTTACGGGTTGTAAAACCCGGTGTCATCCAGATTTACAGTATTGTTTGTCGTCTTGGCCACAATAAATTACACATATAAACCTGTCTCATCAAATGTGAGATCTATTTCTGGTCTCACACTTATAATATTTAAATAATTCTAGATTTCAAAAGTTGAAAATGCATCTTTAAAATCCACGAAATTATAATATGGCAAATTTTATAGCACTCAGAATCTAGACCAAAACTTTGAGACATCGTAAGCAGAACATCTGCTTCATATTGAATTCGAAAATCGTGTGCTGAAATAAAGTGATTTTGAAGCCGAATTTCTGACGGATTTTCGGCTTTAATTTTTAAACTAACTCGATTTTTTAAAAAATCTCACCGAGTCGTATCAGTGGGAACTGAAGTACCCCTGTACTGTTTTCAAAGCTGTTTGAAGCTTCGGTTTTCCGTTACAACTGACACAAACAGACAGACAGGCACACCGACATCTTTTATTATGTAAAATTAAAAGAATTAAATTTCTCGCTTTGTAAGGAATTTTGTTTATAGTTTACAAACATCATTTTTGCATTGTCAGAAAATGCTTAAACGTATTTTTATAAAACTACCCAAAATGCATCTTTCTGATTTCTCAAAACCTTGATAGGCCTAAAAGCTTGCAAACGCTTTTGCGGTTTTTTATGAGATAGCACGTCTAATCTTTTAAATGTTGTATCATAAATCACATTTTACATACTTTCCTTCATTTTCTAGGAAATTCATGGAATCTTTTAGATGAATATTTTATTTTTAGATTACTGTATAAAAATTGTTCAGAATATACAAAGAAGGGAAACTCAAATAATGTAAGACATTTTCTTCAGATTAATATACATTTTAAACTGCAGTCCTTTTCTTATATGCATTTTATACATGGTTCCAGGGTACTTTGTACACGTACTTAAGAAATTGAAGGAATATTTAACTATTCTTGTATGCATATTTAAATAAGCGATTAATCACCACAAAATATTTAAAATTATGTAAGGCTACTTATACTGTGAATATCAAGTTTTATTATGTTTTGAGATTTAAGTATTTGATGTTCTTAATCTTGTTTAAGGATGTTCTAAAGAAATTTTTCGTTTGATATGCTTATCACAATAGATTCTTGGATTATAACACAAGAAAGTTTTTATGCACTAATGTTAAATAAATGCAACTTATTCTTCCATAATAAAATATGCTTGTTTGTGTATTTGTCTGTATGTCTGCGTCGGACAGCGATGAAATTTGCTACAGAGGAGCTTCACGCCTCTGTAATGTGCACTTCGGCGAGATTTTTTTTAAAATTAAAAATTAGATCTAAATTTATTTATATTGAAGTAAAATTTTTGAGCAATTTTCACACAAATCGGTTTCTTACTGATCGAGAATATTATCACAAAATTTCCATCTTGATATCATTAGAAAGTAGAAGAACGTTCTTTCAACCGAATACGTTGTGAAATTCCTACGTATTTATTTAATTATTTATTTGGAATAAACTTCTCAAAAAAAAAAACAACAGGCGCAAGCCCAGGTACAGAGAAGGAAAGAACAAATTACAGATGATATAAAAACACACCCACAGGATAACATGTAAATGTAATAAAAAAAGTACATAAAATATGAAATGAAAATAAATACTTTAAAACCATATTACTTTCCTTATATACATAATGTATAAGGAAAGTATTGTGACGGGGTCGAAAATTCGAATTTTCGACGGGAGAGCACGTTTCAAGCATCCCTGGTCACGAATCAAACATTTTTGAAGTGATGTCTGTGTGTGTGTATGTGTGTGTGTGTGTGTGTGTGTGTGTGTGTGTGTGTGTGTGAAAGTATGTGTGTGTGTCAGTGAGTCTGTGGAGACGATAACTGACGAACGAATGGACCGATTCGAACCAAATTTGGTACAAAAATAACAATCCGTAAACACTGGAAGTCTATTGTTTTTATATGGAATCGAATGTTCAGAACCCCCCTAAATTTTCGGATGAAATTTTGAAAAAATCGTCAAAAAATCAAATCCGCTAATAAAGTTACGCAAATAGACATTTCTTATGTAATTTTTCATTAGGAAACGATTGGCATAAATTTTAGAACGCTAACATGGACCGTTCTCGAGATATTGTACATTTTTCAAAAAAATTATGAAAAAGTCACATAAAAAAAAATTCCTATTGAGAAATATGTTCACTTTTCATATGTAATACTATGCGATAAATTGAATGACATCATTCTCGTGGATCTAGCTCGTTCCATTCATGAAAAAATATTCTTTGAATAATACTTTTGTATTTGAACGCCAATAGTCATTTATCTGCTGTAAGAATAACTTTTTTCTTAGTGCATAACGCTTGGCGAGATTTTGGCGACGAATTTGGCGGAATGTCGCCAACTTGGCGACTTTTTTGAAATGTTGCCAAATTAATGAAAATCTCGCCAAATGGATAAAAATGATGCTAAATCAATGAAAATGACGACTAATTGTAGAAAATTCAATATCTTGGAAAGAATATCAGTATCTACTATAAGAAAAACCTATTTTTTTACTGTAAAAGTAGTAAATTCATTACATTATATAAGGAAAGTAATGTCTTGCCCACATCAGATTTTTTTGCATTATAATGCTATCATCAAAATTTCTAAATTCATAAAACTTCATAAAATTTTTAAAACATTCTGTGGATTATGAAAAATATCAAAAGTTAAAGGTATATTATTATGCTTCCTGACAAACTGCGCTATTGTTTGGTTCCTTGAAAAAGTTTTACTGTGGATGTATTTTAATTTCAGTGGGGTTTATATGTAAGGAAATCGTCGCTCATTTATACAGAGTTCACGTGATATGAGTCAAAGTAATTTGTGAAATCGATCAGTGTTTTGAGAACAGAAACGAGTGTTTTGTGCATGAATGGAACATTTTCTTGATGCATTATTGTATCTGACAGTTGTTTAGTGATCTTATAAGGTAATTACCGAGCCATTTTCTGTATATGAAATTATAAAATTTCCTGGCAAAAAGCAGACATTTGTCATTTAGGCGGCTATGATTGTTTTGAGGACGTTATAAGCCCCTTCTTCATGTCAAAAAGGACAGTTAGTACATCATGCATCCTTAATAAAAGCTGAGAGCAAACTAAAGGTAGTTGGGCAAAATGAGCTGATAGAAGACATTAAAGCTATTACAGCCGGATACGAAGGGCTGAAATTCAGACATGAAGAAATGAAATGCGAAAAAGAAGTGGTGCAGCCTAACTAGATATTCATGTGCTCCGAGATGAAAGCTGAACAAAAATAGATGTTCCAGAGACAAAGTGAGGTCACCAGTCTCAATTGCAAGTCAACTAGAGTGCTCGACTCGTGGAGAGAGAGGCCATATAAAGAGAAGATGTCGGATCTTTGAACATAAAGAGAAGGCATTGGCTCCAGAAAACTTCAGGATAAACTAATTGTGGGCGAAGCAGCCTTACACCTCTCAGGAGGTAGGCGCCACGGTCTGAGTTTAAAGGATAAACTAATCTTCTGCCACCAGACAAGATGAATGTTGCAGTGTTGTTGCTGCTGAGACCCAGACCGTCCGACCTACCAGAAAGATGTAAGGTAACTGTTTGGACGGCCGGGAAGTGCCACCCAATTTGGACCGGAACCCAGTGTGGGGGGCATCCACAGGGACCGTACCCTCCTTCCCCTACCACCAACCTCTCGGAAGGACTTTCGGACCCACATGTTTAACGTGATCGTACTCCGCATGAACACGGCGGCAGTTTTGGCAGCGGCTGGAATCGAACCCGGGCCTACCGAGTGCAACTCCAGCGCGCTAACCAATGGGCTACCGCGCCCACGAATGTTGCAGTGTGAAGAAAGTGCTCCATTTAAAACCTACGGGATGTTGTCGTTGCAAGGAACTGGAAATGGACTTAACTTCATGGACCGTCTGCCCCCCGATTTTATTTCAACACTTAATCTTATTATGCATGCATCTCTCTAGTGCATTTAACTTATAAACTACTACCATTTGTAATTTAACTTTACTTGATAATTCGAAATTGATATTATGTAGTACATTGTTTATTGGCCGCAAAACCCACCTAAAATTAGCATAACGGGATAACTTATTATAAGGTTGTGATCTTAAAGAAACCAAAAGTGAGACCTACAAAATTAATAGCAAAGGAACTAAATTTATTCCAATATACATTATTAGTTTACAACATTAATGTTTTAAATTAGAAAATACCACTCTCTTACTGATACATATTACAGTATTCCTCAAAAATGTAATACCAGAATCTTAATTGTTTGATGGGTCACGTGGTGGGACTATTTAACAATATATTATGTAAATTTTGGAAATTAATGCAATCCTTCCTATAGTAATACATCAGTACAGTGCCTGGTGAGGTCTTTCACATCAGATGAATCACCGGCCGTCCAAATAGTTGCTCTAAGTCCTCGGACGAGTCGGACGGTCTGGGTCTTCAACATCAGATGAATCAGGTACATCTAGATTCACAAACGCTTATTTCCCAACTCGTCATATCAATTTTTAATTTTGGAGTTCCCCTCTAAAATTGTAACATTCTAAGGCATTAAAAATATATTCAACTGAACTACTGCTGCTAGCTCTAAAAAAACTCTCTCTCATCCTCGTCCCTTACCGTGGTTACAAATACGTTCCTTTTCTTTTCCCCAGGCGGTCCACGTGCTACTCCCCTCTGGGACGCAGACTTCTCGTCGCCTCTCGTTTCTCACAATCCCCTTAATCCGTTGATCCTGCGGCTCTTGGGCATCACTCCTTTTGGAATGCAGACTTATCGTCTGGTCAATTCAACTAATCCCCAGTGTTTGACTAATTATTTAATATTTTTCATTTCTGGTATTACAGGCCGTATTAATAACACCCAGTACAAGCTGATTCTGGACTAGGGTTCGAATGTCCCAATCATTAAAAGCGTTGTAGCTCGCCGCATTAAGAACCAATTTCTGTACACGGGACCCACCTTTTGCCTGCGTACTGTCACTGAGGAGATAGTAAATGTGGTGGTTAAAAATGAATGTTAATATTTCTGTCGGTTCCGGGATTTACAACCATGTTGCTTATATAGAGAATATGTTGATCCATGCATTCTGGGATTGGACTTTTTGAAGGAACACGGATTCGTTTTTTACTTTAAAAACAATATACTATGGACCACTTCAAAAATATTTCTTTGGTTGGAATGAAAATTTTGGCAAGATGTCGGCTGATGGAAACTTTGTCGCGGTCTCTAGAAGATTTTGCTTTTAAATTGTGCACATTGTTCTTGTGCTGAAAAGATTGGAAGCCAGATTCCAGTGGCTATCTGCCAAGTTACAACCTGATCTTTGGAGTAATAAATGAAACTTCTCAAGCATAATGAGAAAATAGAGATATCCAGCCAATCCTGATCCACAAAAACAGGGTAATGGCTAACTTAGCAGGAAATTTCCTGTTTTTGGCTAGAAACGAAACGGTACCGGATATTGTGGGATTATCTGCACTTAAGGAAAGGAGTAATATACCGTGAATGAAGGAGTGGTAATGGGAAAACAGCATATGGAAATTGCTTTTACCTCGTTCGAGAGTAACAAGCGTACTGAAAGAGATACATGACAGCCCTACTGGAGGATATTTCGGCATTAGCAAGATATTGAACAAAGCGCGTGGACGCTTCTTCTGGTGAAATGTCTGGTACGATGTTGAGCGCTGGTGCAAATAATGTAAGGAATACGGCTCTCGGAAGAGACGGTAACAGAAAAGATGTGGGTTTTGTCAGTGTTACAATGTTCGAGATAATTGCAGTCGACGTTTCTGGCCACTGCCACGGACTTTGGAAAATAATAATAACATTCTAGTAGTAATGGATTTTTTCACAAAGTGGCCTGAAGTTTACACACTTTTTACCAATAGTCAAACCCGGAACTGTTTATATCTATCGATACGGGGTTCCTTCACTCATTTATTCTAACCGCGGGACGAACTTTAACTCGCCTATTCATGGGATTTCGAAAATTACTCAGAACAGACAAAACTTGAACTACTACTCTACATCCTCAATTGAACGGCATGATAGTGAGATTCAACTGATCAATACTTAATCATATCTCTATATCTGCTTTCTGAAACCAAGATTAAGATCGTCACTTACTTTTGTTCCTGCTGCTTACAGAAGTGCTGTCTACTCTTAATCGAAAATGCTGTTTGGCAGAAAACTACGACTACCGTGTGACCTGATATTTGGACTGCCAAGTGAAATTTCATCACAGCCGGATGAATATGTTCAAGACTCATAGGCACAATTATAGGAAGTTCATCGTTTTGCTGGTGAACGGATCAACTTTGCTACCGATAGAATTAAGCTGTAACACGATATGAGAACCGCAGAATTCGAGATTAAAGCCAAATAAAAATACATAGATGCTCCAGAAGAAAAGTGCCGACGGAATTAAGAGGTCATAAGGATCGCTTACAAGTCGCCTGGAGTGCTGGGCTTGTGCAAAGAGTCGGCGGCCATTAGACAAGATGAATGTTACAGTGTGAAGAAAATGACTTCTTTAAAAGCTAAGATATCTGGTTTTATCGTTGCAAAGGACCGAAAATTGACTTAAAGTCATGAACTGCATCAATAGCAACCAAAGTGAGATGATCTTGGATTAGACTTCAAATATCACAATCATTAAAAAAGATGTGGCTCGCCCAATAAAAAGTCAACTTCTGTATACGCACCCACATTTTCCCTGCGTACTGTCATTGAGCAGAAATTAAATGTAGTGGTTGAAAATGAACTTACCTTTGCTCTTGCTGGCTTACAGAAGTGCAGTCCACGAATTGACCGGACACTCTCCATCGAAAATGCTGTTTGGCCGGAATCTACGACTATCGTGTGATGTGTGTGTGTGATCGTGTGATCTTCATCGCCTGATGAATATGTTCAGGACTTACAGTATGGTTATAGGAAGTTCATTGTTTCGCTCGTGAACGGATCAACATTGCTACCGATAGAATGAATACCCTGTTTGATGTTAAGGCTAATAAAGGTCGATTTCAGGAAGACGACAAAGTGTGGCTATACAGTGATTGTCAGTTTTATTAAATATGGTAAGAATAATATTGTTGTCATTTGAACTTTCCGTTAGAAGAGCTGTATGAAAATTTATTTTGTTTATAATTTTTACTGTAAATAATGCACATCATTTAACTTACTTTTTCATAACTCCCTTAACTAACCTTATTTAATGAATTTTTGCAATTGGAACAACATCTCTATAACCAACGGTTAAAAAAACTTCCGTTGTTCACATTTTTAAAAACCCTATATACGTATGTATTAGTGTTATGGCGGAGCATTAACATGTTGTTTATAATGATGTGAGCTGCCATTGTGAGGCAGAGGTGTGCCAAGGCAAATATAATAGCTATGCCAGTCCATCGCGAATTAAAAATATGTTTATTGACTACATTTAAATCAGAGGTCACTGTCAAGTGTGAAAGGTTAGGGTTGAAACGTTTAAGAAATGTTGTCGACGAATATAGTGGTTGATGACGTCACCGACGAATCAGAAAGTGCAAGAAACCCTCCCAGCTAACCAAGGAGTTACCAGTTACACCCTATGAGTGGTAAAGAAAATGCTGAGTGTTCGCCCCCCCCCCCGCGAAAACAACGGAACAGGAATTAAATTAGGAGAGCTGATAGAAAGATAACATTGTAAAAACGTCCTGGAGAGCAATGATGGTCTTCAAAAATGCAGTTGCTTTAGTAAAATGAGTAGTTGAGTAGTAACTAAAACTGAATTCCCAGTCAGAGAATGATCGACAAATACGGTGACAGATGTGAACAGTTTTAACTCCAGCAGTGTATAAATCATACAAAATGTATGTACCCATTTCAAATATATATTGTAATAAAGTTATTTACAGTGCATTTGGTAATGAAAAGAAAATGGTTTGAGTTGGTGGCATCACATATCCGATCCGCCTAAGATAGCAATTTCCCAAACATTAATTATGATGAGATACTTAATATATATAAATTTAATTTTGGTCTATTTAATAGACTCCCCAAATAATGAACATTACCTTTCAGCGTCTGATAGCAGAAACAAAATGAGAAATGTGAGAAAGCTTTGAACATTTTGAAAGTCCTCGCTAATACAGCATAGGGTTCAGACCAAACTTCAATGAAACTTCAATGATCTATAGAGCGATTATTCGTTCGAAATTGGATTATGGATGTAATGTTTATGGGAAACACGGAAATATGTTTTAAAGAAACTGAACCCAATTCATAATAAAGCTCTATCAGTTCCAAAGTTCAGGTGCATTTAGAATATCTCCTGTCCAATGCTTATATGTTTACTGCAGTGCATCTGTAGAATTAAGACACTGAGTTATTACTACCGAGTCATATCCTTACAGAACCATCATCTGTAGCGATCATTTCTTGATGAGCATTATGATAGACTGTATGACCGCAGACCCTCATCCATTCCTTCTTTTGGCATTCGAATACACAATATCGTAGCAACGACCTCACTAGCAAATCTTAATGTCAGGAAAAAATGAAGTTGTTTGAAACACCTCCTTAGTGTATTCCAAATTTCACCTTTCTCAACCTTTTCTGTAATTTTACAAAGAGCAACACAAGTCAGGCTGTTTACTTGCAACTGTTTTGCAGAACATAGAAATCTGTATAAAGAGTTTACTCCTGTTTTCACAGATGGTTCAAAGACAGCCGATAATGTGGGTTTGGTTTAAGTTTCTAAAAAAATTGTAAAGTATTTTAAACTGCATGCATCATGTTCGGTTTTTACTGCTGAGATTATGCAATATACCAGTCTCTAATCTTCATCTCTCATCAAAATTCCAAGAAACACATTATTTACACTGATTCATTGAGTACCTTACAGCTCTTATCATCTAAGATGGCTATGGAGTACTCCATTGCCTCTGATATCCTTGAATATGAGCATTGTCTGAAGGCACAAGGATACCATACGAAATTTTGTTGTGTCCCAGGACATGTTTATATCCGAGGAAATGAGTTGGCAGACATCGCTGCTAAATCAGCCACTGACATTTTAAATATGACCTTTCCTTTAACAGACATTAAACAATTCCTTATAAAAATAATTCATGATAAATGGCAGTAGTATCTCTGGAACCAGCAATCTCAAAATAAATTGCACGAAATAAAGCCCTTGGTACATAAATGGACTAGTTTCTAGTGTAAGAAACTTGATGCAATCTTAACTCGTTTGCAAAATTGGTCAAACTCATTTTACCCATAAGCACTTGTTTTAGGACAAATCGAAAAATATAGACAAATTCGTTTTAAACCTTTCAAGACTTATACGCTTGCTTTAATGGACTTGATTGGAGAAAAGCCTCATTCGGGGCTGTTTCCTTTTTTATTGGATATCGACTTTTTCCATCATAACTTCACCTTTTATAGACTTTTAACAATTGATCATCTCACTTCAACTATTACACATGTTTCGTTATCATGTTTTATTTCTACTTTTATGACCCTTTAGATTACACATGTTGTGAATAACTTGCACATACTGTTATATCTATACCATATATTTGGCACAACATATCCTTTTTGGATCTTGTGCCATAAAACCTCAATCAGCCAACCAACCATCAACAAAAAGGTGAGTTTATTTCGTCCTATAACGTAGTTCCAAGCATTATACATATGATTAAATTTAATTATTGTGTAACAAAAAAGTACTTGCTTCCCACTACTAATAATTAGCAAATTCATAATTATCACTACAGTTCGATTTATATATTTCTATAAAATATCTATTTTCATTTTTCATATTTCATAGGCAAATAAGGAATATATTCTAAATTAATCGTCATCATTTTACCATGCTTTCATTGGTTTCCGGATGTTTGCCATTCTTCGCAGATGAGTCTCCTGTGGCGTTTGAGCGTCGTTTGTCTCGAGCCAGGACTGAACTCGGGACCTTCTGTTTACAAGACCGACATTATAATCACTGAGCAAAAGCTAGCTTCTCCTTCGTTCTTATAATTCGGGTACAGGTTCCAAGCATCTTTGATCAGATGTCTTTGCTGCCGCACATTCCCTCACCTGATGAAGGCCCCGGTCTAATTTCGGCGAGGAGGGGGGCCGCTAAGAAAAACCCCGCGTGTTCCCCTGAAATGCAGTTGAGGGGCTGAAGTGGGCCGGAAGGCGTGTCGCCTCGGGCGTGACGGTCAGTCGTGGTCAATCAGGAAGGGAGTGTCAAGGCTTCTGACTCCGTGTGGTGCTGCCATATCGTGTTGAGAGGTGAGATCGTTGGAGAGGAAGGTTGCGTATTTCAAACGTCCAGTCATCATTGTGGCGATTGGGAGTCGCCGGGCCCCGCACCAGGGACCTTTAGATTACAAGACTGGCATTATAATCACTGACCAAAAGCTAGCTTCTACTCCGTTCTTATAATTCAGGTACAGATTCCAAGCATCTGTGATCAGATGTATTTGCTGCCGCACTCCTATCTTAGTTGAACAGCGACAAATTTCAAGAAAATAACCCATGAATGGTTCAGATACAGCCACGTAACCATTGTCTTAGATAGAAAATAGCTGAATAAACAAAAGTGATGGACTTTAAATAATTTCGCTTTGTTTAATAAATTTTGCTTAAAATAATTATAATTTTTCTCTCTCTTAACTGATACATCAAGAACACTCGCTAAAATGAGATATTTGTGGCAGGTGTCAAGAGGTAGAAAAACACTTCAAAGTTACTGATAATATACAACAACCAACCCCTATAAGTCTTTCGAAGCCCACTAACTTGTAAAAATTTTTCTCTGACATGTTGTCTCAGTACATAAAAGTTTGAAACTGTTTCGTATTTAAAAATTATTGTTCTAAAAATATGCAAACCGTTCATTGGACACCTACGCTTTTCTTCAAATATTCAGAGCAAACATTTTGATGAGTTGTCAGGCAGCGTATGATACTTTAATAGGTAAAATGAAGTAAGAGCTCATGCATAGCTTTCAACTAAGTATATAACTCAAAGGTATACTTAAGTTAATTAAAAATAGAAAATTAGCTTTCGCATTTTGGTCTGTTACACAGTCTTTAAGCAGGCTCCTAGGAATATTCTTAAGAACCCGAATAGCGATGAAATGAAATATCCATGAATGAAATATCCATCAGTCTACAGTAAAGTGACAGTGCCTGGTTTAATAAAAATGATTTCAGCACCCCTAGTGGTGCATTATAAAAGTAAAAATCTGATGTGGCCAGTACATGACTTTCCTTATATAATGCAATGAATTTACTACTTTTACAGAAAAAAATAGATTATTTTTATAGGGGATATTTAAATTATTTCCAAGGTATTGAATTTTTGTCAATTAGTCGTCATTTTCATCGATTTAGCGTCATTTTTATCCATTTGGCGAGTTTTTCGTGAATGTTTCGTTAATTATTTTTTTAAAAAGTCGCCAGGTTGGCGACATTGCACCAAATTCGTCGCCAAAATCTCGCCAAGCGTTATGGACGGCGAAATAAGTTATTCTAGTTATTGAAGATAAATGACTATTTGTGTTCAAATACAAAAGTATTACTTAAAGTATTGTTTTTCATGAAGGGAACGAGCTAGATCCACAATAATGATGTAATCAAATGTATTGCATGATATTACATATGAAAAGTGAACATGTTTCTCATTATTTTTTTTATTTTATATGATTTTTTGATAATTGTTTTTAAAAATATGCAATATCTCGAAAACGGTTCATGAAATTTATATCAATCGCTTTTTAATGAAAAATTACATAAAAAATGTCTTTTTGCGTAATTTTATTAGAGGTTTTGATTTTTTGATGATTTTTTTAAAATTTCACTCGAAAATTTAGGGGGGGGGGGGTTTCTGAACATTCGAGTGCGTATAAAAACAATAGACTTCCAGTATTCACGGATTGTAATTTTTATACCAAATGTCGTTCGAATTGGTCCATTCGTTCGTCAGTTATCGTCTCCACAGACTCTCTCTCTCTCTCTCTCTCTCTCTCTCTCTCTCTCTCTCACACACACACACACACACGCACAGACATCAACTCAAAAATGTTCGATTCGTGATAAGGGATGCTTGAAACGTGCTCTCCCGTCGAAAACTCGAATTCAAATACGTCACAATACTTCCTTATACATTATTGTATATGAGGAAAGTAAAGAGTGAGATAGACGTAAAAAAGCCTACACAATTCTCCAACATTATACATTTAGCAGAGACGAACAAAGCGCATATACGAAAGATAATAAATGACCGTCAAAAAGTTGTATTATCAGGTCCACTAACACAGTGACACCTGCAATTCTCGTTAATGTATGCAGCAATATTTTTCAAAAGTTCAAGTGATCATTGTTTTTGACGGAGGGTATTTTGAAGAGGCTCTACAGGATATTTACCGCTCGTATAAGTTTTGTCCATTGTATCATTCCAGAATATGACAACAATTCCCCAGTAACTATATTGTGTCAAATAAATGTCTTCTGTAATAGTTTTATTCTCGATTTCTACACATTATATAATGGTCTTCAATTTGAAATTGAAGACCATTCTCTCTTTGCAGTCGAGTTCGTTAACTTAACTTTTACAATGATCGGATAATTTTAAAAGTACCCCTAGCGGCTAGGGATACTGTTAAAATGATCGGATAATTTTAAACGTACCCATAGCGGCTAGGGGTACTGTAATCCCTTTTATGGGATCGAGCATGGTCACTTTACTATAAATAAGAGATTCTTAACTGGTGTGCAGTGATATTCTCTTGGAATGCTGCTAGATTTGGAGGAAAAAATACAGAGTGATTAAAAAGAACAGGGAATTTCGAAACTTTTGGCAGCCCTGGAAGGTAGGTGGCCCTGAATAACATATAAAACCCTGCTAACAACACCTTGCCATTTAGTAGTCGTGGAGTGGTGCGAATCGCGAGTTTGGAAATGATGATGGGTTCGCGACAGTGTAGCGTCTGTTCTGTATGTTGTCAAGCTGGGAAACTGTGTTGAGCATGAACTGCCGAAATTTCCATAAATTATTGACAGCACCTAATTCTCACAAGACGAGTAAGGGCACACAACACCATTCTCCATGTTGACCATTCTCCCGTTCCTTTGAGCCACCCTGTAATTTTTAATACAGAAAATAATATTTTCGGAAAGAAAATTTATTACACGGAACAAATTTATTGAAATGTATTAATTTATTTGCTATGAACACCCCTGACATTTCATCGAAGAAACAATAACGCGGCACAGCTTTATGTAATATAGACAGTGGCAAAGTGTGATAAAATAATTTGGAAGGATGTAAAAACAGAGACTAAAATTAACAAGTAAATGGTTTCATGCTGAGTATTTTAACAAGGTTATAAATAAAAGGAAATATGATAACTGAATTGCAACGAAAATAATAAATTACATTTTGCAGTTTTGTTATTACAGTAGGACTCGGGTTTTGCGTTTGTTTGTTTATTTGCTTATCCGACCCAGACTGTCCGACCTACCCGAAGGTGCAAGGTATCTGTTTCGTCAACCGAGATAGTGACACACAATTTAGACCTGAGCGCAGTAGGAACGGAATCAAAAGGAGCCGAACCCCATTCTCCCTATCACCAATTTTTCAGAAGATAGTACGGACCCACATATTTAACGTGCCCGTACCCCACGTGAATTCTGAGATAGTTTGGGGAAAGAGCCGGAAATCGATCTTGGGTCGTCAGAGCCCAATCCCTGCGCATTAACCACTGGGCTGTCCCCGTCCCCGGTTTTAAGTTTAGCTGTGAAACCGAATAAACAACGTATATATGCGGCAAAACTTAATACACAAGTAACTTTATTTCAACTAATATTTTTTTTAATGGCCGGGTACTTGTTCGCCCATTCATTTGCCTATTTTTAGCGGCTGGATCATGAACCATTTTGCCATCATACAACGTCGCTCCGAAGCACTAGAGGGGGCAGAATAAAATATGCCCTTAATGGACACCATAGAATACATGCTCGCAGGTGGGACTCGAACCCACAACCTGGCATACGGGAGAATACAAGGAACCTATTTTCTCAGACCTCTAAGCCACCGGGCCGGCTCATCTAGTATGTAAACGTCAAGGAAATAAATATACCACGCACCCAGCTTTATTTTTAATTGTGAAAATTTTAATTAATGATTCATATCGAAAATTTCTAAATGTGTGCAAAATCTCAAAACCTATTATTTAACAGTTCTCAAAATGAAATTTGCGATTAACTTCTAAAATTACTCACCTTCTAAAATTAATCATACACTGTGTGTGGACACAAGACAATTAAGAAGAATAGCGAAATCTCAAGAATAGCGACAATGTACTTTTTGGGATCAATGACACGCGTTATTAATCTAGGAACTGATATATATTGAACAGTTAAGTGATAAATATTTATTTCACTATATTTGCATATTTAATTAAAAAACAGCTTATATAAAAACAGACGGATTCATAAATAATATCATTTGAAAATGTTTTCTAATAACACCTATATGCCACTATCGGACAATATCATAGAATATAACTTATTTACACAAACTGTTAGAAAACATAAAATATTTACAGGCGTTAGTAAGCGTATCTATGCCAGAATATATTTATCAATAAATATTTCTAAAGGAACCTAGAAATTGAAAGCTGTCATCTTACGATACGAAATTGTGTGAAAAATGGTCATGCCTGTATCTTGGGAAAATAGGTGGGTAACAATGAAGTGACCAGTATTGCGTCCTAAATCTTTTAACAGCCTGTTTCGCCTGTAATCGCCTTTTAATCACGTAACGTAATCGGAAATTATTATTTGGGATTGCCAACACCACGGATAGCCCCTTATTGGCGTTTCTAAATATGTTCTACGTATTTACAATCCACGGATGCAGATTGAAGCGAGGAATGAAATAGAGGGATAAATGAATTGATCCAGTGAGGAATGAAATACTGTGATAAAACTTTAATTGTACACACTAACAAAATATGGGGAAAACGCACACTAAATTTGCTGTCACTGGAATGACACTTTCAAATAGTCAAATAAATTCGGTCAATCAAAAAATTTTTATTTTTAATGCAACAATATCATTAAGAAAAACTGCATTTATGCATCTTTAAAATTGAGCGAGTTATATTTAATTGAAAATTGAACATTGTGAATGGGTACCATATATCACATTAGAAATGTAAATTTGTGACATATCACAAAAAAGATAAAACTGGATGGTAATACATGGGATACCCAACCGCACAGTGAGAACCACTGCTTTATATGACCTCTGTCTGTATAATGCTTTATTTAGATGCATTTGTGATAAAAATTTTTGACACATACTAACGTATTTTTGATCTAAACAATTTCTATTGTAAATTTGTTTATGATCCCTATTTTCACTGGTGAAACAGCCTTTCACATGGTGCGGAAATGTGACATAAGTCAGATTTTTCCCTTTATCATAATTCAGTTGATTTTAAAGATACAGATATGCGGTTTTTTAATGAACTTGCTGCATTAAAAATAAAAATTTTCCGATTGACCACATTTGCCTAAGGGGGTCGTATAAAAATTTAAAAAGTGTAACTTTTTGAAAATTAATGGGAAGACTATTTCATTAATGTAGTCTTATTTCCTACCTTACTTTCAATATGTTTGCAATTTACATTACCCACTTATCTCCAACAGTTAAAGAATTAAAGCGTGTTTTAATCTTTTTGGGACATCCTGTATATATATATATGAATATGTTATTTTACTCTTTTATATGAGAATGTCACGGAATAATGGATATATTTTATTTTACACTGAAGATACCGTTTTAAACAGATAAATAGGTAACATGCGATGTTCATTTTGCACACCTGTTTACTTCCTACCCACTTGCTTACCTGCTGAAGATGTTCCTTTAAAATAGACCCATTTAAGCAGGTAAACAAGTGCGTAAAATGGACATCTCATGTTACCTCTTTACGTTTTAAAGCGATATTTTCAGTGTAAAATAAAATATATTCATCCCACCGTGCAATTCTCATATAGAAAATGAAATAACACATTCAAATAGGTATTGTTGCCTTTTTTAGTATATAACTAGAAATTTACCTGTTTAAAAGTGCCCTTTTAGTGGCAGTAAATTAAATTTTTTGTGTGTTTTTACCCATATTTTTTAGTATAAATTAAAATAAACCATTAAAGCACTACAATAATGAAAACTACAATAAATGAAATTTCATAAATACAGTATAAATACCAAACCGACTGGTAGAAACTACGAGCATACCACATCACAGAGAAAAGAAAGCAGAAAATGGGGCGGTAAGAGTATAGATAGCAGAACGATTAGAAACAGCTAAATGAAAAGAATACTTACAAAAAACACAAACGAAAGAAACTCGAGACGTTTAAACCAGCTTTAAAAAAGAAGCAGAAAAAATTGGAAATGACCGGAAACCAATTAGAAGAAACAGGAAAAATTAATTATTTTATTTAAACATCAATCATTCTTTTTTCGTTTTCTGTCTATCTTTTTCCGAATTTCAGTTATTTTTTTCTTAGCTCATATATGGCCTCTAAAACCTCTATGGCCTGTTGGTTCCTTCCTATTTGAATTTATTATTTTCCTCTTTGTTCTAATTAGTTTTCTGTCCTTTCCAAATTTTTGCACTTATTTTTTACAGCTGGTTGAAATGTTTCGGATTTCTTCCGATACTATTTTTGTAAGCTTTCTCTCTATTCAATTGTTTCTATTGCTTTTGCTATCCGTTCTGTTATTTCTTTATTTTTTATTTCTGTTTTTCTTCTGTGGTATTGTGTGTTCGTAGTTTCCTGAAAGTCGTTTTAGATTTTCCCCATTCATTTATTTCCACGACTTTGGAAACTTATTTACCCCTACCTTCAGATACGTGTACAATCCCAGTTTCTGACTTGACTTAAGTAAGCGAGGCTGCGCTCCTTCTATGTTGTTAAAAGGAACACTGTTATTTGCCTTTGGAACTAGTATCCCGGTTTATACTTGCATTTATGCTGTATTTAAAGTTTTAATTATTGTGTTATTATTGCAATAGATTTTGAGCGATTATTTGACTATTTAAACTATTTGTTTTTATGTCCGTCAACTGATAGGATGTATGAAGTTACTAGTAGGAATTGCTAACCGAACGTGTTATATTATCCAGGGAATTTCGAGATTAAAACTTTCAAGCCCTGGATCTCTCAAGATCGGGAATTTAATTCTAATTTATTTAAAATAAATCATATTTTACATTCCTACGTTTTGACTTTTTAGCTATAAATATTGCATGAATTGTCTATGGACAACATATTGTTACGATCTATCCTCCGAAATCGGGGGTATATTTGTAGGATACAAGAATAACTCAGAAATTTTGGATAATTAGCGCTTTTCTTTGAAGCACCAACAGGCGTAAACAGGAAAAATATTAAACATAATTTGAGTGTGAGTAATTTACACAATCAATTCATTTATGAGCAGTTTGAAATAAATAACACTGATTATAGAACACTGGCTTGAGCCATTCTCGAGATAATTGAAGCTAATTCATAAAACGGATTATAAAATAAACTTTTCGTGTAAAAGTATCTTGTGAAAATTTCCCCCCTTCACATAGTTAAAAAAATCTGATGTGGGCTGCACATGTCTTTCCTTATATAATGCGATGAATTTACTTCTTTCACAGTGAAAGAATGATGTATAAGATTCCAAAGAACTTCGCCCCATACGGGAATAGAACCTGGATCTACGAAATGGCCAGACGACGCTCTACCGTTGAGCTACCGAGAACGAAATTGTAAGCTCTTATAGTCGAAATGGATGTATAAGATCCATGACACGCTGTATATAACGTTGAATTGTACATTTGTGAATTTTCCGGATGACAACATGCAAAACTTTTTTATACCCAATTAACTTATATTTCGCCAACTCTAAATTAAAAATAATCAATATTCTTTTCATCCCCATTAAGCAATATTATCCATATATTAAAATATGTAAATAATAAATTCATCAATTAGGCGTTATTTTCATTAACTTGGCGTCACTTTTACAATTTTAATGATATGTTCGTCAATCTGGGTAAAAAATTGATAAGTTGGCGATATGTCATTAGATTATTCCCAAAGTTCTCTAAATGTATCGCTAAGTGTTGCAGACAAATGGGGAGAATAGTTTTCTAATAGAAGTATACTAGAAGGTATGCCCGTCATATGACGGAATTAAAAATTTGCAAAACATTGCCTCCCATTTAGCGCCCTTTTTATCAATTTTGCGGCACTTTTGTTAATTTTGCACTATTCAAAAAGTCTATTCAAAAAGTCTATTCAAAAGTTGGTGACACCCCGCTAAAGATATTGAATTTTCATCAATTAGTCGTCATTTTCATTGATTTAGCGTCATTTCAATCAATTTGGTGAAATTTTCTTTAATTTGTCAGTATTTAAAAAAGTCGCCAAACTCAAACACACTTTATTTTTCAAAATTTTTTAATTTAGTTAATTGCTCAAACTGTTACGTTTAATTATTTGATATTATATCCAATTTGAAGTTTTATATGTCTGCTTTCTTATTTAGGCAACATAATGTATTTTAAAACGTCACCAGCTAATCAAAATTAAAAAAAAATACTAAAATGTCTATAGCTAAAATGTCTCTAGCTAAAATGTCTCTGAAACTAAATAGTTCGGCCTAGAGCAATGTGGTTAATTTTCATTTTTTTTTCAAGATTTGCGCAGAGAACAAGCATTTAATTAATACATTGAAGTATTTAATTCTTTATTTCAGAATTTGACGCTTTTTGCGAAACATTACGCGAAATATGGGTGATTCCAGTTTTCTGAATAATATCAAATTTTAATCAGCATCAGAGTAAACTAATTGAGATCTATCTACCAGATTTTCTGAAATTTCGTTGAGTAGTTTACAAGCTGGAGTACATACATATGTTGTATGGACACAGTGGGGAATACTAAGACATGTGACACTAAGAAGGGTGGATTCGTGTTCTATTATTCGAAATTTGCAGAACCGTCGAAAACTCGAATTTTGGTCTTCGACACGTTTCCACTATTTCACTTATTACGACGTACCGTAGAAACAGTATAAGTGGTGTCATCACCTAATTACTTTCTTTACAATGAATGATAATGTATTGAGAAAGTATTGAAATCGTGTCGAAAATTGGAAGTTTTCGAAGGATTTGCACGTTTCAGGGACTCTAGAACACGAAAAATATTTTAGTATGGCGTCTGTTTATGTGTTTGTGCAATGCATGCATCCATTCTAATTCAAAAAACAGTCGATTCAATTTCACAATATTTGGGAGATAAGTCACTTGTGGATTACCCTGGTTTCGATTAGATTTTGGGGAGATTTGGAAAAATAGAACCTGCCATTATTTTCAAAATGGCCCCACGAAAATCCTCAAATCCGGAATATAAAACTAAGTATATACTAAAGTATTCATTAAAAACTTGTTTTATACGCAATTTTTAATGACGAAACGAATAAGATTAACTCCATTACTCCGGGATGAACAGGTTTTCGAGATATTGAAGTTTTTTGAAATTTTGAGATAGATGGCGACGTTTTAAAATCTTAAGTTAACTAATCAAAAAGAAGGCATATAACAACGGCAAACTAGATCTCATAGAACTGGATGTGTTGCCCACGTTAGCTTTTTTATACAAGCTTTTTTAAGGAAATATTAAAAAGTTTCATGACAATGCAACTTTGCTTACTTATGCAAAATGAATGAATAATTATTAAGGGATCTTCGTAACGTCGCTTGACATAAAACTCCAGAATTATGATCACTACCCAGCCAAATATTATTCTATACTAAGAGTACCCAGTCTACTCTTGTGCCAACGATCTCCGGTCTCCCACACTATCCTAAAAAATGTTTTAGAGCGATAAGTTGACTATCAGTTCTACCGTAACTATGACGACAAGAGAGAAACAAACGGTTGCTGCTTTGAAGGGTGTTGGGAAATTTCTTTTTCAAGTCCCATTTTCATTATGACTTCTAGGCAGGTACGCGGAACAAACAAAAGAGTCAAAAGAGTTTACTGATTAAAGTATTTTGTTTGTCGGAAAATTGGTTGTTATATGGATTATGTGCGAGTAAACAGTATGGGCTTTCGTTTTCATGTATTTTACATAAGACAGAGTATAACGTATCAAAGGTGATTTATCCAATACTAGTAGAAATATACGACATTTTCCAGGATAGTATTGAAATACAATCTACTAGGTGTCGCCCCCTGCTCGCTACGTAAGCCAACTCCAGTAACTTGCTTCAAGATTCAGATGTTTACTGGCGCTCGATGGATATTTCTAGTATTCTTTCGTGGATGTCTGCGGCCCTTTGCTCGTTGACACTCACTAACACCCGGGATTCACTTTGAGAGCTATTTTCACACGGCTCAAGCAAATTAATGTCCCATAGATGTGTACCCCTCTTTTTATGAATGTTTCATTTTAAAATAAAAACTGAAAATATATCGAGAACAGGGCATACTTATAAACGGTGGCATATGATTTTAAATGAAAAATACCATGCGAAATATATATATTTTAATATTTTATACCTGATTATGTTTGTACAACGTTTTTAAGATTTTTAAAAGAAAAGTTAGGCCTTTTCTTGGTTCATTTGCACAGAAGAAAATCAATAGGCCTTTAACGTTCACCAATTGAAATAATCGCATCAAATTTTATTCGATTTTATAAATTTATTTCAAAAATATCTTAGCCACAGACGGATACACAAACAGATAAATATACTGACACACAGACAGATAGACAGACTTTATTTAAAATAAGGTTAATTCGTATTCATGAATGCCCAGAATACGCAGATATATCAAAATCCGATTGTCGGATACTTGCCGCATCACATTTTCCCTTTCCTTTACTATTGTAGCTAAAGTAACAGCCATTTTCTTACATAATAAAAGAAGTTTCTCTCTCTTTATGTGTGTGTATGTGTATCTCGTATGTAGCGGATGATCGAAGCGTCGAATTGCGGTGAAATTTGCTACTGAGATACTGCAAGTCCACGAACGATGCACATTGGCGAGATTATTTTAAAATTGGAATTAGTTTTAATTATTTTATGCTGAAAGATGAGTGATTTTCGCATAAAATAATTCCTTAGCTGCCGAAAGAAGTATCGCAGGGTTTCTATTTTACCATCATCGGAAAGATCGAAGAAAATTCTTTTCCGCAATTTTTGAACCGCAAACAAGTCCTCGATTCTTGATTCCTTCAATTCCTAATTTCTTTAATTCTTCATTAATTTGTTTTTAAATGCATCTAAATATGCATATTTTATTATTTACTCGCAATACACCCGTTCTTCGTACGGAGTATGTAATATAAAGAAACTTAAAATTCATAATCATGTGCAAATTCCTATAGTATACTAAATGACATTGTTAATCAAAATATTCAGCTAAAATATTAAATCCAGCTCCTAAAAATAAGTTTAAGAATATCTGTTCTCGCTATATAAAATTATCTTCACGGGTAAATCTGAAGGATAAAACATCCTGATCCCGTTTGTGAACAAATGTACAAAAAATATGAAATTGAGCCAATATATGCAAAATAAAAGCGCTAAAATTGTATAGGACCTTCATTAGTTATATTCGCGTATATATTAGAAGATATACCCGTGTATTAGTAGATGATTACACGTACTACAACATACGGGTTTCTAAAGTCTTTGCCGAATTGAAACATATGACGTAATAAATTGAAAATATCAAAATCCCCGTAATCTTTAAACCTAAAGGCCGTAATTCATTCCAATATATGTCAATATATGTCAAAATATGTGCCGCTATACCTGTACTACTTATATTCTTGTAGATTAAAATATATACATGCGCATTTGTAGAAGATTACCCGTACTACGTACAATATATGAGTTTCAACAATTTTTGCAAAAATAAAATAGTGACGTAAAAAATTGAAAATAACAATAATTCCTTAAAATATCAATAATAATAATAATATTTGATCCTGAAGACCGTAATTGATATAATTCAGTCAAAAATGCAATATCGGTGAAATTTATTTTATATACATATCTTTATTACTTAAATCGGAAAATTTTTAACAAGAAAAATCAATCATGCATAAAGCATTGATTATGAAACACTTTCAAACTGCAATTCAATTTTATTTAAACATCTCTAAAATGCGATGCATTCAGCGGTAATATTTTTAAAATTATCACAATACTACATCAATTTATTATATCTGAAAACTTAAAACTTCATAGAAAAAAAAAAAAAAAATTATTCAAATGACGTCATTGAAATATAAATCACCTGGCTGTCTATACAAGAGCTGTAAATATTTCATTCATATACTTTTATTCCACTCCTTTCATTCATACACTTTTATTCCACTCCTTTCATTCATCACAATACTACAAAAATTTATTTTATTTAAAAACTTAAAACCATGGAGTTACAAGTAATCAAACTCTATGTTTGAAACTTCATTCATATCAGTTATATTTTAGACACCGGCGCTAAATAATTTTGCGTTAAAGAAATTTAGCAATTCTTATACAACTCATCCTACATCTTTATTTGTTTACATTCTCCACAAGTGAAAATAAGGCTTCGTTGTAGAAATAATCAAAGTTTGATGATCATTTAAACTCAAATATATTGTAATTGCGTTGTTTCAAAATATAGATGCACAGAAATTAAGTGAAAATAAAGCGGTTTTAGGACGGATACAACACGAACTATGAATTAAAAATAACTTTAAAAATCACGATTTTGACACAAGATGGATGCCATATTTTATTTTGAAATGGGTCACGTGATCTCTTCACATAATATGGGTGTAATTAATATTTTAATTTTTATTTAAAAAACTACCGAATATATTTTCCTGAATTTTTTTTTTATATTTTTATGGGATAATTTGAATGTTTTCTAAAACTTTCGAAGCAATTTGTAAATTTTAAATTTGCTTAAAAAATGCTTGAAAAATTAGGTCCCATTGGGTTGAATGTTTTTCATGTTTTCAACCCGGGTTCAGTCCAAAACTAATTGGGTGTTATTATTTATTGATATTTTCATAGGTCCCACAGACCGTCTGAACAACATACTAAAATTTCATTTTGATAGAATCATTTTTACGGCAGTTATCGTGCTGACGGATAGACAGACAGACAGACAGTATGAATAAAGTCATAAGCACTTTTCAACTGTGTTGTAAAGTGTTAATAAGAATCGTTTGCCGAAAAATCGCTTTAGACGACATAGGACAACTAAGCGACGTGATATCATTTTCTTCAAATAAATTGGCAGATCGTCTACATTATTCTATCTCCATGGGCGGGGGGGGGGGTTAATTGTTCGTTTGCAACATTTTACAGCATAGTTGAAAAGTGTTCATGACTTTGTTCATTCTGTCTGTCTGTCTGTCTGTTCGTTAACACGATAACTGCCGCAAAAATGACTTTATCAAAATGAAATTTTAGTATGCTGTTCAGACGGTCTGTGGGACCTAATGGGATATAAATGAATAATATCACCCAATTAGTTTTGGACTGAACCCGGTTTGAAAAGATGAAATAAATTGAACCTTATGGGACCTAATTTTTCAAACATTTTTTAAGCGAATTTAAAATTTAAAAATTGTTTCGAAAGTTTTAGGAAATATTCAAACTACCTCATGAAAAATATGAAAAAATTTCAGCAAAATATATATCGTAGTTTTTTAAATAAAAATTAAAATATTAAGTGCACCCATATTATATGAAGAGATCATGTTGAGACCCAGACCGTCCGACCTACCAGAAAGGTGCAAGGTAACCGTATGGACGGCCGGGAAGTGCCACCCAATTTAGATCGGAACCCAGTGGGGGAGGCATCCACAGGGACCGTACCCTCCTTCCCCTACCACCAACCTCTCGGAAGGACTTACGGACCCACATGTTTAACGTGATCGTACTCCGCATGAACACGGCGGCATTTGTGGTAGCGTGCAAATCTAGCGCGCAAACCACGGGGATACCGCACCCGAGATGGCCAACAGCACGCGGTGTTCCGAGGTGGTCACCCACCAAGTACTATCCGCGCCCGATGCTGCTTGACTTCGGTGATCTAACGAGAACCGGTGTTTTCAGCACGGTACGGCCGTTGGCCCATGAAGAGATCATGTGACCCACTTCAAAATAAAATATGGCATCCATCTTGTGTCAAAATCGTGATTTTTAAATTTCTTTTTAATTTATGTTTAGTGTTGTATCGGCCTAAAACCGTTTTATTTTTGCTTAATTTATGTGCATCCTTATTCTGAAACAACGCAATTAGAATATATTTGGGTTTTAAGGATCAATGCCATCCATCTTGTGTCAAAATCATGATTTTTAAAGTTCTTTTTAATTTATATTTAGTGTTGTGTGTGTCCTAAAACCGCTTTATTTTTGCTTAATTTCATCTACATTCTGAAACAACGCAATATACGCTTACTATCTATCTTTTTCCTACAATATCAAGAGCTATTAATGCTTGATAACACCGCAATGAGACACCAGCAACAATGCCAGACACATACCGGAGTCTGCTTCCAGAATAAGATGGACGTTTTTCATGATTTTTAGGATATGCAATTACTGAGAGTGGAGGCTATCATTTTCAGCAGGTTGCGGTACCTATGTAAAAATTCAGGTGGCGTATCTCAGATGAGCCGTAGTAACCAATTAAAGCGACTTACATCACAACAAGCCAAGCAAATCAGCGAAATTTGGCAACAAATTCCCGGCTATCAAAACGTTTTGCTGAGGAAAATTTTGAAATTTAAGAAGGTTCGGAAAGAAATTATTCAGAAATAATGAATACATTGAGTGGAAGAATCAACTGGCCAAACGATGTGGCACAGTAAAATAGAGAAATCTATAAATATGTGAAATTTCGATATAAAATCCAACACTCTTAAAAAATATGGGTAAAAACACACAACAAACTGGGTTTACTGCCACTAGAATGGCATTTTAAAATAGGTGAATTTCCAGTTAAACACATAAAAAAGTATCTATATCTATATGAAAGTGTTACTTTATTCATTTATATGATAATTGCACGGTATAATGGGTATAATGTATTTTACGCTGAAAAGACCGTTTTAAACAGGTAAAGACAGATGAGGGAACATGAGATGTTAATTTTACGAACATGTTTAATTGCTTAAATGAGTCCCTCTGAAAGAATATTTTTAAGCAGATAAGCAAATGGTTAGCAGGTAAACATGTACTTAAAATGACCTGTTTAAAATGATCTTTTCAAAATAAAAAAATCTGATGTGAGCAGCACATGACTGTTCTTATATAATGCAATGGATTTACTAGTTTTATAATAAAAAAATTGATGAGGGAAGCACATGATTTTGCAATGAATCTACTTCTTTATCGGTGAAAAAGTCATGAAAAAATCCATGGCACAGTATGCGTAATATTAAATTGTACATTTGGAGCTTTTCCGGATAACAACATGTAAAGCTATTTTGTACCCAATTAACTTATATTTTTTGCAACTATAAATTAACAATTATCAATATTGATATCATCCTCAATAAGCAATATAGTCCATATATTTTAATATTTCAATAATACATTTATTAATTAGGCGACATTTTCATTAATTTGGCTTCATTTTTGCAATGTTGACAATATTTTCGGCAATGTATGGCTAAATATCGCCAAGTTGGCGATATTTAGAAGAGCATTTATTATATAATAAAAGGTATGACCATCATATGACGGAATTAAAAATTTGCAAAACATTGCATCCCATTTGGAGTCATTTCTATCAATTTGGCGACATTTTTATCAATTTGATAGCATTTTTATCAATTTGGCGATATTTTTATCAATTTGGTAACAGTTTCACCCATTTGACAACATTAAAAAATGTCGTCGATTTGGCGATATGCCGCCAATATTCGCAGCCAGAATTCCTTCAAACGTTACAGACGGAGAAATAGGTTATGATATTTCCAAAATATAGAATTTTCATCAATTAGTTGTCATTTTCATTGATTTGGCGTCATTCTTATCAACTTGGCGATATTTTTTTTATCAATTTGGGGACATTTTTATCAATTTCGCGAAATTTTCATCAATTTGATGACATTTAAAAAGTCGTCAAGTTGGCGATATTCTTCCAAATTCGTCGCCAAAAGTTCGTCAAGTATTATGGCCATAGAAATAGGTTATTCTTATAGTACATAAGCGACTAGTGGCGTTTAACTACAAAACTGTTACCCAAAGTATCTTTGATTTTTATGTTTTTTCCAAGATATTGAATTTTCATCAGTTAGTCTGCATTTTCATTGATTTAACGACATTTTTCATCAATCTGGCGACATTTTCATGAATTTGGCGATATTTTCGTCAATTTGGCGAAGATTAAAAAATTCGTCAAGTTAGCGATATTCCGCCAAATTCGTCGTCGAAGTTTCGCCAAGCATTATGGATACAGAAATAGGCTATTCTCTTATATAATCTTAGATATATAATCTTATAGTAATGACTAATGGCGTTAAATTATAATGCTAATACCAAACATGTATTCTCTCGTGAATGGAACGAGCTAGATCTACGAGAATGATGATAATAAATTTATCGCATAATATTACGTATGAAAATGAACATATTTTCACAATAGTTAATACTTCTTACGAATCTCATGTGATTTTTTGATAAATTTATTTGAAAATTGTGCAATATCTCGAGAACGGTTCATTCTAGCGTTCTCAAGTTTGTGTCAATCGTTTTCTAATGAAACATTGCATAAGATATGATTATTTACGTAACTTTATTGAATATTTTAATTTTTGGTGATTTTTTCAAAATTTCATTTCAAAATTTAGGTGGGTTCTGGACATTCGATTGCGTGTAAAACCAATAGGCTTCCAGTATTCATAGATTGTAATTTTTATACCAAATTCAGTTCGAATATCTCCATTCGTTCGTCAGTTATCGTCTCCACACACACAACACAACACACACACATCATCTCAAAAACGTCTGATTCGTGTTCAGGGATGCTTGAAAGGTGCTTTCTCGTCGAAAACTCGAATTCGAATTTTCGACCCCATCACAATACTTTCCTTATACATTATATGTATATAAGGAAAGTAATATACCCCTATTATTCCGTGTAATTCTTTTATAAAAGCGTAAAATAGAACAGTAACTATGTATATATGAATGTTTTAAGTGTGTTACTGGAAATTTACCTGTTTAAAATGTCATTCTAGTGGCAGTAAACCCAGGTTTTTGGGAGTTTTTGTCCATGTTTTAGACAGAAAGGTGAAAATTCTAACCTGTAATACTTGTGTGCAAGAATTGATGATTCTTTCCAGCAACTAAAATGGATCTTCATCATAAGGAATGACTTAACTGTATGTATCTCCTACTCTATTTTTATGACTGATAAACAATAGAGTGACTGATAAATAATACGTTGATTGAAAAACATCAAAATGCTCATTATTTTGCATAATATATGGTGATCGCAATGTTTCAAATCAAACGCGTGTTTGCTAAAACATGGATCTGATTTCGTAAATATACCTTGTAATATAAAATAAATTTAGTTAACCGCAATATTAACTAATATGTAGTTATACTTCTCACCCCTGATTTGTTTTATTTCAAATATTTCATGTTTTAATTTCTGCGGGACTACACATTGTGTAACCTTAAAATGACTACTTTAAAACACAAGTCCATTATTCCCTTGTTAGCCACTTAACCATCTAACCTAAAGTCTAACCATCTAACCCAAATTATTTGAAAATTTGATAGGTAAATGTTGGGATTGAGTAGATAGATACATCCCTGCACAGTGACAAGCGTGACAGATTAACCACCTATAGGCACCGATCAGAAGGTTTAGAGTATTTACAGGCTATGGTGGAGGAATATCTGCCTAAAAGCAGAAAACAGGACAAAATGCCAGGATAAAAATGTTAAACAAATATACACAAAAATAGTTGTCCATACTGAGCACAGTTGAAAAATACAAATATCTCCCATAAACACATATATGTAGAGCTGTGTCATATGGGGGCAACGCTATATATTAAACTTCTTTTAAAATAGGTGATATACATACACAAAATGCCATAAATAGAAATCAAAGCTATATGCAGGTATGTTAAATATACAAGACTACATATACAGGATTGCTTCAAATTGGGAGCAAATAAATTTACAAAACTGTTCTCGGTATGGGTCAATACAACATATGCAAAAATATCTCAGAGATTGCCACAGTTTTCAATACTACAATGATGCTAGCAATGAATAGAACAAGTGTAAATTTAAAAGTAACTTGATTACAGTAATATAAAACAACATTTACAAGTACTACTAATAAGTATTCAATATTCAGTGAGCTAATTGCTGGGGGTTACCAGTAATAACTCACAAGAAATGTTCGTTTTCCTCTAGGAATTGAATAATAAATTTTATTTTTTAACCAGACGTTTTCCCGTTCATAATAGCAAATGTTGTCTCTACTGGGCATTATAAAATGACAGTTCACTGTAAGTTGGCAGTCACATACGAAATGTTTCCAAGATTCTATTTTATCATAAATGCAGTTTTCGCTGTTGTCTTCCATTTTAATTTATCGAAGATAGGTTGAGAAACAGTCACGCCTCGAGAAAAACTACCCATTTTCTGCTGCAAAGCAGTTGCTCCTGAGTTACTCTAGGGAGAGAGTTGAATGTTTCACTTCCTTTCTCACTTTTATAAGCTATTACCACCTTTTTATGGCATTAACATTTTGCATGACTTTAGCGATGAAAGGGGATCTGATAACTTCGTGCTCATGCTCTTGAACAGACATATCTGATGTCACTTCGAAAGCTAGACATTCTTCAGTCTCATTTTCCAGAATACCCGACTGACCTTCAACCCATCCTATAAAAAAAAACGTTCATGCATGCTGTTGGTTAAGATAGTTATACTTTAACGAGCTATCGGATTCTTTGTTTGATATTGTTTAAGAGTTTTGATACCTGATAGACTGTCAGAGTAGAGTGCTATCGTAAATGGCACAGTAAGCTGATGTTGTTCCAGACTCTGTTCTAGAGCCATCCGTATAAAAATTTATGCAATTATATAGTACTTGTGACGGTTGAACAAAGTGTAAGTGAATGTGACCTATTGCTGGATCAGTTGGTCAAGAAACCTCTTTTATTATTCGTAATCATTTGGGTCATGATAAAGATCATTCCATTGTGTTTTTTTTTCTGGCGTGTTAATTGAGCTTCGATGGCTTCTTTTTGCTATGTCAGTGTTATTGTAGGGATACCGGTAAGCACTCTTGTAGTGCTACTGTAGATGTTCTGAAATAAGCCCTTCAAATCTGTAGAAGTTGTATATTTTGAACCGACCCTAGTTTTCTTTTTACATGTGTGTGTGTATCTGTATGTGCGTGTATCTATGCAATGTATCCACTCTGTGTATTTGGTGTAGCTCAAATTAAAATTCTACTAAGAGATGTAGAATTTTAATTCGATATACTAAATTTCAATTTCCGATTCGTTTATAATATACTCCATACACTTGTATGCATGGTACTCGATATGCCGCATATAATTTTAGAAAATAGAAGAACAGGTGTAAATTAGTTGCGTTTTAAAAGGTTACAAAATAATTATTGTAGAAAAAAGGGGGGAGCGGCACATTCGGACAGTTTCCGATAAAGTCAGTTTGTGATCTTATGATGAACGTGAGACCATCATATACTATATACCCTAAGAGCTTGATTCTTATCTATAATTCTAAATAATTTGTATTTTTTCCCTGTTAGCCATTTTGTTATAATAATGATTATTATCAGGGAAAGAAAATTGTTTGCATGTACCCCAAGCAAGGTACATGCAGACAAGCATGGGGCGATGTCAGGCACATATAAATACTAAAAAAAATTAAGCAGCACTAATCATTTTGATTTTGAAAAATTTGTGCGTCAAAAGACTTTTTAATAAATAAAATTATCTTGCATCAAAAGGTACTAAATTCACACAAAATCGGAAATAAATTACAGATCTAAAATTACTGTTTACTGGATTATTTACAATAAATAACCGAAGGTTTGATAAAATATATCTTCCACACCTATAACATAAATATATCTTCCAGGGAGAAAAGAAAAACTCCAAGATCTTCTCTGTCAATTTAAAAACGAAATGGTATTTTCTTGATTATTTTCGATGCATTCAATTTGACTGACGTAGTGAATTACATTTTCTGTTTTGAATTGCTCGAGAATAAAGCCATTATTTTGTCGAGAATAGATAGTTGGATTAAAAGATAAAAAATTCGGAGAATGGATTGTCACAGTAGTTTATAGTGTCATACTCTGTGTCCATTCCTAGAGGCGTATCGCATTCAATTTCTGCGCTTTAAAAAAATATGCTATTTTTGTTCTGTTTAATAGCTTTTTCTTGCACTTTGACTTTTTTTTTAAGGATTTCTTTTTACGTTTCCTACAATATATGGTAATGTGTATGGAAATTATTGGAATCGAAATTATTGGAATGGAAGTGGCGTCGAAAATTGAAACTAGAGTTCCCTATGTATCTATACGTTTTGAACATGTTAAGCACGAAAAAGACCATTTTTAACGTGCTTATGTGTGTGTGCATCTGAAAGTGCGTATATCTATGTAATGTATCCACTCTGTGTATTTGGTGTAGTTCAAAAACAAATTGACCAAATTTCATAAAATTTTGTAGGTATGGCTCTTGTGGATTATTCTGGTGCTGATTAGATTTTGGCATGATTCGTAAAAAAAGAACCTGCCTTTTTTTCAAAATGATTCGAAACTATCATCAAAACTTGAAATAGAAGACTAAATAGGCTTAAATGTATCAATTAAATGCTTGTTTTATCCGTAATTTTTCACAAAGAAAAGATGAAGATCAATCCCGTTACTCTGTGACTAACCGTTCGCGAGATATTTTAGTTTATTCGCAGTTTTGTAACGCTGCCTCTGAAAAAAATTCCCGTCGCCATATGAAAACAAAAATATAAGTAAAACTGCAAATTCAGCGTAATTTGAAATAAATATTCGTTGACTTTTATGCGTCTGCGTGTATGCAATTAAACTGAATTAAAATAATTATGAAAGAAAAAAGAGAAAATGAGTTTGAATCTGTAGTGAAATGGGTGCCCACATTATATTTTTTAATATCTTACACTTCTAATAAATTTTTGTCTGGGTGTGGTTTATTTTGTTTAGATATTACTTTTGGATAATATTGGGCAGGTCCTGGAGTGAGAGATAAATATATATAATTACTTCGTGTGTGTTGTTCTTCGATAGTTGAATTAGATAGAAGAAGTGGAAAAAAAAATTACCTGTCTGGACGTGCCCCAGACGCCACTTTGATACGAAAGAGCTAATCAATAGGAAAAGCAAATTTATAACACCAAACATTTGAGTTAACATCGCAGCTTAGTCATAGAAGACTCACATGCTCAACAAAGCTTAATTATAACTATGTATCTTTAAGTAATATATGCTTACATTGATAAAAGGAAATATTTGCATTACATGTAGCAATTACCATCTGAAATATTTGCAATTACCATCTGAATTAAATATAAACACCTGAGAACAATGAGCACAATAAAGCCATGTAATAGGATTATTTTCGGATATTTATCGGCAGTAGGAAAAACGAATAATGCCTCTGTAAGAATAAGATCCATGTCTGAATGTGCCCCCCCTCCCCCTTCTTCTTTATGTGTATATTTATTTTCTCTACAATACATAGCAATGTATAGGAGAAGTATTGGAATTGTGTCGAAAATCTGAACTCGAATTTTCGACGGATTTTATGCCTGTATATGTCGCGCTGTGTTATGTTTCCCCTCTAAAACTAATTGAAAATCTAATTGACAAAATTTCACAAAATTTGGTTGATAAGTCGCTTGCGGGTTATCCTGGTTCTAATTAGATTTTGGTATGATTTGGAAAAAAAGAATCTGCACTTTTTCCGAAATGGCTGGCAAAAACCCGTCCAAATCTAAAATGAGAGTCTACATAAGCCCAAATGCTTGTCTTATTCGTAATGTCGGCAAAACAAAATAAGACCAACTCCATCAACCCAGGACGAACTGTTCTCAGGATATTGCAGTCTTTTCATTTTTGAAAATACGTCCAGTCGCCGAAAGAAAACGTTAATTGAATTAAAACTGTAAATTCAGTGTAATTTCAAATAATTAAACGAGTTATTTTGTGCTATAAAAATTAATTTATTAAATTAGGAAAGACAGGAAGAGAAAATGAATTTGAGAGTGTAGAGAACGTCACGTGCTGCGCCCGAATCAGATTTTTTTTTATTTAAAAAGAATTGCACCATATATGGAATTCTAGCATGCACAGTTTTTGAGAGATTTTGCGTTTCTGATCTAAGCGAAATAAATCAACGAATGAAACCCGTCCAAATCTAAATTGAAAGTCTGCATATGCCTAAATGCTTGTCTTATTCGTAATGGCGGCAAAAAAAAAATAAGACCAACTCCATCAACCCAGGACGAACTGTTTTCGATATATTGTAGTCTTTTCATTTTTGAAATACGTCCAGTCGCCTAAAGAAAACGTTAATTGAATTGAAACTGTAAATTCAGTGTAATTTCAAATAATTAGACGCATTATTTTGTGCTATAAAAATTAATTTATTAAATTATGAAAGAAAGGAAGAGAAAATGAATTTGAGAGTGTAGAGAACGTCACGTGCTGCGCCCGAATCAGATTTTTTTTATTTAAAAAGAATTACACCATATATGGGATTCTAGCGAGCACAGTTTTCGCGAGATTTTGAATTTCTGATCTAAATGAAATGAATCATAAATAAAAAAAAATATTATAACTTTTATAAAGCAAATTTTGCGTATGTACATTTAACTCCGAATTGATTGCCACCTTCCTGTAGGTGGTATCATGAGCCAATCTTAACATATTGAAGATTTTACCCTTTTTCTTACATAAAGGTCCATATCACCAGAACAAATTAAAAAATCTGATGTGGGCAGCACATGATTTTCCCTGCAGACTTACATACACATTCTCTTTATTTAAATTAAATTTAATTCACTATTAATTCAATTTTCGTTCTCATTTGGTAACTGGACTTATTTTCAAAGATGGCGTAGTGAAAAAACGAAGAAACTGAAATATCTTATCGTAAAAAAAGCGCGTTCTTCTTTTCCGAATTGTACTAAAATCTACTCAGCACCAGGGTATCCCACAAGTGACTTATCTACCAAATTTTGAGAAATTTGTTCAATTATTTTGTTAGCCAGAGTGGATACATGATATTTTTTCGGGCCATTTCTCAAAAAAGGAGGGTTCTTTTATCCCGAATCGTACGAAAATCTAATCAGCGTCAGGGTCAACCATACGTGACTTACTTATAACATTTCATGAAATTCGGTCGATTAGTTTTTGAGTCAGATTGGACACAATATCTGCACAGACAGACACACAGACACACACACACAAACACACACACACATACGTCACGCTAAAAATAGTGTTTTCGTGTTCTGGAGGTGTCAAAACGTGTAGATCTGTCGAAAACTCGGGTTGCGATTTTCGACATGATTCCAATACTTTCCGTATACATTACCATGTATGGCAGGGAAAGTAAAAATCTGATGTTGGCAGCACATGACTTTCCCTGTAGACTCATATTCACTTTCCCTTTATTTCTTTAATAATTCATTAAATTGAGTTAATTATTTGAATTTACACTTTTAATTCAGCTTTCAATTTCATTTGGTACCTGGACATATTCTCAATACCGGGGTAGCGAAAATGAGAAAACACTTCAATATCTCGAAAACGCCCAGCCCCAGAGTAATGGGGTTGGTCTTATTCTTTCTATCACCAAAACCTAAGTATAAAACACTCATTTAATTGATACATTTGGGAGTACGTTGTCTTTTATTTTAGATGTTGACGATTTTTGAGGGCTATTTCGCAAAAAATGGTAGGTTATTTTTATCAAAATCGCACCAAAATCTATTCAGCACCAGGGTGACCCACAGATATGACAATCTGTGAGGCCAGAATATGTCCTCACATGAGGCATTTTTATTTCAATATTTATGGTGCATAGAACGGCTAATAAAGGTTTTAGTCTAGCTGGCGCCGGAGTTTACAACAACGTGAACTTTTAGGTCAAATACCATAAATTTGGGTGTCCCAGGCCAAAGGGGCTGAGAGGGTCCTTGATAAATGTCAAGTGATGCCATTGGGTTCAGAAGAACCAATGAGCGCCAAGGAGAAGAAGGGCGGAGCTACCCCCCCCCCCCCCCCCGCCGAAGGAACCGCAAGTCACACCGATACGAAATGTTGCAGAAGTAACTTTGATACGAAATGCTGCAGAAGGAACTTTGATACGAAATGTTGTAGAAGTAACACCGATGCGAAATGTCGCAGAAGTAACTTTGATACAAAATGTTGCAGAAGTAAGTCTGACACGAAATGTGGTTGCGAGAAGTTTCCTACGAAGTGTTGTTGAAAAGAGTTTGTCAAAAGGAGCGAAGCGAACATGACCTAGCAGTTGCAGATATAAAGTATCAGTCGAAGTGAAAAGTACGTGTAGGAGCCACACACGATAGAGTTATGGCCGTACTTCAGCACTAAGACCGATGCAAGCGAGATGATGAGCCCAAGTCTAAACTGGAAGGTATGTGCTCTGATGTTACCGGTCCTAGACACCTTCGTAAAATTAATATTTCTGGTCGTATCTCCCCTAGCTAAAATAGTTAATTGAAAATTGATGATAAATGAGAAATGATATAAATGATAAATTGTTGTTGATGATAAATTGATATGGTTAATAAATTATATTGTTTAAGTTTTAAATAGTCTAATCTTTTAATATTAATTAATAATTCTTTTCAGGACTTACACAAAAGGTAAAAATAATTGGAGGGTTATTGCGGCACAACAACGAGCGATGTACCTTTAAATGTTAATTCCACTATATATGAATTTACGGCAATGTTAAGGTGATTTAAAATAATGAATTTAATAACTTAAATAATTGTACTTTTCCACGTCCCACAGTATCTACCAAATTTTGTAAAATTTGATCAATTAGTTTTTCTGCTAGAGTGGATACAAGCAATTTTTGTGGGCCATTTCGCAAAAAAAAATGCGGATTGTTTATTCCGAATAGTACCAAAAACTAATCAGCGCCAGGATCACCCACAAGTGACTTCCCTACCAAATTTTATGAAATTTGGTCTATTAATTTTTGAGTTAAAGTGGATACATACATGGCACAAATAGACAGACCCACAGAGACACAGACGTCATGCTAAAAATAGTTTTTTCGTATTCTTGAGGTCCCAGAACTTAGCTAGAGTGGATACGATCTTTTGCGGGCCGTTTCGCAAAAACAGGCGGGTTCTTTTATCCCGAATCGTACCCAAATCTAATCAGATCCAGATTCGTCCACAAGTGACTTACCTACCAAATTTTATGAAATTCGGTGTATTAGTTTTTTAGTTAGAGTGGATACAAAATCTGCACAGACAGACAGACACACAGACACACACACAGACGTCACGCTAAAAATAGGTTTTCTTATTCTAGAGGTCTCGAAACGTGTAGATCCGTAGAAAACTCGAGTCGCAATTTTCGGCATGATTCCAATACCTTCCTTATACATTACCAAGTATTGCAGAGAAAGTAAAAGCATTCGGTTCGATTTTTTAAATCGATACTTTTCAGAAGCCTACGGAAGATCTTTGACTTCAAGAAAAACTTCAATGCTTCGAACTTTATGTTTTGAGAAAAAAAAAAAAAAAAAAAAAAAAAAAAAAAAAAAAAAAAAAAAAAAAAAAAAAAAAAAATTAAAGATTATGTTAATATTTGTGGAAATTTATCCATCTTTAAGTAATTTTAATCTAAAGGCATATGGAATGCACATGCCGATGCTGTTTTTAAGCGACCCAAAGGTGCCCCTGCACTCTCTTTTTTTGAGGGCAGGAAGATTTTTGCAGTCTGCTCTAAATGTCAAGCTCAGCAGGCTTCTCCTGAACACATCCTGGACTGTCTGGGACTTTCCAGAGAGGACATATACTCTTCTCCCCTTCTGGTCCTCGACTTCCTTAGGGTCAGCGGTCTAATGGATCTTGTCTGACTTCGTCAAACAGCCGGAGGATAAGCCACAACAACAACAACAGGGTTGTAATTACGTTCTAGATTGCGTTTGTTTTGTTTTTTGCAATCTCGTTTGTTTGTTTATGTGCGAATAAATTTTATATAATAAAAGAAGATAGTTGTGTGTGTCTGTCTTTCCGTAAATCTGCGGCGTATGCAGCGGAAAATCGAAGCTTCGGACAGCGACGAAATAGGATAACGAGGTACTTCAGATCCCCAGACAATATGGCTCATCGAGATTTTCTAAAACATTTTAATTAGTTTGAAAGCTTTAACAGCTTAAAGCCAAAATTCGGTCTAAAATTCTGCATTTGTTGTCGTCTTTTTTAACTGGCGATATTCTGCTTAAATGCAAACTTGAATTTTTCGCAGATATTTGTTTTGCTAACGATCATTTGCTTTGCTAACGATATTTGTTTTGATCTCACGCATTCGCTCTAGACCTTTTGTGCTATTAAAATTCTAATTTTCAAATTTTACGGATTTTATTTTTTCAATATTTAGAATTTAGATTTATTTCAATATTATAAGTGTTACTTGAAATTTTGACGTGCATCAAACATAATATTTTAAAAGTAGCATATAAATATTTTTTTACTTTCAGCATCAAAATCGATTTATTTACCAATATATACGTTGGTTCATCCAGAATGTCTGCAGCTGGAGACAGAAGCCTCGGCCGAATTTCTGCCTAGACTTTGAGTGAGAACAATAACTACGGAATAAAATGCAAAGTTATAACTTTTCGAATGTAAAAGATATCGTTCAAATTTTTGTTTAGTAATAAATTATATGGTATTATTTTATCATGAATTATGTGCTAAAATGACTAAATGCGGCTGAAACTCGTTGAGATATAATAAACTTTACTGTTTTTAACACTTTCGAACATAGTTGAAAAGTGTTTATGAATTTGATCATTCTGTTTGCCTGTCTGTCCGTTAGCACGACAACTGTCGTAAAAATGGCTTTATCAAAAGGAAATTTTAGTATGTTATCGAGACGGTCTATGGGACGTAATTTTTTAAAATATATTTTAAACAGAGTTAAAATTCACAAATTGCTTCGACAATTTAAAGAAATATTCAAATTATCACATAAAATGTGCAAAATAAAATTTCAGCGAAATATGTTGGGTAGTTTTTAAATTAAAGATTGAAATAATAATTATAGCCATATTATAGGAAGAGATCACGTGACTCATTTCAAAATAAAATATGGTATCCATTTTTTCCGCTGTGTAAAGAGCCTGATGTTTAAAGATCGTTTATATTTATATTTAGTGTTGCTCCAGTCATAAAGCTGATTTATTTTTGCATGTTATCTGTGTATCGAAATTCTGCGCCAACATAATTACAATATTTTTTTATTTTAAATGATCACTAAAACTTTATTTGTACAATGAAGCCTAAATTGAGCGCTAAATTACAGAATACATAATGCAAACAAATCAAGCGATTGTAAGATGAGTTGTATAAGCATTTCTTAATATGTTTTCACCCAAAATTTAGCTCTGGAGTCTGTGATATAAATGAAATATTCATTGAATTTTCATAGAGAGGCAGACGATTTATCTTTCGATGGCGTGATTTTAATAAAATTCATTTTCTATAATTAGAATTGCCTTTTTCGATGAAGTTTTCAAGTAGTAGTGCTATAATAATTTACAAAAATGTCAGCGCTGAATGCGTCACATTTTAAAGACGTTTAGATAAAATTGCAACTCCGTTGGAAAATGTTTATAATCAATGCTTTATACATGATTGTTCTTTCTTGTTTTCATCTGCAGTTTGATGCATCTCTTCCTCCGTTAATCCTATGATTATGTAATATTCACTGGCATTCGGGTGCTTATTAACAAAGACCTCTTTGGAGCCGAAATGCCCAAAGCACGCGCTAAAAGGGGGTATTTTCTATTTTGCGATTTCAAGTATTTTCAGCAAGCTTATTTAGAACGTATCAAAAGCGATTATTTAGGACATATTACGTCCGCATTGTACAACTGTATTGATTTTTAATAGAAAAAGCAGAGTACTGGAATGATTTTGGTTTAAAACAGGCGATTTGGAAATAGAACGATGCATCTATATTACTTACGTAAGTAGTTATAAAACACCGGTTCACCGGCGGATCGGGGAGGTGGCTCAGGAGGAGAGGCCCTCTTTGGGAGGAGGGTCCCTCTTTGGGAGGATCCTCTTTGGAGCCACCTCCCCTCTTTGGAGTGTCTTCCCTCTTTGGAGTGGACCCTCCTTGGAGGGTCTTGAGACCCCCAGGAGGGAGGATGCCTCTCTTGAGAGGATCCTCTTTGGGAGGATGCACCCCTCCCCTCTTTTGGAAGTTTGGTGAGGTGGTGCAGCACCGGATGCCTCTTTCCTAGTATTGCGAAAGAGGGCAATTGCGAAGTCTTTCACGGAGGCATGATGACTCATACGGAGTGAGTTTCACTCCGAGTCTTGAGAGGGAATGTCACAATCGCTGACTGACCCTTGACCTGAGGAAGTGGTTTCAAGGGATTTCGCAATCACATAATCTGGAAATGACGTGTCGCGCCTTGGAGCTCCTTAGCACACGTCCTCCCTCTCTGCTGGTCAGCGACAGAGTGAAAGATCTTATCAGCGTGACGTAGTTAAAGCGCCCTCTGGCGAATTTTGATGAAGTGCTGCCATCTATCGGCATTTTTTTTCCAAAAGAAATTAATGTTTCACTGGTCAGGAGCTGGATTCGAACTTGGGTCCAGCTGATTACAAGCCGAGCGTCTTACCATCGTGCCAAAGCACCCGTGCTTTATAGTAAGTTATCTTCGAAGTGTACCTTATCAGCGGAAGTTAGATTATTTTTCAAAGTTCATTCGAATTGCTCGGTGAATAGCGATGCACTTTATAAAGGGTGCGTTTTAAAACAGAATGCTACGGAGTGAATATAAAATTGCGTATTATAACATTATGATTTTTTTTTTTAAAACAAATGTATACACAAACTTTAAAAACACGAATGTAATAATTAGCTAAAATTGTATTCAGTGGATTTTTTTTTTAAATAAATCTAACTATCAATACGATTTTTATAATAATAACGAAATGATTTCGAATGTTTAAAAACAAATTGATTACGGATTTCCAGTGCACACACAAATTGTGTTCAGTGAACACAAAAATTGTATTCAGTGATATATAGCAATGTGGATTTTTTTTTTCTTTTTTTTAAATAAATCTAACTATCAATACGATTTTTATAATAATAACGAAATGATTTCGAATGTTTAAAAACAAATTGATTACGGATTTCCAATGAACACACAAATTGTGTTCCGTGGACACAAAATGGTGTTAAGTGAATAGCATTCAACCCTTTATGTGTTGTGTATCTAAAAACAAATTTATACACGTACACAAACTTTAAAAACATGAATGTAATACATAGCTGAAATTATGTTTTGTGAACAGGATTCGACCATTTTAAATGTTGTGTATCTAAAAACAAATGTATACACAAACTTTAAAATAGCGCATTTAGTTAAAATGAAGTGAACAAGATTTCACCATTCTAAGTGTGTGTGTATAGCAATGTGGATTTTTTTTTTAAATAAATCTAACTATCAATACGATTTTTATAATAACAACGAAATGATTTCGAATGTTTAAAAACAAATTGATTACGGATTTCCAGTGCACACACAAATTGTGTTCAGTGAACACAAAAATTGTATTCAGTGATATATAACAATGTGGATTTTTTTTTTTTTTTTTAAATAAATCTAACTATCAATATAATTTTTTTTAAAATGATTTGAATACACCCAAGTATAGTTACGCATTTTCAAAATGGTGTTAAGTGAATAGCATTCAATCCTTTATGTGTTGTGTATCTAAAAACAAATGTATACACAAACTGTAAAAACATGAATGTAATACATAGCTGAAATTATGTTTTGTGAACAGGATTCGACCCTTTTAAATGTTGTGTATCTAAAAACAAATGTATACACAAACTTTAAAATAGCGCATTTAGTTAAAATGAAGTGAACAAGATTTGACCATTCTAAGTGTGTGTGTGTGATTTTTTTAAAAATAAATCTAACAGTATATAAAAATAATAATGAAAATTAGAACTCACAGAACGACCTCTTCACTACCCGCTGGGCAAACTCCAAATGAGTGAGACACTCTCATTACGCTATTAAAAATTAGATCTTATCATCACCAGTATAAGGTGTTGCCACCTATTTTTTCTAATAATATATTTTTAATAGTTGGATACTTCAACGGTCTGATTTGCTACACATAATCTGAAATACATCATTTTAATGACATTGTGCATTGAATATGATTTGACCATTCTTAAAATGGTGGGTGTGTGTGATTGAAATATCGAGGTTTAGAATTTAACAAGCTAACGAATTTTCACCCCCAAAAGTTTACCATTAAATTTAAATAAAACCCAATGAATATGATATCACCATTTTAACATCGTAATTTTACTACCATTATAGAACTTAGAAGTGAGTGTACATTATTTTTTTCAGGACACCAACACATTTTAAAATCTATTGAATAGGAATAGACCATTTTGCACATACATGTACCTAGATTTCAACACCCAGTATTAAAACCTGCTAAACATGAAACGAGTAAGTATTGTGTGCGATTTTATCACACTAACTTTTAATCTTTTTAAATTTTTAAAAATGCCCGAAATAGTTGTATTTCATCGGTAGACATAAATTGTATGGAGTACATTTTTTTTATGAAAAAAATATCTGTTTCGACAGCTTTTAAAATAGATTTCTACAGTTGTACACTACAGTTCTAGAATTTTCTAAATACGAATCGACTGTTTGAACTATCAATGGTGGTTTTACCGATGCAAATATTTACAGGACAAATATTTCGATGAAACCAAACTTAGTTGAAGCTTCTAAGTTTGAATATTTAGAATCATTTCATATAATTTTATATTCACATTGAAGATAGTTAACAAAGTTGGAACTCACGAAGCAACAGCTTACTGTCCACACTTCAAATGAGTGATACACTCTCATCACATTATTAAAAATTAGATCTTATCTATAATGATGTCATTATGTTGACGTGTTACCACAACACAATTATTCTTTCCAAATTATACATTTTATTTTAATAACTTGCTACTAACTGTCTTATGCTATCCATTTTTTTTTTCATATAAGCAGATATTCCATATACCTTCTAAATGTTAAGTTATAATTTAAAAAAAAAAGCATTAGAGGTGTATTTTACGTCTGAATTCGTCCAAGTGGAAATCCGACGCTTGCAAATCCATGATTGGATCCTTACATTTCAATAGACACCACTAAAATGTGTGGATCTTATTTTGAAAAAGCTGCTCTCAGAAAGAATATGTATATGAATACCCCCCCCCTCCCCCAATACACACAATATGCAAGCCAAAGACTCACCCAGAATACATTCCAAATCGGCTCTATAGCTTATCATACTTATCAGTGTAACAGATAGTGATCCAAAGTTCATGTTCGCAAAGCGAGATTATTGCAACGTTATTGTTTTAATCAAATCCCATATTTAAATGAAAAATTTATCAAATTATACAATACATACAAGAGCTGGAAGATCTTAACATTTCAATATTAAAGGATACTGACGAATGTTTTTTTTTCCCCATTTAAAATTATCAAATTTTAATGCAATTTGACAAAAATTGCACAATACTTAGTGTATGACTATCAAATAAGAGCTAGGTTGTATTGCTACAACAACGTTTAAGATCATTAAACAAGTATATATATATAGATTTTTTAAAGAAGAATAGTATATAACTTAGTGTTTTTAAGGATAGACGATTGTTAACATTGAATTTAAATGAAAGAGTGCCCCTCTGAGACAAGTACACCACACTGCAATAACATTAAAAAGTATGAAAGATATACAATTAATACCCTAAAAGAAACATGTAATGAGTTTTAATATCTTAATACGAGACATTATTGACATGCACATACAAATGTCACAATTTTGTGGCTGTAGGTGCTCCATAAGACCCCTCTGCTCTTAATAAATGATCCCATTTGAATGTACATATTTAACAACACACAGAAAATGACAGGACCACAACAAAATTTTTCACCTATTACAGAATAACTCCCAACTTCATAGATTTTTAAGAAACTACACTCGAATTTTCACCGATTCTTAGAGATTGAAACACAACATTGTTTATGAATCTTCATACTTTAGTGAATGGAACATAAATTACCATTTATTTTGAATGAATTCAGAATTTTGACATTGATTATAAATTTATGATTTAAACTCTGTAAAATGTAAATATCTTTTGTTATGAAACTCACACTGTAGACATTTGATATGATTCGAATAAATCTATTTTTAATTTTTTATATTTTATTTTAAAAAGTGAGATTAGTAAACCTGTTACACTTGCATGCATAGATACATAACTCATAACAATATAACATTTCTTAAATGGAACAAGCTAAAAAAAAAAAAAAAAAAAAAAAAAAAAAAAAATTAGCTAATGAGTATAAATAAAGAATTCAATTTGAAAGATAAAAACCATTTAATGAATCTATTATTCATGAAATACATATTAACAATTATCACTTGTACATTTAAACAAATAAGTTAAAATAATTTCCTTATCGCACTTTCATAGTCCTCTGATTTGAATGACTCGAAAAAATTTCTATCATAGCAGTAAAAGGACTGTTATCTTCCAATGCAGAAACAGTTTCGTGTGAATCTACTTCTTCAGATTTTATGCAAGATGCACTCCGTCGTTGGGATTTAGGTTCTAATGTGTATGTGTATTTGAAACTTCGTCATGGGAAGTTAAAAGTGTATATATGGAAATATCTCTCTAACGATCGAAATGAATTACAGCCTACGCGTGAAGGTGTTACACTGTCACCGGCTACATGGAGTGAATTTTCTCAAAAATTGTGGTCGTTCAATATTCTATATGCAGATACCTCTTTCGTCAGTCGCAATGAGTTGTTCTGTTTCAATGACAACGGAAAATTGCATCTGCAGAAAATAATTCAATTATATGATTCAAAATTTTGCTTAACAGAGTGTCATATTACCTTAGATAAAAATCAAATAGCATGTTTACTCAATAGTGTTAACAACATTAGTATACATCTTCGAGAAAGTATATTTGTAGAGTGGCTTCCTGCTCAAATATTAAAAATAAAGAACACTATAACCTTTCTACCATCACTTATTTGTGACAAAAATTTTGCATTCGAACAATTAATCTCTTGTATTCATGACAACATCATGTGTCATGTAAGAAAACTTTTCAAATGTGTTGGCTGTGTTGCTCAAGTTGAAGATTTAAGTTACCATGAATGTCTTTACAGCACTCCATTACAAATGTTTGACAGAGTGTCTGAACAAGTACTTCTAAATCTTGACATTAATAACATTGCTAAGAAAGTTTTGTTGCGTGGTGAAGAAGTCTTTTACTGCTATGATAGAAATTTTTTCGAGTCATTCAAATCGGAGGACTATGAAAGTGCGATAAGGAAATTATTTTAACTTATTTGTTTAAATGTACAAGTGATAATTGTTAATATGTATTTCATGAATAATAGATTCATTAAATGGTTTTTATCTTTCAAATTGAATTCTTTATTTATACTCATTAGCTAATTTTTTTTTTTTTTTTTTTTTTTTTTTTTTTTTTAGCATGTTCCATTTAAGAAATGTTATATTGTTATGAGTTATGTATCTATGCATGCAAGTGTAACAGGTTTACTAATCTCACTTTTTAAAATAAAATATAAAAAATTAAAAATAGATTTATTCGAATCATATCAAATGTCTACAGTGTGAGTTTCATAACAAAAGATATTTACACTTTACAGAGTTTAAATCATAAATTTATAATCAATGTCAAAATTCTGAATTCATTCAAAATAAATGGTAATTTATGTTCCATTCTCTAAAGTATGAAGATTCATAAACAATGTTGTGTTTCAATCTCTAAGAATCGGTGAAAATTCGAGTGTAGTTTCTTAAAAATCTATGAAGTTGGGAGTTATTCTGTAATAGGTGAAAAATTTTGTTGTGGTCCTGTCATTTTCTGTGTGTTGTTAAATATGTACATTCAAATGGGATCATTTATTAAGAGCAGAGGGGTCTTATGGAGCACCTACAGCCACAAAATTGTGACATTTGTATGTGCATGTCAATAATGTCTCATATTAAGATATTAAAACTCATTACATGTTTCTTTTAGGGTATTAATTGTATATCTTTCATACTTTTTAATGTTATTGCAGTGTGGTGTACTTGTCTCAGAGGGGCACTCTTTCATTTAAATTCAATGTTAACAATCGTCTATCCTTAAGAACACTACGTTATATACTATTCTTCTTTAAAAATATATATATATATACTTGTTTAATGATCTCAAACGTTGTTGTAGCAATACAACCTAGCTCTTATTTGATAGTCATACACTAAGTATTGTGCAATTTTTGTCAAATTGCATTAAAATTTGATAATTTTAAATGGGGAAAAAAAAAACATTCGTGAGTATCCTTTAATATTGAAATGTTAAGATCTTCCAGCTCTTGTATGTATTGTATAATTTGATAAATTTTTCATTTAAATATGGGATTTGATTAAAACAATAACATTGCAATAATCTCGCTTTGCGAACATGAACTTTGGATCACTATCTGTTACACTGATAAGTATGATAAGCTATAGAGCCGATTTGGAATGTATTCTGAGTGAGTCTTTGGCTTGCATATTGTGTGTATTGGGGGAGGGGGGGGGTATTCATATACATATTCTTTCTGAGAGCAGCTTTTTCAAAATAAGATCCACACATTTTAGTGGTGTCTATTGAAATGTAAGGATCCAATCATGGATTTGCAAGCGTCGGATTTCCACTTGGACGAATTCAGACGTAAAATACACCTCTAATGCTTTTTTTTTTTAAATTATAACTTAACATTTAGAAGGTATATGGAATATCTGCTTATATGAAAAAAAAATGGATAGCATAAGACAGTTAGTAGCAAGTTATTAAAATAAAATGTATAATTTGGAAAGAATAATTGTGTTGTGGTAACACGTCAACATAATGACATCATTATAGATAAGATCTAATTTTTAATAATGTGATGAGAGTGTATCACTCATTTGAAGTGTGGACAGTAAGCTGTTGCTTCGTGGGTTCCAACTTTGTTAACTATCTTCAATGTGAATATAAAATTATATGAAATGATTCTAAATATTCAAACTTAGAAGCTTCAACTAAGTTTGGTTTCATCGAAATATTTGTCCTGTAAATATTTGAATCGGTAAAACCATCATTGATAGTTCAAACAGTCGATTCGTATTTAGAAAATTCTAGAACTGTAGTGTACAACTGTAGAAATCTATTTTAAAAGCTGTCGAAACAGATATTTTTTTCATAAAAAAAATGTACTCCATACAATTTATGTCTACCGATGAAATACAACTATTTCGGGCATTTTTAAAAATTTAAAAATATTAAAAGTTAGTGTGATAAAATCGCACACAATACTTACTCGTTTCATGTTTAGCAGGTTTTAATACTGGGTGTTGAAATCTAGGTACATGTATGTGCAAAATGGTCTATTCCTATTCAATAGATTTTAAAATGTGTTGGTGTCCTGAAAAAAATAATGTACACTCACTTCTAAGTTCTATAATGGTAGTAAAATTACGATGTTAAAATGGTGATATCATATTCATTGGGTTTATTTAAACTTAATGGTAAACTTTTGGGGGTGAAAATTAGTTAGCTTGTTAAATTCTAAACCTCGATATTTCAATCACACACACCCACCATTTTAAGAATGGTCAAATCATATTCAATGCACAATATCATTAAAATGATGTATTTCAGATTATGTGTAGCAAATCAGACCGTTGAAGTATCCAACTATTAAAAATATATTATTAGAAAAAATAGGTGGCAACACCTTATACTGGTGATGATAAGATCTAATTTTTAATAGCGTAATGAGAGTGTCTCACTCATTTGGAGTTTGCCCAGCGGGTAGTGAAGAGGTCGTTCTGTGAGTTCTAATTTTCATTATTATTTTTATATACTGTTAGATTTATTTTTAAAAAAATCACACACACACACACACACTTAGAATGGTCAAATCTTGTTCACTTCATTTTAACTAAATGCGCTATTTTAAAGTTTGTGTATACATTTGTTTTTAGATACACAACATTTAAAAGGGTCGAATCCTGTTCACAAAACATAATTTCAGCTATGTATTACATTCATGTTTTTAAAGTTTGTGTATACATTTGTTTTTAGATACACAACACATAAAGGGTTGAATGCTATTCACTTAACACCATTTTGAAAATGCGTAACTATACTTGGGTGTATTCAAATCATTTTAAAAAAAATTATATTGATAGTTAGATTTATTTAAAAAAAAAAAAAAATCCACATTGTTATATATCACTGAATACAATTTTTGTGTTCACTGAACACAATTTGTGTGTGCACTGGAAATCCGTAATCAATTTGTTTTTAAACATTCGAAATCATTTCGTTGTTATTATAAAAATCGTATTGATAGTTAGATTTATTTAAAAAAAAATCCACATTGCTATACACACACACTTAGAATGGTGAAATCTTGTTCACTTCATTTTAACTAAATGCGCTATTTTAAAGTTTGTGTATACATTTGTTTTTAGATACACAACATTTAAAAGGGTCGAATCCTGTTCACAAAACATAATTTCAGCTATGTATTACATTCATGTTTTTAAAGTTTGTGTACGTGTATAAATTTGTTTTTAGATACACAACACATAAAGGGTTGAATGCTATTCACTTAACACCATTTTGTGTCCACGGAACACAATTTGTGTGTTCATTGGAAATCCGTAATCAATTTGTTTTTAAACATTCGAAATCATTTCGTTATTATTATAAAAATCGTATTGATAGTTAGATTTATTTAAAAAAAAAAAAAAAAAAATCCACATTGCTATACATCACTGAATACAATTTTTGTGTTCACTGAACACAATTTGTGTGTGCACTGGAAATCCGTAATCAATTTGTTTTTAAACATTCGAAATCATTTCGTTATTATTATAAAAATCGTATTGATAGTTAGATTTATTTAAAAAAAAAATCCACTGAATACAATTTTAGCTAATTATTACATTCGTGTTTTTAAAGTTTGTGTATACATTTGTTTTAAAAAAAAAAAAATCATAATGTTATAATACGCAATTTTATATTCACTCCGTAGCATTCTGTTTTAAAACGCACCCTTTATAAAGTGCATCGCTATTCACCGAGCGATTCGAATGAACTTTGAAAAATAATCTAACTTCCGCTGATAAGGTACACTTCGAAGATAACTTACTATAAAGCACGGGTGCTTTGGCACGATGGTAAGACGCTTGGCTTGTAATCAGCTGGACCCAAGTTCGAATCCAGCTCCTGACCAGTGAAACATTAATTTCTTTTGGAAAAAAAATGCCGGTAGATGGCAGCACTTCATCAAAATTCGCCAGAGGGCGCTTTAACTACGTCACGCTGATAAGATCTTTCACTCTGTCGCTGACCAGCAGAGAGGGAGGACGTGTGCTAAGGAGCTCTAAGGCGCGACACGTCATTTCCAGATTATGTGATTGCGAAATCCCTTGAAACCACTTCCTCAGGTCAAGGGTCAGTCAGCGATTGTGACATTCCCTCTCAAGACTCGGAGTGAAACTCACTCCGTATGAGTCATCATGCCTCCGTGAAAGACTTCGCAATTGCCCTCTTTCGCAATACTAGGAAAGAGGCATCCGGTGCTGCACCACCTCACCAAACTTCCAAAAGAGGGGAGGGGGGCATCCTCCCAAAGAGGATCCTCTCAAGAGAGGCATCCTCCCTCCTGGGGGTCTCAAGACCCTCCAAGGAGGGTCCACTCCAAAGAGGGAAGACACTCCAAAGAGGATCCTCCCAAAGAGGGACCCTCCTCCCAAAGAGGGCCTCTCCTCCTGAGCCACCTCCCCGATCCGCCGGTGAACCGGTGTTTTATAACTATATTGGACGATTTACAACACGAGCAACGCTGGATAATTCGTTCTAGTAAATAAATAATTCAATCTTATTTCTAGACAAGCTGCGTAGTTTAAAACTTTACAGAAAGTAACCTAAAACCAAGAACCACGCCGTTTCCTTCTTTCGTGAATGTACGAATCGAAGTCGTTAAAGTTGTTTTAAAACGCAACAGCAAGCAATAACACCTCCATTACTCTTTTAATTGTAGCGAGAACTCTAAGGTTTCTATTTAGAATTCTACAGCATGACTCATGGCGGAATAGGTGCAAAGACTGTAATTGGGTGGAAAAATCGTCTACAATTTCAGGAAAGTTTCTGCTTTGAAGGGAAATATAAATATATTATGTTCTTTCAAATCAAGGTATAGAAAATACGAATTTTAACGTATGAGTATTAAAATTTGACATTTCATTCTCAGGTTCGTTCTCAATGGCTGGTGGTCACTGAATGTGATACATAAAGACATAATCAGAGTTGATGATAACCAGTTTTAGGTGTTGGCAGTGAAATTATATCAAATTGTGTATTTATTGTTTTTGAGAATTGTTGTCAATTTTTTAAAAATTATTTTGTATTGTTTCTTCTAATTTGAATTTTTTGTTTTTTCCTTTGATCTGGGAACTGAGATGGATCGAAACCAAGATTTTGGCTAGAGTGGACGTGCTCGAAAATTTAGCAAAGTGGTTTTAGATTTTTATTATTCTTTTGCACCGCTACCCGTAATTCGAAATTTTGAAATGTTAGGCATTTTCCTTGGCTTTGAAGCTGAAAAGGTGTAAAGAGCTTTGCTGCCCCAACCGGGAATCAAACCCTGGGTCTCCGAACTGTTCAACCGACGCTCTACCGTTAAGCTAGTGGTACGAAATTGCAAGCTCTTATCGTCGACGTGGACTCTGCATTCTCCACCCTCTAATGTCAGATTGGCAGGCAACTGACAATCTGACTGACCACCTCCTGCTATTTTTGCCCCCGATTAGCTTCCTGCTACTACTATTTTTACCCAGGTTAGTATCCTGCGTAGTCGTTATCCTCTCAATCTGAAATCGACGCTCAACCTTCCAGAGTCCACTGAGTCCGCACTAGTCGTACTAGGGTCACTTTCAGACCTCCGACATATTTGCACTAACCTACAGGGCTGATTTACTCGGGCGCCATTGTAAAGAGCCTTGCTACCTCAAACGGGAATCGAACCCTGGATCTTTGAACTGGCCAGCCGATGCTCTACCGTTGAGCTACTGGGACGAAATTACAAGCTCTTATCGCAAAGTGGGCTATGCAATGGATCGAATGATACCCAAAACCAAGACTCCAGCTATAGTGGTAATTGCTCGATAGTTCTGTTACATTACCCCTCACTCACTCACTCAGTTAGATCAATGCGTATTATAGAAATAACGTGTTTTTATTTCTCCAGAGCCTCCAAAAATCCTCATTGACCTAGAAGACTAAATCTTTAAACGATTTGATTTCTTCCCTCAGAGGGGGGAAATCAGGGGGATTCTAAAACTTAATCCAAGCTTTGCAGAAACCCCCCGTTGACCTAGAAAACTAAATATTTGCACACTAGCAGTGTCGACTACGAATAGAATATAATGAAGTAGCAGCTTTGATTCTCTACCCTCGAGGTAAAATTGTGATTTTTGAAAAGCAAGTCCATGTGGCCCAGAAGTCACTTTTTGACTTTAAGGCTAATTGCATAATTATAGTATAGTATATGGAATAAAACCTAGTCGGATTTAAGTTTTCTTTCCCCTATAGGGTCTTAAAGAAATAGGGTTTCAAACCCTCCTGACCTAAAGGCTAATATTTGGACACTTATAGTATCGTTTACAGTAGTGGTTTTTAAACTTTTAGGTCTCACGATCCTCTTCCATGCTTAAAAAAAATCTGATGTGAGCAGGCAGCACATAACTTTCCTTATGTAATGTAATGGATTCACTTCTTTAAAGGTGAAACAGTGATGAAAAGATTCCCGGCACAGTGTTTGTAACGTTAAATTGTACATTTGACGCGGTAAAGTGTACACCCGAATGACAACATCTAAAACTATTTCGTACCCAATTAAATTATATTTTACGCAGCTCTAAATGAATAATTAATATTGATAGCATCCTCAATAAGCAATATAGTCTATATATTTAAATATTGTAATAATAAATTCATCAATTAGGCGTCATTTTCATTAACTTGGCGTCATTTTTGTAATTTTGGCGATATTTGCGTCAATGTGGGGCCAAATATTGACTAGTTGGGGATATTTAGAACAGCATTTCTTAGATAATAAAAGGTATGCCCATCATATGACCGAATTAAAAATTTGCAAATTATTGTGTCCTATTTGGCGTCATTTTTATCAATTTGATAACATTTTTATCAATTTAATAACATTTTTATCAATTTGGCAACAGTTTCGTCAATTTGGCAACAATTAAAATCTCGCAAAGTTGACAATATGCCACCAAAATTTGCTGCTAGAATTTTGCCAAGGGTTACAGACGAAGTCTTATGGTAGTCTTATATTCGTATCAAAATTTTCAATTTTAATCAATTAGTTCTCATTTTCATTGATTTAGCTTCATTCTTATCAATTTCGCGACATTTTTATCAATTTGGTGACATTTCAAAAACTCGCCAAGTTGACGATATTCCGCCAAATTCGTCGCTAATATTTCATCAAGCATTATGGTTGAAGAAATAGGTTATTCTTATAGCAGATAAACGACGAATAGCGTCCAGATACAAAACTATTACCCAAAGTATCTTCTCTTATAGTAGATTCTTATTCTTTCCAAGATAATGAATTTTCATTAAGTAGTCTTCATTTTCATTGATTTAGAGTCATTTTTATCAATTTGGTGACATTTTTATCAATTTGGCGATTATTTGTCAATTTGACAACATTTAAAAAACTCGCCCAGTTGGCGATATTCCGCCAAAATTTCGCCGAGCATTGTGGATTCAGAAATAGGTTATTTTTATCGTAGATAAAAGACTAATGGCGTCAAATTAGAATTCTATTACCCAAAGTGTCTTCTCTGGTGAATGCAACGAGCTGGATCTACGAGAATGATGATAATAAATATATCGCATAATTATTACATATGAAAAGTGAACAGATTTCACAGTTCATAATTTTTAGTTAATATTATTTAGTTAATATTTTTTTAATTTGTGATTTTTGATAAATGTATTTGAAAAATGTGCATTATCTTGAGAAGGGTTCGTGCTAACGTTTATGGCAATAGTTTTCTAATGAAAATTGCATAAGAAAGATTACTTATGTAACTTCATTGAATGTTTTAACTTTTTGAGGATTTTTTTAAAATTTAATTTGAAAATTTAAGAAGGTTCTGTACATTCGATTGAGTGTAAAAACAATAAGCTTCCAGTATTCAGTGATTGTGAGTTCTGTACCAAATTTTATTTGGATCGCTTGATTCGTTTGTGAGATATCGTCTCCACAGACTCACTGACACACACACACACACATTCACCCCACACACATATACATCAATTCAAAAACGTCTGATTCGTGTTCAGGGATACTTGAAACATGCTCTCCCATCGAAAACGCGAATTCGAATTTTGGACCACGTGACAATACTTTATACATTATAATATGTATATAAGGAAAGTAATATTAGACTACCCACCGCACTGGATTGCTGTAACTGATGACCAAAAGTAAGTCTTCATTTTTTGGAAAACAGTACTAACAAGCATAACAACAAGTATAAAAATCTGGTGTGGGCAGCACATGACTTTCCTTATATAATGCAATGGATTTACTACTCTTACAGTAAAAAAAAAGTTATTCTTATAGTAGATACTTATATTATTTCCAAGATATTAATTTTGTGTCAAATTTCCGACGTTCCGCCAAATTTATCGCCAAAATCTCGCCAAGCGCTATGGACGGAGAAATAAGTTATTCTTATAGCAGATAAATGACTAATGACGTTCAAATACAAAAGTATTCCTCAAAATATCTTTTCTCATGAATGGAACGAGCTAGATCCACGAGAATGATGTCACCAAATTTATTGCATAATATTATATATGAAAAGTGAACATGTTTCTCAACAGTTATTTTTTTTTATTTTATGGGATTTTTTAATACATTTATTTGAAAAATTTGGAATATCTCGAGAACGGTTCATGTTCTAAAGTTTATGTTAATCGTTTTCTAAGGAAAAATTACATGATGTCTATTTGCGTAACTCTTTTAAAGGTTTTGATTTTTTGATGATTTTTTTCAAAATTTCACTCGAAAATTTAGGAGGGTTCTGAACATTCGATTATGCTTAAAAACAATAGACTTCCAGTACTCATGGCTTGTAATTCTTGTACCAAATTTCATTCGAATCGCCCCATTCGTTCGTGAGATATCGTCTCCACAGGCTCACTGACACACACACACACACACACACACAGACATCACCCCAAAAATGTTCAATTCGTGATCAGGGATGCTTGAAACGTGCTGTCCCGTCAAAAACTCGAATACTAATTTTCGACCCCGTCACAATACTTTCCTTATACATTATACTATGTATATAAGGAAAGTGATAACAATATATAACAGTACTAACAAATATAATACATAATTTAAATTAAATACGAATAATAATGGTGACTAACAGACTTGATTTTAGTATAAAATATATCTTTCACAATACAAATTAAGAACCTATCGTTGGTACACATTTGGAAAAAAATATAACAAAAACAAAAAATATATCAGAATAAACTAGCATTCAAAATTTGCAAAAATAATTTGAAACAGTATATTCAATGAGACGAAAGAATCTTCTTATTTTGACACAGGAAATTAAACCTTTTCTTATTTTTTATCAGCAGGTCTCATAGCGATTTCTGTATTGCAAAGTTTTTATCTAAATTATGTCGAAAATGCTGACTTGCATAAATAAGTGGTTGTAAATGGTAAAGGAATTGCGATTGACAATGCAGAGAGTAATGGATATTCAACCATTTGTCCATATCTGGGAAATTATATTTTAAAGCAAATTTAGATAAATTTTAAAAATAAACTTACATGGTGGTATTATCAGGCACCAGCCAACTTGAGTACCTCCTGTATCTAAAGAACGCCGTAGACTGCAACTGAACCCACGTGGGGTCTGTTTATATACTGGTACAAAATCATGACATAAATAGACTAAAGGCGACACTTACCAATGCGAGAGCCAACGGCCGTACCGTGCTGAAAACACCGGTTCTCGTTAGATCACCGAAGTCAGGCAGCATCGGGCGCGGTTAGTACTTTGGTGGGGGACCACCTGGGAACACCGCGTACTGTTGTCACATTTTTCGGGCGCGGTAGCCCGGTGGTTGGCGCGCTGGATTTGTACGCTGCCACAACTGCCGCCGTGTTCATGCGGAGTACGATCACGTTAAACATGTGGGTCCGTAAGTCCTTCCGAGAGGTTGGTGGTAGGGGAAGGAGGGTACGGTCCCTGTGGATGCCTCCCCCACTGGGTTCCGGTCTAAATTGGGTGGCACTTCCCGGCCGTCCAAACAGTTACCTTTCTCGTAGGTCGGACGGTCTGGGTCTCAACAACAACAACTTACCAATGTGAGTGTTAAATTTGTGAATAAAATTTAGAAGGATATATCAATATAAATTTCGAAAATAATTGTTAATTTATCAAAGCGTTGTGATTTTTACACCCTCAACATCGAGCCAACGGCCATACCGTGCTGAAAACACCGGTTCTCGTTAGATCACCGAAGTCATGCAGCACCGGGCGCGGTTAGTACTTGGGTGGGTGACCAGCTGGGAACACTGCGTGCTGTTGGCACATTTCGGGCGCGGTAGCCCGGTGGTTTGCGCGCTGGATTTGCAAGCTGCCACAACTGCCGCCGTGTTCATGCGGAGTACGATCCCGTTAAACATGTGGGTCCGTAAGTCCTTCCGAGAGGTTGGTGGTAGGGGTAGGATGGTACGGTCCCTGTGGATGCCTCCTCGACTGGATTCCGCTCTAAATTGGGTGACACTTCCAGGCCATCCAAACGGTTACCTTACACCTTACTTTTAGGTCGGACGGTCTGGGTCTCAACAACAACGCCCTCAACATAACACCACAAAATACCTTTTTCTAATTTTCCAAAAGACACTTTTTCTAATTTTTCACTTACCTTTTTACACACATGTAATAAAACAATCGATTTTCCCAAAAGTAATTTATTAACAAACAAACATGGAAATGTGAATATGAATCAATAACGCTGCAATAATTTGGAAAGGAATTAATTTATCCACAATAAACACTTACGCTAAAAATGAATTCCGTAGCTAAACACAAAATCTCCAAAAAAAAAAAAAAAAAACAGAATAATGCAACTCCATTATAAAAAAAAAAAAGCAAGGTGCCATACTTGTTATCTTGCAGTGTTGCAAATTCTAAAAATATCCCTTTCCGAGAGAAAAAATACCCTACTTCATTCACTTAGGTGATAAGAAATTATTGGAACAAATTTAAAAGTTCATTTTTAGGGGATTTTTTTTATTTCATTTAAATTTTTAGTGATTAATATTCTTCACACATTCGATTTTATAAATAGAAAAATAAGTGAAGAAAATATATTTGATTTTAAGACAAATCCACGATTATGTAAAAATTATAGGCATGGAACATGACACGTGGATGATATTTTATTGAACTAACTGCATTTTTGCAGTATCAGAATTTAGGTTTTGGGTTGTTAGAAGGCCAGAGTTATAGTATAAAAGAAGCGAATAATAAATATATTTTTTTTAAATCTCCAAAATAAAAAAAACATTGCTATGGAACGCAACAATTTCCAATTTTGTAGAACTACTCATATATTTTTATGTAAATTTATCCCTAATATGAGTGATTGTAATAATTAATATCTGAATACACATCGAACAAAATATCTTTCGTATTATTATACTACTAACCATTATTGTCTGCAATGTGATAAATATTTTCCACGATGACCAATATATTTTCTCATTATAATAGGATGTTTATATGCTGTAATTTATATCATAAAATACAATATTAAAGACCATCAAATAAATTATCTTACCTATATTGCTTAATATCTCATTATATCACATAATCTGTCAAAACTTCTTATAATTATATTCTTAACATTCGGTAGTTCTTAAAACAGGTTGTAAAATAGAAATGCATTTCATAAAAATACATTCACAGTATAATTGATTTCGGCTATAATTAATCTCAAGGGAATAATGTAGAAATCGTTTTCGCTTACAGTATAATGCAAAAACACATTGTCTAATGGTTTTCTAATTTTTTTTCTATTCGGTAAATGATATTCTTGTCCTGAACTCACGCAAGAAACGGAAGTTCTTTAATTAAAATCCGTTTGTTTGATTAGGTTCTAAAACCTGTTGCAACTGCAATTTTTATTTCCTCTTAGTCGTTCCACAGAATTTAGACATACGATGGTTTATCAACCATTTTTATTATTACTTTCCCTACACACATAGTATAATGTATAAGGAAAGTAGTGTGACGAGACTGGAAATTCGAATTCGATTTTTTGATGGAAAATAAAGTTTCAAGCATCCCTGAACTCAAATCGAACGTTGCTGTAGTCTTTGTGTGTTTTTGTTAAACGTCTTTATGTTTTTATGTTAAATATATTTATGTGTTTATGTTAATGAGGGTGTGTGTGTTTGTATGTTTATATCTATGCATGTATGTATATATGTGTGTGTATGTTAGTCATGGGCGTATGCATCATTTTTTACAGGGGGGGAGGGTGAAGGTGGATTGCATTCAAGATCTAGAGATTAATGTGAAAGTTTTATTTTTAGAGTTTAGTGGTTATAAAACAGGAATCTTATTTACAACTACTTGCATCCATTTGTAACCCCACACACGACCCCATTATAATTTAAATCTGATTTGTTAACCAGCAATCTTGAAATATGAATTGGTCATATGTACAAAAGAAACAATAAAAATATTGAATCGACTGGTGTATCAAAAATTCGGCCATAAATACTAAGTGAAAATCAACAATTTTAAAATTTTCTCAGTCACTAACAAAAGAGTTAAACAAGAAAGATCAATCATGCATAAAGCACTGAATATGAAAAACTTTCCAACTTCAATGCGATTTTATTTAAACATCTCTAAAATGCGTATACATTCCTCGGTAATATTTTTAAAATTATCACAATACTACAATAATTTATTATATTTGAAAACTTCATCGAAAACAAATGAACTTTTTCAAAGGAAGTCATCGAATGCAGCTGGCTCTTTAAATAAAAGCAGCATTTTATTCATCACAATACTATAATAATTAATTTTATTTAAAACTTAAAACCATGGAGATACAAGTAATTTAACTCTATGCTCAAAACTTCATCAAACAATCGTTTGCGTCTCTGTAAAATCAATGATTGTTTCATTCATATCAGCTATATTGCAGTTTCCATGGGCTAAATAATTTTGCGTTAAAGAAATGCAGCAATTCTTTTACAATGCATTCTACGTATTTTGGTGTTTACCTTTTCCATAAGTGAAAAGTAGTCTTCGTTGTAGAAATAATCAAAGTTGGATGATCATTTAAACTCAAATATGTTGTAATTGTTTTTTTTTCAGATCATTGATGCACAGAATTTAAGCAAAAATTAGAAGGATACAACACATTTGCAAAATTAAAGTTAAAATGAATAAATTATTAAAATTAAAAATGCAATTAAATTTTAAATTTAATTTTAAAAAAATGTAATTTATGCAAATATTTTGATTTTGATCTGAGATTTCTTGAATGGATACTTTTGCATCATAGTCAGCAATATTTTTGTTTCTGGAAGCAATAGTTTTGTTGCAATCATGCGCACAAGTAACCTATATAAAACTAAAATTTTAATAAATACATGCAAATTATACAATTTTTAAAAATATTATTATAAAATTCACCTTATTGAAAAAATGATCACATATTTTACAGGTATTCACTTATTAGCCATAAAAATTTTATGTATTATCGATGTTTAATAGAAGAGGTACAAAATAAAAAGTGAAATACGAAAATTTACTCTGTTTATGGCACTTTTAAAGATCCTGAAATCCGTATGTCTGTACGAAATAAGTATGCAAAAGAGGATCAAAATGCCTAATAGTTATGTCTAAAATGAAGTTTATACACTATTTGCTACCATATGAAGGCTCCTTTAGAAATTTCTTGTTTTCATTAAATTGTAGAAGGGGAAACTAAGAAATAATTTAGTTGCAAAGTGTTTTAATTAAATGATACATGAAATACGGGAAATAATGGGAAATGTCTTACAGAAAAGGTCAAGTAAGACTCACTTGCCATACAGGATGGCTTTCATTGGGTATTGTATAAGGAAAATTGTGATATATATTTACGTATTATTCTGGGAAAACAAATATATCTGACACGTGAGGCCTGTCAATTATGCGAGCTCACAATGAAACCTACAACCCTCAACGTGACTGCTTAGAACCTAAGGATCAACGCCGAATCTACTAGTAAGCCATGGGATTAATTTCTTCCGCAAGAATGCGTTAGTTTGAGCCGAAGGGGTATCTTCGTGTTTTTAGGTTACCAAGGTGTTACAATATAGTTTTCAAAATATATTCTTGCAATATATTTTAAATTATATTTTTATAATTATTTTGTATTGGATATGTTCACAAAATATAAACTAAAAGTCCTTACTTTTCACAATCATGTATTCTGTTCTCATTACCGTATTAGCCGACCGATTTTGCTAGGTACTTGAATTTTTACTGGTATGTACCTCATAATTCATAGGTAAAATAATTTATAAAGATGTTTCTGCAATACCCGTATAAGGTGCGAGTAAAGGTGAAGGTGGGGTGACCGAGAGGTATGATCTCCATACTTATCCACTTGAGCTATGGAATCTGAATAGAATGCGGATATTGTTCATAGGTATAATAAGTACAAACTAAGAAGGGCTAGTTCAGTATTGCTTAGGAGTATGAAGGGATAATGGTTGGATGGCTGCAAATGGCATGATTATCTTATCTCCCAACCTGTCGTGGTAAAAAACTTAAATATTGCTTAGAAATTATTAGTAACTCGTAAGTAAATATTAAAATGATATATTTCCCTAAGTGGTGGAGAAAAGGTGGAATTAATGAGCACTGTAATGACGCAATATACGAATTTAGGTAGTTGTCTGGAAGATTTCAGTTAGAAAGAATATTGTTATTCCTGAACATTCTAAGTTTACGAACAACACATGTGAAAGACCCAGTGACTACAAAAATATGCTACAAAAGTGTGCAACTGAGTTCGGAGTAATGAACTTCAAGTTTTGTGTCTCCAGAAAAAGACAGTTATGTCACGAAATTCATGACACCGCAAAAAAAATGCAATGCACACAGTTTTCCAAATACTTTGGACGAGACTAACGCTGAAATATCATAGTGAAAGAAACAAGCCAATGATGTATCTCGTTCTATGTATGTAATATCTCGTTTGTCTTCGAAACGAAACATACTCATTATCTCTCCAACCTCTTAGTAAATCAAATTTTTACACGAATGCTTCTTGAGGTTCATACGGAAACACTATTAAGCAGTGTCATTTCCGTAAACCAACCCAAAGTAGTGAGTTTGATGATGACTTGGAGACATGATCACTGTAGCTGTGAACCACATAAGCTAGAAACCTGAATTTTTACAAAGACATTAACATTGAGTCACTGATAAATACTAAAATATATATTTCCTTAACGCAATCTCTAAAGAGGTGAGCTTTTGTTTTAGAAAATCCACCATAAAGAACTTTTACTAACATTTTACCTATCCCATTAAAAGAACGGTCACTCCGGTTGCGTTCAATAGAAGAACATAAAATATAAAGATGTAAGAAGTTATATGGGAACTTATATGCGGAATATATGTAACATACACTTTTATAAGTATAATGTGCATTTATCTATTTGTGGATGTTGATTTAGAAAATTTTTAGTTATCCCATCACATATATTAGAGAAACATTCAATGATCCTTTTTTTAATAACATTCTAGCAGGGTATTTCATTTAAGATTAACTTTTTCAACATGTGAATAGAAACGTAGAAATTTATTACGTTTAGTTATTACTTATTTAACATAAAAACTCAATGAAATTTTATGATTCAGAGCAATCTCTTTTTAACACAAACATTACTGAAAAATTTAGCAAATATGGCTTTTTTACATCCATTTTAATATGTATAAAACCAATATTCAGCGGTTTATTTTGCACTGAATACAATCTCATTCCTTTTTTTTTTGCCTCTTATTAACATGGGTTTAGCTTGATAAAATGTCACGTTCGCAGTTCGATATAAATTTTATGAAAGCGTTTCCCCAATAAAAGCAAATCGTTACGACATTTTTAATCTGTTTGTTTATAATGTAAATTTCAGAAAATATTTACTTTTTTAAACGATGGATGAATAGTTATAGAGACAAATAGATAGTTTTACACACACACACACACACAGGTTGGTTTTTGGTGGAAAACGAGGACGCTGCGGGGAACCCACCAAACTGAGGACCTCCAGAAGCAATGATTTTTCTGATATAATTTTCACATTTTGGGCATCCTGGAAGGAAGTTAATGACATATGTGGCAAGAAAATTTTAAAAATAGTTTTATTTCAAGTATGTATTTTTGCAAGGTAAACGAGGACCATATTTATACACCGTTAGAATGCGGACCGCGTTTATACACCGTTAGAATGCGGACAATGCATATACACCGTTAGAATGCGGACAATGCATATACACCGTTAGAATGCGGACGATGCATATACACCGTTAGAATGAGGCCCATGTGTATACACCGTTAGAATGAGGGCAATGCCTGGCATTAGATATATAAGTTCTTACCGAGAGTAAACGTACGTATATCTAATATCTGAAAACAAGGTTACGTATATCTATTAACTAAGGATCGTGAATACACATTTTTACTGAGGACACTATTTAAAGCTGATAACTGTGTAATATTTATATATATACGCTATACGTGCTGCAACTTCTTTCATTCGAAACTAGTTGAAAAGTGAACTAAAATTACATAAATAAAAGATGCGTTCGTAGTTAAAAGAGAAGAAACATAAGAAATTATACATTCTGTAACACATGTCCTAACACATAAACGAATGAATGCAAAATTGAGAAAAAATTATTAAACATATAAAAGTGTATTATACACAAAACCCACTTATAAAGGGCGCCCCCCAAAATAAGAATGGCTCTCCCATTGCAGATATCAACATCCATGGACCGGTTTCGTGTTTATGATGCGCTCGTTAGCATGGAAGATACAGCTCGTCAGCTGCAAAGGTAGTACAAAACTTGCTAAAATCCGCAATTTTTACATGCTTTTATGGAAAATGACAATTTAAATCCTTCTATATGACCGGCATAAAATGGATTAAAAATTGTGGCTGGGATATCTTTCATATTTTTGGGAGACTTCCCTTATAAGCGGATTTGTGTTTTATGAAATTTGCCTTTGCAGCTCCGTGTGGCCTGAGTTAAATTGTAAGCAAATGTTATACCAACCGCGTGGAAGGACTGAAATTGTCAGTTCCCATAGAAGCTCGCAAAAAATTGTAACATGTTTCTTACTATCATTACAGATTTCTGCTATTCCCTGCTGACAAGCGCAGAATAAGAGCGAAACCTGTCCATGGAAGATAGTAGCTGCAATGAGAAGTGTCTTTTATATAAAATGTTTTTAAAAATAACTTATTTAAAAATGTTATTTGGGCACGATAACATTTTCGCCAAATGCTCTATATACTAATTTATTATTCATGAACCCGGTGGATTTTGCTCTATTGCATACGGTCTGAAGGACAGATGGATGAACTTTGGGGTGGGGTAGTCCAGTGGTAAAGGCACGGGGATTGCACTTGGAGGACCCGAATTCGATTTCTAGCGCTGTCTAAACTGACGACCCTCTGTTCACGCTGAATACGGGCACGTTTAATATGTGGGTTTGAAAGTTCTTCCGAGAAGTTGATGTTAGAGGAAGGAGGACACTGTCCCTGTGGATGTCGCTCCCACTGGGTTATGGTTTTAATTGGGTGGTACTATCCCTGACGTCCAAACAGACCGTCCCACTGAATATTTGAAGCTAATATAGCAACAGATAAAATTATATACTTGCGTATGTAATCAGACACTGTATTCTATTTATATTCCACGCTATTATAACACCTGTCATTTAAATACCATAGTCTCTTCTTCATCCATATGGGTTATAGTATTTTTTAAGCAATTGCATATTTTCGGTTTCTTTTACAGAATAGCATAAAATTAATAAAATCTATTTTAATATATGTCATTAAAGCATTCAATTTTTCTAGATTTTTATATAAAGAATATTTTATTTTGTCCTCTTTTCTTTTATATATTTTTCAAAATTATATTTTGCCCAGAAACAATTTGATTAGTATTAATATATTATTTATTCTCAAAAATTATCTAATCAAATTATGAAATTCAATAATTGTCTTTCGTCAGGTTATCTTCCATCAAAATTTTGAATTCGAAATTTCTCAAGAAAACAATACCTATTCTATACAATAGTATGTGAAAATAAAATATATATTTTTTATATTCTGATGACGATTGTGACAGAAGTAGACTTAACCAAGGAGGTATAACGAATATATAAAAAAGTCCAGTGGATACTTAAACTCCATATCCTTTATATTTAAAAAACGGAACTAATCTTCTATTTGAAATAATTTTTCTTTTAAATGACATATTTGTTTCTCATACTAATTGTATAAAAATAATTTCTTTCCCTCTAAATTATTCGAATTCGAGATACTAATAAATAAGCAGGTTTCAAAACTTTTTGAGCCCCCCTCGAATACTATTGAATGCGTGTGAGATAAGAACACGATAATAAGGAATGCAGCTACTAATATCAAATTATTATGTGGAATCTGATAGCATGCTTTTTTAATTTTCCTAATAAGAACTCAAGTTTTAGGACTTTCAGATTTTATAGCAATATTTTGTTTTCAATATAATTTTTATTCCCGAATTTATACTAAATGTATAAGTTGTATAACACAGATAAACGTACATTTATCAGCGTGATTAAGCTGTAGCTAATTAAACAAAAAATTAATTTTAATGTGGTATTTCTACGTTATATTTTAGAAGAATAACATGAATACAAAATTTGAAATATATTTTCTTCTTTACGTACATCAATATATATCCACTTTCTAGATATTTTTTAATTGTGACTTGCTTTTTAATTGTAACAACCAGATTGAAAAAAATTTTGAAAATGTTTCAAAAGAAACAATTAAAAATATTGTTTCGTGTCGAGAAAACGCAAGTGACATTGCCATAACAATAGAATTAAATTGGAGCTCTAGTTACAAATGTTTGATTTTCATTTTCTGTGTTCTACATGAGTTTATTTTTAGTTTGAAATTGTAAACATTCCATTAAATCCTAGGAATGCCAATTTTCATCATGCAATGTCGTGACGTCTTTAACAAACATTTCCAGTTTCAAGGGAGAAGGCGCTAAGACCCACAGGTGCTAACTAACCCATTACTTCTATAACTCTGCCACAAGGTAGAGCATGCCTTCAGGCCACAGTCCCCTTAGTAGAAGATGTGTGCGTGAACAATACTGCTGATAATACAAGGCTTCAAAGGAATCCGAAACCTGTTTGCTCGCTCTGTGGACACCAGAAAGTTTTAAGCCATGCATCCTTCATAAAATGAAACTACCATCTACTAATGTTGGTCTACGTGTATAGTGCAAAATTCTATTGCGCAAGTTTCTTTTACAATCACACTATAAGTAGATATAAAATAGTATCCAACATTCAAATACGAAATTATTTTTATTAATACTTTACAAAAGAGTTGAACAGTGCTTATGACTTTGTTCATTCTGTCTGTCCGTTTACACAATAACTGCCGTAAAAAGGACTTCATCAAAATGAAATTTTAGTATGTTGTTGAGACAGTCTGTGGAACACATGGGAATGCAAATGAATAATATCACCTAATTAGTTTTGGATTGAACCCGGATTGAAGAAATGAAATACATTAAACCCTGTGGGACCTAATTTTTCAAACATTTTTTAAGCGAAGTTAAAATTCATAAATTGCTTCGAAAATTTTAGAAAATATTCAAATTATTCCATAAGATATATAAAAAAAACTTTCCAACAGAATATGTTTGGTAGTTTTTTAAATAAAAATTAAAGTATTAATTACACCCATATTATATGAAGTGATAACGTGACCCACTTCAAAATAAAATATGGCATCCATCTTGTGTCAAAATCGTGATTTTTAAAGTTCTTAATTTATATTTAGTGTTGCATCCGTCCTAAAACCGCTTTATTTTTTTGCGTTTTTTCTGTGCATCTGTATTATGCGCCAACGCAATTACAACATTTATTAGCTTAAATGATCATCAAACTTTGATTATTTTTACAACAATTCCTAACTTTAATAAATGTAAAATGTAAACAAGTAAGATGATTTGTATAAGAATTGCTGATTTTTTCAAGCAAAATTATTTAACTCTTGAGTCTGGAATAAAAGTGTTTGAGTGAAATATTCGCTGCTTTTACATAGAAGGTCAGACGACTTATATTTCGATGATGTCATTTGAATAAAGTTTGAAAGAAGTTTTAAGCATGGAGTTAGAAAATACTTTTACCTCCATGGTTTAATTTTTCAAGTGAAATAAATGATTGTAGTTCTGTGATGATTAAAACAAGTAAGATCAATCATACATAAAGCATTGATTATGAAACACAGTCCAACTACAATGCAATTTTATTTAAACATCTATAAAATGCTATAATTCAGCGGTAATATTTTTTAAATTATCACAATACTACAATAATTTATAATATTTAAAAACTTAAAACTTCATAAAAAAATAACTTTATTCAAATAACGTCTTCGAAATATAAATCGCCTTGGTTCTCTATGTAAATGTAGTAAATATTTCATTCAAACTCTTTTATTCCATTCCTTTTATTCATCACACTACTATAATATATTTTTTTAAAAATAAAACCATTGAAGCAAAAGTACTTTCTAACTCTACTATGCTTAAAACTCGAAATTTATCAAAAAAAAAAGCAATGATAAAAAATCGTCTGCTTCTCTATGTAAAATCAATGATTATTTCATTCATCAGATTTATTCAGTTTAATTCATTTTTCATCATCTTTATTCCAGTCTCCAGAGCTAAAAAGCCAGCGTTAAAAAGATTCAGCAATTCGTATACAACTCATCTTACAGCTTGATGTGTTTATATTCTGCATACGCTAAAATTAGGCTCCGGTGTAGAAATAATCAAAATTTGATGATCATTTACGCTAGAAAAATATTGTAATTGCGTTTGTGCAGAATATAGATGCACAGAAAAAAGCAAAAAACAGCAGTTTTAGGACGGATGCAACACTAAGTATACATTAAAAATACTTTTAAAAGTCACGATTTTGACACAAGATGGATGCCATATTTTATTTTGAAGTATGTCCCGTGGTCTTTTCCTATAATATAGGTCGAAAATCCAGGCCGTCCGACTCATCCGAAGACATAGAGCATCAAAAGTGGGCGGGCGGGTCTATAATATGGGTGTAATTATTATTTTAATATTTTTATTTTATAAACTACCGAATATATTTTGCTTATTTTTTTTATATATTTATGGGATAATTTAATTATTTCCTAAAACTTTCGAAGCAATTTGTGAATTTTAAATTCACTTAAATATTTGAAAAATTAGGTTCCATAGAGTTCAATGTATTTCATTTTATTAATCCGAGTTCAATCCAAAACTAATCGGGTGATATTATTCATTTACATTCCCATAGGTCCTACAGACCACCTGAACAACATACTAAAATTTCATTTTGACAAAGTCATATTTACGCCAGTTATCTTGCGAACGGGCAGACTGATAGTCAGAATGAACAAAGTCATAAACATTTTTCAGCTATGTTGTAAAGTGTTATAAATGTCGTCTCTGAATGTAATGTATTTTAGAGATGTTTAAATAAAATTACAGTTGGAAATCATTACATAGTCAATGCTTTATGCATGATTGATCTTTCTTGTATTTATATTTAGTGTTGCATCCGTCCTAAAACCGCTTTATTTTTGCATATGATCTGTGTTTCTAAATTCTGTGTCTTTACAATTGCAATACTTTTGATTATTTCTACAACAAAGCCTAATTTTAATGTATGCAAAGTGTAAACTCGATTGTAAGATGAGTTGTATAGGAATTGCTGAATTTTTCAACGCAAAATTATTTAGCTTTGAAGTCTGGAATTTAAGTGATATGAATGAAATATTCATTGATTTTACTTAGATAGAGAAGCAAGCGATTTTATAGCATTGTATTTTTTGATGAAGTTTTAAGTTTCCAAGTAAACAAATTATTGTACTATGAAAATTTAAAAAATATCACCACTGAATGTATTGCATTTTAGAGATGTTTACATAACATTGCATTTCCGTTGGAAAGTGTTTCATAATCAATGCTTTATGCAAGATTAATCTTTCTTGTTTCTATCACTATTTTCTCATAAGATGAATTCATTGAGGTAGAAGAAATAAAATTGAATAGTAGATAGAATAAACTCGACAGTAGCAGAGTAAACACCGAAGACTTGTACCTCAATATAATGAATTATGACAAAAAGTCGAAAATATGTAAAATAGTTCATTCTTCTATTTCCATTTTTCTGAAATTAAAATCCATTTCCGTGTTCAATCAAAATCGGAGTCAATTTAACTTCTGTCTCGGATTCTAAGCTACTAAAAAGTCCTTCAGATTGTTGTTAGAATTATTTGCAAGATTTTTGTAAATATTCTAATAAAATTTATATAAAGTGTATTATATTGTATTTTGTGCAATCTGTGAGTTGAAGGAGGGGCTCAAAATGTCCAGTACCTCAACTGCATTTACTTTCAAAAATCTATGTCTTACTTTCATTTGATCGATAAAAGCAAGTGCTAAAAATATTATTTGTGCAAATATGCTTATAAAATGAACAATATATGAAATAAAGTATACTATTTCATATATATATACGAGCTGCATGTTTGAAGAGGAAACCCTAGATGCCTTAGTTTCAACCCGTCATAAAGTCATGTATTTTACTTTATTTTATTATTATTTTTTTTTTTTTGCTTGAGCAATGGAAACAGATACCCAAATAACAATTATTTTCAAACGTTTTGATAAATTATATAATGTATACCACATTATTTATTTTGAGTAAAAGAAAAGAGTCTTGTCTTGTAATATCTTCTATCACTTTCAGCGGATTGATATAGTCTATAATATTGTTTTGCAAATATGTGGGTTGCCCCATGGATAACTTAGTTTGAATTTCAAATGACAAGTTTCAAGCAGGGATACATTTTTAAATTAGAATTTATTTATTTATTTTTTGACACATAAAATTCTTCAACATTTTGAAGTCGTTTGTTTCTTTCATATTCTTTTTATTTCATACTACACAATTTTTTAGTCAATTATTCATAGGTATTTTTACAATGGTTTGTGCCTATATAGTTTTAAAATTAGTTGATAATGGCACTCATGATGTATTTTCCGAAACAGATTATTATATATTTATTCCATCATGGCGTACTTAAATTTGTAGTCTTGGTCATGAGCAAGTTAATACTTCTTCTGTTTATTTACATTATTCTTAGTTTAATTTCTTTTTTCTAATTTTCATTTAGCAATTATTTTGCTGGTATGACTTTTCAGTCTTTGATTTGCCGAATGAAGACTGTTTTTTGCCTCCGAAATTGGTTCACACCTTTAATTTGTTCAATGCTAATATTAACGGTGATATATAACATCAGTTTCTCTTCAACAGCGATTTGAAACAATTTTTATTTTAATAAATGACTTCACTTTCGATCAAAGTCTTCAAAAATGACACTACTTGGGAAGAATGTGAGATTTTAGAATCACCAATATCAGCGAAGGCGGGGTTCGCAACAAACAAAGCATTTGATTACTCAACTTAAACACCAGTATTCTCAGTAAAGGCAAAGTATTACTAGAAGCAAGTACATGTTAAGGGACACGAATAGAATCTGAAACGAAGCAACACAAGAAAATATCGCCTAATGCAAATTTGATCTATTGAATGACCAATTGATCAAGATATTTTTTATGATAAATTAAATTTTTCATAGAGACCAGCTTTTTATTTTTATGGAAGGGAGGGGGGGGGGAGAGTATCAACCCTGTTGCTTTTATGGATATCAGCCCCATTACTTTCTCAACCTTTCCTAAGCATAAATTTATGCATTTAGCTCTGCTTCCACCAGCAGCTTATCAACATCTCATGATCCTTCTACAATCTCTTGGATGTGTTTACACAAAACGGCCATGCACTAGAAATAGAGCCGGCCATTTCTTTTAAGTGCTCCTCAAAAATCCATAAAATCTAAAATTAAAGACTAAAATATATTTAAATATAATAATTAAATGTTTGTTTTATATATTAATGTTCATGACTAAATGAATAAAATCAACCTTATATACAATAAACGGACTCCGATATATTTTCTGGAACTTGGTGTCATTTTAAAATGCGCTGAGCTACCAAATTGCAAAACAATTATAATAATTTTTAACTTCAAATTAAATTTATATATTTAGATACATTTCATTTTTGTGTTATTTTGTGCAATAATTAGCTGTTTGAGCTATACCAGCAGTTTAAGCTATATGTACCAGCAATTAGTTATACAATTTTTTTACAAACCAACGTATGATCGGTAGTATTCAAAGATAATCTACACAACGGTAGGGGTTGACAAATTTATTGTATTTGCTTACAGCGATTTCTTGAGATTGTTCGGACTTGAGAGTGAAGTACTCCGGTACCGGCCTTGTGTATTTCAGCAGAGATAGGATGGGGACTAAGCACAGCGGGTCAAAGGCGCTACTTTTGATCTATTGTGCTGTATTACTCCTCGAAGGGTATACCTAGAGGGTGAACTCTCGAAGGAATTGGGTTCAAGATGTTTGGGATAGTATTATGCTATACACCTGTCTTTTTGAGAGACACCCTTGAGATTACCGCTGCCTCACTCGTAATCTACACTGATTTTTTTTAAAGAGATCTTCTCTTTGAAAAAGCAATGAGTTAAAGGGTAAATTTTACTTCCGTACGTGCGACTTCCGTGCAACTGAATTTTTTTCCTTTTCTTGCGATTTATGTACATATGAAGTAAAATGTTACAACGAGCGCGTTCCGTACAAGTTAATTTTTCAATAATGTGTGAGTTCCGTACAAAGGAGTATAGGGAATTCTGCCTTTCAAATATAAACGTTTGGTAATGAAATAGTTTCAATAACAAATTGGGAAATATTTTTAATATTTTATTTTTAACTTTAAAAAAAAATTGCTTTTCTTTTATAAATTTTATCTTTTTGAATTTTTATTCTCAGTTCTTCCTTATACAAATACGAAAACGAAAACACATTGTGCAAATGATTGGGAAAACAAGGCTAAGATATTCAAGCAAAAAATAAATAAAATTGTGTCTAACAACTGTTTCGAGAATACGCGAAATCTCCTTCGTCAGTGCTAAAGAACCAACAAACCTGAAATCAAAAGAAAAAATATGACACAAAGAGAAGAAACAGAGTGTTTTATTTGCCCAAGTCGTGGATTGAATAATGGCAAATATTAATGCTTAAACGTGCATCAGGGCAAAGATGACAAAGTTTTATTTTGTATTTAAAAGGAACCTGTTGTCTTTTATGAAACTTACGACCAGATTCCTGAATTCTTACTGCAATGTGTTTTTTTCATATGCAGACCTCCTTTCATAAGCATAGTTGGAATCCCAAAAATAGTGTGAGGGGGTGTAGACGATCAAATATGGGTTACACTTCTGAATTTGGTCTATCGTCGAATTATAAAAGTATAATATGTTCTTGTAGGGTCGTAAGCTATATTTTATTGGTCATGAAATGCGATTCATAAACGCATTAGGATAGTATAGTTGTGCTTTAACGTTGTAGATCACAAGCATAAAAAGTTGACACCACCGGTTTACATAATACTGATTCTCTGTTTATAACATTTATATTACTGCAGTTAGATGATGGATATAAATGGATGCTCTTTTAGGTTAATTTATTAGAATGTAACAGAAAGATTATTTTCAGCATTGTATCCTCCATTTGATTGCCAACCTCCCAACACACACGCACACACTTTAAGATCCATTAAAAATGTGGGTCCGTAAGTCCTTCCGAGAGGTTAGTGGTAGGGGAAGGAGGGTACGGTCCCTGTGGATGCCTCCCCCACTGGGTTCCGGTCTAAATTGGGCGGCTCTTTCCGGCTATCCAAACAGTTACCTTACACCTTTCTGGTAGGTCAGACGGTCTGGGTCTCAACAACAACACTCTAAGATCCTTACTATTCGCCTATTATAATAAGTTTACATGAGATAGAGAAAATTCTGAAGTAAGAATTTTCAGTAATATGGTTGTAAGCTTTATAAAAAAAAATATAAATACAAAAATAAAATATTTCAGCTTTGCATTGATGTAATTTTTATCATTAATTTTGAGGATTATTCAATCCATGACTTGGATATATATGCACACCTCTGTTTGTGTCCATTTCGTCATTTTGACTTGTTGGTTCTATAGCACTAACAAAGGGGACCCAGCATATCCTCAAAAAAGTTTCACGCTGCTTTTTCCTTTTATTATCGATTGAATACGTTGTTCAAGTTTTCCTTATCATTTGCGCAAAGAATATTTTGCTTATTGGTGTCCATATCGACTATACAGTATCCAGCATTGTAGCACCATTTAATCCTTGAACCCCCGACCCCCGCTCCCTTCTGAGATTCTGGCAATACCTATGAGACAGGCTTGTATACGACAACTAAACATACTGGGTCTTTTAACACCAGCTGCTTATGCTTGGATTTAAAATACAGAGTCATTTTGATTAAGTGTTACGACTTTTTTATACCTTTGAGAGACACAACATTTTGAAGGATGTTCCCATGTAGCTGTATACTACAGACATGGCAGCTAGTTTTGTAGCTTTGGGGATCATTCAGCTGCATGATAAGAAAATCATTAAAATATGATTAGCTATGTATTTCTGAGAAAGTAAATTTCTTAGTTTAAGAAATTTTAGCACATGAAACAACATGATTCTTAATGAATGCACTGAAACTAAATGCATGTCGGTTTAGCCCGCTCGAGTTATCTTGTGTTATTCATCTGTAAACACATCTCTTACATTTGACATGCTCAGATGTGTCATTTCATCATATCCTGAGGCGGGGCACAATCCAATATTTTTGGTACCCCAAAAAATATAAATACAAAGATTAAAATATAATACAATCCAATAAGGTTTAAAATACAAAGAATTAATGTATATCACAAAAGTCAACGACAAGCTAAATTTGGGTTTTCTAGCTGCTCCGGTTCTTGTATTATTACTAAACAAGAAAAATTAATCATGCATAAAGCATTGATTATGAAACACTTTCTAACTGAAATGCAACTTTATTTTACCACCTCTAAAATGCTGGATGACAGGAAGTAGATTTAACGATAATAATATCACATACAAAAAGTCATTACATATTTTAGAAAAAATACGGATTTGAGAAAAAATCCAGAAACTTTGGAAATTTTCTAAAGATAACCAACAATTTATTTACAATTTAAATTTAGAAGCACATATTTTATCAAACTATTGCAATAATAATCATTAATTATGTAAAATCTGGGTTGTTAATAAATTAAATGTTTCTGTCAAGGTATTCAGAATCTCGACTCGACAAATGAAAGTGCCTCATCATATGTAATCTATGGTGGACTAGTTTCGATACGATAGAAATGATTTTTGTTTAAGTGAGGGATATTCATAGGACACAATAATTATCTTATGGGTAGTTTTTAAGTGTTATTTTAAGGATAGGACTGTTGAAAAAAGAATTTATAATCCATTCAAAATGACACATTTATCCCTAGTTATGTTAAAAGAATTCTTCAATTTGAAGCTTAAAACCATAAACATAAAAAATTTCGAAAACGATTTCTAAACTATTTAATTCTCTGTACTATGGGGTCCAAATAGAAAACCAAATCCGGCATTATGAGAGTTTTGATTGTCACCCTTACCTTTCCGAAATCATGACTATTCTCTCTGTTTACAGTTTTTAAATATAGGTAAACATATCTTGTAATAATTTAACAACAGAGATTAAAGGATCCAAACTTCTGTTGCCAAATGCTAAAAAATAATTTATTGCAAAAACTCGATGTTTTATAAGAGTGTTGAAAACCCAGGCCGTTCGACTCATCCAGAGGACTTGATTTATAAGAGTGTATAATTTCCCTCTCAATAGTGCTTGCTAATAAGGCATCCTTGGGACAAACCAAAGATAGCCGTTTGAGGGAAAATATTGATATGTTTTTGCTGACAGTTCAATGAAATTTATGAAAATCAAAAGTTTTAATTTTTTTTAAAAAGTGTCAAGATTGGTATATAGGTGCCGTCGATCTCGAACAGGGGAGGGAGGTCGAAGATAAAATGTGGTTGTTTACAGTGTTGGGTTTAATACTCCAATATAGACTCTATATAGAACATAACGCAATTATATATGAAGAACTAACGTAATCATCATCAATGGATGGTTATGAGGCCTCCTACATAACTGCAGTTGCACTATATGTCTCCTTCGATACTACAATAATGTCAAAACATGCACTAAAATTTGTCAAAATATGCATGCAACTATGCATCAAAAATTCAAGAAATAATCACTTATAAAATAAAATACATGCATTTATATATTTTGTTCGAATATCATTTATGCATCTGAAAGCATTTAAAAACAGGGAATTTCACCCAAACTCAAGCAAACTATTATTGCAAATCAAAAGTTTTTATATCATTATTCAAATGCAGTTAACATTTTCATATAGTGAGTAAATGTTATTGCTGTAACCAATTAATGTGTTTTTCTAAGTTCTTGACACGTAGACTTTGTTGTTTATCATCTAAAAACATTTTAATGCCAAAAATGTTCTTTTAATATTAACTGATATTATTGGACAGTACTCGTAATCTTTAGAACTAAAAGTGATATTTAGTTCTTCAATATTTTATGATGAAAACGATTTAGTTATAACTGCGTGCTCACTCTCCTTTTTTTTTTTTTTTTTTTTACAAGATTTAATTTTAGGCATTTTTACTCATAATGCTTATACAGAAAATTTTGCACTACAGCTCTTGGAGAAAACGTATGTAAAACGTCAGGTACTGGTATAAGTTGCTTTCCATTTCTTTTACCAAACCTGCCACTTGTTATTTTACCCTGGAAAGATTTCACCATTTCTTATGATATTTGCATGACCTTAGTACCTCATGTAATTTGGGTGTTGAATGTAAAATATGTTTAGCTTTGTACAATGTTAACTTATCTAGATATTTTAAAAAGGTAAAAAAATAGATAAAATATAATAAATGCAAGCTAAAAGAAAATAAAGTACTTGAAATATGCATCTAAAGGCCTTATATGCCTTTACATGCTCTGTAATTAAGTGTTCAAATATGTAATTGCATATACAGATATGGAATTTCATATAATTCGAGTTTTAGTCATAATCTTAATCAATATATTACTTTTATAAATCAATATTTTTATAAAATTTTTCGACTGTGATTGTTTTTAAAACGTGTTTGTAAATATATTTTTAAATGGACTTTTAATAAGACATTTAGTTCAAACTATCACATTTTTTTAAAGGATACGCACTGCAGAAATAAATTAATAGTTGCCGAATTTTGCTTTTCCCCATCACATTAGCTATTAGGATCCCATCACATTAGCTATTTTTCTAAATGTCTATAAGTGTAAAATTCCTACAAAACAGCCAGTTCTTGCATTCTAAAAATCGGCACATTTATTTTCTTGCATAAAATTATGCATAAAGTACATTTTCACGAGCTAAATATAAGAATAATCTTTTTTTTAAATTTTGATGTGAACCAGCTAAAGTGGACGCCACATTTGTAGTTTAGTCAATTTCTTTTCTGTGAATATCTTAAAAAATGATCAACACTTTTAAGACTTACAATAGAATGCATTCACAAGTATCTGGAAGAAAGAATTGTATGGATACATATCGATCGCTTAAAGCCACTCAAAGTTACAACAATATTTACAACCTGTGAGTGGTACTAATATAACGGGACCAAGGTACTTTAAACATAGCGGGACACCATTAGCGTTATCCTTCGCCCTTTGTCGGCTTCCACCTTCCCGCAGGGTGAAATCACATCCCTCTGAGGACAGTGGCTAGAAGGGTTCTAGACACTGTACTCTGAGCTTGACCACTCAAGATAGGCGGAAGGGCGATACTCTCCGTTGCCGTAAAGGGTTTTCATTGTTCCCCGTGCCTGGAGTGAACATTCATTCTCCCCAGCCCAGGTATTAAAATTCCCACGTCGGCGATACAATTTGAAAACCTAGCGATTAACGAAATGACCGGCCAAACCCCGTATATATCCTATACTTAGATATTCGTCTAATATATCCGTTTTATATTTTATAGTCGTCAAATTCCTTAGATATATAGGATGTATCTTGATACATGACCTGGCGCGGAGGTGGTGATTCTATCCATTGACCCTACCAGCGCCCTGCCGAATTTTACATGCTGCAATAAGGGTTTTCATCATTTTTACAACTGCCTCAAATTTTAAAGGGTTTCCGACAGCGGATGTATAACCGGAATTAAAGTTGTACATTAAAATTAAAATGTTGCTCGAAACTCTATTGGTTAAATATTCATTATAACATATTTTGCATCATGATAAATTAAAAAAAAATAATAATCTATATACAATAGTTTCTGGTAAGACTCCTATATTCGAATAATGCTGCTTAGTTTCGGGTATACGCTGCATGTTTAGGAGCCGAAAGCAAATAAAGGGCATCAACCGAGCCATATTGCTGATATTACGACGACGTATTGTTGTTCTACTTCAACCTACATATATACTGTCCATAAACTACTATACGGTAAATATGAATGAGAGTGGTAAAAATAGTGCGTTTAAAGGCTACTATTCCGCCCAGCCATACTTTATATTCATTTTAAAGCCATAGATCGTAAGAATTTCGCATTTTTTTAACGTTTCGAACAGTTTCTCTCTCAGAGCAATTTCAGCAATTCAAATTTAAATTTCATCGATTTTCAACTTACTTGCAGACGCAGACAAAGTTGGTTTATGGCCTGCCCCCCTCTTCCATTCTTTTGATCGGTAAAATTAGTAAAATGTCATATGTGTTTTGTGAAACAGAGTGATATTCTTTAAATTCATAAACGTCGAAATATTAAGAAAAATCAAATTCCTTCAAAAGAATAAAGAATTTAATTGTTATGAAATAAACATATTGGGGAATTTTTACAATAAAAGGGGTTGCTCAATTCATAACGTCCGATAATATGACGGGGGAAATGACCGAAATATCGGGATCGCGATGTTTTAAAAGTTATAGAGTAAGTGATCAAAAGGTAGAAACAAGAATAGAAATTAATTAAAAATCGCCAATACGCATTGATAAAATCCCATAAATTAAAGAAAAATTAGTGGCCAGCTTTCTTAAAAATAAAAAAGGAATATATAATAGTAAATGCTTTAGCTTGGAAAGGTAAAAAAAAATCAAGATGAGAAAACCCAAGAAACTGCCATATTCGGAAATATTCTGTAATTTTAGGCATACAATTAAAGCTGAAATATTATTTTCTTGAAAAATTAAAGTGTTATATGGGAGGGGAGGGGCTGCTTTTAAAATTGTCACAAAAAGTATTTGAATTATTCATGGTAAATTAATTTTTCTATGATGACCTTGAAAACAATTGTATAGCACTTATAAAGGCCTATAATAATAACATTGATATGATTTAGAATAAGATTAAAAAATGAGTAATAATAAATGTTTAAAATATTCAGAAACTGGATAAATGAAAAATCTAAATTTTGAAAACTTATAAGAAATGGAAAGGAAGGGGAAACTGACAATGACTTAGATTTAGGAAAAACACCTAAAATTTTGAAAAATTATTTAATTTCAAAAATGATAATATAGCAATAATAAAGGCATGTTGGCAATATTGCTCATTAAAAAATAAACATATTTCTGATAATTTGTCTGTTTTATCAGAAAAATAAATTTTGTATTTTGCCAATCTCTTGAATGTTCTCTAATTTTCAAAAATCTCCCCCTCTGCCTTAACAGCCAAATAATAGATTTTATAAAAGTAGATCCACTAAGGAGAGTTTTTCTTACTAATAGACATAGGAGTGCCTCACAATTAACTTTTATATAAATATATGAAATAGATAAATTGCCTGTATCTGTTTTACATTCTACGTGTGGCATACATTATACAATGTATCCTTTAGCTAAAAAGTTTAATTAGGCCCTTCTAAAATTATTTGGCCTTATACGTAATGTGCCCTTTTTCAGAACGTAGCTCCCAGCCCTTTTGAAATCCTAGAATGACCTATAATATATATATATATATATATATATATAATATATATATATATATATATATATATATATATATATATATATCCTTTTTTTTAAAGTAATTTAATTAATTATATTTTAAATACCAGTGACTTATAATTGATTGAAAATGGTCTGAATAGCATTTGTGAAAATAAAATAGACTTAATGTTGGGCTGGAGAAAAATCCCTTTAGGCTGGAGAAATATTCCTTCATATATAAATCAGGTACTAAATATGTATTAAATACCCCTATTTCCCTGTTCCACATATAATGTAAGCAATTGAAAATTGGATTTCATGGTGTGAATGTCTAGTAAAAATAGGCCTGTAACAACACCCAAAAATTAAGTATTATACATCATATATGCAATACAGGCACTAAAGGTACAATACCCCTTTTTCCTTGCATTAACATACAGGTTGTAAGTGCATGAATAGTGTAATAGATGAAAATAATTTGAGAGGAGGACACGCGTGTGGAGCCCCTATATCATTCGGTCATATATTACTACAGTACGGAAGGCTTTTGAAAGATCCCTTCACATTAAATATATTTCTAAATGTCTATAATTGAAAACAGATAGTTCTAGAAGTGTGAGTGTAACAAAATAAGAATCGACTATTTATTTCGTTTTGTGTAAAAATATGCATAGAGTGAATATTCACGGATTACATATAATACTAAGCTAATTTTTTTGTTTTTATTTTGCTATGGGCCGGCTCAAACAGATACCATTTTGGTAGCATAGCTAATATCATTCTTCTGGAAACATCTTTAAAAAAGGACAACACTCTCTAATACATACAATATAATTTGTTCCCCCAAATCTGAGAGAAGGACATGCCTGTGGAATTCTCCATCTTTCCGACAAATATATCGACGGTACGAAGGGCTTTCGAAAGATCCCATCACATTAACTATTTTCCTAAATGTCTATAAATGTAGATTTTCTTAAAAACAGATAATTCTAGCATTCCAAAAATCGTCTAATACATTATTTTTTTACATGAAAATAAGCATAAAGTTAATATTCACGTGTTACATAGAATAATCCAGTTTTTTTTTGTATTAATTTTTTTTTCTTTTTTTTTATGCGATCAGGCAATTTTTTTATTTCGATGCGGTGACGCCATTTTTGAAATATATTCCATTTTCTTCTGTGAATATTTTAAAAAATGATTAACACTCTTTTAAACATACCATAGAATGCTTCCACAAGGATCTGAAAGAAGGATTTGTATGGATATCCGTTGATTATTGCTGACATTTAAAACGGCGGTATTTAGAGCATTTTTGAATGATACTTATGCGCGACTGCACAAAGCACTTATACAAATATGTACTCTGAACACGGGAACAGTTTGGTCAGAGTCAGGAATCGAACGTGAATCCTCTAAGTGATGTTTTAACCACTGGGTTGTCCAGCTCCCTAATGTTAAGCTAATTTGAATTAAAAAAATCTCGTCGAACCGTATTATTCAGAGAACTTTAGTACTGCACAAAGTTTCGCCGTTGTCCGAAACTTCGATTTTCGGTTACAGACGACACGCACATGAGACAAGACAATTTATTTTACTACGTGAGATAAAAATATATGAACCATGGGTATTTCTAATCAGTGGAAATGAAACAAAATAAAATTATTAATTAATTATTTTGTATGTCAGAATTTTTCTCGTAGATCCATGAATAAATAATAAAATAATACTCTTATTTCCAAATTTTGCTTTTGTAATACTCAAAGTTTCCCACACATGGAATATTTTAGATTACATGAAAAAATTCTTATACATGAAATCTACGGCAATAAACTTTCCTCAGAACTCCCGAACCTTTCTGTAAAATGATATTGTATGTAACTCTCCCCCACTCACACACCCAGACAAAAAACAAATATGGAAATTTATAGTTTTATACTGATTTTAAAGTTAGATGTTTCAGGCTACTTCTGCGTTAATAGTTAGGGCCGTGACAAAATATAAGACGGCGAGGAGACGACCTCGGGCGCCATCTCACAGGGGCGCCGAAATTGAAATTTTTATTTTTAGTTTAAAAAACTAAAAATTGTTTTTAAACAAAACACTGTACTTTCTCTAGTTCTAAAACCGGAACGTCAGCAGAAATACAGTGCTTTGGTAATAAGAATATATAAACATAATTTTAATAGTATTTCCTCTAACAACTGGGATTCAACTTTGTGTGTGAATTAGGTAATTAAATAATTATAAAAAAGGTAATTCTTCAGGAAATTATAACTTTTGTAAATTGCCTTTTTCCTCGATTCAAGACGATACCTAAATTAAAGCACCGAGAATTAATACCAGATTTCAGGAAACAGATTCATTTAAATGATACCGTTTCCCTTTCAATTTAAGGCGCTATGAGGGATAGAAATAAAAATTAACATTGCTCGAAAAAAATTATTAAACTTTCACATATTTAAAGCACCATATGAATCGGGATAAAAGAAAGGGCCATCACACACAAACCAAGTTCATTGTTCACAATACAAAAATTTGAACACTATATATCCCTTTGTTGTTAAAACACCTCGCGGGCTTAGCAAGAAACAAACTCTAACTATTAAAGCTTATTTGAAAAAATTCTGATCATTAATATTGAGCGCATTCTTAGAGTCAAATAAGTAAACTAAATTTGGACACTTAAATGAAAATGATATTTAGCATTTTTATGAATCAAATGGTTTTACTTGTACAATCGAGGTTACACAGCATTTCTTGTATAGAGAAGCAATTCTCGCTTATGTATGAAAATTCAAGGTAGTGATTCTCCACAGAATCTATCAAGATTTTCTTTGTTTTCACTTATCCTACTATACATAACGTACTGGTAAATAATTCGACTCTTCGATTTGGATGAATTTAAACATTTTGAGCCTTCCTGAATACAAATCAATCATTTTTAAACGATGTCTCCCTGTAGACACGATATCGCTCGAACAAATTATGTGCTCCAAACGAAGTTTTGTACTGTTATTTTAATCAGTAATCTTAGTGGCCTATTTAATTTACTGATCAAATAATTTTACACAATAATTTGTATCCTTTATGATTTTGCACTTTTCTTTTTCCTTTCATATAAAAATATAGAAAGAAAATGTTATTTTACCCTAGTTTCACAAAATTTTCGTAAAATCTTTTGCTCCAGTATCAGATAAACAAGATCAAATATTTCTATTTAACTCTGATTTTCATAAATTGAATAAACATATAATCTATAATTGACTATAATCTATAACAGATATGGATACATTTAGACTGTTGACATTCAGAGAGATGGGACAAGGGGTATACTCAATCTTCCAAACATGTTTTGCTTCGATAATTAAAATAACATTATAAAAATAATTGTATTGAAAGCTTTTTGCAATTAGTCATTTTATATAAAATTATTCATTTATAAGTGAATATCATTTAGGATGTAAAGATGTTCCGTTCTTAAAAGATTGTACGTTTTTTGTTTTAAAATGAGAAGATCATATAATTAAATGATCAGTATTACAAAATAAATGGATGTTTTTAAATACTTTTGGTATTATAAAATAAGTCGAAGCTTTTTAAGTACTTCGAACCAAAAATGAATTGAGATCAGAACATTTCCGTCTCAATTTTAACTGGAAATAAACTGGGGTACATTGTGCTACTCCAATCAATCGATATATTTGTTTGGTACTTGAGACTAAAATTTTCTCCACTCCTATACAATGATCATATATATATGCTATATGTTTACAGTAGGAAACAAACTTTTACAGAAAAGCATGTTTTATTTGGATATATTATACAAAAATTGATTTCACGTACATGTGACTCAGTCTTTTTAAAAATATTTTTCATATCTGCCCCTGCCTAAGCTATCTTGACCGCATAACGAACACTTCAGAATATATTCCTACTAATTCGATGAAAATACTTCTTGGCCTTAACAAATGAATATTTTTTAAAAAAATTATCACATACTTGCACGTACATTCATTTAATATACCAGAGTCGACAATACCGAGCATGAGTCTGTATGAAGTCTTGTACCAACTATAAAGATTTAGAACCCTAGCCTGTTGATCTCCAGACAAGCACTCTAAACTATCAGGAGAATGTGCTTATGTCAAATGTATGCAGTTTTATCATATTCGCTTGTCAGAAAGTAGTTTTTTGGTTAGTTGGTAGAATACTCATATAAATTATCGTGCAATAGGCAGTTCTACTCATATCGACTAACTTCTCAAACCTCAGCTATTTGCTCTATATACGTATTTCTATATTCTGTTCTATTGTGGACAGAATTGCAATAACAAATTTGTACATATGGTGTCTTAAAATATCTATACAGGAGAGTTTAGCAATATTTGTACTACGCATATTAAAACATATATACATTAAACATATATACATAAAACATATTTATATACATAAAACATATATACATTAAAACATATACGCATATTAAAACATATGTATTTTGCGTTTAGTGTTTTATATTTTGGCTTCCATTGTTAAAACATAGATACTTTTCAAATTAAACGGATATGCAAAATTGTGGGAGGGGGCTCAACTCAGATGGTATTAAAAGACTGTGCCCATTGGGTTTCTGTGGTTTTATTAGTATGGAGCATGAACGGGGTGCATATTCTCTTATTAAGTAATTTTTCCCTTATTGGTATGTCCATATCTACCCTTTCCTTCATTAAAATCAATTAATATCATATGACTATTTATTTTCCCTTCAGCACATAGTATACGACTATATGTACAAACAATTTTGATGAGTCAAAAATCAAACTCTTGTATTTATTTTGAAGGTTATAGGTTATACGCGTTTTGGAGCATCCCTGAATACGAATTAACCAATTTTAACCATCTGTCTATTTCTTTGTGGGTACAATAGTATCGAACAAGTTGATAATACAGAAAAAAATTTGGTTCGATTATTTCAATCGGTAAATGTTAGAAGCTTATTACCTGCTGGGGTAAACGGATCAAAAAATAGATCTTATTTCTTTATCATGCTTTTTAAATTCGGAAAAATAAGTAAACTTAAACATACGAAACTGTTAGAGAAATATTTATGTATTTATAATGTCAGCTTTTTAAAACGAATGCCATGCTTTACATGAGGTTTATATGCACTGTTCTTGAGATAGTTTATAGTTTTGGTCAAAAATGGAACAATTCGGAAAAAAAAATATAAATTCCCTATTATCAAATTAGTGAATGCTTTATAAACAAACAGCTTAAATCCGAAATGAATGGACATCATTATTTAGAAATTATCCCGATCTGCTCTCGAGATATTAAAACTTTTATTCATTTATATTTTTTTTAATGTAGTGCCATATCTTTCGAACAAATTGAATAAATCGAATAAAGTTTGGTGAGCATTTTTCAATCGATGAACATCACTCAGAGACCTGTTAATTTTCGGAGGAAGCGAACCAAGTAGAAAGCAATCTAGTTCTGAATATTTATTTCAGAAAATCAATTAAATAATATAAAAACACAAGATGATAATATGCGCCCCACTCAAGATATTTTTTTTTATCTTTTTTTGAAAAATAATTCACATTTAAAAGGTGCAAACGTATGGTCCGCGCTTTAAAAGTGTATATGCATTGTCCGCGTTTTAAAGGTGTATATGCATGGTCCGCGTTTTAACGGTGTATATGCATCGTCCGCGTTTTAACGGTGTATATGCATCGTCCGCGTTTTAAAGGTGTATACGCATTGTCCGCGTTTTAACGGTTTATATGCATTGTCCGCGTTTTAAAGGTGTATACGCATGGCCCGCGTTTTAATGGTGTATATGCATCGTCCACGTTTCAAAGGTGTATTCGCATGGTCCGCGTTTTAAAGGTGTATATGCATGGTCCTTGTTTTAAAAGTGTATAAGCAAGTTTAAAAGTGTATATATTAAATTCAGAACAAAATTTTTGCTCTCAGATTGCTGACATTTAAAATAAAGTACATCCATTTTCCCGATTTTATGAAGTCTTTTTAAAACTCGCATTAGCAGCAACAAATAAACTGTTGAACCATCTCAGAAGAGATGTTTTTCTAACTCACTGAAGAGAAAATGCAGTGTCAAGAGTCTAAGGATTAAAAGAAATTAAAAAAAAAGTATTTGAAAAATAAGTTTTAATTGATATCAAAAAAAAAAAAAAAGTGCGCTTCGCGGTTTGAGTTTATCCGTGTTTTGAATTCTGAACCTGTGCTCCATTTATTACCAGGCAAATGCTTACACAGATACAGAATATACATACAGAGAGAAAGACTGTATTTTACAATTATACACACAACTCTGTGGAGTACGATCACGTTAAACATGTGGGTCCGTAAGTCCTTCCGAGAGGTTAGTGGTAGGGGAAGGAGGGTACGGTCCCTGTGGATGCCTCCCCCACTGGGTTCCGGTCTAAATTGGGTGGCACTTCCCGGCCGTCCATACAGTTACCTTACACCTTTCTGGTAGGTCGGACGGTCTGGGTCTCAACAACAACAACAACACAACTCTTCAAAAACTGAATCACACTGTATTTCTATAAATGCTATGCAAAAATATGCTGTGAAGATGATTGTATATACCTAATTTCTAAACACTTTTAGCTTCCTGGACGGGAATATTTCTTGACATATGGGAAATAATAAAAGACAGTCTGGCTAGAATCTGTTTCTTATAACATTGGCTCCCAAACTATAAATGAGATCTCAAAAGAAAAAAAAAATTACATTAGTTTCAGAAGTGTAATATTTTTCTCTTTTGGCGAGTTAGAAATATATTTCAAAATCAAAATTACAACAATTTGCGGAGGGGATTGTGCCTGCTAAAAAAATGTATGCATATCTCTTTGGGGGGGGGGGGGGGGTTTGCCTTTAGAGGGGGGGGGGGGCTCTAGTGGTTTTAGGGGCTCCCAAGAAGCTAATACGTCAGTTTGATAGTTCTATGAGTTGTCCTCGGTTTCCCTCAAAGACCAACACGGGTGCTTCGCAGATTTAGCTAGAGGGCAGTTAACGCCTTCCCTCTGAAAACCAGTTCCGCATACACACAATATGTTGCAATTCTGATAAACCGCGGACGTGTCTTTTTGCAAGACACACACAGATATTCGCGAGCTATACACAGTTATACACAGACTATATACATATACAACCTAACTGGGGACCTATGCCAAAAGCCAACCAAACTTTTTTCAGAATATTATCTGTCATTAAATAGCACATTTCTGCAAAAATCCAAAGCGAGGACGTCCCCACTTGCCGGTGCGTCCCCACTTGGAAGGTGTGTAAACATATGAATGTCCCCACTTCCCACCATACGCCAACACACACATACACACACACACACACACACACATATATATATATATATATATATTTAAACGATGGATGAATAGTTATAGAGACAAATAGATAGTTTTACACACACACGCCGACGCCGTGTCCGAACGGTCAAAGCAAGCGTTTCCTAGCGATCGCTCGGCTGCCGGGTTGTGGATTCGAGTCCCACCTTCGGGCATGGATGTTTTGTCGTTGGACGTGGTGTGTTCTACCCCCCACTGGTGCGCTGGGGCAACGTCATGTGGCGGCTGACAGATTCACGGTTCTGGCCGTAGTATAGGCGAATGATGACATATCAATTGCCTGGCCATTGGAAAAAAAAGAAAACGCACACACACACACACACACACACACACACATATATATATATATATATATATTATATATATATTTATATATATATATATATATATATATATAGCCTATACTGACAAGGGAACCTCAACTTTTGTTCCGGCTGTTTCGACTGGAATTGGATGGAAACAGTAGGTACTAGCCAAAAACTAATGTCCCTGAAATATCTCTTGAATTGAGAGTGGAGATCCGTAGAAAAAAATCCCAAAGTTTACATGGATTAGCATGGGGAAAATATCTTCTTATCTATTTACTACTCTGTCACAGATTTCTACGAAAAGTATCATTATTGTGAAGAATATGTTCCGTAATTTTAATTTCATCATACAGTAATTTGTATTCGCAATAAAATATTTGGTTTCCATCACAAAAATAATGTACAATCATGAATACAATATTGCGTTATTTTTACATAAACATACAACATGCACGTTTGTTTCTGCTTAAGCACACACACTATGTAAATGTACATATTATACTTCAAATAAGAGCTACCAAACATGCTAATCCATGTAAACTTTGGGATTTTTTCTCTACGGATCTACACCCTCAATTCAAGATATATTTCAGTGGCATTAATTTCTCGCTAGTACCTACCGTTTCCACTAATTCTAGCTGAAACTAGTCGGAACAAAATTTGAGGTTCCCTTGTGAGATATAAAGAAAGATAGAGAGAAAGAGATTTGAAATACGACCATATGTTCCGAATATCCCACAATTTCGAATTTTAAGAAACATTTATAATATCATAACTCGAAAGAAGTATAAATAGCTGTATTTCATTTAATAAGATGCCGAAAGTGCCAAATTTTAATTTGCAGTGGTGATTAATGGAATTGCGTCATCCCGACAATATCAGTATTTTCAAAATAAGTCCTTGATATAATGTAACAAACCCGAATGTTTCATGACATTTATATTGCATTTGCCCTTATATGAACATTTTACGTTTCAGCACCCTCTAGAAATTATTATAGGAGAGTAGACATTACTCAATGTCATCTCGAAAATTTAACAAACACTTTCTATAGTTAAGAAAACTCAATTATCAAATATTTAACTAAACAAGAATATCACATATTTCTCATCATTTTAAAATATTTCAAACATGGATGATCGTATATATAAGAAAATAATACTGCTGAGTATTTTTGTAATGTATGCTTTATACTTTTTAAGTTTGTGTGGTTACTGTAACTGGATTTCATCTGTAGTTGCCACGTGAATTGACTAAATAAATAATGTTTTGGTATTACGGCGTACCATCCTCTTCAATGTATCAATCAATGATATGCAATTTACATCTTAAAATGTGCTACTGTCTCTTTCATCACCATGTCATGAAAATATATGGATGATGCAGTTTTTTGACTACCACTATATATGATGTCCATTCCATGCTAATAACATAGTGGTAAGAGTTTATCTACAAAAACACAGATCTAGCGAACTCGCGTACAAAGGCTAGATGGTCGACAAAATAAGAAATTAGCTATTCCATATCAATGTAATGAAAATTAAGTAAGTTTTATTTATCAGGTGCGCGACAGCCCAGTGGCATAAGGATTGCACTAGGAGGAACTAATTTCGATTCCCTGTTCTGCTCAAATTGTCATGCAGAGCACGGGGACTGAATGGTGGGTGGTCTGAAAGTCTTGTATGTGGGTCTGAAAATCCTTCCGATAGGTTAGTGTTAGATGTAGGAGGGTTGTTGTTGTTGAGACCCAGACCGTCCGACCTACCAGATGTAGGAGGGTGCAGTTCTTGTAGACTTTGCCCCCACTTGGCGTCGTTCTGAATTGGGTGGAGCTTTTTTGGTCGTCCAAAAAGATTTCTTACACTTTCGGGCATGTAGGACGGTCTGGGTCGAAAGAAAGAAAGAAATACAGAATCGGAGGATGGGATTGCCAAGTTGTTAACATGGCGATTGCACTCGGAGGACCAGAGTTAGAATCCCTGCGCTGCTCAAACTATCCCAGTTTCGTCGCGGAGTACGAGCATGTTAAATCTGTGGGTTCGAAAGTCCTTTCAAGAGGTTGGGTGATAGCGGAGTGAGGGCACAGTCCCTGTGGATTTCGGCCCGACTGGGTTCCGGTCTACATTGTGTAGTACTAGTTTATCGGCCGCCCAAACAGATACCTAACACTTTCGGATAGGTCGAACGGTCTGGGCCAAAATGAAGAAAGAAATACAAAAGCAAGAATAATTTTTTATTTGAATTTTAGGAACTCAAACAATCGAATTTTCATTGATGTATAGCTTAATATATCGACAAAATTGCTTCCCACATTGACAAATCTCTTGATACACTGATTATACTTTTTAGCGGAGACTCGAAAATTTCATTTTAGATATCTATAGCAAAATAGATTTCGGCTAAAAATAGAATTATTTAAATACTCCAAAATACAGAAAAATAAAAAAAAAACGTTTACTATGTGAACACGCAGGTCTATGTAGGAAATTATGTTCTCGTATGAAAAGTGCCAGTGCGAGTTTTTTATTTTAAAAATAATTGCTTGAATACGGAGTAATAATAGTCGATTTATTCTGCATATTCTCTTCATTTCTTTTCAAATACCGATTGCTGAATAAGTGATTTCAAAGTACAAACACCGCGGCGGTGTGTATTATGTCCCGAATACGCGGCTTGTTAAAGAAGTATGCGGACTACAAGCCTACATAGTGCTCTATGGCCCGCTATGGGAGCGCGACGTTTTAGTTGGCATTGGCGACTTTTTTTAGAAAGTATATTGGCAGCATAGTGGCCGTATGTTAAATTAATGACTTTTTCGAATGTATTGCCTTTGGTAGGAACACAAGCATCTATATTGAAAATTGATAGGAAGGTCACAAATAATTATGAATTTTATTAACATTTGAATATTGTACTAAGACGTGGATTTTACAGAATTTAATTATGTTGTACTAAAATAAACATTATACACATTGAATTGTAGATAGTACGAATATTTAAAATGTTTGAATGTGCTTAGAAATACTTTAATTCCATAGAAATTATACATTAAATTTTTAGATTTTTTTTTCAGTTACATTCTAACTGTGTGAAATATATCTTTGAAAATATAAAATTATGAATTGAGAAACAAGTAAAGAGATGCCATTTTTACTCAAAAATTCGGGTATGGTAAAAATTTTAATAAATAAAATTTTCCAAATATTGAGCATAAGTTCTTATGTACTGGCTTTAGAATAGTTATATGAAAATATTCTCACTGTGGCACGACTAATAAAATTTATCATATTAATATAATTTAAACTTATAAATTAAAATGATAAATGTTATTAGTCGTTCCACTGACTTAGAGGCAGCAGCATTCTGACTTAGCAACATGAAGAAGTAAGTTGACGACAAGTATCATCGTAAGAGTAGCAGATTTCAAGTAGTGAGAGTATCATCATGACATGGAGAGAACAACTACAGACGAATTCGACTACGGTTCCCAACAAGGCCCCAAACTCAAGGTATGTGTCATCAACAATCCAACGGTTAATGAATATTTAGATTTTCGTTCAAGTAGTCTCACATGTCTCCATCCCAGTCTATTTTAAGAGTAATATAATGTATTGGAAGTTAATACGTAGTTATGTAAATTAATAAATGTTATTGTTAAGTTTAAATAGTCTAATCTTTTGATAATGATTAATGAATTCCTTTACAGGACTCACACTTAAGTTAAAATAATTAGAGGGTTTATTGCGGCACAACAACGAGCAATGTACGTTTAATGTTAATTCCACTTTATGAGATCAACGGGAATGTCTTTAAGGCTTAATAATAATTAATATTAATATAATTTAAACTTATAAATTAAACATAAAATTTTATTTATACGTGTGCCACACTCACTTATTTCTATACTTTCGTAATAGGAGTTAATTTTGAGTCAGATAAATTATCATACATCAACCACTGAATAAAACAGACTTAAACGTATTTATGCATCGCACAAAAATGTACGGAGATCTATGCATTCAGAAATAGAGCAACGTAAATAAGGAGAATACCCTTTATGATGGATTTTTGAAACACTATTTTATCAATATAAAATGAATTGCCTGAATTTATGCTGTTTACATTTTTGCTATACCCAAGAAATAAAATTGAACAAGAATGGGAAAAATACATTTAAACATGAAATTAACAATATAGTTCTACTTTACATTCCTGTAAAAAGAAAGATAAATCGCTTTCTACTTGAAGTAAATGTACTTTTTGGTAACAAAAAAATTCATGAATATTTACTAGAATTTTGAAGTACGATTAGAACTCAATTTATCTCCTTTTATGAATAACATTTGAAGATTTTATTTGATGCTAATGCTGGTACCTATAAAGAACATTTATTTGCTAATGTAATAGAATTGAGATTTCCATGTTCAGATAAGATTTATAATAGTATCGTATATATATATATATATTTATTTCTGAAAGATTTCTTCGAAATTTTTCGTCGTCATTAAAATTTAAATGTTTGATACAAAATTATCATTTTCATACATCATGCACATATTATACTGGTACGGTGTCTTAGAACAAATAAATATTTACAAATCAATTTATTTTTACAGCAGATTTGGAGTATTAGACTTACTTAAGGTTTGATCTTAAAATAAGAATCGATCGGAACCGGGGATCGAACCTTGGATTCTTGAAAACAAACAACAGCCGTGGTTCTAGAGCACTGTAATAAACTTCCTTGAACTATCCTGCATTCTTCCCTCTTGAAACATGATCTAGTGGCTTCGATAACCATACAGCATTATTTGTTCGGATTTCAATTTCAGAGCATTTGTCATTTTTTTAGCTAAAAATTGAAATCAGACAAAAAATAACTTCTTAAACTGCGTACAAAGATCAAATAGATATATCTTATATGGAATTTACTGGAAGAAATCCACTCTCAAGAAATAGCAACCATGGACCGGTTTTGCCTTTTTTATGTGCTGATATGCTTTTTTATGATAGGTAAATACCTGCAATTGCAGCAAGAAAACTTGATGAGTTTAACAGGCACTTTATAATAATTTGTTTTATCGATGTGAGATATCTTGAAACAACCATATTCACACCCGTATCAAATTATCTCCACTACTATTACGTTCTATAAATCACACATGGCTAATCTAGAACGCATTTAAAAAGATGTCATTCGAAATAGATCGGTCAATTAATTTAAAAGATAACGTGAGTTTCTCTGAAATTTGCGGCCATTTATTCTTACGTAGGCAATTATCTGTAAAAGAATGGATGGGTAGTAAATGAAAATTTTTAGACGAAATGGAATTTTGTATCTATTAATCTTCGAAACTATATTTTATCAAAAGTATGTACAAAGCTTTACATATTTTGAACTTTACTGTCAATTTTCATTCATCATCAATTAAGATTTTGATGACAGTTTTATGTAATATGTAGCCACTGATCTGACACTTCTTTTTCTATATAAATGCACGGATACATATTGTAGGCTTTTTAAAATTGTGCTCTGTGGAACCCCGGGTCATTATTAATTACTGCCATAAACATTATTATGCCTGCCATAAACATTATTATGGCAGAAAAAGAAATAATCCTAATTGATTGTTTTAATTAGAATGTACTTTTATTTTACTTTTTAGAACTTGGCATCTGTCGAATTTTAAGTGAATTGTAATGCACTTTCATTTATTTCAGATTTTATAACAATTCTGAGTAGACCCAGATGTAGCCATTAGACCCAAATTCAGTAACACTGAAGTCTTTGGAAGGAATCTCAATCAGTGGAGAACAGGGGTATTTTAGCTGTGTATATGAAAAGGAGACAAATTGCCGAATGTGATGATCTGCCTGTTGAATTTCATCGGAGAATAAGGGTGTAGTGCACATAAAAAATGAAAACTTAATATTAAAGTTGACAATTATTAAATTACCCATAATTAACATAATCGTACATCGTATAGTCGTAAAACGTTTGCACTGTGCCGCATATTAAAACCCACCATGTTATCTTTAGTGCGAGTTCCTGGAATAAAATATATTAACGTAATACTACACAATGACCTGCATCCATTTTAACTTTAAAATAACATTATTTACTAAGAGCATTATATTCATAATTAAATTACAATAACTCTTCTTATATTTAAGGGGGAGATTGGGTATGTGAGACCAGGTAAACTGTGATTTAAAACTGATTAGGAACTTTTATATATGTTAATAAGCACATACCTTCTGATGTCTTTAGATTTTTGTGGGTCATTGGTTGTTGAACCACATTTCATGAATTTATGACTTATGATTTAATATCGTCACATCACACTTGACGCATATCTACCATGATTGCACTATTGAAAACTTTGATCCATGTTCGGATCTCGTCGGTTGCATATTCTCTATGCACTTATGCCGAACTTAATTCATATGTTCTTATTTTGTCTGTGGCTCACTGCTCATCCGAGAGTCTTACTTTTCTCAACTATTCTCTCTATCTGTCTGTGGAACTGCCCATCCAAACGTCTTACTCCTCTCAACTATTCTGATTCATTTCTCTGTAGAACTTTATCATATCTGAATCCCAATTATATTCTCTTCCACTTTCTGTCTGTTGCCGCAGCTTTTTGCCTGAGGTCTAGATACGCCTCCCGTATCTCATTGGTTCACCTCAGGGCGACGCAACACTTCCTCATTGGTTAAACTTTTAACCAATCCATGGTTTCACCTTTATCCCCCTTTTTTATGGTTTTCCTGACCTCTCGGGCCAGACTACTGTATATTGTCGTCAACCAGTCTGGATCCTTTGTATCCTTGTTAGAACTCATAAATCTACATATAAACCTGTCTAAGTGTGTCCTGGTCTCACAAAGTGTATTTTGCCATGGAGAATAAATGTATTTTGATCTGGTGAATAAGTGCTAGGGAATAAGTGCTGTTTGCAGTTTGCTCTGGGAAATAAGTGTATTTTGCTCTGAGGCAAAAATGCATGTAAAATATTATCTACCGGTAAATTTTGAGATCCCGATTGTTCACATAACAAATTGTACTACGAATACTATATTGGATATCTAATAGGCATATCTAAATATGAATGGGATACTGATGATTTGAACGTTGGCAAAACAGTGGGTGATATTTTATTTAAACTTTGAATTTAAAATGATGTATCCCAAATGATAATGTGTACCGTTTGTAAAATATAGTTCACAAATAAGTTCGTAAAATATTCGTTATAATAGTTCAGTTAGTGAAACCGTTGAACACTATTTTGTAGATCTGAAGCTAGGATTGTGATTTCAATAAAATAATCTTCTTTAGGACTTTAATCTTCACCCTCAATTAGGCAAATTCAAGAACCGTAACGGAATTAATTGTGAAAAAATAACAAATAGGATATCAATTTTATACAAAATAAACGAAACGAGTGTGATACCAGAAAGTGTTCTCGCATTTGATGAGACAATTTTATGTGAGTATTTATGGTGGCCAGAACGCCGAACAAAGCGTGCAGACTGGCTGGCAACAAAGTTTATGACAACTTGAACTTTAAGATCAAAATACTATAAATTTAGGGGTGACAGACCAGGGGGGGTAGCTTCGCCCTTCTTCCCCTTGGCGCTCATTGGTTCTTCTCAACCCAATGGCATCATTTCACATTAAGCAAGACCCCTCTCAGCCCCCCTGGTCTGGCACCCCTAAATTTATAGTATAGGAGGGGCCTTGCTTAATGTGAAATGAGAAGAACCAATGAGCGCCAAGGGGAAGAAGGGCGGAGCTACCTCCCCTCTCCCCCGCCGAGAGAACCACAGCAGACGAAGGAAAACGAGAGTTCAGTGATAGACGAAATCAGAGATGTAGACAACGAGAAGCAGGGATGGAGATCAAACATGACGAGAAGATGATCCAATTTTGACTAGAACACGAGTAAAAAAAAAATGAAAAACCTAACAGATTTGTAGAGTGTCCCGTAAAGGTTCCAAAGTAATGGAAAGAGATCTATGTGCGAGTGCATTAAAAGTACGAGTAGGAGCCACACACCACAGAGTTATGGCCGTACGCCAGCACTAAGACTGATGCAAGTCTGTGAGAGATGATAAGTCCAAGACTAAACTGGAAGGTATGTGCTCAGATTATCACAGGTCCTAGACACTATCGTAAATCTAATAATTCTGGTCGCATATGTCCCCTCGCTAAAAATAATTAATGAAAATTGATGTTATTGATAAATTGATGTTGTTAATAAATGGTATTGTTTAAGTTTAAATGGTGTGATCAATTTAGCATGATATTAATTAATAATTCTTTTCAGGACTTACACAAAAGGTAAAAATAATTGGAGGGTTTATTGCGGCACAACAACGAGCAATGTACATTTAAATGATAATTCCACTTTATGTGTTTCAACGGCCATGTCTTCAAAGCATAATAATAATTCATGTCAATTATAAGTTTAACTTAAACTTAACTTCTTCTAATCTTATCGCCACAACGAGTACCCTATATTTTAACGTTCTCTATTATGTTTCTTGCTGGTCATGGAGATGAGCTAAGAGGAAAATACGAAATAAATATCTGATGAGTTGGTGCTATGTCAGTTTGCAACAGATCTTTTGTTATGTACTAGAATTCGAATTTGAAGACCCTGTTCAAAGTAAATCCAATTATAATAATGCTAAATAATTTAGCAAAAATAAAACTTCAATACCGTTTAGCGGTAAATAAAACAACAATCCACAGGAAAACAATCTATAAGTAATAACTTCAGGGATTAGTAAAAAGGAAGGAAAGGCAAATAATTTAGGTCTATTACATCCATGTGTATAAATGGTAATATCTTAAGTAATGCTGATAGATATGAAGTTTAAATATTAATGCCAGTGTTGCCAAACATAAATAATAATATGTAAAATAAGTGTTGCCACACAAGAAAATATAAACGAAATCACCAAGATCAGGTTAAAATTGATGTATTTTAATTATAACAATAATAGCGGTGTTAATAAATGATAATTTATTTTAAAAGTTAAAAGTGTGGATTTTAATGTGTGGTGTTTTAATTTGATGATTATGTTAAGGAACTCGTACAATGAAGTAATGGTGGGTTTTGCGGTCCCGATACAGCAATGTACAAATGTTACGATTCATGTCAACTTTAATTAAGATTAATAATTTAATCCTCAATATTATTAAAAAGTAAACCCATTCAAGGTTTTTTCACCACACTAACAGTGCACATAACATATTTATTATTCCATTACTTGGTTCAACAATTTAAATGCAATGAAAATGGTAATTCTACACAAACCTAAATATTTCTATTCTTCTCATTTAGACCTTTAATGTAACAAGCCAAGCATATAAAATATTTTTCGTAGAAAATGATATTTTATGTCAGCTTTATAACATTTTTAATCTGAAGTTGATTTAAAAAATGCCTTAATGTTATATTATATATTCTTGAGCTCAATAAATCTACAAATCACGGAAACCAGATCTCATTAAAAATGCAGATCATGAGGGGATTCTGTACTGGCACGCAAAAAGGTGAACGAATCTGTCTTCAAAAGTTTATATAACATGTGCAACAAAATACAGCACACTATATCCGGTATAACAGTTCAAAACTTTTATTTCAAAGCACCGTGAGATGGGTTTAAATGTACATATTGACCTTTGTTTTAAAGGTAATTAATATTATACTGCAATGATTCTGTGGCAAAATAAAAAATAGTTAATTTATATGTGCAAGAACTTACACAACTTTCTTATAGAAAGAAATTATGTATTAGTTAGGTAATGCATTTTTAATTGTCTGGAGAGAATTATAAGCCTCTTCTTCAGGCCCAAGCAGAACAGCATGCGTACTTAACAAAAGCTGAGAGCGATCTGCTGAAAGGTACGCAATGAACAATTCAAAAGAGCTAGGACACACATAGCGAAAAATTCGCAAATGGCTGGTTTCGGCCGTTGAAAATCAACCATAAACATATCATAGTTTTTTAATTGTTTCGAGGGCTTTCTTCAAGGAGGTTGTGCAGGTTCTTGTTTTACAAGCATCCGTTTGTTTTAGTGTCATTTATATGTAATTTAAAGCGCTAAATTTGGAAATGATATCCAGTCTTGCACATCAGGTATATTATCATTTTTAAAATTTTAGTTTTTATAAATATATGAAATTCGACTTATAGTACTGTTAAATTTTACTACTAATTTTGGTGAAAATATCAAAATAGATCACTCCTAGAAGTCGCATTTCAAATTGTAGTAGTATTTAAGCTTCTCAAAGACTAGAAAACTAATATTCTTTTAAAAAAAATTGTAATTTCTTGATACGTTTAATTTTGTTTAACAATGTATGGCGTTTTCGTGCCAAAACTATTTGTCTTATCGAAAATTTGCTGAGTTATATTTAGCCTCGGGATCATTACTATAAATATTCCGACTTCGTCATTGGGGCTTCCGGGGGTTCTGAAAAGACCTTTCGATCTCATCTACCGTTTTGCTGTTTACCAAGAAATAACTCGAAAATCCAGCTTGCTTAGGTTCTGTCCCATAGTTGGTCATCTGAGTGTGCAAAAATATATCTAAGTGTGTCGTGAGCAATCTTTGCAGCACACTGCCTGGAGAAATCCTCGCAGCATATTACCGACCCATTTACACATACTGCAATATACTATACAAGAAGATTAAAAAAAGATGTGTCAAACTTTACTAGGTGGTTATACACACCAAACCAAGAAATTTTAATCATTGTTTTCCGGGCCAAAAATGAAACGTAAATACCAGTGTGCGCTTAATGGTGAAACAGATGATGTGAAGCGAAAACACAAAAATGACTTAGAAGCTATAAAATGACATTTAACAAACAATAATTACAGTAATAGCTTAAAAAAGTGGCAGCAGTCATTGCTTAAATTCGCTGGAGATGGTATAGGTGTAATTGTTCCCCATGCAGAATCAGCCATACCGTGGATTGTGGCACACCAAGAGTATGCCCCATTGGTCTTGTGCTTGTGTCTGGCCGAACTGCTACTGTGTCCAGAATCACCTGTTCCCCACTTGGCGTGCTAGCACATCTTGCATGACCTGCATCAGACCTGGTAGCCAGAAGGAATCCCAATTCATAGAGCTGCTGATATAAGCGTTCAAATGTTTTACAATTGGGAAACCGCCTATGGGGAAACGGTCTCCGTATAGTCGTTGTGCCTCTCTGCCATTCCCATTTGTAGCTCCATAGGTAAAAGAAAATAAATTGAATTTGAAGCAAGCATAAAAAAGTCAATGCTAAAAATCGCTTGCTTCTCTATCTAAGTAAAAGCAATGAATACTTCATTCATAGCAATTATATTATAGAGTCCAGAGCTAAATAATATTGCTTTAAAAAATTCAGCAATTCTTTTGCAACTCATCTTACAATCGCTTGTTTTGTTTACATTTTGCATACGTTAAAATTAGGCTTCGGTGTAGAAATAATCAAAGTTTAGTGATCAAATAAAATCAATAATATTGTAATTTCATAGGCACAGAATGTAGAATTACAGGTAATATGCAAAAATAAAGCGGTTTTAGGATGGATGCAATACTAAATATAAGAAAGATCAATCATGCATAAAGCAGTGATTATATAACACATTCCAATTGTAATTTTATTTAAACATCTCTAAAATACGATACATTCAGCACCAATATGTTTTTAAATATCACAGACGTACAATCATTTATTTCACCTAGGAAATTAAAACCATGGAATTAAAAGTACTTTCTAACTCCATGCTTAAAACTTCATTCAAACTTTATTCAAATGACGTCATCGAATATAAATAGTCTGACTCTCTATGTAAAAGCAGTGAATATTTTATTCATACACGTTTATCCCAGACTCCAGGGTTAAATAATTTTGCGTGGCAAAAATTCAGCAATTCTTATACAACTCATCTTACAATCACTTGTTTACATTTTACATTAATTAAAGTTAGGATTTGTTGTAGAAGTAATCAAAGTTGATGATCACTTAAACTCTAAAATATTGTAACTGTGTTGGCGCAGAATATAAATGCACAGAAAAAACGCAAAAATAAAACGGTTTTAGGACGGATGCAACACTAAATATCAATTTTAAAAAACTTTAAGAATCACGATATTTACTCTGAGAGAAAAAAAAATTATTTTGAAGTGGGTCACGTGACCTCTTTATATTGTATAGATTTCATTATTATTTTAATTTAATTTGTATTTTGGAAACACCGAACATATTTTGCTGAATTTTTCACTAAAAATCACGATTTTGACACAAGATGGATGCCATATTTTATTTTGAAATGGGTCCCTTGATCACTTCATATAATATGGGTGTAATTATTATTTTTATTTAAAAAACTACCGAATATATTTTGCTGCAATTTTTTTCATATTTTTTAAAGAATAATTTGATTATTTCCTAAAATTTTCGAAGCAAATTGTGAATTTTAACTTTGCTCAAAAAATGTTTGAAAAATTAGGTCCCATAGGGTTCAGTGTGTTTCATTTTTTCAACCCGGGTTCAATCCAAAACTAATTGGTAATATTATTCATTTACATTCCTATATGTCTCACAGACCGTCTGAGCAATATATTAAAATTTCATTTTGATAAAATCATTTTTACGGAAGTTAACGTGCGAACGGATAGAGAGACAAACAGAATGAACAAAGTCATAAACAATTTTCAACTATGTTGTAAAGTGTTAAAAACCCTAGTGCAATAGGTTGCTTCAATTTTCGAGTCAGTGTATTTAAAGATGTTGATACAGACAGTTGGTAAATGGTTCCACGGCTTTTATCCTTTTGAACAGGAAAAGGAAACCCAATTAGCAGCGGTGCAACTAGGAGTTATACAACTATATATTTATACATTTGTCCGATTTTGGGCCAAAAATTTACTTTTGTCACTTTTCGCCCCCCCCCCCCCCAAAAAAAAATGTAAGTAAATGCTTTTATTTTAGGCAGAATATATTTGGGAGAAAATTAATGGGAGGGCCATTTCATTAACATGTCCTATTTCCTACTTTACTTTCAACAATTTTGAAATTTGCATTGTCCACTTATCTCCAACAGGTAAAGAATTAAAGCGGGTTTCAATCTTTTTGGGACACCTTGTATATAAGTTTCAACAATTTTTGCCATAATAAAACAATGGCATGGTAACTTGAAAATATTAATAATCTCTGAATCAATAATCTCCGAAAATATCAATAATAATAATGTTTAAACTTGAAGACCGTAAATGATATTATCAAGTCAAAAATGCAATGTCATTGAAATTTATTTTATAAACATATATATCTTCATTATTTATATTGGAAAATATTTAATAAAAATCATCTGCCGCATAAACACATTGGATTTAAATCTGTTGCTAATCGACATGATATCATTTGCTTCAAATAAATTGGTAAAAAATATCTTCTGAATAATGCTATCTCTATGGAAGATTTGGCTACATTTTCGTCAATTTATCGACATTTTAAAAAATCGCAAAATTTACCGCCAAGTGGGACTGTAGAACTAACCGTCCCAATTGGCAACAAATTGATGAAACATCAGCACAATACAATCCCTTAACAAAAGACACTTAATTTCATTTATTTTGCGCAATTTCATCAATTTCAAGATATTTTTATGGATTTACAAACATTTTTATCAATTTGGCGACATTTTAAATATTCAATAAATATGTTACTAAGTAAGACGGTTGAACTGACAGAAAAATGCTACGAAAACATCATTTCAGTACTCTCTTCTAACAAAAACAAAAAAAATTAATTTCATTGATTTATCGTCAATTTTATCAATTTGGCAACGTTTAAGAAATGCTGCCAAGTTATTCGACCAAATTCGTATCTTCGAATTTGCAGATCTGATGAATAAAACATCCTGATCCTTTTTGTATAAACTAAATGAAAACACAAAACTTGTATTAGAAGATATACCCGTTCTGCTTTTATTCTGTTTCAACAATCGGCGAGTTTATTGGCTAAATACAATATATGAGTTTATTGGCTAAACATAATATATAAGTTTGAAACTTCTTTGCCAAAATAAATAAAAATGATGTAATCAGTCCGTAATTAAAATAATTAAAAGAAAAGTCAAACCATTCATTTAAGATATATTTTTACATCCATTTATTTATTATTCAAACCGAAAAAATTAAAATTAAAATTAACAAACACATTTGATTTAATTGGTTTGCTGAGCAATATGATATAAGATATAATAGATATAAAGATTCTTATAAAATGCTGATAATTAAATAACCATTTTGATTTCTGAATACTCTTCATTGAGTAAGAGCCTGTGAAAAATTAACCCTGTTGATTGTCATAAGGTAAATCGTTCTTACCCTTATTTAAATAAGAGGACTTACCTTCGATGCCGTCACTTAGGATGGAGTTTGAAAAACGCCAAGCTCTCAAGTACTGAGGAATAACACTCAACACATACAATACTAACTCTCCTTTAAATTGATCAATTCTTTAATTATATATATATACTATATATATATATATATATATATATATATATATATATATATATATATATATATATATATATATATATATATATATATATATATACTATATATATATATATATATATATATATACTATATATATATATATATATATATATATATATATATATATATAATAAAAAGGCTTGAATGTGCAATGAAAGAAAAGTGAAAACTGTAACACGAAAAACCTAACTTTCTAACAGACTTACAAAATAAAAGTATAAAACAGTAAATCTTCAAGCAAATGGAAAAAAATACCAATTTCGAATCATCAAGTCTAAGAAAAGTATAAAAAAACTAAGGTATGGAATCGATAAAAGAAAAATAGACGAAATCCAACCACAATCGCTATTCACGTGGACAAGGCTCTAGGCCTAAATCAGGATTTGTTCACTTCTTCAAAACTCGTTTTCAAGCCCAAGTGTCTTGTAGAAGCAAACACAAATATGTAGATTTTTGAAGAAATAGATAGATTATATCTATAAACTATTTCTACTTGGATTACATACATAAAGAAGAAAAATAAATGGAAAAATGGATACCTAGAATCTGACTGAAAAAATACATTAATCTAGTGAGCACGGGAACGCAGAAAGAAGTGACAAGTGTTGCCATTCACAAAGGAATAAGATATACTGTTCACAAAGGAATAAGATATACTGATTTGTAAGAAATAAATAATAGTAATGCGAAAAAACATGTACAAGAGATAATATACAATCAAGAGGGGCAATAATAGAAAGGTTAATATGTAAATGGATGTAAAAATAAAATATAATTAAAACAAGAGAAGGGAGATGTCAGGCTAATATATAAAATACCATAAAAAGAATTCATGAAAATCCAGCTAATCTGAATTTTTTAACTATACAATTTACAAAATAAGATGGATATTTATATAAATTGCTGGTAATTTTTAGATTATCAATATGTAAAGCAAGAAATTTTATATATATATATATATATATATATATATATATATATATATATATATATATATATATATATATATATTTATATATATATATTTATATATATATATATATATATATCTTGATTAAGGCATAAAATGCAATCATTAAAATTAATTTAGATAAACACACATATATTAAAATAATTAATATTACATAAACACATTTATAGGTTATCTTCTAGTAGAACAAGTATTATTTATTCAGTTTAGAGTCCTCACTCAATTAATTATTATTGCGGTCTCTATTTTGTAAGTTTGCTCCTTGACTCGATATTAACATGGGATAAATAAAGGGTTGTCTCAGTTGCATAGCAGCGATTAAAATTATCAAATCACAATGCTGTCATACATCTAACTTTCACAGCGAAGTTGGCATAGAAGAATGCGTATTACTGCGCACGCATATGGCATTTTGTACAGCCCAATGAACACACTTGTATTAGAGCACTAAGGAATGGAGTGGGCACTAAGATTGACGTGGCAATGTAGAATGATCCATATGCAGTTATTCACTTTTCCACTTATAAATTTCTCAAAGAACACCTCTGTGCTAAAAAACACCACAGAGTACATCTCAAAGAACACCACAGAGTGCCTCTGTGCTAAATGCTGCTACTATCAGTGATAATTCACTTTTGATGATTGATGGCACATTTTCGTTTCAATACGACAGGGTGCGGATGGTGATGCCACCGCAATATTTCGACTCAATCTCGTGAAACAAGAACGGATATGGAGTGATACGCCTTTTTACGTGTTTAGTGCATTCTAGTTAAAAATCGAATCACTAATGCTTCTCAGGCTCTCTGTGGACACTTTTTCATTTCCTCTGTGATGTCATAGAATCTCTGGATTTGTTCTTGGTGATGGAGGGGAAGTACGCTGTTTATATATGTATGAGTTCCCATTGGTTCTCGTGAATGTATAACATATTTACTTATGCGCTGCATTTAAAGCGCTTATTAAATTGACTGACATTTGTCTCCGAAATGTCAACATGTCGTGCGACAGTGATAGAGTTTCCATTTAAATTCATGTTTCAAACATTCATGTTTACAAAAAGTGACTAATTATTTCAATAAACTCCCACCAAACTCAGAGATATAGTTTTAATTCACTTTCACGGTTTGATCCAGCGTTTTCAACCTTCTTCGTTTGGAGGAACCAGGGATTTAGAGAGTACAACCCTAATAAATAGTTTCGTTCTTCATTAATATATCGATAACCTCTGGACTTAAAAACTCGAAACATGGACTACATTTTAATTTGGGCTATTTCAAGGCGACCCACAAAATTTCATTAAATTCGGTTCAGCTGTTCTCCCGTGATGATGAGACAAATGAAAGTTTCGTTTTTCATTAATGTCTCAACAACCCATGGTCTTAAAAACTAACTCGAAATGTAGACTAAATTTTAAGTAGGGCTATTAGGTAGGGCAAGGCGACCCACAAAATTTAAACAAATTTGGTTCAACCGTTCCCCCGCGATGATGAGACAAACCGATAGACAGATTTTCAATTTTATTTATATAGACATAATAAAACTTAGGTTAAAAACACTTCAAAAATATTAGTTATATATATATATATATATATATATATATATATATATATATATATACACAATATACGACATGTGCTATACGCAATCACAAAGATGTAAATTATTATTACCATGGAACAGGCGCAAATGCTGCTCTTTAATCCGAAGTAAATATACAATTGAAATCAAAAAAGAGGATAAAGTTCAATGGAGGGGAAAACAAATTCAATGCATACAATGGCAGAGGAGGATTGCGACTCCTCAATCCCGTTTAAAGCTGCTTTTCCAGTCCGGGCAAACGCTCACGGAACCAATGCATTGCAAAGGTTGATCCCCCATACGTGCCTAGTCAGAAGCACCCAAACATGGAGAAACAGACCACCGAGAATGGAAGTCAAGAAACGCACAAATGAAGAAACACAAAATCTCCTATTATATAAGTAACTATTCGCATGTGCAAGTCTTCAAGTGATATGCAGAAACTATCCCAATTCAGCAAAATCCCTTTTGAATGAATTTGCTTTATTTTTATTATTGAAAAATGAATTATAATATTTCTTCAGGAAATTAGCTGGGTAATTCTTTCTTAATGCTTCTAATATTATTCCATTGTTACTGGATATGCAATCCTTTGCTAAAGTGTTGCAAATTTGGTTTCTTTTGAAATGTCCCAAAAGTATATTTCTAAAAATAAATCTTGAAAGGTTCGTTTTCCAATTGATAAGATGGTTAATTTTTATTCCATAACTTGTTATTTTGTCGTGTAGACTCGTATAAATTCCATTCCTTGTATTGTACTTAATGGTGATATCCAAGAAATTCACCGATCCATCCTCTGCACGTTTATTTTCGACCAATTCCAAGCCATTGGGGTAAAAATCGAATTCCAATACTGGTGCGATTTCATAATATCCATATAGCACATCATCAACATAACGAAAGTACGGTATCTCATATAATAGGTGTGTTCCATGCTCATATTTAGTGAGATATATGTCAGCCAATATTGATGAGCAACCTCCTCCCTTTGGAATTCCTTTAATCTGTTTATAATAGCATTTTCCGTCAAAAAGTATATTTTCCCTCAAAACCAGATTGATAAGGTCCATATATTTGCGATATGTAATGTACTCTTTCAAATCATGTAACTCATGTAAATCCTTCAATATAAGGTAAAGTTGTGCAATATCAATATTATTGAAAAGATCGCGAAAATCATAACTTCTGAATCGCAATTCCTTGTCACAGAATTTAAGTCTATTAATGACATCATAGCTGTTCTTGATAATAACAGTTCCCATTAGCCACGATTTTATCTGTATAAGTGATTACAAAGCTATCTCTGATGTTTTTGATTGATCTAGGTATGGAGGATTCTTTGATATTTAGGCATCTCTTTTGATAGTACAATTTGAAACCATTAATTAAATGCTATCTCCATTCATCAAATGTCTGAACAGGAACACTGTATTTCACAGCTAAACGGTAAATGAATTGATTCAGATCGTTATGTAAATCATCATATACACTCTCAAATTCTTGTTCTCGAAACTTAGTTCCCAATTTAAAAATACTTTTTATTTGTTGGTCTTCAATAAAATTTAAGTTTCCTGTAATAATATGTTTGTGATATGGGTCACTATATACACTGTTCTTGCAATTACACTCTTCCACATCATACAACGAGGCATTCTTACATATATGACTATAGTTGTATATTTTTCTGCCGTTAATACAAACATAACGGTAATTCAATTTAACTGTAATAAAAGGGATTGGTAAAAATTTATTAATTCCATTCAAAATAGAAGTGAAAGGAATTCTGTCAAAAATTTTGTTTTTAAAAGTAGTCATAAAAATTCCTTTGTAATTATCTTCTGTTTTTGAGTTTTCAATTCAATATGATGCTTACTGGCTTTTAACTTAATCATATCCAATACCGTAGCCATAAATTTACAATTCTCCTCCGTATGTTCATGAGGATCAGTAGAAGTATATTGCGGTGTATCGGTGGTGTCCCGGATTTGGAGATGTAGAACTGGTTTTGGAGTCGTCATTGATATGTAGTATTGCCTTCTGTTTTCTTTGCCTTTTTGATAAGGGGTATTATAAGTATGACGTATAGCTGGTGTGGTTATTTATATGTTTTTATATATTTTTATACAATTTTGTTTTTAACTTATAACTGTATTTATATATTTTATATAATTGACTTGCATATTAAATGCTAGTAAGTTTTTTAAATTAACGCTTTTTATTAAAATCAGTTTTTAAAAAATACAAAAAAAGTTAAAGTTTGTAAATCGGTCATTGTCACCAACGGCGTCACTTGATTATTTCTACCTTCTTATATTCAGCTGCATTCTAATCATAGAAGTAGACTGGACTTATGGAAAATCTAGAAGATATGAATTAAGGAAGATAGCCTTATTCTTCCAATTGGGAATTTGATGAAGATTATGATGATATTTTTAACCTTTTATACTCCTTAATACGAGTAAAAACTGTTTAAACTTAAAAATGAATGAAAAATTTAATACAATTTAACGACTGGAAATTATATTCAGTACGAGTATTTGCCCGGTGTTGCAATATTAAAGGGTATTTGTAACATCGACACACAGTTACCCTGGTTTTTTTCGAGATGACAACTATAAGACATTTCTTCAGATCTACTGAGTGTACACCACAAGTGACAATGACACCTACAAAAAACGTACGTAATGTGGTTTATAACGACACAATCCAAAACGGATCTCATTTTTTTAATTCTTACTATAGCCATTATCGTAGAATGAGTAATTACAGATTTAAAAAGTGCGCATCTAAGAGATGCAAACTATGTCATGTTGCTGACCCCTTGCAAATCATCGACAAAGATCATGGGTATAGAATGTTTTGTAAAACCTATAATACCATATACTGTATTACATGTCTATCTTGTCAATCTAAGTATATCGGACAAACTAAAAATCCTTTGCATATTAGAATTAACTTACACAGAAGTCAAATTGGAAAATCCCAGAAACATGCGATACCGGTTTCTAACCTGGAATTAAGACATTTTCAGAATCATGATTTTACTAAGATCGCAGTTACTATACTTGATATAGTACCCAGGCTTCAAGAAAGATTATGGTGGGAGAGCACACATATTAAGCAGTAGAATACAGCCTACCCATATGGGCTCAACACTGTAATTTACAATGAGACCTTCAATATGGAATATTGCAGTAATGATAAAACACAGCTAGTGTCAAGAACTTTTTCTCAAAGCAAAACCCATCGCTGGCATAGAGGGAAAAAACACAGAAAGATCAGTTATAAACGTACGGTGGAAGAGATCCAAAGATTTATCGAAAAATTAAAATATGACACAACAACTAATATAAGTTGGATTAAAAACGTTATTTATGGAATAAGACTTAAATATCTGCTACGAATATGGCAATATGTGTTGCAATATACTTCTACTGACCCTCATGAACATACGGAGGAGAATTGTAAATTTATGGCTGTGGTATTGGATATGATTAAGTTAAAAGCCAGTAAGCATCATATTGAATTGAACCCTCAAAAACAGAAGATAATTACAAAGGAATTTTTATGACTACTTCTAAAAACACGATTTTTGACAGAATTCCTTTCACTTCTATTTTGAATGGAATTAATAAATTTTTACCAATCCCTTTTATTACAGTTAAATTGGATTACCGTTATGTTTGTACTAACGACAGAAAAATATACAACTATAGTCAAATATGTAAGAATGCCTCGTTGTATGATGTGGAAGAGTGTAATTGCAAGAACAGTGTATATAGTGACCCATATCACAAACATATTATTACAGGAAACTTAATTTTATTGAAGACCAACAAATAAAAAGTATTTTTAAATTGGGAACTATGTTTCAAAAACAAGAATTTGAGAGTGTATATGATGATTTACATAACGATCTGAATCAATTCATTTACCGTTTAGCTGTGAAATACAGTGTTTCTGTTCAGACATTTGATGAATGGAGATATCATTTAATTAATGGTTTCAAATTGTATTATCAAAAGAGATGCCAAAATATCAAAGAATCCTCCATACCTAGATCAATCAAAAACATCAGAGATAGCTTTGTAATCACTTATACAGATAAAATCGTGGCTAATTACGCATTTACCTGTAAAAAATATTATGTGGAAAATTTACAGAAATGTTACCTTGATCAGGATATGTATACATCGGTATCACATAATAGTAAAACATTGACCAATCGGATCAAAGCCTTATACAAAAGAATTGATATTGATCTTTAAAATGTTAAGTTCCCTTATTTAGAACTTATACCAAAATTGCATAAGGAACCCGTTAAATTCCGCACTGTCACCGTAGGATGCGGAACATATTTGACCATATAGCTAACTTAAAACTTTTAAATATCCTGAAGCAAGTTATGATTCACCTTCAAAAGCAGGGAACTGTTATTATCAAGAACAGCTATGATGTCATTAATAGACTTAAATTCTGTGACAAGGAATTGCGATTCAGAAGTTATGATTTTCGCGATCTTTTCAATAATATTGATATTGCACAACTTTACCTTATATTGAAGGATTTACATGAGTTACATGATTTGAAAGAGTACATTACATATCGCAAATATATGGACCTTATCAATCTGGTTTTGAGGGAAAATATACTTTTTGACGGAAAATGCTATTATAAACAGATTAAAGGAATTCCAAAGGGAGGAGGTTGCTCATCAATATTGGCTGACATATATCTCACTAAATATGAGCATGGAACACACCTATTATATGAGATACCGTACTTTCGTTATGTTGATGATGTGCTATATGGATATTATGAAATCGCACCAGTATTGGAATTCGATTTTTACCCCAATGGCTTGGAATTGGTCGAAAATAAACGTGCAGAGGATGGATCGGTGAATTTCTTGGATATCACCATTAAGTACAATACAAGGAATGGAATTTATACGAGTCTACACGACAAAAGAACAAGTTATGGAATAAAAATTAACCATATTATCAATTGGAAAACGAACCTTTCAAGATTTATTTTTAGAAATATACTTTTGGGACATTTCAAAAGAAACCAAATTTGCAACACTTTAGCAAAGGATTGCATATCCAGTAACAAGGGGATAATATTAGAAGCATTAAGAAAGAATTACCCAGTTAATTTCCTGAAGATATATTATAATTCATTTTTCAATAATAAAAATGAAGCAAATTCATTCAAAAGGGATTTTGCTGAATTGGGATAGTTTCTGCATATCACTTGAAGACTTGCACATGCGAATAGTTACTTATATAATAGGAGATTTTGAGTTTCTTCATTTGTGCGTTTCTTGACTTCCATTCTCGGTGGTCTGTTTCTCCATGTTTGGGTGCTTCTGACTAGGCACGTATGGGGGATCAACCTTTGCAATGCATTGGTTCCGTGAGCGTTTGCTCGGGCTGGAAAAGCAGCTTTAAACGGGATTGAGGAGTCGCAATCCTCCTCTGCCATTGTATGCATTGTATTTGGGTTCCCCTCCATTGAATTTTATCCTCTTTTTTGATTTCAATTGTATATATATATATATATACATATATATATATATATATATAGTTTCCTAAAATTAAGTATAAATTGCAAATCCAATGTACATAACTTCCAGTGAGATTTTTATGACGTCTAAAAGTTACAATTTTTTTTGTGTCCATTATATTTAACATCGTCTAAATGATCTCTGCAGAAGAAAACTTTCTTATTTCGAAATAAATTCGAAACGCATTATACGACGAAATAGAGACATGGATTTTTTTTCAGGGAGAGATGCTGATAAAATAACGAGGGGAAACATTTGCTTTGCTTAGCGGCAAAATTTTCAAGTTTCTTTCGCATGATGCCTGTTGCTAATCTTAGACAACTTTGAAAAATTCTCCTGAGAGAGTGCATTGCTTTTTTTGCAAACTCGTGTATAAAAATCACAAGTACGTTCTTTATTTATTTTAATTTCTGTAACTGGTAAAGTTTAGGATTCTTCCCAAGTACGGTATTTTTACTTTCCTTGCAATACATGGTAATACATAGGGAAAGTATTGGATTAGTGTCAAAAATCCCAACTGGAGTTTTTCACTAATCTACACGTTTTGCAACCTCTAGAATACGAAAAAAACTATTTTTAGCGTGACGTCTGTGTGTGCAATGTATGTATCCCCTCTAACACAAAAACTAATGGAAAACATTTTTCACTTGTGTGTGACCTAGTGCCGATTAGATTTGGGTACGATTCTGAATAGAAGAACAGGTCTTTTTTTGCGATATGGGCTGCAAAAATCTCTTGTATCCACTCTAGCTATAAATTTAATTGACCAAATTTCAGAAAAATTCGTAAATAAATCACTTGTGAGATACCCTGGTGCTGATTGGACTCTGTTACGAATCGGAACTGAAATACCTGCATTTTTTTATGAAATGGCCCGCAAAAATCGTCAAAGTCTAAAAAAATAGACTACGTTTGCTCAAATGTATCAATTAAATGCTTATTTTATACATAATGTTTGACGAGAAAACTATCAAGACCAACCCTACTACTCTAGAGCTAACCGTTTTCGATATATTTGAGTTATTTCTCATTTTTGTTACGCCGCTTTTGAAAAAATATCCAGTTACCAAATAAAATAAAAAAAATGAACTAAAAGTGCAAATTCAGTGTTATTTTGTGCAATTTAACTCAATTTAATGAATAAAAGAAAGTAAGATAAAATAAATTTAAGTCTGTAGGGAAAGTCATGTGCTGTCCACATCAGATTTTTTGTTGAATGTATATTAGTTCATGCATTTCACTGCAATCTCGAGTACATGTGTAGAACACAATGTACTTAATTTTTTTCATTCAATGATTTTGATTTCCACTATGTCTGATCGCGTCTATGACGCTTAATTTTACGTTTCGAATTAAATTAAAAACATAAAAATAACTTGATGGAGCAACCCAATTATGGGGCTGTCTAAAATGTTCTTTTTAAACTGCAATTTTTATACATTACAGATACAAAGTGTGGGAAAGTCACAGTAAGAAAGATGTAGCATACCCACATGTAGAATATCATTAGAACAAACCCTCGTTGCAAGAAAATTTACGTTTATAGGAAATTGCTATTCAATTACTACCCAATCCGGTCGTATAGAGGGCTTCGTGAGAAAACATTATTATTAGATAGGGAAAAGAATATAAGATTTGACTGCGAGGATTAATGAATAAGTGTACAGGATTTTACATATAGAAGTAGTTTGAAAACAGAATTGTAGAATTATAATTCACTTTGAAGTGATAGTTGTGCATTACTGTGATAACTGTACATAGAAGATGACAGGTAGAGAAAATCAAACTGAGAAATCAAAGCACTTTAATCAAAATATTATATAAATATAGAAATCTCAGATAAAATACATGTAATTATTGATTGTGTCATTTAAAATTTTATATTATTAATAGAATATATAATTTTAATGAAATAATTTTCTTTAACTGTTAGGATTATTGATATTTTAAAAACGATGAACAGAAATACTGTTTGTATGTGATTCTCAAAATTTGAAAAATAAAAATATTAGTGAAAAATCTGATATTCTTGTCTCTGTCATCTTCTAATGCATGTGTCATGAATGAATCCTATACAAATTAATGGAATTATGTAAAGCAGAAATGCATTTTGAAGCAAATAAATGTTGTTATTACTCATTAAATATGTCCATCTTAATAGCTATTTATATTTTAAAGGATCTAACAATTATAGCTGAAATGCTTAAATTACCTTTATGCAAAATTCGTATACTGTTGTGTTCGAAATTAAAGAATGGAAATTTTTCTTAACCCTTGTTTTCATAAAGTTCAGAAACGCTGCATAGTCAATATAATTAATAAACTCAATTTAAGTACTCAATATTAAACTTCGGTTTTATTCTAGAACTACCAATTAAAGTATTTTAATTAGTTTCGGAATTCTTCTTTTCTATGCGTGGATAATTTCATCATGTTTTTCGATGCTAGAAATGGTAAAAAATGAATGTAATACGAAAATGTTCCAGAAGATAAAAAACATTCATTAAATTGAGGAAGTTTAATACAGAGGTATGATGGCACAGAACGACTTTCTTTTCATCAAAATTTTGATTGTTTAAACTTTTGTTTAGGAAATCATAATATTTAAATTTTACTCAGAGATAGTTCACATTCTGAGAGCGATTGGCTGAATTTGAGTAATTTATGTGTGAAAGCTGCGTAAACGCTTAGCTAATAATAAAATTTGTTCAAGAATTGACTTTAACTTTACACATTGGTTTATTCACACATGAAGGTGCAAGGTGTATTAAGGATTGTTTCATAGTTGCAACTAACTAAAAGTGCATCCGGTATTTAAATCAGGGTTTAATTTCATTACTTTATTCAATTTCTTAAAAGACGTGGTAGTTTTCTGCGTAGACGCACGTGAAACCACCCCTCTCCCCTCTACTAGGGCGTAATACACCCTAATAAATAGTAGCGGACAGAAACACAGAAAAAAGCTTTGGCCTGATAATATGACCACATAAGATAGTATATCAATTTCGCATAATTATTAGATAAACTAAAAATATTTTTTAATTTTGAATATCGTAATATTACGTTGTTTTCGGAATATCTCACATAGAGAAAACAAAACAAAAAGTAGAACACATTATTCTACATTTCAAACAAATAAGCAAAAATTATCAAACACACTTTTACAAATGTATTAGCTTTCTATGACTTAGGAGATAAATATGACCTTGGAAACTCTTAGCGAATTCTTGAAAAATAAAATATATGCCCATATATAGCAAAAGAAAAAAAAATCATATTGTGACGTCATGACTTCTGTGAATGTAACTGCTGTATGAAAGTCGTAGCAATGCACTTGCTTGGTATTAGGACTTGCTAGGTATGTCAGTTCAATGTCTATGTACCAAAACAGCAAAATTTTAAACCGTTGAACAGCGGTTTGAAGAATGAAGTGATTAAAGATGTAGTGATGTCTTATGAAAGTCAATTCATGAACAGATGACCCTAGACACATAAAGTTTTCCTTTCAAGCGGTGTGTATTTTTCAATTTAACTCCTGTCAAATTATGAAGATCGGATTGTCAGTCGATTTTTCTATAGTGAAATTTTAAAAACGATAATGTTTTCAAAATTCGAAAAGTATATATTTTTAAAAATTTCGAAAATTTACAGATTAATAATACGGATTCCATTTGAAATATTTTTTAATTGTTTAAAAATCTCAAAAAAATATCTTCGATTGATATAGAACCAATTTGTGCTAGAACCATATGTATAGGGCGTTCTCAAATTTGGGATTAAGGTTCTATTGCAAATTGTGACATTTGGGACGTGACTTACTCTCATCGCAGATATTGGCTATTCAAAGCTATTCCATAATAAGAGCGAAACCAGTCCAAGTTCTATTATTTGCTATGAATTCCTTATTCCACTGCGATCATATGTTGCATACACTGTCTCTCCACCGTAACTTCAAACTGTGTCGTACTACCCTAACCGTCGGACCTACCTGAAGATGTTAGGTATCTGTTTGGACGCCCGAGAGGGAGCCACACAATGGGGGGCTGTACCATACATTCCATAACTCATATCTCTCGGATGTACTTTCGGATCCACAGATTTATCGCGCCCATACATGGCGTAGACACGGAGATAATTTTGATCTGCGTCAAGGGTCGAACACGGGACAATCGCTTGTGGTCTTCCCACTATTCGCAGCGGGCTATCTCAGTTCCACCTGTACCTCAGAATTCAAACTTAGTACCTATGGTCCTGAAGGACAGAGAGTTAAAGGACTGGCAAACTATAGTCTTTGCATCTCGTGGAATACCCCTATGGGTAGAATGTCCTTGTTTGCAACCCAGGGAAATCTCTTGTTAAGATGTTTCTTGACTTTTCCTAAAAGGAAAACCTTTCAAAACTTTTGCTTCACAGTAAATATATTTCAAGAAAACATCTTAAAGTGCATGAAAACCGTCTGAATATTCGCATTTGAGACGGAAGTCCAAGCGATTACGTCCAAAATGGAGTAGAAATTACCCATTAGCTTTAAAACCATAAAACTAGATATTTATGCTTTTCAAATAAAAATAACCTATTTTTTTTTAAATTTACCGTAACGTTGCGTGTGCATTGGAAAAAATATTTGTTGAAGAGCATTTGGTGGTTGGATTTTGAAATATAAATATGCGTGACGAACATTAGGTATCTTTTTCTTCTCCTAAGTTGGAAAAAAATCGGCCAGATGATTAGTTTCTGAATAATGCGTGATGTATCCAACGGTATAGTAACATTTCTTTTTTGCACACAAGTACACAAAAAATGATGTGTTAAAATATTTTGTATTTTATAAAAAGAAGCTTAAATCTTGTGAACAATGGCCATATATAAATATATTTTGTCACATCGATTTCCCAATTTTACGCTTAGTTTCACCATGCAACCTGCTTTCTTTTAAGATTATCTAAAATTATATATGGACTTTTTTCCATTGTTGAGGACTGCTGATCAAAATAAATAAAATTGATAATCTGTCTGTGGATATGTGTGCGTGTTTGTCTCATCATCACGGTGTTTGTCCCATCATCGTCACATTCGGCTGCACCAAATTTAATGAAATTTTGTGGGTACCCGTAAAATAGACCCACTTAAAATTTAGTCCATATTTTGAGCTTCTAGGACCAGGTGTTGTCGATATATTAATTAAAAGCGAACCGCCCATAAAGCATTATGCAGACGATTTTTTTCTCAAATTTTTTTAAAAATAAAAATATTATGTTAGCGTCAAATTACAAAATAGGCGTCAAAATACAAAACTCTTACTCATAGTATCTTCTTTTGTGAATGGAATAAACTAGATCTACAAGTTAACAAATTTATCGCTTAATATTACTTATGAAAAGTACACATATATTACAATAATTAAATTTTTTTAATTTCATGTTTTTTTTTGATAAATTAATTTAAAAATTTCGCAATATCTCGAGAATTGTTCATGATAGCTTTAAAAAATTTATATCATTCGTTTTCCAATAAAAGAATTACATAAGAAATGGGCTTTACTGAAGGTTATGAATTTTAAAGATTTTTTCAAAATTTCATTCAATAATTGGGAGGGGAGGGTCTTCTAAACATTCGATTGTGTTTAAAATCAATAGGTTTCCCGTGCCTATTTTTTGAAATATTTGTACTAAATTATGGTCAAAACACTCCATTCTTTTCTGAAATATGAAGTCCACAGACACACACATGCACACACTCACACCTGCACATATACACATACACTCACGTATACACACGCACATACACACGGACACCCCCTCAAAAATTCAATTCGAGTTCAGGCATGCTTGAAACGTGCTTTTCCGTCGAAAACTCGAAATTGAATTTTCGACTCCATCACAATATTTTTGCTATAAATTACACAATGTATATAGTGAAATAAATTGTGCGTATAAAAGGCATGTTTTAACTTCAGTTTTATAATGTTTCTGAATATTGAGGAAAATTTTCTGGAAAGTTTAAGGACTTAGCAGTCTTCTACGTTCTGAAAATATATAGACTTCTTACATGTACCAGTTGAAGTAATTTTGCCACATTTCATTTTAATTGGTCAATTTCTTAATCGATGTTGTATATGACTAACATAAACTGTCTACATTAATATGAAGGATAGGTTCTCTCGCAATATGCATCTATAATTTAAATGTAGAGATATCATATTCGTAACGATTGATAGAACATTTAATGTAAACAAGCTTAGGGGATGTAAATGAACGAATTCACGTTTCAATTCGATAAAATAATTTTAAATTAGAACATTAATAAATGCTTTAATTTTTTTTTTATAAATGGCTTTAGCGAATTTTTAAAAGTAAAATATTACTTTTATAGATTGAGTTTAAAATATTATGTAAAAATTTTAAAATGATAAAAAAGTCATAATTCAATATTCATTCAGATACTGAGACTAATTTTAATTCATATTGGAAATTATATTTTTCACTTTTGCAATGTTTTATTTTAAGTCGTTTAAATAAAAACATCAAGGCACTTGTTACAAGGCTTGCTACACTGATATATATGTATATATACATACATACACATATAAATATATATATATATATATATTTATGAACTGTTAAAAGCAGGATGCACATTATTTTAAGCCCGTTATTATCTGGCGATGCAAAAGAACATCTGGGTCACGATCGGTTTTTACAAGCACCTAGAGCACTTCTTTTATGCGCACATTTACTGATGTCGGAATACACATCAGCATAAAACGTTTCTTTTAAAGCTTATTTTATGCTCACTGAACTTCCTGCGACAATGATGAACTAATAAACTGTCAAGAATATTTATGTTATTACTGGGTAGTTAAATGTTTTAAAGTGTCTATTTGCAGAATACTGCTCCGAAGAAACTATCCTGATTTGCTAATACGAATATATTTTCACTATTTACAACATATGTATGCATATTGATCGCCCATAACTCGTTTTATCGCCAATTCTTTAAAAAACATTATTTTTCACTTTGTCCATTCTGTTTCTTCGAGCGTATTTTGTCGTCAATTCGAAACGCTCGCCTCGTAATCTAGTTTCTGGGAAATTCGAAAAGGTTCAGCCATTCAGCGAAAATTTTATGACATTCAATTTCCTTGGAAAACATTTGGAATTAAATTTTTTTCAGGGAGATGTATATATATATATTTATATATTTATTGAAGTTCCCTGAAGATTATCAAATTACTTCATAATAGCTATTTTTGTAACAAATTGTAACAACTTCATGTGTTTATAATTTCTATTCTAACTTAGATGAACCAAAGTGTATTTTACTTTTTTCCAGTTGTTGAAAGGATATACAGCTCATGAAGAATTTGTTTTCTAATATCTTGAGAATGACTGATTATAATTTCATAATAATGGGCCAATTTAATTTGAGTTAATATATTTTACAAAGCGTTTGTTCATGTCATTTTTTATGAATTTTTTACAATTTAAACCAAAAGTTTTCAGTAACTCAGGTTCTGCGTGTATTAACGTCTTACAAGCGATGGTGTTCAAATATGTAATAAATACGCAGTTCTGTAACTATTTCTGTTCTCCATTTGAAAAATAATTTAGTATCTCGAGGCCGTCTCGTAGTATTTGCTAAGTAATGACACTAATTAATTTCCTGTTACGTGCATTCACACTCATTTAATAATAGGGTGAATTTAATTTTGTCTTTGTGCATTTTTATATTGCAGATCAAACACATGATCATCTGTGCCGAAAATTGTTCATTTTATATTTTGTTATAAATGATGACATTTACTATTAAATGAAAAAAAAGCACAATCACATATTAAATATGTATTTTTTCACGATTTTATACGTTATTTTGATTTTAAATTTAGTTTTTGATTAAAAAAAATTCTTTTAAAAATTCGGAGTTTCTTTTTAAACTATTTACCATGAAAATAAATAAACCATTAACGACTACCGATTGAAATAATCATACCGAATTTTATTCGATTTTATATAGTTGTTCGAAAGATATTGTTACCATAGATGGATAGATACATAATATAAATTGAAAAACTGATTGATTTGTATTTATTGATACTCAAAACGTGTATATCCCTCAAAATCCGACGGTCGAATTTTTGATTTTATCACAATATTATACTTTTACATACACTATGTATTGTAGTGAAATAAATAAATAAGTAGTTTGGCAATGCATGTTATTCGATTTCTGATTGGTGTTTAAAAGTGTGAGACCAGATTTAGTGAGGTAGTTTTATGTTTGTATTTATGATGTCTATAATGTTTGACAATGGCATCAGACTTAAGGACGCCAGTTTTACGGCATCCAAATCCGAGAGGTCAAATAGGCCATAAACACTAAAGTGAAGCCACGAGATTGGTCAAAAATGTTAACCAATTATGGAAGATGTCTGGTCGCATGGTCCTGAGGTCGATCAATGACAGCCGAAGGCAGAAAGAGGTGACAATCGAAAGGTTCTAGAGATGATATACACGACTTCTACACGAGATTCAAGAGCGATTTCATAGAGAGATCCCCTAGCGAGTCCATCGAGTATTCCACAGAAATGTCCTGATATAGACTTCGATGATTTAGTAGAAAATAGTTTTTGCAACAAAATGTCCTGACATAACTTCAACGCCCGATTCCTTATAGATGTGAACGAAATGTCATGATATACAGAACTTCAACGGCAGATTCCAGATCGACTTCAGTACGAGTAGGAGTACCACACCTTGAGTTGGTACCAGTGAGGTAGGTCAGGTCCAAACTGCTGTCTCACGGTACGATATACTCTGATGTTAGAGTTGTAATCAATGGCCAAAGACGAAATTTGAGATGTGTACTTACCAAATAATGTTCCAGGTCTTAGATAATTTGAAAATAGAACTTACCTGGTCTCACACGTCCAAGCTCCTCCGTAAGTAATATGATAATTGTTGTAATCAATTTAATAATTAACGTAATGTTGTTAATAAATAATATTATTTTTAAAATTAAAAAGTGGTGCAATTAATTGAGTAGCATTATGTTAATAAATATTATATTCCAGAACTAGCACAGAAGATACATATGGTGGGTTTAAGCGGCACACAACGCAATGTGTTTTAATGTTTCATGACTTTACGATATTACGACCATGTAAATTATGAATAATTTTATAAGTATAAAAGTCTACTTAAAGTTCTTTTTCTAAAAGTGCACCACAGAAAGATAAAGCTCTCCATGCGGAAAAATTATTTTAGATAAAGATTAATGATATCTTTTATGCAATCATATCGTTTTGAGTCGAACCTATCCATGAATTCTATAAATTATATTCATTAATAATAGCGGATTCATTTTCTTTTCTATGAATTATCGAGAAAGGCGCCTAATCAATGTTAGGACCTAATCAATGGTATCACCCGCATTAAAGAAAGCCACATCCTAAATATCCATCTTAGTAATATATTTATACGTAATACCATTTTAAAAATATTTTTTTCATTCTTAAAAAGCGAAAAAATATTAAAAAAATCGAGGAATTTTTCTTGATACATCTATGACGAAATTCATTAGGCCTCTGATGCTCGGTGATTAAAATAGTCATACCAAATTTCAATCTATCTCCTTATAAGATATCGTGCAACACTAAACACACAAACATCATTGCATTCCCGTCCTTGACTTTTGCAAACTTTTTCTGAAGTCGTCTGCCCTGCTCTTTCCTGTTTCTTCTTCTTCAACCCAGACCGTCCTACCTAACTGAAACTGTAAAGTATCTGTTTGGATGGCTTGGAAGAGCCACCCTATTTAGACCAGAACCCAGTGGGGAAATTGTCCACAGGGACCGTACCCTGCTTTCCTACCAACAACCTCGTAAAAGGACTTACACATATTTAATTTTCCCGTAGTCTGCTTGAACACTGAGACAGTTTGACTAGAACTGGTAATCTTACTCTGGTCATCAGTTTCGAAATTATTTCAATTATCTGGATTTTCCTATTTTAGATTTAAAAAATGTAAATTATCTTGCAAATAGGCATATTAGGATTCTGTAAATGATGTTGTGCTTCTAAATAAAAAAATTTATATTAAATATTTTTTTCGTAACATTATTCTACAGAATTTTGGTTTTATAACTTTTTTTATTTTCGTCAGTTAAATGTTTGTAACATGGGGGACTTTCTCTTAATCCGTTCATTCCGAAAATCAACAGTTCTTCGACGCTTATTTTTTGAAATAATCGTACTAAATTTAATCTGATTTGCTTAATTTATTTAAGAGATATCATAAGATCCACAGATAAAAGCAAAAATGGTTGATTTGTGTTCAAGTTTACTCAAAGTCGGAAAATTTATCAAAATCTGAGATTCAAATTACTGACTCTATGACAATACTTTCCCGTTGCATATACTGCCTGTTATGGGGAATGTAAAAATCTTATGTGGGCAGCACATAACTTTCCCTGCAGATTCATATTCACTTTCTCTTTATTTCTTCAATAATTTAATAAATTGTATTTAATTGCACAAAATAACAACCAAAATTGTTTAAAATTACACTGAATTTGAACTTTTAATTCAATTTTGGTTCTCATTTGGTAACTGGATTAATTTTCAAAGTTGTCGTAGCGAAAATGCAATAAAACTAAAATATCTTTAGAACGGCTGGTCCTAGTGTAATGGAGTTAATCTTATTCTTTCCATCGTTAAAAGTGACGTATTAAACGAGCATATAATTGATATATTTGAGCATACGTAGTTTTTTACTTTAGATGTTGACGATTTTTGTGGATTTTTATTTTGACGATTATTTTTTATCCAGAATCGTGCCAAAAATTAATCAGCACCAGGGTCACACACAAGGGACTAACCTATCAAATTATATGAAATTTGATCCATTAGTTTTTGAGTTAGAGTGGACACATACACTGCACAGTGGACGCATACCCTGTAGACTTATATCCACGTTCCCTTTATTTTAATAAAATTTAATTCACTTTTAATAAAATTTAATTCACTTTTAATTCAATTTTCGTTTTCATTTGGTAACTGGACTCATTTTCAAAGGTGGCGTAGAGAAAGAACAAAAAAACTAAAATACCTCGATAACGGCTAGTCCTAGTGTAATGGGGTTGATTTTATTCCATTCTTCGTTAAGCATTACGTATTAAACAAACATTTAATGGATATATTTAAGCATACGTAGTTTTTTATTTTGATTTTGGCGATTTTTGCGGGCCATTGTGCAAAAAACGGCAGATTATTATTTTCCCGAATCGTACCAAAATCTAATCAACACCAAGGTGTCCCATGAGTGACTTATCTACCGAATTTTGTGAAATTCGATCCATTAGTTTTTCAGCTAGAGTGGATACAAGCTGTTGCGGGCCATTTCGCATAAAAAGGCGGGTTCTTTTATCCCAAATCGTACCCAAAACTCGCCCACAAGTGACTTACCCACCGAATTTTATAAAATTCAGTCCATTAGTTTTTGAGTTTGAGTGGATACAAAATCTGCATAGACAGATGGACACACAGACATACGTACAGATAGACACATACACAGACGCCACGCTAAAAATAGGTTTTTCGTATTATCGAGGTCCAAAAACATGTAGATCCGTTGAAAATTCGAGTTGTGATTTTCGGCATGATTCTAATACTTTTCCTATACATTAACATGGATTGCAGGGAAAGTAAAAATTTAATGTGGGCAATACATGACTTTCCCTGAAGACTCATATTCACGTTCTCTTTATTTCTTCAATAATTCGTTAAATTGAGTTTAATTGCACAAAATAACACCCAACATTATTTTATATTACACTGAATTTGCACTTTTACTTCCATTTTCGTTTTCATTGGGTAACGGAATCTATTTTCAAAAGTGGCTGGCGAACATACGAAAAAAATTAAATTTCTCGAGAACGGTCAGTCCTAGAGTAATGGGGTTGGTCTTATGTCTTTTTCTTTCAAAAATTACGTATAAAACATGCTTTTAATTGATATATTTGAGCATACATAATCTTTAATTTTAGATTTTGACGATTTTTGAGGATCATTTTGAAAAAAAAGGCAGGTTCCTTTTTTTCTGAATTGTACTAAAATCTGATCAGAACTAGGTTAACTCATGAGTTACTCATCCAGCAAATTTTGGGAATTTCGGTAGATTAGTTCTTCAGCTAGTGAAGATAAAGTCTTTTTTGCAGCCAATTTCGCCAAAAAAAACCCGAATTTTTACGAATTGTACCAAAATCTAATCAGCCCCAGAGTAACCCACAACTGACTTATCTACAAACAGACACACAGACAAATAGACGGCCGTCCAATGGTTGCTCGTGTCCTTTGGATGAGTCGGACGGTCTGGGTCTTCTACAGACAAATAGACAGACACACACACAGACGTCAAACTAAAACTATTTTTTCACGCTAAAAATACTTTTCCTAATTTAATAGCTTTTATTTCTTCAATAATTCATTACATTGAGTTTAATTGCAAAAAAATACGGCCATAATTATTTTAAATTACACTGAATGTGCACTTTTAATTTAATTTTTGTTCTCATTTGGTAGCTGGGCTTATTTTCTAAAGTGGTGTAACGAAAATTCGGAAAACCCAAAATATCTCAAGAACGGCTAGTCCTGGTGTAATGGGGTTGATCTTATTCTTTTGATCATTAAAAAATACATATAAAACAAGTATTTAAATGATATATTTGAGCATACGTAGTTCTTACTTCAGATTTTGATGATTTCTGTGGGCAATTCCGCAAAACAGGCAGGTTCTTTTTTTCCGAAACATACTAAAATCTAATTAGCTCCATGGTATCCCACAAGTGACTTATCTACAAAATTTTATAAAATCTGATCTATCAGTTTTTCAGCTAGAGTTGATACAGACAATTTTTGGGGTCCATTTCGCAAAAATAGGCGGGTTCTTTCGGGTTCTTTTCTCCCGAATCGTATCAAAAACTAACCTGCACCAGGGTCATATACACGTGACTTACCAACCGAATTTTATGAAATTCGGTCCATTAGTTTTTGAGTTAGAGTGAATACATACATTGCACAGACAGACACACAGATACACTGACAGACAGACAGACACACAGACGCACACACAGCCGTCACGCTAAAAATGTTTTTTTCGTATTCTAGAGGTCCCAAAAAGTGTAGATCCTTCGAAAACTCGAGTTGCAATTTTCGACATGTTTCCTATACTTTTCCTATACATTACCATGCATTGTAGGGAATGTAAAAATGAATATAATGGTTACATTGTTAAGATAATTAGCAAAATGCCAATTGCATACTTACGGACAATTTTTGAAAATGTTATTTCCATTCTGAAATATTAAATTATAACTATGAAACTCATGAGATAATTTAAACTCAATCAAAGTCTTTCCGTTTCAGAGGAATACATTTATAGAATGAATGAGGAACGAAAGTAAATCGAGATAATTTCTTAGTTTAATTTGACTAATATTTGAATAATAAATATATTTGAATTGTTCAGGGAAATCAAGATATTTCGGTTTGTGAAATTTTATGGAATTTCTTTCGTATTTAAAAAAAATTGTATATTTCAATTCTTTAGACTAAAATCCCAATTTAGGAGTAAACTTATATGAAATTTAAAATGCATTTGAAGTTATTCAAAATTATTCAGTAGAAATGGAATGCCGCATTAAAATGAGATTACTATGAATATCCATGCAAAATAATTGTTGAATTTCATTTGAAAAACAACCATCTTGTTTTTATCAATTACTACTTTAAATTCCTGCAGTCATATTTATAAATTTTTACATTTCCAGAATCTTCAATATTTTATTTTCATCACGATGAACCAGTGAAAGACATGATGATAATAGCTATTGTGATTGTACCACTTTTCTTGAAAAATAAGCTTTTAACAGTAGATTAAGTAACATTTTTATTTTAACCGATGTAGCCTACGAAAAGTATGGTGATTGTCATTTAATCAAGTAAATGCACTGGTGGTTCACCTAAATACATTGATTTCACCATAAATACATTGGTGATGTACCTGTACACAGATGCCAATGCCAAAAATGGCTTTTGTCAGTCTATGTGTGCGTAGTTACATGGGTGGGTCAAATCGTTAGCACTTCGTAATCTCGAAAGCTACTGAAGCGATTTGAACCAAGTTTTCGTGGTATAGATATAAAAGCATAATATTTTTTCAATCTATATACTTAGGATCAGAGGTCGAATATCCACTTGCGTGGAAAGTTTTAGAATTGCTTCGATTCCCTTGTCTTTCTATTTTAGTAATCTTGAATTAAGGAATTTTATAGACATCTGAATTTCTGTAATGGTGGTAAGTTTTCAGAAAAAAAAAGATAGAAATTCATACTCTAATTAAACTAATTTGACTAAATTATTAATTTGTACGTGATTTAAGAATTTTATTTGTAATTTGTTTCATCAAGCAAAGATGTATCACCTCTTTCAGTCACCTGTTAGACCCAGAGACTAAGATCACCAGAGACTAAGACAAAAGTGAAAACAACCAATAAGGACTGACCAGCGACAGAAAAGCAAAACATTTAATTGTGTTTCACAAATTTTCTACGTGCCCGCCTGCATACACGATGACACTTTGAATGCGACATATGGTGGATAGCACTGAAGCACGTACCATGGCAAAAGGAATCTGTTGAGCCTCACGTGTGATGGTATCTTTCAAAACAAATAGAGTTTGCGGATTGCCTACATGCACTTTGGATTTCATGTATCCCCACAACCAGAAATCCATTGGAGTGAGATCGGGAGACCTGGGTGGCCACGGAAACATGAAGTAGCAGAAAATAATTCTGTCATCAAACTGTTGTGTCAATAAAAGTTTCACAGAAGACCCCACATGTGGAGGAGCACGATCTTACATCCACACGACGTCCGATACGGCATTTCGATGTTCCAATTCGAGAATGACGTAATTGATCAACATTGCTTCATAGTGACCACTGGTTACCGTACACGTGCGTAGACACTGCGACAGCAGCCTCTTCAAAAAATATGGACTTAGGTTGAAGGTGCTTGTTATCTCGCACCACACAGGCGCTTTTGCTTGGTGTAACGGAAGTGAGACCACATCATGGGGATTTAGGACTACCCAGTGCACGCAGTTCTTCGAATTCACGTTACCCGTCAAGAAGAAATGTGCATCGGCCGTCCACAGAAAGCGTAAAGACCCTCTGTTATCATCGTCATACCGGATGAGGAATTTATTAGCAAAATCTAAGCGTAGTTGTTTTTCACCCGCTTGCAACATCTGAACATGCTGTAACCGATACGGAAACATGTGGAGAACAGAACGCAGAATCTTGCGGACAGTAGAATTCGGCAAATTCAGAACGCGTAAAACACCGCGTGCAATTGCAATACGACCTTCGCTTATCGTCTCATGCACTTCTGCAACAACCTCCAGAGGAATGGAAGGTCGTCTAGGCCGAGATCGATCGCATGTGCAACAATTTTATTCAAATTTGCGTATCAAATCCAGTACAGTTTGTACAAAACACGGGCCTCGTCGTAGTCGATGGTTTGTGCAGTAGACACGCAATGTCTCTGCGGCATTTTGCCCATTCAGGTACAAGAGCTTTGCCATTTCTCCTCTTTGTTTCTCTGTTTCAGCATCATGTTGGTCAAGTCAAAGTGCCAGAAAGCAAGCGGCAGGCTGAGAATCGGTGGAAGGATGTTCCCACAATGTTTAGGAGAGGACCTCTGCTCTTGGCCGGTACTCCGTCACTGGAGGATCTTTCCCCTCCAGTGATTCCTACTTTAGTAGGCTTTCTTTTTTCTCCACTTCTTTCTTTCTCCCCCTCAGGTCATTCTCTTCTCCTTTTTCAGCCTGCGTGGGATCTCTCTTGGTCCTTTTTTAACACTTTACAACAAAGTTGAAAAGTATTTATGACTTTGTTCATTCTGTTTGTCTGTCTGTCTGTCTGTCTATCTGTCCGTTAGCACGATAACTGCCGTAAAAATGACTTAATTAACATAAAATTTCAGTATGTTGTTCAGATGGTCTGTAGAACCTATGGGAATATAAATGAATAATAGCACCCAATTAGTTTTGGATTGAACCCGGGTTGAAAAAATGAAATACATTGATGGGACCTAATTTTTCAAACATTTTTTAAACGGATTTAAAATTCACAAATTGCTTCGAAAATTTTAGGTAATATTCAAATTGTTCCATAAAATATATAAAAAAAATTCAGCGAAATATATTCAGTAGTTTTTTAAATACAAATTAAAACAATAATAACACCTCTTATATGAAGTGATCACATGACCATGATATGAAAAGTTCACGTGACCCACTTCAAAATGATATATGGCATCCATCTTGTCTCAAAATCGTGATTTTTAAAGTTCTTTTTAATTCATATTGAGTGTTGTATCCGTCCTAAAACCACTTTATTTTTGCCTAAATTCTATGCATCTACATACTGAAACAAAGCAATTACAATATACTTGAGTTTAAATGCTCATCCAAATTTGATTATTTCTACAACGAAGCCTATTTTTCACCTATGTAAAATGTAAACAGCAAAATATATAGAAGGCTTTGTATTAGAATTGCTGTATTTCTTTAACACAAAATCTTTTAGTTCATGGAGTCTGCATAGCTGATATGAATGAAATACTCATTGATTTTACAAAGAGAAGGACGATTTTTTTCGATGCAGTTTTACGTATAGAGTTTAATTACTTGTAGCTCCATGGTCTTAATTTTTATATAAAATAAATTATTATAGTATTGTGATGAATGACATGAATGGGAAATTATTTATGAATGAAATGCAGCTTTCATAGAGAGAGCCAGGCGTGTTATTTTTTCTATGACGTCATTTAAATGAATTTCAGTTGTTTTCGATGAAGTTTTCAAATATAATTAATTATCGTAGTATTATGATAATTCTAAAATTATTACCGAGGAATGTATCACCTTTTAGAGATGTTTAAACCAGGCAATTTATATTTCAATGCCGTCATTTGAATGAAGTTTATTTTTTTCGATGAAGGTTTAAGTTTTCAAATATAATAAATTAATGTAGTATTGTGATAAGTTTTAAATTATTACCGAGGAATGTATTGCATTTTAAACATGTTTAAATAAAATTGAATTGAAGTTGGAATGTGTCTCACAATCAATGCTTTAAGCATGATTGATCTTTCTTGTTCTTTTTGTCGTGGGTAACTGAGGGATTGTCCCAGCTTGTATTTTTGTGGCCGGTATCCGAAGATGTACACATCTTAAATCCTTTAGTCCTCTGGACGAGTCGGACGGTCTGGGTCTTCAACATCTTAAATCCTGGGTATTGTCTGTAGGACTAGTCCTTTTCTACAGTTGTCAGCAGGGTTATTGTCCTAGCTGTTTTATTGTGTTTTGGTGTATTCCCACCTTAGTATTGGGCGTAGTTGATATGTTAAATATTGAGGCCGTATGTATAATCATCGGGTTACTGTGGTATTGTCTCAGCCTTCTGTTCTTAGGTGTATTTCACTCTAGCGGTGTTTTTTCTGGCCCAGAGCTGTGCTCTGCCGCGTGCTGTAAACTCTTTTTTACTTTTCAGCCTCAATTAATAATTTCAGTTTCAGTTTCCCGCATAAGTTTTTCCCCTTCACATGTTGAAACCTGTTTTGTCTCGTTCTTTTCAGGAATGAAGCCCGCAAACTCCTTGGAACGGGACAGACCTTAAGAAGGAGGTATATAGATATGTTTTAGGTCGACTAGGTTGGTTTTAGCTCTAGTTAGCCCCACCTCGCCTCCCTTTCTAATATTCCTTCATTTTGAGATCCTTTTTCCAGTTACATGGATCATGTATGTGTAAGTGCTCTCGCCCGGCGCGAACTTTAGATTTTAGTTTGGTTCAGATTAGTTAAGTTGCCTTAGAGTTATCACTTGTATCTTTGTTTAGCAATGTCTATATTGTATTCTAGTTGTCTAGACAGTCCGGTTATTGCCTTTTGTCCCTGTGTTACAAAGGCACCTCCTTGGTTATAACCTATATTTGGGTTATTCCCTCAGTTTTTGTCCCGTAAATGGGGTTTTCTTAGTCTTATGGATCTTAGCATAAGTTAGTTTTAAAATAGTTATTGTTTCCTTGGATTCTTTCTTTCAGGAATGGTTTGTCTGCAATAGGGTTTTGGGTCAATGAGATGGCCCTTGTTCTAGGGTGCTTTTTCCTTCCTTAGTATATTAGTCAGTAGTAGTCGTTAATTTAGCCATCCTTGGTTTAGCCTTCTTGCTGTCTAGCACTGTAGCAAGCACTTAATGCTTCGGACGGTAGGTTTTTTAGTGTGGAAATTAGAGTTCTTTTCTTGTCCGATCCTTTTTAGGTTTCTTTTCTTTTTTAGTTTCCTGTCCTTTCTCCTTAGATTACATTAACCTGGCAGTACAGGTTTATGACCGGGTTACGACAGCGCCTCTTTAAGTTGTATGCTGCCTCTGCATAACTACCGAGGGTTAGAAAGTCGAAATCCTCTGAAAAATTACCAAAATTTATTATTGGTGCCAAAAGTTTGGCTTGTTTCAGCTTTTCTGGTCAGTCACTGCATTCGACATCTATCGTTTCCCGTACTTCTTGGGTGCCCCTGAACTCCCTATGAAGATGTGGCGTTTTTGCTCAGACGTCCTCAATTAAGGGAAGTTCCCTTGAGGTATCCTGAGTGTTTTTGTTTTCATCTGCTGTTCCCTGGGGGTATGGTGTGTGTAGTTAGTAGGTATTTTAGTTATACAGACTCTATTTGGCTTTGAGTCATTTCTGGGTTTTCTGACTGGTTTTTTATCCACTTGCCTTCTTCTGGGCCTCAGCCTTGTCGTCTGTAGACGATTCCCAGTGGTGGGGAATTAAATCTGCAAACCGAGAGGTAGGTCAGGTGCTCACTGCTGTCTGACAGAAAGTAAGCGGCACTCAAATCGCAATGCCTCTTCTTTCTCTTACGGCGATGACGTCAGCCATGACGGTGTCTTACGCCGAACATGGAAATCTGTATACCTTGGTCTCTTCTACTCCTTTCGAAAAAGATTCAGCAGGCTGGGTTCTAAGCCGAACACACGGTGTGGATTTTGACGTCAATGGAACAGAAATTTGTGTTCTGGTGAACGCCACAGTTGTTTTCACTTTTTTCTTAGTCTCTGCCTAGCGCCGGTATTTTTCGAACTGCAGGTACAGTTTTAACGCCATTTGTGGTTTTTCACTGTAAAGATCACATTCCAATAAAAAAAGGAGTTGTTGCCATTCGAAAATTTCAAAATTGTGTCACTGTAACCCTAACTGTGAGAGCAGGACTTTTGTTTTTACACATCATTCTTCAGCGCATACCTTAAAATATCTGCATCTAAAATTTATTTCCGTGTCCTTGAACAGTATGATCACTACGGGCTCATATATCGGCAAAGTTTTTTTATAATCATCCTGTACTATAACTAATATTTATAAGCAAGTATTAAAATGACTTTAGTTGAAGAAATATTTTCCTCAAAGCTGTAATAATCGCGCACCACACTGTGGTACAAACTCTAGGGATCAAACTCCAGCAATGTCAAATTGATTATTTCGTGCTCATCTCCACTTCCCTCTTATTTATATGCAACTAAAACGAATTATCCGTTTTTGCCTAAGATGTATCTATTTCTGCCTTTTGGTGGTAAATAAGCGTCTGCTACCTAAATAATACAAATGACACCAGTCAATTTCTAAATCATCTGTTTTGAACCAAAATTTTTTCCTCTTTTCGTTTCAGACCAAATCATATACATTTAGAGTATCATACACAAAGATTAGAGGCTTAACCTTCATGAACGTAAATTCGCGCTTAACTATTTCCCACCACACATGAGCACAAGCATCCACTTTTCCCATAGCAACGCAAATCTCACTGCATCGTAACCACTTGAAGAGTGAATTGAAGATCTTTTATCGTTGGTATCGACCTTGGTATCGAAAATCAAAATTTTTTAGGAATTTGGTTGGTGAACCAAAAATCAAAAATATTATAATAATTAAAATATTTTTTGTTAGAATACGAAGATATACGCCCATATTTCATTAAACTACAGAATTGCACTAATATTCCTTTTCTGATGCGTCATAATAAGTTCCAGAACAAAAATGCATATTTTGCTGTATTAAAAATTAAATAAATAGCTATAGGGGAGTGAGGGGTTGAATTATCCTACGTATTCGGTTCAAATATTGTTAGAAAGAAAATTTTACGATATTTTCATGAGATGGAAACCAGTGATAATGTTTTTGATCGTCAAGGAACAAATTTTTGTAAGTATTACTCAAAATCGTACCTTAACATGAAATAACTGAAAAACTTATTCGGAATTTTAAAAAAATCTCACCAAACCGTATTGTTTCGAGACTTGAATTACCTACGTACCAATTTTTTCTGTTGTCCGAAGCTTCGATTTTCGGCTGCAGATGAAGATAGGCATACATGCACACACACGCGCGTACAACCACACACATACACATTCTGCAGAGTCCACTTCGACGATAAGAGTTTGCAATTCCTTCACAATAATTCAGCGATAGAGCGTCGTCTGGACAATACGAAGATCCGTAATTTGATTATTGGTTAGGGAAACAACGTTCTTTACAATGGCGCCCAAATAAACCCTGTAGGTTAGTGCAAATATATCAGAGAAATGAAAGTGGGCCTAGTACGATTAGCAGTAGTACCTAGCCTAGTACGATTAGCAGTAGTATTAGCCTAGTACGATACGCAGTGGATTGTGGTGTGGTGAACGCCAATTTCAAATCGGGAAGGTCAAAGACCACACAGGAAACAAACCTGGAGGACAAAAGTAGTAGCATGAGGCTAAACTGAGATAAAATAGCGGGAGGTCGTCTGTCACTCTGTCAGTTGTATGCCCATCTGATTTAAACGGGTGGAGGATAAAGTGCCCACTTCGACGATAAAAGTTTGCAATTCCTTCACAATAATTCAGCGGTATAGCGTCGTCTGGACAATATGAAGATCCGTAATTCGATTTCCGGTTGGGACAGCAACGTTCTTTACAATGGCGCCTGAACAAACCCTGTAGGTTACTGCAAAATTATCGGATGTCTGAAATTGACCCTAGTACAACTAACATGAATGGAGTGAATTGTAGTGTAGTGAGCTCCGATTTCAAACCGAAAAGGTCAAAGACCACGTAAGAAGCTAACCTGGAGGATAGAAATAGCAACGTGAGGCTAACCGGAGGTAAAAATTGCAGGAAATGGTCTGTCAGTTTGTCAGTTGCACGCCAATCTGACTTAAACGGGTGGATAATAAAGTGTCCACTCCGACGATAAGAACTTGCATTTCGTCCCTGAAACTCAACGGTAAAGCGTTGGCTAGACAGTGCGAGGATACGTGGTTCGATTCCCAGTTGAAGCAGCAAGTTCTTTTATAATACACACAGACACACACATACACGCACACAGGTATATTTTTATTGTGTAAGATTATGAATTTTTAAGCGTAGAGGACGCAATATGCTAAGACTGCAATTATCTAGTAGTGTACGACAAATCTATAACACAATTAGTTCTTGGAATTACACTGAAGTCTTTTTCTAGCATATAAGTGTTCATGTTGAAATATATATGAGAAAAACATTTCTATGAAAGCTGCTATTAAGTTCACTGAACTTCTTTAGACAATGACAACATATTAGCTATTAAGCAAATTAATTTTATCCATGAATCGTTCCATGTTTTCAAGTGAATATATTCATAATATTTCTTGAAACATTTAATCTTAATCTTCCTAATAGAGTGTATTTCATATTATTTATAATTTGCGCATATATATTAATCAACCGCAACATATTTTACCCAAAATGTTTTACCTGGAATAAATGTTACATATTTAGCTGATTTTATTTCTTCTAATGCATTTTATGTCAATATAAAACGCTCGCCTTGTAATTTGCCTTTTGGAAAATATAAAGATTCAGTTGAGCAGAGAAAATTTTATAACATTGAAATTCATGGAGACAAACCATTTGTAAAATAAGGTTTGAAAGAAAATTTAATACATATATGTCTAAATATTTAATAAATGTTTCTAAATTTTGAAATGCGTTTTGAAATACATTCGACACGATGACGAAATGAATAGTAAGAAGGTATACACAGTGTAAAAAACTTTTTGATTTCGATAAATGAATTTATCGAGTGAATTAATAAAATTCGAATTTAAAATTCTGTTTGTAACATCAAGGTTATTTTCGTGAAATAGGAATGGATATTCTTAGTTACTTTTCATGCATAATATTCCCAGAATGAAATTTTGAATTAAAGATTATAAAAATTTTAAATGTATTTGAGTCTCATATATATATATATGTATAAAATTATGTAATAAAGGATAAACAAGTATATTCTGCTTTTAATAGTTAAGCATATAATGACATTACCAGTTACGTAAATAAATTCCCTGAAGTATTTCAAAATATCAAATGGAATATGAGATGCAAATATTATTGGAAATTTGCAGCTAGTTAAAATTTGAGACATGGTTCGTATAATAAAAAATCTGATGTGGGCAACACATGACTTTCCTTATATAATGTAATGAATTTACTACTTTTACAGTAAAAAAATAGGTTTTTCTTATAGTAGATACTAATATTCTTTCCAAGATATTGAATTTTCGACAATTAGTCGTCATTTTCATTGATTTAGCATCATTTTTATCCATTTGGCGAGATTTTCATTAATTTGGCAACATTTCAAAAAAGTCGCCAAGTTGGCGATATTCCGCCAAATTCGTCGCCAAAATCTCGCCAAGCGTTATGCACTCAGAAAAAAGTTATTCTTACAGCAGATAAATGACTATTGGCGTTCAAATACAAAAGTATTATTCAAAGTATATTTTTTCATGAATGGAACGAGCTAGATCCACGAGAATAATGTCACTCAATTTATCGCATGGTATTACATATGAAAAGTGAACATGTTTCTCAATAGGAATTTTTTTTTTATGAGACTTTTTCATAATTTTTTTGAAAAATGTACAATATCTCGAGAACGGTTCATGTTAGCGTTCTAAAATTTATGCCAATCGTTTTCTAATGAAAAATTACATAAGAAATGTCTATTTGTGTAACTTTATTAGCGGTTTTCATTTTTTGACGATTTTTTCAAAATTTCATTCGAAAATTTAGGGGGGTTCTGAACATTCGATTACGTATAAAAACAATAGGCTTCCAGTGTTTATGGATTGTGATTTTTGTTCCAAATTTGGTTCGAATCGGTCCATTCGTTCGTCAGTTATCGTCTCCACAGACTCACTGACACACACACACACATACTTTCACACACACACACACACACACACACACACACACACACACACACACACACACACATACACACACAGACATCACTTCAAAAATGTTTGATTCGTGATCAGAGATGTTTGAAACGTGCTCTCCCGTCGAAAACTCGATTTCGAATTTTCTACCCCGTCACAATACTTTCCTTATACATTATGTATATAAGGAAAGTAACTAGTAGATATGCTCGATTAAATATTCTGCAAATTCTGAAATAATTCACGTTGATTTTCGAAGAATTCCATTAAAATAGGTAATTCAATTCCAGCATGAAAATAATAAAACCTTTAAAGAAACTTTTTTAATTTTAAAATGCACAAGAAAGTAGAAAACAAATGCTTCTTCAGTATCCAAAAATTTCCATACACACATGACTAAAAATGAAAGCGTGGGCAATTATTTTAATAACATTTTGTTACTGTTAATTTCTATGCTATCGAAATTAATTTGTAAACATTTGTGTAACAGAGAAATAAATTGCTGTATTGTTGTGTAAAAGGGGAAATGAGTAGTGGGAATATAATGCTATACTTTGAGTAGCAATAAGTTGTCCAAATTACAGGTTGCATTTACACATTGTTTTAACTGTTCCGCTGAATATTTTATCTGTAACCTTATGTACAGCTGTGTATTTTTTGGAGAAATCAACATAAAATATTAATTACTGCAACAAATAATGCATCCATAGTAAATTTCAGAACTTTTAAGATTATTGAAAGTCAAGGATGTTATAAGTTAAGGTTTGAGCATTTTTGAAAAACGCCTACGCATTTCTTTTTAGTCATGAGACCCAGACCGTCTGACCAACCAGAAAGGTGTAATGTAACTATTTGGACGGCAGGGAAGTTATGTGTGGATAAAATATTTTTTAGGATTGAAAAAACATTTATTTTCTACTTTTTAGGGGATTTTGAAATAAAAGCGTGCTTCTTTTTTAAGTTTTTATACATTTTAATTTTATATTTTTTAGTCTTTGAGTAGCAGAGAATCAGGAACTGACACTAAAATAAGTAGAAATACTAGAAGTAATTAGTAACCTGCCAAACTGGAAAGGGGCTGTACAATTTCCTTATTAAGACATTTACAGTAATTAAATAAAATAGATCATGAGTAGATAGGTACAGCTAGAAAAATGGTTCAACATCGGGATCACCTATATGCTGTCTAAGAACAAATCACCTATTTTAGGCCAATAACGTGCGTGTCTAATTTGTATAAGTGCATGACAAATTTTGTCACAATTGAGACTTACAAAATATGTTGAAACATTTTATTTGAGAACAAAACAATCAGGAAGGTATGGGGGAATGACGAGTCAACTCAAATTTGATAGAACAATGTATTGTTATCAGGAATATATGCAAGTATGCAGAGTTAAGTCAGCTGAACATCGGAAATTGGGTTTAAAATCGATAACAATATTTGATTGTAACAGAGCAAGCTAATTAAAAGCTCTTGAAAATAAAATGATTACTGTTTTCAATATATCAAATTATCTGTGTAAACGAATTTGATGAGTGAAACTATATTTATAAGCACATTTATAAAGTTTGGTGAATAAACGCTAAATTGAAAAGGCCGAATGGTAACAAAAGTTATTCCTGTATCATTTTTACTTTCCCTGAATGCATAGTATAAGATATAGGGAAAGTATTGTGACGGAGTCGAATATTCGAAATAAAGTTTTTGAAGGAAGAGCACGCTTCAATCATTCCTGAACTCAAATCGAACGTTTTAGGGGTGTTGTTGCTCTCTCTCTCTCTCTCTCTCTCTATCTGTGTGTGTGTGGAGACAATATTTCACAATAAATGGAGTATTTCGAGTAAAATTTGGTACAAAAATTACAATCACTAAGTACTGGAGACCTAATGATTTTGAATGTAATCAAATGTCCCGAATGCACCCAAATTTTCGAAAGAAATTTTGAAAAAATCCGCAAAAAGTCAAAACTTTCGATAATGCTACGTATAGTACGTAGTTTTTAAATATATTATTATTATTTTTATTAAGAAACGATTGATATAAACTTTAGAACGCTAGCACGATTCTTTCTTGAAATATTGTCCTTCTTAAAATAAATGTATCCCAAAAACCACATAAAATAAAAAAATATTAGATTTTAAGAAATATGTTCCCTTTTATATGTACGTTATGCGAAACATTTTTTAACATTATTCAAGTGAATCTAGTTCCTTCAATTCACGAGAAAACATATTTTGTGAATCTGTTTTGTTTTTTAACGACTAATAATTAGCCAACCGTCATTTATGTATAAGTGACTGTCTGTCTGTAATGCTCAGTAATAAATTTGGCAACTAATTTAGAGAAACTTCGCCAACTTGGCGATGTTTCGCCCACATAAACCAAAATATCGTTAAAATTGCAAACGTTGACAAAAATAATGCTAATTTGTTGAATTAATCATTAATATACAGAGTGATTAAAAACAGAAGGGCCAAATTTTACGAGGTGGTACATACAAAACCCAAGGTAATACACACAAGGTAATACACACAAAACCCAAGCATTTTTCGTCAATTTATCGGGTCGGAAATGAAACGCAAAGGCTCCCGTGGGCACTTAATGGTGAAACTGATGAGGTGAGGTAAAAACACAAGAATGGCTTAGAAATTATAAAATTACATTTAATGAACAATAATTACAGTAATGGCTCAAAAGAGCTACAGATAACCTGAATACACTTCTCACAGAGGCGATGGAGGGATTGGCAAATTCTCTCAAACAGATCAGGAATGTCGTACACTTCGGTAGCAGCAGCCGAAATTCTGTCGAATAGATCCTCTTTAGATTCAAGGAGAGTACCATAGAGGAGAATCTTGAGATATCCCTCCTACGAAAAGAAGTCAAGACATGACAGATCGTGCGCGCCAAGCTGTGGAACCACCTCGCCCAATCCATCAGCCCGGTAAATATGATGTCTAGATAGTTCCTTACCTCTCGACCAAAATGGGCTGGTATTGGAACCACATACGCCGCCAGATGTCTGTTGAAATACCCTCCAGCAATTTCGGCAAGACTTCCTGTAGGAAAATGCGGTACATTTTCCCATAACGTCGTTCCGGCATAAGATAGGGCTTTATTAGGCGCCCGCCGATGATTCCTGGCCACACATTGACGGAGAATCGTTGCTGATGCGCATGTGGATATGCACTAGCCCACACATGTCCATTGTGGATGTTGTAATCACGTGCGAAGGAGGCTTTATCAGTGAAAAGCGCCGTCGCAGGAATATCTGGCTGCATCGCACTCTGTCTCAGGAATAAGCGGACGAACTCCACGGAATGAGGATAATCAACTGCAGCCATTGCTTGGATTCAGTAGAGATATTATGGGTGTAACCGTTCCCCATGCAGAACCTGCAATACCGTGGATTGCGCCACACCAAGAGTATGCCCCATTGGTCTTGTGCTTGTACCTGTCCAAACTGCTACTGTGTTCATAATCGCCTGTTCTACACTTGAAGTTCGCCTTGCACGACCTGCAACAGACCTGGTAGCGAGAAAGGATCCCGATTCACAGAGCTGTCGATGAAAGCGTTCGAATGTTTTACGATTGGGAAAACGCCTATGGGGGAAACGTTCACTTTGTCCCTGTCTGCTATTCCCATTTGCAGCTCCATAGATGAATTGCATATTGGCTTTTTTCCTATTTGTAAATACCTTCATAAACTAGAATAACGCTTTTAAGATTTCCAACGAGAAAGCGTCCTGTAATGCCGTTACGTTTCATTAACACCCTGTAAGCGATGACGGAAAATGCTTGGTTTGGTGTATACCACCATCTCGTAAAGTTTGGCCCATCTTTCTTAACAACCCTGTATATAGACTATATTGCTTATTGCGGGTGCCATGCATTTTGGAAATTGTCAAATAGTGTTGTGTGAAATATGTATAATATGAAGAAATTATACCTTCAATTATGTGCATATTCCTATAATACTTTAAATGCCATTGTTTTTCGAAACAGTTTATTAAAACATTTAATTTAATTCTCCTAAAAATGTACAATAATCTCGGTTCTCGCTTAACAAAATTATCTTCACAAGCAAATCTGAAGGGGAAAAAACATCCTGATACCGTTTATAAATACATTTACAAAAACTATTATTTAATTCCCCCAAAACGATGGGGATTATCAAGGAAATCGAACTTAATTTTGCAAAATATTGAATTCTCATAAATTAGGAGTCGTTTTCATTAATTTAGTATCATTTTATGAATTCGGCCGCATTTTAATTAATTTGGCGGTGTTTTAAAAAGTCGCCAAATTTGTCAGAAAGTAGGACAGTTGGACTAAAAGACAAAGGCTACCGAAATATCATTACAATACTATCATCTTTAAAGACACAATTAATTTCTTTGATTCGGTGTCATTTTTATCAAGTTGACAACAGTTTTATCGATTTGGCGATATTTGAGCAATTTGGCCACATTTTAAAAGGTACACAAATTGGTTGTCAAGTAAGATGGACTGGCAGTCAAAAACTATCGTAACACTATTACATACTGTGAGACCAGAATTTGAGTAAGATTTAGCGGATACAGTGTTATGTTCAATATTTACGATGTCTGTGATGTTTAACAATAGCAGTAGATGTAACGACGCCAGTTTTTACAACACTTCAACCCAAGAGGTCAATTAGGCCAAAAACTTAAGAGGCTACATATAGTCAGGAGAATGGTTAAAAACATTGACTAATTATGGAAGATGTCTGATCGCATTGCCCTAAGGTCAGCCAATCAGAGCAACAAGGGGAGTTACAGACCGCAGGCAAAAGAGGCGTCAACAAAAGGTTCTAGGTGATATTCAGAACTACTACTACGACAGATTTCACGATGACTTCGACGGAAATAGCGATTTTTCATAGAGAGATGCAGTAGAGAAGTATTCCGCAAGTTTTGCAAACAGAGTGTTCCGTAGAAACTCCAAGGAAATATCCAATATCTTGGTATACAGAACGTCAACGGCAGATGCCAGATCAACTGCAGTACAATTAGCAGTACCACAACCTGAGTTGGTACCTGTACAAAATACTCTGATGTGAGAGTTGAGATCAATGTCCAAAGACTGACTTGAAGGCATGTGTTCCTCGATTATTGTTGAAGGTCATCAATGCATTTTAGGAATTTTTAATTAACTGGTCTCACATTTGCTTTCTCTGCTGCAATTAATATGAATAATTGCTTTAATTAATTTAATATGTAATCTATGTTGTTAATATAAATTATTTTATTTTAAAGTTAAAATGGTCAAATTAATCGTAGTATTATGTTAATAAATATTCTATCCAAGAACTCACTAAAGATTAATAAGATAGGTTAACGCGATATTTCAAGTATCAACGCAATGGTTTAAATAATTTAAAGAAATGTTTATGTTAAAGTTAACAAGAAAGATCAATCATGCTTAAAGCATTGATTATGAAACACATTCTAACTTCAATGCTATTTTATTAAAACATCTCTAAAATGCAATACATTCATCGGTAATATTTTAAAACTTATCACAATACTACATTAACTTATTATATTTGAAAACTTAAACCTTCATCGAAAAAAATTAACTTCATTCAAATGACGGCATTGAAATATAAATAGTCTGGTTTAAATATCTCTAAAATGTGATGCATTCCTCGGTAATATTTTTTAAATTTATCATAATATTACAATAATTTATTATATTTGAAAACTTCATCGAAAACAATTGCAATTCATTCAAAGGACGTCATAGAAAAAATAACACGTCTGGCTCTCTCTATAAAAGCAGCATTTCATTCATAAACATTTTCCCATTCATGTCATTCATCACAGTACTAAAATAATTTATTTTATTTAAAAACTTAAGACCATGGAGCTACAAGTAATTAAACTCTATGCTTAAAACTTCATAAAAAAATATCGTTCTTCTCTCTCTGTAGAATCAATGGATATTTCATTCATATCAGCTATGCAGACTCCATGAGCTAAATTATTTTGCGTTAAAGAAATACAGCAATTCTTATACAACTCATTCTGCATATTTTGCTGTTTACATTTTACATAAGTGAAAAATAGGCTTCCTTGTAGAAATAATCAAATTTGGATGATCATTTAAACTCAAATATATTGTAATTGCTTTGTTTCAGTATGTAGATGGAAAGAATTTAAGCAAAAAAAAAAAGCGGTTTTAGGACGGATGCAACACTCAATATGAATTAAAAATAACTTTAAAAATCACGATTTTGAGACAAGATGGATGCCATATTTCATTTTGAAGTGGGTCACGTGATCTTTTCTTATCATGGTCACGTGATCGCTTCATATAAGAGGTGTAATTATTATTTTAATTTTTATTTAAAAAACTACTGAATATATTTTGCTCAATTTTTTTTTATATATTTTACGTAATAATTTGAATATTACCTAAAATTTTTGAAGCCATTTGTGAATTTTAAATTCGCTTAAAAAATGATTGAAAAATTAGGTCCCATAGGGTTCAATGTATTTCAATTTTTCAACCCGGGTTCAATCCAAAACTAATTGGGTGATACTATTCATTTATATTCCCATAGGTCCTACAGACCGTTTGAACAACATACTAAAATTTCATTTTGATTAAGTCTTTTTTTCGGCATTTATCGTGCTAACGGACAGACAGACAGACAGACAGAATGAACAAAGTCATAAACACTTTTCAACTTTGTTGTAAAGTGTTAACAAGAAAGATCAATCATGCATAATCATTGATTATGAAACACTTTCCAACTGAAATGCAATTTCATTTTAAAATTTTTAAAATGTGATACATTTAGTGGTGATATCTTTTACATTATCACAGTACTACAGTAATTTATTTTACTTAAATATTTAAAACTGTATCGAAATATAAATCATCTGATTCTCAATGCAAAATCAATGAATATTTCATTCATATAACTTGCATTCCATATTCCAGGGCTAAATAATTTTGTGTAAAAAAAATTCAACAATCTTATGTAACTCACCTTACAATCGCTTGAGATATTTGCATTCTGCATAAGTTAAAATTAGGCTACGTTGAAGAAATAATAAAAGTTTAGGGATCATTTAAAATCCCAACTATTGTAATTGCGTAGGCACGGAATTTAAACACACAGATAATACACAGAAACACAGATAATATATATGTATATGTGTGTATGTATTCAAAGTATTGGAATCGTGCCGAAGATCGGAACTCGAATTTTCGAAGGATCTACACGTTTTGGGACTTCTAGAACACGAAAAAACTATTTCTAAGAAGACGTCTGTGTGTGTAAGGGTGTATCTGTGTGTGTTTCTGTGAGGATATTGCACCCATTCTAACTTAAAAACTAATGGACCGAATTTCAAAAAATTTGGTAGGTATGTTTTTTGTGGAAAACCCTGATGTTCATTACATTATAGTACGATTCGTAATAAAAGAATTTCTTTGCGAAATGCCTTAATCCACAGAAATTGCCTTTATCCACTCTAGTAAAAACTAATGGAAAAAATTTAACAAAATTTGGTGTATATTATTTCAATAACCTACAAGTGATTTATATACCAAATTTAACAAAATTTTGTATATAAATCATTTGTAGGTTATTCTAGTACGATTCGGGAAAAAGTAACTGGTTATTTTTTGCGAAATGGCCCGCAAAAATCGTTAAATATGAAAATAAAAGACTACGTGTGCTCAATTATATCAATTAAATTCCTATTTTATACATGATTTTTAACAACAAAAAGAATAAGACTAACCCCATTACTCTAGGACTAGCCGTTCTTGAGATATTCTAGTCTTTTCGCGTTTTCGCTACGTCACTTTTGACAATAAGTCCAGCTATCAAATGAGAACCAAATTCAAGTTTAATGTGCAAATTCAATATAATTTAAAATACTTATGGCTGTTATATTGTGGAGATAAACTCAAATTATTATTGAAAAACTAAAGAGAACGTGAATATGAGTCTGCAGGGAAAGACATGTGCTGCCACATCAGAAATTTTAACAATATTAAAACAATGATTTATAGAAGTGAACGGGGATTATTTGCAGACCATTTTGAAAAATATGTAGGATCTATATTTAAAGACCCACCAAATTTTTGTAGAATAAAATGTTCAACAAATTTAAGCTGTGTACCAAGTTTTAACTCTCTAGGACGTAGGAAAGTGCATTAGAAATGCCATCAAATAAGTATATCATGAAGAGTTATATAAAAATAAAAAAAAAATTGAAAAATTGTTATCTACCAATTTTATTTTAAAATTCTCTCTCTCATATACAAAATAATTAAACTCTTGGAAAGATATTTATTATATAATATATCGCTTTTTTCTTTCTGGAGGATATCCAAAAGTCAGAATTTAATTGTATTTGTTTTTCTCCCTATATTAAATAATTCTTTTTCTCCCTATATTAAATAATTTTTTTATATATTTTATGGGATAATGTGAATCTGTCCAAAAAATTTCAAAGCAATTTGTGAATTTTAAATTGGCTTAAAAAATGTTTGAAAAATTAGGTCCCATAGGGTTTGATGTATTTCATTTTTTCAACCAGGGTTCAATAAAAAACTAATTGGGTGATATTATTTATTTATATTCCCATAGGTTCCACAGATCGTCTGAAAAACATACTAAAATTTCATTTTGATAAAGTCATTTTTACGGCAGTTATCGTGCTAACGGACAGACAGACAGACAGAATGAATGAACAAAGTCATAAACACTTTTCAACTACGTTGTAAAGTGTTAAAAAGGCGCTTGGCATAAAATGTTCTTTTTTTGTTCACCTCAAATACTATTTCCTTTCAAAACAATATTAATTTCGTTAATTTGGCATCATTTTTATCAATTTAGCGATATTTGTTTTTGTATCTATTTTTGACATTTTTATCAAGTCGGCAACATTTTTAGCGACTAGACAACATTTTTTATCAATTTCGGAACATTAACAAAAAGCCCGCCAAATCTCTTGCCAAGCGTTACAGGGACGAATGCACGTAATCATTTATATTTTCGTAGATTAGAAGATTATACCCATGTATTAAAAGATATACCTGTACTACAATATATGGATTTCTAAATGTTTCCCCAAAATAAAACAGATTGTGTAAGAATATGAAAATATCAATAATCTCAACTAGTTGAACCCAAAGGCCGTAATGATATATGATCGAATCAAAAATACAATTAAAAAAATGTATTTATGTACATATATATTTTTATTATTTAAATCGAAAAATATTTACTGTTTTAATAACTCTTTGGGTTTAATTCTGTTTCTTAGCAACATGATATATATATATCAGAAAATCAAAAAAGATCGAGAGGTGATATAAGTGCCAACAGGGAAATAACAAATGGCCAAGGGGGATTCTGACCCCTTGTTCCCGTTTATAGCCAGCTATTACTCTTGAGCAAACACTCACGGAACCGTTACGTGCCTGTGGTCATATTTCCTTGGAACGTCAATATACGTATATATATATATATATATATATATATATATATATATATATAAATATATATATATATATATATATATATATATATATATATATATATATATATATATGTATATATATATGTATATATATATATATATATGTAAATATATATATATATATATATATATATATATATATATATATATATATATATATATATATATATATATATATATATATATATATATATATATTCAAATATAAACTCACTGGGTTTAATTCTGTCGCTTAGCAACATTTTATCATTTTTTTTTCAAATAATTTTGAGGAACAAATATCTTTTGCATAATGTTATCTAAATGGTAGGTTTAATAGTGCGTTTTTAACACTTTACAACAAAGTTGAAAAGTGTTTATGACTTTGTTCATTCTGTCTGTCTGTCTGCCCGTTAGCACGATAACTGCCGTAAAAATGACTTAATCAAAATGAAATTTTTGTATGTTGTTCAGACAGTCTGTAGGACCTATGGGAATATAAATGAATAATATCACCCAATTAGTTTTGGATTGAACCCGGGTTGAAAAAATGAAATACATTGAGCCCTATGGGAACTAATTTTTCAATCATTTTTTAAGCGGATTTAAAATTCACAAATTGCTTCGAAAATTTTAGGTAATATTCAAATTGTTCCATAAAATATATAAAAACAAATTCAGCGAAATATATTCAGTAGTTTTTTAAATAAAAATTAAAACAATAATAACACATCTTATATGAAACGATCACGTGACCATGATATGAAACGATCACATTATCCACTTCGAAATGATATATGGCATCCATCTTGTTTCAAAATCGAGATTTTTTTAAGTTCTTTTTAATTCATATTGAGTGTTGTATCCGTCCTAAAACTACTTTATTTTTGCTTAAATTCTGTGCATCTACATACTGAAACAACGCAATGACAATATATTTGAGTTTAAATGCTCATCTAAATTTGATTATTTCTACAACTAAGCCTATTTTTTACCTATGTAAAATGTAGACAGCAAAATATATAGAATGAGTTGTATTAGAATTCCTGCATATTTTTAACACAAAATAATTTAGTCCATGGAGTCTGTATGGCTGATATGAATGAAATATTAATTGATTTTATAAAGAGAAGGACGATTTTTTTCGATGAAGTTTTAAGAACAGAGTTTAATTATTTGTAGCTCCATGGTCTTAAATAAAATGTTTAAATAAAATAAATTATTATATTATTGTGATGAATGAAATGAATGGGAGAAAGTTATGAATGAAATCATGTTTTTATAGAGAGATCCAGGCGTGTTATTTTTTCTATGACGTCATTTGAATTAATTTCAGTTGTTTTCGGTGAAGTTTTCAAATATAATAAATTATCGTAGCATTATGATAATTCTAAAACTAATACCAAGGAATGTATAACATTTTAGAGATGTTTAAACCAGGCAATTTATATTTCAATGCCGTCATTTGAATGAAGTTCATTTTTGTCGATGAAGGTTTAAGTTTTCAAATATATTAATGCAGTATTGTGATAAGTTTCAAAATATTACCAAGGAATTTATTGCATTTTAGACTTGTTTAAATAAAATGGCATTGAAGTTGGAAAGTGTTTCATAATCAATGCTTTAAGCATGATTGATCTTTCCTGTTATTAATATATCGATAACCCCTGGTCTTAAAAACTCGAAACATGGACTAAATTTTCAGTAAGGCTATTTCAAATCTATTCCGTAAATTTCATCCAATTTGGTGCAGTCTTTCTCCCTTGGTGATGAGACAAATAAATACACAAATATGTCCACAAATAAGCATACATACAGATTTTAATTTTTATTTATATAGATTACTAGCAGCATATTCGTTCTTCGTACGGAGCATATAATATAAAAAAAACTTAAAATTCACAATCATGTTCAAATTCCTATAGTATACAATATGACATTGTTAATCAAATTATTCTCTTAAAACATTTAATTTAATGCTCCTAAAAAGAAGTTTAAGAACATATGTTCCAACTATACAGAATTATCTTCACAGTACAAAATCATCTTCAAATTGGTAAATATGTCCATGTGCTAGTACATGATTACCAGTATGAATCTCAAAAATCTTTGAAAAAATAAAATGGATGACGTAATAAATTGAAAATATCAATAATCTAAATAATATTTAGATCAGAAGGCCGTTATTGATTCCAATACATGCCAATATATGTCAATATATATGCCAATATACATGTACTACTGATATTCTCGTACATTAGAAGATATACCTGTGCATTTGTAGAAGATTACCCATACTACGTACAATATATGAGTTTCAACAATTTTTACCAAAATGAAACAATAGCGTAATAACTTGAAAATATCAATAATTATAATGTTTAAACCTGAAGACCGTAATTGATATTATCTACTCAAAAGTGTAATATCATTGTAATTTATTTTATATACATATCTTTATTATTTAAATCTGACAAGATTTAATAAGAATTGTCTGCAGCACAAACACATTGGATTTAAATCCGTTGCAAATCAACATGATACCATTTTCTTGAAATAAATTGGTGAAAAAATGTCGTTTGAATAATGCTATCTCTATGGAAGTTCTGACGACATTTTCGTCAATATAGCAACATTTTAAAAAATCGCCAAATTAATCGCCAACTTGGGGTGTAGAACTGACAGTCCCATTTGGCAACGAATTGACGAATCATCATTACAATACTATCCCCTAACAAAACACAATTAATTTCATTTATTTAGAGCAATGTTATCAATTTCCAGATATTTTTATGGATTTACAAACATTTTTATCAATTTGGCGACATTTAAAAATTTTGCTAATAGTGTTACTAAGTAGGACGGTTGGACTGACAGACAAATGCTACCGAAGCATCATTTCAGTACTCTCTTCTAGCAAAACAAAATTAATTTCACTGATTTAGCGTTATTTTATCAATTTGGCGACATCTCCGTCAATTTGGCAACTTTTAAGGAAAGGTGTCAAATTAGCGATATCCCACCAAATTCGTAGATCTGAATTTGCAGATCTGAGGAATAAAACATCCTGATCCCTTTTGTATATACTAAATGAAAACACTAAAATTGTGTTAGAAGATACACATGTTCTACTCTGGGCCAACGGCCGTACCGTGCTGAAAAAACCGGTTCTCGTTAGATCACCGAAGTCAAGCAGCATCGGGCGCGGTTAGTACTTGGTGGGTGACCACCTCGGAACACCGCGTGCTGTTGGCCATCTCGGGTGCGGTATCCCCGTGGTTTGCGCGCTAGATTTGCACGCTGCCACAAATGCCGCCGTGTTCATGCGGAGTACGATCACGTTAAACATGTGGGTCCGTAAGTCCTTCCGAGAGGTTGGTGGTAGGGGAAGGAGGGTACGGTCCCTGTGGATGCCTCCCCCACTGGGTTCCGGTCTAAATTGTGTGGCACTTCCCGGCCGTCCATACAGTTACCTTACACCTTTCTGGTAGGTCGGACGGTCTGGGTCTCAACAACAACAACATGTTCTACTCTTCTGTTTCAATAATCGGCTAAATGAGTTTATGGGCTAAACACAGTATATGAGTTTATTGACTAAATACAATATATAAGTTTGAAGAATATTTTCCAAAATAAATGAAAGTGATGTATTCAGGCTGTACTTAATATAATTAAAAGGAATATCAAACTGTTCATTTATAAGATATATTCATTTATTTATTGTTCAAATAAATAAAAATAATAATAAAAATTAACAAATACATTTCATTTAATAGCGTTGCTGAGCAACATGATATAAGAAAGAATCTTTCTCATAAAATGCTGATAATTAAATAACCATTTTGATTTCTTAATACTTTTCATTGTTGAGTAAGAGCCTGTGAAAAATAAGCCATAGTGATAGTGTTTCCATTTCAATTCATGTTTCAAACCTGCGATTTTTAACAGTGACTAATAAGCGCAATAAACTCCAACCAAACTCAGAGATATAATTTTCTTCAAATAAATTGGTGAAAACAATATAGTATGCATAATGCAATCTCTATGGAAGGATTAATTACTTTCATTTCAATTCTTGTTTGAAACCTACGATTTTCAAAAGTGACTAATAAGCGCAATAAACTCCAACGAGACTCAGCGATATAATTTTCTTCAAATAAATTGACGGAATAATGTTATTTTTATGGAAGATTTAATTGTTCGTTTTTAATTAATATCGGGACAACCTCTGGGCTTAGAAATTCGAAATATGGACTAAATTTTATGTGGGGCTATTTCAAGACTACCCATAAAATTTCATCAAATTTGGTTCGGCTTTTCTCCCGTGATAATGAGACAAACACACAGATAGACAAAAAGACAGACAGACAGATTTTCAATTTTATTTATATAAATATAGTAAATTCAAGGGATGGCCACAACAGAATGTCTTATCTTGTCAAAGAGAGGGAAACAAACTTTTTCTAATAAATTTTATGTTGTATAATAATGTACGCTGGTTGACGTCAAAAGCAGTTTTCTCAACTGAAAGTTATCTCAGTTAGATTCCGACCCAACTTCGTGTTTCCGCCCATTATATCGGCGTAGGGAGGGTTCTGTAAGAGTATCCATTCCTGCATTTTATCCACTTCGGTAGAAAAATTAAAAATCCGGCCCTGTTAAGTTCCACCCAGTAATTGATACTATAAGTGTGCAAAGATTCAGCCTTCTAGGTTATCGGAGGGGCTTCTGGAAGGTCTAAGAGGACTTTTCGAAAAAAAAATACCATCCCGGGGGGATAAATTGAAAAGCTAGCTATGTCCTATATTTGATACTATAATCGTACATATAATCATACATAATCGTACTATAATCGTACATATATTGTTGAACTATAATCTTACTATATTTGATACTATAATCGTACTATAATCGTACATATATTATTAAACACAGAGGGCCTCTGGAGAGCCTGAAAATACTTTTGTAAACATCTATTTTATCTACCCCCCAGAGTGGTGAAAATAGAAATTCCGGCACAGCTAGGTTTTTCATCGTAGTCGGTACTATAACTGTACAAAGATTCTGCCTTCTAGGTCAGATAAAGGTATTGAGGATCTGGAAATACTTTTCGCACGCGTAATCTGTAGAATTTCCCGAAATCTAATGTAGCTGACATGCATCTAGTGTATAGAGGTGCCAATGGAAATGGATGGACTTTTGTGAGATTATTGGTAATATCTTACGGCATATCTTCCGTTTCTATTGGCAGGCTCATACACTAGGTGCATGTCAATTAATGACTACTGTACAGAACTGAACAGTGTCGGTTTTCGATCCCCCCCCCCCTATAATGGAGGAGATGGAGGAGGGGTGAAATGTCTATCCAGATCCTCAAGACCCTTCGCTCACCTAGAAGGTTGAAGCTATTCACACTTATAATATCGGCTATGGTAAAAATCTAATGACGGTGGAATTTTGATTTTCGACACCGTCCTTGAGATAGATACAATAGAAGTTTAATTAAGTATTTACAGGCAGTCCAAAAGCCCTTTGTGTTCCAGGAGGCTGAATATATGTGCGATTAAAGTATCAAATATAGGGCACAACTTAATGGAGTCACAATTTATACCCCGGGGGTGGATGATTTTTTTCAAAAAGTCCTCTCACACCTTCTAAAAGCACGTCCGATGATTTTAGAAGGTCTAAGGAGGAAAAGAAGACCGAACTTTGCACACTTTTAGTACCGACTACTGGATCGAGTCTAACTGAGACGGATTTTTAATTTTCTAGTTTCGTTATAGTTTTTTAATTACGTTATATTTTAGCAGGATGAGTTCCTTAGCAACCGAATGTATTGATCCCGATTGTGCATCTAAACACCATCGGAAAGATCGAAATATTCTCCTTCAAACAAATTTCAAACAGAATCCATACGATTTATAGACAAATTTTCGTGTATTTAAAAAACATATATTATATTCGTCTGTTCTAATCATCTCCGATGACGGCCATTCCAAAGTTTATGTTTTAGCACAAGCTACTTTAAACATTAACATTGTTCAAAAGCAAAAAATAATTTTGTGAACCCTTTCGTTCATTAATTATACATTTTTAAGCGAGCGAACTCTTAAAAGTTTTTTATATTTTTTTTTAGTGGGGACCGTTTCACGATTGAAATTTTTCTACCTACTAAATGCCAAGGAAGATAAGGGGAGTTTTGCATGCGCATAATGGATGTGCACGTTCTGATGTGTGATCATAGATCTCCGGCGATTTGGAGAATTTTGTGTGTGGTTTGAATGATTTTAGTTTTCTAGTTACGTTATAGTTTTTTAATTACGTTATATTTTAGCAGGATGAGTTCTTTAGCAACCGAATGTATTGGTCCCGATTGTGCATCTTAACACCATCGGAAAGATCGAAATATTCTCCTTCAAACAAATTTCAAACAGAATCCATACGATTAATAGACAAATTTTCGTGTATTTAAAAACATATATTATATTCGTCTGTTCTAATCATCTCCGATGACGGCCATTCCAAAGTTTATATTTTAGCACAAGCTACTTTAAACATTAACATTGTTCAAAAGCAAAAAAAAAAAATGTGAACCCTTTCGTTCATTAATTATACATTTTTAAGCGAGCGAACTCTTAAAAGTTTTTTTTTTCTTTAGTGGGGACCGTTTCACGATTAAAATTTTTCTACCTACTAAATGCCAAGGAGGATAAGGAGAATTTTTGCATGCGCATAATGGATGTGCACGTTCTGATGTGTGATCATAGATCTCGGACGATTTGGAGAATTTTGTGTGTGGCTAGAATGATTTTAGTTCAAAACACGCGATTTGGAAATTGAGTATGGCGTTATCAGTATCATGAATGAGTATGGTGTTATCAGTATGGTGTTATCAGTATCATAAATGAGTGTGGTGCTATTAGTAGTTATTTAAGTAGCGGGAAATTATTTAGGAACCGGACAATTGGAAATATAAAAATTACGTTGTTTGCGTCAAACATGGACACTGTATAAATAAGTATAATTGTGCCGAGCTTGTTGAAATTAAGATTAAAATTGTCTTCGTAAATACATTTTATCGTTGAACGTAGAGTCCTCACAATTGACAGATTTCGATTTTGTGATTTGGAGGGGGTATCATGCAAATTGCGCCGAATTTTATATAACTGTCTTTCTTTACCCTGGCAACATCGAGTACATTTTCTAGTGTTGGATAAATAATTATTTCATCCGTAATTTTCAATTTTTCATTCTGAAACGAATGACATAAAATTTAGAACACTAACTTAAACCGTTCTCGAGATATCGCACGTTATTTTCCAAATAAATATATATATAATTACATAAAAATAAACTGTAGTGAGTATAATCGAATATGTAACCCTTGATGATAAATTTGGCGACCTTGATGATGAATTTGCTGAAATATTGCCAACTTGCAGACTATTTAATGTGTTGCCAAATTGATGAAAATGTCTCCAAATTTGTAAAATTAATTCCAAATTGATGAGTAAACAATTAAGATTTTTAGTATAATAGAGTACATTGCTTAGCAGATATTAGAAATATTTTCAATTGTTAAGTAACCTTTTAATGAAATATAAGTTACTTTGGTAATTCTAAATAATGTTACATGTTGTCATCTAGAAAAGCGCTACCTTTCAACGTTTAAAACATTGTTCGGTGGATCTTGCTCATCATTATTTCACATTGCTAAGTACATGCATTATGTAGGGAACGTGATATGCTGCTCACATGTGATTTTTTTTAAAGTATCCTCTAACAGAAAAAATATAAAAATATATTTTCATGAAGCAGCAAATAAGATGTAATAAATTTATATGAAAATACTTGGCAATATTAATGACTGAAATGTCAAATATATGGACAGACTCTTTTACAAATACAATGACAGTCATAGTTATATATATTTTTCTATACATTTTGATATATATTATCAGAATGTCGCAAAAGAATCCCGAGATAACCCCCTCGAAATGAAAATAATAATGACGGTTCACAGTCTTCTTGGATTCATTAAGAAGCTTTGATTTTACCCATGGGGAAATTTAGAATGCTGGTACTACGACAAATTCTACGAAGAAATAATAATGAAATATCCATCTGTATATACCTATACATATGTATGAAGCACAATGGGGAAGTCTGTTCAGAACTCATCTTGCAGTTCTTCCTTCAAATTATTTGCCTTGGAAAAAAGGCCAGGCAGAAATACCTTTCTTGCTGAATTCCTTCTATCGGTTTCCCACTTATGCTTAGAGACCTTTCTGGAGCTTCTTTTTATGGTCTAATCTTACGTGAAAAGATTCAAGAGGGAAGAGCAAAAGAAATAAAAAGAGAGTACCTCATAAGATGGTACTTACGATTTCGAGGGCTTAAGCCTTTATGTGAGTGAGTATGTAACTCAGACTTATAGAGAACAAGAGTTAAGATATGCTGACGGAATGACTGCATATTTTTGTTTCTGTTGCGAACTAAGTAATGAAAAAGGTAATATATGCGCGAACTCATGTATTTTAAATATCTGACAGTAATAATTTCATCCATGTTTGAAAATATAAGTAACATTAAATAATATATATATATATATATATATATATATATATATATAATTAAAAAGTTTGAAAATCCAATGAAAGAAAAGTGAGAAGCTGTAACTCGAAAAACTTAACTTTCTAACAAGCTTACAAAAAAAAGTATAAATCGGCAAATCTTCAAGCAAATGGAAAAAAAATACAAATTTTGAATCATCAAGTCAAAGAAAATCATAAAAAATCAATGGTATGGGATCGATAAAAGAAAAACAGACGAAATCCAAGCACAAATGCTATAGACGTGGACAAGGTCTAAGCCTAAATCAAGGATTTGTTCACTTCTTCAAGACGCTTTCTCAAGTTCAAGTGTTTTGTAGAAGCAAACACAAAAATGCATGTTTCTGAAGAAATAGATAGATTATATCTATAAACTATTTCTCCTTGGACAACATACATAAAGCAGAAAAAACAAAAGGAGAAAAGGGTACTTGGAATCTAACTCAACAAATACACGAACCTGTCGATCTCGGGAATCCAGAATGAAGAGACCAGTGTTGTCATTCACAAAGGAAAAAGGTATGATCTACCGCTGCCATTCGTAAGAAATAAATAACAGTAATGCGAAAAGACAAGTATAAGAGATAATATACAATCAAAAGGGGCAATAATAGAAAGACTAATGTGTAAGTGGATGCAAAAATAAAATATAATTAAAACAAGAGTATGGAGATGTCAGCCTAATATATAAAACACAATGAATAGAATTCATGAAAATCCAGCTAATTTAAATGTTTTAACTATACCATTTACAAAATGAGAAGAATATTAATATAAATTGCTGGTAATTTTTAGATTATCCATATGTATAGCATGAAATTTTTTATCAGATAATCTATAAATTCTAAAAAGCTGATTAAATATATTATTTCTAAACAATAGAATCAAGTTGCAGGAATTAAATGGTAAGATTTTATTAATATTAAAATTAAAAAGTCTTTTTTATCATATAAATTAGTAACAATTCTATTAGAAGGGTCAATAATAAGGTTTAAATCTAAAAAATTAATATTTTTCCTAATAGTAGCTTCACTAGGAATTAATTCCAAATTGTCAGGATAGAAATCTGTATCCATGACACAATTTTCTGTATATATTAAGCAAATCAGAGCACCAACATGTCTGTATAATGTATAATCTATTGATGTAAAAGACTGTGTTCATAATGATAAATATATAAATTAGCTAACATACTGCTACTGCAGCCACCCTGTGGAACTCCTGAGGCTAGTAAGTATAATTTATTTCCTTGAAAAATATAATTGTTGAAAATAACAAAGTGAAGAAGTTTAGGAAAATTTATAAAACTGGTTTAAGTTAAAAGATTAGTAATATAAGCATTGTACAGAGCTAAAATTACATCATGAGGGTCTGAGATCTTGATATTATTAAAAAGATCTTTCAAATCAAAAGTTTAAAATCCTATTAGTTTTTTAAGTGATGTTAATCTATTCTTTAATTCTTTACTATTATTTAGAATAAGGTAATTATTGCTAGACTGACGTAAACTATCATTTATTTGATTTAAAGAATTTAGTAGTAATTTACTCGCAGTAGTAGAGTAAGAATTATGCCCGCTAGTTACTGTTTTAAATTTAATAGGATTTTTGTGAAATTTTGGAATAAGCACACTATATGGAAATTTAAAAAATTCATATTTAATATTTAAATCACTATACATATTGATAATTTTCAATTTGATACTATTAATGGAATGTAAATCAAGTTTAAAAACACTATATTTTTTTAAATAATCCAACAGAAATTGTATATAAATTTTTTTTACAGATAATAGCATAATTATTAGAGGCTTTATCATCATAGATGTTAACAAAAGATGTTTGTAAATCATTAATGGAGGGTTTAATATTATCAATACTATATATGGATCCAGACAATTTAATACTACTAATAGCATTTTTAATAGATTCTAATAAAGCAAATTTCCACATATTAAATGCCTCTAAAGGCATAGTATAGTCAGAAACCAATTTAAATATATATTTATCAAGATCAAGATTAATTGATTTTAAAACTTTAAAAAAATTATTACAAGAGGGTAACCTGAATTTAGTGCCTAAAGACATAATGGTTCTTAACGAATTGCCTTTAATTATACCCAAGTCTCCTGTAACTATATGCCCCAGGTCTGGATTTAGAAATTTAGCATAATCTTTTACTTTACAATTACTTTCATTATCTAAAATTGACTGAGAATTCTGATCTATAGAGAAAGTTTTTGAAATTTGATTATAATTAAATATTGATCTACCAATAGGCTTGTTGTATTTAAAAGTATTTGATGCACTCAAATCTCCAATAGGCATTAAATGATTAAAGTTGTTAAAAATATGACCTAAATTTATAGAATTATAAATGGGATGCTTGAAAGAGATTACACAATATGAATTAGTTGACATATTATTAAGATGATATTGATTAAGTTTTAAATTAAAATACTTTGATCTTGTAATAAGCACATCATAGAAAATATGATTAAAATGTTCATTAGTAAGATTTAATTTTAAGAAAATTGCATAAACATTATCTAAATGTTTTTTCTTTACCGCAAAAACCCAGGATTTTATTAATTTCTATTGAAAAATGCTATTAAATTTATTATGTAAACAAATTATCTCAGCTTTATAATCATTTAGAAAGGAATTTTCTTTGCCCCATTTAAATCTTTTAAATTTGACTGATTTATTATTATTTAAAAGGGGTTTAAAAAAACTAATTAAAAATAGAGTATTTATTATCTACAAAATTATTTTTCACAATGTTACCATTAAGATATATTTGATTTAATCCATATGGGAAAAGAGTACAATTTGATTTTATATAGTAGTTTTCAAAATAAATCATATCTGCTGTATTTGTTTTTATATCCAATATATTTATTTTGATATTTTCAAAACCGTGTTTAGCAAAGTGTTTACATTCAATTTTATTGGAAGTAGGAAGGAAATTATTATTGATGATATATTTTTTACGTGATCTCTATGAACATTCACACGTAGGTGAATGGGATTGCTAGTTTGTCCGATATATGATAGAATACAAATATTACAAGATAATCGATAGATGCAATTAAAAACTTTACAGAAAGGCAGATGGCTATCAAGGTTCGTAATTTGAGTTTTCGAAGCAGATGGGTAGGTTTTGCAATTTTTATTCTTACAATTATTGAAATTATAATTTTTAGTGGGGTAATTATTATATTCAAAACTATCCATAGCACAATGTTGGTAATTTGATATCGGTCTAAACAATTCCCAACATAAATTGAAAATACCAGGCAATATCTATCAACTTATATAATAAAAGTATAAATATGTTGCCAGTCACTAAATCATAAGTAGTGTAATTCATAAAATTACTAGTATGACAATAAAACATAGAGGGAATAATTATAGAAATAAAATAAAATAATTGCTTATATATAATTATAAACAGCTAAGTCCATGTAAAACCTAAAGAATAACAGGAGGAAATTACAAAATATTCGAAAAGATAATATTATAGATGCATTAGTTTTAAACTAGATTATATAAAAAACACAAAGTATAAAATAATACAAAAGTGTAAAAATTGGATTCACTTAAAATCCATTCCAAATAAGTAATAAAATAAAGATTGTACTGAAAAGTACAGTGGAAATAGCTTCAATAATTCATCAATACAAAATATTAAACGCAAATAAACAATTTCCCCCCACAAAAAATAATAAAAAGCAATAAAAGTAAGAAGAATTAACAATAGCTGTCAGCTCTAGATAACACCCAAAATGTAAATTATTAGTTAATATAAGAATATAAGCAATATACTAATAAAAAAAAAGAAATTAACTAAAAATAATCAGTATGGAGAAGTACAAATTATAATACATATTATAATATTATAAAAGTATTATAAAAATATAAGCATAGACAAAATAGCCGAGTAAAATATCAGGAGATTGTGAGTCGCAGAATTCCTCTAATAACATTGGACGAAAGTAAAATTAAAATATAACAAATTCTATTACTAAATTTAGCGCAAATGCAGCATAAATTTGAATAGACTGTAAAAAAAAAATTATAAATACCGTAGCATACTTAAAAAATTAAGGATACCTTGCAAATATGCAAATGAAAAAAATGAGTAAATAGAAATGACAATGCAAAATGCATTTAATTGCACAAATGCAGGCAATAAATAAAATGATTTCAATATATTATTTACATATATATATATATATATATATATATATATATATATATATATATATATATATATATATATATATATATATATATATATATATATATATATATATATATATATATATATATATATATATATATAATATATATATATATATATATATATATATATATAATATATATATATATATATATATATACGCATATATACATATATATACAGGGTTAGCAAGAAATAAGTTTAACACTTCAGAGGGCTCTAGAATGAGTTCTCTAGGTCCAAATGAGATAAAATTTGAAATATAGATAATTCAAATGATGCGCTTGACATTTATTAAATCAAAAATCTTAGTATCAACATTCACCTATAGATGGCGCTATAACACAAATGATATTTATTTGCATATATTGAAAATGTGAAACATTATTTGCGTTACAGCGCATACCTAGTAGCATTATTCTTTGTATAAAAAGAATGCGGATTCTGCACGAGCATTAGTTACTTCTCAGCAGATCATGCCAACGTTGCAAGAAAAAGCGCTACTGGTGAAATTGTTCTACCGGAACCATCAGAACCAGCGAGTAAATTTAGTAGTAATTTACTCGCAGTAGTAGAGTAAGAATTATGCCCGCTAGTTACTGTTTTAAATTTAATAGGATTTTTGTGAAATTTTGGAATAAGCACACTATATGGAAATTTAAAAAATTCATATTTAATATTTAAATCACTATACATATTGATAATTTTCAATTTGATACTATTAATGGAATGTAAATCAAGTTTAAAAACACTATATTTTTTTAAATAATCCAACAGAAATTGTATATAAAATTTTTTTACAGATAATAGCATAATTATTAGAGGCTTTATCATCATAGATGTTAACAAAAGATGTTTGTAAATCATTAATGGAGGGTTTAATATTATCAATACTATATATGGATCCAGACAATTTAATACTACTAATAGCATTTTTAATAGATTCTAATAAAGCAAATTTCCACATATTAAATGCCTCTAAAGGCATAGTATAGTCAGAAACCAATTTAAATATATATTTATCAAGATCAAGATTAATTGATTTTAAAACTTTAAAAAAATTATTACAAGAGGGTAACCTGAATTTAGTGCCTAAAGACATAATGGTTCTTAACGAATTGCCTTTAATTATACCCAAGTCTCCTGTAACTATATGCCCCAGGTCTGGATTTAGAAATTTAGCATAATCTTTTACTTTACAATTACTTTCATTATCTAAAATTGACTGAGAATTCTGATCTATAGAGAAAGTTTTTGAAATTTGATTATAATTAAATATTGATCTACCAATAGGCTTGTTGTATTTAAAAGTATTTGATGCACTCAAATCTCCAATAGGCATTAAATGATTAAAGTTGTTAAAAATATGACCTAAATTTATAGAATTATAAATGGGATGCTTGAAAGAGATTACACAATATGAATTAGTTGACATATTATTAAGATGATATTGATTAAGTTTTAAATTAAAATACTTTGATCTTGTAATAAGCACATCATAGAAAATATGATTAAAATGTTCATTAGTAAGATTTAATTTTAAGAAAATTGCATAAACATTATCTAAATGTTTTTTCTTTACCGTAAAAACCCAGGATTTTATTAATTTCTATTGAAAAATGCTATTAAATTTATTATGTAAACAAATTATCTCAGCTTTATGATCATTTAGAAAGGAATTTTCTTTGCCCCATTTAAATCTTTTAAATTTGACTGATTTATTATTATTTAAAAGGGGTTTAAAAAAACTAATTAAAAATAGAGTATTTATTATCTACAAAATTATTTTTCACAATGTTACCATTAAGATATATTTGATTTAATCCATATGGGAAAAGAGTACAATTTGATTTTATATAGTAGTTTTCAAAATAAATCATATCTGCTGTATTTGTTTTTATATCCAATATATGTATTTTGATATTTTCAAAACCGTGTTTAGCAAAGTGTTTACATTCAATTTTATTGGAAGTAGGAAGGAAATTATTATTGATGATATATTTTTTACGTGATCTCTATGAACATTCACACGTAGGTGAATGGGATTGCTAGTTTGTCCGATATATGATAGAATACAAATATTACAAGATAATCGATAGATGCAATTAAAAACTTTACAGAAAGGCAGATGGCTATCAAGGTTCGTAATTTGAGTTTTCGAAGCAGATGGGTAGGTTTTGCAATTTTTATTCTTACAATTATTGAAATTATAATTTTTAGTGGGGTAATTATTATATTCAAAACTATCCATAGCACAATGTTGGTAATTTGATATCGGTCTAAACAATTCCCAACATAAATTGAAAATACCAGGCAATATCTATCAACTTATATAATAAAAGTATAAATATGTTGCCAGTCACTAAATCATATAAGTAGTGTAATTCATAAAATTACTAGTATGACAATAAAACATAGAGGGAATAATTATAGAAATAAAATAAAATAATTGCTTATATATAATTATAAACAGCTAAGTCCATGTAAAACCTAAAGAATAACAGGAGGAAATTACAAAATATTCGAAAAGATAATATTATAGATACATTAGTTTTAAACTAGATTATATAAAAAACACAAAGTATAAAATAATACAAAAGTGTAAAAATTGGATTCACTTAAAATCCATTCCAAATAAGTAATAAAATAAAGATTGTACTGAAAAGTACAGTGGAAATAGCTTCAATAATTCATCAATACAAAATATTAAACGCAAATAAACAATTTCCCCCCACAAAAAATAATAAAAAGCAATAAAAGTAAGAAGAATTAACAATAGCTGTCAGCTCTAGATAACACCCAAAATGTAAATTATTAGTTAATATAAGAATATAAGCAATATACTAATAAAAAAAAAGAAATTAACTAAAAATAATCAGTATGGAGATGTACAAATTATAATACATATTATAATATTATAAAAGTATTATAAAAATATAAGCATAGACAAAATAGCCGAGTAAAATATCAGGAGATTGTGAGTCGCAGAATTCCTCTAATAACATTGGACGAAAGTAAAATTAAAATATAACAAATTCTATTACTAAATTTAGCGCAAATGCAGCATAAATTTGAATAGACTGTAAAAAAAAAATTATAAATACCGTAGCATACTTAAAAAATTAAGGATACCTTGCAAATATGCAAATGAAAAAAATGAGTAAATAGAAATGACAATGCAAAATGCATTTAATTGCACAAATGCAGGCAATAAATAAAATGATTTCACACAAATGCAGGCAATAAATAAAATGATTTCAATATATTATTTACACACATATATATATATATATATATATATATATATATATATATATATATATATATATATATATATATATATATATATATATATATATATATATATATATATATATATATATATATATATATATATATATATATATATATATATATATATATATATATATATATATATATATATATATATATATATATATATATATATATATATATATATATATATATATATATATATATATATATATATATATATATATATATATATATATATATATATATATATATATATATATATATATATATATATATATATATATATATATATATATATATATATATATATATATATATATATATATATATATATATATATATATATATATATATATATATATATATATATATATATATATATATATATATATATATATATATATATATATATATATATATATATATATATATATATATATATATATATATATATATACGCATATATACATATATATACAGGGTTAGCAAGAAATAAGTTTAACACTTCAGAGGGCTCTAGAATGAGTTCTCTAGGTCCAAATGAGATAAAATTTGAAATATAGATAATTCAAATGATGCGCTTGACATTTATTAAATCAAAAATCTTAGTATCAACATTCACCTATAGATGGCGCTATAACACAAATGATATTTATTTGCATATATTGAAAATGTGAAACATTATTTGCGTTACAGCGCATACCTAGTAGCATTATTCTTTGTATAAAAAGAATGCGGATTCTGCACGAGCATTAGTTACTTCTCAGCAGATCATGCCAACGTTGCAAGAAAAAGCGCTACTGGTGAAATTGTTCTACCGGAACCATCAGAACTCCGTTGCAGCTGTAAAAGAATTCCGTCGTATGAAGCAGATACTGCGAAGAGGTCCAATGTCTCCATGTGACCTACGCAAGATGATAAAGAAATATGAAACAACTGGGCAACTTGGCATTCTTCCAGGTAGAGGACGAAAGCCAATCCAGTCTTTTAGCGTCGAAAATGCGGCTACTGCGGGTCGTTGAAGCCAGAAGTCATTCGCCGCATGGTAGTGTGAGTGTACCAGGTGTTTCCCGTGTAATGGATATGCCGTATTCCACTGTACGAAAAATCTTACGGCGGAATTTTGAATTTTTATCCCTACAAAATCAAGCCTGTGCACCTTTTGCATAACGGAGACTCAGAGGTTCGCAAAACATTTGCACTTCAGTTCCTTGCTCGAATGGTGGTTGACGTCAGCTGGCCATGGAACATCTTGTGGACTGGCGAAGCCCACTTTTGCCTCAATGGGCAAGTTAACATCCACAATTGTCAAATTTGGGCAGCAAGCGAAACCCCTCACGCTATCTAGGAACAACCCTTGCATCCTGAAAAAGTGACTGTATGGTGTGGTTTTACGGCTACCTTTATCATTGGGCCGTATTTTTTTGAAAAGGTAACTGCAACTGGAATCAAAACCTGTTCCGTCACAGGACTACGGTACCGTGATATGCTGAGGGATTTTGCAATCCCACAACTTCCACAGCGTAGATGCCTTCAGGACATCATTTTCATGCAGGATGACGCATCTCCTCACATTGAGCGTAATGTAAAGCAATTGCAAACAGAGCATTTCACAGCTGAACGGGTGATCAGCCGGCATTTTCCAACAGCATAGCCTCCTCGTTCGCCGGATATCTCCCCCTGCGACTTTTGGTTGTGGGGTTTCCTCAGGGATAATATCTTCCGTAAAAGGCCAGCATCTGTGCCAGATCTAAAGGACAGAATTCGACGCCATGTTCTTGATATTCCGGCAGACTCACTCCGGTCACCTGTGGAAAATATGGTTCTGCGATTAGAGCACATTGTTGAATATGAAGGGGGACATATTGAGCAGTTTTAATGCTACGTTTTTAATATTATTTAACATTTATAAAGCCTTTTAAATGCTGTTATGTGTATTACAGCGCCACCTCTCAGCGGACTTTTGTGCGAAAATTTTTGATTTAATAAATGTCAAGCACATCATTTGAATTATCTGTATTTCAAATTTTATCTTATTTGGACCAGTAGAACGCATTCTGGAGCCATCTGAAGTGGGGAACTTATTTCTTGCTAACCCTGTACATACCCTCTTTTGCAGATAAAACGAAACAACATGAAGAAAGTGTTTTTATTGAAATTAAATATGCGTATAGCTCATACATAGGTAATGAAACGACTACAAAATCAAGGCCGCAGGACCCATCAATGGTTAGCAATTGCACATTAAATTTTGAAATCAGTAAATGGTGAAATCCACTTGGCGGCAATGCATGATTGTATACGTCTAGGTAAGGAGAGATAAAGTTTCACAATGTTATCTTGCAATACATTCTGGCAAACATTTCTCAATTGTTGTTCCAGATCTACTACATTTCCGGATGCCAGAATCTGGCGGTCTAGCATGTCCCATACATGCGCGATTGACGAAAGGTCTGGTGAACTTGCTGGCCGAGGAACAGTATCAACAGCACGTAGATAGTCCAGAGATATGCGAGCCGTATGTGGCGGGGCATTATCTTGTTGGAAAATTGCCCCAGAATGAGGTGCCTTGAAGGGTAACGCAAACGGACACAGGAGTTCAATCCATATCGTTGAACTGTTAGAGTTGTACGCAGGATGACTAGGAGCGACCCGCTGTCGTAAGAGATAGCACACCACACCAGGGGTAATGGGCTGATTGGGACCGCTGGCCCTGGCACCTCCATCCACGTACCCGATGGTCATCTGCTGAAAGACTGAAGCGTGATTCATCGCTAAACACTATGCGATGCCAGTCTGTTGGCAGCCATGATGCTCTGCTATAACACGACTCGAAACGACTCTGTCGATGTTGTGGGTTATGGGAAGACGTCTGAAAGGCTGCCTTGAGAGTAACCCAACCTCAGCCATGCACCGTGAGATGTTGGAAGATGCCACGCGTGGTATATATCACCAAATATAAATAAGATACGTTCTTTCTCAATATACAATTATATTAAGGATATTTTTCTCCATTTGGATATTTTTCTCCATTCCCAAAATGCATTCATTTTAAAAATGGACTAAACTTGCAATACCGACCGCTCTAAACACTATTTAATGCAATCTTCATACTAAAAATTCGGTTTATGTTACTAGTTTTAGGTTTGCCAAAAGCTTTTGATTTATTTACATAATTTATCTAAACTTGAGTGCATTGGCATTAGAGAAATTACTAATATTTTACTTAGAAATTACTTGTTGCAAGTAATTCAATCTGTTACAAAATGAACATTCGCTTCAACTATCTGCTCAAGTGTTCCACGATGCTCAATCTTATGTTTGATTATTTTCTTGATATATATAAATTATATTTTCTATATTACGTCTTATGATTTTAACAATTCTGTCCAGTACAGAACTTGTAACATTTCAGTAAATAATGGCTTGGTCTCACATCTTCCAAGTCTTATTTATAATATCAAGTATTATTTGTAAATGTTATGTTATAATATTCTAATGCTACCTAAATAAATGTTATAATTTAAGAAGCTAAATAATGTAGTCAGTGACCAATAACTTACTTTTCAGATTAAGTAAGTTGACTCTCACTGTAAAGTTAAATTTGGGGAGTTATTCACGTAAAATTTTGCAGTTTGCGCTATATTCACGAGGTCTTAACGCAACTCTATAATGAGCATAACGAAAACTCTTAATTTAAATATATGATAATAAACCATTTATTAAACAAATGTTTTTCTACAGAGATTCTAAAATAACTTATCCTGACTGTACGAGCTTTTCATTTTGTGGATGAAAATATTCATATTTTTGCCAATTAAGTAAATTTTTCAAATCCTTTCTTTTAGGACTGGCTTAACCAAATTTGTATAACTTTAAAAACTGCAAATATAAGTGTGTTCATATTGATAGGAAAAAATATGTTCGATATATTAATGATATTTACATAAATTACTTCTGATTTTTTTTCTTCTGATGTTACGTTCTTGGTTGTGATCTTGCAGAACGACTTTATAAACACGTTGATCGTATTAGTAACAGATTAAAGAAACACGAGTTTCATTAGAACAAAATTATCTTCTATACCAAAAAATGTTTTAATTTTACTTTACTATAGTTTATTTTTTTCTCATAACAGATGCTTTTGTAGCCGTTGTTAAGAGAAGACACTGCATTTTGGTCTAAAGTGGAGTATAAAACGCTTAAATACGTTTTTTTGGCATGTCTTAAATATGCGCTTTTAACCCTTTGCAGAAGTGTGATACTTCCTAAATAATATCCTTTGCTATACCCTAAATAAAATCCTTTAATACGCCCGAAATACTTTCTTTGATACGCTCTAAATAAGCTCTTATGAAACGCCTTAAATAAGCTCCTTTTTTAGAGCGCCTTAGATAATAATTGTTTTTAATCCTATGATAGAAAACCAAAAGTCATTTATTTATCTTCTTTCCATCCAGTAGATACACGAGTTTTGCAACCCACCTAGTGGGAAAGGTGGTTAAGATAATACCTGATAAATTCTGCAGGAAAGGGGGGTAGTACACTAAGGATTACCCCTTCCTTTTCTGGGGAGATGCCATTTTCGATTCAAGAATTTATATTTTCCTTGAAACATCAATTTTTCTGGATCGACTGTAAATGAATCTAAGATGACGACTGGTATAGATTCAACATCAAATTTATAAGGAGATTAATAGGTTCCTTGAAGATTTCGCTGTCCCGTTCTAGATGTCACCTTCCGATTTTTTATGACTGTACGAAATGATGACTGTATGAAATAAGTCCACAAAAAAGTATAAAATGCTTAATAGCTCTGTAGAAAACGAAATGTACATACCTTATTGATACCATTAGGAGACTAATTCATAAGTATTTTGTTTGTGTTATTTTTTCCCAGCATATCGAATTTTGTCAAAAAATAGTAAAATAGTGCTGGTTGAGTCAGATAATTTTGCATATGTTTCATATTGCCCTATTTATATTTTACACATTATTGCCTCTTTATTACATTGTAAAACATTCTGCAACCGTTTCTCATTTTTGAAGATTTCGCTGTCCCGTTCTAGATGTCACCTTCCGTTTTTTTATGACTGTACGAAATGATGACTGTTCGAAATAAGTCCACAAAAAATTATAAAATGCTTAACAGCTCCGTAGAAAACGAAGTGCACATACCTTATTGATACCATTAGGAGGCTAATTCATAAATATTTTATTTGTGTTATTTTTTTCCCAGCATGTCGAATTTGGTCAAAAAATAGGAAAATAGTGCTGGTTGAGTCAGATAATTTTGCATATGTTTCATATTGCCCTATTTATATTTTATACATTATTGCCTCTTTATTACATTGTAAAACATTCTGCAACCGTTGCTCATTTTTCTCGGCTACTTTGTTGATAATTTCGGCAAATTGATAAGAACAGTCACATTTACAGGCATTTATGTGGTAATTACAGCTTCATTTCGGAAATATTAAGCTAGTTATTGTCTGCCGAAGCGTTGTCTCTGTATATATATATATATATATACAAAAATAACGCATATATATATATATATATATATATACAAAAATAACGCATATATATATATATATAATGTAAGAAGTATAATTACTTGCATATTTTAATTACCTGTGACTTATCCTTGATTTAAAGTTGTATGAAGAATAAAAGAGAAGAATAAAAACAAAATTAAATATAATAGACATAACGTTTGGCTTGAGAATAAATCCTTTATAAATAAAACAGGTATTAAACACTCCTCGTTCCCTGTTCCACATATAAGGTGAGCATTTGAAACCTGGTGATCATGTTGAGGAAGCCTTGATGTTATGTCGGCCTGTAGCTACACCCAATAATGAAATTAAAATTAAAATTAAACAAGAAAGAACTATCATGCATAAAGCATTGATTATGAAACACTTTCCAACTTCAATGCAATTTTATTTAAACATCTTTAAAATGCGATACATTCCTCGGTAATATTTTTTAAATTAACACAATACTACATTAATTTATTATATTTGAAAATTTCATCGAAAAAAATGAACTTCATTCAAATAACGGCATTGAAATATAAATTGCCTGGTTTAAATATCTCCTAAATGCGATACATTCCTCGGTAATATTTTTAAAATTATCATAATACTACAATATTTTATTATATTTGAAAACTTCATCGAAAACAAATGAAAATTATTCGAATCACGTCATAGAAATATAACACGCCTGGCTCTCTCTATAAAAGCAGCATTTCATACATAAACCTTTTCCATTCATTTCATTTATCACAATACTATAATAATTTATTTTATTTAAAAACTAAGACCATTGAGGTACAAGTAATTAAACTCTATGCTTAAAATTTCATCGAAAAAATCGTCTGCTTCTATGTGTAAAATGAATGAATATTTCATTCATATCAGCTATATTGCAGACTCTATGAGCTAAATAATTTTGCATTAAAGAAATGCAGCAAATCTTATACAACTCATTCTACATCTTTTGGTATTTACATTCTCCATAAGTGACAATTAGTCTTCGTTGTAGAGATAATCAAAGTTGGATGATCATTTAAACTCAAATATATTGTAATTGCGTTGTTTCAGTATGTAGGTGCACAGAATTCAAGCAAAAATAAAGCAGTTTTAAGACGGATACAACACTAAATATGCATTGAAAATAACTTTAAAAATCACGATTTTGACACAAGATGGATGCAATATTTTATTTTGAAGTGGGTCACGTGATCTCTTCATATAATGGTCAAGTGATCTCTTCATATAAAAAGTTTAATTAATATTTTAATTTCTATTTAAAATCTGCTAAATATATTTTGCTGAATTTTTTTTTATATATTTATGGGATAATTTGAATATTTTCTAAAACTTTCGAAGCAATTTGCGAATTTTAAATCCGCTTAAAAATGTTTGAAAAATTAGGTCCCATAGGGTTCATTGTATTTCATTTTTCAACCCTGGTTCAATTCAAAACTAATTCGGTGATATTATTCATTTATATTCCCATAGGTCCCACAGACAACATACTAAAATACTACAATTAAACATAAGTCATTTTTATGGCAGTTATCGTGCTAACGGTCAGAGAGACAGACAGGCAGAATGAACAAAGTCAAAACACTTTTCAACTATGTTGTAAAGTGTTAAAAAAAGTATATATTTATTATCATAAGGAACTTTACTCCCTATTATAGACAGCTGATTCCCCTGAAACTTGTATTAAAATGCTTGCAAATGTTTGAAAGTGTAGCTGAGACAATATATATTAACGTCTGTCAAAATTTAAAAGTAGTAATTTTAAAATATATTGAGAAAATGAGTGTGAAAAATAATTTTACATCATTGGAGAACAACATGAATTTACAGATGCGCATATTCAAGCAAAGTCGCAACAAGCTTTATAATTTAACCTCGTCGTTTAAGCTTTAAAACTCCTCACCGTGCTTTAATATGTAAAGAGTTTCTCAACTAAACACATATTTCAATAGTATTATATAATATTTACATCGAAAATAAATTGGATGCCAATGATGATAATTTATTACAAGGGGAAACCCCAATATTAATACGGTTCTTTTCTTTTTGCCCTCGCTCAGTGGCAGTTTGGCTTATTTATGATTGACTCCGTCGAAGCTGCAACAGTCCGTGGATAGATTTATGTAATAAATCTTTGTTATATACCTTTTGTGCAAGTAAATACAGGTGCTGACGGTGAGTGACATTAATCCTTTCTGCACATAATGAGATTTGAGTATTATCAGAAGTAGCACAGAATTTTAAGTTGGACATGTAGCATTCTAATAAATCAGGTGTTTATTTATTATTAAGTAGAAAGACAAAGTGATATAGATCTTACATTTTTGTTATTTGTTAAATAGTCCAAATTGTAGGTAATATGAACTTACTTGCTAACTATGTGTGTGAGTATATATATATATATATATATATATATATAAGAAGAAATAATAAAAATAATTAAATCAAGTAATCTGGAAATATTAACATCACCATAGAAGCAAAACCACGGCCATATTGCCGGTAATAGAAAAGATCAGCACCGGCCCAAATTCGAAGATTAAAAAGAATAAATTCAACTTCAGGTCTGAGTATTTAATTCTCATTAACCCAAACAAATGCCTGTTTCAGTTTGGACAATAGGACATTACTGTAAATGTCCAAACACTGACTACAGGCACCAAGAGATGAAAAAATGAAGAAAGATTAGGAAAATTAGGTCAGACCAGAAGTGCTCATTTTGAGGATTTATGCATCCACCTTGCTTATAACAGCATTCGTCAGTCCAAATTACGTTTTTCAGGAAAGAGGGATTTGCATCTTCCTGATTTAGAGCCCAATTACAAAAATCTAGCCGACGTTGATAATCTGTTGTCTCTTGTCCTTGCAGACAATGAATGTTAAATGGATGCCATTTATTCAGTCTCAGTATTCTCCACGCTGTTGCACGTGGTACGTTCATTTCTGAAGCAGCGGTACTAACATCATTATGTGGATGACTGCAGAAGAAAGCCAAAATATCAATTTCTGCATCAGTTGAGTGAAGTCTGGTCCTACCTGGCCCACCTACACGATGTACGCTTCCTCTTTCACGCACTCGTTGCACCAATTGGGAAATAAATCTAACAGATGGGTGCTGAGAATTGGGAAATGTACATTGATATTCCCCTGCAGTTTCGTTAACATTGCGATTGCATAAACTGCACAGCATAAGCATTTCAAAAAGTTCTTCATTGCTGTACAGCGAAATACTGCCGGTACAGACTAAGTACACCCTCAAGATGTAGCAGAAATGTGAAATACTTAAGGGTCTCTCAGACTGCCTGGCTGTGCGCGCTACGCTTGCAGAAGCGAAGCGATTAATCAATGACAGAGCAAAAACAACCTTCTCATGTGATGATGCGTCTGTTGCGATTTGTAACACACCGATCAGAGGCAGATATTTGCATATGCATACATTTCTAAGCTGTTTTAATGTTCATTTTAATTGTGCCATCTCCAAGTTCTATTCTTTAATTAATCATGTAAAATTTTAAGATATTTTTCAGGAAGCATATTTTTAAAAATTTGTAAATAAATCTAAAGATAAGAGGCAGATATTCTTTGCCTATGATGCATTTCTGATTCGCGTTATTTGCACACTTGCTGTAAACATTTATACTTTAATTTCTCCTTAATCCCTCACCAACTTTGTTTAAACATATCTCTGGGACTTTTCATGATAAAATGCTGAAATTTTGTACATCGCCTTATTCTTGTAAGGGGGACATTTTGCTCATTGGAAATGTTTTTGTGCGGGGACTGTATAGAAATTTAAATTTTGTATTTCTTCAAATTTAATCCACTGAAAATTTTGATCGATTTCATAAAATTCTGTGCATTTTTACGCAATTTTTTAATTTATTATATAAGTTTAAAATCATTTGTTAAGGAATAAAAGCCGAGGTCAATGTTATATATATATATATATATATATATATAAAGTAATATGTATTATCACAATAATATATTTAAAATCATTGATTCTTCAACAACTATATCTAAAAAAATTATTGCATTTCATAAACTATTAAAATTCCCTTGCAACAATCTAAGATTCCCTTATATTGCTATGATCCCAAAATATCATAAAAACCCAATCTCTTTTAGATCTGTAACTATTGGACATAAATCCTATGCAACAGTTGCTAGTAAATCTCTATTGGTCATTCTTAATAAAATCTCTTCTATTATAACTGATAATTTAACTACTCATACTAGTAATAACAGTTATCAATTTATTCAAACGTTAGATATTATTAATATTTTGTGATTTAAAACTTATGATTTTAAGGACCTATTCAACAATATTGACATAAAAGATCTATATAAAGTAATGTGGGATTTGATTAAATCTTTCTATAATAGACAACATTTGAATATAGATCAATCTTACGTGCACCATCTTCTCAAGTGTGTTCTTTATAATAATTACTTGATGCAAGGCAATAAAATTTATATGAAAATTAAGGGGGTGCCTCAGGGTGGCTTTGCTAGTTGAGATCTGTGAAATCTGTATCTTCACTTCTACGAGTCACAGTTTATAAACTCTGCATATACTTTCTACAGATATATTGATGATGTCATTCTTATTAAAATAGCTTCATCATCAACTGATATTGATTTCGATTTTTATTCCCCAAATTTTTCACTTATATCAAATGAAAGCAACATCTCATCACGTGTTAAGTTCTTAGATTTAACTCTCTCTCTCTCTCTTGATAATAAATATTAATTTTTGTCAAACATTTTTGACAAAAGTAAGGGTTTTCCATTTAAAATTCACAAGATAATCAATTTTAACTCATGTATGAGTAAACAGGTATACAAAAATATTTTAATTATTCAATTTTATAGGATGTTTAGGTTGTGTGAAAATACGCAATTTAGTAACCATCTAGCAGATTTAATAATATACTGAAGGCTAAATCCTATCCTGATAATTTTGTTAAACATCACTAGAGAAATTTTAAATTCAATTTATAATCTGTCAATTATAGTTTTAGTCAAATTTGAAATTGATATTATATACTTCTTATATTAAAATATTAAAAATATTCTTGGAGCTTTTAATTAACTTTGTGATAAGTTTTATATACATATTATATAACAATTATTTATTATTTAGTAAAATATTTAATTCTATGTTTCTTCATATCTCTAATTTTTGGAGTTGATATTTATCGATTTGGATATCAAATGTCAATTTAGTAACAATCTTCTTCAAGAGTATTTCCTAATATTCACAACAGATGGCGCAATCTAGAATTTTTTCGAGACATTTTCTGGTGCTAGATCACAGATATATTCGACGTCATGAAAGAAGGTGATTATAGGTATGAATTTTGATTTCTGCTTACATCCTTATTGTTTGATAGGTAAATGACCTATATATCTGATATTTGTACTGTCATCCTTTTCTTTCTATTTATCCCTTATTATTTCCATTTTTGCTTATCTCTGGTAATGTGTCTGATCTTTTAGCGGTGTTTCAACCACGTGGCTGTGTCTCTGTGCGAAACACATTTGGAACCTCTGTAGATATAAAAATCCTTGAAAAGCTGCATCTACAGAGGTTCTATCTAAATTCACATATTCAATTTGCATCTTATCCTTGCAATTTGTTTTTTGTGGTCATTTTAATGTTTTGAGACTCCAGCTTTTGAAAATCCTTTGATGTTTGTGCTTAGTTAGTGTGTATCACTCTTGGACGTCAATTTATTCTCATGTATTATTAATTATATTACCTTATAGTTTAAAATGAAGATCAATTTGAATTCAATGGTATCATTGGATTCTTTTGTTAGATATCTTATTTCAAATCATCTTTTACATTATTAACCTCCTCAACGTTATTGAACCACGGTATGCCTCTATTTATGCTTTAAATTAGCATTACTAAATTTATTTTTATTATATATGTACAGGGTGTCCCAAAAACATTCACCTCGGCTTTTATTCCTAAAATATTGATCTTAGACATATATAAAAAATTACAAAGTTGCATAAAAAAAGGTACAGAATTTTATGAAATCGATAAAAATTTTCAGGGGATTAAATTTGAAGAAATACAAATTTAAATTTTCATACAGCCCCCGTACAAAATCATCTCCAATGAGTAAAATGTGTCCCATGCACTAATAAGGTGATGTACAAAATTTCACATTTTATCATAAAAAGTCCCACAGATATGTTTAAACAAAGTTGGTGAGGGATTAATCGCAAATTAAAATGTAAATGTTTACAGCAAGAGTGCAAATGACGCAATGCAGAAATGCATCATAGGCAAATAATATCTGCCTCTTATCTTCAGATTTATTTACAATTTTTCACAAATATGCTTTCTGAAAAATACCATAAAATTTTACATGATTAATTACAGAATAATACTTGGACATGACACATTCAAAATGAACATTAAAACAGTTTAGAAATGTATGCCAATATCTGCCTCTGATCTGTGTATCACACAATCGCATCATCACATGAGAAAGTTGTTTTTGCTCTGCCATTGATCAATCGCCTCGCTTACGCAATCGTAGCGCGTGCAGCCCAGCAGTCTGAGCGACCATTAAGTATCTCACATTTCTACTACATTTTGAGAGTGTAGTAGCTAGCCTGTAGCGACAGCAACAAAGAACTTTTTGAAATGCTTATGCCGTACAGTTTATGCCATCGCAATGCTAACGAAACTGTAGGGGAATATTAACGTACTTCTCCCAATTCTCGACATCCTTCTGGGAGATATTTTCCGATTGGTGAAACGAGTGCGTGAAACATGAACTAGGTAGGCGCTGACTTCATTCAACTGATGCAGAAATAAATATTTTGGCTTACTTTTGCTGTCATCCACATAGTAGTGTACGTACCGCTGCTTCAGAAATGAACGTACCACGTGCAACAGTGTGGAGAATACTGAGACGGAATAAATGCGCATCCGTTTAACATTCATGGTGTGCAAGAACAGGAGCCAACAGATTATCAACGTCGTTTAGATTTTTGTAATTGGGCTCTAAATCAGGAAAATGCAAATCCTTCTTTTCTGAAAAATGTAATTTGGATTGACGAATGCTGTTTTAAACAAGATGGAAGCATAAATCCTCAAAATGAGCACTTCTGGTCTGACACAAATCCATTCATGGTACGTGATATTCATCATCAGAAGCAATTTTCTGTGAAGTATGGTGTAGTATTTTCAGAAATCTTTTGCTTGGACCCATACTGTATGGTGGTACGTTGACGGGTGACAGACATGTTAATGAGATTCTGAATGCGGTTATTCCTGATTTTATGGATAAACAGAACTTCCACATGTATGGTTTCAACAGGACGGATCTCCAGCTTAGCATACTGCAGTTGTGAAACACTGGTTAAATAACGACTTTCCAGACAAATGGATTGGCTTGCAGGGGCCAGCCAATTTTCCCCCTCGATCACCTGATTTAATGCCTATGGATTTTTATTTGTGGGGTCGTTTACACACAGCTGTTTATCTGTCACCTCCCTTAAGTAAAGCATAGTTGCAACAACGCATTCAAGATGGTTGTCGTGAAATCACGGAACAATAACTTGATCGAGTGCACAGAAGTGTTATAAGGCGAATGCAGCGCTGTATTGGCTGTGGTGAGGTGAATTTTACACATAAATGCAATAAAACTTAAACACATAAATACATTAAAGATACTCACCAAATAGTTCCACCAGGCTCAAGCGCGTTAACGTATAGTGGGGTCCGATTGGACCAAAGTACATTGCGTTATGTTAAGATAATTAATCACTCCCTTTTTGTGGCCAACTAACACTTTATTTATAGAACACATGAAATCTCAATTTTAAACATTAATATACAAAAATACACAATTACAAATGAGTTCCCAATTTACCTAACTTGACCTCGAGGTGCACAGTTTATTTTGCATTAATTTGCATATTTATAAAATCCAAATTTGTAATTAATTACTTTTTGTTAAGAACACAATATGTATATTCAATTTTGCTAAAACTCCCATTTATCATAACCCTGCCCTTACACTATTGGATTACATCAGTTACTTAAACATTCATGTACACATTTTAAAATCAATATATAATTTCCATACCTTCATACATAGGACTCTCACTGGGTGCTGTAGCTGACCTCTGCACGTAGGAAAGGGTGGCACAATTAATTGAATGTTTATTAGTTCATTTATTCCGATGGTTCGTGGAAAACACTACCAGTCCGGGAAACACTAGGTTGCATATCATCAGGTCATAAGTTATTGCCAAGTATTATTTTGGAGATGGGCACACAGTCCACTTTCCTTCTCCTCCTCTTAAACGATGGCTTGTCCCAGCGGCTCTTGAGTGAGCATGCGTACAGGTTTTGCCAAATATATACGTTTTCGTAGAGATTCGTCTGCTGCTTAGGATCCCGGGATTGATGCTCCTCTATCACTCCATACACGCAGTGTTACAGTTACCACGGCTTAAATGCAGCTAAAGGAGCAAGGTCCTACACCGCGCCGTTTTAGTGGTAGAGCTGTGTTGCACTGCAACTAACAAAAACAAATGACGATGGGCATACTGCTCACTTTCCTTCTCCTCCTCTTAATGCGGCCTCGACCCAGCGGCTCTTGAGTGAGCATGCGTACAGGTCCTTGCCTAAAGAGTGGAGATCAGATACTTTATTTGTAGAGATTGACTGCTGCTTAGGAGCCCCGGATTGATGCTCCGCAAATATTCCGTACCACAGTATTTACGTAACCACGGCTTAAATGCAGCTAAAGGAGCAAAGGTCCTACACCGCGCCGTTTTGGTGGTAGAGCTGTGTGTACTGCAACCAATTGAAACATGACGACCTTCTTCCATTTACTGGTCGAACTGCCCGAAGAAAATGCGCCCTCGCGCTGAGTTAGGCTCGGCTCGTCTTGGCTACGAGTCGGCATCTATACCGGACTCACTACGTCGGCTCCTCGGCAAAGACATTTGCCGCCCGAGATAGGAACCGCGGATGCCGGGTCAGAGATGCATCAAAAACACATGCCGGATCGGGCTACACCGAAATACAAGTGCCCCGCACTTGGAGTGCTCTCTACTCGAGCTCAGAAAAGCAACTAACTATTTTTTTCATTTCTAAAACTTTCAAACTTTACAAACAAGGGGAACGACACAAAACAGGGAGGAAATCCCCCCAACTCTCATTCGCTGTTCCCAAACGCTATAAAAAAGGAGGAGGTCCAAAAATGCTTCACCATTGGTCTAGAAGCGACGCTCATTTTTTTATGCGTTCCACTAAAATACAAGAACCAGAGGGCATACAAAACCAGGGTGGTCCAAAATACCGGACACCGACGCGCGCCACACCTGACAGGGCTATAAATTTTCAAAGATTTGTAGCTCAACTTTGACATTTTGCTGCAATTAAATCTCTGAATATTTACAATCCATGTCAGTGCGCACACAACCCACCGGCGCCAAAAAATCCCAATTCCGTCTGTTCAAAGGCCTAGCTATAAACATAAATCACAAAACATAGTATACATTTCAATATATTTACACCATTCCCTTTTTTCCCAGGGTTATGTATCAAAATATGTGAAAATCTTGTCACATATTCTCACCCCCCTGAACAGAAAAGAAGTCAAGCTAGGTTTACAAAATACTATATAGTACACTGTACATCATCATTATTTGTTTACAGATTTTCCATCACTTTTTCTCAACAGTTCACAATTTTTTTTGTTTACAGTTCGCATCATATACATTTACACACAACAAGTCTATCTGATCTACATTTGTATAATTTCACAATTTTATACTCTACACATTTTCATTTACAACGCAATACGAGCACAACAAAACACTGTCAGTCCAGGCGTTTCCCCCCACTGTTTATCTCAAAACATATGTTCGTCGCCAGGCAACGGCGGAACTAGTTTTTCCCCCGAAGTGCTAGTAGAACCGGAAATCCAGTCGCCCAGCCTTTCTCTCTTCGCACACTGCATTCGATAGAAAAAAGTGCTGGTCATTTGCGCGCGCCCGTTCTCTCAATGTTTCACAAGCCCACAAGCAGGTAAGTAAATTTTGCATGTCTTTTTTTTTTGCATGTTCTACTGTTCACACTTACGCGAGTCATTTGATGTGGAAATGAATTTTGGCTGTCTAATTTTTACAAGTCAGTTCATTCTCTTTGTCATCTGACCTGCGTGCTACATTGGCGGGAAATCCAAATCGTCACATACACTGATACTGTGTTAACAACAATCCCTGATCTCTCTTTCACAATGTTATTATTACTTATTTTTAATCTAATTTTACGTCTATTTTCATGTGATTTGAATGTTTATTTTATGTTTTATTTCGGCGCATTTTTGCATGTATTCACGAGCTAACCCAATTTTTTTGAATAACCTCTATAGATTTACCTAGGACACCTTTTAAATTTTAATGTTTAGTACTTAAATTGAACGACCCGCGTTTTAAATACCTGTATTGGTTCACTACCATGAATCATGCTTCTAACGCAGCTATATGTTTTATTTATTTATTTATATTTTTATTCTTAATTTATCTTTTATTGTCATTCACTTATATTTATATTAAAATCTGTATATTGTTATTCCTCTGTGATTCTCTAATCTTGTACATATTTATTCATTTTTACTATGAGTTCATCACTTCGTATTAATGCATTTCTTTCATGCCTATTTGCTGGCCCCCCGCATGTAACGCTTCTCCCGCGCTGCAACGAATGACCTTGAATTTTCGCCTGCGTACTTTGCCTCGGAACCAGTTTTTCTTACCGAAAGAGTCGACCTTTTGCCAAGCACTGGCTTTTTCATACCAGCCCGCCGTCAGCTGTTTTTTTTTTTTTTTTTTTTTGTTAGCGGAGCTGCTCTTATTTTTTAAAGCTTTGTTTACAATATTCTCTATTTTTATTTTATTTGTTTATTTATTTTGATTATATCTCTTTCTTTGACTTGTAATCCTATCAAAATTTAACAAACATCTGTTGACATAATTTTAAAATATTTTTGCAGCGATATCAACGATCTGAACACCCTAATTTTCTGTCTGTCATCAAGTTTATTGTGATCATTAAAAAATATTTTGCAGCAATATCAACGATCTGAACACCCTAATTCAAATGCCTGTCATCAAGGCCGCCCGGTTTGTATATGGTGAAGTATTTATTTGTTTTTATTGTGATATATATATATATATGTCTTTTACTTTATTTACTTATTTTGATTACTGATTCTTTTTATTTTTTGTTATTTAAAATTTTACTTGCAAGTTAGTCCCCCCCCCCCTTTTTTTTTGAAGTTGCAACTGGCCGACTGCCATTCACTACTCTTATGTATATCATTATATCTGTGTATATCTGTTTTGGCTATATATTATCAGATTCATATAAATTTTTCAGCGATGCCTTCAGCCATATATGATGTCCAGATGGACGCAACTCTTACCTGACGCTTTTTGACAGAAAGGAAGTAGAAATACTGGTCGTATCTTTTTATCTTCCTCAATTTGTTATTGTTATCCTTCTCATTAGGATCTATTTATTTATTATTTTATTTATTGTTAATTCTACCCTGTATTTCAAGATTATATTTATTATTATTATTATTTTTATGTATTTGAAAATTTTGTTATTGTTATTGTTACCTGATTTGCCCCCCCCCCCCTTTTATTTTGACTGTACTCATCTTATTTTCTTACAACTGCCCTGCGAGTTCGTAGGATCGAATTTTCCTGCTCTTATCCCACATACAGATTACTTGACAATGTCCATTTTTTATAACGTAGACTAATTTTTATGTTGTTTGGGAGGGAAAAAACATTTATTTACTATTTTCTTTCACTTCAAAATTTTCCGAGTCTCCGTTTTATTTTGTTCTCAAATATTTTAATTTCCTGAAATCATCCTTGTATTACATATTATTTATACTTCAGATATCTACTATTTTTACGTCCACTGAATTATTTACTTTACTTATATTTTCTAAGATTAAATTTATTTATTTTACTTATATTTTCATATAAATTATTTATCTTTTATCATTGTCCGTTCATTTATTTAATATCTACTTGCATAAAAGGGACGGGAATCTAGAACTTTTTAATTTTGCTGTAATGCTATTGATATTTATTTATACGCTACTGATAAACCGTTGATAACTTTCATATTGTTCCGTTTTTTGTTTTTTTTGTTGCATAAATTAATGCTTTAATATTTCTATCCGCTGGACTTGCCTTCCTCCAGACAAATTTTCCCGAAGTTTTATTTTATTTTGCGATTTTGTTGACTACCGTGCATTTTGGATAACTATCATGCCTATCCTCACACTAATTCTTAAAATACTACACTTTTTTCCTCAATACTACAGTTTACACAATATACAATACATAATATACAATACACAATACATACAATACTAATCATATACTTTTGCTGCCCTATGTTTTGCACATATTGTGGCACTATGCTATTTGTAACACACTTGTGCTGTCTATTTACTTATTTATCACTTAATTTTGAAAGTTGCTCTATCTACATACTTTTTTATTATTATAATTATATTTATTTTCTTTACATTAACCAAAAATATCTATTTGTAGACTACCTTCCAATTAAATTTTACATTTACTGTTGACTACCAAAATTATTTCAGAATTCTTTCCAACTTAATTTCAAAAATATTGTAGGAAACTAAAATATTTTACACTACTATCTAAGTTAATTTTAAAATCATTGTAGACTGCTATACATATTGTAGAATACTTTTCAATTTATTTTAACTTTATTGTAGAATCGTAAACAATATTGCAGAATACCTTCAAAATATTTTATAACTATTGTAGAAAATTCAACAAAAATTTTTTTTTTTGCAGAATAGTATTTGAATTAAATTTTTAACATTATTGTAGAATATTACACATACTGTAAAACTTTTCCAATTTTTATTTTTAAATTCACTGGCTCTACACCTTGTGCTGCATTTATTTGCATACACTTACTATTTATTTCTGCTTTATAATATTTTATTTTTTCCACTTAATTTAGCAGACAATTTTAATTTTTTACTTTTTATATTATTTTATTTTACTTAACTAATCGCTGAACTTGCTAGTCCAAATTCTGTACATAATGAATCAGCTTAAGTTAATCCTTATTTTTTGTTGATCTAAATTTTGTAATTTTAAAATATTACAGAGAGTTATAGCATTACGCTTTTCACAACATGATTTAAATTTTCACACACATAATATCTTTTTTTACACAATATTTCCAAAGACGAAAACACACTCTTTACCACAGTTATTCATATACTTTGTACATCCTATCTCTGTATATATTTTTATACAGCATTTATTTTACTTAACTTCTATTTTTTTTTTTTTTATTTACTTGCGTTGATAATTTATTTAAGTACACCCCGTCTATCATTTACACACTAACAGTATATCTTTAAACACTCAACTTCAGTATCTTAAGTATTGGCCCGCAATTTTGGCTAAGCCTCCCACACAACAGTTAATCTAAAGCAAAAGCCCGTGGTTCGTTTCCGAACGACACGGCACCAAGTACGATTAGCGGTAGACTATGTGGTGAGGTGAATTTTACACATAAATGCAATAAAACTTAAACACATAAATACATTAAAGATACTCACCAAATAGTTCCACCAGGCTCAAGCGCGTTAACGTATAGTGGGGTCCGATTGGACCAAAGTACATTGCGTTATGTTAAGATAATTAATCACTCCCTTTTTGTGGCCAACTAACACTTTATTTATAGAACACATGAAATCTCAATTTTAAACATTAATATACAAAAATACACAATTACAAATGAGTTCCCAATTTACCTAACTTGACCTCGAGGTGCACAGTTTATTTTGCATTAATTTGCATATTTATAAAATCCAAATTTGTAATTAATTACTTTTTGTTAAGAACACAATATGTATATTCAATTTTGCTAAAACTCCCATTTATCATAACCCTGCCCTTACACTATTGGATTACATCAGTTACTTAAACATTCATGTACACATTTTAAAATCAATATATAATTTCCATACCTTCATACATAGGACTCTCACTGGGTGCTATAGCTGACCTCTGCACGTAGGAAAGGGTGGCACAATTAATTGAATGTTTATTAGTTCATTTATTCCGATGGTTCGTGGAAAACACTACCAGTCCGGGAAACACTAGGTTGCATATCATCAGGTCATAAGTTATTGCCAAGTATTATTTTGGAGATGGGCACACAGTCCACTTTCCTTCTCCTCCTCTTAAACGATGGCTTGTCCCAGCGGCTCTTGAGTGAGCATGCGTACAGGTTTTGCCAAATATATACGTTTTCGTAGAGATTCGTCTGCTGCTTAGGATCCCGGGATTGATGCTCCTCTATCACTCCATACACGCAGTGTTACAGTTACCACGGCTTAAATGCAGCTAAAGGAGCAAGGTCCTACACCGCGCCGTTTTAGTGGTAGAGCTGTGTTGCACTGCAACTAACAAAAACAAATGACGATGGGCATACTGCTCACTTTCCTTCTCCTCCTCTTAATGCGGCCTCGACCCAGCGGCTCTTGAGTGAGCATGCGTACAGGTCCTTGCCTAAAGAGTGGAGATCAGATACTTTATTTGTAGAGATTGACTGCTGCTTAGGAGCCCCGGATTGATGCTCCGCAAATATTCCGTACCACAGTATTTACGTAACCACGGCTTAAATGCAGCTAAAGGAGCAAAGGTCCTACACCGCGCCGTTTTGGTGGTAGAGCTGTGTGTACTGCAACCAATTGAAACATGACGACCTTCTTCCATTTACTGGTCGAACTGCCCGAAGAAAATGCGCCCTCGCGCTGAGTTAGGCTCGGCTCGTCTTGGCTACGAGTCGGCATCTATACCGGACTCACTACGTCGGCTCCTCGGCAAAGACATTTGCCGCCCGAGATAGGAACCGCGGATGCCGGGTCAGAGATGCATCAAAAACACATGCCGGATCGGGCTACACCGAAATACAAGTGCCCCGCACTTGGAGTGCTCTCTACTCGAGCTCAGAAAAGCAACTAACTATTTTTTTCATTTCTAAAACTTTCAAACTTTACAAACAAGGGGAACGACACAAAACAGGGAGGAAATCCCCCCAACTCTCATTCGCTGTTCCCAAACGCTATAAAAAAGGAGGAGGTCCAAAAATGCTTCACCATTGGTCTAGAAGCGACGCTCATTTTTTTATGCGTTCCACTAAAATACAAGAACCAGAGGGCATACAAAACCAGGGTGGTCCAAAATACCGGACACCGACGCGCGCCACACCTGACAGGGCTATAAATTTTCAAAGATTTGTAGCTCAACTTTGACATTTTGCTGCAATTAAATCTCTGAATATTTACAATCCATGTCAGTGCGCACACAACCCACCGGCGCCAAAAAAATCCCAATTCCGTCTGTGCAAAGGCCTAGCTATAAACATAAATCACAAAACATAGTATACATTTCAATATATTTACACCATTCCCTTTTTTCCCAGGGTTATGTATCAAAATATGTGAAAATCTTGTCACATTGGCATGGATGGAAAACATTTTGAACAAGCTTTGTAATCATTGTGTAAAGTTGTTAATTCTACACAGTGTAGATACTTTTGTACCAATAAATAACAAAATTAATATTTATTTATGCAATCATTGTTTTCTTTCGTATGACCCCTGAAACGCGATATGCCGACATGAGTTTTCCCCTCTGAGAACCCATGTCGATGCATCGAAAAGTGATTTAAGTCAGCATTTTTGTCTTTTTATATTTCTGGGACATTTTATGATAAAATGCTGAAATTTTGAACATCACCTTATTAGTTTATGAGACACATTTTACTCATTGGAAATATTTTTGTACGTTGGCCGTATAAGAATTTAAATTTTGTATTCCTTAAAATCTAATTCCCTTGAATATTTTAAACGATTTCATAAAATTCTGTACCTTTTTTACGCAACTTTGTAATTTATTATATATATCTTAGATCAATATTTAAGGAATAAAAGCCGAGGTCATTGTTTTTGGGGACACCCTGTATATATATATAATATATATATATATATATATATTGTAAGAAGTTTAATTACTTGTATATTTTATTTACCTTTGACTTATATTTTATTGCAAGTGGTATGATGAGCACATGTAAAATAAAATAAAATTGTAACAGCTTTAGGCTTGAGAATTATTCCTTTATAAGTAAAACAGGTACTAAATAGGTATTAAATACATCTATTCGGTATATAAGGTAAGCATTTGAAATATGGATCTCATGTTGAGAAAGCCTGGCAATAATATAAGACTGTAACTACACCCAATGATGAAATTTATATTTAATTTTTTTAATAAATCATATATGTAATACAGGTAGTAAACGCAGTGTTCCCTGCATTAATGTCATGGTGTAAGTGCATGAATAGTGTAATAGATGTAAAGATTCAATATGCACTGCTGGACAATTGCTAAGGACGGATGAAACTATCACCCATTGTAACCACAAAATGAAAAGAAGCAAAATGTGGGAAATTAGAATAAGTGCGGGATATAGTAAGAAGAGGTGTGCGTATGCAAATTTTTCATTTCCAAGCCTGTTCGTCACGTGATAGCACTGATAAAAGATTTAAAGGATTTGTGTGTGGACAGTTGTTGCAAGTGGAATTTTACGGGAAAGATTTAATTGACGAACTTGAAATTTTTGGTATGTCTTCCCGATATCATTTAGATGATTTTACGCTTAGTCGTATTATTGGAAAGATGGAAGAAGGACGAAAAATGACAGATGTTGCCAGGGAGTTCGACATTGCTCACAGCGTTGTTTGACGGCTGTGGCAAGCATTTAATGGATATTTAGATAATACTAGCCGAATACCCGTTGAAAATCAACGGTCCCATATTAATCAACAACCGAATAAGGTAAATTTTTAAATAATTCGCGTTTCTTATTTATTCGAAAAATCGAACATTTGGTTTTGAAGCACCCCCAAAAGTTGAAAATATCGGAAAACTGAAATTGCACATGATTCTCCTTCCAAACTATCTATCCGTACATCAAATTTGAAGTCTGTATCTCATTCGAAGCATGTTTTTTTCATCAATTCACCTTTCAAACGTTTTCCTCTGGAGCACCCCCTTAAACAAAATTTTTTGAAAAACTATATTCGTTTTGGGTCTTTTCATCAAATGATTAGTACATATATAAAATTTCAAGCCTCTATAAAATTTTAAAGGGGTCGTTTCTCATTTATTCGGAAAATCGAACGTTTTGGTGTGCGGCACCCCCTTAAGTAGTAAATATTGGAAATCTGAAATTGCATATTTTCTTCCTTTTGAACGGTTTATCCATATACCAAATTTTAAGTCCCTATCTAATCGCAAAGCATGCTTTCCTATCACTTCAGTTTTCGAACGTTTTGGTGTGGAGCACCCCCTCTAGAGAACTTTTTCGAAAAATTCGATTTTTCCAGGGGGTTTTATTGAACGACCGAGCAGTGTACCAAATTGTACGTCTCTATCTATTCGGGAAGTGCCTAAAAAAAGCGTCACAGACAGACGGACACTTGGCAATTAGTATATATAATATTTAAATGTATTAGATTATTGTGATGGATATTTGTTTATAACAATCACCGAAAGTTAAAAATTGGATTTTCAAACTTTAATCTTTTTAGCATTATCTTAAATTCTGACTTCATAAAATAAGTATTCAAATATTTTGACTTTCATTGAAATACATCTTTAACAATTAAATTTGAGTTTATTGCTGGCAATAGACTCACATCTTTTAGCATTGGATATAATAAGAATTTCTAGCAGAGTGATTGAAAATTTCAATTTTGTAAGAGTCAAGCAGATCCACACGTTCCTGTATATCGTATTCAGAGTAGCACTCTCCTTATTGTTTCATTGCAGTTCTCATAACTGTAAGTTCCTTACACCACTTTATTTCGTTGATTAGGTTGTATTTTTTTCATATGACTCTTAACAAATCGTTGCGTCATATTTTTGGAATAAGAAGCACTTTTTAATGCGTCACTAATAAATTTACCTTATTTCTATCTAACGTCTTATCGGGCGTCATTCTGCCTATACTCATTTTTTGATCCTTTCGGTTTTTATATCTTAGCAAAACATAATGTGACTTATGTATCACTTTCACCATTTATATTTGAAGCCAACATCTGTATACTCACTTAACTACACATATATTATATTTCTCAAATTACGTTCTTATAGGTGCATTTTGGATGCACTTAAGCTAATTGAATTTAAAAATACAGGGAAATGCCAATTAATCTACTTGGTTTTTGTTGACTCTACTACAATTTTACTCCATGCTTTTGAGTTTACATTTAATATTTCTTATTAATGGAAATATTCGAATTAATTCTAAATAAATACCGACATTTTCAGCCTCTAATTTGTAATACCCTGCCATAAATACCAAGAGGGAATATTTGTTTAAAATCTGGAGAATTCATAATATGCACTTATTATAAATTATAAAAATTTTCAATTCACTTTGCAATGTATCAGAAAACAAAATATTAAGATTCAATAAACTTAAATATATGTTGTTATTGATGAATAATTGACACAAGATAGATTTTATTAAATGAAAAAATATTTACATTTAGGACACATCCCATTATTGATTAAAATTTTTTCTAGATGTTTTATCCTATGGAAACATAAAAAAGTATTCAAACATATTCTAAAAGAAACAATGAGAATAACCTTGTACTTTTATAATGTTATGATAAACTGTGACAAAAAAATCGTAAATCGACATGCAAAGTTAGATAATTTTCCTTACACCCCAACAGAATTAAACAGACAGGAAAAGAAAAAATAATAATAAATAGGTAGATAAACAAAATTGCTATAAGTATTAAAATATTTTATAATTGGGACTTGTGGTATTTTAGAAAAAGAAATGATTAAAAAGCCGAAAAAAAATATTCAGAAAATACGTTTATTTTTGATACCTCTAGTTAGACTCTACTAAAAAAATTTAGCATAAAAAAAGCTGCAAGATAAAAAGTGCAATATCTCCTCAGAGAAAAAGTATAAAACGTTTCGATTACAGGAGGTCATCAGAAACAACAACAGTATAAAACATCTTGCATGAGAAAACCTATTTTCTTTAAGCTGTAGAAATATTATAAAGAAATTATATAAACAGTTATATCTTGTAAGAACCTTGTTAGCTGTAATTTCTCGTTATGTTTCCTTTCTGTATCTTTTTTTTAAAGATTTAACTATCTTGAGGATGTTATAATGTATAAAATATATTTGGCACTTAAGAGCAAGTATATTTCATACCCCAGGTTAGCCCAGGAGTGAAAGGGGGCGGGAGTAGTAATTACTCAAAATATATAATGTGTATGGTATATGTTCTATAGCGATGCCTCCTCACAGACAGGATGGGACTGATGTGTCGCTATAGTTTGTATGCATATGACAGTGGTTGTAAATGTCCATAAAAAAGAACTTGTAACAAATATCAAAGTGTAAAACTACAAATCTCTAGAAATGTATAGCCCGTGTCAGGTGTGGCTCACATCGTGACCCTGTCCAGGACCTCCCTGTTGCGAGAACCCCTCTGGTCTTCATTTTCTATTGCGACGTATATGAAATGAGCGTCACTTCGCAGGCCAGTAAAAATAGTCGAAATTGGACCGCAATTTTCACAGAAGTGAAACATCGAATGAGAAGACGAGGTGACTTCCACCCTAAATTTTTGTTCCCAGTTTCAAGAATCTGAAGGCACTCGTTTTTAAAAAGGAAAAATTAGACTCAATTCTGATTTTGTGAGAGTAGGTCTCCAAGTGTATCTGCACTTGTTTTCGAAGCCCGATCCGATATGCATTTTGATGCAGTTTTAGGGACGGTGCTCGCTGCTCCTCTTTAGCGGCAGCCAGATGCATACAGCACGGAACCAACGCCTTTTTTTATCCGTTGCGACAACGTGCACTCAGGTGTAGCTCGTAGTCCAGCGCAAAATTTCAGCCAACCAAGTTCATGGCTGCTCTAAGCCAAATCGAGCTAGGGCAGAGCCAGATCGAGAGTTGCCTTCATCGGACCGTGGCGGTCATAGGAACAGTGAGGACTTCGCCACTTTTTATACGCAGTATCACACAGCTCTGAAAATAGAAGGCGTAGTATGGGCTACCCTTTGGGACCCTTATACTGCATTTAAGCCGTCACAGCTTGGTGAACTGCAAGAACGGTACGCGACAGCAGTGTTGGTCTCACCTCACGACTGAGTCGACATGAGCTGAACGTTTGCGAGGTTCCAACCTTGGGCCACTGTGCAGCACGCGTCACCCTTCAGCTGAGTGCTACAACTGTCATCAGTACGGCATGTGTAAGGAATGCCGCCCTAAAGTTCATGCGGAATGCAACCCAATTGGCATCGGTCTGTGCCTAGTTCCCGGTTCTCCAGAAATCTCTGGGCCAAACCGAAAATTGGGAGGAAGAGAAGTTAGCGAACTGTGATCACCGATTCCGTGATAATCCGCGATGGTATCCAGAATTCAGCGACCTCTCCAACAAACCGTGCATCCTTACGAACTGTGATTTTAAATGATTAGCCGAGACCTCTTCATCAGGATCTGTGACAGATCAAATGTTGGAACACTAGGCTTCTCATCTGAGAGGAGGTATCGTAATATTTAAGTTCAATTGTATTGTAATGTGTTATTGTGTGTTAAGATAATCTAAGTGGTAGTACTAATTTAAGCTGTGGGGATTTTCCGCACTGCACTACTTGCACGTAAAATTAATGAGTAATTAATAGCAATATATTAATTATTCCGTACACACCGAGGTCAACCTTGATACATTTGTGTGTAATGTAACTGTGTTTATTATATTATTATTATTATCAATGTTGAATATTTTATGCGTTAATAAATGTGTTAGTAGCCACAAAATCGACTGGTTATTTTTGTGAAATGCAATGTACTTTGATCCTTTCGGATCCTACTATTGCTGTTATTGGTTTAACTGGGGGGAGAGGGACGCTATGGGTAAGTAGTAGTAGTGTATGTATGTAAATTTCACCCCACCACAGAGGATAAGAACAATATGTTTTTACACATTGCACATTAATTTAGTGAACATGGAACATTACACTGATAATATAAGCTTTCATTGCAAAATGAACAATGTAAGAGGCTATCAACAAATTTTATAATCTAACACTAGACGTTTGTCATGTAAAATGAATTTTAGAAATTGAGTTATTGGAAGAATATTAGATGGATTTACTGAAGAGGAATTTATATAAAGTTCACCTTGCAATTTAAAAGAAATTCTCAGTAGCTAGATATGCATTGAGAATGGATATATTGATGATGAACTCGCATTGCTAACGACACCCGTACACGCAAATGAGAAGATAACAATGGTAAAGCAGAAAATTCCATACAAAAACAATAGTTACTTTATAAGATACCGGAGGTCTTAAACATGGTAAAGAAATAATTTTGACCAAAATCGGTGTCCCAGTTGTCATAAGAAACTGAGTTACACATGACTCTTTGAAATTTACTCAACTAAGAAATTTTCAAAACAATGATTGCAGCAACGTTAAATATAGCATATGCAAGCATTATTCAACTACATTGAAAAGATAACTCTTATAGTATCGTAAAATTTAGTGGTGGTTGAAAATGTACGACTAGTTGGAAAGTTTGAAATATCATAACTTTTAAACCATTATCAAAAAACATAAAGATAAATACCCAAATAAAATGTGTTTTAAGTAACAGCTGGAAGAAAATAAAAGATTAGAAAGGTAAATATTGGACTTCAGCTTCGATTAATACCCTAGATGAAAAACTAAGACAATTTCTAACTAGTAATCAAGACAAAGTTCTTTAAAATACTGTTAGAAGGCGTGAGTGGGATTTACACCAACTAAACAATATCACAAATTACTTGAATGATATGTACTGGAATAGCCTGAGAGCATACCTTCCAATAAAATGATGCATTCTAAATAAAGAAAAGTTTTATAGCCTGTATCAGTCGGGTTGCGAGTATCCTGACGAATTTCTGCATTCAATCTGGTTCAGATAAAATTACAATCTCAGTATCTACTTTGAAATGACAAGTATAAGTTGATTATGTATGTTTGTGTATACGATAATCCTGTGATATTGAAACACCTAGATTGAAACGCCTCAAAATAATTTGGCTACCGTCAAGAATATCTTATGCAACGCAAATCAAACCAAGCGTATAAACTCAATATTTGAACAATTGGGCAGAGCGTGAGAGGTGCCTTAGATTGGGCTACACAAACGTTCACTGGATATGTCATTTTGCCTGAATGTTTAGCTATACGCTTGGAGAAGCAAAAAGCGCAAAAATATCATATTGTCGACAGTAACTTGTGGATATTTAGACATGTTCGTTCGTAATTGGAGGTATTTTTACTTTACTAGTATTAAGTCCAATTCTCAAATGTGACACATATCCAACTCGTTTTTCCAAAAACGTGAAAAATCAAATGCTAACGGTCAAGGCAAAAACACATGCATAGAGGTTAACAGACCAGACATATTTATTTTAACTGATAATATACAGCATTCTCAGTTAATAGAATCAAAATTTGGTAAATCTTGAATCTCAGACAGACCTATAAGACACAAATATACATGTAGAATTATGGTGGCAATATTCACCAAACAATATTCAAACCAACAATATTCAAAATACCATGAGCTAGTCAAAATAATACAAGAAAAAGTTGACTAATACCTGATTATTAGAGATAACCTAATAGCCAATGATAGCTTTCTCAATTACTCGGACTGCTATCTTCGATCTCCCGGTCTAAGCATCCAGGCGTCCTATTAACGATCAGATCCTAGTAGCGTGAACCCAGAAGGAGACGAGTGTCATCTAAATACAAATCTGATAACTGATGACTTGATTACCGGCTTCAGAAACGTTTATTCTATCTCACTTTTAGAATATGCAAACTCGTATGACGAACTCCGGTATGACGAACAGCTCATGATCAGTTCGTCATACCGGAGAGCTAAAAAGCTGTTTGTCGGCATAAAAATAATAATAGTATAATGTCAATTAAAGAAATGATAAATACCAGGCTATCAGGACCTCCTAAGTAATTGAAATTATGCCACACAACCAAAAATGTAGTGTGAACTAAGAAATTTAAGAAAAATCGAAGGTACTGAATATATTTAATTTCCTCAAATTACTTTACTTGGCAATCAAGTAACAATATGTATACTAGGGTCACACTGAAAATTTTGAGGTATGGCTAAGTGGTACAAGTTAACCCTCTCATTCCCATTGTTGCTCCTCAGCAACATAGTTTTTACTCTTGTATATTAAAAAACTATTTCTTTTTCATGGATATTAACTGATATATTATTAATCGTAAATGTTTCAAGTTACTAAAAAATCCAATAGATGGTACCACCATGCAGTTTGTATTTTTATTTGGAAGGAAATGCGAGCGGGCGTCAGTGCATTTTTTACACGTTGTGATTCAGTGGTTTCCTTCATTGTGTTTTCATAAATTTCACATCGTTTTAGCTTTTTAAAAGCTTAAAAACTGGATCATTTATTAAATAAAGGTACGTAATTTAACTCCGTGTAGTTTTTTTTTTGTGGTTGGGAATATAATTTACTGAAACTGTGTTTCAAATAAGGGTGTTGCTCTAGAGCAAAGCTGGGAAGAAATGGCTGTTTTCATTCAAAATCGAGTAGCTACGATTTATTCCTGCAAAGTGAAATATTTATATTTAGACGTTTAAAAGTTTTTTTTTTACAATGTGAATACTTTAAAGCAGTAGCGGGCCCAGGGGGGTCCTTGCCCCCCCCCCCCTTCAAAATTTAGTAAATACATGGTAAATTTTTACTTTTATTAGGTTTGTTTTGCCTGTAACGTCAAAAAAAAAATTTAACATTTTTGCCCCCCATTTTTCGCCTTCGAAAAATACCCGCTTCTGCTTTAAAAACATGATTTTGTTTTTATCCAATGTTATTACTTTAGATGAGGCTTTCAGTTATTAAAAATTTTTTTGATGCTTCAGGCAGTAAAATTATTCCAATTAATTTTTAAAAAAAATCTATATCTTGTTGATTCTTGTTAAAATAATATTTCTAAATATTTAATATCACCTAGAAGGCTAATATAAATATTAATGACATATAATTACAAACCTAAAGTTTATTATAAAATAATAATAGTCGAATGTTAATTTTCTTACTACTACTTTAAAATTAATACAAGCCAATAATAAAACCCTTATGCTTCATTCATTATTACTCTTATAATCCACAGCAACATTAAAAAGTATATGAAAAATTATATATATAATTTCAAGTTTACTAAATATTTTAGTACATTACTGTTATGCATTTAGCATGTTTTAACTTATTTTAATGCTATGAAAATATTATCGTAATTAATGAATTGCTACCTAAACAATTATGTGATTAACGGTTATCGTTTGCAAAATTATATAGCAATTTTCGAAACGCGGGATTTCTCCCAGATATTGCATGGCATGAGTGAGCCAAAATATTTGATGTACATAAATTTAATAAAACATGTATTTAATTCTTTAATAATTTTTCCAATTGTTTATTATAGATGTCAACAAATAAAAGAAAACGTTATCTTACTACTGAAGAGGCTCTGGAACTTATATTTGTACCAGATGGGGAGCTGTCTTATGTTGATTTGGGTAGTGATGATGAAGATTCAGAAGAAAGAGGCTAAGAAAGTGATAAGGATATTTCAGATAAAAGACAAATGAATGAATTGCAGTTTAAAATTCTCAAAAAGGATGATTCTATGATTGATAATTTAGAAAATGATAATATGACGAATAAATCATCACACCATTATTCTAAACCTAAAGACAAAGAGAGGAATTCAAAGGAAAGAAAGTTTAGAAGAAAATGGACTCATATCGACGAAAATGAATATGGAGAGGAAATTCCTTTCTATGGAGAATTGCCTGATCCTCCGGATGATGTTTATATGCCGTATCAATATTTTTGTCAATTATTTGATGAAGAAATGCTGAAAATTATAGTGCATCAATCTAACTTGTATTCAATGCAAAACAATGGGGGAAGTTCAGCTAAAATCATAACGGAGGAAATGCGGAAATTCATAGGTATACTTTTACTGTCAGGTATAGGTAAATATGCCCTCTTATCGCCTGTTTCGGCAAGCGGAAACGCGATACCCTCCTGTTTCAGATCTAATGAGTCGTAATAGATTTGAAGAAATATCTTAGTTCTCCACTTCAATGATAATTCGAATAAAAAACTCGCGATGATCCATTATATGATAGGCTTTTTAAAATGAAACCTATAATTGATAAATTTCGTAAAAATTTGCAGGATATCGCCCCTGAGGAGTATCAGAGTATCGACGAACAGATTATACCATTCAAGGGTAGAAATTCAATGAAGCAGTATAACAAGGCTAAACCTCATAAATGGGGATTTAAAGTTTTCACTCGAACGAGTTCATCTGGTATAATGCACAATTTAAAATTTATCAAGGAAAGAGCACATCTGAAGATCATGGACTCGAGATTTCTGGAGATATTGTGTTAGACCTCATTGATGGGTTGTTGCCAGAAAAAAATTCAAACTGTTTTTTGACAATTGGTTTTCATCATTAAAATTAATAGATAAACTCCAAAGAAGAGCAATCATGAGTGTGTCCACTATAAGAAAAGATAGATTAGAAAATTGTCCCATAAGAGAGGAAAAAGAAGTAAAGTTACAAAGAGGTTAGGCAGATTGCGTCAGAGATGAAAAACAGGGACAGTAGTAGTTACTTAGAAGGATAACAAGATACTAACTTTAGCATCAAATTACGCAGGTGTCACTCCACAAGATACTTGTAAAAGATGGAATGCAAAAGAAAAAAAAGTGCGACGTAGACAGGTCATACATTGTGCAGGAATATAATAAGTATATGGGAGGTGTGGATTTGGTCGATATGCTTATAGAACTATATCGAATAGACCACAAGTCAAAAAGGTGGCATATGAGAATATTTTTGGGTGTTGGATGCATCAGTAGTAAACAGTTGGCTACTATATAAACGACACTGTTTGCAAATTAACAAAAAAAAAGAAGGAAATAATTCCTTTGGTAAATTTTAGATCATGTATGTGCCAGACTTTATCTACATAGCGAAAAATAAGAACGAGAGTTGTGATAGTAACCTCACAACAACCAAAAGCCCTATTGCAACAATTAAAAACCCAGTTGCCAGACGTCCAATTCCTGACGTTCGTTATGATAGACAAAATCACTGGCCGGAGCATAACCCAACAAAACAAAGGTGCAAATTCTGCAAAAATGGCTTTTATTTTGTATTTTGCAGCAAATGCAATGTTCACTTGTGTTTTGATCCAAAAAGAAACTGTTTTATGGATTTTCACATGAAAAACGCCTAAATAGACTGGAAAAACGTGTTATTTTCCCTGTATGAGATATTGAAGCATTAATGCCCACATATGCCCAATGTTGCTCCTGAACAACATGCTGTAACTTTCAGAAAAATGCAAGTATTATTTCATTTTGCCTAAAATGTGGTGTAATGCTTCAATGTGATGACATATTATCAATCGCACCATTTCTGTTCAGCAGAAAATTTTTAGGAATGACTTACCAACTCTTATGGGTATTTACTCCCCTCCAACATCAATGCACTTTTGTAGGCGAATTTGCCAAAGATTAGATGCTTCAAGTCATCCATTTCTTGGAACTGATGAAAAATATGCTTTAATAGCCTCATCAATCTTATCTTCGGAATGAAACGAAGCCCGCATAATTTTTTTAGATTAAAAAATAGCCAAAAGTCACTTACAGCAAGATCCGGAGAATAGGGTGGATGTTTTATCACTTTGATGTTTTTCTGTTCACGAAATTCGACTGTCATTCTTGCTGAATGAGAAGATGCATTGTCACGGTGAAGAATCAGTCTCCTAAAATTCACTTCCTGAATAATTTCTGGAAGGCACTTTGTGGTGTACCATTTATCTGTAACTGTCTTCTGTGTCTCTAGCTTTAGAGCTTTGACCAGACCTGTACTTCTGAAGAACACGGCATGTATTACTATTTTCATTGCTCGTTGTCATTTTACCATTGTTGGTGTGGGGTCATCTACAAAGATCAATACTTTACTTTCTTGAAGTGTTGGAACGTGAAAAAACGGTATGTACGTTTCATCACCAGTTACGAGTTTAGAAATAATGCGGTGTCCTCCACCATTAAGTAATTTTAGGGTTCTTTACTGATTCTGACACGCTCCGCTTTTTGGTGTTCTGTTAAATTATGGGGGACCCAACGACAAAGTAATTTTTTTCATGTTCAGTTCTTCATGAATAATTTTATGTATAGCTGCTAACCCAATGTTAAGTTTTATCTGTATCATTTGGTAGGTACAGCGATTATCATCCATTAACCTTTTTACTTTCCTTATATACATAATGTATAAGGAAAGTATTGTGACGGGGTCGAAAATTCGAATTCGAGTTTTCGACGGGAGAGCACGTTTCAAGCATCCCTGATCACGAATCAAACATTTTTGAAGTGATGTCTGTGTGTGTGTATGTGTGTGTGTGTGTGTGTGTGTGTGTGTGAAAGTATGTGTGTGTGTGTGTGTGTGTCAGTGAGTCTGTGGAGACGATAACTGACGAACGAATGGACCGATTCGAACCAAATTTGGTACAAAAATCACAATCCGTAAACACTGGAAGCCTATTGTTTTTATACGTAATCGAATGTTCAGAACCCCCCTAAATTTTCGAATAAAATTTTGAAAAAATCGTCAAAAAATCAAAACCGCTAATAAAGTTACGCAAATAGACATTTCTGATGTAATTTTTCATTAGAAAACGATTGGCATAAATTTTAGAACGCTAACATGAACCGTTCTCGAGATACTGTACATTTTTCAAAAAATATAAGAAAAAGTCACATAAAAAAAAATTCCTATTGAGAAACATGTTCACTTTTCATATGTAATACCATGCGATAAATTAAGTGACATCATTCTCGTGGATCTAGCTTGTTCCATTCATGAAAAAATATACTTTGAATAATACTTTTGTATTTAAACGCCAATAGTCATTTATCTGATGTAAGAATAACTTTTTCTTAGTGCATAACGCTTGGCGAGATTTTGGCGACGAATTTGGCGGAATGTCGTCAACTTGGCGACTTTTTGAAATGTTGCCAAATTAATGAAAATCTCGCCAAATGGATAAAAATGATGCTAAATCAATGAAAATGACGACTAATTGTCGAAAATTCAATATCTTGGAAAGAATATTAGTATCTACTTTAAGAAAAACCTATTTTTTTACTGTAAAAGTAGTAAATTCATTACATTATATAAGGAAAGTCATGTGTTGCCCACATCAGATTTTTTGAATAGCAGACACATTTTCTGGGACTAGAGCTGACAAAGGTCTTTCTGTGTGTTTTTTGTCCAGGAGGAAATTTCGACCTCTTCAAAACTCTGTAAACCATCTGAATACAGTGGCACGAGATGGAGCATCATTTCAATATGGCAATTGTAGACGTTGAAGACATTCTTCTTAATGTAGTCTCCTTTTAAAATCATAGAAAATTATAGCACGATCATGCTCTCCCATCAACTCCGTTTTCTTTTTTTTCAAAATTTATTCTACGATAGCTAAATTGTAATTGTTGTCACAAATTATCATCTGTGAACGTAAAAGAGTTCAAATTTAAATATCGGACCGATGATTTTTTTCTAGCGCATATCGTCCGCCCCTGTCTCAAAAATGTCAGTGTAACCCTCATACAGGGTTGATAAAATAAAACTGGCCCGGAAAAGTCTTCTAATGAACTCCTTACTATTTAGATTACGTTTTTACGAAATTCCGAAAACACTTTTCCTGGCCAGTTTTATTTTGGCAACCCTGTATATATAAATACAGGGTATAAAATAAAACTGGTCCGGAAAAGTTTTTAGGAGTTTCGTGAAAACGTAATCTAAACAGCAAGGAAATCATAAAAATACTTTTTCGGGCCAGTTTTATTTTATCAACCCTGTATATATATGTATATATATATATATATATATATATATATATATATATATATATATATACTATATATATATACTATATATATATATATATATATATATATATATATATATATATATATATATATATAATATACAATCTTTTGTAAACCAAACGAATCACTCCTAAAGAATAATCCGATCATCTCGAAATTTCGCATGCAAATTCCTGTATAAAAAGTATGCAAATGATTAAATTTGCAAGGCCAGTGAGTGTTAACTTCGGTCATACTGTGTTTCTACTGTGCAACTAACATCCTATAAAACAGGTTAAAAATGTGAACGGTTTATCTTTGCTCGTTATCGGCGTTGCAGTTCCTTGAAGACACACCTAATAATGCCGTTACGACGTCGCCGAACACCCTATGAGCAATTAGGCGAGTTTGAACGAGGTAGTATAGTCGGGATGCGTGAAGCTGTCTGGTCATACCGAGCAATAGGCCGCCATCTGCACCGAACGGACATTTCTGTGCAAAGGTGCTGGCAGGAATGGTTGCTGCAAGGAACTCATCAGCGGACTAAAGGCTCTGAAAGGCCAAGTTACACGAATTTGAGGCAAGATTGGATGTTTGTGCGGCAGACTCGAACTGGCCCAACGGCATTGTCTACCATCCAACGTTTTACATCCTCGCGGTACTTTTCGCCATCTCAAGGCGCATGGCTGAGGTGGGGTTACTCTCACGGCGGCCTTTAAGGCGTCTTCCCATAACCCCACAGAATCGACAGAGTCGTTTGGAGTAGTGTGGTAGCCCGAGCATCGTGGCTGCCAGCAGACTGGCATCTCATAGTGTTCAGCGATGAATCACGTTTCAGTCTCCTATCACAGTGTGGACATTCTGATTGGTACTGCTCCAGGGACAGCAGTACCAATCAGCATGTGCTTTACACAGGTGCGCAGCCATTACTCCTTGTGTGATGGTGCGAGGTGCTATTTCTTACGAGAGCAGGCCGCCCCTAGTCATCATGCTTACAGATTTAAGAGCTGAAGGATATGTTGATTAAATCCTGCCGCCGTTTGCGTTACTCTTCATGACACGTCATTCTGGGGCTATTTTCCAACAAGATAATGTCACGTCACATACGGATCGCATGTCTGTGGACTCATGTGTCATCGTGACATGAGTCCACAGACATCGTGACATCTCACTGTCATCGTGCTGTTGATGCAGTTCCTTAGCCAGCAAGTTCAGCAGACCTTTCGCCAATCGAGCATGTATGGGACATTCTAGGCAGGCTACAGATTTAGGGCTATAGATGGGGTGCTACAGTTTCGGGCACCCCAAAATGTTGCAGATCTGGAGCAACAATTGAGGAATGTTTGGCTGAATGTATCGCAGGATGACATTAGGAAATTTTATCATTCCTTACCTAAACGTACAAGCATGCATTACCGCCAAAAGAGGTTTCACTAATTACTGATTTGAAAATTCAGTGTGCAATTGCTAACCATTGATGGGTCCTGCGGCCTTGATTTTGTAATTATTTGATTACCTGTGTATGAGCTGCAAGCATATTTAATTTCAATAAAAACGGTCACTTTCTTCATGCTACTTCGTTTTTTTTTTGTTTTTTTTTGCAAAAGAGTGTATATAATAAGAATATGTATAATAAAGGTAATATTTAGAACATGAATAATGGCATAACCTAGGTCAATAACTGTATGAATTCTGATTTCTAGTTACATCCTCGTTAATTGATATGTAACACATTGATATATCTGGTATTTGTAGAGTCATCCTCTCCTTTCCAATTGTCTCTTATTATTTTCATTATTATTTCTGTTTTATAATGTGTCGTATCTTTTAATGATGTTACAACCACGTGGTTGCATTGTTGTGCTAAACACATTTAGAACCTTTGTGGATGTAAAGATCCTGTATATGCCGCATCTACGGAGATTCTATCTAATTCCATATATTCAATTTGCATCTTTTCTTCAAACATTTTTGCCATTTTAGTATTTTGGGCTTCCAGCTTTCGCCATTCCATTGACGCACGTGCTTAGTTTATATGTATCGCACTTGCATACTGTTAATTTATTCCCCTGTTTTATTAATTATATCACCTTTTATTTTAAAATTATGATCAATTTAAATTCTCTGGTATCATTGCTTTCCTTTTGTTGGATATTTTAATTCAAATCCTCTTTTATGAATACTATTTTACCTCGTTAATGTTATTGAACTAGGTTATGGCATTATTCATGTTTCAAATATTAGCTTTATTATATATATTTTTATTATTGACACATTGACACATAGTTACTAACAGATATTACTGATATTTAATAACAATAATATAATATATATATATATATATATATATATATATATATATATATATATATATATATATATACATATATATATCAGCATAGTTGCTGTTTATGTGAACATTTCAGGAAATCTATATCGGAATGAAAGGAAACGCTGTATACGAGTGTAATAGGGTTATAGAAGAAGAAAACAATGCAAAACAAGGATAATAACGACTTTTATTATCTAAAAAAAGAAAAATGGTCACAATACGAGTGTCAACCTCAGTGAATCAGAATGTTTAAAACAATGGGATGCTGCAGGTTAATACGGTGTGTGGAAACCTCGGGTAGCCACGCATGCTGCACAAAGATTTCCCATACTTTCGATGAGGGTTTGGATGAGTTGCGTGCTCAAAGAGTTCCAAGTCACACGGAAAGCAGTGTTCAGAGGAGGGCTGCAGGATGTCTCCCGACCATATCCCACACATGCTCTATTGGATTCAGATCAGGAGAGTTGGCAGGCCACTGCATGTGCTGGATATCATCATTTTGAAGGAAGTCGTTGACCAAGTTCTTACGATGAGGAGGCACGTTATAATCTGTGAATATGAAATTAGGACCAACAGCACCTCGAAACAATCGAACGGTAGGATCAATGACTTCGTCTCTATATCTTTGACCGGCAACCGACTCCGTGTCAAAGATGTGGATGTCTGTGCGGCCTTCCATCATGATACCTGCCTCGACTATGACTCTCCCAAACGTGTCCCACGTTCTCTCTAGATTGTGGTGCAGAATCAGTTTGCCGGCTAAACCCGGACTCGTCACTGAATATGACATTGCCCCGTTGTTGTCCACTCCACTGCCGATGTTCCGAACTCCATTGTAAGCGCTCGCGTTTCTGTACAGACGTCAGGGGGATGCAAACTGCTGGTTGTCTGGCATAGAGACCAACGTGTCTGAGTCTCCTGTAAACAGTTTGTCTCGAAACAGTGACTCCTGTGACATCTGTCAAGGCTGAACCGAGTTGTCTAACAAATTGGTTCCTCTGACGTCGCGCAGTTATCACCAAATATCGATCTTGCCGAGCGGTTGTTACCCTTGGCTAACCTGGTACTGATCGCCGGGTAACATCTCCAGTGTTTTGGAACCTCTGCCACAGTCGGGAGATCACACGCTGAGGCACATTCAGAATTAGAGACGCTTCGGTATGGAATCGACCGGATTCCAGCATTCCAATAATTCGTCCCTTCAAAAACATGCCCAGTTAGCATCTTTGTGACATCTTTCGTTCTTTTTTATTGCTCCGTACCACAGCAATTGCGAAATTCTGCTTCAACTGGCCATGCCGCTCGAGGCTGCTTTATACTCATTCCAACGTGCGCCTGTGCTTTGCGCATGTCGACGTCGACTGAACTGTTTTACATATGCCTTTGTCCCACGATTCTCCACAACTGATTGTGAACCATTGTATCCATATTAACACCGAATTTTTCGCATTTTACGAATTAAGCTTAACTTTTGGACCTGAGTGTGTATATATATATATATACGAACATGAACTCATATATTAAAATATACCATATCGTAAAAAGCATGTCAATTTCCTGAAAAGACTTGGTGTCGAAATACAAAGTAAATTGAAGGCATAAAAATTCGCATTTTGACCAGAGTAAAATTAAATGAATTTAATTATAGAATTAAAAAATTCCAACAGAAACAATATGCAACATTTTTAAAAGCAAAATCACAAATCTAAAACATTTATGTATAAATACTTCTATCTTTCTTTGGGTTGTATGCAAAATACGTGCATATAAAATTAGGCTGTAAAATACAAACTCTACTCCTGCAATGACGGGCCTAGTGAAAAAAATTGTTTTTCTTCTTCCTGTGGGAATACTGAAAATATATTCTCTGAAATAAGTAGTTCTTTTTGGAGAAACTCATCAGCTACATTTACTAGCCGTTTTTTCTTTTTGATAAGAATTTTTTGTTCCTTAAAAAGCTCCACTATCCTCAAGATGAGAAGAGTACTACTTTTCTTTAGATAATATGCTAACATTGATAACTAAACTGAAGGGAGTTAAGTGTACTTAAAATACAGGGAGAAATATTTATATATTTAGAAAGCTATTATTGCTTCAATCGGGTACTTGAATTATTTTCTAATTTTAACTAATATTCTTCGCATTTATTTAATTTGAAGAAAATAAATAAGTGCCTTTGTCAAAATAGACACTTTTGAGCAAATTTATAACAGGAAGAATTAATTGTTCCTGTATTACTACTATATTCAATGGTTGTGTGTAGTCTTGCGTGTGCATAGAAATAACTGACTCTATGTTGCGAAATAAAATAATTGAACAGCATTACGTTTTTCTGTATTTTTAAATACTCTGTATATAATTTCCATTGCTAAAACACTTTCATTTTTATATGAAATAGGAGGTTTTGCCCTTGCTCGGTACGGTCACCAATCCCCATAACTCGCTTTGGGAACTCTTTTATACTGCCGGTTACTCATTTTAAAATGCTCGTTATGGGTCCCCGATTTGTTAGCTGGCACTCACTATCCCCATAGCTTGCTTCGCGAGTTCTTTGAATCCGGCTGGAGCACGTATGCCCTCGTGTTCCCGATCAGCTTTACCGATTAAATGTTTGTCCATACTGAAGAAAACATCTCACCTCATAAATGCATACAAAATAAAATAACTCATAAACTAAACAGAAATTTGTAAAAGGGCTTCGTTTTGCAAAGATTCCTATGTAGTTGCATGGCTGCAAAAATTCATGGCCTTGATTACTAGTTTTTCAGGACGCCAACTCACTGCTCAAATACTTTTTCTCTGATTTTGATAGTAAACATCTCTTCAGCTGAATTTGAAATCGTAAAATTGTTTATTTCAACATATGTACCAATTATCTTCTACAGCTGTATCAACTTTCATATTTCTATATATTATAGTTTTTGTGGTACGAGGCAGAGAAACTTGAGGGACGTGAAATGCTGAATAAAAGTTTTCAATTCAGAAGTGCATGAGAATATTGGTACTAAATCGAAATTTAAAAAATGGTCTATGTCTTACAAAAATGCAACTATGTAGATATATGCTTGAGAAAATTCGCGGTCCTCCTGCTGCTAAGGCTACCCAGGACCTAAAATCGCAACTCAAATACTATTCCTTTGATTTTGACTTTAAATATTTCTTAAAACAAAATTTTGAATCGGAAACGGGTTAATTGCAACGTGTTTCCCTAATATTACTCTACAAATATACCAAATTTCATAATTTTGTATAACTCTGTTTTTGCGGTAAAAGAATCTCGAGAAATACGAAATATGCCAAACACAGCGGCGACATCAGCTACTTTTTTAGAGAGACTTTATGTTTAGATACTTAGAGAAACTTAATACTTAGAGGGACTTTACTACTTAGAGAGACTTTATTTTTAAATGAGTATATATAGACAGACTTTACTTTTAGATAACAAGATACGACCGGAAATTTTTATTATAAAATCCTGCCTTCCTTGGGGGAAAATGTAAACTGAATGGAATAAGGTTTCTTTAATATAGTATTCAAAATTATTTTAAACGATTTAGAAGTAAAATAAATAAAGGTTTTTGACATGGATAATACACGTCCAATAATCTTCTGCTTCTTGAGGCATCAATAAAACTGCGAAGTTTATTAGTTCATCATGTAAAATGTATAAAATTTAGGGATTATAATATTGATCATTTTATGTTAAGAATTCTTCAACGTCGGGATTCTAGGATAAAGTAAGACTTTCATTTCATTTCATTTCATAAAAGGAAGATAAAATGTACATTCTTTCGTTTAGATTTATTTGTATATAAATATTACATATATTTAAACTGTAAATTTACGCTGAGATCTCCATATAACAATCGTGTCGATCTCTTAAACTCCATAAAATAAAGTTGACATAATCGCAGAACTTAAAAATATTATTTCATAAATTAAAGTAAACGATATAAATATCACCGAGATTTTGATATTTCTAATCCAGGGACTGTGGTATTTTTACCAAATTTTTACAGCGTTATTGTGCGTCATCTCATTTATGCATGTGATATTTGATAAACTGCTTCTCAGCTCTCAGAGCACAAAAATTGCTAGAATTCGGCACATAATTTCATGTCTTGGAACATTTTTAATCATCAAATGAGCACGTCATTGCGTTACTTTGTTACGTCATTTATGCACGCCATGAATATGATTTTGCCCATTCCATGCACTTTCTTTCCGAATTAAGGTTTAGTGCTTTCCAAAGAAATGCTCTCCAGGTTCTAAAGCCTCGATCCATGTACACCGAAATCAAGGTAATCAAACAATTCCTGTACATCGGATTTTACTAAGTGACATTTTTTATTGGGATGCCCTATAAAAATATAAATGTCGTATTTATTTTAAATTATTAATTTCTGTGGCCGCAACTATCATAGATAAATTCTTCGTCTGTTGATTATTTTTCAAATTTCATTTTATATTAACGTTCGACCGTTGTACTTAAATTGCGTCAAAAAGTAATAAGAGGGCGGATCAGGGAGGAAAAATAAAAGTATAGCGAAAAACTAAAAAGTAAAAAAAAAGTGAAATGAAAAGCAAATTTATCAATGCCCTCTCCTACACAAGAGTGGCGCATGCCAAAGTAGAAAATAAATTTTAATTACGCACGAAGCTGAACAAAATTGAGGGCATCTTTAAATTTAAATACTATATAACACTAAACAATACTATATAAATCTTATCAATATGAAAAACTATCAAAACTCATCAAATCATTTGCCTCATTTATTTTCAGCCAATTTTTCATAATGATAAGATTTAAGTATTGTTATGAATTAAAATTTTCCTACAACCTCAATTTGCTTTAATTCCGTGTAAGATTATTTTTTTTCCACTTTTCTATGCACCATATTTATATAGGGGAGTAGTACATTGAAAAACCTGTTCTTTTCACACAAATGTTTATTACTATATTTCTGTTAAGGTGAATTATTTCTGAAAAATGTTTTAAATTCGTTATTTTTCGTTATTATTCGGAATTTTTCAAGCTAAGGAAATATTAAAACTTGATATTTCTACCGTCCTCACTCCTATAGTAAATTCAAAAATGAAGAATGTTTGATATTTTTATATATTGATATTTTTGATATTGATATTTTTGATATTTGATATTTCTAGGCTCTGTTTTGTTTGACATTCCACTCCGTATCTTCAAATACCTTTTATCAACCACTTATCTTCATCTTACTACAAGTTTTGAATTTTGTTATAGTAATTCGACAACTAAACTTCTTTTGTATACAGAATTTCAAGGTTACTGGATAAAGGATCAGACAAAAGCAATTCATGAATACGGTACTACAGAACTCTGAAAATGAGCAAAGATAAATACTAAGTATTCAGACGCGTTTATAATGTGAATTTGCATTGATAAATTACCATTTATTGCTTTTGAGATATGAATAATTTAGTATCAGCATGAAAAAAAAATTATATTAAATAAAGGAAACTTTTAGCGTCAAGTAACTAGGTATTTACACTAAGGATATTAATTGAAAATGAAAAGTGATATAAATTATAAAATTACAACGTTATTAACCATATAGTCACAGAACTTGCTTGTTGGGAAGTTCCAAGAGTTAAAATTACTTCAGATAATGGAATCCATGGACCGAATTCGGAATTATTTTGTGCACCTCAACATGCAGCAGTCGATATTTTCAATGATGTTTTATTGCTGTCATTAGTCACAAAATTATACTTTTCATCTTCTTTCTTATCCCACTTGGCTTAGTCTGAACTATAAAAGACCGAAAAGCAAGTTTAGAACCAGCATTGAATATTTCAAGAATGCCTGTGCTTAGAACCAATAAAGGAAAGAATATTCCCAGGCAAGGTTTGGGCAGGCGTGCACAAACGCAATACGAGTTCGATAGATAGACCATTGATAAACATATACATCGACAGACAGACATAAATACAGACAGACGCATAAACATTCACGACAGACAAAATTGATTAATGGTTGATGCACAATACTCATCATTAGATATACTTTGCATTGTAGGGAAGGTAAAAAATCTGATGTGGGCAGCACATGGCTTTTCCTGCAGACTCATATTTAAGTTATCTTCATTTCTTCAATATTTGATTACATTGAGTTAATTGCACAAAATGACACCCATAATTATTTAAAATTACGCTGAATATTTGCACTTTTAATTCAATTGTCGTTTTCATTAAGTAACTGGACTTATTTTCAAAGGTGGCATAGCGAAAATGCAAAAAAACTAAAATGTCTCGAGAATAGTTAGGCCTAGTGTAATGGGGTTGGTCTTATTCTTTTCTTCGCTAAAAATTACGTGCAAAACAAGCATTTAATTGATATATTTCAGCATACGTAGTTTTTTATTTAGATTTTGACAATTTCTGCGGGACATTTAGCAAAACAGACAGGTTACTATTTTTCGAATCGTACCAAAATCTAATCAGCCTCAGGATAACCCACAAATAAATTATCTACCAATTTTTTTAAAATCTGATCTATTAGTTTTTCAACTATAGTGGATACATGCAATTTTTGCGGGCCATTTCGCAAAAAATGGCGGGTTTTTTTATCCTGAATCGTACCAAAAACTAATCAGCGCCAGGTTCATACACCGGTGACTTACCTATCAAACTTTATGAAATTTGGTTCATTAATTTTTGAATTAGAACAGAAACATACATTGCACAAACAGACACACAAACACACAGACAAGCAGATACACACACAGACGTCACGCTAAAAATAGATTTTTCGTATTCTAGATGTCCCAAAACTGGCAACAAAACAAGATCGATAAAACAGCAGCATTAATCCTACAAAGTAGACAATTCGCACAAAAATAGGTATATTGAAGTCAATCAATAACTATTAGAATGTCATATTATTAGAAATTGTCAAAACGCGGCAATATTCATTCTCTAATACAAATGTGAACTATATATATATATATATGTATATATATATACATATATATGTATATATATACATATATATATATATATATATATATATATATATATATATATATATATATATATATATATATATATATATATATATATATATATATATATATATAAAAATTCATAAGAAAAACGTGAATATCGACGAAATGAAAGTCTACACAATCCACATTCCATTAAAACTCTTATAACCTAGATTATCAAAGTTACAGCTCAAACATCCTAAGTAGAAATAAAAAGAATATGAAACGAAGAGCAAGGGGATGACCAAATGCATTGCATGAAATGGTAGAGGGGGGTTGCGACCCCTCTTTCCCGTTTAAAGCAGCTTTTCAGCCCGGGCAACGCTCAAGGAACCAATGCAATTCAACAGTCAATCCTCCGTAAATGTGCAAAGCCAAATGCACTCGAAAAAGGACAAGCAATAACGACCAAGTATGGAAAGAAAAAACCACAAGACTGATTTCGACAAAGCTTAACTGCACTATATATTTTCATATACGCATGCGCCAAGAAATATCAGTTTCGCAGAGGTTCCTAAATTTCTGTAAAATCCCTATTATAGGAATTGTCTTCTTCTTTACTATTAAAGATGGAATTATAATATATTTTCAAGAATTTTAGAGGGTAGTGCTTTTTAATGGCCTCATTCACAATTCTTCTATTACTGGCAATGCAATCGGTTTTGAAGGTATTAATGTTTTGGTTGCGCTTGAGGTGTCCAATAATTATATTCCTGTAAATATTCTTTGTTAAATTCGATCTCCAGTCTATAATGTGATTGATCTTCATCTTGTAACAATCACGCTTATCATGCAATATAGTATAACTACCAAATTTTCTATTGTATTTAATCGTGATGTCCAAAAAATTAACAGAGTTGTCTACTGCATTTTTGTTTTCTATTAATTCCACTTCTTTGGGGTAAAACATGAAATCAAACCCCGGTGAATTTTCATACTGCCCCAAAAGAATATCGTCCACGTAACGGAAGTAGGGTATTTTATATAAAATGTGCGTGCCTTTTTCAAATTTGGTCAGATAAATGTCTGCTAGTAGGGAAGAGCATCCTCCTCCCCATGGGAATGTCTCTTAATTGTTGGTAGTACCCATTACAGTCATAAAGGTGTTTTAATTCAATACCAAACGTATTAGATCCGCATATCTTCGATAAGTTATAAATTCTTTTAATCCGTGCTCTTCATGTATTTCCAGTAGTATATCATTTAACTGCGAAAGGTCTATATTATTAAACAGGTCACGAAAATCAAAGCTTGCAAAATGTACATCCTTATTACAATATTTAAGTCTATTAATGACTTCGTAACTGTTCTTGATCATAATGGATCCCTGTTTTTTTAAGTGAAATCATTACATTTTTTAGTAAGTTTAAAAGTTTCTTGTTGGCTATTGTTAAATATGAACCACATCCCACTGTTACAGTACGGAATTTAACAGGTTCTTTATGAAGTTTAGGAATGATAAGGAGATATGGAAAACGAACATATTTTAATTCAATGCCAATACACTTGTACAATGCTCTGATCTTATTAGCTAAAATAATACCATTTTGTTGTAAAGGAGGAAACATACTACGATCTTGATAATTATTTTGCAAGGTTTCAACATAATATTTCTTGCATGTGAATGCGTAATTAGAAACAATTTTGTCCGTATATGTTATTACATAACGATCTTGAATATTTTTGATTGAATGTTGAAGGAAAGATCCATTTGATTTTTTACGCTTATTTTGGTAGTAAAAATGAAATCCTTTGGAAAGGTGATATTTCCATTCATCGAAAGCGCTAATAGGCAAAGAATACTTCACAGCTAATCTGTACGTAAAGTCATTCAGATCACGATCAAATCTAGTTGTAACATTCTTGAAACGAATTGATTACGAAATTTTGTACCCAACTGTAATAAAGTTTTTAGTTTGTGATTTTCTATTAATGCTAAATTTCCAGAAATAATATGTTGGTGAAAAGGGTCTTTATATGGGCTATTATGACATGTACAATCATCCATTTCATATGCAGAGGTAGGTATGTTTACTAATATGATTACAGTTAAATAATTTTCTGCCGTTAGTTTGATCGAAGATATACGGATCTAATACGTTTGGTACTGAATGAAAACATCTTATTTGACGGTAATGGGTACTACCAACAGATAAGAGGCATTCCCATGGGGGGAGGATGCTCCTCCCTACTAGCAGACATTTATCTAACCTAATTTGAAAAAGGTACGCACGTGTTATATGAAATACCCTACTTCCGTCACCTGGACAATATTCTGTTGGGGCAATATGAAAATTCACTAGGGTTTGATTTCACCTTTTACCCCAAGGAACTGGAATTAATAGAAACAAAAATGCAGTAGACAACTCTGTTAATCTTTTGGACATCACAATTAAATACCATAAACAATTTGATATTTATACTATACTAGTAGATAGAGGCAATTTTAGCCGGCCATTTCGCAAAAATGGCTGGTTCTTTTATCCTGAATCGTACTAAAAACTAATCAGCACCAGGGTCACACCCAGGTGATTCATCTACTAAATTTTATGATATGCGGTCCATTAGTTTTTGAGTTAGAGTGGATACATACATTGCACAGTGAACAGACAGACACACACATAGACGTCACTCTAAAAATAGTTTTTTCGTGTTTTAGAGGTCTCGAAACGTGTAGATCCGTCGATAACTCGAGTTGTGATTTTTGACATGATTCCAATACTTTCCCTTTCCATGTATTGCAGGGAAAGTAAAACTGGCAGTTGGTACCTAGCACGGTCTCGCTCTGCATAAAGAAATGATATCTATAGATGAAAATTCTTTTGAGAGAGACAATTTTAACGAATAAATTGATGATAACGGTATAGATTCCGACTATGATGACTACGGATAGAGTGATACCTTGGTAAGAGGCATTAATATTTGTGTGAGGATTGCCAGGTGTTAATGAATTGTAATGTGGCTTACCTAATCCAAAATATAATATTTCATATTTTCTTTTTAAAATAAATAACTTAATTTATTTTAGTTTAATAAAAAATTGTAATAATTGGTAGTATTTAAAATTATTTATCTGTATAAGTCAGGATGCCTTTATATCTTACTAGCAGCATACCCGTTCTTCGTACGGAGTATATAATATAAAGAAACTTACAATTCGCAAACATGTGCAAATTCGGTTAAAATATTAAATGTATTGCTCCTAAAGAGAAGTTTAAGAATATCTGTTCTCACTATGCAGAATTATCTTCACGGGTAGATCTGAAGAATTGATCCCTGTCCCCCTTTGTAAGCAAATTTACAAAACAAAGGAATTTAATCAATATATGCAACCCCGTACTACTTATATTGTCGCAGAATAGAAAATATGCCAGTGTGTTAGTAGAAGATTACCAGTATTACAATATGAGTTTCAAAAATCTCTGCCAAAATAAAAGAGATGACGTAATACAATGCAAATATCAATAATCCCGGTCCTCTTTATTCCAGAAGATCGTAATTGATTCCAATATATGACAATATATATTAAAACATATGCCAATATACCTGTATTACTTATATTCTCTTAGATTAGAAGATATACCCGTGCATTTGTAGAAGATTACTCGTACAACGTTCAATATATGAGTTTAAATAATTTTTGTTATAATAAAACAATGGCATAATAACTTGAAAATATCACTGATCCCTGAATCAATAATCCCCAAAAATATCAATAATAATAACGTTTAAACCTGAAGACCGTAAATGATTTTATCCAGTCAAAAATACTATAAGAAAAATCAAATCGTTCTTTTCTAAAATATATTTTTATATACATTTATTTATTATTCAAATCGAAAAAATAAAAATTAACAGTTAAATTTAATTTAATTGCGTTTCTGAGCAACATGATATAAGATAGAATATTCCTCATAAACTGCGAAATTAAATAACCATTTTGATTTTTTTATACTTTTCATTGTTCAGTAAAAGCTTGTGCAAAATAAACCATAGAGATAGATTTCACATTTAAATCATGTTTCAAACAATTCATGTTTTCATAAAGTGACTAATTAGCGCAAAAAATCTCCCATCAAACTCAAAGATAAGGTTTTAATTCACTTTCAAACGATTTTTAAGCTTTTTGTTTGAATAAACCACGGAGTTAGAGAGTAGAGCTCCTAGGAAAAAGTTTCGTTTTTCATTAATATCTCAACAATCCCTGGTCTTAGATACTAGAAACTTGGGCTAAATTTATGGGGAGGGGGTGCCACAGTTAATGACCCACATTCGGTGCAACGTCTAAAGGCAATAACAGAGGTATGTACCAGTCAGTTGTATAAAATGTCATAATGATTTTAAGCAAATAAATTAGTAGTCTCACACACCCAGTCTTCTCTTTAAATATATATCTATATATTTAATGTAAGTGAATCTTAAATGTGTATGTTAAATAAATAATGTTTATTTCAAAGTTTAAATGGTGGAAGTTAATTTTGTGTGTGGTATATTAATATACTTATATTTTAGGAACTCGAAGAATTTATGGTGGGTTATAATGCAGCAACAATGCAATGCACGGCTATACGATATATGAGCAATTTAAGATTGATAATGTTAGTCAACCTAGTTTAGTTGTGTTGTTGTTTCAATCTAACACATACATATATTATATATATACACACACATACATTATATATATATATATATATATATATATATATATATATATATATATATATATACATATATATATATATATATATATATATATATATATATATATATATATATATATATATATATATATATATATATATATACATATATATATACATTTATATATATAAATATATATATACACATATACCTAGCGTATACACTCATGGAATTTTCTTTGCAAAATTTTTAGGGTGCTTAAGGAATTTTCTAAGAATCCTGTATTTATCAATTAGTCCAAAATTAAATCAAGTATAAATTTACCACTTGCATTTTAGGTTAATATAATAAAATATCCTCGACAAAGCACTTATAAGATAAATTCTTGCACAAAAACTTTGATAAATAAATAACTAGGAAGGCACAATTTATAAATAATACATGTATGAAATTTTTGTAAATAAGCAAGAGGGAATATTTTCATAATAAATATCATTCTTCACCCCGGGTTAGACTGTATGCAAAATATGAGAATAAACAAATTGCTAAAAGATAAATTTATACTCTGAAGGCAGCAAGAGCGGAAAGAAATGGCTGGCTTAAAGTAACTGATTTCTCCTCAAGCCTTGGAAGATAAATTTGCTTTCTCAAAGACGTTGTATCTGTTGCATCTCGAGAAAATTTTATTAGATGCAATATCTATCAGTATTTCTTTTATGGTGAGAATCGTCAATTTGCCCTTCAACGAGATTGAGTAATCCTGAGAAGAGGAAGAAAGATTTGGTGTTTCAATAAGCCATTAACAATTATAAATGGAATTTAACGATGTTTGTGTGTATAAAATAGAAAATAAAACACCCGCGAAACTCAAAAATCAGTTCAGTGTTTTTTTAATTAATTTTTCGTTGGTTTACGATGTATGGTGATTAGCGTTAAAAATAGTTGTCGCTTTTGATAATTAGCTCCGTTAGGCTCTGCTCCCGTTACCGAGTTTCATTTTGGTATGTTCCTAGAGGGGCTTGGGGATGGTTATGTGATTATTAACCACTTCTTCCCATTTCGTCTAATCGAAAAATCGAATTTATCAAAAATCCTTCTCCGTTAGTTTCAGTCCAGTGGTTGACACTTCTTCTCTCCGACCCAAGCCTCGTGAAGGCTTGAGGCTGCAAGATGTGTCCGTGAGAAGATGGTTTGAAAATTCGACTTAACAGAAACCAAATTAAATTTCCACAAATATTATATTACAAAAAAAAATGATGTGGGCTGCATATGACTTTCCTTGCAGACCCATATTCAAGTTTTCTTTATTTCTGCAATAATTCATGAAATTGAATTTAATGGCACAAAATAAATCCCATAATTATTTTAAATAACACTGAATTTGCACTTTTAATTCAATTTTCGTTTTCATTTGGTAAGGTGGCGTAGAAAATATTCTAAAAAACTAAAATATCTTGAGAACGGTTAAACCTAGAGTAATGGGGTTGGTCTTATTCTTTTCATCGTCGAAAATAATATATAAATTAAGCATTTAATTGATATATTTCAGCATACTTAGACTTTTATTTTTAGATTGAACAATGTTTGCGGGCCATTTCGCAAAAATATTTCTTCTCATTCCGCATTTCAATATCGAAAGTTCTTTTATCATGAATCGTACCTAAATCTAATCAGCAACAGGGTCACCAACAAGGGACTTACCTACCAAATTGTATGAAATTTGGTCAATTAGTTTTTTAGTTAGAGTGAATACAAAATCTGCACTGACAGACAGACACACAGACACACACACAGATAAAATGGTTTTATCGTATTGTAGAGGTCCCGAAACATGTAGATCCGTCGAAAACTGGAGTTGCAATTTTCGGCATGATTCCAATACTTTACCTACACTTTACCATGTATTGCAGGGAAAGTAAAATATCTGATGTGGGCAGGATGTGGGTTTGGTAATAGGATTTAAGTTCAAAGGTGGTGTAGAGAAAATAAGAAAAACTAAAATATCTCAAGAACGGCTAGTCTTAGTGTAATGGGGTTGGTCTTATTCTTTTCTTCGTTAAAACTTACGTATAGAACAAGCATTTAATGGATACATTTAAGCATACATATTTTTTTATTTTAGATTTTGACGATTTTTATAAAAACGACGTCATTTTACAACAAGAAAGATCAATCATGCTTAAAGCATTGATTATGAAACACTTTCCAACTTCAATGCAATTTTATTTAAACAAGTCTAAAATGCAATACATTTCTCGGTAATATTTTGAAACTTATCACAACACTGCATTAATTTATTATATTTGAAAACTAAGACCTTCATAAAAAAAATGAACTTCATTCAAATGACGGCATTGAAATATGAATTGCCTGGTTTAAACATCTCTAAAATGTTATACATTCCTCGGTAATAGTTTTAGAAATATCATGATACTACGATAATTTATTATATTTGAAAACTTCATCGAAAACAACTGAAATTAATTCAAATGACGTCATAGAAAAAATAACACGCCTGGATCTCTCTATAAAAACAGGATTTCATTCATAACTTTCTCCCATTCATCACAATACTATAATAATTTATTTTATTTAAACATTTTGTTTAAGACCATGGAGCTACAAAAAATTAAACTCTATGCTTGAAACTTCATCGAAAAAAATCGTCCTTCTCTTTATGAAATCTATTAATATTTCATTCATATCAGCCATGCAGACTCCATGGACTAAATTATTTTGTGTTAAAAAAATACAGGAATTCTAATACAACTCATTCTATATATTTTGCTGTTTACATTTTACATAGGTGAAAAATAGGCTTAGTTGTAGAAATAATGAAATTTGGAAGAGCATTTAAACTGAAATATATTGTCATTGCGTTGTTTCAGTATGTAGATGCACAGAATTTAAGCAAAAATAAAGTAGTTTTAGGACGGATACAACACTAAATATGAATTAAAAAGAAATTTGCAGAGACAGATACACTCCGACACCCACACAAATGTCACGCTAAAAATAGTTTTTACTTTCCCTGCAATACATGGTAATGTATAGGGAATATATGGAAATCATGCCGAAAATCGCAACTCAATTTTTCGACGGATCTACACGTTTCGAGACCTCTAGAATACGAAAAAACTATTTGTAGCGTGACGTCTGTGTGTGTGCCTGTGTGCCTCTCTATCTATGTGTCTGTCTGTCTGTGCAGATTTTGTATCCACTCTAACTCAAAAAATAATGGACCGAATTTCATAAAATGTGATAGGTAAGTCACTTGTGGGCGAATCTGGTGCTGATTAGTTTTGGGTACGATTCGGGATAAAAGAACCCACCTTTTTTTTTGCTAAATGGCCCGCAAAAGCTTATATCCCCTCTAACTGAAAAACTAACGGAATGAATTTCACAAAATTCGGTAGATAGGTCACTTGTGGGACAACCTGATGCTGATTAGATTTTGGTACGTTTCGGTAAAAAATAACCTGCCTTTTTTTGCAAGATGGCCCACGAAAATTGTAAAATCTAAAATAAAAACTACGTATGCTCAAATGTATCCATTAAATGCTTGTTTAATACGTAATTTTTAACGAAAAAAAGAATAAGATCAACCCCATTACACTAGGACTAGCCGTTCTCGAAATTTTTTAGTTTTTTCGTTTTTCTCTGCGCCATCTTTGAAAAAGAGTCCAGTTACCAAATGAGAACGAAAATTGAATTAAAAGTGAATTAAATTTAATTAAAAGAGAACGTGGACATAAGTCTGCAGGGAAAGTCATGTGCTGCCCACATCAGATTTTTTTCGTATTCTAGAGATCCCAAAACGTGTAGATCCGTCGAATACGCGAGTTGCGATTTTCAGCATGATTCCATTACTTTCCCTATACATTACCATGTATTACAGGGGAAGGAAAAATTAATGAGGAGTAAAGTTGAAACTAAATGAAAAGTACTATAAAGGAATGCCACCCAGATCAAGACCTTTCATCCAAAGAAATCCAAACCCTAAGCTTGGAAAAATGATTAATATTATGAGGTATGGTCAACCCTGTTAAGTTAACGCACAGAAAAAAACACATAAAGACAAACGTAAAAGGTCTAAAATCATTAGGCAATTACAAAATATGAGACATCAGACAGATAATATTAACAATAAAAGCTTACACATAAAACACAATAAGCCAAGAATCAAAAATAAAATACAACTCTGACCATTTGGTTCGCAATATTGGAAGCAATAAAATTATTGTTTAATGCGGTAGATGTACTGGTCAAAACTCTAGAAAACCAATGGGCATGTCAGTCCTCAGCAATTTTAGATAAATGGTAATCCAGTGTATAAGGATAATTAAAAATATATTTTTCAACATGTGAGGTCTAAATAGACTTTCGATTTTTATTTCCCTCTGTTTGTATTATAATTTATGATTCTTTAAACTAACGATCGTAACTGGTTCTGTTGTTAGACGAATCACTAATTAGTATTTTCTGCGTTCCTACGGTGGAATAGGAATATGTTTCGAATCGTGAGGTTTTCAGTGTATTGAGTAGAGTGTTATTGAGTAGTGGGTTCTTGGAATGTAAGAAGGGTTCTTGGAATGTAAGAAGGGTTCTTGGAATGTAAGAAGGGTTCCTGGAATGTAAGAAGGGTTCTTGAGTAGTGACTTCTTGGTGTTGTGACAAGATTTCTTAATCTCTCGACACCTGTGTAAAAATATGTCAAAATCATGAAAATCTATATTATATTTTTATATCTATATTTTTATGCATCCTTTAATATATTCAATCCTGTTATTATATCCCTCTCGTCTTATATATATGCAATTTATATTCTACATGTATCTATCAGTTTCAAAGGAATATTCAGCCATTTTAATTCTTTTAACGCGCACTGTGAGAGAGAGAATTATTTTCCGTTATAAGTTCAAGGTCTGCATTCGGATGATGAAAAGCCTAGTAAGATTTCATATGTACATGTTCTTCGGCAGTTGAAATCGGAAGTAATGTAAAGGTTTCGATTGTTCTATGTATATGCAAGCGGTCCAACGTACTGAAAGTCTAGACTGAGTGTCGGGGCAAGCCTGCGGCTGATGGTGAGAACTTATTTCTCGGCATGTATGTTTTCTTGTTTGGTTTTGAGTCCTATGAGTCTCGGAAGGTTATATAAGCTTGGAACGCAAAGGTTCGTCGCGCATTCCCATCCTGAATACTACACGGAGATGTGGTAGTTCAATTTACTTTCGATGCTCGCCCAGAGCTCCGGGATCCGACTCTCACTGCGGAATCCGGGGTTCGCGAGTTGGGAATGTCGCCACCGCCTCCACGGAGAAGAAGGGGTCCGAGGTAGCATTGCCGGACATTGCCGAAAAATTCTCATGCCCGAACATCTGTCCGAGAATTCATCTGATACGCCGACTTAGATCTTCTGCGATGCCTTTTCGTCCCTGCCGAACCGGGAACTGAGATGACCTGTACTGTGAGCAATCAATGACGTAATTCTCTCCTATTCACACTATCCTGTGTACGAAGGTAAGCTCCTTTACATGCATTGGCGGAGCCATTAGACTTTCTCCGAAATTCCTTAAGTTCTAACAGATATCTCCAAGAACGGAGAACTATCATATTTACAGATCCTTGTGTTAACTCCTAGAATCAGCAATTCTAAATAGTATTATTATTTGTGATTATAATTCTCTCCTGTGCTCTGCCCTTGTCTGCTTATTACCATACTTTAGACTATACCTTATTTTATTCAATTGTGGTTCTATATGAAATGTGTGTGCCACGTAACGTATTAAATTCTTGGTATTATATTTATCATTTGCTGGCAAATTGTGTTATAATATCCTGCCGGTGTCCAGTGCGTAGTTATAATTAAAGAATAGGTGTAACTCCATAATATAACTTATTAATTACATATTTAATAAAGATTGGATTAGTTAATTACTGTGTGATCATTGAGTTTGGATATTAGTGATTATTTTCAATATTCTGTGTTTTCTATATCCATGCTTTAGCTGAAGAATCATCCACTCAAGGTAAGGGTTTATTATTATTACGCTTTGTATTTGCGGCAGGTCATCTGTGAGTTTTACTTGCAGACGAGAGAAGTTTCGAACCTGGGTTGTAAAAATTGGAGAAAGTTAGAATTCTCCGGTCGGCCGTGTCAACGGGAAACCGTTATGACAATTGGTGCCTGTGACCTCTCGAGTACCTGTCCTTTACGAAATTTTATAAAATGGAGTTTTTAAAATTTAAATTTGCTTGAAATTTAGCTTGCCAAAAATTTGAAATTTTGGTGTTGCACTGGACACTGCGTGTTTTGAATTGGTATGGAATCTTTTAAAATTTATTAAATTCTGGGAGAGCACTTGAAATTATGATATATATTTTTTTAAAGGAAATTTTCTGTTATAATATTTGGAAAAGAAAATATTGATTTGTGTATAAAATATCATTTATCGACAAATTTCTTACAAGTAAATACAGGGTTTGAAAAGAAAATATATTTACAAAAGTGTGCAGTGGCACGTAGTCGGATTTAGATGTAATGGTGCAAAGTTGCACACTTAAAATATTTAATATCAATATCTGTGACAAATTGTGTGAAGGGTGTTTTGCATTTGAAAAAATGATTCACTGTTGGCATGTGCAAAAGTGGCACATGACCAGAATTGAAAATACCGTGCAAAAAGTGCACAAATTTAAAGAATTTCATATTTATTATAACAATCATGTAAACAGGTGTGACATATTTTGAAAAGTATTTTGGAATTTATAAAGGAAAAATTATTAAGAATTGGTTGATTATTTAAAAATTTGATTATAATTATTTTAAAAGTTGAATTTAACTATTGTAAAAGGTAAAAATAACAGCTTATTTGAAAAATTTTCGTTTTTAAGTTTTCGGAAATTTCTTTTGGTTTCGGGTTGAAAATTCTTGTTTGATGTAATTAATGTTTGGAGAGGATTCCCGCCGTAATTTATCTTCGACTGCTCTTTGAGCCCTTTCCCAAGTAAAAAAAAAAAGAAAAGAATAATTTGGGTTGGCGGAATCTGAATCTCAGGAATGTAGAATAGTTTTAATAGAAATGGAATTTTTTGATCGGAAATGGGAGTTGTTTCCTAGAATTTTGCTCAAAATTTTAGTTGCAAATATTTAAATCTAATTATAGATATTGATATAAATACAAATACTTAAATATTAAAATACTTGTGTGTTAAATTTGAAAATGCACCCTGGTTAAAAACATAACTGACTTTCACTTGAAAAATTTGAGAATTTAGTACCCGATGTGACAATATGTAAATATATGTGAAAATAAGTATAATTTTGAGAAACCTAGAATAATGAGTAACCTAGTTTTGGAAATATAAATTCATGTTTTAAAAAAGTTTTATTATGTTGTGTGGCTAAAAAGCACACATTTTGTGAATTTTGTAGAAAACAGATTCGTGTTGGTGGATAGAAAGAAGTGTGAAGTAAAAAAAAAAATAAAATAAATTGTTTTGATTTCCCAAGAAGTGGAAATATAATAAAAATAAAATAAAATGTTTTGGTTTCACCAAAGTTGAAGGTGAATAATTTATAATGTGAGTTAATTGCAAATGAAATGTACCTACCGAGAAGAAGGTAAAAAGTCTTGTGTTTGTGAATATATTAACAAAGTAAGTGGAATATTTGTAAAACATGATGAATATATAGTTGATGATATTATTTCAATGAAAAATGTGAATAATCTATTTGTGTATATTTTAATGACATTGAAAAACTGATATAGAACATTAATATCTCTATGAAAAAGAAATTTCATATAAAATATGAATATAGAATAATATGTGACAAAATTTAAAATGCGGTGTCATTTCATGAAATGAGGGGAAGAGCAGGAAAATTTTGAAAAGGGGTTGATTATACTAAATATTTTGAATTTTGTGGAACTGTTAATACGAAAGATAGAAAATTGAAAATAAGAGGAGTTTTGTTTTCACACTTTATTGAAAATAAATTTGAAATTTTGAAAAAGTGATGTATAAATGGGACCGAGTGCGTATTTTTTCCCTGAGAATGAATGTAAATTATTTTTGAATGCCTCAGGATGACTATATGATTCTCCACTTGAATATATGTTTTCTGTTTCCTTGCCTTGTTTTGTCGCATCCAAACATTTTTATTGTAATATCGTGCACTTGACCTTCCTAAGTTTCCTTTCGTGGAATTGCCTCACAAACAATTTTGAGGAAAGCTGATGTGCTTAGGATTGAAATTTACTTTATTTTGTTTGGAATGTGCGTTAATATCACATCGAACTAGCGTAATTCGATGAGAAGGCTAATACCTCATCAGTTGCTATTGTCGAGGGTAAATTAATGAGTAGAATGATGTCCTCTTAATCCCCGTTTGCACCCATGCCTATGTTATTTCGATAGCAAAAAAAAAAAAAAAAAAAAAAAAAAAAAAATCTTGCTCGAAATCTTACTTTCGGAAATTTTTTTCAACGTTAAGAAGTTTTGAAAAATGGTTTGAGGATGGGTTGCTTTTTACTTGGCAAGTGAAAAATTTAAAAAAAAACGATTGAATATGTTTTATGACAGAGTTGAAATATTGATATTTGAAAACATAAAAGTTAAAAATGTTAATATAAAATTTTAGAGAAATATTTTGAAATATAGAAACGAAAATATTGAATAATTTCAGAAAAGAATCTGAAAATGACTTATTACGTTTGAGAATGATTTATTTACGTTTGCCATTGAATTATACAAATACTTATTTACGTTATGGCATTGTATTTAATTACAAGTATATTTTGATATTCACCTCGGTATCCCTTCCTCTTTCAAATATTTCCCTTTAGATAAATTGAATGTTTAATAACGATAATTACGAAAAAGAGTTTGAAAAATCTTGACCTTGATCGTTCTTCCTTTTCATTTGTTTATAAAGTCTAAATCGTGAATCTGCTGCTTCTGTTCCGCATATGCGAGACTGCAATCCGTGATGGCGCGAAGCAATGCTGGCATTTCGTTCTGCTGACACCACATATTTCTTTTTTCATGATCGTTTTGCTTCAACTTGTGGTTTTGAAGCATGAACATTTATCTTTGATTGTGACTTGTTTTTTTTATGCATAAATGCTTGATTGTGACATGAGAACTTGGATTAAGCCGTGAATATTTATTCTACACCTTTTTGACTGCGAATTGGAAGTTGAGAAATGAAACTTAAATATGAAATAAAAGTGAAATATAGAATTTGAATTTAAGATTTAAAATATGAAATCATTTTGAAATTGAATTTTTTTTTGAAACTTGGAATATTTTTCGTGACTCCTAGTTACTTGCGATACATGACATTTGATTTAAGAAATATAATTGGAGTCTTGATATTGATCTTACATTGTGGATTTCGAATTCGAGTCGGTGAACTCTTTAATTACGAAAATAGAATTGAATCTATAAACCGAATCCACAAGTGTTGTATTTCGAATTAAAATATTCTGAAAATTTATTTACGTACATTCAATTTCATTGTTTACTTGCATATGACGTGGAAATCCTGAAAGAGTCGATGAACTCTAGTTTATTTACGAGCGAAATATGTAGAATTTAAAAAAAAAAGAATTGGATTCCACAAGTTAATTTACCTTATAATATTTTTGAAATTTTACTTTACTTATTTACTTCCGAAATCCATTTGGTTTTTTTTGAAAATTTTTATTTGAATTTAAGAATTATATTTTGAAACTTGAAGGTTAGTTACACAAATGGATATATTTGGATTTCAAAGTAAGTTCTGGAGTTACTACCTAAAAATTTTGCACTTATTAATTTAATTACGAGTCTTTGAGAATTTGTGCAAATGAAATAAAATGGAATAATAGAATTTATTAAACTCAATTTAAATTTTATCTTTAACATCAGTTGTATTATTACATTGGAAGGCAACATAATCTTAAAGAAATTTATTTAATTTAAAGATAATTTATCAATTTATGAGGTGACACCTAGTTATTTACAAATGTTTGAAAATTTTGGTAACATGTTGAAATTTAGTTTGATTTAAAGAACTTGAACTAAATTGTGTGGCATTGGTAAAATTTGATTGGGGAGTGGTGAAAAATTTCTTCAAAATTTGAATTAATTTTGGTGGCAATGTTTAGTGAGATCTAACTCCATTAGAAATGGAAAAATAATAATATATGACATATTTAATCACGAGAAAAGAGACTTGAGATTCCTCTGTGCCAGTGAGCACTTTGAAATTTTGTGCCTGTGCCAAGAGGGCACACATTTAATTCGCGGCACAATTTATTTACAATAAAACTTGATTTACTACATTGACGCGGTGGTGACAGAAATTATATTGTGGTTTAAATTCTCTGTGACCGTTTCGGTTCTTAAAGTGTGAGTTCAAATGGGTAGTATATGAAGTGTGGAATTTTGACATCCTTTCTTTTGGCCTTAGTCGGAACTTTTGCCCTGCAAGTGTTGAGTGTTGGCCGCACTCTGATCTTGTAGTGTGGTGGTGTGGTTGCAAACACACTACCTTTCTCCAAAATTTCATCAAAATTGCGAATACCAGTGTGCCAGGACATTTGGTTTTTCTGCACTTGTTTCAGGATGTTCAATTTAATTTGTAAGTTCTTCGGTGTTTGTGGAGTAAAAAAAAAAAAAAAAGAAAAAATAATCCCTTACTGCCACATTGGTGTTGCATCGTATATATCATTTGTTTACTTTGTGTTTGTTAAGAATAGAGAATTTCTTAACAAGTTTTTATTACGTATTACTTGCAAAATTAGGAAATGGAAATTTCTTAAGAATATAATTACTGTTTACACACACACACATATATATAGAGATTATATTTACTGAATTACTGTATGACATTTTGTCTACATAATTTTATTGCGGGTCACAGACTTTGAGAATTAATATTTGAATAATATCAAGGAATAATTTCGAAACTGATTTCTGTCTCTGTCATCCGGTCATTCTTTATTTTTGTGCCACCTGTTTTTACTTGATATAGTGGAAAAGAGAAAAATGATTTAATTTCAATGTTTTAATTCTAAATTGAGTTGAAATTGTTTTCGGCCACTGAGTTCCCCTCGTTTCTGCCACAAGGTTAATAAATACTTGGTATAGAATGATGTTTGATGTTTATGTATAAATGAGTAATATTGTTTAAAAGAAACAATTGATTTAAAAAAAAAAATAATTTACTATAAAAGAATGGAATATATAATGTGATATTTTTGAAATGATATTTTCAAAATATAATTGAAATATTGAATAAAATATGTTGATAATTTTGAAATGATGAAATTATGTGAAATGTGAAAAAGTTAAGAATTGGTGTTGTGTCACTGTTGATATAAAATATTGCTATTATTTGCTTTTTGTTGTCATCTACTTTACAGCTGACTGATTGTTGATGGTCAAGAAGATATTTATTGTTAAATATTGATTAAAAATTGTCGTGTCAAATAGACACTTAATAAGAATTCTGATTTATTGTGAACCACTGGACAAGGTAGGTTGAAAATTATTGTTTTTGGTATGGTCTTTCCTAATATAAATCTGTATTTATATTTATATTATATTAATGTTTAAAGATATGTATTGTAATTGCTGCTGTGTCTACTTAGACAGTTTCGGAATTATGAACTGTAGAAGGTTATTGTTTACACTTTGATTATTCGAGAAGTTAATGATTTGCAGTGATCATAAAATTTTAATTTACAAGAATTTAAAAATAAATAACACTTGATATACTGAACTGATATTTGCTGCTGACCACATGTTTACATTTTAATATTTAAATAATTTGAATACGTAAGAAATATGAAATATTTTATGGATTGAAATTTAATTGATGAAAATTGGAAAATATTTTTATACTTTGAAATTTGATTTGAAGGTTTGATTTGAAAAATTTTATTTATGGAAATTTAAAAATTTAATTAACTGGTTGACTTGAGGGATACTATGTACATATTTAAACTAATTTTTGGAATTTATATTTAATTTATAATTGGTAATTCACATATTGTGAACTTCTGTAAAGGGCTTGTAGCTATTAGGGTTTTCGACTGATTTGCAGTCATTTTTAGGTTCCTTTTGGATCTGGTTCTTCGACATGCGCCCATGTGGGATGGTGTTCGTGCCGAGAACTCTGATGTAGTTTTGGCCGACTGCATCTCTCAAAATTTTTACTGAAATTCCACTTGAAGGTGCGATCGACTTCAAGGACCTAATAACTACTTGCGCCTACATCCTGTGATGAAAAAAAAATCCTCCTGTTAGTCAGATTTTTTTGCCTCGAGGAGGGGAGGAGTGTTGTGACAAGATTTCTTAATCTCTCGACACCTGTGTAAAAATATGTCAAAATCATGAAAATCTATATTATATTTTTATATCTATATTTTTATGCATCCTTTAATATATTCAATCCTGTTATTATATCCCTCTCGTCTTATATATATGCAATTTATATTCTACATGTATCTATCAGTTTCAAAGGAATATTCAGCCATTTTAATTCTTTTAACGCGCACTGTGAGAGAGAGAATTATTTTCCGTTATAAGTTCAAGGTCTGCATTCGGATGATGAAAAGCCTAGTAAGATTTCATATGTACATGTTCTTCGGCAGTTGAAATCGGAAGTAATGTAAAGGTTTCGATTGTTCTATGTATATGCAAGCGGTCCAACGTACTGAAAGTCTAGACTGAGTGTCGGGGCAAGCCTGCGGCTGATGGTGAGAACTTATTTCTCGGCATGTATGTTTTCTTGTTTGGTTCTGAGTCCTATGAGTCTCGGAAGGTTATATAAGCTTGGAACGCAAAGGTTCGTCGCGCATTCCCATCCTGAATACTACACGGAGATGTGGTAGTTCAATTTACTTTCGATGCTCGCCCAGAGCTCCGGGATCCGACTCTCACTGCGGAATCCGGGGTTCGCGAGTTGGGAATGTCGCCACCGCCTCCACGGAGAAGAAGGGGTCCGAGGTAGCATTGCCGGACATTGCCGAAAAATTCTCATGCCCGAACATCTGTCCGAGAATTCATCTGATACGCCGACTTAGATCTTCTGCGATGCCTTTTCGTCCCTGCCGAACCGGGAACTGAGATGACCTGTACTGTGAGCAATCAATGACGTAATTCTCTCCTATTCACACTATCCTGTGTACGAAGGTAAGCTCCTTTACATGCATTGGCGGAGCCATTAGACTTTCTCCGAAATTCCTTAAGTTCTAACAGATATCTCCAAGAACGGAGAACTATCATATTTACAGATCCTTGTGTTAACTCCTAGAATCAGCAATTCTAAATAGTATTATTATTTGTGATTATAATTCTCTCCTGTGCTCTGCCCTTGTCTGCCTATTACCATACTTTAGACCATACCTTATTTTATTCAATTGTGGTTCTATATGAAATGTGTGTGCCACGTAACGTATTAAATTCTTGGTATTATATTTATCATTTGCTGGCAAATTGTGTTAGAATATCCTGCCGGTGTCCAGTGCGTAGTTATAATTAAAGAATAGGTGTAACTCCATAATATAACTTATTAATTACATATTTAATAAAGATTGGATTAGTTAATTACTGTGTGATCATTGAGTTTGGATATTAGTGATTATTTTCAATATTCTGTGTTTTCTATATCCATGCTTTAGCTGAAGAATCATCCACTCAAGGTAAGGGTTTATTATTATTACGCTTTGTATTTGCGGCAGGTCATCTGTGAGTTTTACTTGCAGACGAGAGAAGTTTCGAACCTGGGTTGTAAAAATTGGAGAAAGTTAGAATTCTCCGGTCGGCCGTGTCAACGGGAAACCGTTATGACATTGGAATGAAAGAGGGGGTCTTGAGTATTAGTGCTCTTCTTTGAACTTTGGCGGAAACTGCCAAGCCCCTTCACCCCAACTGACGAATTCCAGAATTTCTGCCAATTCTTTAACAAAAATCTTTAAAAATATTAAAAAGAAAATAATAATGGAGAAGAATATCCAGGGGTTTCCTAGTTGAGGCATCTATCGTAGCAAACTGATCTGACGTCTCTAGAATATGCCTAGCGTGCCTGTATGGACCTGTACACAAAATAGGCCAACATTCTCTGTATACTATTATGTATATTATTATTAACATCAATACTGTAATTAGAGTTATTTTTAACAGATTTTAATGCAGTAATGGAAGAAAAGCATCGGTCCAAATATTGTTCCTTTTACCATTTTTATCAGCCCAATTAATAGCTAATTTAATAGTACATAATTCAATTTGAAATACGGAATTCAAATATGATAATTTAATGCAATGGGTACTATTAAGAACATCTCCGGGAAAACACAAAAGGCAAGCCCTACGTTATCATTAATCTTTGAGTGATCTATACTATGAATGTGCAAAGATTCAATCTTCTAAGCCACAGGAGGGATGTTTGAGAGTCTAGATAGACTGTTCAAAACCACATAATCTCAGCCTCCAAGAAGTGTGGTGTTAAAAACCATACTACGATATGTTCTGTTCGATGGACGATAGAATAAGTGTAGAAAGATTCGGAATTCTAGGAATAAGGGAGCCTATGGAGAATCTTAAATTTCTTAAAAATAACCCATGTCCCTCTCTCCCAATTGCTACATCGATAATCAGCCGTTAGGCACTGTGGGGTGGTCGATACAGTAAGTGTGCAAAGTTTTAGACTTATAAGTCACATAGGGGCTTTAAGGGATCTAAACAGGCAGTTCGAGACCCCTATTTTCTCAATAGGGTTAAATCAAAAATTTGATTCCGTTAAATTCTGTATCGTAGTTATTAAGTGTCCAGAGATTCGGCGTTCTAAAAATGTGCAATATCTCGAGAACGGTTCACGCTAGCGTTCAAAATTTATGTCAATCGTTTTCTAATGAAAAATTACATAAGAAATAATTATTTACGTTACTTTACTGAATGTTTAAGATTTTTTATGATTTTTTTAATTTCATTTCAAAATTTAGGAGGGTTCTGAATATTTAATTGCGTGTAAAAACAATAGACTTCCAGTATTCACTGATTGTGACTTTTGTACCAAAATTTGTTCTGATCGCTTGATCTCGTGAGATATTGTCTCCACAAACTCACTGCTACATACACATACTTTCACAGACACACAGACATCACCTCGAAAACGTCTAATTCGTGTTCAGGGATACTTGAAACGTGCTTTCTCGTCGAAAACTCGAGTTCGAATTTTTGACAATACTTTCCTTATACATTATATTAAGTATATAACGAACGTAATATATGACAAAAAAATATGACAAATAATATGACAAAATAAAAATAAATAAGATAATTTATCAAGAAATTTTCATGTCGTGACATAAAATTTGTATTTTAAATAATGTTCAAAATTAAATTGTAATGCAAAAAAAAAAACATTGTGAGAGTTTAATTTCGAGGCAATACAAAGTGTACGACTTATATCCAAATATTGTGAAACCAATATTTGATATTGAAATTGCCAGATATGTATAGCAGAGGCTCCAGTTTAACCTCCGATACCAAACAGTTTATTAAAAGTGATGCAACAGGATCGTATGACGAAATGTTTAACCACTGAAACACATTACATGACCGAACACATGTCCTAAATATCTACAAACTAATTAGGCAAGGAAAAGTAGTGACGCTACTGTATGTGAGGCTAATGGGGCGTAGTCCAACCTTGATAGCCTTTAGCAACAAGGACATAGCGAAATGATGAGAAAAGGTAAAATTTCAGAACGGGATTAATGCTTTACATTCGTCAAAGAGATAAAATTTTGAAAACGCCCTGATACAGAGAGCGGTGGACCTTTTCCTTTAAGACGCTTTGCCATGTGCTATGACTAACGAGATACTAGTACAGAAATTACGTGAAGCTGATGAATGGCTCAAGAGTTTATTAATGGAAGAGACTAATAAATTTTAAGGCTAATAAATCCCTTAAGATAACCGCAGTTCACGCGCATACACTTATGCGCCTACCAAGTGGTGATAAGCTAAAAAGAAAAATCAACGAAGACTGTGATAATCCACGACGACTGATACTGGATATTGTGCATTATACTTATATTTAAGCTACGAGGAAAATGTTGTATAACCATGTAATGACTCTAAGAATATTAGGTTTTTCAACTAGTACTTCACCCCATTCTTGTGTTGCTTGAAATTTCATACTGTTTTGTGTCATTCTTATCCGCATGTTCTAAAATGCATACCACTCAGATTTGGTGTTCTTATGACCACTGATTTTTTCTATAGCGCTCGGAACAGATATAATTTAATTCTAACCACCCGGTATATATATATACTCGTTTGCAAAAAAAAACGAAGCACCATGAAGAGAAAGTGACTGTTTTTATTGAAATTAAATATGCATACAGCTAGCTCAGATACAGGTAATGAAATGATTACAAAATCAAGGCCGCAGGACCCATCAATGGTTAGAAATTGCAAATTGAATTTTCAAATCAGTAATTGGTGGAACCCCCCTTGGCGACAATGCATACCTGTATATGTCTAGATAATGAGTGATGATGTTTCCTAAAGTCATCCTGCGATACATTCTGTCAGGAATTCCTCAATTGTTGCTCCGGATCAGCTACATTTCGGGGTGCTCGAATCTGGCGGCTTAGCATGTCCCAAACATGCTCGATTGGCGAATGGTCTAGTGGCCTTGCTGGCCAAGGAACAGCATCAAAAGCACGGAGACAGTCCACAGATATGCGAGACTTATGTGTCGGGGCATTATATTGTTGGAAAATGGTCCTAGAATGACGTGTCATGAAGGGTAACGCAAAAGGTCGCAGGATTTCATCAACATATCGTTCAGCTGTTAAAGTTGTACGCAGGATGACTAGAGACGACCTGCTCTCGTAAGAGATAGCACCCCCACCATCACACCAGAGGTAATGGCTGTGTGTCTGTTGTTGTTCTTGTTGAGACCCAGACCGTCAGACATACCAGAAAGGTGTTGTTGTTGAGACCCAGACTGTCCGACCTACCAGAAAGGTGTAAGGTAACTGTATGGACGGCCGGGAAGTGCCACCCAATTTAGACCGGAACCCAGTGGGGGAGGCATCCACAGGGACCGTACCCTCCTTCCCCTACCACCAACCTCTCGGAAGGACTTACGGACCCACATGTTTAACGTGATCGTACTCCGCATGAACACGGCGGCATTTGTGGCAGCGTGCAAATCTAGCGCGCAAACCACGGGGATACCGCACCCGAGATGGCCAACAGCACGCGGTGTTCCGAGGTGGTCACCCACCAAGTACTAACCGCGCCCGATGCTGCTTGACTTCGGTGATCTAACGAGAACCGGTGTTTTCAGCACGGTACGGCCGTTGGCCTATACCAGAAAGGTGTAAGGTAACTGTTTGGACGGCCGGGAAGAGCCACCGAATTTAGACCGGAACCCAGTGGGGAGGCATCCACAGGGACCTTCCCCTCCTTCCCCCAACCACCAACCTTTCGGAAGGACTTACGGACCCACATGCTTAACGTGATTATACTCAGCGTGAACACGGCGGCAGTTTTGGCAGCGAAGGGAATCGAACTCGGGCCTACTGAGTGCAACTCCCGCGCGCTAACCAGTGGGCTACCGCGCCCTGGCTGTGCTCCTGTATAAAACAAAGGCTGATTGGGACCGCTTGCCCTGGCGCCTCCACACACGTACCCGATGGTCATCTGCTGAAAAACTGAAGCGTGATTTATCTCTGAACACTATGCAATGCCAGTCTGCTGGCAGTCATAATGCTCGGCTACGACACCACCCCAAACGACTCTGTCGATGCTGTGGGGTTATGGGCAGACGTCTTGAAGGTCGCTGTGAGCGTAACTCCACCTCAGCCAAGCGCCGTGAGTGTTATCGTGAGTGTGTCGGCTGTTAATGTTCCGGCTTGGTTTGGTGTTGTTGTTGATACCCAGACCGTCCGACCTACCAGAAAGGTGTAAGGTAACCGTTGGCTTGGTTTGGTGTGTATTACCATGTGGTAGTACACACTAAACCAAGCCCAGTCACTCAAACAGTTGCTGCAAGCCCTCGAGCTAGTCCAGTGGTCTGGATCTTCAACACCAAACCAAGCATTCTCGTCATAGTTTACCGGGGCAAAAATGAAACATAAAGGCGTTATAAGGCGCTTAATCGTTGGGAAGCGGTCGCTCCTCAAACATAAAAGTATCATTCTGGTTGTTATTTTCTGGTTGAAGAAGAAAACCATCTATGAAAATTTCATCTGAGGAAGAAGAACCCTCATGCAAATTTTCGTTATTGGGCGAGAGGTAGGGAATTATCTGGACGTTATTTTCCAGGGCCGATGGATCGGGCGAGGTGGTTCCTAAGCTTGGCACCCCCGATTGCCCGAACTGTCGTGTCTTGACTTCTTTTTATGCAGATATCTCAAGAGTCTCGTCTATGGCACTCCCCTTGAATTTTAAGAGGAATTCGTCGTCTACTGCTGGTGCAAAAGTGCGCAACATGCCTGGTCTATTCGAGAGAGTTCGCTAATCTCTATATCGCCGCTGTGAGAAGTTTATTCAGGTTGACGGTCACTATTTTTAACCGTTACTGTAATTATTATTCATTAAATGTGATTTTATAACTTAAGTTATTCTTGTGTTTTCACCACACCTCATAGGTTTCACCATTAAGCGCCCACTGATGCCTTTACGTTTCATTTCCGACGCGGTAAACTATGACCAAAAATGCTTGGTTTGGTGTGTACTACCACCTCGTAAAGTTTTGACCATCCCTTTTTAATCACCCTGTATGTATTAGCACATTTTGCTTGTGATTCTTTGGAAACAAACTTACATGCATAATACGATTCACTTTAACTTACAGAAGATGCACACTATATCATTTAAAATTACGCTCAAAGAGAAATTTTGTATATATGCATGTCTAGAAAATGTGTATCCCCATCTAGAAGGAATATAAACTTGTAATTTATAACACGAATGGCTCAATTAGTGTAATCGACCAGTAAATTCCCAAAACTCTATTTTGTTTTCAAGCACCTTAGGGGAGACGATTTTGTACCCCATATCAGGGTTCATATTTTAAAATAACAAGATATTGATTTGGGTATGAATAATCATTGTTGTAAGAAAGTTGAAAATAGTTGAGCTTCACTATCCTAATTGTTTTTTACACATTTTACTTGCATATTCATGGAAGAGCGAATCTAAGTCGAGTCTCCATTCCTAACAAAGCGAACTCAACATTTACCTGTATCTGAATTTTGTCATCCCTATTACACAAGAACTACAATAGGTAGGAAGATGAAAATTTTCACACGTACGTAAAATTGCGCACAGATGGGCAGAATCACAATTGCAATAATTTAAACGAAGTGTAACAGTGTGAAACTTTCATTTTTACCCTGTGAATGCTTACAAAACACGCTCCCTACGCGTCGTACAAAAATCAGGTAAGCAACAACTTTTAAACAGCTGATAAAAGTATGTTCACTTGCATGGTTTTTGATTTGAATGTGATACTATATATTAATTATGTTTTTGCGATGTGTATTGAATGTGTTACTTTGATGTCATTGTTTTCCTGTGATTGTTTGATTTAATATCCAAATTCAAAAAACTTATATACTCTTTTATATTAGGATTCTCAAATATTGAAATTATTTTTTTATACTTGTAATTTGATAATTATTTGTTAAATTAAATTTTAATTTGAAATCGTTCGCAGCTTGCTTACTTCATATACACGAGTCCATTAATATTCACATTCTTAGTAAATCTTTCACTTTACCATGCTTAGATATCCCGTTGCCCTCTCTCTGGATAAATTTTCGGCATTGCATCAATTTATTAATATATCAGCATCTAATTACGTTAGAGCTTAATTTTAAAGACTATAATTCTTAGCTTCTTAGCTTGAGCTAGAAAAGTTCAGGTATCCGATTGTCATGCGCCACTCTTGCTTACTTAAGCGGTATTACTCCTGTGCAACGGTCTAATAGCAGCTGATGCATTTTGCGTGTTCCAAAACCATTCATTCAGTACCATCTGTGCCCGCACAGCGGCTCAATTACGTATCACGACTGCACAGAGAACGTATCGCAGACGTATGTGTACCCAAGTAGTAGACGAAAGCGTTTTTAAGGTACTTATTTAGAGCATATTACGTCTACACACGGGATGTATTTCATTTTTATTGTGTAAGTAGACATGTGGTTAACGCGTCGTTTGGTTTCCAATAATTCACTGTATGTTCCCGTGTAATTTTAATCAGAGTTTTGCATCTGATATTCTGGGAAACGCTCGCTATTTTTTGCTAGATAATTCCCGATAACTAATTCTAAGCATATTCTAAATGAGCTAAAATGCTGAAAAGTTCCACCCAGAAACCCCATGTACTAAAACCGCAGCGAAAAATCCTCCCCTCACATTCATTTATAGGTGGATATTAGAGGTACAATATAAAGAAATTAGAATGCTGAAAATTTTTACACAGATAGCTGAGACACTGAAACTACCTACAAAACATAAAACCCCATTATTGTTTCTCATTGGGTAGGTTTACTAACGCTCTAGTTATATAATTTATTAACTATCGTCTCTCCCTCAATTTAGCTTGACCTAACGAAAGCTGTATACATGGATTGCACAGAAATTACACGCAGGTTAAAGGCCTATTTAGACATTTATTAAGGGACTAAAAAATTAAAAAAATATAAGTCAGCATATTTTTTTAATATGCGATGCATGTGCTGGTTTGTTTATTTTTAATTATATTGTGCGAAGAAGGGGTATTTGCTGCTAAACTATATAAGTAGAATTGAAGATCTGTCTGTGTGCTTATTTCATCATCACAGTAGAAAAGCTGCACCGAATATAATGAAATTTTGTGGGTTGCCTAAGAATAGACCCACTTTAAATTTAGTCCATGTTTCGAGTTTTTAGGACCGGGGTTGTCTAGATATTAATTAAAAACGCATTGTTAAACCTTCCATATACATAGCATTATGCAGACGATACTTTTTTCGCACATCTATTTGAAGAAAATTACATCAGGTCACTTAGCAATATATTTAAATCTAATGTGTTTATGCGGCAGACGATTTTTCTTCAATATTTTCCGATAATAAAGAAATGTATATAAAATGAATTTTATTGAAATTGCATATTTGACTGGATTTATCAATTACGGCATTCAGGTTTAAAGATTACGGGGATTATTGATATTTTCAATTTATTACATCATCTGTTTTATTTTGGCAAAGATTTTTGAAATTCATATATGGCAATACGGGTAATCTTCTACAAATACATGGGTATATTTCCTAATCTACGAGAATATAAGTAGTACGGCATATCTTTCCATAGAATTTTAGCGCTTTCATTTTGGCATATACAGATTCAATTTCATATTTTTTTGTAAATTTGTTTAAAAATGGGACCAACACGTTTTATTCTTCAGATCTACCTGTGAAGATAATTTTCAATATCGAGAACAGAGATTCTTAAACTTCGTTTTAAGAGAATTAATTTAAATATTTTAATAGAATGTTTTGAATACCAATGTCATTTAGAATACTTTTAGAATTTGCACAAGATTGTGAATTTTAAGTTTCTTTATAACGTACATTTTGTACGAAGAATAGGAATACTGCTACTACATTCATAAAAATTAAAATATGACATAAAAATTGTGAACTTGCTTTAACAGAAACGGTAAGAAATGTCTTTGAAATTTATTTCGCGTACAGGAAAATTGAAAAGAAAATTTCTCTTAAAAGTAATATCTTTCTCCAGAAACCCTCATTAGGAGTTACATTTCGTATTCATTTCTTTTCATCATTTTTTTTGTCATTCTATTCATTCCTTTTCATCTGGTCTTCTATTCTAAAATTTAACTATCCTGAAGAGCAAAAAGTATTTCCCCCTTCTGAATAAATCCAGAAACAAGGATTGATATTAAATGACATGGGTTAAATCTCTAAAAAGTGAACGGGAGCCCTCTTATCATAAAATAAAGACTTCAGTCTTTTTTAGTGTTTTGGCTTTTCCTCCAATACATGGTAATGTATAGGGAAAGTATTGGAATCATGTTGAAAATCACAATTCGAGTTTTCGACGGATCTACACGTTTCGAGACCTCTAGAATACGAAAACACTATTTTTAGTGTGACATCTGTGTGTGTGTCTGTCTGTCTATGTAAGGAATGTATCCACTTTAACTAAAAAACTAATGGACTGAATTTCAAAAAATTTGGTAGGTAAATCACTTGGGTGTGACCCTGGTACTGATTAGTTTTTAGTTCGATTCGGGATAAAGGAACCCGCCATTTTTTGCGAAATGGCCCGCAAAAATTGCCTGTATCCACTCTAGCTGGAAAACTAATGGACAGAATTTCACAAAATTCGGTAGATAAGTCGCTTGCGGGATACCTTGGTGCTGATTAGATTTGGGTACGATTCGGAAAAAATATTTTTTTTGCAAAATGGCCCGCAAAAATCGTCAAAATCTGAAATAAAAAATTACGTATGCTCAAGTATATCCCTTAAATGCTTGTTTTATACGTAATTTTTAATGAAGAAATGAATAAGACCAACCCAATTACACTAGGACTTGCGGTTCTCGATATATTTTAGTTTGTTCGTATTTTCCCCTACGCCACCTTTGAAAATAAGTCCAGTTACCAAATGAGAACGAAAATTGAATTAAAAGTGAACTAAATTTAATTAAAATAAAGGAAACGTGGATATAAGTCTGCAGGGAAGGTCATGTGGAGCCCACATCAGATTTTTACTTTCCTGCAATGCATGGTAATGTATAGGGAAAGTATTGGAATCATGCCGAAAATCGCAACTCGAGTTTTCGATGGATCTACACGTTTTGGAACCTCTAGAAGACGAAAAAACAATTTTTAGCGTGACGTCTGAGTGTGTGCCTGTCTGTCTGTCTGTGTGTATCTCTGTGTGTCTATCTGTGCAATGTATGTTTCCTCTCTAACTCAAAAACTAATGGACCGAATTTCATAAAATTTGGTAGGTAAGTCACTCGTGTGTAACGGTGGGGCTGATTAGTTTTTGGTACGATTCGGAAAAAACAACCCGTCTTTTTGTCCGAAATCTCCCGCAAAAACTGCCTGTATCCAATCTAACTGAAGAACTAATTGATCAAATTTTACAGAATTTGGTAGTTCTGTTGACACTTGTGGTAAACACTTGTGGGTCACCCTGGTGCTGATTATATATAGATATGATTCGATAAAGAAGAACCTGTATTTTTTTACGAAATGGCCCACAAAAATTGCATATATCTACTGTAACTCAACTAATTTACTAAATTTCCTAAAATATGGTAGATAAGTCACTTGCGGACGATCCTGTTGGTGATCAGATTTTGGTACGGTTCGGGAAAAAGGAACCTGCCTTTATTGCGAAATGGCCCGCAAAAATTGAATGTATCATCTCTAACTGACAATCCAATTCTTTAAATTACACAAAATTTGGTAGATAAGTCGATCGTAGGAAGCTGTGATGCTGATTAGATCTTGATAAAATTCAGAAAAAGAGTATATGCCTTTATTTTGCGAAATGACCCGTAAATCTATTATATTCGATCTAAAATAAAATACTACATGTCCAAGATCGTGAAACTCTGAAACAAATGACTAAATCTGATGAAATATATTAATTAAGTACTTGTTCTAGATGTAAAATTTGACAACTAAGCGAATAAATCTGCCCCCGTGACTGTAGGATAAACCGTTCTCGAGATAATGCAGTTTTTGGAATTTTAAGGATCTGAAGAATTTAAAGTGTATTAAGTTGCCAAACGAAACGAAGATACAATAAAACAAGAAAGATCAATCATGCTTAAAGCATTGATTATGAAACACTTTCCAACTTCAATGCAATTTTATTTAAACATGTCTAAAATGCAATACATTCCTCGGTAATATTTTAAAACTTATCACAATTCTACATTAATTTATTATATTTGAAACCTTAAACCTTCATAAAAAAATTAACTTCATTCAAATGACGGCATTAAAGTATAAATTGCCATTAAAGTAATATTTGAAATATAAATTGCCTGGTTTAAACATCTCTAAAATGTGATACATTCCTCGGTAATAATTTTAGAATTGTCATAATACTACGATAATTTATTATATTTGAAAACTTCATCGAAAACTGAAATCCATTCAAATGACGTCATAGAAAAAATAACACGCCTGGCTCTCTCTATAAAAGCAACATCTCATTCATAAATAATTCCCCCATTCATGTCATTCATCACAATACTATAATAATTTATTTTATTTAAAAATTAAGACCATGGAGCTACAAGTAATTGAACTATATGCGTAAAACTTCATCGAAAAATATCATCCTTCTCTTTCTAAAATCAACGAATATTTCATTCATATCAGCTAAGCAGACTCCATGGACTAAATGATTTTGTGTTAAAAAAATACAGGAATTCTAATACAACTCATTCTATATATTTTGCTGTTTACATTTTACATACGTGAAAGATAGGCTTAGTTGTAGAAATAATCAAATTTAGATGAGCATTTAAACTCAAATATATTGTCATTGCGTTGTTTCAGTATGTAGATGCACAGAATTTAAGCAAAAATAAAGTAGTTTTAGGACGGATACAACACTCAATATGAATTAAAAAGAACTTCAAAAATCATGATTTTGAGACAAGATGGATGTCATATATCATTTTGAAGTATGTCACGTGATCGTTTCATATCATGGTCATGTGATCGCTTCATATAAGAGGTGTTATTATTATTTTAATTTTTATTTAAAAAACTACTGAATATATTTCGTTGAATTTTTTTTTGTATATTTTATGGAACAATTTGAATATTGCCTAAAATTTTCGAAGCAATTTGTGAATTTTAAATCCGCTTAAAAAATGCTTGAAAAATTAGGTCCCATAGGGGTCAATGTATTTCATTTTTTCAACCCGGGTTCAATCCAAAACTAATTGGGTGATATTATTCATTTATATTCCCATAGGTCCTACAGACCGTCTGAACAACATACTAAAATTTCATTTTGATTAAGTCATTTTTACGGCAGTTATCGTGCTAACGGACAGACAGACAGATAGACAGACTGACAGACAGAATGAACAAAGTCATAAACACTTTTCAACTTTGTTGTAAAGTGGTAAAAAACGAAATGGATGTGAAATCAGAAAATTATCCATATTATTTTCTGCAATTTAACTCCATTTAATGCATAATGAAATAAAAAATTATTAAATGAATTTGAATCTAAAGGCAAAGTTATGTGCTGCTCACATCAGATTTTTTACTTTCCCTATCAGATTTTTACTCCTGCAACACATGGTAACTAATGCATAGGGAAGGTATTGGAATCATGCCGAAAATCGCAACTCGAATTGTCGACGGATCTACATGTTTTGAAACCTCTAGAAGACGAAAACACTATATTTTGCATGACGTCTGTATGTGTGTATGTGTGTGTGTGTGTATGTGTGTGTGTATATACGGAAAAACTAAAGAATACGGCCTGCAAAAATCGCTAAACTCTAAAAAAAAAGACTATGTATGCTCAAATGCATCAAATAAATTATTGTTTCATACGCAATTATATTATACGGAAATTTTCTATATTTAGATGCATTTGTGATAAAAATTTTTGACACATAATAACGTATTTTTGATCTAAACAATTTCCATCGTCAATTTGTTTATGATCCCTATTTTCACTGATGAAACAATCTTTCACAAGGTACAGAAAAGTGGCATAAGTCAGATTTTTTCCTTTATCATAATTCAGTTGATTCTAAAGATACAAGTATGCGGTTTTTTTAATGATCTTGTTGCATTAAAAATACAAATTTTTTGATTGACCAAATTTGTCTAATGGGGTCGTATAAAAATTTAAAAAGTGTAACTTTTTGAAAATTATTGGGGGGACTATTTCATTAACGTAGAACTTATTTCCTACCTTACTTTCAACATTGGCCACTTATCCCCAACAGTTAAAGAATTAAAGCTCGTTTCAATCTTTTTGGGACACCCTGTATATACATATATATATATATATATATATATATATATATATATATATATATATATATAATATATATATATATATATATATATATATATATGTATATATATATATATATATATATATATATATGTATATATATATATATATATATATATATATATATATATATATGTATGTATATATATATATTAAAATCACCAAAACAGTTGAACCACGGCTACAACGCCGACAAAAGAGATGAACAGCATTGGCTTAATTTTGGAGATTAACTAGACTTAGATTCATCTTCAGGTCTGAGCATCTGATTTCAATTAACCCAAACACATGCTTGTTTCAGATTTGGCAATAGTAAGTTATTATAAATGCCAAAGCGCAGACTACAAACATAAAAAGAGGAAAAATTGGAAAATTATTAGGAATTCAAGAATTACAATGCTCCATGAGGCAGGAACCCAATTCTCACGTGCATTAAATGTGAGCAGTAGTAACTGAATGAAAAAACGTTGAGATGCATCCGAGAGAAGGAGGACAAGATTAACCAGGCGGTGGAACAAGTTGAAGTGACCTTCTCTGAAACCCGCTCAGGGCTTTAGAGTAGGAGACAGGAGAACCAATAATATAAAGTGTACAGGATGAACAGGTCATGGATGAAAAATCTTACTATAAAAGTGATCCACAGAAGAATTGAATATACAAGTATACCACTAACACCATTATAAGGGGGTCAAATTGTAGCATCAAATTGGCTAAAGTTACATATTTTTAGTTTTGATAATAATATTCAAAACATTAAATATTAATGTATCTTATTTTCAAATTTGTCTATTTTTCAAATTATTTTAGTTAATTTTATTATTTTTCATTTTTGTATAATTATATAATTAATAAATTTAAAATTATATATATATATATATATATATATATATATATATATATATATACACAAGATAGTATCAAAAAGTTCGGAGACTGTGCTATTTTACCGTGGTGTAGAGGCACATGTGACGCGAGATGTGAAAGGAAGGAAGCATGTCCGCATTGCAGGGTTTCAGAAATATTGCACATGTTGCAGCAGGTGTACGGTGAGAGAGCAAAGTGTTGTGCGAAGGTAAAAAATTATTTTAGTGTGACGTCTGTGTGTGTTGTGTGTGTCTGTGTGTAACTTGTGTGTGTCTGTGCGTGTGATTGTGTGTATCTGTGTGCGTGTGTGTGTCTGTGCAATGTATGTATCCACACTAACTGTAAAACTAATTGACCAAATGTTATACAATTTCGTAGGTAAAGCAGTTGTGGATGACTCTGGAGCTGATTAGATTTTAGAACGTTTCAGGATAAAATAACCTGTATTTTTTTGCAACATGACCAGCAAAAATTGTCTAAATCTAAAGTAGAAAACTACGTATGCTCAAATACACCAATTAAATACTTGTTTTATACGTAATTTTTAACGATGAAAAGAATAAGAACAACCCCATTACTCTAGGACTAGTCGTTCTCGAGATATTTTAGTTTTTCGCAATTTTTCTAAGCCAGTAAAGTCCAGTTATCAAATGGAAACGAAAAACGGATTAAAAGTGTAAATTCAATTTAATTTCATTAATTGTGCGTGTTATTTAATAATTGTTAATGAAATATATAGAAAATGGATTTGAGTCTGCAGTGAAAGTTATGCCCACATCAATTTTCTTTTAAATTAAATTGAAAATATGTTATTTTGGTAACTTTATGCGAAACATAGCGGTAATTGCTGCAAAAATCTGATGTCAACAACACATATTATGACTGCAATGACTTTACTTTTTTGAAAGTGAAATAATCAGGTACAATAACCTCAGCACCACGTATTTGACGTTGAATAATAAGTTAAAAATTGACTTCAATGATAACATGTTACATTTTTTTCGAAGTACCAATATGACTTTTATTTCGGATAAATCTAATTTAGTAACTAATAGCTGTTAAGAAACATTTCTAGAAGCCGCTATGTAATATAGTCCATATATTATACATTTTCAATAAGAAACTGATATTTTATTAAGTGGTTTGACTTCTAATCAAACTATTTCGAAAATTCAAAATCCAAATTCTAATTATGTTTTTGATATGTAAATAATGCATTTAACTTTTCGTTATTTAATTTAGAAAGGAGAATCTGTTAAGGGAACCACCGAAAAATCGTGAGTAAATTCGCTAAATATGCGTATAATTAAATATATAAATACATATCGAAAAGTCATTCGCATTGAATTAACATGGCGGTTTTTTGGGCAAAACAAAACAGTCTATGACAGACATTGGTTTCATATACTTTGAAAATATGTATATAAATAATTATATATAAAGCCATTATAAAGTATTATCATTAGCATTGAATTAATATCATATAAATTGAAATTTGGCGATTTTATTGATCAAAACAAAATGCTCTTTGACAAACGTTGGTTTCACGTATTTATGAAACACGTATTTTTACACCTATAAATCCTCTTAGAATATTACTTTGAACAATGCAAAATTGACATTCCATTATAGGTTGCAATTTCAAAATTAATCGTTAAGCTGATTTTTTTAAAAATTAACTAATGTACGCCACGAAAGCTATATATTAAATTAATCATTATATTTTGTAGGTGGCCTTCGTTGCTTACGATATTAGGCGTTCATTGTAGAAGAATGTTTATCTTTTCTGACCACATAAGAAGTCTCCAATACTATTTAAACACGTAGTATAATCTTCAGAATTATACAATTTTATTACTTTCTACATTGGTCCTTAAAGATCATTACGTCATATGTTTTCTGAATGATAGTCAGGTAGCAGTAGTCATATTAGTATTAAATTCTATTCGAATTAAAAAAATAAATAATCGCTCAACCAATAAAACATTCAATACTTCCTTAATGAAAGCAGGCATATCATAATGTTGCTTTCTTTAAAAATGTCTTGAATGTTTTATTTTCATAAGCTGTAGCTCTATTTATTGTGATCTTAACGAATTGCTGGGGATCGATGGTTTATAATTATTTGGGGGGGGGGGGGGGGTTGTGAGCACGTAATGTTGCGTTACTTTTTCTTCTTTATTTGATTAAAAGATTATTGTTATACAAATGGGTTGCAATATTTAGTGATCGTTAGCTGCTGGCACTAGAGCTAGTAGTAAATAAGAGCCATAAATGATGTTTATTATAAGTAGTACAATACTTTTATTTTTAAGTAGAAACATGACATTGAAAGCTAGCAGAATGCTTTATGAAATGATTAAATAAGGAAAACGTAAATTTTACGCATAAATAAAATAACAGCAAACTATCCGATAGTTTGTTTAGTCAAGGGGTGATATTGCTCGGATTAAACAAACGTCCATTAACTTTCATATTACTGACCACCTTGCTTGCCTGGACGCCATTGTATCAGAAAGCAGCTAAGATTAAATCATGAACATTATCATTGTTCTAAAAATATTTCCTATAGCATAACACATGAATTTTCTATAATTACTAATTGAAAGTAATAAAGTTGAACTTTAAATCAATAATGGGTATAGAAAATCCCACTTACCTTGCGTAAGAGTTGTGAAGTCTGATCTGTTCGGGGCCATTGTAGCATACTTAGCTTTTAACTCATATGAAGTTGGTCATTTCAAAAATGACCCAACTCCAAATCGTAGATTAAGTGATACAGATGCCTTATTCAGAGGCAATAACACATTGATTCAGGATTCTAATGAAACACATTTATTGTGCACACTATGATAATACAGCAGTTGGGTGCGTAAATTACATATAGGCATATGCCAAAAACAGACAACATTCCATATTCCCTTAATACAGCTTAAAGATCTATATTGATATTCAACCGCGCCTGCTGATATAACTATCTTTATGCTAATAAGCGGAACAGAACACAAATAGCCGATGGTTACCAATCTGCATCCAAGGACCTCGAGATCTTGTCATAGACACTAGTGGGTACAAGATCTTCCCACATAGTTGTGCCAACACTAGTAGTACTCACCAACGGATGCGCATCTTCGAACTCCTTCGCACACTCATACAGCTACTGCGGCTAGTAGAGACTTGTCTTCACTCCCAACTCGACTTACAACTTCCCAAAACTCGCCTGAACTAACGCTCTCTTTCACGATCCGAAACTAATTCTGTCGAATGGACCGCAGAATGTTACTTGTCTCGGCGATTGGTCTACATAATGGAACCAGTCCGAAGTTGTTAATAGAAAGTGACCGTAAATTATAACAAAAGCTATGGGAACAATAACCAATGGTTATATAGACCTCGCAGAGTCGTGAAAAATACAATTTAAAACGTAAAATATTACTAAACGCAACTACACGAGTCAGTCTGAAAACTTAAACTCAGACAAACGGGTTTACTTCATTTCCGATAGGTGGCAGCACTTTGGAATGATAAAATAACTCATGGGTGCTTTACCCACCTCTCTTTTATATGGTGGCATTAGAAAATTGGCACGATTTTTTTGACAATTTTGTTTTAAAAATTTCATCCTATGTTGATTTTTGTCAAACTAAATATGTACAGTTAGAATTGCCCTCCTATTGCAGCTGACAGCATTAATGAACAAATTTTGCTTTCTTTTTGCGCTCGTCAGAATGGAATATCCACTATATACAATGTCAGCAAGAAAACTTTTATATGCCATAACCTCTATGAGAACAGCCAATTTCAGTCCTACAATGTATAGTCGGTTCAAAATTTTGCTTAGTTTATACGAGGCACGACCTGGCTATGTGATATGAATATCTTTGTGGGTTTTCATAGAGGTTCGGAAATTTGTGACAGATACAAGTTATACATTTGCCATTGCAAACATTGGATATTATATGTTAATGAGCACAAAATACTCGTGAAAATTATCCTTTGATGCTGTTATTTTCAATGAGTGCGTAATTTTCACTTCGGAAATGCCATCTACTGGTGCTTTCTGTGCGTATGATATATGTACTGTTCAATTTTTGTACAATACCTCTTATTTATTGATATGTTACATGTATTCAAAACGTACACAAAAACTAAATTTCATAATGTAAAATTATATGTTTTGAAGACAGAATTACATTACCCAGGACTGATGAAAATGGGTGTTTTAGTTAAAATTGACAGAAATGTGCACAAATGTATACATTGTATAGAACAAAATACTTTAAATGCTCGCAACGCAAGTAACTGAAACATTTATTTATTGCGTATTAATTAAAGTGATATTATTTTTATAAAATTTAATATACATTTTCAACAAATACTGATCCACTAATAAAAATACAAATCAGTTTAAGTCTTACTTTTAAAAACCATTCAAATGCCCCAAAGAGGGTAACACAGCGATATAAAAATATTAGAAAATAAATGTTTGAAGAAAGAACAATGTCATCAACTGTATTTTTTATGCTGTTCTGATAAAACTTTTGTGACAAAACAGCTATAAAATGGCTGCATGCACCTAAACTGAGAAACATCACATGAATAGGGAGTTAAAATTTAAAACTGCCACAGGCTGCATGATATTTTTATTTCTAAAGGAAAAACTTTGGAAGAGAAAATATTTGCTCAAAATACTCTTTTTCCTACTTCAATTTCGGCTCTGTGTAAGATATGTGCATAAAAATTGAAGCTAAAAAAATATCATCTTGCTGCAGAAGCGGTAGGAGAAGGTTAGTGTAAAATCTAAATATTTCTCAAACTGTAGGTATACCGTAAATAGATTTTACCCAAAACAGACAGCCTAATTTTATTCAAGAAAAGCTTTACGTAAAATTTCTGTTTACACTTAAAAAAACATCCAGTCATTTGTCCTACAGTTTAAAGAAAGTTGAAGTATTGGTGTTAAATAATTTAAGAAGCCACATTTTGCGATCGATCCTTTACTTTCTCAAGTTTATTAGAATAAATTTAGATATATTAGTTAATTATCTAATTTTTATAATCCTATTTATTTTTTTAATTTTATTTTAATTAGATAAGAATAAAATTAGAATAAATAAAAGAGGAGAACAACACTCGGATTGATTGGATTGGATTGGGTTATTTTGGCACTCAATTGTTCTGTTCACAACACATTACAGCGATTGTACCTAAACTGAGTGAATAGAAATAGTGATTTTGATCTGAAAGTACAGATTGAAATAGATTACAAACTATAAATAACATTTATACATACGCAACCCTCATCACCCATACTCAGATTTAGAACCCAACTTCCACCCATCTGATGGCCAGATAATGAAGATATAGCTCATGAGTGGATACTTTTATTGCGTAAAATCCCGTATGCGTAGAATGTCTGTGCTTCCGACTCTAATAAATATTTTGTTAAATGGTGCCTGCTCAGAAACGTTTGTGGCTCTTAAGAAAACAGACGGTCTTCAACATTTCCATTTCAGTAAAGAAATGGCAAGGAATTGGTTTACAGCAAATATCCTTTTTTATATCGTCTTTGTTTAAGTCTGTTAAGCGAGTTAGCAATCCCAAAGATTGGACTTACATATCCTTTAACCTTGATGAAAGTAACGAATTTTCTGCGTGCTTAAACTATCGAAGCAGAAGCCACCGCAACCTGTGTGTTTACACAGATAGCGACATGCGACAGTTAGCCAATAAAGTATCTGATCCTTTGGGCATTACATTAATTTAGGAAAGTTTACTTACATATTTCATATTTATTCCATTAGAAATAAATATGAAATATGTAAAATAATTATAAATACATTAAAAAGAAGTAAACATTATAGATTTGTATGAAAATAAATATGAATTTGCATTAAAGAAATTAACATTATTGGCATTAAATTTTTAATTTAGTTCTTGAAATCAAGGAAATATATAGAGAAATTATAAAAATGTTTAATCTTCAGAAGCATCTAAGTATTTGATAATTTTTCATTATCATTTATTTTAATAATAAATCTAATTGATAAGAAATATATTATTTAGAAAGAAAAACTCTAGTAAGTATATCATTAAGCATTTATTTTTGTAAATATTCTGAAATATATGCACTACAAAAATGCTATAAAATAAGTTTTTACACTGAAGTCCGGAATAAAATTACTTTATAAATAAAAAATAAGATACTTCGAAGGAGAAAATAATTATTCTAAACGAGTGTGTATCTTTCGTATCTCAAAGTATGCTAACTAACTATGACTTATTTTTTATGCAAAATGCGTGCATAAAAATGAAGTCGCAAGTGAAAAATCACAATCCTAATACACCGAAAAAGGTAAGAAAACTGTCACTTGAAATACTGATTTTCCCTTAAAATGTGGGAATTTTGAAAGTTACTTTCTGAAATATAAGTTGTACCCTTTGTCACAAAAATCGCATTAGCTGGAATGTCCACTGTATTTTATTTAGGGCCAGTACTGAATTTTTTTTAAAGTATCAAATGTCTTGAGGATATGAAAGTCCGCAGTTAATTGAATAATCCATTTAACTGTGATAAATAAAAATGATGGGTATTAAGTGTGTTAAAATTTGTAACAGGAAGTAGAACGCATAAGCTCGCCAATTAAAATATAAATTCCTTGTGGGCATTTTAACTTTTTAAAAGACTTGCTTGAGACTGTCTATATTCGTTTTTCCTTTCTACAAAGTCTTTGCTATTTACTCTATATATATATTTTTAATTTTACTCGTGTATTGGGAGTTTCTTAATGAACAATGATTTATTCGTAAATGAAAATGAAAAAAAAAAATCTTTTGAAGTAAGGGTCTCAAAATTAAGTGGATTACATACTTCTTAGAACATAAATCATATAGTATGTCACTTGAGTATTTTTACATTTTTAACAAACTTCGAGTGTAGTTTATAGATGTAGAAAAAGTTATTAATATATGCGTATTTTCTCTACCGTTATCTAGTTTCTAAGCAAAATAACTACATATAATAGTAAGATAAGGATAGTTCTCCTGTTATAGTAACAAAAAAATTTGATGGGGGCAGCACGTGACTTTTCCTGCAGACATATATCCTCGTTCTCTTATCCTTATTCCTTATTCTTTTCGTCGTTAAAAATTACGTATAAAAAACATTTAATGGATATATTTGAGCATACTTAGTTCTTTAGTTTAGACATGATTCCAATACTTCCCCTATACATTACCATGTATTGCAGGGAAAGTAATAATGCTGCTATTTATTTGAAATGGAAGCAGTTGTTAAAAAGTTAAAGGATACCACCGGTGACAAATATTAACTGTATTAAAATTTCACATTTTTAAATTGCAAAAAAATTTGAAACGAGATGTTTTTTACAAAAAAGAGCACAGAAATAAAATTTTTAAAAATTATATGCAATTATAAACAATGTTTCTCCTGGTAAAAAGTTAAAAATTGTTTTATTATCAACTTAGCAAAGCATTTTATATTGAAAGGTAGAGTGTTCTAAAATGATACATACCTATAGAAGATAAATAAAATATAAACATGTCAAACTTGATTTAAACTGTTACAAAAACTAATGTGCTACATGGTATTACTTCAAAAGAGCTTTAGAAAATCTGCACTCTGCCAAATAACTAACGACCACTCATAATAATGCTGACATTAATCGGCAAAGATTTTGCGGTTACCTGAAACCATTTCATGTATTACTTTCCTTATGTACATAGTATAATGTATAAGGAACTACGTCGTTTTCGTACGAAATTTTTATATTTTTTTAAATATTAGTCAAATATCATTTTTTTACTGAATGAAATTTTATTTAATTTACAACATGAAAAAAAATTATTTTACTTCATGCATGAAAAATAGAAAATATGTATAAATGGTTCTGTATCCTTCTTAAGCGTTTTTGAAAGCAGTTCTGTACATGTTATAAATATTACGGTATTCTGTACATATTATTCTGTACATATTATAAATATTACGTGAAATTCGGTTTGGATATAATTCTTTAATACTAAGAACAACTGCTGCTTCTAAGACAACTCACACAACTTCTTTGTAAAAAGCAGTCGCAAAGTCCACTTCGACGATAAGATCTTGCAATTTCGTCGCAGTAGCCCAACGATAGCGCATCGACTGGCCAGCTCGGAGATCCAGGGTTCGATTCCCGGTTGGGGCAGCAAGGCTCCTTACACAGTCAGTGTATATGTCAGTTAGGTGACGTCACCTAACTGACATATAACTGCTTTTTACAAGGAATTTGTGTAAGCTATAGTCATTTGACATTTACGATAATCTATTAACTTTAAGAAAGATAAAACAATAATAAAACAAGAAAGATCAATCATGCATAAAGTATTGATTATGCAAAACTTTCCAACTCCAATTCAATTGTATTTATACATCTCTAAAATCCTATACATTCCTCGGTAATTTTTTTAAAATTATGACAATTATACATTAATGTATTATTTTTGAAAACTTCATCGAAAACAAATGAACTTTTTCAAATGACGTCATCGAAGTATAACTCGGTTGGCTCTTTAGATAAAAGCAGCATTTCATTCATAAACATTTTACCATTCATTTCATTCATCACAATACTATAATACTTAATTTTATTTAAAACTTAAAACCATGGAGGTACAAGTAATTTAACTCTATGCTCAAAATTTCAATAAAAAAGTTTGCTTCTCTGTAAAATCATTGATTGTTACATTCATATCAGCTATATTTCAGACTCCATGGGCTAAATAATTTTGCGTTAAAGATGTGCAGCAATTCTTATACAACTCATTCTACATCTTTTGGTATTTGCATCCTCCATAAGTGAAAAGTGGGATTCGTTGTAGAAATAATCAAAGTTGAATGATCATTTAAACTCAACTACATTGTAGTTGCGTTGTTTCAGGATGTAGTTACACAGAATTTAAGCAAAAATAAAGCGGTTTTAGGGCGGATACAACACTAAATATGAATTAAAAAGAACTTTAAAAATGACGATTTTGACACAAGATGGATGCCATATTTTACTTTGAAGTGGGTCACGTGATCTCCTCATATAATGATCACGTGCTCTCTTCATATAAAGGATGTGATTATTATTTTAATTTTTATTTAAAAAACTACTGAATATATTTTGCTGATTTTTTATATATTTTTTATGGGATAATTTGAATATTTCTTTAAACTTTCGAAGTAATTTGTGAATTTTAAATCCGCTTAAAAATGTTTGAAAAATTAGATCCCGTAGGCTTCAATGCATTTCATTTTTTCAACCCGGGTTCAATCCAAAACTAAATGGGTGATATCATTCATTTATATTCCCATAGGTCCCACAGACCGTCTGAACAACATACTAAAATTTCATTTTGATAAAGTCATTTTTACGGCAGATAACGTGCTAACGGACAGACAGACAAACATGCAGACAGAATGAACAAAGTCATAAACACTTTTCAACTATGTTATAAAGTGTTAAAAATCAAACGTTTATTACGTCCACAAATCCAAATGTGATATACAACTGTGAAACTTTCATTGTGTCTGCAAATTTTCTAGCAGAAAACACTTTCATTTAAGCAGTGAAAAACTGCATTCACAGAAAGATAAAATTTACACTTATCACAGGCGTCAAAATATTTTACTTTCAAAGGGTAAAATAAAGATAGAAAAGAATATATTTATTAAAGCTCTGCTTTTCGCCCTATCTTATGCAAAATAGGTGCATAAAAATGAAGTTGAAAGATACAAATTATAAACTCACAACAGTGTAAAAAGATATAAATGAGCGGCTTAAAAAATCTGGTTTTCCCTGAAGCTGTGGGAATACTGAAAATAGATTTTCTCAAAGAAGCTTTACTTTTCCTCGAAAAAAATTACATTATATATACGATTTCCATCAGTATGTATTTTCTGGACGAACTTACTCTTTGTGTCGTAAAAAAATCATATATCTTTCGGATAGGAAGAGTGTCCACGTATTGGACAAACAATTCAAACTGATAAATATAATCTAAAATGCGATACATCCCAAGGTAATATTTTGAAAATTATCACAATACTGCATTAATTTATTATATTTGAAAACTTAAAGCATTGGTTGCTTAAAGCATTGATTATGAAACACTTTCCAACTTCAAAGCAATTTTATTTAAACAAGTCTGAAATGCAATACATTCCTCGGTAATATTTTAAAACTTATCACAATACTACATTAATTTATTATATTTGAAAACTTAAATCTTCATAAAAAAAAATGAACTTCATTCAAATGACGGCATTGAAATATAAATTGCCTGGTTTAAACATCTATAAAATGCGATACATTCATCGGTAATATTTTTTAAATTATCATAATACTACAATAATTCATTATATTTGAAATCTTCATCAAAAACAACTGAAATTTATTCAAATGACGCCATCGAAATATAACCCCCTGGTTCTCTCTATAAAATCAGCATTTCATCCATAAACATTTTCCCATTCATTTCATTCATCACAATACTATAATAATGTATTTTATTTAAAAACTTAAGACCATGGAGTTCCAAGTAATTAAACTCTATGCTTAAAACTTCATCGAAAAAAATCGTCCTTCTCTCTGTAAAATCAATGAATATTTCATTCATATCAGCTATGCCGATTCCATGAGCTAAATAATTTTGCGTTAAAAAAATGCAGCAATTCTTATACAACTCTTTCTACATATTTTGCTGTTTACATTTTACATAAGTGAAAAATAGGCTTCGTTGTAGAAATAATCAAATTTGGATGATCATTTAAACTCAAATATATTGTAATTGCAATGTTTCAGTATGTAGATGCACAGAATTTAAGCAAAAATAAAGCGGTTTTAGGACGGATACAACACTCAATATGAATTAAAAATAACTTTAACAATCACGATTTGAGACAAGATGGAGGCCATATTTCATTTTGAAGTGAGTCACATGATCTCTTCATATAATGGTCACGTGATCGCTTCATATAAGAGATGTAATTGTCACTTTAATTTTTATTTTAAAAAAACTACTGAATATATTTTGCTGAAATTTTTTTTATATATTTTATGGGATAAATTGAATATTACCTAAAATTTTCGAAGCAATTTGTGAATTTTAAATTCGCTTAAAAAATGTTTGCAAAGTTAGGTCCCATACGGTTCAATGTATTTCATGTTCTCAACCTTAGTTCAATCCAAAACTAATTGGGTGATATTATTCATTCATATTCCCATATATCCTACACACCGTCTAAATAACTAAAATTTCATTTTAATTAAGTCATTTTTAAGGCAGTTATCGTGCTAGTGGACAGACAGCCTTTATTGGAACCTGCCTTTATTGCGAAATGGCCCGCAAAAATTGAATGTATCATCTCTAACTGACAATCCAATTCTTTAAATTACACAAAATTTGGTAGATAAGTCGATCGTAGGAAGCTGTGATGCTGATTAGATCTTGATAAAATTCAGAAAAAGAGTATATGCCTTTATTTTGCGAAATGACCCGTAAATCTATTATATTCGATCTAAAATAAAATACTACATGTCCAAGATCGTGAAACTCTGAAACAAATGACTAAATCTGATGAAATATATTAATTAAGTACTTGTTCTAGATGTAAAATTTGACAACTAAGCGAATAAATCTGCCCCCGTGACTGTAGGATAAACCGTTCTCGAGATAATGCAGTTTTTGGAATTTTAAGGATCTGAAGAATTTAAAGTGTATTAAGTTGCCAAACGAAACGAAGATACAATAAAACAAGAAAGATCAATCATGCTTAAAGCATTGATTATGAAACACTTTCCAACTTCAATGCAATTTTATTTAAACATGTCTAAAATGCAATACATTCCTCGGTAATATTTTAAAACTTATCACAATTCTACATTAATTTATTATATTTGAAACCTTAAACCTTCATAAAAAAATTAACTTCATTCAAATGACGGCATTAAAGTATAAATTGCCATTAAAGTAATATTTGAAATATAAATTGCCTGGTTTAAACATCTCTAAAATGTGATACATTCCTCGGTAATAATTTTAGAATTGTCATAATACTACGATAATTTATTATATTTGAAAACTTCATCGAAAACTGAAATCCATTCAAATGACGTCATAGAAAAAATAACACGCCTGGCTCTCTCTATAAAAGCAACATCTCATTCATAAATAATTCCCCCATTCATGTCATTCATCACAATACTATAATAATTTATTTTATTTAAAAATTAAGACCATGGAGCTACAAGTAATTGAACTATATGCGTAAAACTTCATCGAAAAATATCATCCTTCTCTTTCTAAAATCAACGAATATTTCATTCATATCAGCTAAGCAGACTCCATGGACTAAATGATTTTGTGTTAAAAAAATACAGGAATTCTAATACAACTCATTCTATATATTTTGCTGTTTACATTTTACATACGTGAAAGATAGGCTTAGTTGTAGAAATAATCAAATTTAGATGAGCATTTAAACTCAAATATATTGTCATTGCGTTGTTTCAGTATGTAGATGCACAGAATTTAAGCAAAAATAAAGTAGTTTTAGGACGGATACAACACTCAATATGAATTAAAAAGAACTTCAAAAATCATGATTTTGAGACAAGATGGAGGCCATATTTCATTTTGAAGTGAGTCACATGATCTCTTCATATAATGGTCACGTGATCGCTTCATATAAGAGATGTAATTGTCACTTTAATTTTTATTTTAAAAAAACTACTGAATATATTTTGCTGAAATTTTTTTTATATATTTTATGGGATAAATTGAATATTACCTAAAATTTTCGAAGCAATTTGTGAATTTTAAATTCGCTTAAAAAATGTTTGCAAAGTTAGGTCCCATACGGTTCAATGTATTTCATGTTCTCAACCTTAGTTCAATCCAAAACTAATTGGGTGATATTATTCATTCATATTCCCATATATCCTACACACCGTCTAAATAACTAAAATTTCATTTTAATTAAGTCATTTTTAAGGCAGTTATCGTGCTAGTGGACAGACAGAATAAACAAAGTCATAAACACTTTTCAACTTTGTTGTAAAGTGTTAATAACGGACAGACAGACAGACAGACAGAATGAACAAAGCCATAAACACTTTTCAACTTCGTTGTAAAGTGTTAAAAATGAGTCCAGCTAGCGGACTATTATTTTACGAGTTATATAGTAATGTTAAAATCGATGTGAACGTTAGAAGAAAAGATCCTCTTCACACAGGTAGATGAAGTGTAATGAACATTTAGTGTGTTTACACTAGAACAGGAAAATATATCGGGTTCAATAGTTAAAAGTATGAGTCCGCGTAGCACATAATTAGTATTTTCTTTAAGAATTCGAGTTTATGGGTCACATTTATTCGTTTTCGTTTTCTTCATTCTGCAGCTTAAAATATATATTAAATTTTGCTCTTTGGAATTAAGTTCCGTAATAAAACTTTAGAAATATATATATATATAAAGAGACGTTCATTATTACACACATATATATATGGGGCGCGGTAGCCCATTGGTTAGCGCGCTGGAGTTGCACTCGGTAGGCCCGGGTTCGATTCCAGCCACTGCCAAAACTGCCGCCGTGTTCATGCGGAGTACGATCACGTTAAACATGTGGGTCCGAAAGTCCTTCCGAGAGGTTGGTGGTAGGGGAAGGAGGGTACGGTCCCTGTGGATGCCTCCCCCACTGGGCTCCGGTCTAAATTGGGTGGCACTTCCCGACCGTCCAAACAGTTACCTTACACCTTTCTGGTAGGTCGGACGGTCTGGGTTTCAACAACAACATATATATATATATATAAGGTACACCTCAAAAGTTTATGCACTTTAGTATAAGCAATAGATATCAGAAGAAGAAGAAAATAAGAAATGCTATTTCATCGCTAAATATTTAAAAACGACTAATAAACAATATAAGGCCATGAACATACCTGTTTGATTTGCTGGTTTCAATAAACTAATTAAACACACAAAAGAAAACATCAAAAAACTTGTTTCAAAAGTTTATGCACAAGTAACAAAAACGTGGAAAATCAAAATAAAGTATGCAAATAAGGTAGTGATTTGCATAAAACTGTTCTGCAGACGTTTGCCCACTATATATAAGAGTGCTTCGTTTTACTTCTCACCATCTAGTACAATTCCGCTTATGAAACAGTTTACAAAACACGAAGTGTGTGAAATTTGGAGATTAAAAGCTTATGGGAAGTCGGTTCTTTATATCGCTAATATATTAAATCGTCCAAAACGAGGCATTTATGCTGTGCTACAAAAAGAGCGCGATTATAAGGTAAAAGATAGATCAGGCCGTCCAAAATTTACCAGTTCACGACATGACAGAAGACTGTTTCGTCTAGCATCGTCTCAAAAACTGTCGTTATCTGAAATATAAAGTGAATCATGTTTCTGAAATATAAAGTGAATCAAGTTCTTTTTAATTCATATTGAGTGTTGTATCGGTCCTAAAACTACTTTATTTTTGCTTAAATTCTGTGCATCTACATACTGAAACAACGCAATGACAATATATTTGAGTTTAAATGCTCATCTAAATTTGATTATTTCTGCAACTAAGCCTACTTTTCACCTATGTAAAATGTAAACAGCAAAATATATAGAATGAGTTGTATTAGAATTCTTGTATTTTTTTAACACAAAATAATTTAGTCCATGGAGTCTGCATGGCTGATATGAATGAAATATTAATTGATTTCATAAAGAGAAGGACGATTTTTTTCGATGAAGTTTCAAGCATAGAGTTTAATTTTTGGTAGCTCCATGGTCTTAAACAAAATGCTTAAATAAAATAAATTATTATAGTATTGTGATGAATGAAATGAATGGGAGAAAGTTATGAATGTAATCCTGTTTTTATCGAGAGATCCAGGCGTGTTATTTTTTCTATGACGTCATTTGAATTAATTTCAGTTGTTTTCGATGAAGTTTTCAAATATAATAAATTACCGTAGTATTATGATAATTCTAAAACTATTACCGAGGAATGTATAACATTTTAGAGATGTTTAAACCAGGCAATTTATATTTCAATGCCGTCATTTGAATGAAGTTCATTTTTTTCGATGAAGGTTTAAGTTTTCAAATATAATAAATTAATGCAGTATTGTGATAATTTTCAAAATATTACCGAGGAATGTATTGCATTTTAGACTTGTTTAAATAAAATTGCATTGAAGTTGGAAAGTGTTTCATAATCAATGCTTTAAGCATGATTGATCTTTCTTGTTTCTGTGTTTACTTCGTTTATTCAAACTTGCAAATCAAACAGGTATGTTCATGGCCTTACATTGTTTATTAGTCGTTATTAAATACATAACGATAAAATTGCATTCCTCAGTTTATTCTTCTTCTGATATCTATTGCTTATACTAAAGTGCATAAACTTTTGAGATGCACCTTATATATGATGTGCCTAACACAGAACTTTTCCAGAAAATAAAAAATACCAGGTTTTCCGGAAAAAACCCAAAAAATATTATGTGTGCAGCACGTGATATTTCATACAGATTCATATTCGAGATTATGAGAAAGCAATAACACACACACACACACATACGAAGCACGATAAGACAGTAATTTATGGATACTCTCCATACAGATTCACATCATATATTAAGGGAAAACGATAACACAATATGGGAAACCATAACACGCAATCACATACAATACATTCCATATAGATTCACATACACTGTTATGAGGGAAAACAATAATACAATTCAGATTTTTCATAATTAGGACTCGCAGAAAATTTATAAAATGTTTACTTTCACTAATAAAAAAATTATACCAAATTTAACACATTTCGATTGAGTATTTTGAAAGAGACTCCTCTGCATTTTGAAGTCCCATTACTGTCTTTACAGATATCTGCTATTCGATGCTGACGAGTGCAAAATAAGAGCAAAATGGTTTGTATTGCAATGGATACTGTTATCTGCAATAGGAATATTATTTTGTATTAAAACTGTTGTCGAAAAGTAAAGTTCCGACTACAGTTCTTTTAAGACTCGAATAAGAGGGAATTTATTCTCGACCCTCTCAAGCATTCTTTTCGCTGTATATATTTATTGTTTTCGCAATTTTCTCCTTTCTTAGATTGCTCTCAGTTTCGTTAGGGGATTACAGTCTAGATTCCTCTAGGTCACAAAGTGTTCCGTCCCCTGTGGTGCACCAGGGCAACGTTGTATGGCGGTAAAATGGGTCACGCTTCGGCCGCTGTATAGGTGAATGATCTAATTCCTGTGCATAGGCCATTGTAAAAATATTCCGCTAGATAAGATTGTGGAGAGTTTGACTAGTTCGGCTGTCATTGTGAAGACTTTGACTTTACAAATCTTCAGTCCAATTCTCAAACTTAACACAAATGCAATTGTGTTTTCGAAATCGTGAATAATCAAATCCCAACTGCCAAGGAAAACACACACACAGAGTTTAAGAGGCTAAAATACACATTCATTTAATACAACTTTCTCAGTTAAAAAGATCTGACAAAAATCAGTATTTATTCTACATTGCCTTTAAGGCACATACACAGACGTGTGGTGGCGATATCCACAGAGAGAGTTTACTTTTCAAAATAACACGTGTCCCATAAAAAGGAAAGGTTGAAAAATACATGAAAATTATTTTTTTAAAAAGACTTTACACATTCTTCAGAATCCACCAAAGTCCTAAAAAGCTGAAACTTTCCACCCTCTCAGTAAAAATCACGGAACAGAACCAAACTGAGCCAATATTCGATTCAGACGAATATTTCCGACGCTAAGCCCCGTACATGGTTAAACGTAATAAAACTTAAAAACGAAAAAATGTCGAAGGAATAAACGAAAGAAAAGTCAACTTAATTTTTTAAGAGTGTTAGTTTCTTTGTCTTTGATAGGTTGAAATACTTGTAGTATTATAATTATTTAGAAACATTTAAATGTCCTGTAATATGTGCTGCATTTCATAAATAAGGTTTTGATTATAGATAAATGATTCACGTATTCCCAAAAGATCTTATAACAAAATACTTGCAGACATCATCTTCATGGTAAGACATATATAAATATATCATAATAGAAGAAGGGAAATATGCTCTTTTGATGAGCCACACCCATCTTTACGATGTAATTTTTCTGATAAAAAGCTTTGAAACTCTTCTGAAGTGCTCCCCACATTACATTTCTCTTTTCTTCTGAAAATTATTTTTTGGGGGCTTCTTATAAACTTTCGCATACAAGCATTTTTGATGATGATGAAAAAATAAATAATTTAAAATGTAATTTGTGTTTTCCAATCTAATCTTCGTATTTTATAAAATCAACATATATGAATCTCCCGAAAAAACCAGTACATGGTAAAAAAACTCCCCACTGAATACAAAAAAAGTTCTTCAAAAAAGTTATGAAATCTCAAAATGGTTTGTGTCAAGTTCCGACAGGACGGGGGCTGTACTTTCTGGTTTAGGTTACTCTGCTGAATGATCTTAACCCTCCTTTAAATCACGCGTAGCCTGTTTTCGTTGTCATCATAATTTTTAATTGTGGCCTGAAAGCAAGAACATGTGGAGCAGATGAATGTTTAGAGGTTCAATTTCAAAGTACTTGTGGAGACCAGGATACATTTAGGCAGTGTTAATGTACGTAGATTTATGATATCTACCAAGTCATACAAAGACCCGGACTTGTAGGCACCAGTTTACAACAGCCCTGGTCCGAGAGGTCATGAAAGCAATAAATAAAGACACTTAAATTACAGATGTGGTTGGGTCAGAAAATCTAATGGAAGTCAAAGCTGAAAACATGCAGATTGGGTAAAGAATTTACCAATGAGGAAGTGCTGCTCCATCACCCTGAGGATAATCAATGCGATACGTCGGACATATCTGGACCCCAGACAAGACAAAGTGGCAACAGGAAGAAAAAGCTCACAATGTAGGAGCTAAAAGTTACCTTACACCTCATTCATTAAGATACACATTCTTTCAATGAGCAGTCGATATTATGAAACGGCGTGAAGAATCACATTCGGAGTCTTCTTTAAGAATTGAGAGGCGATGCAGGCTAAGAGTGTGGTTTAACAGTCGATATGCAGTCATGATTCAGATATTGAGACGTCAGTCTACAAGACGACAAAAGTGGTATATGCCAATTAACGTTAAAATTAGGTCATAATGATTTTAGGCAAATAAATTCCTGGTCTCACATACCTAGCCTCCTGCTTAAATAAATAAATATATATATATATATATATATATATATATATATATATATATATATATATATATACCATAAGTAAATCTTAAATGTATGTGGTTAATAAATAATGTTGATTTTGAAGTTTAAAATGGGTGAATTTAATTTTGTAGTATGTTAATATATTTATATTTTAGGAACTCGGACAAAGAATTTATGGTGGGTTGTGATGCGGCAACAATGCAATGTACGGCTATATGGTTTACGGGCATTTTAAGATTGATAATTTAAGTCAACCCAAAGATTTAAATATTACTTATAAGGAAATAAATTCTAACCAATGTTTATATTTTTAAATGTGTACCATAGTACTATTTACAAAGTTTATATCCAAGAAAGCTATGAATAGGAATCTGGATAAATTTCAATCGCCATAAATTCAATATTTTGAAATTTTCGTATACAATATTTGCAAGCATTTTTCGGAGTAGTTCTGATTTAACTTTTACAGTTATATTTAGAATTATACAAATGCGATTCTTGCCGGGATTCTTTCCAAATTCTAGGAGATAGCTTCTCTTTTAAAAAACATTTGAAACCATTCAAATGCTTGAAATATTTAACTAAGCACACAGCTAATATTGCGGTCTATGCATGCAGAAAATACTACTTGCAATACGAAAAATCCTTGGAAACTATTTATTACGAAGAAAATATTAGAAAAAATTTGTTAGTGGAATTCAAATTTGCCACCTATATTTTTACCAGTATTTTCTGAAGCATCTATTTCTCAGAACTTGCTATAGAACTTAGATGATGATCGATAGGGATTTAGCAACGGAATTCAAAGAAGATGGCGAATTTACTAAGGTTATTTACTTCCAGTTCATTTCTCATTTCAAAAATTTTCACTTTCATTGAAACATTTATTTTTTAAGATTCGCTATAAAATGATCTTAGATGATAACTGTGTGAATTCAGCACCAAATTCTGAAGGAAGTATGATTGTTCGCTAAGGATTTCCACTTTCGACTCCATAACGGCCCTACCGTGCTGAAAACACCGATTCTCGTTAGATTACCGAAGTCAAGCAGCATCGGGTGCGGTTAGTACTTGGGTGGGTGACCACCTGGGAGCAATGAGTGCTGTTGGCACATTTCGGGCGCGGTAGCCCGGTGGTTTGCGCGCTGGATTTGCCCACTGCCACAACTACCGTCGTGTTCATGCGGAGTGCGATCACGTTAAACATGTGGGTCCGTAAGACCTTCCGAGAGGCTGGTTGTAGGGGAAGGAGGGTACGGTCCCTGTGGATGCCTCCTCCACTGAGTTCCGGTTTAAATTGAGTGGCACGTCCCGGCCGTCCATACAATTGCCATGCACCTTTCTGGTAGGTCGGACGGTCTAGGGTTCAACTTTCGACTCCTTTTCCACTTCTGCTTCACAAATGTTCCTTGAAACATAAATTTCCCAGGATTAGTTATAGATAGTGCCTAGACTATACCCGATATGGGTTTAACGTTAAATTATGTAGTAGGATGAACCTTTCACTACGAATTTTATCTTCCAGTTTTGGAGATGCCATTTCGGTTGAAGAATTCTCATTTTCCTTAAAATATCTAGAAGACAAGCTAGATGGATTCACAATAAAATTTTGTAAGGGATAAGAGGTTCACTTCCCGTTTTTTCACACTTCCAGTTCAAATAATTTTCTTGAAACATCAATTCCTCAGGATTGGCTATAGATAAAGATTAGATGATTACTAATGTGGGTTAAACATTACATTTCAAAGAGAGTAGGGGTTTTACAAAGGATTTCCACTTACGAGTGATTTTTCCAATTTTGGTTCGAAAATGTTCATTTTCCTTGAAACACGTGTTTCTTAGAATCGACTTAGATAATGGCTGATATGAATTTAGCATCACGTTTCTAATGGAGTAGTGAGATTCATAAGGGTTTCAACTTCCAGTTCCTTTCTACTTTCTCGTCAAATATTTTTCTTGAAACACCCTTTTTGCAGAATCGACTATAGATGCAGTTTAGATAATGACTGATATGAATTCAGCATTACATTCTATATGGAGTAATGATGTCACTAACAACTTCCTCTTCCTTTTCTAGAAACGTCAGATTCGATTAAAAAAATTATTATGCATATTGTATATCATAAATTTTTTGGATTTTTACTTTCCTTATATACATAATGTATAAGGAAAGTATTGTGACGGGGTCGAAAATTCGAATTCGAGTTTTCGCCGGGAAAGCACGTTTCAAGCATCCCTGATGTGTGTGAAAGTATGTGTGTGTGTGTGTGTGTGAAAGTGCGTGTGTGTGTGTGTGTGTGTGTGTGTGAAAGTGTGTGTGTGTGTGTGTGTGTGTGTGTGTGTGAAAGTGTGTGTGTGTGTGTGTGTGTGTCAGTGAGCCTGTGGAGACAATAACTGTCGAACGAATGGACAGATTCGAACGAAATTTGGTACAAAAATCATAATCCATAAACACTGGAAGCCTATTGTTTTTATACGCAATCGAATGTTCAGAACTCCCCTAAATTTTCGAGTGAAATTTTGAAGAAATCGTCAAAAAATCACAACCTCTAATAAAGTTACACAAATAGACATTTCTTATGTAATTTTTCATTAGAAAACGATTGACATAAATTTTAGAACGCTAACACAAACCGTTGTTGAGATATTGCACATTTTTCAAAGAAATTATCAAAAAATCATATAAAATAAAAAAAAAACATTTCCTATTGAGAAACATGTTAACTTTTCATATGTAATACCATGCGAAAAATTAGTGACATTATTTTCGTGGATCTAGCTCGTTCCATTCATGCTAAAAGATACTTTGAGTAATACTTTTGTATTTGAACGTCAATAGTCATTTATCTGCTGTAAGAATGACTTATTTCTTCGTCTATAACGCTTGGCGAGATTTCGGCGACGAAGTTGGTGGAATGTCGCCAACTTGGCGACTTTTTTAAATGTTCATAAATTAACGAAAAACTCGCCAAATGGATAAAAATGACTGTAAATCAATGACGACATGGAAAATGACGACTCATTGACGAAAATTCAATATCTTGGAAAAAATATAAATAACTACTATAAAAATAAGCTTTTTTTTTTACTGTAAAAGTAGTAAATTCATTGCATTATATAAGGAAAGTCATGTGCTACCCACATCAGATTTTTTATATTGCATTCGTATAAATGCCTTTATAAATATAAAAATCTAGTTTGGATGACAGCACATGATTTTTCATATATAATGTAATGAATTTACTTCTTTCCCAGTCAAAAAATAAAGTATAAGATCTACCATACAATGTTTTTAACGTTGGATTATACGTTTAGCGCTTTTTCTGATGACTACATGTAAAACTACTTTGAAGTATCCTGTTAACTTATATTTCGCTCAATTCTAAATCTACAGTTATCAATATTACTGTCCGCAATAAACAATAGAGCCCATATATTAAAATATTTTAATAATTAAATCGTTATTGGGCTCCACATTTGTTAACTTGTCGTCATTTTTGCAATTTTAACAATTTTTTCGTCATTCTGAGGCGACACTTTGCCAAATTTTCGATATTTCGCTAAATGAGTAACCAAGTTCGCCTAATTCATCGCCAAGAATTGTAGACAAATGGGTAGATGAGAATTTGCATATAAATTACTGTTGGCGAATTGTTAGGCGTCATACAAAACTATTGCACAAATTGTCCTCTCTCGCGAATGGAATGAACTAGATCCACGAGAACGATGCTAACACCTTTATCGGATAACATTACATATGAAAAGTGAACATATGTTACAATAGTTAATACTTTTTAAATTTATGTGATATTGTTGATACATTTGTTTGAAAAATGTGCAATATCACGAGAATTCTAGAATTTATTTCAATCGTTTTCAAATAATAAAAAAATTACTTAAGCAATGCTTATACATACACGCACATCACCTAAAAATCGATTGATTAGAGTTCAGGAATGCTTGAAAGGTGCTCTTTCGTCGAAATATCGAATTCGAATTTCTAACACCGTCACAATATTTTCTTTATACATTATTCTATGTATATAGATGAAGTAATAGACGTGTAGGTAACTTTTGTGTCTAACCCTAATATGATATTTTTTTCACGTGTAGCTGAAATATCCTTCTACTCAGAATTTTAAAACAAGTGTTTCACGTAAACTTTTTCATTTTATTTTTGTTTTATTTTTACTCTTTAGAAGTATCGTTAAGTGAAATTTGATATACTATAAAATTTCATTGTAAAAGTATATAACCCCTTTCATCTTAAATACTTCTAATGACAAGTAAACAGTAGATTATATGTTGTCTGAATGTTCTTTTGCATTATGGTATCACGTCATATCTTCTCTGATTTACTTCTGGATACCTCTTTGCGAAAGCTGTCAGATTAAAGGGACTATTTGACAAAAGAGACAAAGTACAAGGCATAATAGTTAAAACATATTCTACTAGAAAGCAATGGTATAATTCCCTTCTTTAATTGTAAGCCATAGATAGAATTAACATCTTGTTTATTTCACGTTTTTATGATAAGCAAATAGTGCATACAGTTAAAAAAAGGCAATTTTTTCTAAAAAATTATCAAAATGCGATAAAATATAGAAAATGTTATTTGATAATTTAATCTGATAGAATTTGATCCTTTATAAAAATGTTACATGACTTCATGGCGCTATCAAACGACTCTTCTTAACGATGAGTTAAAGTTAATCTAAAGATTTTATTTGGATTGAGAAGGGAACTTTAAAGACTCCTTTAAAACAATTTCTTCTGTGCGAGAGCTTTATTTTGATCATATGCATTAAATTATAACTTTGAAACCTTTCCAGGTAATTACCTCCCAAAGAATACGAATTTTATGTAATCAGATTAAATTCCTCATGAAACATGACACAGAGATCATTTTTAATATTTCTTCCTGCTAATTACTCCACCATCCTCATATGTCAGCTACACTCCATCATCTAGCATTTCAAAAATTACCTCTGCGTCCTTTCGGCAAACACAATTACCTCTCCAGCCTTTTTACGTACTGCAAAACCAACAAAACCCAGCTTTCTAGCGCCACATTATCGGTCATGTTTGTAAGCAATTTTAACAAAATAGCGCGCGCCTCTTCCTTCAAGTCTCGACAAGATTTATCCGAGAGTTTGCCGCACTAATTGGCAGAGGCGTAAATTACCGTTTTCAGCGAAGATACCGCTGTCAATTTATTAGAGGTCCATCGTATATTGATCGAGTCATAACTCCAGAGTCATAAATGGGTTTACGACCCCCAGATCAATTATCAGCCGCCGCCTTTTGCGGTCAGAGCAGCTAGAGTGTACATTATTCACGGAGAAATTAAGCTTGTTTATATTTGAAGATTTTGGTCAGAGGTGTTGTCCAGATTATCTTCTAAAGAGTTAACGTGGAAATGAAATCACTTTTCATCCCGTTCTTTATGATGCCTGAACTTATTACTTTCAGTTTTCCAGTAATATGACTTTTTAATTATTTGTATCTGTTCGAGTACTAAAATATGCATTAACATATATAATTTATATATTATACGTTTATATAATTAATAGTAACATATATATATCTACATATATATATATATATATAATATATGTATGTATGTATATATACATATATATATATATATATATATATATATATATATATAATGCGGCTTTTGCAAACGAAAGAGTAACTCACAAAGTTTTCTTTTATTTATTTATTTATTTTTTCACAAAATATGTTGATATGTTGAATATGGGGCACACCTAATAAAGGGTTCTCTATATTGAAGACCTACTGAAGACAGCCATAGCGATAGTTGATACAGAAATGTTACATTAAACATGGCTGGAAATTAATTTTCGTCTTGATGTGGTACGGCCAACTAATGGTGTACATCTAGAGGTTTATTGAGGTTAGAAAAAAACTTTGAAAAAAGGCATTGAAAGATAACTTGAAACATGTTTCAGAAAAGAAATAATTTTGTGGGTTACTCTTTCGTATGTAAAAAGCCGCATTATGATATCTCAACTCATTATTTATTTATTATAGGTTAAAAATATAAAGACAATTTTTGTACAACCTGTATACTTTTTCTTAATGGTTAATTTTTGAAAATAGGTTTGTCTTTTGTATAATCTTGTTTATATGTTACTTGAAAATATTAATTCATAATTTTGTCAAACATATTTTATATTGGTTAGTCTCAGCAAAAGTGAGAACGACACAGTAAATTGGTTCTAATTCTTGAAGTTCTGCAGTATATTATATCAAACTTCAAAATTCGATAAAGTATTCCTTGCAACTTACATTGTAAATGTCGATATAGTAAAATATGTATACTGACATCCTAGAGACCAGAACAAAGGGGGATGATATTTACAATTATCCAATGTTCTAAATAGAAAAGAGCGGCAGATGTGGAATATATCATCTTTTAACACTAATGCAGAATTGGCTCCGACAATTCAAACAATCAATCAAATGATCCAGAACGGAAGAGGGAAATAATTACCATTCTGGTATTACACAGATTTGCAGCTGCTTGAACTTGCTGGGAGGTAATACAGAGACAAAGAGGACTTTCTCAAGGTTGTTTCATACATTTTTGATGGTATTAAAGTTTAGGATAATCTCTGGCAATATGCTTTGTTCAAACATTTGTTGATAAGTAGATATTCGCCAGTCTAAATCTATTCAGACGGGCATTATCACCCATCAAAAGAAATTAGATCCAACTTCACCTGAATAAAGCTTCACATAAGTATCATGGAGGTATACTGAAAGCTTAGCATTGTTACAATGCCTCCTGAGGACATATGGAGGTCGGTTCGTCAACCTAAATACAAGTCAGTTAATTCAGCAACACTAGCACAACCCTCATAGGACAAAGGCTCACTAACATGACTTCGAGAATTTTATTGATTTGTTATGGTATTCCTTATTGTATGAAAGCTAGTATACATACTAAGTAAAACACTTGCCTTTGCGCTCAATCAATAATGAACATTAACGTGAAATGCAGTAAAAATCAAAATATATAAGCATACGCACGTTTAAAAAATAAACTGCATTTCCTTCAACAGTGTAAAATATTTAGATCTGAATGACGCAAAAAGGGCAGTTTTACGTTTTCCGTTGTACAGCGAACGCATGCTCTTATCTACTCTATTCCCTATATAGTAGATTCCCGATTTTCCGATGTTTCGTGCTCTTTGAGTTATTTATTCACTCTTTACTTTTTGATGACTCATCTTCGACGCCTTGAAACTACGTCGCCTTCAAACTTTGATATTTCATCTTTTGTATTCGTTAAGATGAACACAAGAGAAGATTGACGACATGATTACAAATTTAGTGAATGAGGAAAAACAAAATAGTGAAGATAGAAGATGTTCAAGAATTTCTCGTACGGAAGGCCAAAATGTGAATGAAATGGCACTGCGATACATCACACAGCCCAACATCTACCATCTTTCTGATATTTCTGCCAGAAACCAATCACGTAGACGTTGGAAGCCGGCTCAACCCATTAAATACTTGTCCATACTATCAATGCTAAATTTTATATAAATAAAAACTTAATTAACTAAGGATTAAATCAAAAGTATAGGTTCATTTTGTACATCTACGGGTTAATATTTGTCTATAAGAAAAATTTCAGAACTGTAATTTTTTCAGTCCGTTCGCAATGCAGGGAACAAATTCGCAGGATTTTTTTTTTAAATATAGATGGAAAAAAAACCAGTTTCGGAGAAATAATCAAATGAATGTAAGCAATACAACTCAACATTACAAAAGGAACCACATACTCTTTTTAGCCCCTACTTGCATTGTTCTCCTTCACTGTTTTATACACATTTAATGCCCGTCACATTTATTTATTAGTGTTAATGGACTATACAAGAAGGAGAAGATTCTTCCTATCTTGTGGATAATTGAACATCTTTAATAGACGAAAAAAGAATCTAGATTAAAAGGGAAATGCAGCAAGTAGTTGTAGCTAATGAAGTTTTCTTTAGGAATAATATACTTCTATAGGTAAATCCATTCCGTATTCTCACAGATTGAGAAAAAATTGGATTTTTTAATCGAGTCATTTCTTTCCGTTTTCGTTACAGTAAGATTACAATTTTTATTTAGTAGCTTAATTTTTTATGCAGATATTTTTTCTATACTCTAAATTAATGCAGAGAAAAGGATTTTATTCAGAGAAAAATATCCTTTTCCAGTCTTTTTGGCTTAAAATTGTAAACATTTTAAAGAGCGCTGTTTATAATTTTATCTCCAAATATATTCAATTTTCCTAAGATTTTGGGTCAGAAGTGTCTTTATCATAGATATGTATACACACTACATAGACAAACGAACAGATACAATGCGCTTACTAGTGCTTACAATACCTATTTGACAAAACATAGTAGAACTTTGTAAGTTATATCATGTATATAATAATTGTCTTGCAAGATTTTGTTTTTCCAAACCTTCCAAGGTACTCCAATGACCTAGAACTGTGGTGCTCAACCCTTAAATCACGACCACATTTAGGGTCACGAGGGTTTATTAAGGGGTCACTGAATTTTTTTAAATGTTGACAGAGAGGATACGACAAAAACGTAGTGTTTATTTGTATTTTAATATAATGATTTAACCTGAAATTTCCCATTGGGTTTATTAAACATTTTGCAAAATCTTTTCATGAATAGTGTTTCTATGTAAGTTACTAAGTTTAACTAATATTGGCGGATGTAAATGTGTATTGGCGAATTTTATTTACACGATAACATGGTGCCTTCTAAATAAAATAATACTTCAATTGGGCGGCACCAATAAAAATGTTGCTCACAGCAGACCTAAAATGCTTAATTTTTTAACACTGAGACAGAACCTTTGTGAGGTCTATATAACCTTTAATTATTTTTACAACTTCTGACTGATTCAGTTATGTAGACCAATCGCCGAGCCAAGTAACATTTTACAGTCCTGCACAGCGGCAGGATAAATTTCGGATCGTGAGTAAGAGTGCTAAGTTTGAGTAGAGTCCTGTTGATAGTCTGGTGAAAAGTCCTGCTCATAAGATTGTGGAAGTTCTGTTGAGAGTTAGAAGGAAGTTGGAAGTCGCTAGGAGTCGAGTCTCCACGTGAGTGCGAAGGAATTAAAAGACACGTCCGTGGTGCAGGCCAGTAGTATTGGTATAAGGACCGGAAGTATCTAGTACCCACTAGTTGTCTAAGACAAGATCTCGAGGTCCTCAGACGAAGCGGTCCTGCAGATCGACAGAATTAGTTTCGGATCGCGAAAGAGAGCGTTAGTCCAGGCGAGCTTTGGGAAGTTGTAAGTCGAGTTGGGAGTGAAGGCAAGTCTCTACTAGCCGCAGTAGCTGTATGAGTGCAAAGGAGTTGGAAGCTGCGCGTCCGTTTGTGAGTACTACTAGTGTTGGTTTAACTATGTCGGAAGATCTTGTACCCTCTAGTTGTCTATGACAAGATCTCGAGGTCCTTGGATGCAGTTTGGTAAGCACAGGCTATTTATGTTCTATTTTGCTGATTAGCGTAAAGATAATTCAATCACCAGGCTCGGTTCAATTTCAATATTGATCTTTAAGCTATATATCGGGAATGGGCAATACTGACTGTTTTAGTATATATCTATTTTTAATTTACGCAGTTATTATTATAGTGCACACAATAAATGTGTTTCAGTTAAAATCCTGAATCAGTGTGTTACTGCCCCTGGCCGTAAGGTCTCTGTATCACTTAATATGTGATTTGAAGTTAGATCACTTTTGGGATGACCAACTTCATATGAGTTAAAGGCTCAGTACGTTATACTGTTCCCGAACTATGATCGTTTGAATCCAGTACCACCGGTTGGCCAGGACACGATTTAGATACCCTAAGAAGAAGTTAAGTAAGCATCCACGATTTATAGCTATTCCACTGATTACGTAAGATAGTTATATCACCAGGCCTAGTCAAAGTTCACTATTGATCCGTTTTTGTCAAATGATTGGAATTTGAAATACTGGCTGATTTGGTATATGTCTATAATTATTTAAGCAGCCTGCCGATGTATTATAAGTGAGTACACAATAAATGTGTTTAAGGTAACTTCTTGAATCAGTATGCTATTGTTCCTGGTCGTAAGACCTTTGCATCCATTATTACTAAGTTTGTAATTATTTCCCTTTACTTAACATTTCTTAGTTTTATTCAACCAATTTCAAATACACACTTTATAATGACGACCGAATATGTCTCTAAATTTTACACCTTACTGAGTTTGATTTTCAATGATTGATTCAATGATTGATTCAATGTTTGATTCCCCGTTGGGCGAAGAAATTAGAGGGGGTTGAGCCTCCCAAAGCCCTAGGAGATCTAATAGGCTGAATCTTTGCGAACTTATAATATCATAAACTGGAAAGTGCCTAGCAGAGCCGAAATTCTCACCATCCCAGAGAGCAGGCAAATTGGAAAATTATTTTAGATCATCTATAATCCTCCCACTAACCTAGGAAAGTGCACTTTTATTATCGATTACTGGACAGAACCTAACTGAGCCGGATTTTCGATTTAAGCGACTATTTTTGACGTTAAACACAATATACATGCCTAACAACGAAAACTTATTAAAAACAGTTGCAACCTAAGTTTAAGCGTGTTAGCCTCCTTGTCTCTGAAAGGCTTAAATTCCAATTAAATAATATTTATGCATCATTAAATGCATCACCTTCTAGGGTTATGAATAATAGCTATGATTTAAATTTCTGAATTACATAATACCACTATTACTTATGGCATTAAGTTATTTCATTTTAAGGACGTATTTAATTCAATTAACATTGATGACTTGCATAATGTTATTGTTCATTTTCAATGAGCACATAAGTAAGCAAATCATATTTCAGGTTTTATGCATTTAACTATCTTTTAAAATTAATATTATATAGGAAATATAGTTTTCATATATGTAGCATTAATACACAAATAATTGGCATTCCCGAAGGAGGTAAGTGTTCTACATTACTATTTAATGACTATCTTTAGCATTACGAAATAATTATGAATTTAAGTAAGAGAGCCAGATAATCTAATTCAAATATATATCGAATGAGAGGTGTTAATTATGTATGCCTACAATAATCTACCTATAACTTGGTACGTAGTGATAATATGTACACTGCTCACAACTAAAATCGCAACACCATGAAGAAATTGATGTACCCTTATGAAATTTACGGAATATAATTTTAACATGGAGATATGCATCTGATCAAAGAATCATAGCTGGAAAATGAAAGCATGGAACTTTATTGACATTAGATCAATATGGAATAGGCCCACCGCGAGCGGCTATGCAGGATTGAATACGACGAGGCATCCCGTCAATGAGATGGTCTATGGTGTGCTGAAGGATGGCATTCCACACAGCATGCAATTGGGCTTCTAACTGAACATGGTTTGCTGGAATTGAGAGTTCTCGGAATCGCTGACCCATGATGTCCCAGATATGCTCAATTGGCAACAAATTCGGAGAATATTCTGGCCAAGGCAGGATATTCAAACCTTGTAGACTATTCATAGTTACCCGTGCAGTATGCGACCTGGCATTATCCTGCTGAAAAAGCAGTTCAGGCCTGGTTGAACCACAGGTTTCACAATGTCAGAGACGTATCGTTGTGCCGTGATACTGTCAGAAACGTGGACCAAAGGTGCTCGTGCACCAAAATAGTATACCACCCCAAACCATGGTAACACTTAGAGTGTGGCGACTGATAGTAAAAGCTTCCTGGTTACGTTATTGAAAGTGCCGTCATTCGCGAGTACGGCCATCTAGCATGCCGAAACAGAATCGTGATTCATCCATGAACAGAATATTTCGCCATTCTGTCGACCAATTTTGTCTCATTTGACACCACTGGAGGCAACATAACCAGCAAAGAGATTGAAACTGTAGGTGTCGAAAAGGTCATCTACCTCGGAGTCCTGCATCCTGCAAATGGTTTCGAGTTGTTTGCGTCGAAACCACATTACCTATAGTGTGGGATAAATGTCGTTGTAACACGGTTGCTGTGGTAAACGGTTCCCACGCAACGATTCTCAGAAGCATACGATCTTCACGTAGTATAGCACACCTGAAAGCTCTACTACCCGATCTTCGTGTCGTTTCGTTGTCTCTTACGAACCGTAACACACACCGTTGAACTGTGCTCACATCATGACCCTATAGTTCAGCGGTCCTTCGAAGGGTCATTCCACCCTCAAGTGAAACAATGATTTGTTACCGTTCCGTTGACGACTACGGAACGTATGCGGTACGTCGACGTACTCTTGGCATACTGTGACGATTTTTTCAACCTGAAACCAATGACGCTACAATTTAGCTGTGATATCGCTCCTCCTTGACCTGACGCTTTTATGCTTCTCGGCAGGGGATTACATCACTACGCGTAACGAAACTATGATCATTTGCATATTTCGCCTTGCTGTTTCCATTGCCTGATTTACACAGAGTTGCACCTACAACTTTATGGTGTTTTGATTTCAGTTGTGATTCAGTGTGAAACCAATCATTTGACAATTAAATTTCCAATGTTTATGCGATAAACTTATTACTTTCCTTATATAGTATAATTTATAATGGAAAGTATTGTGACGGGGTTGGAAATTCGAATTCGAGTTTTCGACGGGAGAGGACGTTTCAAGCATCCCTGAACACGAATCGAACATGTTTGAGGTGATGTCTGTGTGTGTGAAAGTGTGTGTGTGTGTTGGTGAGTCTGTGGAGACAATATGTCATGAATGAATGGAGCGATTCTAATGAAATTTGGTACAAAAATTACAATCCTTGAATACTGAAAGTCTATTTTCTTTTAAATGCTATCGAGTGTTCAGAACATCCATAAATTTTTGAGTGAAATTTTGAAAAATTCATCCAAAAATCGAAACCCTTAATAAAGTTACGCAAATAGCCATTTATCCGTTAATTTTTTCCTTTGAAAGCGATTGGCATAAACTTTAAAACACTAGCATGAACCGTTCTCGAGATATTACACATTTTTCAAATAAATTTATTAAAAAATCACATAAATTAAAAAAAAATATTAACTCCTGTGAAATGTGTTTACTTTTCATATGTAATATCATGCGATAAATTTAGTGACATCATTCTCGTGGATCTAGCTAGTTCCATTCATGAAAAAATATACTTTAGGTAATACTTTTGTATTTGGACTCCAATAGTCAGTTATTTGCTACAAGAATAACGTATTTCTCCGTCCATAACGCTTGGCGAGATTTTGGTGGAATGTCGCCAACTTGGCAACTTTTTGAATGCTGCCAAATTAACGAAAATTTCGCCAAATTGATAAAAATCATATAAAAGTAAAAAAAAACTTACCTATTGTTGAAATATGTTCACTTTTCATAAGTAATATTATGCGATAAATTGGGTGTCATTCTCGTGGATCTAGCTAGTTCCATTGATGAGAAAATATACTTTGTGTAATACTTTTGTATTTGAATGCCAATAGCCAGTTATCTGCCATAAGAATAACTTTCCGTCCATACGCTTGGCGAGATTTTAGCGACGGATTTGGAGGAATGTTGCCAACTTGGCGACTTTTTAAAACGTTGCCAAATTAGCAAAAATGTCGCCAAATTGATAAAAATGACGCTAAATCAATGAAAATAATGACTAATTAACGAAAATTCAATATCTTGGAAATAACATAAGTATCTACTATAAGAATAACCTATTTTTCCGTTCGAAATGTTTGGCAAAATTTTGGGGACGTATTTGTCGGAATATCTCCAACTTGCTGACTTTTTAAAAGTTACCAAATTGCCGAAAATGTCACTCAATTGATAGAAATTCACCAAATTGATGAAACGAACGCTAAATCAATGAAATGACGACTGTTTGATTGAAGTTCAATATCTTGGAACGGACATAAGAATATACTATAAGAATAAACCATTTCTCTGTACGTCCGTCCGTAACGCTGGGCGAGAAATTTGGCTGGACGTCGCCAACTTGACGACTATATTTAATGTTGCCAAAGTGACAAAATTGTCGTTAAATTGACAAAAATGAAGCCAAATGGGAAGTAATGATTTGAAAATTCTGCTTTCCGTCATATGACGGGCATACATTCCAGTATATAAGACATGCTTTCCTCTCCGTTTGTCTGAAATATTTGGTAATGCATTTGTGCATTTGACCAACATGGCAAATAATCTGGCGACGAATTGCCAATTTTGCAATATTTCGCTCTAGATTGACGACAATATCGTAAAAATTTTAAAAATGACAATAAATTAAAGAAAATGACGCCTAATTGACGAATTAATAAATAAAATATTTTAATATATGGACTATATCGCTTATTGAGAATGCTATCAATATTGATACTCGTTTACTTAGAGTTGCGCGAAATACAAATTAATTAGGTACTTTGAAATAGTTTTGCAAGTTGTCAACCGGAAAATCGCTATATGTATAATTTACCGTTAAAAACACAGTACAGTAGATCTTATAAATTATTTTTTTACTGTAAAACCAGTAAATCCATTGCTTATATAAGGAAAGTCATGTGCTGCCCACATCAGATTTTTTATATTTCGAATGGCAAAGCATAATTGATAGTTATGCATTTGCTCATTCGATGTGGATAAGTGTGAATCAAATTTGTCATAAAACAAGTGGTGAACTATAGAATAAGGCTCATATTACATTTTTAGGTTTTGCAATTTATGTGGATTCCACGAACTGCGGAAATTCCTGCAAACGTAGGTCTCATGTTTTGTACTCATATTTATGACTGTCTTATCCATCGTGTAAATATAAGGATTGAGGGGCATATTTAGTTTTTTCTTTTGACCCCAAATTTTTATTGAAATATATTTTTGCTTATTATAAGTATCAAAAACTTGTCTTGAAATTTCTCGATGTAGGGATGAATTCTTGAACAGCATTTTTTGACGTAAATAACTATGACCTGGCGTAAATAACATGATTCTAAGTTTTTTGTCATCGATGTGGACTCTATAATTTATTGCAGTTACCATCTAAATCGAGTGCACTGAATTTAATTCAAATCATTTTATTCTTTCGAAACATACTGCAGTGTAAGACAGAAGTAAAATTACTTATATCTCGAGTACGGCTTAGGTCTTTAGAGATGGTGCAAATTCATTTCTGGTTATGTGTATTTACTATCCAATTATTCTATAATTACAATTGAATGAATTTTTTTATAATGATCCAAATTCTGCGTTATTTGAAGAACAACACATATTATTGTATTATAAATAGATCAAATAATAGTACCAGCATTATTTTCATTCGTTCAATTCATTTTAGAGATATCGGAAAATAGGCTCGGGTAATAAACGACAGACAAACGTACATTTAACAAGAAAGATCAATCATGCTTAAAGCATTAATTATGAAACACTTTCCAACTTCAATGCAATTTTATTCAAACATGTCTAAAATGCAATACATTCCTCGGTAATATTTTAAAACTTATCACAATACTACATTAATTTATTATATTTGAAACCTTAAACCTTCATCGAAAAAAATTAACTTCATTCAAATAACGGCATTAAAGTATAAATTGCCTGGTTTAAACATCTCTAAAATGTGATACATTCCTCGGTAATAATTTTAGAATTATCATAATAATACGATAACTGATTATATTTGAAAACTTCATCGAAAACAACTGAAATTCATTCAAATGACGTCATAAAAAATAACACGCCTGGCTCTCTCTATAAAAGCAACATTTCATTCATAAATAATTCCCCCATTCATGTCATTCATCACAATACTATAATAATTTATTTCATTTAAAAATAAAGACCATTGAGCTACAAGTAAGTAAACTCTATGCGTAAAACTTCATCGAAAAATATCGTCCTTCTCTTTCTAAAATCAATGAATATTTCATTCATATCAGCTAAGCAGACTCCATGGACTAAATGATTTTGTGTTAAAGAATTACAGCGATTCTAATACAACTCATTCTACATATTTTGCTGTTTACATTTTACATAGGTGAAAAATAGGCTTAATAGTAGAAATAATCAAATTTGGAAGAGCATTTAAACTGAAATATATTGTCATTGCGTTGTTTCAGTATGTAGATGCACAGAATTAAGGCAAAAATAAAGTAGTTTTAGGACGGATACAAAACTCAATATGAATTAAAAAGAACTTTAAAAATCGCGATTTTGACACAAGATGGATGCCATATATCATTTTGAAGTGTGTCATGTGATCGTTTCATATCATGGACACGTGATCGCTTCATATAAGAGATGTTATTATTATTTTAATTTTTATTTAAAAAACAACTGAATATATTTCGCTGATTTTTTTTTTATATATTTTATGGAACAATTTGAATATTGCCTAAAATTTTCGAAGCAATTTGTGAATTTTAAATCCGCTTAAAAAATGCTTGAAAAATTAGGTCGCATAGGGCTCAATGTATTCCATTTTTTCAACCCGGGTTCAATCCAAAACTAATTGGGTGATATTATTCATTTATATTCCCATAGGCCCTATAGACCGTCTGAACAACATACTAAAATTTCGTTTTGATTAAGTCATTTTTACGGCAGTTATCGTGCTAACGGACAGACAGACAGACAGAATGAACAAAGTCATAAACACTTTTCAACTTTGTTGTAAAGTGTTAAAAACTAGATCATCCGCCTTCCGATATTGCAATGCCTCATAAATCGTACAAATTCAAAGTATGAACACAATTATATTATTAGTGGCTGTGATGCTTCCGGTATTTGCCATTATATTCAACAAGAAGTGAGACCAGACAATATGCAATGGGAGCGCCTCTCTGTTGGTATAAACTGATATTACGAAATGGTGAATTTTACAGATCACGTGGAACAGTTGCTAAGGTTGAAAATCTCACAGACCGATTGAAAGTTTCATTGCATTGTACTCCCGAGCCAACCAGGGTTTGAGGGGAGTTATATAGCACTAATCCTACAACGTAGTGGGCGGAGTTGAAGAAGCTAGCTCTGGAAGCTCATAAGTTGAAGAAAGCTGAGCTGACTGAGGGATGCAAGAAGGATGTAAAGTTACGAGATGATGATAATATCTTGTAACGAAATGTGAGCCAGAAATGTCTAAATGAGAAAATATCAAAAGGCAGATAGCATACGTTCAAGGGTCCCACCACTGTGTGCTCGAGTGAATACAGTTTCTATTACATGGGGTAACGTACCGACTTTTGAATTTATTATATAGTGCGTTAGATAAAATAAATAAATTTATAATAACTCTCGGGAGTGGCATATTGAATCCTCAAAGATTACTTACTGAAATATTATGTCATAATTATCAATCTAAATAATAAATGGATTATATTTAATTATGCGTATTATTGACTACTTCACTAATTAAATTACTTGACAGCAGATTTAGCAATAATGATGTACTACTTGCACCAGAAAATGCGAGTGTTTAAACACAGCGCAATACACAATGATGATTAATATTTCAGCATTAATGTAATTAATACATTATTCGCTAATTAAACTAGTTAATCTTAATTTCCTTAACATATATAATAAAAACATGTAAAATAAGTAGTCCCAGTGTGTTTTGAATACTTTATAATGTTCTGCTTATATTATGCATTGAAGGGAAAGTAAAAATTAAAATGTTTATACTGGAATTTCATTCCTTTTTACTCAATTTAAGCTCTACGCAAACTGTGTGCAGGAAGACATATGATGAAAGATAAGATTTGCAATCTTGCTGAATGGAAAACGAGTATAAATGGTTCAGTTAAACAAATCCAAAATTTCCTAAAGCAGCGATAATACCGAAAATAACTCTATCAAAGAGGTAGCAAAACTCTTCTCGAGAAAAATTCATTAGCTACAGCTTAAGGGTTTCTTTTCTATTCAGGTTTGTTTGGCTTTCCTGAAAACATTCTTATTTATTCTGAGGCAAATAAAGAGACGTTCGTTTCTGAAACAATGCATTATAAGGAACAAATATAAAGTGACAGGGCGCTAAATGTTTTAAAAATATAAAAAACAAGAAAGTTGAATCATGCATAAAGCATTATGAAACACTCTCCAAATGAAATGAAATCATTTTGAACATTTCTGAAATGCGATACATTCAGCGCTGGCATATCTTAAATTATCACAGTGCTAAAATAATTTATTATAAATGAAAACTTAAAACTACATTGAAAAAAAATTAACATTATTAAAATGACGTCATCTAAATATACATCGTCTAGCTCTCTATGTAAAAGCATTGAATATTTCATTCATATCACTTTTATTCCAGACTCCAGAGCTAAATAATTTTGATTGAAAAAAAAACTGCAATTCTTATACAACTCATCTTACAATCTCTTGTTTACATTCTTCATCCATTAAAATTAGGCTTCGTTGTAGAAATAATCAAAGTGTGATGATTATTTAAGCTCCAAAATATTGTAATCGCGTCGGTCCAGAATATAGATATACAGAAAATAAGCAAAAATAAAGCGGCTTTGGGACGGACGCAACACCAAATATAAATTTAAAATAACTTTAAAAATCACGATTTTTCTCTGGAAAAAATGATGGATTCCATATTTTATTTTGAAGTGGGTCACGTGATCTCTTTATATTATATGGATGTAATTATTATTTTAATTTTAATTTAAAAAACTAACGAACATATTTTGCTGAATTTTTTTATATATTTTATGGGATAACTTGAAGATTTCTTAAAATTTTCGAAGCAATTTGTGAATTTTAACTTCACTTAAAAATGTTTGAAAAATTAGGTCCCATAGGGTTCGATGTATTTCACTTATTCAAGCTGGGTTCAATCCGAAACTAATTAGGTGCTATTATTCATTTACATTCCCGTATGTCTCACAGAACATCTCTGCTACATACTTAAATTTCATTTTGGTAAAGTCATTTCAACGGCAATTATCGTGTGAACGAACATACAGACAGACAGATAGACAGAATGAACAAAGTCATAAACACTTTTCAACTATGTTGGAAAGTGTTGAAAAACAGAACTCGCGCTAGTCAGGAATGACGGTATTTAGATATGAAACTAAAGATTTAAATTTTCACGATTATTTAATTCTCAATTCAAAATATCTTGGCATTATTTGCAAACTAGCTAACATTTTCCATATGAATTTGAAAAGAAGTAATGCTATTTAGTAGTCTTTAGAAGAAATTGAAAAATTGAAATATATTATTTTTTTTCCTTACAATACATGCTAATGTATATGGAAAGTGGATATGGAAAATTTTAGCAACTATATAAGCACACATAACACAATCATGCGCTTAGATACGTTACTCCAATTTTCCTTAGCCTTTGCACAAAGTGTATTTTGCTTATTCGTATAAGGAAAGTATTGGAAACGTGTCGAAAATCGGACTTCGAGTTTTTGACACCTGCACAAGTGTGTCAGCCACATTAGAACACGAACACTTTTTTTAGCATGACGTCTTTATGTGTTTTGTATGTATGTCTGTGCGTATCCCTCTATCTGCGCAAGGTATCTATCCTTTAACGCTCAAAAGCTTTTCAAAGAAGTTTCAAAAAATTTGGTAGATGAGCCACATGCGAGTTAACCTGGTGCTAATTAGATTGTCAAAATCTGGAATATAAGTGGGATATATCAGCCACATACAATTATTAAATACTTGGTTTATACGTCATTTTTGACAACAAAACAAATATGAATGACCTCTAGGATGAACCGTTTTGCGGATTTTTAGATTTTTAAAATTTTGAGGAACTAACAATTCTTTTTATCGTAGCAAAAACCTACCCGATGAAATTTCTTAAAATTTGGTAGGTAAGATGTGAGGATTCTATTATTTATCATTTTATTCATATTCTACTTTTTCTTGATTTTAATTTATGTCCTAAACTTCTCAACTTTCATTCCGAAGAATCGCATACTCATGATTGGCCAGATCTATAAAATGACAGACTTCGGAATTACGGATCTGTCATTCTGTCCAGTGCCCGCTTGTGTGTGTCTTTGATCGCCCGTAGAACGAAGAATTGTGAGTATAGCATTAAGTGAGTATTAAGTGAGTATTAAGTGAGCATTTTGTATGTTGGTTATATATTCGGTTCATGTGAGATTTAGTTTAGTTATGAATGAGGTTCAAATTGCATTGTAGATTAAGATATCCTGGGTACAATTGTACTGGTAGCGTTGTAGGTAATTTGTATATAGATTTGTAATATACATATATATATATATATATATATATATATATATATATTATATATATACATATGTATATATATATATATATATTATATATATATATATATATTATATATATATATATATACGAGGATGGATCCAAAAAAGGGTTACAAGTGTCATAAAAAATTATTTATTAACAATAGACAGAAAATACAAAATTAAATTAAGAGGCATACTTGGCGATCACTTTTCCACATAATCAGGAAATCTATTTAGGCATTTCTATTCATCAGCAAATCTATTTAGGCCCTGATCCGAGAGGTCAGTAAGTCATGGAAAAGGGGCTAAAGATGAATCCACGAGATTGATTCAAAATTATATGTATATATATATATATATATATATATTTGTGTGTATGTGTGTGTGTTTGGAGTTTCCAGCGAAGTTAGCTGTAAATAAAATTGTTTATTTATTAAATGTCGTGATTCCTTCGTCGAACTCTAGTCATTAGGTCAATTGAAATTTTATATTAGATTAAAGTTAATTTAGGAGTCATGATATTGGGCAGAAAATAGAAAGGTTTATAAATTACTTCTTTTTACAATTTAGTAGGTTAAGCACTTGTGCTGATTAGATTTTGGTATGATTCGAAAACCGAAATTAGTATTTTTTGTGAAATGGTCCGTAAAACAGTAAAAATCTGAAACAAAAACTAAGTGCCTTAAAATTATTAGTGCCTTAAAATATTTAATAATAGTGTTATATATAAATGCAAACAGCGAAACGAATAAAAAATACCATTACGGTAGGATGAACCGTTTTCGAGATATTTAAGCTTATAGAAATTTTGAGGAGGTTTCGACGTTTTAAAATGCATTAAGTTGTATAATGGAAAATACGACATATTAAAACTATAAGCTTGATTTAATATTATGTAAGTATCCCTGTCAATTTGAGCAATTAAACACAACTTAGTCGGTCAGTAATTTATGTCTGCTGAGAGTGTCATGTGCTGCCCACATCAGATTTTCTTTAACTGCATTCTGAAAAAAAATATGATACTCGGTCAACTTTTTTAGATAATTTCAGTCAACATTTTATAAGACTATCCATAAACGCACACATTCTAAATGACATTAAAGACATACTTGAAAATAGTTGTCCATTTCATTATTTACACTGTGTGCATAATCAAGTAGGTAAATGTTTAACATTTATTTTTCCTGTACAATAACATGATGAGGATGGTACATTACTTTCTCTATAGACTGAAGTTCTGTTTTTCTCTTTTACAATCCATTCACTTGAGTATAATTGCACAGAATGACACGCACATTTTGTTTAAATTATATCCATTTTGCAATTTTAATACACCTTTTTCATTTGTCAATTTTGCGCATTTTAAACACCAACAGCTACTCGAATTTCATAATAAATAAAATATCTCGTTAACTGTTCACTTAGAGTAATGGGGTTGATATTTTTCTTTTCGTCGTTAAAAATTACTTATAAAACAACCATTTCAGTATTTCAGATTTTGATAAATTTTTCGGACCATTTTGCAAAGAAAAAAGAGAGAGAGAGAGGGGTGGTGGGGAGTCTTTTTCCCAATCACATCAAAATCTAATCATGTCTAAGGTAACCTATTAAATTTTGTGAAATTTCTTTGAATAGGTTTTGAGCTAAAGTGGGTGCGTACATTCCACAGACACACAGACACACACGCATACACACAGCCAGGCGTCCCACTAAAATAATTTTTCGTATTCTATCTAGAGTGCCCAAAACGTGTAATTTATAAAAAAAAATTGAGTTCCGGTTTTCGATATAATGTATTCGATGTAATGTATTGTAAGAGAAAGTAATATATTTCTATTAGAATAGAAAGGGCACATTCATTTTTAAATGGTATGAAAACGTTGATTTATTTATCAAGTTGGCTTAAGTATCAAAGTAAAATATATTGAATTTATTAGGTCCAATTTAACGAGAAAAATATGGAATATTGTCCCAGTAGCTCAGTTATTAGGGCACAGGCTGGTCAGCTCGAAATATGCTGATCGATTTCCGGCTGGAATAATGAGACCGTTACAATAACGCTTGGACGAATTCTTGTTGTGTGTTAGTTTTAATGATGACGGGGGTCGGAAAAGTACAGTTAGTAATTTTCAATTAGTATATTGAATTAAGGCATCAGTTTCAAAACCATGACCACATAGGATGATTGCCTGGATAGAAAAAGCAGATAATGTTAAGATCGGTAGTTGCTCACGATCTGACTTCAGAGACATGAGCTCTTACAGGAAGACAAAAGGGGCAATTCACGATCACAATTTGGAGTATCAAGTTAGTCAAAGTTGTGCGTTTTATGTCTGAGTTTGCCCCACTATAGTCAGTAGTTTTCCCTCCTGAGACAAATATTTTGGTCGCTAATGATTATAGGGTCTAATTCGACGAGAAATAGTTGGGATATTGTCTCCTTAACTCAATTGTTAGAGAATTCCACTGGCCAGATCGAAGATTCGCTATTCGGTCCCCAGCTGAGATAGTGAGTCCTTAAGTATATGGTATTATAATGCTTTCAATTCATAAAAACACTCTTCCAAATCCTGTTAATATTTTTCCACACAAATAAACTTGTCAGTTTATGTGGAAAGTCATGAGTTGGTTCATCAGTATAGTGAAATATGCGTCCAGTTATCCTTCAGAAAGTACAGTCCAATTATCGTGTAGGAAGTGTAAAGAAAATATTTTTAAATAAATAATTTAATTAATAAATTTTATTCAGCTAATGCTCGCATCATTCGCATTAAATTGTTTTGACTTACTTTGTCTTGCTTCATCAAGTGTAGTGATACAGTTACACAAAAGATTCTTTTATATTCTAGATATGACTCAGCGACAAGGCGACATCGGTCACAGGCTATGCGACTCCAAATTTTATAATGAACGGACAATATATTCAATTTATTTATGAGCAATTAATGAAGTATGACAACAAGAGAGATACAACGATGGACGCAAGCGAGCCATTGAGCATCACAAAGTAAAAATGAAAGACATTGTAGACCACGTCCAGATGACTGGAGCAAATTGGCACACAGATTCAGTAGAGCCAAAGAGGGAAATCAAAGTTACCCCTTTTCATCAAGAAAGGAGAAATACATTCATTATATTGGTTGTGCAATAAGCACGTAAAAATGTGCTCCAAGACTCTTCATTGTTTCTGTGATATAAGCACATAAAATATGCTGGTAGTCTTTCGCTAAAATATCGTGGTTAATGATGCACGAAAGAATGCCTATGCTATTGAATATGTGCGTAAAATGTGCTTTTAGTGAAGGATGTCCAAAGATGAACTGCTGTACTCCAAACACAAAAAAAAATAAACTTTTCATATCCTAATATGAGGAAGTTTGTAACACGACGAGAAGTCATTGAGAGAATGCAAACTGTATTACTACCAAATCAATTAAGTCAAAGAAACTATAATTTTGTACAAGATAGCAAATTGTAAATATAAATATTGATTTAAAATTAACCTATTCTACAATTTAATATTAAATTTAATAATTAATAGAGCTTTGTTTGAGAAATTTAATGCATGTTTATTGGATAAGTGTAACAAATTTTATGTTATTAATCAATTTGCTTATCTGAAAAATCCGACGACACAATAAATTAATTATGGTGGGTTATCACTTCAACTGTGTACAGAAATTTAAAATTAGTGGACAAAAGTTTGGTTTAAGCAATTACTTATACTTTAAATTTATGCGCCACACCAAGCATATTTTTATGCATACTTTGACCGAGACCTGCAGTTTAAAGTACAGAACAAATTTATGGAGTTTGTATGCGCAAACAGAGCTAACTATCTGTTATCAAAATTAAAATCCTTTCTGCGTTCTGAAGAACAATGTGTCTTCAGAGGTAGGAGTTTCAAGGAGAAGTAGGAGTAAAGACTAAGGGTAGCCGAGGTGTGTTCGACCACAGGTGGACTTGCTCAAAATCCCTTATGGGTATAATGCTTGATTTTGCTGCTCTGGAAAATCTCTTTTCAAAGAGTTTTCTAGACTAATTTTTTTCTGTTTTTCCTTAGTTAAAGAAACTAATGTTCCTAACATTCTTTTAGTAAAAAAAATTCTGTGACTTTTTGGACCGTTTTAATGCCCTTAGCTAAAGGTTTATACTGAATTATGGCATGTTATAAAAATGATCAAAGTTATTTAATTAATTAATATTTTAGTTATTGCCTTTTAGGCTAGCCACTACTATTTTAAATGTTTACTAGAGCTAGAATTTACCAAATTCAAGAATATAGAAATACTGTAATCGACCACATACATGTTTCCATTTGCACCTTTATATATTTATTAAATTAGTAATGTTTTCAGGTTAAGCAAAAGTGATTATACACCACAAAATATTTCTTTGAGATTTCTGCAATTCCTTTACTGGAAGAGAAGAGCTCGGAAAATGGGTTTCTTTCTAGGAAACACACAGTTTTTCGAGTAAAGGAAATTTGACAAAATTATTCTTAACATCGCAAATACAACATTTGCATGTAGGAATTTCTGAAAATACTCACCTGCAAGTGAATTGTTTGTTCACTCTCTACATATCTAATCTAGAGAAACAGGGTTTGAATTTCTGGTCTGGTTAGATAGAGTTATGCAATCTACATACTGTTATTAAAGCGGAATCTATTTTTATCTGTAACCCATATTCATAATAGCTATCCTGTGCAAAAAAACAGTAGAGTCCCAAAATCTCCAAATATAATCCAATTCGAGATCTAAAGGTAAATATTATTTTCATAAGTGCATATTGTATTACATTCCCTACAATACATGATAATGTATACTCTGTTACACATTTCTGCCTAACCTTTCACTAAAATATGGTGCATTTCACAGAATGTTTCGAAATTGCAGCATAAATGGTAATACCAAAACTCTCTTAAACTCAGAAGCATCACAAATTCATGTAAGAAAACACTGAGACTTTTAACCATACAAACAAACGAAAATGTAAACCTAAATCTGGAGTAATTTACTAACCAAATTGGACCTCAGTGCACATTGGCAGCGAAGAGTTTAGTATTGTTATTTAACGCAATATCTGGAAATGAATGTTGCCATTTCCAACGATCTGTTGTTCTGGAATTTCAAGGTAAGTTGTTGTTTAGTTTAAAAAATATATTTTGTTTACTAGTGTTTTAAATCATTAGTAAGTTCTGCAATCTTGTCCGTGGTTGAAATGAACTTCTATAAAATTGTATTTACTGAAGTTGGTAATTTTTGAAAACTTCGTTCCAATCTTCCAAAATACATCTTTTTAGCTATTCAAATAAATTCAAATTTAGTAACTGGCAAGAAAATTTCCTAAAAATTTCTCAATCTAACCCTAAAACAAATATTACATTTAGATTGTAACACTTGCCGTTTCCAGCAGAACAATTATGTTTAAGAAACTTGTTCGGTGTTCTATGTTTAACTATTTGCTTACGGATCGATCGTCGATCAGCGTCGATCCTGAAACTTATTTAAAAATAATCGTAAAATGGGCAGTACTCAGAATATTTGAGTAACTAATTTTATAAATGTTGCATATATAAGAATTAAAAGCTTCATTTCGTTCTGAACATTGAGCAACAATATAGAATATAGTAAAATCCCCTCAGTAGCTCAATGCTTTGAGTATTGTTTAGTCAACATGGAGATCTACAGCACGATTTCTTTTCGAAAAAAGTTATGAGTTAATTTCTGTGTCATTGTAACTAAGTGTGTTAGTGATATAAACTCAGCATAGGTAAGGCTTAGATCTTGACTAAAATCCAAAATGCCAGTTGTTGATTCAGCCGACGCGGTGGTCGAACGGTCGAAGCAAGCGTTTCCTAGCGATTGTTCGGGTTGTGGGTTGTCCCACCTTCAGGCATGGATGTTGTGTCGTTGGGCGCAGTGTGTTCCGGCCCCCACTGATGCTCTGGGGCAACGTCATGTGACGGCTAACAGGTTCACGGTTCTGGCCGGAGTATAGGCGAATGATGAAATATCAAATGCCTGGTCATTAAGAAAAAAAAAAGTTGTTGATTCATATACTCGTATTGAGCGGTGTCCAAAACCATTTTGCTCTTCAATCAAGCAAAAATACTTGTTACTAATAGAATGTTTAATGTTATTTATATTTAAGTAAAAAAACAATTGGATATTTTATTGGCTAACGCATAAAACATTAATAAAAACAAAAGCAAATACATTTACTGTATCAAAAATGTAAACCTTTGATTAGCAATTTTATATAATAAGGCGAATAAAGCCTTATAAATTTTATATAATAAGGCGAAATAAATCGTTTGTTCTATAGCAATTTAAACTCTTATCATTAAAATTTGCGATTTTTATTTGAAAATTTCTTAGAATATTTGGGAAGTTGACGGTAACAAAGGATATTTTAATGTATTTGAAAGCATACGATAGCATAGTCTTGAATTAAAAGTTCGAGAAATACATAATTAAACTAGAGTAACAATATATCTTTTGCATGGTAATATTATTTTAAAATAATAATATAATACAGCGTATTGTTTGAATTAACAACAATCTTTTTAATATATGATTTTATAGATACTCTCAAAAATAAGTTGAAATCTCCAGAATTCATATTAATATTTTATAATATTATGTACAAATTAGAGACCAGAGAACCAAAATTACTAATTTGAATTATTTAGTTCCTTCAACAACATTAAAGTTGTTTTTATTCGAAAAATTATAAGAAAGTGAGACAGAAATAACTTTACAGAGTAAAAGAAATTTTCCGGAAGTGGAGCGAATAGTTTCAAAGTCATTTGTCAGTGAAAGTACATCGTAAAGATGGGCGTGGTTCATCAAAAGGTCATAATATTTCTTTTCTTCTATCACGATGCATTTAAAGACGTCTTAACGTAAAGGTCTATATAAATATTTTAATATATTGCGCTCAGAAAATATATAAATCTCTAATATGTATCATCTAATACAAAATTTCTTTAGAAATAGTACATTCATTCATTGACTATATCTATATTTGTAAATAAATAAACATTATATTAAAGCAGTAATATGCTTCATTCACAAACGCAGTGATTTTAAACAAGAAAATCACTAACCTTGCGTAAATTTAGCTGTATTAACGCTTTTGAATATGGTGGTATATCAATAAAACCAAGTATTTAAATTTTGCATAGTAATATACTATAAAAATAAATTCTATAAAATAATTTTAAAATGTAAACTTGTTTTTCTCTTATTTTGACTTGGGTGAGTGATTAGAAAGAAGGCGTCACCTTCCTCAATTTCCCATCAAAGGTAGGTAAATTCAGTAATTACTGATTCAATGAACATAATCTCAGTAAAAAAAACTACTATGCAAAAAGTTCTATACCTTTCCAGACACCATGTTACTGAGACATACCATTCCTGAGATAGAGATGTTGACAAATTAACCGGCTTACTGACCAAGACACATTGGGATATAATGAATCCACTGTGGCAAATCTGACAAGCGCCAACAAAAGCAAATCGCCTGACAGTGTAGTAAAAATGTAGACTGACGTTGATAATTGATGTAAAGTGTACGGTCATTCATCAGTCCATAGAACACACTTCCATTGCTCCAAGTCCCAAAATGTATGCTTATGCATGATGAATATCGAGCAGTATTCTGTGAAGTAATGTGGGACTCGTGGACAGCAGCATGACCATAAAAAATATACAACGGAATTATCTGGGAATATTTTTATGGAGACATGACTGCCAGTAACTCTGCTGACTTCAAAAGTAAAGTTTTCTTTCTAGCATGATCCTCTTTCGATCAGCTTTCACTCCTTTTTCCATTATTCGACGATCACTGTTAGTCAGGACGGTTACTGTCTTCGGTTCATTTCGATGGTTTTTCAGTACTTTCAGTTAGCTATCGATTCACTACACCTAAAACAGTGGAATACTTGAAATGTTTAATCGACTTCCTATCACTCTTAAGTAAATCCTGGTGATATAGCGGCCTACAACCTATACCTCTCTCAAACTGCGTGAGATAATATCGGGACATCTTACTTCTGAGCAAATATGTTGGAAGGTTAGATACTGGTATCTATATTATATAACAGTAATTTGCATATTGTAATTCACCTGAAAACTGTGTAATGGATTTTGAATCCATGTTTGGTGATTCTTGATTATATAATGCATCATTGTATCCATAAGTTCAAAGCCAGTTGCAACTTCAATCATAATATTTTGAGTGGAAGACTGAGTGTTTTGTATTCTAGATACCTCCTATTTTCTAAAATTTACTTTCGATGAAAATTTTCTTATACTTATTTATTACACATATTATTTTGAAGAGAATTGACAGAAATTGGCAGACATGTAACCAAACTAATTTGGATTATCTGTCAAAATGTGCAGAAATGATTTTATGAAAATACTAGTTGAAAAATCTATCACCAGGCAAATTTGGATCTTGAAATGTGTAATTTTGAAGAAAATAAACATGCGTATACTCTATCTTAATAAATAAAATACAAGGTATATATGTGCGGACAATTTATGAGGCTTACAATATATATATATATATATATATTATAATATTTTGTACAAATATACTTAAGGACAAATCCTATAATACCTCGGAACTACATTTAAAGTTTCGATAATTTAATTCATTCATTTATAAAATAGGTGGTAGGGATACACTAGTTTCGATGGTGAGTCGAAGGCTATCCATATAGTATTAGATCAGATATCAACTCGTAAATACAGTTTTAAAAAGATTATTTTATCCGATTCTAGGGCTGCTCTGAAGTTTATTTCTAGCAATAGAAAATGTGACTTGAGGCGAATTTGTGACTGTAGATTGTTCGTAATATCTTTGGTTGAATCCGCTGTGTTGGACTGTGTTCCTGCTCACTGTGGAGTGGAAGGAAATGAAAGGGCAGACCTCTTGGCGAAGAAAGGTTCTGCTTGCTGTCCTTCAATAATTAATCCCATTAATAACGTTTTATTCTTCGAAACTTCTAATTAAGTTGGAGTTTGGGGAAAAAAAATAAAAATCCGACCTGTTCAACGAGGCTAGGATAAAGGCCTTGGAGCGCCTTGTTGATTCAAAATCTCCAATTCTAAGTTTCTTTCGTGGTTCGGCTGTTGCTTTATTTCGTCTTCCTACTGGACATGATTGCCTCAATGCCCATTTATTTTGACTTCGGAATTCACCTAATTGTACCTTGTGCAATTCTGTCGGAGCTATGAATAGAGAACATTTAGACACGTGTACTGCACTTAATGGCTTTAGTCGTATTGTTCAAAGATATGGGTAAGATAGAAGGCTAATGGCTTAGTTGTCAAATGTCTGGCATTTGTAAATAAAAATAAAATATGTTTCAGCAAAAATTTGCATAATATTTACATATGGGTTCCTCAGCGATTAAACACATTGTCGCAGAATTTCAATCAAAATTATAGAGAAGCAAGAAGAACGTTTTACTCAATAAACTTTTATTAATTTCGATTTCTGACAACATTTGAAATGTTCCTTTTATTCAATGTTTAGGCATTCATTCTAGTTATATAAGTTCATAAGTTCTAGTTTCATAAGTTCATTTCTATATTCTAACATCGCTTAACTAAAAATTGTTTAATCAATAAATTTGACAATTACAGTAATTTTGCCTTTTATTGAAAATATATTTATCTGGCGTAATTTAACATTTATTTAGGTTTAAATTTTAGCATCCGTAGTCGTATTAAACAATTCGGTGTAATAAGTGCATCTACGTCTAATATGAAAATAGTTACCAAATAATGCTGACAAGGAAAGAGGAACCCACAAGTCACACCGCCACCTTCTGTAAGGTGAGGTTGACTTGGGAAAATAAATAAGGTCATTCTGTGCAAATTACGTGATTTTAAGGACGTAATCGTTTTAATCGTTTTCATAGATAATCTCTTAAACACTTTATTTGCATTAAACGTGTTATAAATAAAACATTCTCAGTAATTTGGGTATTATCGTGATTTTTCTACAAGGAAGAATAATAATGAAAAATCTGATATGAGAATAACAGGACTTTTACACAGTATTCACTGACTGCGGAGTACGATCACGTTAAACATGTGGGTCCGAAAGTCCTTCCGAGAGGTTGGTGGTAGGGGAAGGAGGGTACGGTCCCTGTGGATGCCTCCCCCACTGGGTTCCGGTCTAAATTGGGTGGCACTTCCCGACCGTCCAAACAGTTACCTTACACCTTTCTGGTAGGTCGGACGGTCTGGGTTTCAATCAACAACAACAGTATTCACTGACTGTTCGGACGGTCTGGGTTTCAACAACAACAACAGTATTCTCTGATACCCGGCCATCCAAGCAGTTACTCGAGTCCTTTGGATGAGTCGGACGGTCTGGGTCTTCAACAGTATTCACTGATGGCCAACGGCTCTACCGTGCTGAAAACACCGATTCTCGTTAGATTACCGAAGTCAAACAGCATCGGGCGCGGTTAGTACTTGGGTGGGTGACCACCTAGGAACACCGCGTGCTGTTGGCACATTTCGGGCGCGGTAGCCCGGTGGTTTGCGCGCTGATTTTGCACACTGCCACAACTGCCGCCGTGTTCATACGGAGTACGATCACGTTAAACATGTGAGTCCGTAAGTCCTTCCAAGAGGTTGGTGGTAGGGGAAGGAGGGTACGGTCCTTGTGGATGCCTTCTCCACTGGGTTCTGGTCAAAATTGGGTGGCACTTTCCGGCTGTCCAAACCGTTACCTTACATCTTTCTGGTAGGTCGGACGGTCTGGGTCTCAACACCAACAGCATTCACTGATTGTAATTTTTGTACTAAATTTCAATCGAAACGCCCCATTCGTTCATGAGATATCGCTTACACACACGCCCCCCTCCCCCTCACACACACTACCACCACCACACAGACATCACTACAAAAACGATCGATTCGAGTTCATGGATATTTGAAACGTGCTATTTCATCGAAAACACGAATTCAAATTTTCGATCCCGTCACAATACTCTCCATGTATACTATGCATATAGAGAAAGTAAAAATAAGTGCGTAGCCGTGATATGGGCGATATAAGGAATGGGCTAGTTAAGGAAATGATATTATCAATGAAAGAGCGCAACAATCATTTAGTGGTAAACGTACTTATATATATTATATTTTAGCAAATTTAATACATCAGCGTTTTAAATATATAATATATACAATATAATACGTAATGAAAATATGATCCATATAATATGATAGGTGAAAAGAAAAAGCATTAATACCGTAAAACATTAATGTTAATGTTATTAATACCATTTAGAATAAAACGTAAATTGATATTAAATTCTATCGAGGTTTTCTCATAATTAAAATGTGAAATAATTTTTTTTATGATAATTTAAATAAAGATTCCCAGTTCATCGATTCTAACTCTTCTAAATAACTAGAACAAAAAGGCTTTAATCGTACTCCCAGATTTCGTGGTTGATACTGCTGGATCATTATATGTACATATGCAATTTTAATGTTGTGTTAAAAAATTCAATCACTGGCTATGCTTCTGGAGAAATAAAATTCACATTAAAATATATATAATAATAATTACAGTAATCGAAAATCACAATAACACATTACAGATGCATATAATATAATGGAAATATGTTACACGCTAGCTTTTCTCACTGGTCTGTAAACAGTAGGATGAGCGATAGCCAATCCTTCCATTGACTCACTGGTGGGCGTAATAGAAAGTGTAACATGCCGAACTCACTATACCTTGACTCAATTATTGCGTTATTTTTAGAGTAGTGATAGCCACGTCATCCACTGACTCACTGCCGGGCATAACAGAAAGTGTAACACGCCGACCATACTGTACTCGTTTTAATTATTCCGCACATTTTGGTGAAGTTTCACTTTTATTTAACTTTTTGTTAAGCTCGGATTTCCATTCAATGAACTTGCACTACCATGTCTTAGGACATTTCACTTAAACAATAATCTATAAAAATTATATAAATGTAATTAATAATAACAATCCAACCACGGCGTCTTCAAATAACACACTCTGTCGTCAACAGAGGGAATTCAAAACGAACTGTAAAACGTAAACAGTATGTTGTTGTTGTTGAGACCCAGACCGTCCGACCTACCAAAAAGGTACGTAAACAATATGTGTACGTCCCTTTAAAGCGACGATTTTGGCGGAATGAATAGGTCTTAAACAGTGAGACATTTAAGCTCTTTGAATGATGAAGTGATTTTTTTTACAATCTATTGATGCCTTATAAAAACAATAATTAATGAACTAATAACCCTGAAACATATTTTTTGTATTGGAGCAGTGGATAATATTCAATATATCTCCTGGTGACTTACAAAGATCAGATTGCCAGTCATACGACGGAATTTTGAAATTTATTACGTCTTCAAAGCACGAAAATGATATATTTTAAAAATAATATCCAGAATTCGTCTATTTATAGAACGGACTGCGTTTAACGCTTTTTGTAAGAGGAGGACAGCAATAACATATTCAATCGCTATGTTACGGATTTGTGCAGAAATTGCTATAAATAACTCTTCAATATAAAAAAGAAACCTAAAAACAAATCCTCATGTAAATTTAAAAAAAATCTCGATGAAGTTTTTCCTCGAAGGAGCATAATGCCCTTGTATCGAATGTCATGACTATATGTCGCTTAGATTTTCCGCTACGAGCGACACAAATAGACAATCAAACAAGCAGACATGCACTTTTATTACTGTAGATACTCAAATATATTTATTTTTCAAATTTATGACATATTTCATTCTTCATATCCATAATATATTTTATTATTTAATATGGAAATTGTAACTAAAAAGTGCCTCTCACTTAAGAATACTTAATCTTAAACTATAGCAATATTGTGTTCAAATAACTTATTGATAAATCCATCTTAATATAGAACCTTTTTTTCATATTTATACAATATAAATCAAGATACTTTGAGAGAGAATCTATATGTTACAGATATACTACTTCAGTTGTTTCGCCGGCAGAGACGCGATATTTCACTTTAACCTATAAATCATGACTTGAATGGTCTTTTTAAAAGGTTTCCTGGAATATGACCGGACTTCGAAAATTGACTTCTTTGTATCACTATTTTCACTGAAATACATGGAATTTTTATATCACATATGTATGATAATTTGTTTCCTAGAAAACTATTTTTAGTCCTTTCTATAGAGAGAATGAATGAAATGCTTCAATTCAAATTTTTTCGGAAATTTTGAAACATGATAAATGTTTTATATTTTGGAACTCGCATATTTTCATACAACTAACTAGACGTTTATGCGGTAAAAATTAAAAAAAATGTTTTATCAAGAAATAAGTTTATCAAAAATAAATAAAAGACTAAAGACTTCATTTTTAACATACAAATACCATACCTACAAATACATACGATTGCTAAACTCAACTGAAACAGAAAACATATATATCATTCTGTGGCAAGCCATTATATGACTAAGGTTTTGAATAGTATTCTGTAAAATAATTTTAATATAGACATAAATTTATAGCCAGTGTTTATAAAACATGTTTCATGAAGTTTGGCTAATAAGTCTGATACGGCATTCAAACTATCACTTGCGTTTATCTTCGGTGGACTATACGATACTATTCAATAAGATATTGATACGATTATCATTACTGATATTGTGACGCTCCGAAATGTAGTATCTTAAATTTGCTGGACCATTTTTCAAAGCTTTTCTTCTTTTTCAACCCAGACCGTCAGACTTACGCGAAGGTGTAAGGTGCCAATTTAGACGGCCGGGGAAGCACCCCCAATTTAGATCGGAATCCAGTGGAGCAGACATCCACAAGGACCTCCTTCCCCTACCACCAATCTTACTTACGAACCCACATATTTAACATTTTACTTATGAGTGGGACAGCGTCTATCCCATTGGCGTCCATGGACGCCAATGTCTACAAAGGAAGATCGAACTGTTTGGGATAAGGTATGTCAAATACCTGTCTTTTTGAAAGGTTCTTTGTTTCGGATTGACGCTGTCCCACCCGTAAGCAAAAGGTTAACGACTCACAAACAAGGACTTAAGAACGCACTAGCCAGTATCTAGTAGTCATCAACATGCTTCAATGGCAAAACACCCGCACAACTATAAAAATATCTGTGGTAAATGTATTGTAGATAACATTGAGGTTCTTTAATATAAGGTTGGGCATTTAGTTCGGCAATGAATCAAAAAAGTTGGCAGCTTGACGTGAGTGGGAGAGAATTTTTTCATTCGTGACGTAATGGTGATGACTTTAAGAGGAGTCGCCAAACCACAATAAGTTTCCGCATTGTTACAGTTAAAAAATTGTTTGTTCATTTCCAAGTGGCAGTATCTAGACGTAAACAACTTGTGCAGAGATTTTGAATTGGTCTATGCACACAGTGCCCATTGACGTCCAAGGAAAATTAGTGACGTCGGTGGGTAGGAACGACAGTCACAGTTAACAAGTTCGGTCCCTCTTGAGAGACCGAGAACAAAATGCGCGCGTTTTCTCTCCTACTGACATCAAATGCGCAAAACCAGCTAAAAGAAAATGAAATCAGTCATGCCCTTGACGAGGACTCCCTGGATAACACCATTTAGCTCTTGAAAGACAACGGCACTACTCTCTTGAAGTTTTTGAAGTTTCATAGGTCCGAGCCAAGGGGTAATCGCCCAGAACTTAACTGACATATTCACTTTTAAGTTAACTGAGCACTTTGAAATAGTTTTACAGGCTGTCATCGGGAAAAGCGCTAATTGTACAATTCAACATTAAAAACACTGTAATGTAGATTTCATATACTATTTTTTCCCCGTGGAAGGAGCAAATTCATTATGAAATATGTGCTGCCCACAACACATTTCTCATCTTTCCTGCAGAGGTTGAAATTCAGTTTGGTAGTGATTCAAAAATATTGTATTGCTAGCATTGTAAATGTTTTGTATATTGATATATGTAGTATTGTATATATATGTTTTGGGTTTTCTAATGAGGTCAGTTGTGAATACAGATTTGAGGATTTAATTGCCGTGATCCTTTCCTAGACGTCTAGTCGTTAGGTAAATTGATGTCCATTTCAGATTGAAGTCAATTAAGTGTTTCAATTTCAGATCAAGATCTTGTGAAATGAAGAACCAAAGTGAAAACCCAAGTAGGTTAAAACTTTACAATGGCGCTCGAAAAATCAACTATGTAGGTTAGTATAAAGATGTCGGGAGGGTTGAAAGTACAGCTAGCACGGATTCTGTGGACTCTGGTATATTTTACTCCTATTTCAAATCGGGAGGTAAATGACCACGCAGGAATCTAACCCGGAAGGGGGAAATAGCAGGAGATGGTCAGTCATAATTTCAGTTGTCCGCCAATTTGACATTAGAGGTAGGGAATGCAAAATTAACTTTGACAATAAGAACTTCCAATTCCGATTCAGTAGTTCAACGGTAGAGCATCAGTTGGTGAGTACCGAGATCAGGTTACTTTTCTCAAATTTTATTTAACTTATCCATGATATTCAACAGACTAAACAATCTCCTATATAATACCCAAAGCAATTATATAAGCAATACCAAAATAACAATATCTTGCCCCACAGAACAGACGCCCATACTCAGTGACATTAAAGATATTGTTGGTGGGAATTAAGATATGCTTAAAATATATGATTAGTCAAAATCTGAAAGTAGGATATTTTGCTATATCACATTTTTCCCTTTATATGTGTTATGTATTTTAGTACAGTAATTACAATGTCTGAAAACGTAACACTTTTAAAACAGTATTGCAATTGATAATCAAATTGGTAACCGATATTTATCAGACGTTATTTGTGAATGGTCACAAAAACAGTTTCTTGGTCAATTTTCTGAGATCGGCGTTATTGCTGGAATGTTACATGATCACAGCAAAGTTAATGTAACAATGCAATAATATGGAATACAATTGCCAATTACATTGATGACCGTAGTTCTATAATTTAGAAAATTTTCTTCTTGTGACATAGAATATCTTGGAAAAATTACATTGTGATTAAATACGCAATTCAGCATTCTTGAACAAAATTGGATATTAAAATAGTGATTAGAGAATTATTGGTTAAAACTCGAGTCAGAAGACCCTAGCAATACCCATTTTCTACATTTATCGGAAATGAAGATCGTATGTTTCTCAGTTTCATCAGCGCTAATGTAAGTGATTCTGTTAAGTCAAGCACATCCAGAATTACGAACCTCTTGAAATTAAAAGCTTTCACGAAAGAGTTAGAGAATGATTTAAATTGCTAAAATTAAAGGATAAATGTTTTCTGATGTCTGGAATAAGTCGTCCATAGTACAACGTGGAACTTAAATGCTGTAATTTTGAGTAACGATTAATAGAACTATTAAGTACCAACATTTAGTATTTAATTTCATTAAAACACCGTGTTTGATTTAACATAGGAATTTTGTATTTAATGTAGTAGTTACTTTCCTATGTATGTAGTATAATGTTTAAGGACAGGGTTTGAAAATTCGAATTTGATTTTTTGACGGAAGATTAAGTCTGTGTGTGTGTGCCCGTGAGATAAATACCAATAACATATACCTCACGAACGGATGATCCGTTTCAAACAAAATTTTGTACAAATATTACAATAAGTGAATACTGGAACACTATTGATTTTAAATGTTCAATTTAATGTTCAGAAGTCTCCCAAATTTTCGAATGGAATTTTGAAATAATCGTTAAAAAATCAGAACTTTCAACACTGTTACTTAAATGATCATTATTTACATAAATAATCTATTTTCTGGTTATTTTCAACCAAAAGCATTAAAATCGAGATTTTTGATTTTGTTCTTTCTTCGGTTGGCAGTTTACATCACAAATTGGGCATTGCTATGGGAAGAAATGAAAGTTTGTGCGCATGCGTAGCAAATGCTTGAATCTAAATGATTTTTTCATGTGCGGTGTTCACAGCAGTTGATTTTATCTCTCATTTAAAAAAAAAAGAGGGCCTTGTCATAAGGTAAATAGTCCTTACCCAAAATTACTATACCAGGACTTACCTTTGATGCCTTCACTAAGGTTGAAGAATGTAAACTCCTGGTTCTCGAGCCGGAGTGAAAGAAAACACACAAGATATAAAATAAACACTCTTATTTAAATTGATCAATTTATTTCATGTTCAATTTCATAAATATCTATATATCCTTATTGTTAAGATTATTCATAAATCCATTTTTATGACACATCTAGCTCTACCAATATTTAATTAACACACATATTTATGAAACATAATTGAATTGATATATGTATTTATAACACATAATTTAATTGGCACTTATATTTAGAACACATTAATTACTATTAGCTACCGAAAATCAGAGTAGTTCATTTAGTTTAAATACACGAGCTCGATATTACTATAGGTTCGTTCGACCTTATTTTTAATTTCGCTATGCGTGTTGGTGTGCCTTCCATGATAACTAGTGACAATTGTAAATACATAAATACCTATTCTCTTGCATTTTGACACTTAATCGCGCCATCACTCTGCTGGATGCCTGCGTATATTTTGATACGCCAGTATTTCACTATGAATATGATACTATCACATCTCTCATTGCTGAGCCACGCTTTTTTTTGCGCTCACAGTAAATATTTTTTGAATCCAATAATTGACATGTTGCTAGGTCAAAATTCAAAGCTATCGAACTTTCTGGAACAAACTGTGAGACAACTTTTTCCTTTCCCCCTGTGGTTTCGTACCACCTTATCCCATTTGTCGTTGGTGAAGGAGGATCCGTAATTGAAATTACAAAATATCGTGCACGCTTTACGACAGGCCGCAACTATGTCTTTCGAAAAATTGAATGAATAAGTTCAGTTAATCCCTGCATTAAATCCGCCGTCTCTTTAATTCATTGTGTTTTAGAATTTTAACAATGTGTACAGTATACTTCAGTGAAAATGGAAACATGTAACACATTATAGGTGATAATACAGAGAACTGCCTTCTTGACAAAATTAGCCTTATTTTGAGAGAACTAAGGAATAGTTAGCGCATCCTGTACGTATAATGATAAGATCTTCCGAACTAGTGTTTTAAAAAGCTGACATATCGACTCAAAAGAATAAATTACCTTACTGAGCCGCATAAAATTAAGTAACGCATAAAAATGGCATTTCAATATATTTTGAAATGTTTAATTAAATATTTTACTAATTATATTTTGATTTCTAGGGGTTAATTTCCTTTTTAACTAACCTGGCATTTAACTTGTTATAATTTATTCTTCTATTATTTACAATTCCGGTAATTTTCATCCTGATTAAGCAGAGTAATAAGCAACGCAATAATCAGCAAACTAATTACCATCCTATTGAAGCAGAGTAATCAGTAACATAAATATTCATGTTTAGTATTTATGCATTCTGAATAGTTGTAAACATTACATAAATCCACTCCCGTCTTCTACATGCTGAAGAAAAACATTGAAGGAATCATACTGAAACAACCTCAACTTTATTCGAATTTCAAAGCACATAACGTGGCAGTATGAAACAGCATCGCTGAATAATGGTGTCATAACTTTCTTTAGTTGACTGCCGTCACAAAACGCATAAAGAAACGTGATTGAAATAGGATCATCCTATTGAGGCTGTTATACCAAGAAATCCAATTAGCATCGGATACAAAGGCTATTGATTGAAAGCATTTTATCAAATAATATATGAGGGAAAAGAAGTTCTTCAATGTCATACCCTACAAACTGTAGTAGAAAATAAATTTTATTCACGCATGCAATTGAACCAAATTTATAGTGTAGTCAGACTCATTTAAAAAGAATAATTCAATTCAAAACAATTTAAATATTATCATTATCCAACATTGATATTATGCAAAATTGTTAAAGAGAAATGGAGATGCAGGGTTCAATTTAAAATATTTCTTTTAAAATTTTATTCTTACCTAAAATTGATATTATACAAAATAGTCGAAACTCTTTTATCTCATCATCATCATATTTGACACGACAGCCCAGGATGAGCCATGGCCTTCCGCTGAAGATTCCTCCAGGACTGTCTATTTCTAGATCTGGTCTGCCAGTCTCTTGCCCCAATCACTCTAAAATCCGACTCAACTGAGTAAAGCCATCTCAGTCCTCTTTTTCTACTAGTAAAGGGCCTTGCAGCAAACATTTTCTTTACCGGGTCTCTTTCATCTATTCTAGCAATATGAGAGGCCCAGTTAATTCGCTTAATTTTAAAATATTTAATAATATCGGGTTCCCTAAAATATCTATAAATCTCTGAGTTAAAACGCCTCCGCCATAGACTCTTTTATCTACCTACATATAAATTTCCCTCCAACAATTTCTTATTATCATTAATTTTGGATAATTTTAACGTTTACACGTATCAGTGTGGAATTGAATTCGCCTACGTCATCAATTTGGTTTAATTTCGTGTGTGAAAAATTTATTTTCTACATTTCCGTGCGTCACTGTTGTGTAGTGGAGGATATTGAAAAACTTATTTTTTTCTCTTAATTTGTTTTTTACTTTAGTACCGTAATTCGTGTACCGTAATTTTTTACTTTAGAACCGTAATTGGCACTAAAATTACTTGAAAAGGGCATAATCGTAGTTCACGTACGTAAATGATTTAACGGCATAACGTAAAGTTTTTATAGAAGAAAATGTTCGGTGAGATGAAACTGTGTGCCGAGTTTCCGCTTTCTATATGTTCCATTTATTCAGTTTTTTTCAATTTTAGAAATTTTTAAATCAAATTTATTTTATAAGTTTAAAAAAAGTGTTTGCATCTATCATAAGAGCACACGAGCTGAGCCATTATTAATCGAAAGCAGTTTAGTAGACTGTTTAGGTTATAAGTCCGTTAACACTGAGGAAAATGGCCAAAAAATGATGGTTCATTTTCAATATGTGAAATAATAATTGAAATTTTATATTCAAAGTTTTAAAAAAAAGTGTGTGTTTCAAAATTGAACGCACAGAATGAATCACTATTCGTTGAAATCTGTACAGTAGTTAATTACTGCAGGTCTGTAAACACTGAAGAAATGAAAAGTCGAAACTAATCGTAAATGTTCCATTTTAAAGTTCTGTTTTCTAAGGTGTAACTTCGCTGATTGTAATAATTTTTATTTTTCTTAACTTCGTGGTGATATTGTAATTATTTTTTATATTTTTTAACTTCGTAGTCACAGAAAGAAAACAATCAAGTCTACAGCTATCTTGGCTGAGCTAGACCTTGAAAATAGAGGTTTATCACGGGACATATAGTATACACCTGAAAGTTACGGATTCGGACATGATGACTGCGCGGGCTGATTGCTATCCCTTTTTAACACTTTCCAACATAGTTGAAAAGTGCCTACGACTTTGTTCATTCTGTCTGTCGGCCTGTCCGTGCGCTAAATAACTGACGTTAAAATGACGTTATCAAAATAAAATTTCAGTATGTTGTCGAGACGTTCTGTGGGACATATATAGGATCGAAAATGAATAATATACCCAATTAGTTTCGGATTTCACCCGTGTTATAAAAATGAAATACATGGGACAACATTTTTAAGCAAAGTTAAAATTCACAAATTGCTTCGAAAATTTTAGGAAATATTAAAATTATCACATAAAATGTATAATTTGTTTTCTGCAAAATATGTAGGACAATTCTTAAAATGAAAATTGAAATAGTGATTGCACTCATATTATATTAAGAAATTACGTGGCTCATTGAAAAATAAAATATGGCATCCAATTTTTTCGCTGTGTAAAAATCGCGATGTTTGAAGTTCGTTTAAATGTATAGTTAGTATAGCATTCGTCATAAAACAGCTTTATTTTTGCGTATTATCTGTGAATCTAAATTCCGTGCCAAAGCAATTACAATATTTTCTTTTAAATGATCATTAAATTTTGATTATTTATATAACGAAGCCTAGTTTTAACGCATAGAGCATGTAAACAAATCAAGCGATTGTAAGGTGAGTAGTATAAGAATTGCCGAATTTCGTCTACGCAAAATTATTTACTCTGGAGTCTGGAGCATAAGTGATATGAATGAAATATTCGTTAATTTTAAATAGAGAGGCAGACGATTGATATTTCGCTGACGTCATTTGAATAAAGTTGTTTGTGTATAACTAGCATTGTCTTTTTCTATGAAGTTTTAAGTTTTCAGGTATAATAAATTACTATAGTACTGTGATAACTTAAAAAAATCAGCGTTGAATATATCACATTTTAAAGATGGTGAAATAAAATTGCTTTTCAATTGGAAAGTGTTTCAAAATCAATGTTTTATGCATGATTGATATTTCTTGTCTATAATTGAACTTGTGTTCCTAAATCCCGAAATGAGTCCTTTACCTCTTAACTATGATGACTTTTTATGAGAGTATCTAAATGTGTCTAGTGAAGATACATGTATATATTCCTTGTCACTAAAAATATTTTTGTATTCTCTCGCAGACAGGATTTTCCAGTCAGAAGGGAAACTGTCTGAAAATCAAGAGACAGTGGTGCTGAAAGAAATCGAATCATTCCACAAAATTCAGTACTTTCAAAATAAAAGCGTAACAAATCGAATTTTGCATTTTACTTTTAGTGCATTGACATATTTGAAAATTTCAAATGGCATCGTCCTATAGCCAATATTATGGGACAATACTGTCCCATGTCATCTTGAAAATTGAACAAAATAATTTTTAAATTATGAAAAACTCTTTATTATTAAATGTCTAAAAATCTAGCAAAACGTCATGAAGACTCATGTATATGAAGTACAAGAGCTATAAAATATTTCAAATTAAAATTTAATTTAACAAATTATTATGACATTAGAAGTATAAAAAATCAATTCAATATTTGAGAATCCTAATGCAAAAGAACATAAAACATTTTAGAATTTGAATATTGAATTAAACAAATGAGAATACTGGAAAACATTGAAAATAAAGCGGCACGTTTAATTCGCAAAAAAGTATTTAATATACAGGAGCATGTAAATGTACATGCTTTGATTGACTGTTTAAAAGTTCTTGCTTGCTTTTATTTATAGGAAGCGTAGTGAGGATGCGTAGTTTTAAAATAGGAGTTTCGCTCTGTTACAGTTCGTTTTAATAATTGAAATTGTGATTCTGAAAATTTGCGTACAATTTTACGTGTGTTTTCAAAATTTCATATTTCTACCAATTGTAGTTTTCGTATAAAAGGGATAAAAAAATTCAGGCAAATTTGGATTTTACTTTGCTAAGAATGATGAATGGAATTCACTTCGCGTGTCCATTATAAGAATGCCACATATTTCCCTTTGTTATGAAATATTTAATGAAATAAGAATATCGCATATTTTTTTAAGGAATAATTATAAAATAAGAACATTACATATTTTTCATTTTTTCGGCAAATTTCAGAGACAAGCCTAAATAAATAATGTTTATACATTATTGCATATTCTCTTTTTCAATATGTATTCGCCTATATTAAACACTTTAAATGAGTAACTTTCCTGTTTCTCCATCAAAATCATGGACATTTTTTGAGCACCACTCGATAGTATACTCAAGAGTTTCTTGAGGAAGATGCTATATATTTACGCCCTAATATTTATGTTATCTCTAGTATTTAAAGTCATGAAGATTTATAATATAGACATAATCATAATAGGAGTAACAGGGTATGGCAGAAAAAGTTGTATTTTTTCAAATCAAAATCTTCTCCTCCTTCCAATGTTATTTCATCTTTCTTTGAAGGAGGAAATACAAAACATTACTGGGCATGTCTGGGATGATGCAAGAATTCTATACTTTTGCTATTCTATACTGCATGGGTGATATATATTCGATACTCTGTAATAACGACTGTGACATTTAAGTACAATGAAGTAATAACTAGAATGAAATTTAAGTATAATGAAGTAATAACGACTGTGAAATTCAAGTATAAGTGAAGCCTGTTGTTCAGCAAAAATTCTTAATTACAAACACTTTAAAATTTAAACTAAGTGATTATTTTTGCTTCAAAATATCACGTTATTCAAATACAGAGAATCTTTAATTTTTGTTAAATCGCTATTTGTATTTAAGGAAATTAAACAATCGGCAGTCGTTCTAGTCCGATGGTGGTTTTGCTTGAATAGAATTTTGCTTTGTGGGTGGTTTGTTCTCTTTAAGCATTTTCAAAACTGTTAAAGTATAAAAATTTTGAAATCAAAATCACTTTTCGAAAATAATTTAATATATTAAACTATTCACAGTATAACTCCTATATGTATAAAACTAAGAACCTGAACAAAAATCGTGTTATATATCTTGATAAGACTTCAAAAAGGCTACGAATTAGTCGCATACTACTTATAGATAGCACTTTTAGATTTCGCTCTGATTTTAGCCGGACACCCCGACCATGGACTTTAAGTCAAAATATTAAATTATGTCATTAACATGAATGAATACATTAACTAAACGTATACAATATTTTTGACGAAATTTAAGATTCAGGTGTATCCGTAAACTTTTACATAAATATGTACTTGAATTTCATACTTTCATTTCTTCTTTTGAAACCTCATCAATCATTAAACATCTTTAGAATCCCGAAGTTCACTTCACTTCCCATTTCTTTACCAAAAAAAAATTGCACGTGCTTATGCACCAATATTTCAGCAGGGAGGAACCAAATTGAGCTGCAACAGTCGTGCCATTTTAAATGCTACAGATTCCCCTCCCATTGAAACCTTTAACAATTGTCAAAATATTAAACTGCTTCAAATATCCAATAATAGGAGGCTTTAAAAGGACTACATATTACTTGTTTATTCGATTGTAACCAAAATCTGTCAACGATTTTGTTCAAATTCATCAGTGACATCATAGATATATGCAATATCGATACACGGAATTATGATACATTGATATTTTATATAGTTATACATACATACATAAATACAATTGTAAAGAGCCTTGCTGCCCCAACAAGAAATCGAACCCTGGATCTTCGAACTAGCCAGCTAACGCTCTACCATTGAGCTACTGAGACGATATTCCAATCTTTTTTGTCGAAGGGGACTCAGCAAACTCCACAACAAATATTCGTCAATTAAAAATAAACAAAAATTTGTTGATCAGTATATTGACGTTGCTTGGAGTTGTAACTCTTTGGTATCTTTTTGGCCCTGCTACGAATTGGTGGACCATTTGCATTCTGATAATAGCGTTATTCTTATCATAGCTAAAAGATTTAATTTTATCAACTATTAGCGTCAAGTTTACTGATTTGAAAATAACTTGCAATTTGAAATCCGCAATATTAGATTAACATAATGCATCACCTACCTTTCGTTATTAATATGCGAAGAGAAATATACCACATTATATTAAATTTGACGTCAGAAATCAAGGAACTGTTGACACGTTAACTTTCGTGTATCACTGAACTAACTTTTAAGGAATACAACACAACTGGCGTGTATCACTACGTGCTCAAGTATTCTGTGAAACTGTTATTGATTTCCATGGAAATAAACTGACACTTGAGGGAAATTTAGATTAACTAAAATTCTTGGAAATGGGGAAGGCTGTTTAATATAAATCATTGTTTATTTATGTGTGCCGTGAATGTGTGGTCAGTGGGTAATTTGTAATTAAAATAAATCATTTGATTGTTTTTACACATTTGAGGATTTACGGAAACGAAGAAATTCACATATTTGAATTTTTTCAGTGAATAGTAAGTAAATATAATTTGTTGAATTGTTCATGCAGGTTCTATGTAATTATTACTCAATGTAAAACGGTTGTTATTACTTTCAGTGTGTGAATGTGTAAGATAATTTTTTATGTAAACGGTGAATTAAAGTAACAAAAAGTCATATACCCCATTAAATTAGCTCACAATGATTTCCCAAGGATATTTTAGTACTAAATTTGATAGAAGTGTACAACTAATATGCTAACCGACCTTCTGGGATACTGCAACTCATTAAAGGATAAAAAAACTGGACCACACCGTAAATTGCAGCGGAACTACTGATTAGTAAGTATACGTACATATCGGAAATATTTGGATTTCCATCTTCAGTGTAACAAACCTGGACCAAAACGTATACATAAATACAGATTAAGCCTGTCAAACAGAAACTGACTAAAAAACAGAATTCAATATAGTAGCGCTACCTAGTGAGACGAAAGAGTGATAAAACGAGAAAAAATAGCAAATTAAGGATATATATGAACTTAAGAAGTAAATAATGAAAAGTAAATAAAATTCGAAGTCTATGAACATAATATGAATAGAAATAGAAAAAAATTAAACATGGCCATTCCATACCTCGGAGAATTAGGGTGTTATTGACAAATCATTAACCAGGTTACTGGAATTTTTATTGCTATGAAAAGCCTTAATTCTAAATCGAAGACTGAAAATCACTTTTGAATAATGGAGTTAGAAGTAAATCAAACCAGTGACTAATCATCTAACAATGATTTGTAATAGAAAATTTATGGATTTGCATTTTACGTTGTGATCCAGTTAATTATTGATTTTATTTAGAGTAAAGGATGACTACCGAAACATTTCTCATGAGCAAAACCGTAGTGTTCGAATGAGTAATTATATAGTCAATATAGACGTATGTATTTAATAGCCAATAATACAATCAGTACCTGGATTTGTGTTAAGTTTCTTGATTTTCTCAGAATGTGTCTCAAATTCAAATAAAAATTTCACAGAATGTATAACAATTGGCTTTCCTGACAATTTTTATACATTCAGTAGAATAATTACATTTGTTCATTGTCTAAATAATATATTTGTCTTCTCCCAAAAGATATATTTTCCTTACTATTTGTCTTATTTAGAAAATAATAAAGAACACCCTTCATATAAAATAAATGCATAATTTAAAACATATTATAATTTTAATCCACACCATATTTCAATAATTTATTTTAAAGTGTATTTTTAGCTACTTTTATACAACTGTGGTACAACCGAGTGAAAAAATTAATTAATGAGACATCCTGAAGTTTGGGCAAGAATGCAAATCGTAAATAGTTATTTTCTCCTCCGCATATAAGCCATTTTGCACTTTCTTTTAAATAGACTGCTTCTTTAAGTTATTTATGACACCATAGATTCCTATATAGGGAGACGGTTTTTCGAACGTTATAAGCATAAAATAAACGATTTTCAAGCGAAAGATATTGACTATTTATGAGATCATTAAAGATGACTTTGCTCAAGTATGGGCGGTAATTTTGCTGTATTGGTGTGGAAATGGTTACTTGAAAGTTTTTACTCCTACAATTTAAATATTTTAGTTCAAATATCTGTACATTCTTTGTAAATGACTACAGAGCTGTAATACGGCAAGTACTAAGAATAAAAATGGTGTGAAAGAAATTTATAACAAAGCATAAATGATATATAATAGAACACGAAAATATTTTGTATTAATATTTAAATCTTTATGAAAAATGTATTATACTTCACTCCCTGAATGGAAGCATTGTTTCTTTTCAAGTTAATAATGACAGTCATACAGAGTTATTATGTTTGTAATTGCGTTGATGTTACTAAATATTATTTCGATACATAAAGGTGTCCAATTACGAGTTTAACGTATAACTATAGACTTTTTATATCTATATAAAACTGGTCTAAGGTGTTTGTATCACTATATATATATCTTCTACAAAATCCCCGTAAGCAAAAAGAATAAATATTTGCAGACATACTGTTTCCATCATGGAAAAAAAACTAACGAAATCGCTTTTTCAATTCCGTCCTCGGGGGAATATGAAAAATAGGAGTTTATGAAAAATCTTAATAGACCCTCTAGGACTTCTGGTGTTAAAAGAAGACTGAATATAAGCAGACTCAACATTGGCAAATCTGTCTAGATTGGTGCTGAGCTCGGTTAGTCGGGGCAGCTCTTTTTAGCGAAGAATCCCGCCCTTCTCTCAGTGGTGTTGATCTCCGGATACGTGTGTGGAGAAGGACTTGTCAACTTTCCGATCCTGCATTTGTCATCAAGCGGCACGCAGCCATCACACGTGTTGCGAAAGTCTAGGGAACCATCTCGTGGTGGCAGCCGATTCCATGATGAACTTTAAGTTAATCTGACGGCTCTTTTATGCACCGACGATATTCTGCAATTGATTGTTCTGCCTATGTTCTCAAGACGTCCAGGTTCCATTTACTAGCAAGACAAAGTTCGACTACAAACTACACGACTTTTCAATAATGTCTTTGAGGATTTAATACCCTCCCATGGCCATCTAGGTCCCCATACCTATCACCAATAAGACATACCTGTAACAAACTGGGACGGCAGTTGCGGCCTTTTCTTCTTCTTCGACCCAGACCGTCCGACCAACCAGAAAGGTGAAAGGTATCTGTTTGGACGGCCGAGAAGTGCCACCCAATTTAGACCGGAACCCAGTGGGGGAGGCATCCACAGGGACCGTACCCTCCTTCCCCAACCTCTACCTACCACCAACCTCTCGGAAGGGCTTACGGAACCACATGTTTAACGTGATCGTACTCCGCGTGAACACGGCTGCAGTTTGGGCAGCGGGGGGAATCGAACCCGGGACTACCGAGTGCAACCTCCGTGCGCTAACCACAGGACTACCGCGCCCTTGCGGCCTTTTCAGAATACCGCTGAATTAGCTGACCAGACTCAACATTTGTGGTAGAATCTTTCGCAATGAGACATAATCAGCTTGAATAACGCTATGCCGCACCGAATATCGGTTTGTATATGTGCTGTCAGAGTGTTTACCACTTACTAAAATGTCATCTTCTTTCTGCCACGATTTCATTACAAAACGTTTCTTTACTCCCAGATTCTAATCACTGACATATTTCCTCAAACAATACACGCATGCCGAATTTCACGGTTGTAGTTCAGTTCCTTATGGGTGTACATATTTTTTTACAACATAGTGTATATATACAGGGTATCCCAAAAATATTGACCTCGGCTTTTATTCCTTAATAATTGATCTTAGACATATATAATAAATTACAAAGTTGCTTAAAAAAGGTACAGAATTTTATGAAATCGATTAAAATTTTCAAGGGAATTAAATTTTAAGATTAGTGAAAATTTAAATTTTTATTCGGCCCCCGTACAAATGATCCATGGTCCATCGCTAGGTCCATCTGTATAGTAAATTGACTGTACCCGATAGAATAAAATTTATTTCAGCGTCTCTAATGGAGAATGCAAGACGTTGGGATCACAAAACTCGGCAATAAATCTAGATAGACGAAAGCAGCAAAATACAAAGTTTTGGAGCAGCGTCTAATTAATGGAAATCGACAACAAAACTGTTGTTACAGAAAGCATTTATTTGACAGAGTTTATTGGGGAATTTCTATCATATTCAGAAATGATACAATAAACAACACTTGCATTAGAAGAACTTTAGGTATTGCTGTTTAGAATGATCTGCGTCAGAGACAATGAACGTCTGAATTCCAGAAAAAATATAAACGCGTTATTTGACAAGCATTGAATGTATCCCTTGTTAGAAACCCTGATGATACAGCTTCTTGAAAGGTATTTATTATCTTTGGTATGCGTCCGTTTGTTCATCGTGTGTATTCCTTTTAATTAGATAATACTCTACAAATTTGCAACCGACTTTCCTCGTCTTTCTCGATTTGTTTCGAATACTATAAGGAGAGTTTTTAATTCACCACTACGGGCGCTGCAATCCCATTTAATCGATCGAGCATGATCATTTTACTGTACATAGATCTAATGTGTACACTATTTGTACACTATTTGTACATTCTCAAAGTGTAAACTTTGAGAGTGTACACTTTGTACACTCTCAAAGTGTACACTTTGCACACTCTCACAATAATGTGTACACTCTCAAATTTATTGAGGTGCTTAAAAACTTCCATAGGAACCATGTACAATCGTGCCTTCGTATTCGCTGCTTCAGTGTCCGCAGTTTACCACGGTTTGAAAAAAAAATGGAAAATTAATGAAATAAACAGTTTATAAGTTTCAAACTGAAACTGGGTCTTTTTTTTTAGCAGCAGTATTTTCTCGTTGATCTATCGTCTCTTGAAATGGGCATATTTATTTTAAATATCATTGCGTATTATATCTATTCTAAAATATGTAACAATAATACGTTTTTATAGATCATGCAGCGTTTTGATGGAAAAAATAATTTTTATTGATCAATCATCCTTGAAACTGCATATGATACTGTGCAGCACAAGTCTACTGCATTTTTGATTGATCTATCATCCTTGAAACTACATATGATACTGTATAGTGCAAGTCTACTGCATTTTTTATTGCTCTATCCTCTTTGAAACTGCATATGATACTGTACAGCACAAGTCTACTGCATTTTTTATTGCTCTATAGGGGTAAATATTGCTCGTAAGGATTTCGCTAAAACGCCAGAATCCTTTGCTTTCATACATACGAACGAGAAAGTACGCAATAAATGTACAATGTAGTGTACAGCGTGTACACTTTATTGACACTTTATTTAATGTTCGTATATAATATATTACAGTGTGTAATTAATCAATTAAATTTTACCGTATGTTGAACCAATATCACCTTATATATAGCGTTTGGTATTATTCGCCGTTACACGGAACCAAGGTAGGGTTTTGGAACATATTACCCATGGATACGGAAATACTACTGTATAAGTAATTAACTGAAGTGTGGCACAACGACTTTCTGATACCAAAATTCAATTTTTTCAAATTTTAAAAGAAAAACTTTGAAAAATCGGTATCGTGTATCCAAATGATTACAACTATAACGTGTTACTATTCACTTTAAAGAGCTTTAAATTAAACGATTGATACCATACTTGTCAATGCACCCCGGGGGGATAACTTTCCCCCCAAGGGGGACTCTTGAAGTTATGAACCAAAAAAATTGTATCGCGACTATTTTTCACAACAATGATTGAAACTATGAAGTCTAGTGATCATTGGACCTTAAATAAACCCTTTTATGCACGATTGTGTCAAATTTTGTTCTATGCTGCTATGTTAAAAAAATATAAAATTTAGAATAAAATGCAAAGTTTTCTCTCGAATTTAAAAAACAAAGTTTATCTAGTTCTATGTTTGTTGCTAACAGATCAAGATATAAGGTTCAGTGAAAACCCATTAATATGTATGGCTGCTATTGTGTACAAAAGAAATCGACCACAGACATCAGACAAACGGATATCACGCCAAAAATAGTCAAAACGTGTTCAAAAGGTCTTAAAACATATATTTGCGTCAAAATATCGAACTCAAAAATTTTCTGGAATACAATGTTTTCTCAATACTACGTATGATAAAGTAAAAATTGGTCGCAAGGAGCTTACATATGTGATGTTTGAAACAGTGCAAAATAGTATTAGTGAAATCTCAAAATCCAGTAGTTTTGCTTGAAATTAAAAAAAAATCGTTTACAGGTCAGAAATATATTCAAGATAAACTCAAATAAAAAAAAATTACAGTGCCAATTTTAAAATACTATCCCATCTGTTGATAAAATAATCTCGCATCATTCTGGGGAATAAAAATACATGAAAAAGTTTACTTACGCATCAAATGTCATTTTAGAAGAATGGATTATTTTTTGTTTCACACCGGCGCGTGACATCTGCTTGCACTACCATTCAATTCTGTCATGTTTAAACGATAGTACTTTTGGAGTCATATTTTGTTCAAGAGTTTTGGTGTTATAGAAAATGATTCACTTGCACTTTTTATTTTTTTCTACTCACAATATTGTAATATAATAAAAAAATTTTCCAATGAACATTTAGGGATATTTGTTTTAATTTGAATTTATATTTTTTGTGTACGATTTGATTTCCGAATGTCTAGTGAACTTGAAATTAGTATATTTTGTGTACGGTTTGCTTTCCGTGTGTCTTAGTGAACTTGAATTAGTATATTTTGTGTGCAATTTGCTTTCTGTATGTCTTAGTGAACTTGAATTAGTATATTTTGTGCACGATCCGCTTTTGGTATGGCCTAGTGAACATACTTTAGAGGAAATGAGTTTTTAGTAATGGGAAAAATAAAATTATTCGATGATTTTAAATGTTATCACTTTGAACATATAAACAAATTATATGTTTTTAAATGCGTCCGTCACATGACTTTCTTTACATATTAATAAATGTCCATATTGTAGAAAAACAATAACAGCACGAAATTTATGAAGGAATATTTATATGGTGACGAAAGGTGTATACGTTTCATTTTCGACAGACTTATTTTGTACTTTTATGCACTGAAACACAGCTATATCGTACATTCATAGAAATTTTCGGAAATTGCAGAAAATGACATCTCTAGAACTGGAAGTAAAAATCTTTAGTGGACCCCTTTTTACCCCTTCATAACTGGATGCTGCATCCAAATCGATAATAAACTACGCTCTATCTATAGCCAATGCTGATAAATAGTTGTTGCAAAGTTAATATATTTTATTGAATCAGCAGTGACATTTCTGGAACTAGAGGTGAAAATCCTTAGTGAACCCTTAACTCCACCAAAATTTAAGCTGAATTTGTATTAATCATCCTTTAAGCTCTGTTATTCGCCATTTCCGAGAAATAAATAGATATTTTATGGGAAGTTCATGGATCGAAATAGGAAAAGATCCGGAGGTTTAAATCCTTAGAGAATTCCCCTTCTTCATAAGGAACTTGATATTTAATCCAACATCTATAAGTTCTAACTGATCGGAAAGAAATCGGAAGTGAAAACCAGAAGTAAGAACTTATTTCCCACTCAAAAAAAAACGAAAGTAGAAATTATTGGTGATTTCTCCATCACTTCTGAGATTTGATGGTGAATCTATATAACTCATCATCTAAACTCTATATATATTAGATCCTGAGAAATAAATTCGTTATTTTTTTAATGATGAAAACAATGATACTGCAAAATTGCTACCAATAATCATATATTTCTTATTGATCAATACATTTATTCAAGCAGACTTAATGTTTTTCCAATTAAAATTAGCCACCGAATGAAATGGAAATTGCTTAGAGCGGTATTGCAATATCTGTGAAAATTTTCTAATGTTTCAAGTATGTCTCGAAATAACTACTAAAATCTGTTTCACATCCATTTAATGATAAAAAGAAACAAAATATTCACTCCTTTGATAACCGGGCACATAACTAATGCTGCATAATTCATTCAAATTGAGTAAACCCTTGAGAACTGTGCGATATTGCGCAATATAATTAATAGTTATTGTTTTAAATGATAAAATGCATATAAACCATTTTATTTGTTTAATTGATTTTTAAAATGATTTTATGTTTTCAGAAAAAATATACAACTGAATATGGGCATCTTCCGGTTCGATACATTGAAAATTAATTAGTCTAAAACATTCATGAAGTAAATCGTTCAAAGTTTTATTAGAACTGGTCAATTAGTTACAGAGATATCCTGCTCGCACACATTGGCAGGTATTTTCACACGCACACAAAATAAAATCGATAGTCTAGCATACATTGTTTGGCCAAAAATAAAGTCGAGCTATGGGTTAAAATATGCAACTATTGAGGAGGGACGAAGTGGTGATGCATTTCGAAATTTTAGATAATTCTGCGGGTAATACAACCTTTAAATGTAACGGAATCAGCTTGCTGCTAATCAGTTCACAGCGATCATGGTTGAATACGTTGTACACGGTCGCGGAAAATATGTCACAGAGTGTAAAAAGGGCCAGATGAATGTCCTCTTTCATTTGCAAAGGGAATGTTAAAATGCCAACGAGGAATGTTTGATTTCCGATGTGATAGAAACGTTTATATGTGCCACTGGAAAGACAGTGCTGCTGTAACTATAGTGCCAAACGATAGCATTCATGAATCCTTGGATAACGCGTAGCGATACTGCCGCGTACAAAAGAAGAAAATTGACATTACACAACCGCATGTTATAAAAAAGTACAATGAAAGAAGGGGAGGAAAAGATTTACTAGATCGAGTTCTTGGAACTTATCTGCCTATGTTGAAGTAAAAAATGGTGCTGAAAGTTATTCACCAATACTTTGAACACGGTTATTTTTTCTGGTTAGATTTTATATACTGATTTGCATAAAAATACGTCCCAGCAACCGTCACACCTAAAATTTCGAAAAGAAATAACTTTGAGTCTATTTGGAATGAAGCCTAAAATTCATTTCGTTTCTGGACCTTGTGTGCATCAAAAAGAAAAAAAAAAAAAAACACAAGACATATGTTCTTCGAGTGTGAAAACGGGCTGCATGAACAGCCCTTCTGCCACCAATGTATTGGAAAATAAATGGGGTAAAAATATGAAATCTAACAATGTAAACATTCCAACAAATTCCTTTGGTAAAATTCTGTATTTTTAATGTAGCAATTAGATAATCATTATATTAAAATTATTTCTTTTCTGCAAATTCGAATATATAGATTCCCTGTCCATTTTTTAACACTTTACAGCAAAGTTGAAAAGGGTTTATGACTTTGTTCATTCTGTCTGTCTGCCTGTCTATCTGTCTGTCCGTTAGAACGATAACTGCCGTAAAAATGACTTAATCAAAATGAAATTTTAGTATGTTGTTCAGACGGTCTGTAGGACCTATGGGAATATAAATGAATGGGACCTAATTTTTGAACTACTAAATTTTGACCTAATAAATGAATGGGACCTAATTTTTCAAACATTTTTAAGCGGATTTAAAACTTACAAATTGCTTCGAAAATTTTAGGTAATAGTCAAATTGTTCCATGAAATATATAAAAAAAAATTCAGCGAAATATATTCAGTAGTTTTTTAAATAAAAATTAAAATAATAATTACACATCTTATATGAAACGATCACGTGACCATGATATGAAACGATCACATGACCCACTTCAAAATGATATATGGCATCCATCTTGTTTCAAAATCGTGATTTTTTAAAGTTCTTTTTAATTCATATTGAGTGTTGTATCCGTCCTAAAACTACTTTATTTTTGCTTAAATTCTGTGCATCTACATACTGAAACAATGCAATGACAATATATTTGAGTTTAAATGCTCATCTAAATTTGATTAATTCTACAACTAAGCCTATTTTTCACCTATATAAAATGTAAACAGCAAAATATATAAAATGAGTTGTATTAGAATTCCTGTATTTTTTTAACACAAAATAATTTAGTCCATGGAGTCTGCATGGCTGATATGAATGAAATATTAATTGATTTCATAAAGAGAAGGACGATTTTTTTCGATGAAGTTTCAAGCATAGAGTTTAATTTTTTGTAGCTCCATGGTCTTAAACAAAATGTTTAAATAAAATAAATTATTATAATATTGTGATGAATGAAATGAATGGGGAAAAGTTATGAATGAAATCCTGTTTTTATAGAGAGATCCAGGCGTGTTATTTTTTCTATGACGTCATTTGAATTTATTTCAGTTGTTTTCGATGAAGTTTTCAAATCTAATAAATTATCGTAGTATTATGATAATTCTAAAACTATTACCGAGGAATGGATAACATTTTAGAGATGTTTAAACCAGGCAATTTATATTTCAATGCCGTCAGTTGAATGACGTTCATTTTTTTCGATGAAAGTTTAAGTTTTCAAATATAATAAATTAATGCAGCATTGTGATAAGTTTTAAAATATTACCGAGGAATGTATTGTATTTTAGACTTGTTTAAATAAAATTGCATTGAAGTTGGAAAGTGTTTTATAATCAATGCTTTAAGCATGATTGATCTTTCTTGTTGCATATAATTTAAGTGGAAATTTTCACCAGTTTCTGCTGGTACTTTTATGCAACATTGCTCTAAGAAGTAGCTACAGTTGTATTGCTTACTAATTTTCGTGCAACTTTGCATCATTTTAAATATGATTTTAAGTACTTATTATAAGTAAGACATTCCACTTATTTTTGGTGTAACTTTGTCCTGAGGTTGCTTGCCAAGCTAGAGCTAAGATGTTTCTCTTAATAATAGTGAGCCTAATAATATAAATTTAAGTAGTATATTGCACCACCAATTGGATTATCTTCAAGTAAAACTTTTACTATATAATAGTGCAATTATATAATAGTGTTTATAGTAGTGTCACTATATAATAATTATATAGTAGTGTCACTGTATAATAGTGTTTGAATTGCAAATGCCATAAAAAGTGAATGTATCGTATTTTAGAGATGTTTAAATAAAATTGCATTTCAGTTGGAAAGTGTTTCATAATCAATGCTTTATGCATGATTGATCTTTCCTGTTTCATTTCGATTTTGCTTATTTTCTGTATGCTTTACGTGAAAATTATTAGCGAAAATTATAGGGAATAATTTGTAATAATCAATATAAATAATATTGAAAATCTGCTGTTTGTTCCATAATCACGGGAGAACGGCTAAACCGAATATGATGTAATTTTGTGGATAGTCTTGAAATAGTCCAACTTATTATTTAGACTTTAATACGAGTTTCTACGACCAGTGGTTCTCGAGATATTAGTGAAAAACCAAACTTTCGTTTGTGGCACCATCACGGAAGAACGACTAAACCGAATTTAATGAAATTTTGTGAGCGGACTTGACATAGCCCCCTTTAAATTTAGTCTAAGTTTCAAGTTTCTGAGACCAGGGGTTGTTGAGATATTAATTGAAAATTAAATTTTTCCTAGTAATTCAACTCTCAAACTCCCCGTTTTCTCGAAACGGAAAGGTTGAAAGTTTGCTTAAAAGGTGAAAATGAATTAAAATTTCATCTCTGAGTTTGGTGGCAGATTCTTGCGATAAATAGTCACTTTTTGAAATCAGAAATTGTTTGAAAACATGAATGTAAATGGAAAATCTATCAGCATGGTTTATTTTTCACAAGCTCTTACTCAACGATGAAAATATTAAGAAACTAAAATGATAAATTGATTTTTAGAATTTATGAGGATATATCACGTTGCTCGGCAACGCATTTAAATTAAATGTGTTTGTTAATGTTTATTATTATTTTTTCGATTTGAATAATAAATAAATGGATATAGAAGTATACTATCTTATAAGTGAACGGTTTGATTTTTCTTTTAATTATATTAATTGCGGACTGCGTACATCTCTTTCATTTATTTTGGCAAAGAGTGTGGGTTAGTTTGGCCAAGCTTATATATTGTGTTTAGCCAATAAATTCATTCAGCCGATTGTTGAAACAGAAAAAGAGTAGAACGGGTATACCTTTAATACAATTTTAGTGTTTTCATTTAGTATATACAACCTGGATTTGGATGTTTTATTCAGATCTGCAAATTCAGAGCTAAAAATTTGGCGGGATATCGCTGACTTGGCAACTTTCCTTTTTCGTCAAATTGACGGAAATGTCGCCAATTGTTAAAAACGATGCAATTCAATGAAATTTATTTTGCTTTGTTAGAAGAAAGTATGTAAAAATGTTTGTAAATCCATTAAAATATCTTGAAATTGATAAAATTGCGCTAAATAAATTAAATTTATTGTGTTTTGTTATTGGATAGTATCGTGATGATGTTTCGTCAATTTTCCGGAAAGTGGGACTGTCAGTTCTACAGTCTAACTTGGCGATAAATTTGGCGATTTTTTAAAATGTCGTTAAATTGACGAAAATGTCGCAAAACCTGTCTAAGAGATAGCATATCAGTCGATATATTTTTCACGAATTTACTTGAAGCAAGTGATATCATGTCGCTTAGCAACGGAATTAAATCCAATGTGTTTATGCGCCAGACGATTTTTATTAAATCTTTTCCTATTTAAAAAATCTGATGTGGGCAGCACATGACTTTCCCTGCAAACTTATATCCACGTTCTATTTATTTGAATTAAATGTAATTCACTTTTAATTCAATTTTCGTTCTCATTCGGTAACCGGGCTTATTTTCAAAGGTGGCGTAGGGAAAGTACGAAAAACTAAAATATCTCGAGAACGGCTAGCCCTAGTGTAATGGGGTTGGTCTTATTCTTTTCGTCGTTAAACATTACGTATTAAGCGGGCATTTAATGGATATATCTAAGTATACCAAGTTCTTTAGTTTAGATTTTGAAGATTTTTGCGGGCCGTTTTGCAAAAAAAGGCAGGTTATTTTTTTCCGAATCGTACCAAAATCTAATCAGCACCAGAGTGACCTATACGTGACTCATCTACCGAATTTTGTGAAATTCGGTTCATTAGTTTTTCAGCTAGAGTGGATACAAGCTTTTGCGGGCCATTTCGCAAAAAAGGCGGGTTCTTTTATTCCGAATCGTACCCAAAACTAATCAGCACTAGCCCCGCCCACAAGTGACTTACCTACCAAATTTTGTGAAATTCGGTCCATTAGTTTTTTAGTTACAGTGGATACAAAATCTGCACAGACAGACAGACACACAGACAGACAGACAGACAGACACACGCACAGACGTCACGCTAAAAATGGTTTTTTCGTATTCTAGAGGTCTCGAAACGTGTAGATCCGTCGAAAACTCGAGTTGTGATTTTTGGTATGATTCCAATACTTTCCCTATACATTACCATGTATTGCAGGGAAAGTAATACATTACCATGTATTGCAGGGAAAGTAATAATAAAGACATGTACATATACATGTGTCCGACATGTACATATGCATGTGTCCGACATGTACATATACATGTGTCCGATTTGAATAATGAAGATATGTATATAAACTAAATTTCATTGTCATTGCATTTTTGACTGGATAATATCAATTACGGTCTTCAGGTTTAAACATTATTATTATTGATATTTTGGGGGATTATTGATTCAGAGATTATTGATATTTTCAAGTTATTATGCATTGTTTTATTGCGACAAAAATTGTTGAAACTCATATATTATACGTTGTACGAGTAATCTTCTGCAAATGCAAGGGTATATATTCTAATCTACGAGAATATATGTAGTACAGGTGTATTGGCATATATTTTGACAAATATTGGCATATATTGGAATCAAGTACAGCCAGCCTTCTGGTATGAAGATTATGGGGATTATTGATATTTTCAATTTAATACGTCATCTATTTTATTTTGGCAAAGATTTTTGAGACTCATATTGGAATACCGGTAATCTTCTACTAACACTTGGACATATCTTCTAATCTTGGCAACTTTTAAGGAAAGTTGCCAAATTGACGGAAATGCAAATTTATACAAGCGACGCTAAATCAATGAAATGAATTTTTTTGTTAGAAGAGAGTACTGAAATGATGAAATTCGGTAACATTAAAAATATCTTGAAATTGATAAAATTGGGCTAAATAAATGAAATTATTTGTGTTCTGTTAAGGGATAGTATTGTGGTGATGTTTCGTTAATTTGTCCCTAAGTGGGACTGTCAGTTTCGATAAATTTGCGCTAAATTTATCAGAATGACAGCTAGATGAAAATTCAATATTTTGCATAATTAAGTACGATTGTCTAGATAATCTCTCGTTTTGGGAGAATTAAAAAATATTTTTCTAAATTTCTTTACAAACTGGACCAGAATGCTTTATTTTTCAGATCTGCCTGTGAAGAACATTTTGTATATCTACCCCAGAGATTCTTATACATTTTTTAAAAGAATTAAATTAAATATTTTAATAGAACATTTTGAATAACAAAGTCATTTTGTATACTATAGGAATTTACACATAATTGTGAATGTTAAGTTTTTATATTATATTTTCCGTACGAAGAACGGGTACACTGCTAATCTTTATAAATGAATTGAAAATATGTCTGTATGTTTGTTCCATCTTCACGGGAGAACAGCTGAACCGAGTTTGATGAAATTTTGTAAATAGCCTTGAAATAGCCCCACTTAAAATTTAATCTAAGTTTCGGGTTTCTAATACCAGTGATTCTCGAGATATTAGTAAAAACGAAACTTCTTCCAAGGAGTTCTACTCTGTAACTCCCTGGTTCCTCCAAAAGGAAAGGTTGGAAATCGTTTATTTAAAACGTGAAAGTGAATTAAAACTTTATCTCTAGTTTGGTTGGAGATTTTTGCGTTAATTAGTCACCTTTTAAAATCATGAATTGCTTCAAAACATAAATGCAAATGGAAAATCTATCACCATGGTTTGTTTTTCACAAGCTTTTGCTCAACAATGAAAAGTATTAAGAAATCAAAATGGTTAATTAATTTTTTGCATTTTATGAGGATATATCATGTTGCTCGGCAACGCTATTAAATTAGATATGTTTGTTAATTTTTATTATTGTTTTTTCGATTTGAATAATAATTAAATGGGTATAAAAATATATCCTATAAATAAACGGTTTGATTTTTTTAATTATATTAATTGCGGACTGCGTATATCACTTTCATTTGTTTTGGCAAAGTGTTTTCAAGCTTATATATTGTGTTTAGCTAATAAACTCATATACATATTGTGTTTAGCCAATAAAATAATTTAACCGATAATTGAAACTGGAAAGAGTTGAACGGGTATATTTTCTAATACCATTTTAGTGTTTTCATTTAGTATACACAAACGGGATCAGGATGTTTCATTCTTCAGATCTGCAAATTCAAAGTTACAAATTTGACGGGATATCTTGAACTTGGCGACTTTTCTTAAACGTTGACAAATTGACGGAAATGTCACCAAGTTGACAAAAACGACGTAAATCAATGAAATTTATTTTGTTTTATTAGAAGAGAGTCCTAAAAGGATGTTTCGTTAGCATTTGACTGTCAGAGTAACCGTCCTACTTAGTAACACATTTAGCGAATATTTAAAATGTCATCAAATTGATGAAAATATTTGTAAATCCATAAAAATAACTAGAAATTGATAAATATGCTCTAAATACATGAAATGAATTGTGTTTTGTTAGGGATAGTATTGTGATGATGTTTCTTCAATTTGTCGCCAAGTGGAACTGTAGAACAGGCAGTCCCACTTGGCGACAAATAGAAAAATCGGCTACTGATAGAAAAACCTTCCTATTGGCGTTGTTGAAAGCACCGCCATACGCGAGTACTGCCATCTGGCATGCCAAAACAGAATTGTAATTCATCCGTGAACAGAATGTTTCGCCATTCTGTCGACCAATTCCGTCTCATTTGACACCACTGGAGGCGCCGTAACCGGTGAAGACATGGAAACGGTTGGTGTCGAAAAGGTCGTCTACCTTGGAAGTCTTGCGGCATGCAAACGGTTTCGAATTGTTTGCGTCGAAACCACGTTACCTGTAGTGTAGGATAAATGTTGTTGTAACACAGTTCCTGTGGTAAACGGCTCCCGGGAAAAACTTCTCAGAACCATACGATCTTCAAGTGGTGTGGTACAACTGGAAGCTCCACTATCTAATATTTGTGTCGTTTCGTTATCACTCACTTACCGTAACCCAGAGCGTTGAACTGTGTTCACATCACAACCCAACAGTTCAGCGATCCTTCGAAAGCTCAATCCACTTTCACGTAAAGCAATGATTTGTTGCCGTTCCGTTGACGACAACTAAACGTGTGCGGTACGTCGACGTACTCTTGGCATTCTGTGATGATTTTTACAACCTGGAACCATTAAGGCTGCAATTTAGCTGTGATATCACTCCTCCTTGACCTGACGCCCATGGCCTGACGCTTTTATGCTACTCGCCAAGGTGTTACGTCACTATGCGTAACGAAACTGTGATCATTTACATATCTCGCATTGTTGTATCCATTGCCTGATTTATATAAAGTTACAACTTTATGGCGTTACGATTTCAGTTGTGATCAGTGTATATCACATCTAGGTGTACCGACCATAGTAAGAGTGTCAGTCTGCTTTATCTATAACTCTGCAATATACGCCCTGGTTATATCTCATAGATTGCCAGTAAGTTTATGCATTTAACTTTTAAATAAGTTTAAAGATATAAAATTATATTTTATTTGTAATTAGTTTAAAAATTATTTCAATTAATTAAATTTGCTACTTTCTATATGATGAACTTTTCTAATCAATATTGTAAACATTAAGGGAATCAAAGGTGTACCCCATTACAATTATATAACCAGAAAATACATATATTTTTAATAATTTAGTAATATTATATAAAATACATAATCAAAACATGTTTTTAAACATTTACATGTCTCTCATTTAAAAGTCCTCAAATGTCAAATGCTTTTAAATTTTGTCTTTTAATTTTCAAATAAGAAATTATTGTTCATTAATTTACATTTGCAAATCATTATAAATTTCAATTAATTCAACTTTACATTATTTAATGATATTTATTAAAATTAAAATAATATATAATAAAATATAATATATTTCAATATTTCAAATTATCTGAATTCTTATGAATATATTTAAATAGTCTAAATGAAATGCTTATTTTACCTATATATATATTTCAAAAATATTCCCTGTCTATATACAAATACAGAAATGATGTTTAAAAAATAATTTTAATTTTTAGTATTGAAGAAAATTTATTAGCACTTACAAATACTTTGTCATAAACTATGCAAGACGAATGACGAGAAATTTTTGCTAGACTAAAAAAATTATTGTATTTTAATTTTAAAATAAGCAATTTTATAATAAAACTTAAACTGCATTGTGTTTAAGCTTTATTTATAAAATTGTGTATACACCATTATAAACACAATAACAAACATGTTTCACATTTTTGACACAAAATTGGACTGTACTATATGAGGAATAATGCAATTAAAAAAAAGTATTACACAGGAAAACACCTTATTGGATTAGAAAATTATTGGTACTCGGGTAAAACGATATACAGAACTGGCGAAACGTTAAACGGTGACGTAAAAGTGAAGATTCACCATGCAATCAAACAATACTTAGAAAATTGAACGAGCAGTTCTTGAATGGTTAATCCACCATTGAGAACGCAAACTCGAATCAGACTAGATAACGAAAATACATGAAAAATTTTCCTCGACAAATGCCAATTTGTGAAAAACAAATTCTTGTTTATTTTACACGAGCGCGTAACATTTGCTTCGCGCTATTATTCAATTTTTTCATGTTAAATCTTTAAAGGAGAAGAAGAAATTATCATTCGTTCACGAGTTTTCGGATAGAAAAAAAGAAAATAAATATTTTATCTTTATTCCTTTTCTATCCGTGATGGCGAAAATGAAAGTGATACCGAAGAAACAGCCATTGATATTAATCGATTTCAATTTATATTTGAAACTCGTCCGGCTTCATAAAAAAGAAAAAAACTGAATAAAACCCGATAACTGTGGATTGCGTAATAATCTGAAATTCGTCCTCAAAAACTTTAATAATAAGTGAGATAGGCATAAAAAAGTGACCAAGTCAATAAATCCGTTTTTAATACCTTTTATTTATATTTCTGTTTTAAGAATTTTGCAGTTTTAGTTTTTAACTAATGAAGACGCAAAGAATATTTTGTTAATTGGAATTTTTAAAATAAGAGCCCTATCAAAAAGTACTACATGTCTGAATTCCTTTCAGAAATATTGTAGCCTGAATTTTTTTTTCAAAAATACTATCCACAGAGTTGAGACTTTTCCTGAAACCATGCACCTTACTTTAATAAACTGCGTAATTACAAGTATATGACCAAGATTAATATTACAGGAAACAAAATCCGTTATCAGATTTTAAGAACACTCAATATACTAGAAGCATTTACAGTTTTCTAAAGTAACTGCTTGTGCCAATTGGACATATTATTATGTAGTCCAAACAAAAAGAAACTTCAAATTAGAATAAAATGTCAAGCTTCAATCCGAGAATAATTAACATTTTGGAAAATAATTTTAAGATCATCGTACATTTGCATTTTTTCAAAACCAAATGTTTACACTAAAAAATGCTTTCATACTTGCCATTTTGCACTTGTTTTCGAATGCCATTATCACCATTCCGATATATTTTGCTGTAGTCTTTTCAAAAATAGATACGATTGATATATAATTATATATTATAGCTAAAACTTTATAAATATGGGTATTCACTATAACGCAGTAAACGTCACGCAGTAAACGAACGTCAATTTCAAGCAGTAAATGTCACCTTAAAATCATTCGAAATACAAAATGATCAGTCAGTTCTGAAAGAGATTTTGCAATGCTTTGTACTCTGAATACTACATAACTGTTAGAAATTCCTAAATTTCGAATTAGTCGAAGTAAGAATTTGAAGAAACAAATGGATCAAAATTGGGTCACTAAGACAGCATAATCAGTTTTAAATTCAGCTGTAAATGAATTCAGTCCGACAAGTTTAGAATGGCGCATTGTTTAAGCATTTCGTAAAAGGTCAAATCACGAATTATTGGGATGTTGTGTTGAGAAAATGCAATTAAAGTTGACAATTCTGAATTCTAAACAATATTTACGGATCATAAAATATGTTTTAAAAGATTAACTTCTAATTTTCGAAATTTCCGTGAAGTCAAAATCTAATAACACTCATTTCTTATGATAAACCATTATCTTTTTAAAAATATGTTTTATAATATTGCTTATATCCAAATTATTATATAAAATAACTAACTGTGAGTAGAACAAGCGCAAATGTTTTGCTCACCCCCCTCCTCATCTCATCAATTGTTTTTACATGATGAAGAGTAACTGTTTTCATCTGAATTTTTGTAAATTAGATGAGGGAATTAGAAAGAAAAACTGAAATTATGCATGATGTTGTTTGTAATAAATAGTAGATTTAGTTCTTCCAAAGGCAGCTCAATATTATACAATAATTGCTAGGTATTCATTTTGCTATTTTTATAACAGAAAAAATATTTTTCCTAATGAAAAATAAATCATTTCATATCTTTAAATCAAATCATTAGTTTCATTGTACCTATTTCACTCTTCTTAGAGGTGATCAGCATAGACGTTTAATTGCAATGAATGAAAGGAAATTTACTATCTGCCGGATATAAAGAATTGTGTAAAGAGGTTCGTCATAGGATAGAACGGGAATTGAATTTATAAATAATTGGCAATTTAATAAATTTATAGATAATGTATAGATTACTACTGGGACAGCTAATGACATCAGGAAAATTATGCTGAAGGACGTAACATCATATGAAGTACTTACCGTTTCCTCGACTCTATATTCGACATATCCTTTTAAATAGGCAAATGACAGTCTTTAATTTAGGGAACACGATTAATGTAGGTCACGCTTTCTCAATAGTTTTCAGTAGTCTTACACTAGTTTACACAAATTTCAGATGATATCTGCAGAGTCTATTTTGAAGATAAGATGTCCACTTCCGTTGCCGTAGGTCAATTGGGAGAATGTCATCTGGTCAGTACGAATATCCTCGGTTCGATCTATCTGGAACAGCAAGGCTATTTACAATGGCGACCGAACAAATTAACACTGCAGGTTAGTACACTGACTTCAGTGACCTGAAAGTGCCCCTAGTACGATTAGTACGGACTCAGTGATATCTGGCATATTGGGCACCAATTTGAAATTTTGAGGCCAGTAATCACAAAAGAAGATACTCTACAGGATCAAAATAGAGTTACGCGTCTAACCCGAGATAGAAAAAGCGGCAGATATCAGTCAGATTGCTAAATTGGAACTCAATCTCAAGGTTAATAGAATATTATATATAAGATATTCTACGGACCTTGCGTCAATCTGACATTAGAAGGAGAAGAATGCAGTGCCCTCTTCGGCGATAAGAGCTTGGAATTCCATCGTAGAAGCTCAACTGAGAAAACTTCGGCTGGCTGGAAGGAAGATCCGTTTTTCGAGTCAAGACCGACCCAACAAGGTTCTTTACTGATTTAATGATAAATAAATTTCCTGAAATATCATTTTTAGAGAAATTTTGTATTTTAACATTTTGTGCCAATTTATCCCCCGAGTTAATTGCACTGCATAAAAATTTGAAAAATAATTCTGATGCAGAAAACATAATATTTTATACCGTCAATAAAATTGTATGTCACTATTTACTTACTGTAAAATATGTTCTCAAGGAAGCTATAAAGTGTATCATAAAAAAAATAATTCAATTAATTCATTATGAAAGATCTACAAACTGTCTATGGGATTGAAACACAATTTAATGTATTTCTACACATCTATAACTTTATATCGAAATTTAGAAGATTAATATTTCTTCTTGTTTTTGTATCCAATGTATCTGCAAGCGATGTGAATAAAATATAAATGAAACAAAATATGCAGATTGTAGGGAAAAATTCTCTAGTCATGTCGTTTTGAATAAAGGATACGATAAAAAATACATTTGTAAAAAAAAGTTCTTTCAATTTTACAAAAAATGCCAGCCTTAAAAATGATTGAAATAAGAAACTATTGCAAAGTTTGTCAAACTTCAGAGTTAAAAACATAGATAGAAGAAAAGTTATTGAATGTATTTTGTAATAAAGTTGGCAAATTTAACTTATAACAGTATATAAAGGTGAAATGTGTACGCAGTTCACCTTTTATCACCTCATCTCCTTTCAATTCGTTAACTGTCATTGCAAAAGGAAACTGCTCTAGATCAAGAGGTAAATTTGTTATTTTTATTACGAAATATAGCCATGAAAAATAGTGCATTCATGAGAAATTACATTATTTTTCCATAAGAGCATCAGTAAAATACTAACGAATATTAAACTTCTAATTAGGGTTTAGATGTAAAATAAAAAAGGAAATTGCATAAAAAATATATTTCAGCAATGTGAACCAAATTTATAAAATCTTGTCTCATTACGCTTACCTGTCAGAAAATTTAAAAATCAATATTCTATTCCTTTTAGTTTTTGAGATATCGGGGGAGGGGGATGAAAAAGCTACTTGATGTCTTGTGTAAAAGTTGTCCTTCAAATTCTCTTTCAACATTGTACATTAATTTTTTAAAAGAACCTGGGTGGTGCTCTGTCGCTCATTTTAATCCTAGCTGTCTTGTAGAATTGATAAAGTTTCCCTCAGAATTCAAAATTTTTTTCGGAATAATGGGTGGCACTTATACTATGTAAAAAATTGCACGTTTTATTTCCAATGTAACTTATAAATACAGAAATTAGCTTTTCTAAAGGAACAAAGGAGTCAAAGAGGTGTTTGAGGAGCAACAATCGATTGAAAAAAATGCAAAATATATTGAGAAGTTAGTTTCGACTTTTATTGATGACTTCCTGTTTTCAGATTGGAATGAATTGGATTGTATTTCTTCTCCCCCCCCCCCTAATGTTTTGCACACCACGTCTACTTTCACTTAGCTCCCGTTTAAACATAGCTCCAGCTCAAACTTAGCTACAGGTTAAGCTTAGCTACAGTTTAAACTTAGCTACAGTTCAAAGAGCTAAAGTTAAAATTACTACTTGCAAAGTATGTATAGTCTTAAGTCCCTAACTATTCTCATGATTTAACCGTTATCTCCTAAAAATACACTTTGTTGATAATAAATATTTACAATCAATCTGTAAGCCAATCTGCTTGCGGATTTTATGGTTCACAAGTATCTCCACAAAAATCATCAATATCACCAATGGCTAGACAGCCTACTGTGGGACATAGTCTTCTCAGAAATCCCTTCCAAGTGGTTCCTTTTGGAACGATGTCTACCACAAACACTAACGGAAATACTTATGCTGTGATAATCGTATCATACCGTGGTTGTTGCGAAACTGCGTGTAAACAATTAACATATACATATTTTTATTTGTGAAAATAGTTATACAATCATGTGTAAAAGAAGATATATTAAACAAAATCAACACTTCAGCTATAAGCTATCTAGGAAGCTTAACCACAATGCATTTTCATAATAAATATAATTGTTTTGCAATTATGTGAAAAGACAAAGTCACCAAGATAGCAATACTGATTCAAAAAACCCTTGAATAGTTTGGTATTGTGAAGACAGAAGTATCCATCACAAGATATGTAGTCTTGTCTTTAAAAGGCTAGTTGGCTTCCATTTCATGGGTTATTGCTATGCTATGTTAACTTTCCTTACAATGCATGGTAAAATATTGGAATCGTAAGGTATAATATTATAGGTAAAATATTGAAATCGTGTCGAAAATCACAACTTGAGTTTTCGACGGATCTACACTTTTTGATCACTGTAGAACACGAAAACATTATATTTAGCGTGACGCTTGTGTATGTTTGTGTGTGTGTGTATCTGTATGTCTGTCTATTTGTGTGTGTGTTTGGGTTAATTAGAATTAAATACTCAGACCTGAAGATGAATTTAATTCTGATTAATCATCGAATTTGGGAAGGTTCTGTTCTTTTCTCTTATCGGCATTATGGCCGTGAATTTGCTTCTATGGTGATGTTAATTTTACTTGAATTGTATTTTTATTTTTTTTTATTTTTACATAATTCTTATTATTACATTTCAAATATATATATATATATATATATATATATATATATATATACAAGGTGTTTCAAAAGTTCGGAGCAAAAGTAAAACGCTATAAAAAATATCTATGGGTCGGAGAGACATGCGGTTTGCAGATTAATATTCACCGTAGTTAGGGATTTTGTATGGCCGGTAAAAAAATAATTCAAAAATCTAGAAACTAGGGGGCGCTGCTGCAGATAAAAACATTATTGACTACCACCCCACACGGCTACTGTCAACGTTTGGCGCCGATCGCGTACTGAGCAGGCGTGGCACATACGAATGGCCTGTGAGATCCCCAGATCTCACGCGCTGTGATTTCTGGTTGTGAGGATACCTAAAATTATGGGTCTCTAGAGGAAATCCCCAGTCCTTACCAGCACTGAAAGACGCCTTATGGCAAGAGGTCGCAGCCATTCCCGTTGATATGCTGTTTCATGCTGCATCAGACGTAATACCGCGACTGCACTCAGTACTGGAATGTGGTGGTGGCCACATTGAACACTTGCAGCTGTAAATCATGCTGAAATAAATTATCTCATTTCACAAATATTACCTCGCATTGTTTTCTTCGCAGAAGCGTCCCCTAGTGTCGAGATTTTGAACTACTTTTTTTTTCATGCCATACAAAATCCCCTACCACGGTGAATATTAATGTGCAAACCGCATGGCTCTCCGACCCATAGATTTTTCTGTATAGCGTTTTATTTTGCTCCGAATTAAGCCTAAATCAAGGAATTGTTCACTTCGCCTCTGTTATATATACATATGTGTGTGTGTGTACACACATATATGTACATATATATATGTATATATATAAATATATATATATATATATATATATATACAGGTAAACCTCGATATGTCGAACCTCGGTATCTCGAAATTTTCGATATCTCGAAATATTTTCATCTCCCTTCACGCACGGCATAAAACTAATGTAAAACAAACTCTTTAACTCGAAATCTTTCTAATCAAACTCTCGATTCACGAATTTTTTCATCTTACCATTTGGATCATCTTACCATTTTCATCTTTTTTCATTTAGAAAATTACGATCCAAAAATTGTGTTTGATGCAGATGAAACAGGACTATTTTTTAAGTGTATACCTGATAAAACTATGGCGATTAAAGGTGAAGCATGTCATGGCTGGAAAAGGAGCAAAAAAAGATTAACTGTGCCATTTTGCACTAATGTGGATGGTTCAGAAAGGCTCAAACCTCTTATGATAGGTAAATCTGCTAAACCCCGATGTTTTTCAGGAATGCAATCTTTTCCACTGACTTATTTTACGAACTAAAAGGCTTGGATGACTGCCGAAATTTTCACTAATTGGTTGAAGGAACTAGATAGAAAAATGTCTTTTGAAAATCGCGATATTGTTCTCTTCTTGGACAACTGTACAGCGCATAATAGAGTGCCGAAATTAAAATCCGTGAAAGTTCATTTCATGCCACAAACACAACTTCTAAGTTACAGCCTTTGGACCAAGGTATTATTCAGGGTTTTAAAGTAAACTATCGCCACAAAATTAAGCTCATTTGGATCCGCCTAGCTCATATGGAAAATGTGATAGATATTGAAGGATTCAGTACCTGTAACCAAACTGCCATAGATGATTATTTTGCAAAGTAAAGAAATGCAAGATTAAATTTTAATAATGTATGTACGTACATTGTATTAAATTAAATGTGTATCCAATCATTTCAAGCTTCGCTTCATTTGTTGTCAGCATTTTCTTGTTTAATACCCAATTGTCTGTCTTCGAGATAAAGTAAGTGATTTTTTTTAAATGTGTAAAGTATAGGACTAGTATGTATATATTCTTTTATGAATTCCTTTAAGTTTTTCAAGATAAATATTAGGTAATTTCTTGGTGAGGTAGGTTCATTTCTATTAACAAATTACCCTTTATTAAACTGTAAGTTGCTGTTAAAAGTTAAAATATTAAATAAAATCTGAAATAAATTAAATACATTCCAAATTTTTCAACCTAATACAGTATTTAAAGTAAAGCGTTTTAACTGCCTAAAGATAATTAGGAAGTATACAACATTGTTTAATAACACAATATCAAAATATTTTTTGCTATTATCAACCGGTTTCGGAAGCGAAAAACGCGCTATCTCTGTTATAAAAAAGTAGAGCCACCAATACAGCAGAGACAAGAAAATGTCTATTGATAGGCATTTTCCTTCTTTTAGTAGAGATGAAACCGCCTGATGACTTGATAGTTTTTCACTGTGAAACTAATGGAGGTGCTTCACTTTACACTTATACATTTATGGTATAACCGGTTGATGACTTTACTAATAGTTTTTACTGTAAAATTAATGAAGTTGCTTAACTTTACATTTATAGATTTATGTAATAAATCTCTTATGCAATTTTGCTCAAAATGAACTGTTGTATAAGTAGTTTTTTGCAGCCAGCTTAACTTTTTTTAATTTTAGACATAGATAACACAAAACTTCTTTTCTTTGTAATTATAAGTAAATATTGTTCCATACTTTTTTCTGCTTAAAATTAACAAAAACCCTGTAGTCACGCTTATATTTTTAAACCTACCAGTCTTGCATAATTTATAAACGTCTGAAGTAAAGGTGTTTACAGGTGTTCAAGAAAATTATTCTGAGTAAAGTGACAAGATGTTTTCGAAATACCAGTTTTCTTCCAAGCACCTTTTTAGAAGGTTAACATAAGGATACTGATAAGAATAATATCTTTGTGACATAAAATGCAGAAGAAAATTAATTAAACTTCAATGAAGAAAGAAACCACAGAATGTTATTAAGAATAAACAGACCTAAAGCTAATCACATTTAAGTTTTCTTGCCACATTTATTTAAAGATAATCCGTAAGCGCAATGACTATTTTGGAACTATTTTCGGGCTGCTTTCTTTTGCATCTTATAATTAAATCCACCACGTGATCTTTTAGGAGATAAACAATGTCCTGTGAAATAATCCTTCAGGGTGATTTTAATTGCGTTTTCTGCTTTGACTTGCAAATTTGAGAGTTAAGTTAATTTAATAGAGGAATTTAAATTTTATGCCATACATATCCCAAGTGCTTATCATAATCAGTAAATGCAGTATTATGATTCAAAGTCCTAGAAATTAAGCAGATGTGATTAATTATTCAGCAATAAATAAGGATTTTCAGATTACCGAAAGTAAGTTGCAAATAATTAACAAAAAATTCGGGATAATTTGCAAATACTTTTCGATTTTGGTTTTAGAGAAATTAATAATCATTGTGAAGAGCAGCTGCTGATTTTATTAGGTAAGCTCAGATTTTATCTTAACAAATCTAAAGTTTTTATTAGTCTAAAACTTGTTTAGTTACCTATTTAGGCAAATACTCGAAAAAAAATCCTATAATTTTAATGTACAGAAATATTTCTGAATAATTACTAGTATAAATATATTTGCTTTGGCGAAACCATTCTATAGCATAATCACAAAACTTTCTTTAGGGAAGGAGCGTTTCCAAAGTTAGGATTGCTTGACAAATGCAGATAAGAACATCCCTGGACCAGATTTGCGTTTATTATGCGACAATTAATGTTAACACGTGGAAGAATAGGGAACAATTTATTTTATTCATGTTCCGTCAATATTAACCAATATTTGATGGTTATTTTCATCATTTCAAATAATACTTTTAATTAATTTCAATTGTTTGTCTATATATATATATATATATATATATATAAAATAAGAAACAATGAGATTAAAAATGAATTAATACAATTAGAAGTTGTGTGTTTACGGAGTTGTAGAGAGTTCAAGGGGGATTGTGACCTTATGCATGCTTTTAATACCAGGAAACACTCCCAGAAACCACTACACGCCCGAAACAACAATCAACAGTATGCCAGGGAAAAAAACAGAATCCCGAAATGAAGATCTTAAAGTCACAAGAACATATAAAAGCATATAAAATGAAATGAAGCAAGTATGAATAAATAATAATTTGAGGCTTAGATAGAGCAGAAAATGCGCCTTACTATTCCTTGGATTTTATATTATATATTTCATTTTGATTGTACTTGAGGAATATATATATATATATATATATATATATATATATATATATATATGTATATATATATATATATATATATATATATATTGCGGTGGCCCTTGGTTTTATCCTAAATATTAATTTTTAATTTTATATTTCTATAAGTCTCACCGATATTTCTTTTCCCTTTCAGTTAGAGTAAGTAACATGTACAATTTTTGAAAAGTTTATTTAATCCTAACACGTGCCCAAGAAGTGTTAAAGTTTACATATATTTATTAATTCCTAAATTTTCACAAAAACACTTTTATTAATTTTTCAACCAAATGGAAACAAATATTTAGGAGTAAGAACATCTAAAATAAGGTTTAAAACTGCTTAACCACAGAAAACCACAAAAATGTTTATTACATTAAATTATAATAATAGAAGGTTTAATATTTTTTTTTGATAATGAATGCTTTGAGCAAGATGAAAAATTCCCTCGACAGTCTTTTACGACTTGTAATAGGTATTGTTTTTGCTCTTTATCTTGGGTTATAAAGTTGTTATATTTTTTCATAAGTTTCACACTTCTCCTGTGATGTTCTGACTACAACTGTAAGTTTTCTGACTACTGTAAGCCCATGTTTATAATAATGACGATAATTCCAGATCGCAGGATCACGAGCAATAACATCGGACGATATTTTACATCACTTAAAAAAATTGGATATACATTTTGACACCAATTATGTAGGTATGTAAATTCGGTCATTTCCTAGAAATAAAAAAATTTAAACGCTAGGAGTCAAAATTGTCTGATTTACTTTTCTTTAAATGCTTTCGTTGGCCATCTTCCCTTTTTGCTCGACAGGAAATGTATCATAAAAAATGCTGAAGCCGCTGTTAAAAAAATATGATGTGGACAGCACATGACTTTACTTATATAATGCCATGAATTTAATCCATTTACAGCCAAAAAATAATGTATAAGATCTACAGTACTGTGTTTTTAACATTCAATTGTACATTTGACGATTTTCCGGAAGACAACATGTAAAATTATTTCAAAGTACCTAATTAACTTATATTTCGTCCAACAATAAATAAACAATTATCAATATTGATAGCATTCTTAATAAGGGATATAATCGATATAAAATATTTTAATAATTGAATCATCAATTACACGTCATTTTCATTAATTTAGGGTCATTTTTGCAATTATGACGATATTTTCGTCAATCTGGGGCGAAATATCGCCACTTTTCTAGATTATTCGCCACGTTCGCCAAAATGCAGCACCAAGTATTACAGACAAACGGAAAGGAAGGCCTTTCTTATATACTAGAAGGTATGCCCGTCATATGACGGAAATCAGAATTTGCGAAATATCACTTTCCACTTGGCGTCATTTTTATCAATTTAGCAACATTTAAAATAGTCGCCAAGTTGGTGACGTCTCGCTAACTGTCACACTAAGAAATTTTATGAACAAACTGACGGAGAAATGGTTTATTCTTATAATCTACTCTTATGTTCTTTCCAAGATATTGAACTTTCATCAATTAGTCGTCATTTCATTGATTTAGAGTCGGTTTAATCAATTTGGTGAATTTTTATCAATTATGTGATATTTTCGTCATTTTGGCAATATTTAAAAAATCACCAAGTTGGAGATATTCTGACAAATTTGTCACCAAAATTTTGCCAAACGTTACGGAGTGTAAAATATGTTATTCTTATAGTAGATACTTATATTCAATACTTCATTCATTTTACTACAAGATGATATTGAATTTATGTCAATTACTCGTCATTTTCATTGATTTAGCGTCATTTTTATAAAATAAACAACATTTTCCTTAATTTCGCAGCATTTAAAACATTTCCAATTTGGCAACATTCCACTAAATTGGTCGCCAAAATCTCGCCAAGCGTTATTAACGGAGAAATAATTTATTCCTATAGCATATAAATGACTATTGGCATTCAAATACAAAAGTATAACCCATAATATCTTTTCTCGTGAATGGAACGAGCTACATCGCTAGATCCACGAGAAAGATGTCATCAAATTTATAGTAAGATATTACATATGAAAAGTGAATACATTTCACAATAGTTGTATATGTTTTATTATTTTATATACTTTTTTGGTAAATTTGTTTGAAAAATGTGCAATATCTTCAGAACGGTTCATTCTAGCGTTCTAAAGCTTATGTCAATCGTTTTCCTAAGAAAACTTGCATAAGAAATGACTATTTGTGTAACTTTATTAACGATTTTCATTTTTTTATGATTTTTTTCAAATTTTCACTTGAAAATTTAGGCAGGTTCTGAACATTCGATTGCGTTTAAAAGCAATAGACTTCCAGGAATCACGGATTGTAATTTTTGTACCAAATTTCGATAGAATCGCTCAATGCGTTCGTGAGATGTCGTCTCCACAAACTCCCAGACTCACTGACACACACACACACACACACACACACACACACACATCACCTCAAAAACGTTTGATACGTGTTCAGGGATGTTGGAAACTTGCTCTTCAGTCGAAAACTCGAATTCGAATTTTCGACCCCATCACAATACTTTCCTTATACATTATGCTATGTATGTAAGGAAAGTAAAATTCCTAAAGCAGTATTTTTAACAATCTGCGTGATACCACTTCGTATGAAAGACAATATAATAATAGTGACTATGATTAAGCTCCGTGTTTCCGACAACTGAAATTTTTGCCGCAGGCACTGTGCGACCATCGTGAATCTTACATTTTGGTGGATTGTTTAAAATTTTGTTTCTGTGTATATTTGGTATTATTATTTTCTTTATATACATAGTATAATGTATAAGGAAAGTATTGCAACTAGGTTGAAAATTTGAATTGGAGTTTTCAACAGGAGAGCACGTTTCAAGCATTCCGGAATACGAATAAAACGTTTTTGAGGCGATGTCTGTGTGTGTGTGTCAATGAGCCTGTGGAGACGATATCATATGACCGAATGGAGCGATTCGAACGAAATTTGGTACAAAAATTTCAATCCATGAATACTGGAAACCTGATGTTTTTAAATGCAACCGAATGTTCAGAACCCCCTTAATTTTCGAGAAATTTTTTGAAAAAAATCATCAAAAAATCAAAACCTCTAATAAAAGCTTGTCATTCTTATGCAATTCTTCCTTAGAAAACGATTGACATAAATTTTAGAACTCTAGCATGAACCGTTCTCGAGATATTGAACATTCTTCAAATAAATGTATCAAAATATCACATAAAAAAAATATATTAACTATTGTAAAATATGTTCACTTTTCATATCTAATATGCGATAAATTTGGTGTCATTATTCTCGTGGATTTAGCGCTTTCCATTCATGAGAAAAAATACTTTTGCCAATAGCCATTTATCGACTATAAACGCTTGGCGAAATTTTGGCGATTAATTTGGCGAAATGCCGCCAGTTTGGCAACTTTTTAAATGTTGCCAATTTAACGAAAATGTAGCTAAATTGATAAAATCACGCTCAATCAATGAAATTTACGACTAATTGACGAAAATTCAATATCTTGAGAAGAATATAAGTATCTATTTTAGTAATAACCTATTTTTCCGTCCGTAACGATTGGTAAAATTTTGATGACGAATTTGTCGGAATATCTCAAACTTTCTGACTTTTTAAATGTTGCCAAATTGACGATAATGCCACCCAATTGATAAAAATTCGCCAAATTGATGTAACCGACTCTAAACGAATGAACTGGTGATTAGTTGAGTTCAATATCTTGAAAAGAACATAATAGAAGACTATAAGAATAACGCTCTTTCCACCCGTCCGTCTGTAACGCTTGTCGAGAAATTTAGAGGGATTTGACCAACTTGGCGACTATTTTAAATGTTGCTAAAGTGGCAAATATGCCGCCAAATTGATAAAAATGACGCCAAATGAGAAGTAATATTTCCCAAATTCTGATTTCCGTCATATGATGGGCATAACTTCTAGTATATAAGACATGCTTTTCTCTCCGTTTGTCTGTAACATTTGCTGATACATTTGGCAAACAATCTAGAGAAGTTTCGCAAATTTGGCGATATTTCACCCCAGATTGACGAAAATATCGTCAAAATTACAGAAATGACGCTAAATTAATAAAAATGACGTTACGAAATGATGACAAATTACGAATAGTTCTCGAGATATTGCACATATTTAAATAAATTTATTAAAAATTGTGTTCATTTTTCATATGTAATGCCATGCTATAAATTTGATGACATCATTCTCGTGGATCTAGCTCATTCCATTCATGAGAAAAGATACTTTGAGTAATATATGTTTTGTATTTACACGCCAATAGTCATTTATCTGCTATAAGAATAATTTATTTCTCCTTCCATAACGCTTGGCGAGATGTTGGCGACGCATTTGGCAGAATGTTGCCAAATTGATAAAAATGACCCTAAATGACGTCTTACTGATGAAAGTTCAATATCTTTGAAAGAACATAAGAGTAGACTATAAGAATAACCCATTTCTCCGTCCATCCGTCCGTAGCACTTGGCAATAAGTTTAGCGGGACGTCTTAAACTTGGCGACTATTTTAAATGTTGCCAAATTGACAAAAATATCCAAAAATTGATAAAAATGACCCCAAATGATATGTAATGTTTTGCAAATTCTGATTTCCTTCATATGACGGGCATACCTTGTAGTATATAAGAAATGCTCTACTCTCCGTGTGTCTGTAATACTTGGAGATGCATTTGGCGAACTTGGCGAAAGTATCGACAACTTGGCGATATTTCGCCTCAAATTGACGAAAATATAGTGAAAATTGCTAAAATGACGCTAAATTAATGAAAACGACTCCTAATTAATGAATTAATTATTAAAATATTTTAATATATTGACTATATCGTTTACTAAAGATGGAATCAATATTGATGTTTGTTTATTTAGAGTTGCGCAAAATATAAGTTAATTGGGTACTTTGAAATAATTTTACATGTTGTCATCCGGAAAATCGGCAAATGTACAATTCAACGTTAAAAATACCAGTACCGTGAGTCTTAATAATGTCGTAATTAAATTTTTTCATTAAATGTATGGAAAAATAGCAAAATTTTATATAAATGACAACATTCATAGTCTTTGGGGCACTAGTTAGAAATTTACAACTAACCCGAATTTTTTCTTGTGATTTAGGTCAGTTATAACAATATTAGGGAATGACCTTAAAAAACGAAGTCTAAAAATAAGGACAAACTCTCTCTCTCTATATATATATATATATATATATATATATATATATGTGTGTGTGTGTGTGCGTGTGTGTGTATGTCATAAAACGAGAATATACAAGTGTACTAAGTGTACCAAAAAATTAACTAGACATAAAAGCGCGAAGAAGCTTGAATATGTCGAGAAATACAGCTAAGCAAAAGCTACGAGACAATTATCAGAAAGGTGAGGAAAAAGGACCAACTGGGAATACATAAAAGGCCTAGGGGGATTGTGACCCCTAGTTCCCGGTTAATAGTCGACTTTTACACCAATGGTAATACTCCCGGAGTCATATATTACCTGTGGTCATATTTCAGAACAACGTCAAAACAGAAGACGAACACACAACAAGAACATGGAACCGATATAGATATATCCAACAATATAAAATATTCGAAATCGAAAATATGACCTTTTGGAAAAAACACACCGATTCCTCTTTCGTCACCCCTCTTACAACACCGCTTAATAAATGATTTGTATGAAATGAAAATTCAGTTATCTGTAACGTTGCCAATTATAACTTGAATCGAAGATGTTGCCAAAATCCCTTTTAAAAGCATTGTCAAATTGATTATACAGAGTATTGTAACAATGACGCAGGAATTCAAGAGGATAGAGCTGTACTATAGCCTCCTTGATAAAAACAGTATCACTTTTGATACGATCCGCAGTATAGGTATGCATACGTGCATTACGTAAGAAATGATTCAGTACAATATTACGAAAAATCATGTGACTCAAATTAGAATTCCAATTGATTATATAATGTATATTGATCTCGAATTGGCATCTTTTATCGTATATCTTCGTATACGTAGTACTTCCATTTGAAAAATGAATACTTATATCCAGATAATTTATTTCTTTTGTCGTATTATTAGGAGTTTCCAACAAAGTTAAATTCGTAGGATAGAAAGTGAAATCAAAGTTGATATTGGTTTGTTGCTGTGCAATAAGGATGTCACACATACACACACACACACACATATATATATATATATAATTGAAATGTTTGAAGGAAAATAAATTGTACAATAAATTACGCAATATATGGCACATACATATTCTATGATACATATTTTACACAACCAATGGAAATATTAAAATTTGAAGAACATTTAAAAGTCATCATGTAATATGGACCAGTTGATCAACTGCATCTACTAGTTTGAATTTAAAAACTTCAAAGTACTCTCATGAAAAGCAAGAAATTTTAATACCCATCCGTATGCAAGGCTGTAATATATTAAATAATTTCGAATATGTTCCTTTTCTGTTTCAGAAAATTATATAATTGTCAAAAACGAAATGAATAGATTTGTATGAAATTATTTCCATTTTAGTTTCATTCAAAGTAAGAATATTCAATTTTCCAGCCATGTTAAGTAATAAACTATTATAAAAACACAATGCATAAGGATTTGCAATGCAATACATTTTTCCGATAGAAACCATTATTTTATCAATTTCTAAAAGTATACATTGCATTTATTTATCTAAAATTCCTATTTGTATTTGGTAAATATATCGGTTCTTTATATTTTCAAAAATGTAAATATTAAGGTTATTGCAATCGGTAATATATTCATTCCCTCTTTAATAATAAGAAAAGTCACGTATCAAGAAACAGTTTCTAAAAGGTAATGTAACTGTTTTAAAAAAATTGACTACGAAATCCCTTCATCGTAAAAATGCAAAGAAAAAATTTAAATAAAATGAAATCCCACGACATTGTAACTCTTGAGCTAAAAAAACAGATATTGAATGTTTTTGAAAAATTAATGCAAAATTTATCCGTTGTCAGTATTTATTTAAATTACACGATAGGATTAAAAACATAAAATAACTTTAATGGAAAATAGATTGTTATGTAAATTTTGCTGCAACTGAAATCTCTCAGAATCACATTTATGGGAATATAAATACACATATAAAACCATCAAATAAAAAGAATATAGCATTTTCGTCATTGGTTTGAGTTATATTTATTATTTTATTGATTAATAAAATTGCAAAATTTTGATAATTTATTAAAATTAAATAACTTAACTATTGAATAACCCTGAATCTTAGTTTATATACTCCTCAAAACACTTATGGGTAAAATATATGTAAATAACTCATTAGATCTCTTAGTAATTATTTTCAGTTAATAAGATTATAATTTCAAGAACTCTCCAGAGCACTTAATGATATTCAAAATTCCATAACCCTCTTATAACAAGAGTTCCAATTCCAATCAGGTCGCAAAAGCACTTAAAGAATCTAACTGCATTTATAGCAGACTAATTTTATAGACATTTTGTTTTTGCACTAGAATACGAAAATGAGCCTCCAGGTAACTATTTTACTCACAAACAACAAATATGTAAATTTTGCATATAAGTTTAATTTTAAATTCCCAACCTCATGTAAAATATTGCTTCTATGCTTCGCAAAGTGTTGTAAATATATATATATATATATATATATAGGCACACACCAAATGTAATATTCGATTGCTAGAGCATTGGACTGGCGATGAATATGTAAAGATTAAAAAATAATTGCATCGTCTTTACAAAAATATTTTATTAGAACAGTTGCAACATAACGTTCACTTGGTTAATGCATAGTAAATTCTCGACTGGTAGCTTGTTATGCATGCTAATATCCGGTGCGGCAGCATAGAGTTAAGAAGCAATCAAATTTTGTTCTCTGACAGATACTTCAAAATATTCTTTCTTCTTTCAGAGCATAAATGTAACAAATTCCTTATTTTTATGAACTATAGTTTTTGATACGACACGGAAAACACAATAGACGGAAAATTTGGCAAACAGCGGTGCTACTTCTTTTAATATAGAGATATAAATTCAAATAAAATAGTCACAAGCTTGTCCACTGTAAAACATTAGCAAATATGGTACTAAAAGTTTTAGGGGAATCAGCTGTGCATAATGGGGAGTAAGGTTCCTTAGGGATAGTTATGATTATATACATATATATATATATATATATATATATATATATATATATATATATATATATATATATATATATATATACATATATATATATATATATATATATATAGAGAGAGAGAGAGAGAGAGAGAGAGAGAGAGAGATACTCAATCAATTATTTCATCATCATAACATAGTTAAAAAGTCCTTTAATTATCCTAATGAAGACCATAATATTTATAGTTCCTTTAACAATCCTAAAAGTAAATCGAAAAGAACTAAAGTATCAAGTAAATATAATAAAAAATTGCCCTCATTATCTGAACTAAAAAATGCCATCTTTCAGCAACGTGCAAATTTTAAAATTACTTTTAATTGGAAACAATGTAAAAACTGGATTTTCGCAATTAAAAAACAGAAATTAAATATGGTATATAACCTTTTTCTAACTACTGCATTTGATAACATTCATTTTAAACATTTATTCTATGATTTGCTCATTACCAGAAGTAAAAATCTTAATGTTTATTTTTGTGTCACAGACTTAAACTTTAATGACGAATCAAAACAATATACTAAAATAAACGAATATTGTACCTTGAATTTCACTAATTCTGTCTTAAATAATCTGAAGATAAATATTTTTTCAAAATCGGTTTCCAATTACTTTCCAGTCAAACATGTAAATCCTAAAACTGCTTATAAATATGATAAACCGCTAGGACGTTATATTTTCAATTATAATCAAATTGCCAAATCAATAGATATTAATCAAAATTATGATTTGGATAAAGAGTCATATTGCCACTGTCATTTAGAAAAATACAAAGACTTCGTAGATAAACACCATGGGCATGTTATAACGGGAAATCTAAATATTATTAATTATGATGCACTAAGATCACTGATGTTACTGGGTACTAAGTACCGTATACCTACTAAATTTAAACATAAATTAATATGTAAAGGTTTATTTCTTAAATAAATTTATCTATAAAATCAGTTATAAATATCAAATCCCTGTAGAAGCCTTCAAACCCTGGAGAACCTTAATAGAGCAATACTTAAATCACTATATATATATAATCTGAAAATTAATAATTCATATAAACTTAATTAAATTAAAAATGATATTAAAGAAATACAAAATGATTTTGTCATTACATATGTCGATAAGGCAAGTGGTAACTACTCAATTATTTGTAAATATTACTATAAAAGTACCCTCCAGTCACACTTACTTAATAATAAAATCTATAATTTACATAAAACTAACCTTAAAATATTACCCAGTAGAATTTCAGCCAAATATAAGCAAATCCATCTGAAATATAGTTGTAATAACATTCCATTTATTGTTTTAGTACCCAAGTTTCATAAATCCCCTGTTGCTTTTCGAACCATTACCAGTGGGCATAATTCTTACATTACTAATGCTGGAAAATTATTATTAAAAATATTACATGAAGTATCCTTGCCAGATGAAATCTCAAATAATTGTCATATTGTAAAAAAACAGTTTTGAATTAGTTAAGAAATTAAAACTCTTACTAATATTCTTAGTATTTATACCTTTGATTTCAAAGATTTGTTTAATTATATTAATATAGATGATCTGTATAGAATTATTTTAAGAATATTTGAAAAATATAATATAAACCTAAAATATTCAAATTTTCTCTTTAAAAATTACTTAATTTCACTCTTTACTAGAATTATATTCAACATGGTGGTACTTTTTTTAAACAACAGGTTGGTATCCCACAAGGGGGGTGTGCCTCATCATTGTTATCTAATCTGTATTTGTTCTTCTATGAAAAAAACTTTAATCCAAGCTTGCATAATATGCACATGTTTAGATATTTAGATGATATATTATGTGTATCCCCCAAAAATATCATTATAGTATTAAAATTTTATCCCAAAAATTTACGATTAAATGCAAGTAATAATAATGACTCAAATGTTGCAAACTTTTTAGATTTAAATTTAAATTTACAAAATTGTAATATGGTTATAAACTTGTATGATAAAAGACAGGATTTTAAATTTAATACATCAAAAATTCAACATTTTGACTCTTGTTTGCATATATCTGTATTTAGAACTATTATAATAAACTAGGTTCTTAAAATCAATAAAATCTGTGATGAATATTATAAATTAGCGCATTTTATGGAATTATTGAGTACAGCGACTAATGATGCATATCGTCCCAAGTTTGTTATTAAAATTATCAACTCAGTGTATCAACTTTCACTCGATAACATCCTAGAAAACTTTCCCAATTATAGTGGCTTACATGCATTTAAAAAAAACAATATATATATATATATATATATATATTTATAATTATTTATTAGTTATATAAATAAATAAAAATGAAAAGTAATAAACCAAGTCAAAAAAATAAGAAAAATCAAAAAATCGGAAAATAAGTTGCATTAACATTAATGTTTTGAATTTTATTTTCGCAAAAAAATTGTAACTTTTGCCAGTATTGAAACTACGATTTGAGCGCCTTTATAATGGTGTATAGTGGCATTCTCGTTTATCCAGTATTCCTATGAATTACTTGTTTAGTAAGAATTTTCATCGTTGATTCATGTTCATATTCAGGATTGCGTATATGGGTTGTCCATATTCATAATTGCTTGTCCGGTCTCCAGCTTAGACTCACTGGATGGGTCTGTGAACGTCCGAATTGCCTCCCTGGTAGAATTTCGGCTTGTTCATTCCGGTGCTTCTAGATAATTAAGCTGTTGAGGTTGATCGTGTATGCACGTGGTAGAAGAAGAAGGGTTCATACCGCTTGGTAATACAATTTTTCTTAATGCATTCTATTTTCATTTTTTTCATTTTTTGATGCCTGTAGTCTGGGTTGGAGTATTTATAGTAATGTACTATTGCTCTATCTGAAACAGGCATGTGTTTGGGTTAGTTAGAGTTAAATACTCAGACCTGAGGAGGAATTTAACTCTGATTAATCATCGAATTTGGGCTGGTGCTGTTCTCTTCTCTTATCGACATTATGACCGTGAATTTGCTTCTATAATGATGTTAATATTACTTGACTTTTTTCTATTATTACATAAATATTTTTATTATTACATATTTCTAATATATATATATATATATATATATATATCATACCAGAAAAGTATAAAAATGAAAGAAAGCAATATATCAAAGAATGACTGGGGGGGTTGTGACCCCCACTCCCCGGTTAAGCCAGCTTTGCGTCTAGACAACACTCCCGGAAGCCGATATATTGCACAAATATGAATACCGAAGTATCAAAAAAATTTTTTAAAAAGGATTTTAAAAAAGGATTTTAAAAAGAAGTTTACAAAACCTGAAAGTGTGGAGTACCCAGAAGACTCGTATTTTAAAACTGTACTATTATTTTAACTCTTACAAAACTAAAGGCAATAAGAAACAAACATATAGATTTTTTAATTACCAAAGTCGATACTGTACCATAACTCAGATGTACAATTCACCATGATGAATCCAGCATCAATCCATTTGCTTGTTATTATCTATTGTATATAAGAGTGTACTCATTCATAACCTGTTGTTGTTGTTGTTGAGACCCAGACCGTCCGACCTACCAGAAAGGTGTAAGGTAACTGTATGGACGGCCGGGAAGTGCCACCCAATTTAGACCGGAACCCAGTGGGGGAGGCATCCACAGGGACCGTACCTTCCTTCCCCTACCACCAACCTCTCGGAAGGACTTACGGACCCACATGTTTAACGTGATCGTACTCCGCATGAACACGGCTCCATTTGTGGTAGCGTGCAAATCTAGCGCGCAAACCACGGGGATACCGCACCCGAGATGGCCAACAACACGCGGTGTTCCGAGGTGGTCACCCACCAAGTACTAACCGCGCCAGATGCTGCTTGACTTCGGTGATCTAACGAGAACCGGTGTTTTCAGCACGGTACGGCCGTTGGCCCCATTCATAACCTGTTGTTGTTGTTGAGACCCAGACCGTCCGACCTATCAGAAAGGTGTAAGGTAACTGTATGGACGGCCGGGAAGTGCAACCCAATTTAGACCGCACCCAGTGGGGGAGGCATCCACAGGGACCGTACCCTCCTTCCCCTACCACCAACCTCTCGGAAGGACTTACGGACCCACATGTTTAACGTGATCGTACTCCGCATGAACACGGCGGCATTTGTGGCAGCGTGCAAATCTAGCGCGCAAACCACGGGGATACCGCACCCGAGATGGCCAACAGCACGCGGTGTTCCGAGGTGGTCACCCACCAAGTACTAACCGCGCCCGATGCTGCTTGACTTCGGTGATCTAACGAGAACCGGTGTTTTCAGCACGGTACGGCCGTTAGCCCCCAATTCATAACCTGTGTAAAGATGGCTCAGGCTCCCTAACGTAATCAACCCACGGGAGGTTTGGCATCCAAATATATGTGATAGCTATCAGTTACGGTTATACCATAAAATTTGCATAAATTGTTACACAGGAAACATTTCGGGGGCTCGGTAGCCCATTGGTTAGCGCGCTGGAGTTGCACTCGGTAGGCCCGGGTTCGATTCCAGCCACTGCCAAAACTGCCGCCGTGTTCATGCGGAGTACGATCACGTTAAACATGTGGGTCCGAAAGTCCTTCCGAGAGGTTGGTGGTAGGGGAAGGAGGGTACGGTCCCTGTGGATGCCTCCCCCACTGGGTTCCGGTCTAAATTGGGTGGCACTTCCCGACCGTCCAAACAGTTACCTTACACCTTTCTGGTAGGTCGGACGGTCTGGGTTTCAACAACAACAACAGGAAACATTTCGGAAAGCCCTGTGCAATAGCACCATGGAGGAAGTTAATATCGTTATTGTAACGATCATTAACATTACAGTTGTTTCTTTTGCTTCGCAAAAGATGATTCAAAATTATGTTTCTGTACACATTCTTATGTAAGCATGAATACCAATGAACAATGAAATTTATATTAAATTTAAAATCTCTAGGTTTATCGTAGAGACGAAATCCAGTTGATCCATCAGGAAGTTTGTACAAAGACAAATCAAGAAAATTAAGATTTCATCAGGGTTGTATGGTGTTTCGGTTAAAGTTAAACATTTTGGATAAAATCCAAAATCGAATAAAAAATCTTTTTCTTTACAGGCAAAAAGGATATCGTCAACGTAGCGTATGAACAGCAATTCGTTTAAAATGTGTGTGCCCTCTTCATATTTGTTGAGGTAAATGTCGGCGAGAATGGAGGAACACCCACCTCCCATGGGTATACCATGGAGCTGTTTGTAGAAATTGGTACCATCGTATAAGACGGTTTCAAAAAGTACAAGATTGACTAAAGATTTAAATTTACCTAGAGTAATATGTTTTTGCATATTATATTTTTCGTAGACTTCCATCAAAATGGCAAATAGATCTTTAATATTTATATTACTGAACAAATCATTAAAATCATAACTTTTATAATGTAAATCTTCAGATATGGTTTTAATTTTTTCTATTACTTCAAGACTATTACTTATAAAATAAACACCATTATTTTTTATTTTAATCATAACTTCTTTTAAGATTGATAGAAGCTTTTTATTTGCTATTGTTAAGTAACCCCCCCCCCCCCCCCCAGCCATTCTTTGATATATTGCTTTCTTTCATTTTTATACTTTTCTGGTAAGATATTAAAATCCACATTGTAGTGCAGCATAGCGCCTTATTCGTGTGATTTCAGGAATTTTTTAACTTTCATTCTTTTATACATATTTATATATATATATATATATATATATATATATATATAATATTACAATAGTAAATCCAATGGTAGAATGGAAGAAGTAACTCATAATACACTATCTTAAAAATTTGCCTACAGAATACAATGAAATGAAATGAAATTCAACCATAATGAGGATATTATAATACATATTACAGTTCAGAAAGCTAAAGATAATCAACAAATGTCAAAGGTGAGGAATTGGAAAAGGAATACCATAATAATCAAGCATTAAAGCTTGCACGTGGAAGAGCTCTAGGCTTAAGAATAGTTCATTTCGAAAAAATTCTTTTTCAAGTCCTTTCTTTTAAATATTAAGACTTGAAAAATTATTTTTCAAGTCCTAATATTTAAACGAAATGAACACAAAAATGCTTGTTTCTGAAACACAAGATAGATTTTATCTATAAACATGTGTTAAACGACAGTCATAAAGATCGAAAAAATAGAAAGGAAACATAAATACCTTAAAATACACCTCAAATGTACAACCATGACGAGCAAATAATGACTAGACTAATGTTGCCATTAGCTAAAGAGTAAAGAAGTGATTTACTGTTGTCAAAGTGAGTAATAAAAACCGTAATGCGTAATGGCAGTAAAATGTGATATTCTACAGTAAAAGCTGCAAAATAGATAGAAAATATATTGTAATGTAAAAACAAGAGAATGTAGAAGTAAGGCTAAAATAAGATACTAAGGAGAGAATATTAAGAAATATATATATATATATATGTGTGTGTGTGTGTGTGTGTATACAAATATTATTTATGACGCGTTATTTTATATATATATATATATATATATATATATATATATACAAAAATAACTCTTCGGCAGACGATAATTAGATAAATATTTCAGAAATAAAGCTCGAATTCACATAAATGCTTGTAATTGCGGTTTTTCTGATAAATTGCTGAAATTACAACAAAGTAGCTGAAAACAATGAGCAAAGGCTGCAGAATGTTTTACAGTGTATGCTTTTGTATTTGGTACAATATTTCATTAAATACTTTGATAATGACTCCATATCTTATGCAGTAGCTTTCATAGAAATTACTCACAATAAAGAAAGTTATTACTCTAAGTATTCTATCATACAATTTTTACAGAGAATAAATACAAATCGTATATCTTTGTAATCACATATTTTGGGAAAATACTGAATCTGAATTTTTAACCTTGCTATATTGTTGTTAAATTTGTGGACTATTTAAACTGTTTTTGGAATGCATTTATATAGTTAGTACAACTTTTTTAGAAACTGTTAGTGTTGCTTCTTTCTTAGTTTATTTTATCAGAGAAGCCAGTATCGAGCAAAAAGTTTCGATGATAATATGGTGTTACAGTGCTGGATTTCTGTATTCCAATATAAAACATGCCGAGAACTGGTGTAATTGTTCCTTCAATAAAAGTTTATTAAGACACTCAATAATCTTCCTGCGCACACAAGTTCATTTACGTAAATAATAGTTATAAACACAATAGTGCGTTCATATTCAATTGAATATTTGTAAAGATATAAAGTATCGAGAAAAATTTCACTTCATATTAACATCATAATTATTTGTAAAAATTAACATTTAGCTGTTAAATGCATACTAAGTAATTTATTGTTTAGTTAATATGCATAACAATATGAAGACCACAAGAACTTTTATTTACTAAAATTCAAAACAAAATAACAAAGATCAATCGTACATAAAGCATTGATTATGAAGCACTTTCAAAATTAAAATGCAATTTTATTTAAACATCTCTAAAATGTCATGCATTTAGGACTAGTATTTTTGAATCATCACAGTGCTACAATAATTTATTATAAATGGAAACTTAAAACTTCATCGAAAAAAGAGATGCTATAAATCGTCTACTTCTCTGTGTAAAATTAATGACTATTTCATTCATGTAACTAATTATCAGGATGTAAAGGCCGTATCTATCCTGACACAAAGATAAGAAGTATATAGACCACGTACAACTGTACTTTAATTAATAAGGATTGCATACTTCATTAATATATAATTAATTTTGGTCTATTACTTAAATTTATGTTATTTGATCACAAGTGGCTAGCATTTTACAAAATCAGACTTACCCTCCATGATACCTGAAACACATCATATTATTGTTAATTAATTTCAAAAGGCTTGGAGTCAAAAGAAGAGGCAGGTGTGGATCCAAAATTATCATCTATTAATATATATATATATATATATATATTTCTATGTAAGAGAAGAAAATATTTATCCATTGCACAGTCTTATAACAATAACTTTATGCATAATCACATAAACCATATTTAATTATATTACTACTCATATAGCATTTTTTAATATCATTTAAGTATGTTTCATCATTATAATTTCACATTTTAATATTCATCATACTAGTATTATATTCTTTCATCTATGTCTCTATGGGAGTCTCATTTAACATTATTCAATCAGTATTAGATTTGAGCATTGTAAATAAATGCTATAATTCAATGGCAATCCATTAAAGATTGTTTAAAGTGTTGCTACATTTCATTATCTCAATCAATGGTTACAAATAGCACTGTTTTAGTTTCTATCTTTATCTCTTCATTATATTATTCTAATTAATTAGAGTCATTCGACAATGGAATTACAAAAATGACTGTCCATGTTAACTTTAAGGGTGCAGAATATCAGTTTTAGGTTTCTGTGGGAAACAAAGTTTGTGGCTGTGAAGGAATTTTGACCGTTACGGGTTACGCAATGTAAAATCTTCCTTGCACGTGCTAAGGGGGGGGGGGAGGACTGTAGACTGCTCTTTTTTTTTCAGCTGTGAGCTCATCCTGCAGATGTTACATCCTGTGTGAAAATGATTTTGAAAATGGCTCTTTTGCTAGGCGGATTGCCTTTAGAATATTTTATAAAAGAAAACTTGTAAAAATCCAATTTTGCAAAAACTTAACTTCATCATTAAAATTTAAATTAAAAAAAAGTTTAAAAGGTTCTCAAACAATCCATTAAAGTTTGTTTAAAGTGTTGCTACATTTCATTATCTCAATCAATGGTTACAAATAGCACTGTTTTAGTTTCTATCTTTATCTCTTCATTATATTATTCTAATTTATTAGAGTCATTCGACAATGGAATTACAATATTAGAAATGCAGTAACTTACGGGCATGATACGCTGAGGCTTGTAGGTTGAGGTACCTGCTACTGTCATCAGCGACAAAAAGTTAGTCTTTTCTTTATTGCTCGGAATTGTTCTGTTTTCACCATTTATGAGTCCATAGACTTACTGCACAGCATTAGTGTTGATGCAAAGTTTCTCGGGCCGTAAATCAGCCATTGACAACAGTTGATCAGGGGTAGCTGGGCGTATCAACTGAGTAGGCCCCGTTTCATAGCCATCGGTTATTCCAATATCACCGCTTTCAGCTCATCAAAAGATGTCACCATCGTCGATTGATATTATGAACATTCCATAATTAATTTCCGGAGCCTGTATACGCTCAAGCCTCCATTAGGACCCCAAGTCCTGTATAGAGTTACTCAAATCTTATAGCCAGCATTCTTTTTTGTATAGGTCAGCAACAGACCAAAATTTAGAAACATTTTTTTAAAAAAACATAGCGAGCGAAGTGGGCCTCTAAGCCTAACGTATGGCTCGGGTCATCCGGATTCCTGTCCGTCCTTTCGTACATACATTTCTTAACCAGCATAGTGCGGCCAAATTTTTGCAGTCATCATTTCTGTAGAAAAGAGCCCAGAGTGGCTGGCGCAAGCCGGACCACACTTTTCGACGACTCTCTCCTCTCTATTTTTTTATTATATATTTTTTGCTGCGCTAGTCATAGCGCTCTTGCAGGAACACCTGTAATTGGCTACTCCTTGACTTACAGAACCTCTTATTGAACGTGGCCTAATATAATGCAAAATCAAAGGGGATATGATGTTGATTTCCCCCTTGAAGCGTCATGCCCATCTGCGACTTTTGTCCAGCTGTACTGTAAGGTGTGAGTAACTTTTCCCCATTATTTTTGGAAGTTGACAGTGAAAATGGCTATCTTCAAATGACTGTCCATGTTAACTTTAAGGGTGCAGAATATCAGTTTTAGATTTCTGTGGGAAACAAAGTTTGTTTCTGTGAAGGAATTTTGACCGTTACGGGTTAAGCAATGTAAAATCTTCCTTGCACGTGCTAAGGGGGGGGGGGGGCTGTAGACTGCTCTCTTTTGCAGCTGTGAGCTCATCCTGCAGATGTTACATCCTGTGTGAAAATGATTTTGAAAATGGCTCTTTTGCTAGGCGAATGCCTTTAGAATACTTTATAAAAGAAAACTTGTAAAAATCCAATTTTGCAAAAAATTAACTTCATCATTAAAATTTAAATTCAAAAAAAGTTTAAAAGGTTCTCAAAACACTGTGCATTAATTAGGACTGCACAAAATGTCATATCTTTTATGACACTAATATTTCAGATTCTAGAGCTAAATAATTTTACGTGATAAAAATTCAGCAATTCTTATACAACTCATCTTACAATAGCTAGATTTGTTTGCATTCTGCATGCTATAGAAATTAGACTTCGTTGTAGGAATAATCAAAGTTTAGTGATCCTTTAAAATAAAAAAATATTGTAATTGGGTTGACTCAGAATTTAGATACACACATAAAATGCAAAAATAAAGCGTTTTTATGACGGATGCAACACTAAGTATACATTTAAACTGTCTTTAAACATCACGCTTTTTACACTAGGGACAAAGTGGATGCCATATTTCATTTTGAAATGAGTCACTTGATTTCCTTCATATAATATGGGTGTAATTGATATTTAAATTTTTATTTAAAAACTATCAAACATATTTTGCTGAATTTTTTTTATATATTTTACGTAATATTTTGAATATTTTCTGTAATTTTCCTAGCAATTTGTAAATTTTAACTCCTCTCAAAAAATGTTTGAAGAATTAGGTCCCATAGGGTTCAATGTATGTCATTTATTCGACCCAGGCCAAATATGAAACTAATTGGGTAATATTATTCATTTTCATTGTCGTATGTCTTACAGACCGTCTCAACAACATACTAAAATCTAATTTTAATAAAGTTATTTTTACAGCAGTTATCGCGCGGTCAGACAGACAGACAGACTGACAGAATGAACAAAGTCATAAACACTTTACAACTATGTTGAAAAGCGTTAAAAAGTACAATCGAGACAGAAAAATTCTATATAAACATAATAAGTAAATATCAATAGTTCGCGGTTGTTTAAAATTTCCTTCAAACTGATAAAAAATTGTATTTTGTGAAAAATATTGCAAAAATCTCGTCAAGCGGTGCGTCTTTCAATTCTAATTTTACTTGGAACAGTGTGTTTAGAACGTTCAAATATTCAAGCTGAAGTGTTCAAATGGTTTTAGAAAAAATTGCAAGTATTTTAGTAGTTAAAATATTTATTATGTTTTACATTAAAATGGTGTCAAATTTTCTTATTGTAAGACCTTTCTTAGTTAAAAATATTTAAACTTCGTGCATACAAAATACTTCGTGAAAACAAATATTATAAAACGTTAACAAAATGTTTAAATGTACATCACCAACTTTTAATTTGAAAGTTTTTATTAATTTGGTGATTTTTGCAGACTTTAACAGACTACTGGAATGGACTGTTTTATTTAGAGCTTTAATAAAATCCTTGATTTAGAAGGTGCATTTTTAAAATATATGGAACAAATTAGATGTCGTCAGAAAATGATTGCTTGCTTAGAACCTTAGAGCTTATTTCATCAAGACAAAACATAACAGGATAGGAACCGGAACTTCTTGTCGTCTTAGGAGGAAACTAATTTGGGATTAAATTATGCTTGATATTTTCCTTTTTCTGCGAAATAATAATCCTAAAATGTAGTGAAAAAGCAAAACTCTTTGGACGTTTTCTATATAGCAAATCATAAATTATTTTTTAAGCATTTAAGAAATAATATTGGTTTTGATAATTACTGCTAGCATTTTCAGAAGATATTCTCTGAAATGAACTAAATATTTTAACAATACATTTGCATTATCTTTATGTTGTTAGATGTCATCCTGTCAGCGATATTATTAATTTAATGACAGAATTGTGAAAATTAGTTTGAGAAGATATTAATCTCAGGAAATTGCATTCTTGATAAAATGCTTAAGAAAATATTTATATTTTCTCAACTTGAAATATGCTAGCTGCTAAAAAATGTTATTTATAAATACTTGGTGGGTAAATAATAATTTCTTTTTTAATGATTTAAAACTTCATAGATTTTTGTAAATAGATATTGACAAAAATTTACAGACAACCACCCTTTTGAAGCTCACTACGACGTTAATTTTTACTGATAACAGTTAAAACTAAATACAATGAGAAGTAAATATTAGGGAGGTTAATACAAATCCATATGGAAAATTTTTACATACCTGTGACACCAGAAATCGATCTCACAACAGTTTATTGTGGGACAGCTTATTTTGTACGTTATTTATTGTGTCTGAAACGTCAGACAATACCTTCAGTCTCAATGACGCCAGATTTTACAACAGCTGACCCAAATGTCAGCAGAAACCATAAATTTAGGGGCGTCAAGACAGGTGGTCGAAGGACGCTAAGGATAAGGTGAAGCAAGGACATTGGGTAAAAGGTTGACCAATTGAGAAGATGCTTGTAGCTTCAACTTGAAGGCTACCAATAAGAACCAAAGAGGTGTTGAAAGCCCAGACCGTCGGGCTCATCCTAGGACATAGAGCATCAAGGTGGGCGTCCGGAACCAACCAAAGAGGTGTGGAAGATCCAGGCCGTCGGAGTCGTCCAAGGACATGACTAGCAGTTTGGACGACCGGGACCAAAGAGGTGTGCAAAACCCAAACCACACGACAGACCCGAAGGCTTACTGTAGTGGCCGGCTTATGTGTGGCCGGCGGAACCAAAGGGGTATGTCAGACCTCAGGCAAAAAGAGGCGACAACCACGAGATGATATTACACAACTTCTACGAGAATAGTTCAGTTAAGTTGATGAGAGAGTAGTTATGAAACAAGTGATGAAGTAGTTGGTAAAGTCCGAAGCAAGACGTCAGAATGCTATGACGAGCCTCGAGTATTTTCCACCAGACCTCACAGTAGAGAGTTGCATCAGAGAAGTGTTACGCAAGTATTGTAGAGTGTTCCGTAGAGATTCCAAAAGAATGGCTAGATCAATTGCAGTACAATTAACTGTACGAGTTGGAGCCAAGCACGTACAGTTACATCCAGTACAATGCTGATGCAAGAATTGCGATCTATGGCCAAAACCGCAGCGAAGGTATGTTCCCTTTAAATAAGGTGGAAGGTCTTAAATACATTTTAGGCATTTTTAACTAATGGTCTCACATTGTCTCTCTCCGGCGCGATTAAGATGAATAATATTTGTAATTGAGTAATTAAGTGATCTATGTTGTTAATAGATGATTTATTGTTAAAGTTAAAATGGTGCAATTAATGGAGTAGTAATATGTTAATTAAAATTCATTTACAGAACTCGCGCTAAAGATAAAAATTGGAGGGTTATCAGCGACACAAAGCATAAATTAATGAGTTCGATGGATACGATAATTTACAGCCATGTTCTGACAGTAATGAATTATGTTTTTGCAGGTTATTTTAAAGATTTATTGTTTACTGCACCACATTTGGTTTCCGTGATACTTTGATGTGAGTTTAAAATTTAAATGAAAATTTTTATTAAATAATACTAAGATTGATAAAAATAATTTAAATGAGCAAATGAATAATTTTAATTGAGGAGTATGTGATGACCAGATTTGAGCATTCTTTAATAATTAAATATGCACATTCATTAACTTGTGATTTCAATATATTTGAAGAAATTGAAAATAATTTGTTTAAAAATGTTTTTAATATTAAGAATATTTACATGTAGAAGTGTTTGATGTGTGGTATTTCGAATTGTGTATGTTATGCTATTAATTAGGATTTTGGAAGAGAAAAATTTGTTTTAAATGCCGCAGAAAAATTCTAGACGACAGATATCACCTCAGAGATCTCAAATAGGGATTATTGAAAATCCAAGGGTAAAAATGGATAATTTTGGATTGATAAATTTATTGCTAGTTTTTAATAGACATAAAGACGAGGAAGTCGAATTTTTTATCGCGCAATTTGAGAATGTTTCAAAGATGACCGATTGGTCGGAGGAAAATAAGGTGGTAATTTTGAAAATTCCGTTAAAGGATAAAGCGCATGAATTTTTGTCAAAGAAAAGGGAACTGCAAAAAGCACATAATATTGAAGAAATAAAATAAATATTATTGAAACAATTTAAAACATCTCTTACAATGCTGCAAAAGCAGACGAATTTAAATACAATTAAAATGACGCCAGTAATGAAAGTATCGGAGTTAGCATTGGAAATTTCAAATTCGGCCAATGAATTTTTAGGGAACAGTTATGCGAATGATGGGATTCGAGAAATAAAGGATAATTTATTGTTTTTAAATTTTATTGAAGCTTTAAGACAAGATCTGGCATTCGAAATAAAAAAAAACTTAATATACAGGACTGTGAAAAGGCAGTGGAATACGCGGAGCATTTAGAGAAAATTTTTGAGGATTGCGACAGTACAGAAGTTAATGAGATTAAGCAAAATGAAAATATGGGCGAAATTTTTAATGATAGACAAATGGAAAGGAAGATACAAAATTTAAAAATTGAACCTTGACAATTAAAGTATGAAAAGTGGGTAATATCAGAAAATGAGATTATATATTGTAAAGGGTGGCGGAATACTCAACCATGCGTGGGGAGAATGTGAGTACAGCACTTGTAACCAAATTAGAGATAATAGACCACAAGAGAATAAAAATCTTAAATTCTGCATTGGATGTAATAACAGCGGACACGTTTTTTACCTGTTGGCACAATCAAACGGCACAGAAATGTTACGGAGAAAAAGTAAATCAAAACAAAGTACTAATTAATACAAGCGACAGGCAAAATAAAAATAGAATAGAAAGCATGAAAGAAAATACCTATGTACCCTGGCCGAAGGTTCAAGTTCTAGATGTCGCAGCTTTAAAAACGCAGCCCGAATGGATCCATTTCCATGACAGTTTTGTCCAAAGCCTGAAATGTGAGGCAAATATTAATAAAAAGAAAATACAGCTACACAAATGATCAGAAAATATTATAAGTTAAAGCCTAACAAGTAATGAAAATACAGGAGTTAAAGGATTTATTAAAAATAAAAATGATGCGCGCAATGCGAAATTAAATTTAAATGATAAGCACACCAATAAAATAAACTCAAAATCGACTCAGATCGATAATAAAGATAATGTTGAAATTGAAATTAAGGAAACTGGTTGTAAGGTTTCGCAAATGGATAATAAACACATTTTTTAAGGTAGCCATGTTAATGACTATACTTGTTCAAATGATAAAAGTAATAAAAATATTGATACAGAAAGTGATTTTAAAACTGTGACTAGTGGCAAAAAGCCAATTGTCACACAAGATAAAGAAAAAGATATATTTGAGTTTAAGGAAAATATTAAAAATGTTTATTGTTACAGTCAAAAAGCGGCACAGATCGATAATGACAATTTTCCGAAAAATGATAAGATTAATGATTTTGCTGAAAAATAATGTGTTAAAGAAGAATCAATTCTTGACGTGAAAGTCTATGTCACACTCGCACGCAGGATTGCTTTGCGGCCAGGTCATTTGGTAGCAGAGGAATTCAATTTTGACCTGGAAATTCAGGATAAAGAGGTGATCTTTATCCCAACAGAGCATACAAAAATCATTTTTCCTTTTGGTGCAATTCGAACTGTAATAAAAAATAACCAAATTAATATTATAATAAGTAACCAAAAGAATGTTAAAATTACGTTAAAGAAAAATATGAAAGTAGGAGTGATTAAAAATTTCAAAAGCGTTACGAACGCAGAAATGCAAATCCGAGATACCGTATTTTTGAAAGAGAAAAATAAACCCGATATGCTTCAAGATAAATTTCAGGGACCTTTTCGAGTAATAAAACTTGGAGGGAAAGATAATTTGATCATTAGAAATAAATATAGCATGAAAGATGAACCAATTGAAATCCCCGATACCCAATGTTATATAGAACAAAATGTACAAAGTGAGGAAGAATTGACGGGAAAATATGACAAATGCAGTGAAGTAAAGGAAATTCACGCCAATAAATGTCATATGACACAAAAAGTACAAAGTGAAAATAAATTTAACGGTAACGATGAAATAACTGAGATTCAATCAAAAAAATGTTATACGGTACAAAGTGTACAAATTGAAAATGTTCAATCAGCGAATGAAAATATTCAGCATAGAAATGAAAAAACGGGTATCCAAAATATGCAAAATCGAAAAGTTGATAAGGATTGTGAAATTAATGATCATGAAACTATTGGAATTGAAAATATTAATCTTAATGAAATTCAAAATGCAAATAATGATAAGCAAAATCCAAATGAGAATAAAATAATGGATGTTTTGCATAATGAAAATGAAAATGTTAATTTTCAAAACTTCAAAATGCAAATAATGATAGTAAAAATATTCAAAAGGAAAGTGAGACTATAAGATGGGAGAATAATCAAATTGATAATGAAGTTAATGATGTTCAAAAATAGCTCCAGAAGTAGATGAAAACCAAAGCAAATAGAAGGAGTATGTTATTCAAAGATTAAAGTTGCTAAATGAGACACAGCTTCAAAACGCAAAAGAGAATGAAAAAATTCATGAACAAAATCAAAGAAAGCTTGATTCAAATTTTTTCATGAGATAAAAATATTTTGAAATTGAAAATTTTCTGATGATTGGCACTTAAAGAATTGTAAAATGAGAGAGATATAAAAATAACAAATCAAAATGAATCAAAGAAAAAATGATCTGGCAATGAATCATGATTGAATTTATAAAAATGAAAAAATGGATAATGGTATGAATTTCTAAAAAAATAATAATGAATGAATTTAAAAAAAAAAAATAATAATAATCGTATGAATTTTTTAAAATGAATAATGAATAAATTTGAAAAAATAATGAAAAAATGAACATGGTATGAATTTCAAAAAAATTAATAGTTGTACAATTTTTTTTTTCAAAAATAAGATGATGTCTATAACGTTAAGTACAAAATGTTTTACATGTGATAAAAATTCAGCAAAAATATTTATGCAAGTGATATGCAAAAATGAAAGGTAGAATCAAATATGGTTACCTAATTAGGTAGATGAAAGTTCTGTAGCCAAGTCGATGTAAGAGCGTTGTTGTTGCAGTCCCATCCAGTCAAATTGCTTTATTTTCCAAAGTAAAGAATGCTCGCAAAAAGTGGTGCAGCTTAGATGAACTTGGAAAAAAGTCTTGAGGCTTAAAATTGTAAGACATGATTAAGTAAAGTGAAAAAATAGAAATGAGCTGTAGATGAGAATCTTAAAGATTAGTAATTAATGGTTTACATTTTATGTCAAAAAATAAATAAATTGCATAAATAATTGAAAATTTTAAATCAATTTGAATTTAGAATGTTAAACTATGAACAGTTACGATAGCTGTATATCGTCCGTTGCAATGAAGCAATCAAGGACACGATATCTCAAGCAGGAATGTTGAAATGTAAAACTGCATTGAAAATTGCTTAGGTAAATAAATGTTTCAGGAACAATATAAATTGTGTATGCAAATTAAATAACTAAATTAATCCTAAAGTAACAGGATAAATAAATTAAATGTAGTTAAAAATTTTGTTTAAATAAATAAATTCATAAAATTTGTGAAATAATTTGAAATAAATAACTAGGGAAAGGTTACGATAATCATGTGTATAAATAAATAATGATATGAAAATGAAATGTAAATATTCATGTATGAAAATTGTACGAAAGTAAATATAAATGTGAAATACATATGAATTGAATATAAATAAATACGAAATGAATAAATAAAAAAGTAATGAGTGTAAATAAATAATATAGAATAACAAATAATTTAGATGTCAGTGAGGCATGTAAATAAAAAAAATAAAAGTTATAGTTGAGGTACGATAGCAACTTTGCAATTATAAACAAAAGTAATCTACGTAAAAAAAATAGTTTGTAGTAATGTCATATCAGTTGATGATTAGGTACTTGTAAATACGACAAAATATTGTGATAAATCAGTATCTGAATTAGTTTTAGGAAATTTATGTAAATAAATAAAAGTAAATTTGAATGCAATAAATGTCATGTGTAGTAAGTTGATAAATAAATAATAATAAGCATAAAAGCTATAAAGTATGTTAGCCGCAGTTACTAAAATGTCAAAGTAATTAATAATTAGATAATAATTTGTGTGATAGAATGATAAACAATCGCTTGAACAATCGCACGTTATGAAAGGCCATAAATGCCAAGTATTCAAAGTTATAAAAAATAAAATAAATAAATAAATATATATGATAAATATTGTAGGTAAGGTTGAGTAAATAAATCCGCGGTTAAAAAAAATAAAAATGTTTTAAAATCGTAGGGTATTAAAAAAATAAATAACATAAGTAAATTAATTTTTAAATAAGTAAAATAATGCAAGGAAGTCATTTTAAATAAGTGTTAAAAAAATAGAGGCAAAAATTAAATTTCTAAATTTATTTTTAGGGAATTTTTTTTTATAAAATTTAAAAGTAATGAAAGCGTTAAGCAAAGAGTTAAAAAAAATTAGACAAAATTAAATGTCAAAAATTTTAAAATTTCAAATTTTTTTTTTTTAAATTTAAAAAGTTTAAATTTATGAAGTCATAAAAAAGGTATTTAAAAAAATTGTAATAAGAGAGACTCTCAATAAGGAATGGAGAGGTAATTAAAATTTAAAATATAATATAATACAATATAATGATTTAAAATAGTTGATAAAATGCAGTTTCAAATCAAATATTAAGTCATAGAAGGCACCTAAAAATAACTTTGATATTTGATACTAGTTCAAGACACCACACTAAATAAAAAGATAAGTAAGGGATTTCGTGAGGATGCACGTGTTGTTGTCACGCAATAGGATAGGGTATTCAAAATTACAATAAAAAGTCAATAATACTGTAAAAAATAATATAAATGTTTGGAAATAAAATAATTCAACATTTATAAGATGTTGAATTGGGGTAGAAAGTTTGTACGATACTTGTGTGTAGAAGCCTTTGTGAGCACGCGCTATCATCGAATCTTCAGTTCTCAAGCCGCGAGCATGCCAGCACCGCGTTTTCAAACTGCAGGGTCATTCTTCGAAGAGAGTAGAGTTTATAAGATGCTTAGCTCATAATCAGTCGAATAGCAAAACGTTTTAAAAAGTAATCGATTTGGAGGGTCAATCATTAGCACTGGCCACCCTGCGTTCGAGAAGGCAGTGATTTTGAACACATCCAGCTCCCTTCCGCTCAGGGGAAGAAGATAACAATCTTGTCATTAGTAAATCTTTAACAGATCCATCATTCACTCCTGTCAACGAGAGAGGAGAGGGTTGTTTGCTTACATTTCGCCGGGTTTGGAAGACACTGTCAGAGCACGTTGTCAGTCTCACAAACGATATGAAGAGTTTAAAAGTATATTTTAAATGGCTGAATTTAAAAAAAAAATTTTTTTTGTTAATTATTATGCAGTGTGATGGTAAATACTAAGCAAATATGATGTATTGTGTTGAAAATTGTAATGATGAAAATATGTTAAATCAATGAATAAGGAATTGTGTTAAAATATAACATGAAAATAATAATGCTGTATAAGTTGTAAAAAAAGGTTGTTTAATGTTAAAGTATCTGTAATTATATATAAGTGTGTAACATTTACAGGTGAATGTGCATATCGAATAATAATTCTAAAATAGACAAAATTTAAATTTTGCTTGATATTAAAACTTGACCTGAGATGATATTAATGAGTACATAACTTATATATTGCGTATAATACGTGTTTACAAACTTTTGGTGTACACAAAAATACTTTGTTTGGACTTCAGCTCTCTGACGAACTTTCTTCAAGGAAAAATGCCAATTACAGAGTTGTCAGTGATACAAACGTTAATCGAACTTATTTTGGTGGTCATTTTTTTATTTCTTTGTCCGCGGGAAGATATGTGAGACCAGAAATCGATCTCACACCAGTTTATTGTGAGACAGCTTTATGTACGTTATTTATTGAGTCTGAAACGTCAGATAATACCTTAAGTCTCAATAACGCCAGATTTTATAACACGCAGATCCAAATGTCAGCAGAAACGATAATTTAGGGGCGTAAAGATAGGTGGGTCGAAGGACTCTAAGGATATGGTGAAGCAACGACATTGACCAATTGAGAAGATGTTTGTAGCTTCGCCCTGAAGGCTACCAATAAGAACCAAAGAGGTATGGAAGACCCAGGCCACTCGACTCACCCTAGGGTATGAGCAGCAGGATGAGTAGCCGGAACCAAAGAGGTGTGGAAGACCTAAGGCAAAAAGAGGCGGCAACCACGAAAGGATATTACACAACTTCTACGAGAATAGTTCAGTTAAGTTGATTAGAGAGTAGTTATGACGCAAGTGATGAAGTAGTTTGTAAAGTCCAAAGCAAGAGGTCAGAATGCCATGACGAGTCCCGAATATTTCCACCAGACCGCACAGTAGAGAGATGCAATAGAGAAGTGTTACGCAAGTATTGTAGACTGTTCCGTAGAGATTTCAAAAGAATGGCTAGGTCAATTGCAGTACAATTAGCAGTACGAGTTGGAGCCAAACACGTACAGTTACGGCCAGTACAATGCTGATGCAAGAATTGTGGTCTATGACCAAAGCCGAAAGTGAAGGTATGTTCCCATTAAATATTGTGGAAAGTCTTAAATACATTTTAGGCATTTTTAACTGATGGTCTCACATTGTCTCTCTCCGATGGGAATAAGGGGAATAATTGTAGTAATTGAGAAATTAAATGATCTATGTTGTTAATAAATGATTTATTGTTAAAGTTAAAATGGTGCATTTAGTGGAGTAGTATTATGTTAATTAATATTCCTTTACAGAACTTGCGCCACAAATAAAAATTGGAGGGTTATCAGCGGCACAACGCATAAGTTAATGAATTCCCTGAATACAATAATTTACGGCGATGCTTTCATAAATCAATTTAATATTATGCTTTTGCATAATTCTTGTATGATGGTTAAAGCGGTATTATTAAATAATCAACGCAACTAAGAATAAGTAATCTTTAATGTGTTATTCTCAGTGGTGCGGTATTAATGATAATCAACGTATTAACAATAATATTACTAAATTATAAGTCTAAAAAGCCAACTTTAAGTCTCTTTGTTTTTCTGCGCCACAATACCACCTCGACAGTTGAAGAAAATTTAATTTTAATAAAACTTTTCTATGCAACCACTCCACAAATTGTAATGAAGGTTTTTGTGTTGTAGATTTTGTAGAGTACATTTTGTAGAGTACATTGCGCTTAAAATACCAGCTTAAGCAATTACTGTTTAGCAGTAAATAGCTGCCAATAATCGGTTCAAAGGAAGAAAACCTGAATATACAGACCTCGGCTATAAAATCAGCAAATACAGAGGCTGTTGTCGCATTTTTAGATCTACTTTTTAGCAATACAATTGAGGTTTCACGCAACAATATTTGTTTCTCAAATTTTATATTTGGTGGACCTTTCTCTGGACTATCAGTTTACATCTTGTTTTCTAAGATAAAAGAACTTTTCTTAAAGTTGAGTAGTATTTTTTCTACTCCTCTTTCATAGTTTTCCATAGTTCATCCATTGTTTTAGATCTGCGTTTAGAAAGTTCGGTTTTTAAAATCCAAAAGTACAATTATCCACTGGTGATACATCAGGGACATTGGAAGAATATGGGAAAATGAATATGCGCTTTAAATCTTGTATCTTTTGTTATTTTTTCAAGAAATTTAGCATTAGATTTTGATGTGTGACTGATACCTTTATCCTGATGAAATTCTACTCTATTAAGGCTCACATTAATTAAGACTCTTATATATTAAACCTACTCTATTAAGGCTCACATTAATTAAGACTCTTATATATTAAACCTACTCTATTAAGACTCACATTACTAAGAGACGATACATTTTCTTTAAATAAGGAAGTGAAAACATTATCAGGGTATTATGTTAAATTGATTTTGATTTTTTTTTCGACTTTTCTTAACTTTAATTTATTGTTGTACGAAAAGCCAGCAATAATCATGCATGTTTTACTGAAACTTTTTTTATTCCTGGAACTAAGATTGTGGGAATTTTTCTCCTCTTTTGAAATAGTAAATTGATATTTTTTGTTACAGCCATTTAAATAGATCTATGCTTTATCAATTGCCACAATATATTTCCATCTGTCACTGATTAAATTATTATCAAACTATCTGGGGGCGGGGGTGCTATCTAAACATCTATTTTCTCATTCAAATTTAAAGATACCATTTTTTTTTTTTAACTGAAGTCAAATATATTGTGCATCGGCATCAAGAGCCTGATTTTCAAGAAGTCTATAGTTTTTGTATATATATATAAATTTAATGCCAAAACTCGTGAAAAATGTCTAGCTTTCGACTCGTTTTACGATATTGTTTAAAAACGAAAAAAAGAAAGAGTACTCTAAATATCCAAGATTTATATGTGTTTCTTATTTTAAAATTATTGTCTCGTCTGAACATCAAGATACATACTGTGAGACAGCTGTGGGGACCTGGCCCACCACTCGGCATGCAGGTTTTAATTCCCCACTGCTGAGAGTCGTCTACAGACGACCAGGCTGAGGTCCAAGAAGAAGGCGTGATGAAAGTAAGCCAGCCGGAGGACCAAGAAAGGACTTAACGCCAGGAGCAGACAGTAATTCTGAATGACCGCCTAATCACACACACTTCTCCCCAAGGGAAACGCAGAAGAAAGCTGAAGAAACTCAGAGAATCTCAGGGGAACCTCCCTTAATTGAGGAAGCCTGAGCGAAACACGCCCCAACTCCTAGGTGAGTTCGGGAGCACACGAGAAGAACGGGAACGATGGAATTATGTTGCATTGACTGACCAGAAGAGCCAGGAAGAGCCAAACTTTTGGCAACAACAAAAAGTTTAGTGATTTCGCTGAGGATTTCAACTTTCTATCCCTCGGCAGTTATGCAGAGGCAGCATACAACTTAAAGAGGCGCTATCATAACCCGGGCTTAAACCTGTGCTGCCAGGTTAACTAAACCTAGAAAAAGAAGACAAAAGAGCTAAAGAAAAGGACTAAGACTAAGAAGGGCCGGGAAGGAAAGGGACACTAGCCAGAAAACGAAAAACCGGGGAGGGCTGTATTAACTAAAGCAGCTGACTTAAGGCAGGAGACAGGGGCTAAAACTAACTACTAAAACTATTAAACTACTGAGAACTATTAAACTAGTACTAGAACTAATGCACTACTACTGGAACTATTAAACCGTTAACTAAGACTACGGGATAAGACTAGAAAGAACCCCAATTATGAGGCTCGGACAGGGGAGGAACCCAAACAAGGGTAAAATACCGAGGAAGAATGTTCTAGCTCAAGGAAGGCAATAGCCGAGCTGAGTAGCTAAATAACATAAAAAGCAGAGCAAAGCATACTAAAAAAGACTAAACAAAGCTACCAACTAAGACGCGCGCGGGGCGAACACACACGCAGGACAACTTACCCAGGAACCGGAACGCTGGCTGAAGGAGCTGAAAGGGAAAGGTTAAAAGGAGAGGACAACGAGTCCAGGCATACTGATGCCAAGGCCAACCCGGACGACCTCAAGAACCTACCAAAACACCCCCTTCATCAGAACAGTCTCGATCCGGGGAGGCAGCAGACTTCTACCTAAAAAGAGTGAAGAAAAGCATTTATACCGGGGAAATAAGAGGGACTCCTTAAAGGGCGCTGAAAGGGAAGAAGACGATTAGGGCTGAAAAGTAAGGAGATGTTATCGACATGCTGCAGAGCGTTGCTCTGAACACAAACATCACCACTAGGGTGAGGGACACCAGAAGTACAGAAGGCTGGGACAGTTTCCCAGCAACGCGAAGAAAAAACCAATCCACCCCAAAACTACCAAATAAAAGCGCCCACAGCTTAGGTGGTAAAAACCAAATCCTGACTGGCAGCAGGGACAATATCCCTACTTACCAAAGACCGGGAAGACCCTACTTGAAACCGTAGGAAATTTATGGCCACAGTTTCTGTGGCCGAACACAAGAAGAAAGCAACTAAGATAATCCCTCAGAAACCTGCGACAGAGAGAACAAGAACCGACTGAAGAAACCAAGAGAGAATCCGCGCTGGCAGAAGAAGAGGGAGAGATAGGGTTGCCAGCGAGGAAAGAGGAAAGAGGAAAGAAGAAAAAGAGAGGAGAGAGAAAAGAAAAACCTACAAAAGTAGGCAGCACTGAGGGGAAAAAATTCTCCAGTGTTTGAGGGCTAAACAAGAGTAGAGGTTCTCTCCGAATCATGGTGGGAACTTCCTTCATCATGGTGGGAACTTTCCCCATCCTTATCCATCCAGTCAAGATACATACTATCTTCAAATTCTGATACTATGAAACTGAATTCTTTTTGTCGCAAAAAATTCAAAATTTTTTTTGTGATTTTACTTTGTATTTTGTTACCATTGGATTAACACGTACAACTTTACAATTTCAAAACATCTAATGACGGATTTCGTTTCTACCAACTCATTATCTGACGACCAAGTACGCGTTTAACTTGAAACCAACTGCCAGCTAATTCGTAAGTAAGATATTGTGTCTTTGTCCGATAATGCCATAAGAAAGAGGATCACTGTGATGACGGGGATGCGCGCTCTCACTGTTTTGAAATACTTTGGGTATTATGAGATCTTATTTTATTGCATTTGTAGGAAAGAGCGCTCTAGGTGTTTTGAATATTTGCAATTTACAAGTAGATATGCTAGTACATTCTACTAGGATATAATATGCTTTAGGGGATAAGCTGTCGTGATTTTTTATTTATTGAGAGGATGAGAGTTACTCCTCCTTCTTTTATTTCTTTGATTAGCGTGCTATTTGTGGGTTGGGTGTTACGCAGTAAAATTTCACACATATATATTAACACATACCCATAGTGTACCGTCAGATTAGCTCAGAGAATGATAGTGGTGCTAATTAATCACACATTACATTGCCTTGTTCAGATAATTATAGGTAGTTTTGGGGCACTAATTTTTATTTACACACATATTAAGAATAACAATTACAAAAATAAAACATTACATATTAAAATAGAGGCCTAAATTGACTTCGTGAAATTAAACTGATACTTGTGTGAGACTAGCAAATTCAGATAAGATTTAGCGGAGACAGTTTTATGTTCTTTATTTATTAAGGCTGTAATGTCGGACAATGGAAGCATGCGTAAGGACGCTGGTTTTTACAACACCTTGACCCGAGAGGTCAATTAGGCCATAAACCTAAGAGGCTAGAGTGTAGCCACGAGATTGGCTAAAAACGTTGACTAATATGGATGATGTCTAGTCGCATTGCCCTCAGGTCAGCCAATTAGACCCAAAGAGGCGTTACAGACTTCAGGAGAAGGAGGTGTTACAGACCTCAGGCAAAAGAGGAAGAAACCAAGAGGTTCCACAAAGGATATGCACGACTTCGACGACAGATTGACAGATTAGACAACAGAATGACATAGCAATAGATTCATATCCGCAGAGATGCAGTAGTAATTCCGCTACATATAGCCACATACATTGGAAGAGAAATTAAGCAAAATGCTATAACGCGTGAGAGTGTGTTCCACAGAAATTCCACAAAGAGTCCACAAAAATATCCTAATTTAGACTTCAACGAAAAGAGCAGATGCAGTACGAGTTTGAACGTATGTGCCCATTAATTATTATAGTAGTTCATAAAATATCTTGGTAGTTATAACTTACTGGTCTCACATGTCCGATCTCACATGCCCGATCTCACATGCCCGATCTCACATGTCCGATCTCACATGCCCAATCTCCCATGTCCAATCTCACATCTCCTATCTCCTCCGCAATAATATAATAAGTATTGTAATCAATTTAATAATTAAACAAATGTTGTTAATAAATAATGTTATTTTTAAAGCTAAAAAATGGTGCAATTAATTGAGTAGCTTTATGTTAATAATTATTGTAATACAGGAACTCACACTAGAGATAAATATGGTGGGTTTAAGTGGGACACAACGCAGTGTGTTCCAATGGGTTTCAAAATTTACGATATTCCGCCATGTTAGAGATATTTAATTTAATAGTACCCTTTGCATATAAGTTTTGTACACCAAATTAGGTTTCCGTGACATTTTGGTGCGAGTTTAAAATGCAAATGAAAATTTTTATAAATATACATAAGGTTGATAAGAATAATTTAAAAAAGGAGATGAATAATATTAATGCAGGAGCAATGTGATTACCAGATGATAGCATTGTTTAAATTAAAATATGCACATTCACTAAATGTATAATGAAGTAATTTCAATATATATTAAAGAGAAATTGAAAATAATGTGTTTGAAAAAGTAATAATGATTAAGAAATTTGTATTTAGAAGTGTTTGTGTATTATGTTGAGCTGTGTATTTAATGCTATTATTTAGGATTTTGGAAAGGATAAATTTTGTTTTAAATGCCTCTTAGAAATTCTAGATGAAAGAAATTACCTCACAGGTCGCAATTAGGGATTACTGAAAATCCAAGGGTAAAAATAGATAATTTCGGATTAATAAATTTTTTGCCTGTTTTTAATGGGCATAAAGACGAGAATGCAGAATTTTCTATCTCGCAATTTGAGAGTGTGGCCAAGATTGGTCAAGAAGTAAATAAAGCGGTAATTTAAAAAACCCGGTTAAAGGATAAAACACATGAATTTTTGTGATAGAAAATGGAACTGCGAAAAGCAGATAATATTGAAGAAATAAAAGAAATATTATTTAAACAATTTAAAGCATATCTTACAGTGCTGCAAAAGCAGACAAACTTAAATAAAATTTAAACGACGCCAGGGATGAAAGCGTCGGAGATAGCATTGGAAATTTCCAATTCGACCAATGAATTTTTAGGAAAATTATGCGAAAAAGGAGTTGTGTGAAATAAAGAAAAATTTAATGTTTGATTAAATTTAAAATTTATGGTGTCTGTAAGACAAGATCTGGCATTTGAAATTAAAAACTTAATATACAGGATTTTGAAAAGGCGGTGGATTACGCGGAACATTTAGAAAATATCTTCGAGGCGTGCAACAGTACGGAACTAAATGCGATTCGTCGCAATGGAAATATAGGCAGCAATTTAAGTGTCAGACAAATGGAAAGGCAATTACAAAATTTAAAAATTGAACCGCAGCAAATAAAAGGAGGAATCAGAAAATGAAAGTACATATTTCATAGCATGCGGAAAGCAAAGCCATTATTGTTCTACCTGTAAACGGTAAAAATCAAAAAATGAAATTATATATTGCATAGAATGCGGAAAGCAAGGACATTATTTTTCTACCTATTGGCACAACCGAAACGCACAAAAAAATTATGGGGGAAAATATGAGATTAAGAGAAATGGATTTAGAAAGGGTCAAATTAACAGTTTTGGTAACACGCAAAATAAGGGATTTAGAGAAAGAAATACGGAAAGAAATGAAAGGTGTAATAGAAATAGCCGACCAGAAATGTTTAAGCTGCAAGAAAGAGACCTCAGCGTCAGTCAAAATCGCGGTTATTTAAACTGACAAGGGGGCTTTGGCCGAGTGAAAATTTTAAAAATATACCAAAGTCCCAATCAAGAGGCGAAAAATTGCAAACGCAAACTAACAAATCGGTTTACCACAATTATGAAAGGGAGGTTCGTACGCAAAACCCAGGTCCCAATTCGAAATCGCAAACGCAAACTAACAAATCGGTTTACCAAAATTGTGAAAAGGAGATTCGCACGCGAAGCCCAGGTCCCAAAATAAAAATAAATTCAAATGCAAATGACAGGCAAAATAAAAATAAAATGGAAAGCATGAAAAAAATACCTCTGTATCCAGATCTAAGGTCCAAACTCTACCTGTCGCAGCTGTAGAAACCAAGCCCAAAGAGGCCGGTATTTGTGTATACAAAGATACTGATGTTGTCCAAAAACTGAAAAGTGAGGCAAATATTAATAAAAAGAAAATTGAGGTAAATAAATGTACAGAAAATAATATAAGCAAAATCCTGACAAATAATAAAAAGGTAGAAGTTCAAGAAATTATTAAAAATAAAAATGATGCGCGCAGTGCGAAATTAAATTTAAATGAGGAGTACATAAATGAAATAAACTCAAAATCGACTCATATCTATAATAAAGATGATGTTGAAATTGAAATTAAGGAAACAAGTTGTAAGGTTTCGCAAATGGATAAAAAACACATTTTTGAAGGTAGCCATGTTAATGAGTATACTTGTTCAAATGATAAAAATAATAAAAAATATTGCTACAGAAAATATTTTAAAACTGTGTCTAGTACGAAAAAACCAATTGTCACTCAAGATAAAGGAAGGGCATCATTGAGTTTAATGTTAATAGTAAAAATGGTTATTTTTCCAGACAAAATGCGGCACATTTCGAGCATGAAAATTTTCCTAAAAATGAAAAGATTAATGAGTTTGCTGAAAAAGAAAGGGTTAAAGAGTCAACTATTTATGTCCAGAGATATGTTACCCTTCCACGCACGCTTTCGTTGCAACCAGTTCATTTGGCTGTCGAAGAAATAAATCTTGAACAGGAATTTCAGGATAAGGAGATGATTTTTATACCCACATCTCACGTAAAAGTAATCTTTCCATTTGGGGCAATTCGAATTGTAATAAAAGATAACAAAATTAATATGGTAATAAGTAACCAAAAGAATGTTAAATAAAAATATGAAAGTAGAAGTGATTAAAAATTTCAAAAGAATTGCTAAAGAAGAAATGCAAATCGGAGATACCGTATTTTTGAAAGAAGAAGACAAACCAAGTATGCTACAAGATAGATATCAGGGTTTTCGAGTAATTAAACTGTAATTAATTCGAATAATTTGATCATTAGAAATAAATATAGCCAGAAGGACGAGCCAATTGAAATTCACGCTACCGAATGTTTTATAGCGCAAAATGTACTAAGTGGAAAAAATTGACGGGAAAATATGACAGGATAGATGAAACAAAGGAAATTCACGCCAATAAATGTCATATAGCTGAAAAGGTACAAAGTGAAAATAAATGTAACGAGAATGGTGAAATAATTGAGATTAAATCAAAAAAATGTTATACGGTACAAAGTGTACAAATTGAAAATGTTCAATGAGCGAATAAAAATATTCAGCATAGAAATGAAGATACGGGTATCCAAAATATATAAAATCGAAAAGTTAATAAGGAATTTGAAATAAGTGATCATGAAAATATGCAAAATTAAAATGTTGATTTTAAAAAAATATATGATACAAATGAAAATAAAATTTTTGAAGAGATTCAAATTGAAAATAAAAATCATGAACTGGCATCATTTTCTAAGATAAGGTTAGCTCAGAAAGCATGATGAGTTTTGAGAGAGTCTTGAGAGATGCTTGAGGCTTAAAAATTGCAAGACATGATTAAGTAAAGTGAAAATATAGATATGAGCTGAAAATGAGAATGTTAAGGATTAGTCATTAATGGTATACATTTTATGTCATTAAAAATTAAATAAAATTGCATAAATAATTGAAAATTTTAAATCAATTTAAATTTAAAATGTTAAGCTATATGAACAGTTAAAATAGCTGTAAATCGCCCGTTGCAATGAAGCAATCGCGGATACAATATCTCGTGCAGGAATGTTGAAATGTAAAATGTAAATATGCATTAAAAATTGCTAGAGAAAATAAGTGTTTAAGGAATATAAATTGTGAAAGCAAATAAAATAACTAAATTAATTTTTATATGACAGGATAAATAAATTAAATGTAGTTATAATTGTGGTTTAAATAAATAAATCATAAGTTCATGAAAAGTGTAAAAAAAAAAGTTGAAATGAATAACTAATAGAAGAATATTGAGTGCTAGTAAACGTTTTTTGTTGTTGATTTACAGCTAATGAAAGGTTACGGAAGTCATGGGTATAAATAAGTAATGATATGAAAACAAAATGTAAATATTCATGTGTGAAAATTGTACGAAAGTAAATATAAATATAAATAAATATGACATAAATATGAAATGAATATAAATAAATATGAAAGCATCTTAAATAATAAAAGGCAATGTCTGTCTGTGTGTCTGGTCTGCCTTATACACTATAGGTTCAACAACCCCGCGTCGCAGAGCTACGAAATTTGGCAATCGGAAACGGGGGAGGTGACACGAGAAAACCGATTTTTAAATGTGATTTTTTTTTGTTATTTTATGTTTTATGCGAATTTGACCGTTTTTTCCCCTTTTCTCCCTTTTTTCTCCACCATCCAGACATCCTAGAATAAAACAAATCACACGACCTGAAAGAGCAGACAACTGCGTGTAAAAATATATCAATTTCAAATCTCAGAGGCAAATTCTAATATGTTTTCTAATATTTTTTTAATTCTAAGATTTTAAAACAAAAGTCACTTTCTGCTCAAAAAAACGAACTTTCGTTTTCAAATCCTTGCGTCGGGAAAAGTACCGACAATTCCCACTAATAATTTACATTTTTAAAAAGCTCAAAGGTCAGGCATTCTTACAAACGCAATCTGGTCATGAAATAGAAAAAAGTAGCCGCAGGATCCGGATTTTAAAGAAGTAATGATTTTCTATTTCTCGGCGAAACGGCGAAAGGAGTTCGAATTTTCACCCACATGCGCGCGCAAACGTACGGTGTTTCTATGGAGAAAACAAAAAATAAAAGTAAAGTTATGGAGATTATTTATGCGGTGCATTGCATCGGATTAAAAAATTACGTTATATTTTAAATGATGGAATTAAGAGCTTAGCATATGGTCATTATAAAATTTAAATTATTGAATTATGGTAGATTGAATTGCGGTGATGTATTATATACATCGGGTGGTGGTAACAATATACAGAGTGAAATTATTATATTTATATGAAATTATTATATTTACTATATTTGCAAATGTCATCAATGATTGCTTTTTATTCGGTTTTTGGTCTAGGGACAATTAAAAACCGAATATGTGTTTGTTTTTATACGGTTTTTGGACCTAGGGGCAATTAAAAACCGAATAAGTGTTTGCTTTTTGTATGGTTTTTGGCCTAAGGATAATTTAAAACCGAATTAGTGTTTGCTTTTTATAAGGTTTATGGCTCATTATGCTGGATTGAATTGTGGCGATGTATTGCTTACATAGGGTGGTGGTTGGGACCACAATGAAAAACTTAAACCCTGAAGAAATAAAAAAATAAATAAAAAATAAGTTATGGAGATTGTCGCGGTGCATTTATGCATAGGGTTGTGGCAGGGAAAATTTTTAAAAGATTTTTTTGGGGGCTGAGCAGCATCGTTAAAGCAGTATCGTTGTTTCTTAAATACTAAATTCACATTCAACACCACCAGTCTCAAAAATACTTTCCTGTCATTTGCGATGCAATACTAAAAATGCAGACAACCGAATACAATTTCATTTACATAAAACAAAAAATAGAGGAGCATACCTCTAAAACAACATAGGAGCAGCTGATCCCGGCTGTGAGTACACATCAAAGGTATCCCTTTCCTAGGGTAACAGGTACAGAAATCCTCAGAATCTCACAGTTCACAAACATTAGAATAAATTCAATTTACAAATCAATTTTCAAGGACTCTCCCCCCCTAGAACTTTATTTTTCATCTTAAAATGTCATTATTAGTTTTAACGTCATTAAACTAAAACAAACTTTGTTAACTCCATGGGGTTATGGAGCCAGCGAGTTTGCCACGGTCAGAATTTTCATGGGTAGCGAACAGGCTGGTCGCCGAAGGCGGCTAGTAATAAATAATTTTATCTAATGATAATGTGTGAAAGATGTCAGTGAGGCATGTAAATAAAAATATGTCAATAATGTACGATATCAACTGAGCAAAAATTTTAAACATAATACTACATAAAAATTTTGGTCGGAAGGGAGATATGTGAGACCAGAGTTGTCGGTTGTAATGTCGGACAATGGAAGCAGACGTAAGGACGCCAGTTTTTACAACACTTTGTCCGGAGAGATCAATTAGGCCATAAACTTCAGGCTAGAGTGCAGCCACGAAATTGGCTAAAATCGTTGACCAATATGGCAGATATCTGGTCGCATTGCCCTAAGGTCGGCCAAGCAGAGCTAAAGACTCGTTATAGATATCAGACAAAAATGGAAGCGACCAACGGGTTCCAGAAAGGATATGCAAGACTTCGACGACAGATTCACAGATCAGACAACAGAATGACATAGCAATAGATTCATAGCTTCAGAGATGCAGTAGAGAAGGCATTCCGCTACATATAGCCACAGAGATTGGAGGAGAAATTCAGCAGAATGCCATGATGCATAAGAGTGTGTTCCACAGAGGTTCCACAAAGAGTCCACAACAAATGTCCTGATTCAGACTTCAACGAAAAGATCAGAGGCAGTAAGAGTTTGAAGATATGTGCCCATTATTTATTGTAGTAGATCATATAAATTCTTGGTAGTTATAATTTACTGGTCTCACATGTCCGATCTCACATGTCTAATCTCACATGTCCTATCTCCTAAGCAATAATATGATAAGTATTGTATTCAATTTAATAATTAAACAAATGTTGTTAATAAATAATGTTATTTTTAAAGTTAATAAATGGTGCAATTAATTGAGTAGCTTTATGTCAATAATTATTCTATTACAGGAACTCCCACTAGAGATAAATATGGTGGGTTTTAGCGGCATACAACGCAATATGTTCCAATGGGTTTCACGATTTACTATATTCGGACATGTTAGAGATATTTAATTTAATAGTTTGCTTTGCATATAAGTTTTGTGAGCCACAACTTATAAAGTTTAGAGACCTTCGTTACGTAAATCTAGATATGCTAGCTAAAGTGACATAGCGCCAAACGTTGTAGTAATTGTTACAAAAGGACCTTACATACAGGCGCAATAGCGTACTCATACAGGACTTTAACTTCACACATTTATTGTGCACTCAATAATACAGCAGCTGGCTGGGCAAGTAAATATAGACATATACTAACACAGCCAGTATTGTGGAATCGCGTCATTTCAACAAAAACATATTATTAATGAACTTCGACCGATCCTGGTGATATAGTGTATAAAATCATTGGAATAGCCATAAATTGTCGATGCTTACGCAATTCCTTCCTAGTACATCTACATCTTGTCCTGGCTAACTAGTGATTCTAGATTCTCACGATCATTGTTGTATCAATACTAGTGCCGGCTCCACGGACGTGTACTTTCTGAATTTTTCAATCAGACATCGACTCGACTCCTAGCATAAATTCTGCCTTTCAGCAGCCTTTCATCAGAACGCTACTCAGACTCAACTTCAGCTAAACTCTTATCAGACTCAGCAAACTTTCTCACTCACGATCTGAAACTTATCCGGCCGGATCGCAAAATGTTGCCTATGCAGGATCGCAAAATGTTACTTGACTCGTCGATTGGTCTACATAACCAAATCAGCTGTAACTTGTTTATATAAAATCAAACATAACTTATAAGGTAACTGAGGAAAATAATAAGCAAATATTATACGGATATGGCTTTCGGATATAAGATTATGTAAATTGTAGATATTTTCAATTTATTCAGTCATATGTTTCATTTGACAAAGGTTTTATATATTTTTTATTTTCTAGTAAACTGGTGAATGGTTGCAATAAAAATCGTGAGGTGATAACTTTCGCCTTCATGCCCATCAATTTTTATAATTTGGCAGGATGATTTATTCTTCAAAATTGTCTGTATATAGCATGTATATATAGCAAGTATATAGCATGTTGTATACAGAAAGAACGGAGTATTTCCTTCTTCCTTTCTAAGGGAATTGAATAAAATACTTTAGAACGTTGGAACAACAATATCATTTAGAATACTATTAGAATTTCCAGATATTCGTCATAGATAGCAAAGTCGTGTGTATCTGCTAATATTTATTTTAATGGGAGAAACCCATGGGTACCGGAAATATTCCAACCTTATGAAGCTAATATATACTTTTTCAAACTGATATATTAAATTGTTGATCAGGAATCTGTCATATTGTGCACTCAACAACGATAATAATTCTGAGCATTGCCGACTTAAAGTTTTGTCTTTACACATTTCACTCATGATTAATAATTCACTCATGCTGCACGTATGAGTCTTAAAGTGCTTCATTATTTTTTATCTCTAGTTCTTGGAATATTTACTGGCATAGAAATCTATATAAATAAAAATGAAAATCTGTCTGTCTGTCTGTCTGTCTGTCTGTTTGTCCCATCATCACGGGAGAACGGCTGAACCGAATTTGATGAAATTTGGTGGGTAGCCTAGAAATAGCCCCACTTAAAATTTAGTCCGTGTTTTGAGTTTCTACGACCAGTGGTTCTCGAGATATTAGTAAAAAACCAAATTTTCGTTTGTCTCATCATCACGGAAAAACGGCTGAACCGAATTTAATGAAATTTTTTGGATAGCCTTGAAATAGCCCCCCATAAATTTAGTCCAAGTTTCGAGTTTCTAAGACCAGGGGTTGTCGAGATATTAATGAAAAACGGAACTTTTTCCTATGAGTTATACTCTCCAACTCCGTGGTTTATTCAAACGGAAAGCATGAAAATCGTTTGTTTAAAACGGCGAAATGAAACAAAACTTTATTTCCGAGTTTGGTGCAGGATTTTTGCATTAATTAGTCACTATCGGAAAACACGAATTGTTTGAAACATGAATTTAAATGGAAAAATCTACCTCCGTGGTTATATTTCACAAACTTTTACTCAACGATTAAAAGTATAAAGAAATCAAAATGGCTATTTAATTTCACATTTTATGAGGAAGATTCTATCTTATATCATATTGCTCGGCAACGGAATGAAATTAAATGTGTTGTTAATATTTATTATTATTTTTTTCTATTTGAATAATAAATAAATAGATGTAAAAATATAGGGATAGGATTAATGCAAAAATAGGATTTTTGCATTAATTAGTCACTATCGGAAAACACGAATTGTTTGAAACATGAATTTAAATGGAAAAATCTACCTCCGTGGTTATATTTCACAAACTTTTACTCAACGATTAAAAGTATAAAGAAATCAAAATGGCTATTTAATTTCGCATTTTATGAGGAAGATTCTATCTTATATCAGGTTGCTCGGCAACGGAATGAAATTAAATGTGTTGTTAATATTTATTATTATTTTTTCTATTTGAATAATAAATAAATAGATGTAAAAAAATATTTTTAAATGAAAGGTTTGGTTATTCTTTTAATTATATAAATTGCGAACTGCGTGCATCATTTTCATTTATTTTAGCAAAGAGGTTTCCAGCTCATATATTGTGTTTAGCTAATAAACTCATATATTGTGTTTACCCAATAAATTCATTTAGCCGATTGTTGAAGCAGAAAAAGAGTAGAACGGGTGTATCTTATAATACATTTTTAGTGTTTTCATTTAGTATATACAAACGGGATCAGAATATTTTATTCTTCAGATCTGCAAATTTAGAGCTACGAGTTTAGCGGAATATCTCTAAATAACTTGGTAACTTTACTTAAACTTTACCAAATTAGCGGAAATGTTTCCAAATTTATAAAAATGACGCAAATCAATGATTTGTTTTTTTTAAAATAGAGTACTGAAATGATGTTTCCGTAGCATTTGTCGGGCAGTCCATCCATCCTACTTAGTAACACATTTAACGAATTTTTTTAATATCACCAAATTGATAAAAGTATTTGTGAGTCCATAAAAATATCATAGAATTGATAAAATCGCGCTTAAGAAATGAAAATAATTGTGTTTTGTTAGGGGATAGTATTGTGATGATGTTTCGTCAATTTGTCGCAAAATGGGACTATCTGTTCTACAGTCCCACTTGGCGATAAATTTGGGGATTTTTTAAGTTATCGCTAAATTGACTAAAATGTCGCCAAACCTTCCATGGAGGTCGCATTATTCAGATGATATGATTTCCATCAATTTATTTGAAGCAAATGATATCATGTCGCTTAGCAACGGATCCAATGTGTTATGCGGCATACGATTTTATATTAAATCTTTTCCGATTTGAATAATAAAGATATGTATATAAAATAAATTTCATTGACATTGCATTTTTGACTGGATAATATCAATTACGGTCTTCAGATTTAAACATTATTATTATTGATATTTTCGGGCACATTTGATTCAGGGATTATTGATATTTTCAAGTTATTATGACATTGTTTTATTATGACGAAAATTGTTGAAACTCATATACAGTACGTTGTACGAGTAATCTTCTACAAATGCATGGGTATATTTTCTAATCTACGAGAATATAAGTAGTACAGGTACATTGGCATATATTTTGATATATATTGGCATATATTGGAATCAATTACGACCTTCTGGTATTAAGATTACGGGTATTTTTGATACTTTCAATTTATTACGTCATCTCTTTTATTTTGGAAAATATTTATGAGACTCATATTGCAATACGAGTAAGCTTCTACTAACACACTGGCATATTTTCTAATCTGCGACAATATAAGTAGTACGGGGTTGCATATATTGATTCAATTCCTTTTTTTTTGTAAATTTGCTTACAAAAGGGGCCAGGATGTTTTATTCTTCAGATCTGAACATGGAGATAATTTTGCATAGGGAGAAGAGATATTCTTAACTTCTCTTTATGAGCACTAAATTTAATATTTTAACAGAATTTGCACATGATTGCGAATTATAAATTTCTTTATATTTTATTCTCCGTACGAAGAACGGGTATGCTGCTAGTCTATATAAATAAAATTGAAAATCTGTCTGTCTCTCTGTCTGTCTGTCTGTTTGTCCCATCATCACGGGAGAACGGCTGAACCGAATTTGATGAAATTTTGTGGGTAGCCTAGAAATAGCACCACTTAAAATTTAGTCCATGTTTTAAGTTTCTACAACCAGTGGTTCTCGAGATATTAGTAAAAAACCAAATTTTCGTTTGTCTCTTCATCACGGGAAAACGGCTGAACCGAATTTAATGAAATTTTGTGGATAGCCTTAAAATAGCTCTCCATAAATTTTGTCCAAGTTTCGAGTTTCTAAGACCAAGGGTTGTCGAGATATTAATGAAAAACGGAACTTTTTCTTAGGAGATCTACTCTCCAACTCAGTGGTTTATCCAAACGGAAAGGATGAAAATCGTTTGTTTTAAACGCCAAAATGAAATAAAACTTTATTTCCGCGTTTGGTGCAGGATTTTTGTATTAATTAGTCACTATAGGAAAACATATATTGTTTGAAACATGAATTTAAATGGAAAAATCTACCTCCATGGTTCATCTCTCACAAGCTTTTACTCAACGATGTAAAGTATAAAGAAATCAAATTGGCTATTTAATTTCGCATTTTATGAGGAAGATTCTATCTTATATCATGTTGCTCGGCAACGGAATGAAATTAAATGTGTTGTTAATATCGATTATTATTTTTATTATTTGTATAATAAATAAATGGTTGTAAAAATATATTTTATAAATGAACGGTTTGATTGTTCTTTTAATTATATATATTGCGGACTGTGTACATCACTTTCAATTACTTTAGTAAAGAGGTTTCAAGCTCATATATTGTGTTTAGCTAATAAACTCATATATTGTGTTTACCCAATAAACTCATTTAGCCGATTGCTGAAGCATAAAAAGAGTAGAACGGGTGTATGTATCTTCTAATACAATTTTACTGTTTTCATTTAGTATATACAAACGGGATCAGGGTATTTTATTCTTCAGATCTGCAAATTCAGAGCTACGAATTTAGAGGAATATCTCTAAATAACTTGGTAACTTTTCTTAAATTTTACGAAGTTAGTGGAAATGTCTCCAAATTGATAAAAATGACCCAAATCAATGAAATTAAATTTGTTTTTTTAGAATAAAGTTCTGAAATGATGTTTCTGTAGCATTTGTCGGTCAGTCCATCCATCCTACTTAGTAAAACATTTAAGGAATTTTTTTAATATCACCAAATTTGTAAAAATATTTCTAAATAAATAAAAATTTCATGAAATTGATAAAATCGCGCTTAATAAATGAAATTAATTGTGTTTTGTTAGGGGATAGTTTTGTGATGATGTTTCGTCAATTTGTCGCATAATGGGATTCTTAGTTCTACAGTCCTACTTGGCGATAAATTTGGCGATTTTTTAAGTTATCGCTAAATCGACGAAAATGTCGCCAAACCTTCCATGGAGATTGCATTATTCAGATGATCTGATTTCCACCAATTTATTTAAAGCAAATGATATCATGTCACTTAGCAACGGATCCAATATGTTATGCGGCATACGATTTTTATTAAATCTTTTCCGATTTGAATAATAAAAATATGTATATAAAATAAATGCCATTGACATTGAATTTTTGACTGGATAATATCAATTACGGTCTTCAGGTTTAAACATCATTATTATTGATATTTTCGGAGACTGTTGATTCAGGGATTACTGATATTTTCAAATTATTATGGAATTGTTTTATTATGACGAAAATTGTTGAAACTCATATATAGTACGTTGTACGAGTAATCTTCTACAAATGCATGGGTATATCTTCCAATCTACGAGAATATAAGAAGTACAGGTATATTGGCATATATTTTGATATATATTGACATATATTCGAATCAATTACGACTTTCTGGTATTAAGATTACGCGGATTTTTGATACTTTCCATTTTTTATGTCATCTCTTTTATTTTGGCAAATATTTTTGAGACACATATTGCAATATGGGTAAGCTTCTACTAACACACTGGCATATTTTCTAATCTGCGACAATATAAGTAATACGGGATTGCATATATTGATTCAATTCCTTTTTTTTGTAAATTTGCATACAAAAGGGGCCAGGATGTTTTATTCTTCAGATCTGCCCGTGAAGATAATTTTGCATAGTGAGAACAGATATTCTTAAACTTCTCTTTATGAGCAATAAATTTAATATTTTAACAGAATTTGCACATGATTGCGAATTATAAATTTCTTTATATTATACACTCCGTACGAAGAACGGGTATGCTGCTAGTCTATATAAATAAAATTGAAAATCTGTCTGTCTGTCTGTCTGTTTGTCCCATCAACACGGGAGAACGGCTGAACCGAATTTGATGAAATTTTGTGGGTAGCCTAGAAATAGCCCCTCTTAAAATTTAGTCCATGTTTGGAGTTTCCATAACCAGTGGTTCTCGAGATATTAGTGCAAAACGAATATTTCGTTTGTCTCATCATCACGAGAGAACGGCTGAATCGAATTTAATGAAATTTTGTGAGTAGCCTTAAAATAGCCCCCCATAAATTTTGCCCAAGTTTCGAGTTTCTAATACCAGGGGTTGTCGAGATATTAATGAAAAACGGAACTTTATCCTAGGAGATCTACTCTCCAACTCCGTGGTTTATCCAAACGGAAAAGATGAAAATCGTTTGATTAAAACGCCGAAATGAAATAAAACTTTATTTCCGAGTTTGGTGCAGGATTTTTGCATTAATGAGTCACTATAGGAAAACATGAATTGTTTGAAACATGAATTTAAATAGAAAAATCTACCTCCATGGTTCATCTTTCACAAGCTTAACGATTTAAAGTATAAATAGATCAAAATGGCTATATAATTTCGCATTTTATGAGGAAGATTCTATCTTATATCCTGTAGCTCGGCAACGGAATGAAATTAAATGTGTTGTTAATAATTATTATTATTTTTTCTATTTGTATAATAAATAAATGGATGTAAAAATATATTTTATAAATGAACGGTTTGATTGTTCTTTTAATTATATATATTGCGGACTGCGTACATCACTTTCCTTTATTTTAGCAAATAGGTTTCATGCTCATATATTGTGTTTAGCTAATAAACTCATATATTGCGTTTACTCAATAAATGCATTATGCCGATTGTTGAAGCAGAAAAAGAGTAGAACGGGTGTATGTATCTTCTAATGAAATGTTAGTGTTTTCATTTAGTATATACAAACGGGATCAGGATATTTTATTCTTCAGATCTGCAAATTCAGAGTTACGAATTTAGAGGAATATCTCTAAATAACTTGGTCACATTTCTTAAACTTTACCAAATTAGTGGAAATGTCTCCAAATTGATAAAAATGACCCAAATCAATGAAATTAAATTTGTTTTTGTAGAATAAAGTTCTGAAATGATGTTTCTGTAGCATTTGTCGGTCAATCCGTTCATCCTACTTAGTAGCACATTTAACGAATTTTTTTAATATCACCAAATTTATAAAAATATCATGAAATTGATACTGACATCCTGAATTCACGATGAATGAAGATCCAAGCCGCGGCAGCAATGTCGGACTCTCCGAACTCACGGCCATACTGGACACCGACTGGGACCCCGGAAATAACCTCGACGACGAACAAGCCCTTACAGTGGACTTTGCTCTTCAGCTCCAGCACCTAGCCCATGCTGCAGTAACATACCTACACACGAACAAGGACTCCATGGATGCTGACTGTAAACTGAGGACAAACCAAGCAATTAGAGGTATGTGCTCTGATCTTGTCATACTAAAATGCTCCCCCCCCTAAATTTAATGAGATTAATTTTAACCTGATATTTGCAACACAAGACAAATTTGAAGAACTTAAATCTTACTATTTGAAAGATGACTTCACCCTAGTTGAGAATAGAAAGACCACAAGGTCAACCAAAAAACCCAAAGTTATTGTTACAAAAGCCAAATCTGTGAAAAGCAAATCAAAAACCTCCATTGGTGCTAAACATCCTAAAATCTGTAATCAAGAATGGGAAACGGACCTCTCTGAAACCGAGGAATCTGATTGTGACGCCATTCCTAAATTTAAAGAACTCCAGCATGCGGCGCATAATTTCCTAAAACCCAAAACTCCCCCCCCCCTCACCTCTCTTCCAAAAACAACCAAAAGCAAAACAAACATCCCTCTCTCCAACAACATCTCTGCAGAACCTCCCCCCCAAACAATTGACCGTGAACAGTATCCCGACCCATTCTACGTAGAACTAAATGAAAATCCCAAACAACTAATGATCGATCTAAGCCAACTTACGGAAGACCAGGTCAGAGCCAAGCTGACTGGTGAAATACTCAGGATTTACACCAAAACTTCAAACCACTATAGAACAGTTCAAGATTACCTAACAAAAAACAAGCTAAAATTCCATTCAATCAACTTAAAAGAAGAAAGACCCAAAAAAGTAGTAATTAAAGGGCTTCCCCCCCCACTACCCCCCAGAAGACATAAAAGAATTTTTCGAAGCAAACGGATTCCAGCCAATCAAAATTCACCCCATGAAAAGTCTAAGAACAAAACTCCCCCTCCCCAACTTTCTCATGCACCTCCCCCCAACCACAGACTTAGAAGCCATATACAAAGTTAGGCATGTTAATTATATCTTTGCGGAAATTGTTCCCTTCATCTCTAAGGGCTATGCCCAATGTTATAGATGCCAGGGGTGGCAACACTCGTCAGACCGGTGTTCACATGACCATAGATGCCTGAAATGTGCAGGATTCCACCCCACCCGTGAGTGCACTAAGCCTCGTACCACCCCTGCCACCTGTGTCAACTGTGGAGGCCCTCACCCAGCGAACTACAGAGGTTGCCCAGAAAATCCCGAAAATAAAAGAACCCCCCCCCCCGTATGATACAACTACAGCAATTCTCCCCAAAACTCTGTTCAAAATTCAAGAAACCAATCTCCGATTAGAAACAATTACCAAGCACAACAAACGAACCAAACATACAGCCAATCCACCCATAATAGGTTCCACCCCCCCACCACCAAACGCCTGGAATCCCCAACGTAGCAATCTTCAGTGTAAAAACATTCCCTCAGTATGAAATCAACTTGAAACTGACAAAGTCAGCACTATGACAAATAATAATCAGCTCCCCATCTCTTCTCCCCCCCCCTCCCCACGCACCGAGAACTGAAAACCAAAACAGTGATACCCTCAGCAATCGCATAAAAAGCAGCGAAAAACACGAGAACTCTAAATCTACAGCTCCAAACAGTGAAAATAGCACAACTCAACATTCCAGCACTCAGGAAAATCCCCCCCCTCACTGACACAAACTCCCACGCCAGGACAATTAACACAAAGAACAATGCTGTAATAAGAAATCCCTCCGACAGAAACATCAACCAAGAAAACACCTCACCCCTAAATGACTTGTTAAAAATTTACACAGAAGCCAAAGCAATGTTCCAAAACCTGAACATAAATAAAATACTAAAATTCCTAAAAGACCTTGGTGAAATCTTCCAATCCAACATCCCTGTAGTCGATAAAGGCCTCCAAGTGCTAATATTATTAGATCACCATTTTAATCAGAACCCCAAAACCCAAACATGATCCCTCCCCCCCCCCAAACGCATTCATCATTTTATCTTGGAACGCTAATGGAATCAAAAACAAGATTCACGAACTCAGAGACTTCGTCGAAGAACATAAACCTCATGTTCTATTGATTCAAGAAACAAAGATCAAAGACCCCCCTAACAAATACCGCATTCCTAATTACTCGTCTTACCACACACCTCGCCAAAACAACACTAACACCCAACAACACCAGCACGGCGGCACTGCCATCTACATTAAAAATTACCTAGAACACATAAATATGACTCCAATACACACAAACATAATTGAACACACACTAATCAAATTTAAATTACCAAACTCCCATTTCATTCTTATCGGCTCCATATACGCCACACATAGATCAAGACACAACATAACTGACGATCTCTCTGCCTTATTTGGCCTTCACGACAGATCAATAATGATGGGGGATTATAATGCCCACCACACTATTTGGGGCTGCAGCAGAAGAACCAAATATGGCATGGACATCAACTCACACTTAAACAACACTAGTCTCAGACACCTTTACCCAAATACCACCACCAGACACAACACCAGAACAACCTCTATAATAGACTTTGCTCTCCTTAACAACATCCCCGCCCCTCATGAAATCTACACAATTAACGACCTAAGCTCCGACCACCTCCCTGTAAAACTCACTCTGTACTTCAACACTAACTTTCCCATTACTCCCTCTTGTAAATCTACAAACTGGAAGCAATTTCAAAAAATATTATCAAACTCCCCGCTATTATTTGCAAACATAAATAACACCCATGAAATAGATGTCAGCGTTACCAAACTCACCAATGAAATTAAATCGGCAATTGCCACGGCCACCTATTTCAACCCCCCCCCCCTCACATCACAAACTTCCCTTTCATATTAAAAAACTAATTAAGAAACGTAATGAAACCAGACACAGATGGCAAACCACCCGTTTCCTCCCCTTACAGACTCAGTTAAACAACCTGAACAAGCAAGTTAAATTTCATATCCATACACATAAACAAATTCAATGGAAACGTTTCATCAACACACTCGCTCCCACAGATTACTCCCTTTGGGAATTCGTCAAAAAAATCAGAACTCCTAAAACTCGCATAACCCACCTAATTACCAATCAAGGCATTGCCCGAACTAACACAGAAATAGCTAACGCCGTTGCAAATAAATATGAAGAGCAATTCTCAGAAAACCCTAATTTAAGCAGCCCTCAAATTGAAAACGAAGTAACATCCAATCTAGCCTCTTTTCTTAACAGCCCCCCCAGATCCATTACCAACCATGCCCCACCCTCAGAAGTAATTAATGAAATCAAAAAACTTAAAAATAGAAAAGCACCGGGCAACGACAATATAAACAATAAAGCAATTAAATCCCTCCCCCTTAATATCATCTATTACCTCACAACAATCATAAACTCCATCCTCAAACTAAACTACTTCCCAAAAGAATGGAAGACAGCTGTCGTAATCGGTATCCCGAAACCAGGCGAGGACCACACTCTAGCTCAAAATTATAGACACATCAGCCTTCTAAACTCTCTAAGCAAACTTACGGAGCGAATTATTCACAATAGGATCAGACAACACATCGAAACAAATAACATTATCAAACCCGAACAATTTGGCTTTAGGCCCCTACACTCCACAACACACCAGTTGGTCAGAGTCACTGAATTCATTTCTGAAGGTCTTGAAATCGGCCTCTCCACTGGTTTTCTCCTTATTGACGTCTCGAAGGCATTTGATAAACTTTGGCATGACGCATTAATATACAAACTAATTCAGCACAACATGCCAGACTCACTTATCCATTTAATAAACTCCTACCTTCGGGACAGATCATTCATCGTCCGCCACAACAACAAATACTCCAATCACAAACCACTCAGGGCAGGAGTCCCACAAGGCTCGCAATTGGCTCCGACCCTTTTCAATCTATACATAAATGATATACCCAGAGCACCTAATAACCAACTTGCAATGTACGCGGACGATACTGCCATTTACACTAGAAGCTCAAAAAGATTCGTAATTCGCTCCAGACTTCAAAAACACATCAACACAATTTCCGCCTGGTTTCGAGACTGGAAAATAAAAATAAACGAAAGCAAAACCAAATGTCTACTCTTTTAAAAAAAGAATAAGAAACCTAAAGAAATTAAAGTAAATAACAAAATCATCCCTTATGTTAACACAGCCAAATATCTCGGGCTAACCTTTGATACAAAAATGACTTGGAAACCACATATTAAAAACAAAGTCAAGAATTTCCATATAGCCCGAAACAAGTTGTCCACCATTCTTCATTCCCCTTTTGCTAGCTACCAAAACAAAACATTACTTTATAAAACTGTACTACGTCCGATCTTATTATATGGCTCTACGATATGGGGTTTCACCGAAGCCAGCAACCTAATCAAAATCCAAAGAACCCAAAACAAAACCCTGCGTCACATAAGGAAAGCTCCCAGATATCTTAGGAATGACGTCATTCATCGGGACTTCGGAATCTCTAAAGTCAACTATCAAATCGCCAAAAATGCTACAAAATTTTTCAAAAATTTAAACAGAATCCCAAATGAAGAGATATATAATCTCCCTGAATATGATCCGCACCAATGGAAGTTCAGAAAAAGGCCAAGAGCCTCTACAATACTAGTGTAAGCCAATCAGAAATCACCATTCTAGAAATTCAACATCTCGATAAATGAAAATAGTAATGACAAGACTTCTCAATACTCATTCTCGGTGTACACAGCTGCACATCCCAAAATACTTATATAATTATATATATATATATATATATATATATATATTTATAAAAAAAAAAAAAAAAAAAAAAAACTTTAATTACTGCCTAATAGTGATCTTTCATCTCTCTTTTACTCTCATCCCCCTTTTCTGGAGCATTTTATGTCATTTCAGAGTACATGATCTTTAAGTCTACAACTCGGAGATTCGGCCTAATATGGCCAGGCACTCCATAACTGCAACCCCAATGGATGGATAAAACCGCGCTTAATAAATGAAATTAATTATGTTTTGTTAGGGGATAGTATTGTGATGATGTTTCGTCAATTTGTCGCAAAATGGGACTATCAGTTCTACAGTACCACTTGGCGATAAATTTGGCGATTTTTTAAGTTATCGCTAAATCGACGAAAATGTCGCCAAACCTTCCGTGGAGATTGCATTATTCAGATGATCTGATTTCCACCAATTTATTTAAAGCAAATGATATCATGTCACTTAGCAACGGATCCAATATGTTATGCGGCATACGATTTTTATTAAATCTTTTCCGATTTGAATAATAAAAATATGTATATAAAATAAATTTCATTGACAGTGAATTTTTGACTGGATAATATAAATTACGGTCTTCAGTTCTAAACATCATTATTATTGATATTTTCGGGGACTGTTGATTCAGGGATTACTGATATTTTCAAATTATTATGGAATTGTTTTATTATGACGAAAATTGTTGAAACTCATATATAGTACGTTGTACGAGTATTCTTCTACAAATGCATGGGTATATCTTCTAATCTACGAGAATATAAGTAGTTCAGGTATATTGGCATATATTTTGATATATATTGGCATATATTGGAATCAATCATGTGCTTCTGGTATTAAGATTACGGGGATTTTTGATACTTTCAATTTTTTACGTCATCTCTTTTATTTTGGCAAATATTTTTTAGACTCATATTGCAATAAGGGTAAGCTTCTACTAACACACTGGCATATTTTCTAATCTGCGACAATATAAGTAGTACGGGGTTGCATATATTGATTCAATTCCTTTTTTTTTTAAATTTGCTTACAAAAGGGGCCAGGAAGTTTTATTCTTCAGATCTGCCCGTGAAGATAATTTTGCATAGTGAGAACAGATATTCTTAAACTTCTCTTTATGAGCAATAAGTTTAATATTTTAACAGAATTTGCACATGATTGCGAAATATAAATTTCTTTATATTATATACTCCGTACGAAGAACGGGTATGCTGCTAGTGTCCTTATAATATTGAAATAGATTTTGCCAAAACATGGTTTCGCTTTTCCATGATTTACTATTAACTTCTGTGATAATAATAATGGATCTCTCATATTATTAAAGTAAAAATTATGTGGTCGCTTACATTCATAGTTTTCGACATTAGGAGGGATGGGATGTTCAATCACCAAATATCAAAAACCTCTTCACATAATTATAGCATTCATTTGAAACTTGAGATAGATGATTTCCAGATAATGATATAAATTATTTTCATATTTCCCCACATGCAATCTATTAATAAAATGAAGATTTCATGTAAAATGAAAATGTATTTTATCATAAGAGTATTTAAAAAAGATTATATTTTCCCCTACTGAAAAAAATTAAATGAAACGTTCAATTTTCAATTCAAAAACAATTATAATTCCTTATTAATTCAAGAACATACGAAACACATATAACAAAAGGAAAAATATCAAATGGAATTCTGAGAATAAAATTTAAGAAAAACAGCCCTTTTAAACTTTTATTTTTAGTTGAGTGTTTCTTTTTGTTTGTTTTACATAGGCTCGTGACATCTGCTTCTTAATCTCATTCATCTTGACATGCTCGCACTTTTAGAAGTCCATAGAATTCCGTCTTTTACTTTAAGGAAAGGTTTTTATCACAAACATATTTTTTAAGCTCCGTGTTTCATTTATCTTTTATCATCTGGTATACTTTAGCAATTTATTTTACAGAAGAAAAAATGATTTTTTCGGCTTGTTAAATGTTAAATATGTTACGGATTTTTTATACTTGAGCTACATAACTTATATGAAATACTTTGTTATTTATTTCGAATTAGTGTACATCCAACAAATAATATTATTAATTGACTTATGAAATTGTATAGGCATCTAAACAATTGTCAATTTGGAATTTGCCAGCATTGTTTCTAAAGATTTAGTTATGTTAAAAATTGATTCAGTCGAAGCATCTTGCGTTTTAATCATACGATCAAAATCGTTTAACTTACATTCTTTGTAAGTGAATGGATGTAGCTGCATCCTTATTATACAAAATTTTAGGTACATAAGTTTCTTAACATTTTGCAGACTAAAATTTAAAAAAAATTAAACTATTATATGTTAGAAACTAACAATTCCAATATAACGACAATTTATAATTTGGTTTAAAAAGACTTAAATTATGATTCGGTTAAGTCTATGTAATATCTGCTATTTGACTAATTGATATTTTATTTCAAAGTTAAATTCCATGATAGGATTTTTTTTATACAGTATTGTTTTGAGGTTAATAAATAAACTCAAACAATAAAATAAGATGTCTGTCTGTATGTCTGTGTATGTTGTCTATAGCGAAAAATCTAAGCTTCGGTCAGCTGCGAAACTCGGAACAGGTGTAGTTAAATACTCGTGACTATATGGCTCGAAGAGATTTCTTAAAAGTTGAATTTGTTTTTAGTTATTTTATGTTGAAACGAAATGTTCAGTGACTTTACACATATTTGCTCTTTTGCGATCAAAATTTCTATTACAAAGATTTTACCTTGACACCTTCGGAAAGATCAAAGGATAGTCTTTCCAACGGTTTTTAAATTAAATCCATAAAATAATTCCTTTAATATTTATTTATTTTTAAATACTTCGAATTTTTCATATTTTAAAATATCTGACATTTATTTTGTCGTATTCAAGAGTGGAAGATTCGCACTATTCAACATTTCGGCATGAATATGGATTAATATCTTCGCATTCTAATAATATGTTTTTAAAAATTATATTTTTTAATTTTACAATTGTATAAAAGTTAACGTTTTCAATTTTCGGACTGAGTAGAACTATTTTCTCATGCTTTGTTATGCTGCAAAACCTCATAACCTGGGGGACGTACCCGTTGATATTGGGAGCAGTTGGTAATTACTTTCGAAACAAGCGCTGATGGTGTTAGTTGCATGCGATTATTTAGTTTCTGGCAGACTAATTCTGATTATGTAAAAGTAGCTTTATTAGTGTGATATTTTGGTGAAATTGATGTTAAATTTTTTTTTGTTTCTCGGTGTGAGGTCTTTTGAAAGCTGTGCAATTTTGCAATGTTAGAGTTTCTCGACACGTAATGTTAGACATTTCATTAATTTGATTACATCTCAGTTTCTAGTTATGCTAAAACTTAGTTTTAAAGAGTCAACGAAGGCCGTGCACTCAATTGTATGCATCACTCATGCTTATTTGTATAATGCGGATGCATTCGCTGCATGTTCCCGTGTAATTTTAATCAGAGGTTTGCATCTTAAACCCCAGACACGCTGAATACACTATCTAGTATATTATGAAGCAGAATCTTAGGAATAAATTTCTTAATGAGCATATATATCCTTCCTATTATTTACGTCTTATCGACTATTTCAAAAGCCACAAATAGCATACGATTTGATCCGGTGGTTCTAAAAAAATCGCATCACACTGAATGTATTGGCACTTATTTGATAATGTCGAGTGTCTTGGCCCTTTAGCCATTATTATGCGACGGTAGACGTTACTTCATGCCATCTCTAAAATTTAACAAAATGATTTATTTTTAAATTATGAAATACTCTTTATTATTAAATATTTAATGACATAAGCAAGTTACATATTTCTCTTTGTTATTAAATGTTTAATAAAATCAGAATGTCGCATATTTATCGTTATTTCGAAATATTTCACATATAGACATCCCTAAATAAATAATGCTTGTGCATTGCTCCATACTTCAAACTATTCATTCAATATAAGCACTTTAAATATCACTTTAAATGGGTTGCTGTTCGTTTCCTCCTTCAAAGTCATGGAAATATGTAGGTGATGCAATTTCTTAAGCACTACTATAACTGCAGAATTAAAATAGAAATAGAAATTGAAAACGACCAGTAACAATATAGCCTTTGCCGATTCACAGCGTTTATTATGAACTTGAAGAAGTACGCAAGCTTCATATATTCCATTGGGTTGTATTATGGGTTATGTTTCAAGATGTTCCCATGAAGTAGTTGAAATACAAATACGGTGGCTGTATTTTATTTAATTGAATCTTCATTTGCAATATTATTTCGCGGTTTTATATTTATATAAAATTGAACCAGAGTTTAGTGTATAACTAATAAGACACTAAGAGGTGGCTCAAAAAGCTTTATATAAAACGTACCTCTGTAAGCTACTAAAACAACTAATTATGGGAATTTAATTCAAAATTATAGTGATACCTGGACCCTAGGAGAACTCGATAACCCCGGTAAGTCTGCTTTCCTTTGACTACCTTTGGCTAGATTTGTTATGATTTATTGCTTTGACTAATGAAGAGAGTAAGTAGGCAAATTACGTACGATTTTCTGTAATTACTTTTTTAAAATGATTATTGTAGAGAAATGCTAATTAAATGCTCTTTATTGTAGAGAAATGCTAATTAAATGCTCTTTATTGTAGAGAAATGCTAAACTTTGCTTTTTTGAAATTTTCAAAATAATTGCAAAGATTTGTACTTTTAAGAGCAAAGTATACAACACAACGACAACTCCATAACTATAGTGTACAATGTATGATTTTATAACTAAAATTCATAAATTTTACTTTACAAACTCGATGGCTTCTAGAGGATTCCCGCTTACGTCTTCACTCATTTACCTAACACTTTGAATATGAAAACATCATAATTATTTATAGTATTGTATTTTGAGAAAACGCAAGATATGCAAGATGCAAACCTGTGATTAAAGCTACACCGAAATATATAGCGAATTCTCGAAAAGTAAGCAACATTTTACAATACACTCGCTAAGAAAGAAAAATAACTTGCTGAGTGAGCATAATACATCCTAAGTAAAGGCGCGGAGAGAATGAAATATTCGGGTATTCGGCTTTCATTAGCTCAAGATAAAAGCATTAATATGTAGTCTTTGAAATTAAGCGTAGTTAAAAACTGGAGCTCTAGGATAATTAAAAGCTGTAATTCACAATTGTCAAGCAAATGCATTTTATGTTGCTTTCAGAACACCTTACAGCGAGTAAATCAAACAAAGCTATGATTTATTCAGGATGAAAAAAAGTTTCTGTTGTGTAAATTATTTTGCTTGTTGTGGCTGAAAATTAGTACACTGATTATGTCACATAACCCACTATTGTGTGTCGTCCGGTTATACTGAAAATAAAATTGATTAACATACATTCAATGAAATATTTAACATTGCACAATGAAGATATATTTTTTTTACTAAAATTTAATTTTTTATAGTTATTATTTATGTTTAAATATTCTTATGATTAAATCCACCATTAGTATTCGACATTGTACAGATTATCGATCAATATTACTAATTAAAAGAGTATTCTGCTGGAAGGCGGTTCGTGTGATACAGGTTCGTTTTAAGAGACTTAGAGTCAGATCTACAATATATCCTCATATATAATAATAAATAGTTTTACATTAGCTCTTGTATGCACATAATTCGGCGTTTATTCGTAGGTACCTACGTCCCTTTTGGGATCTGTAGTTTTACTTTTAAACATCTTTCACACTCACAAACGTATCACTAATTTCATATTGACTGATCAACTTCTCACAACGACATATTCACAATGCCATAATTCTTACTCATCCCTCCATTTGTTGCACGGGGTTATTTTCTAGCTCCGCTATGGCTGTCCATTGGCTCACAGGTATCTGTCTGCTCATTGGCTCATAGGCATCTGTGAGGGGCCTGGTCCAGGCTTCTATTGGATAATCTCCTATAATAGCCCGTTGAGTCGAATGAGTCAGCGAACCTCACGTGCAGTGATAGCATCAATTATTGCCGTGATCTTAAATTAATGTCCGCCCATATTATAAAGTTTGGCGCCTTCTTGTCTAAGTCTAGTGCCATCTTATTCACTTTGTATTTATTAACAACAACCTGTAAATACATTTTAAGAACACTGTAATCATAGTTTCTATACTCGAAGAGTAAGATTCAAAAAATCAATTACTACTTCAGCGAATTTGTATCAGAATATTGCCATTTATTAGTACACTACTCATAATGATAACATACCACCAAATTAAAAATATGGAATAAAATCAATCTTTTAAATTCGCAGAGTTAGAAACCGACAAACTTAATCCATTTGATTTTAAAATAGGGGCTTTTCCGTCTGGACAAAATCTCTGCTATTTTATCAAACCACTTGTTTTATATCTTTTTGCATTCGTAAATCGTTTTTTAAGCAAATGTGAATTTGAAGCCGAAGTTTCGACGGATTTTCGTGTTTAAATGTTTGTAAATTTTAACTAATTCAAATTAAGAGAAAGTCTTACCGAGCCGTATTGTCCGGGGACCTGAATTACCCATAAATTGAATTTCACCGCTCTCCAAAGCTTAGATTTTCTACTATAGAGATGCACAGACACACATGTAGACATATTGTTTTATTATAAAGGGAAATAAATAAACCATATTTTTTCCACTCTTACTATGAATTAATATCTAGCGAAAACATAACTTTAAATTTAAAGACAATTAAAGTTTTGTATAAATTCCAAAACATACGAAACACATTTTTATGAAAGATAAAAGAATACCAAATGGTTATTCTGCGAAAATAAAATTCAAGAAAAGATGTCCTTTTAAAATTTTATTTCTTGCTGAGTGTTCTCACTTGCTTGCTTTACATGGGCTCGTGACATCTGCTCCTTAATCTCATTCACGATGCACTTCAGAAGTCCATAGAATTCCTCATTTTTGTTCTGGAAAAGTTCCCTTGTGCACAGAGTTTTCTTTATGCTTTGTGTTTCATTTATCTGTCATTATTTAGTATACGTTACTGATTTAATTTGCAGAAAAAATGGACTTTTCATTACTGATAAAATATTAAATTTTTAGGAGATTGTTTTAAAATTTTACCATAAAGTATTTTGTTATTTATTTTTCATACGCGGATAATCCATACACTGTTAAAATGGCGTGAATTGAGTTCATATATAAGGTATTACTTTTGTTATGAAAATTTAGAAAAAAAAATTCTATGAAAACATTGAATTTCTTTTGAAATGCGTCCAATAAAAATATTTTGCATTTAAGTCAAGCGATTATACTGTTCAACTTGCACTCTTAATAACTCAAGAAGCTCTATTTTACTGGCTATCGTTGCACTTTAATTCTACATATTTTTTTAAGTCCGTAAAGTATACAAATATTTTTGGACTGAATTAAAATATTAAAACTGAAGAGAAATGGACCATATAATTAAAAACAAAATGTTATACCTAGTTTTAAGAATACTTAAAAATACTTTTAAAAAATGTTGGAATATTATATCTAATTTTTTGTCAAAACTGTATGTATTATTTCAAGTTAAAATCCAAATTTAGAATAAGAGTGAAGCCACTTTCGCTCTATGACAAGGAGTTGCGTATGAAAAAGGAACAGTTTAACTGGCTATCATCTCAACGCTATTCACCACCATTTTGTAAATTTTTCCTCTCATCTAAGCTTACGTGTCTCAGAGAGGCCTCGTGTTTTGTAGGCATATGTCAGCGTGGCACAGGGGTCAAGGAAGTCAGGGAGGCATATGCATCAGTGAGATCAGCAAGGCATAGGCGTCAGCGAGGTTAGCGAAGCACAGACGTTAGCGACGTCAGCTGGGCATAGGTGTCAATAAGGTCTGTGAGGTCTGTCATATATGTCAAAATGGGTCAGCGAGGAATAGGCGTCAATGAGGTTAACAAGGAGCATCCGCGATGAGATGACCAGAAATCACAAACCTATTTTAAACTCCTCTCGTGATTTAATATATTTTCTGATTGAAAATTTAACTATTAACTCCAACAACAATTCTGAGCTTTATTTGCAACGCCTGTGACAACATATGTGTATTCTGTCATGCACTATCTATCCCACTATGACACTACATCACAGCATGGGATTTGAAAAGAGAAAAATTAAGACTAGAAACATGGATTATAATTTCTGAATAGGAAAAATTTATTATATATAATAAGCATAGCATTTACTACAAAAAATACTCGAATTTGATCAATAATATTACATATACTACTACACTTTAAAACTGAAAATTCAAAATTTCCCCAGAATATCTGTAATAAACATAACTTGGTTTTCTAAAGGATGTCCCAAAATTCACGCAAGAAGTAATTTTGATACAAAACACAGGTTTATAATTAAAAATTGCAAATTCTTCACTGATTCATAAAGTATACAGTATAGGGTTATGTATGGAATAGCATATCGGGAAAATGACCTCCACGGCTTTGCTGGCACATACGCACTCTTTTGTTGAAATTTTCCATGGCCGTTTTCCATGACCGAACTCTATTCGCTGTGCGTGGTCAGTAGGCTTCAGTTCTTGAGTAGATTGAATTTTGTAAGCATGAAGATGCAAATCTTTCGTTAGAATACGCTGTAGATAGCTTCTCGAAATATCCAATTCTTGATTACGGTGCCGAATTGATGTCCCTGGACTTTCAGCAACACTCTCACGAACTGCTTCGATGTTTTGTGTTGAACAGCTTGTTGAAGGACAGCCAGAGTGTTTAAGATCACTAATTGATCCAGTCTCTCTAAATTTTTTAATTAATCTCTTCACAGTTGATGAAGTTAAATCACTATTCCGACCATATTTTGTTCGAAAATTGCGAACTGTAGCTGCCAAACCTTCATTATTTTTAAAATATTGCTCAACAATGAAAACGCGTTGTTCTTTCGTGTAGCGCTCCATTTTTTGTAACCCTAGACTATCGCGCTGTCTTTTTTTTGTCGTTGCCAACACTTTATCGCACAAATGGAGCAAAATTCAAATTTTTCGTGAATTTTGGGACACCCTTTATATATATAACCAAGCATTAGACCAAATTTTAGACGATTTAAAAACAATCGCTTAGATCTAGATCCGGGAATAGAATCAGGGTATCTGAATTTCATCCTGACGTGCTACCTGCAACCCCGCTTTGACCCTGTAAGAACTTTATAATTATACTATAATACCAAATTTGTATTTACCAGATCTATGATGGATGTTAGAGTTAAGAGAGGGGCAGATGTTGGCACTGACCATCACCTCGCAGTGTTGAATTTGAAGTTAAAATTGCTTAAATGCAAAAAGAACAGTAAAAATACTAGACCAGTTGGGTACGATATTGCTAAATTAAAGGATAAGAAGATTTATGAGAAATTCAATATTGAATTGAAGAACAGATTCTCTGCTTTAGAGAATAATGAAGTAATATTGGAGGATGTAGAAGGGCAGTGGAGTCAACTACAGACTATTCTAAACGAAGCAGCAGAGAATACTATAAGAAAATATAAGAAAATATATATAGGAAAAGAGAAAGAATAAAGAATGGATCACTGGAGAAACATGGAAACTTATTGAGCATAGAAGGAAAATAAAGAGCATTCTTGACGCTACTAGATCTGAAAGATTATATCAAGTTTACAAAAAAAAATACAGAGAGGCAGATAAGAATGTCAAAAGAAGCTCTAAGAAAGACAAAAATAAATACTATGATGATCTAGCTAATGCAGCACAAAATGCTGCTAAAACTGGACGGACAAGAATTGTTTACCAAATAATCAAACAAATAAGTGGTGAAGTTAAAAAACATGAATGTGGAGTCAAAGATGGGAATGGTGGACTTTTATCTGTTGAAGCGGAGGTTGAGGAAAGATGGTGAGAACATTTTGAAAAAACACTAATTGCTTACAACATCGACACTAATGAACAGCCAGTGGTCACATTTGATGTGCCACCTACCTTAAACATTTCTACACAGGAAATCTCGTTGATCGAGAGTAAAAATGCTTTGAAGGCGTTAAAATTCAATAAAGCCTGTGGAAATGATATGATAGCTGCAGAAATGCTTAAAGTTAATGTTGAAGAGACAGCTAAATATTTTAAAAATCTGTTTAAACTTATCTGGAAAACTGAGAAAGTACCAGAAAAATGGAAAGAAGCAACAATAATTAAAATACCTAAGAAAGGAGATCTTTCTTCCTGTGAAAACTGGAAAGGTATCACTTTAATGTCTATTCCAGCTAACGTTTTTGGAAGAGTCATGCTCAACAGACTAAAGAATGAAATTGAGAAGGTTTTGACAGAGGAACAAGCAGGATTTCGAAGTGGAGCTGGAGCCACTCAACATATTTTTACTTTGAGAAACATCATTGAGCAAAGCATTGAACATAATGCACCTTTATATTTAAATTTCATTGATTTTAGAAGGGCATTTGATACCATTGACAGAGATATGTTGTGGAAGATACTTGATAGTTATGGAATCCCACAAAAATTATTAACATTATTAGGGAGCTATATCGAAACAGCAGTTGCTGTGTTGAAGTAAATTAAAAACTGACAGAGCCCTTCCAAATTAAATCAGGTGTAAAGCAAGGATGTGTGATGTCAGGTTTATTATTTAATATAGTTGTTGACTGAATCATGAAAAACACCATCAAAGACAAGAGGAGAGACATCAGGTGGAAATATACATCAGTTTTAGAGGATTTGGATTTTGCAGATGACATTGTTCTTTTGGCCTCTAGATTTTGTGATCTACAACAGAAAAGTAATGGCCTTAACAAGTTTGCTAAATCGACTGGTCTACAAATCAATAAAAGTAAAACAAAAGTAAAATCAAAGAATTAATGAAAAAAACCTTCTGAAAATGTAAAATTAGATGATGAATCAATTGAAGATGTAAATAGCTTCAAGTACCTTGGTGTACTGGTGAACAAGAAGGGCGGAACAGATGAAGAAATCAAAATAAGAATTGCAAAAGCTCAGAATTGTTTTAAAAAACTAAATATGGAGAACTACTAACATTAATTTAAAAACCAAAATCAACCTTTTTAATTCCTTAGTGAAAAGCGTTTTACTATATGTAGCCGAAACATGGAAATTAAAGAGGGGCAAATGCAACAAGTCAAATATCTGGCAGACTAAATGTCTAAGGAATATTCTTGGAGTATTTTGGCCGTATGTTATTACTAACACTGAACTCTACAAGAGTACTGGACAGGAAGAAATTGAGATAGAGATAACAAGAAAGATCAATCATGCTTAAAGCATTGATTATGAAACACTTTAGAATTTCAATGCAATTTTATTTAAACATCTTCAAAATGCAATACATTCCTCGAAAATAGTTTAAAACTTATCACAATACTAAATTAATTTATTATATTTGAAAACTTAAACCTTCATCGAAAAAAATGAACTTCATTCAAATAACGTCATTGAAATAAAAATTGCCTGGTTTAAACATCTCTAAAATGCGATATATTCCTCGGTAATATTTTTAAAATTATCATAATACTACGATAACTTATTATATTTGAAAACTTCGTCGAAAACAACTGAAATTCATTCAAAGGACGTCATAGAAAAAATAACACGCCTGGCCCTCTCTATAAAAGCAGCATTTCATTCATGAATATTTTCCTATTCATTTCATTCATCAAAATACTATAATAATTTATTTTATTTAAAAATTAAGACCATGGAGCTACAAGTAATTAAACTTTATGCTTACAACTTCATCGAAAAATATCGTCCTTCTCTTTCTAAAATCAATGAATATTTCATTCATATCAGCTAAGCAGACTCCATGGACTAAATGATTTTGTGTTACAGAAATACAGCATTTTTTATACAACTCATTCTACATATTTATATATTTTGCTGTTTACATTTTACATAAGTGAAAAATAGGCTTCGTTGTAGACATAATCAAACTTGAATGATCATTTAAACTCAAAAATATTGTAATTGGGTTGTTTCAGTATGTAGATGCACAGAATTTAAGGAAAAATAAAGCGGTTTTGAGACGGATTCAACTCTCAATATGAATTAAAAAGAACTTTAAAAATCACGATTTTGAGACAAGATGGATGTCATATATCATTTTGAAGTGGGTCACGTGATCTTTTCATATCATGGTCACGTGATTGCTTCATATAAGAGGTGTAAGTATTATATTAATTTTTATTTAAAAAACTACTGAATATATTTTGCTGAATTTTTTTTACATATTTTATAGAACAATTTGAATATTACCTAAAATTTTCGAAGCAATTTGTGAATTTTATATCCGCTTAAAAAATGTTTGAAAAATTAGGTCTCATAGGGTTCAATGTATTTCATTTCTTTACCCTGGGTGCAATCCAAAACTAATTGGGTGATATTATTCATTTATATTCCCATAGGTCCTACAGACCGTCTGAACGACATACTAAAATTTCGTTTTGATTAAGTCATTTTTGCGGCAGTTATCGTGCTAACGGACAGACAGATAGAATGAGCAAAGTCTTAAACACTTTTCAACTTTGTTGTGAAGTGTTAAAAAAATGTAGATGGAAATGGACTGGACATGTCTTGAGAATGCCGCAGCATAACATCCCTGCTGTGACACTTAATTGGGTATCTGAAGGAAAAAGATCTCGGGGTCGACCCAAGCTTACTTGGAGTAGACTGGTGGAGCAGTACAGAAAATTGATGGGATGGGCGAGCTGGTCAGAAACAAGGAATGCGGCACAGGATCGACTAGGGTGGCGACGCAAGTTGAAGGCCTTATGTGCCACTAGGCACGATGTGTTATGATGATGATGATGATGATGATGATGATAAATACCAAATTTGTAAAATATACAAAACAATAAAAGTTTAAGTCATCGTGCATGAATGTGAAGAGAGATGCAGAGTACAAAATGATAGTGGGGTTTGCGCCGAATATGACTCACTAATGTAGCCAAATATGTATAACCAGAAACATAACAAAAGCAGTTTACTTGCAAAAATAAAGATCCCAGTATCGAACCAGTACAGCTGCGTTATTTTGAGCTTCACAATAAACAGGCAGGCCGGCCGGCCAATCAAATTAATGCGGCGTGTCCAAAACCACTAAATTACGGATCAATCAGGACAAGAAAGCATGTCTTATCCGAAGCAAAAATAATGTAGTTGTATCGTCTAAAAAATGTATAAAACTCATACCCGAATTTGAAGATGATTTTATAAATTCGAAGAATGACGAAACAAAAACGCTGCGATAAGAAGCATTTCCGGAGTCTTTGTAACTCTATAACATACTCGGGAAATCAGTAATCGTTACAGAAAATCCATAACAGTTGGCAGCTATGCTAAATTAACAAAATTGCAAATTTACAGCATTTTTTTAAGAATATTTTTTCTTCCTCATGCAGATTACCCATTGTATTAGACGACTTTAATTATTAAAATGAAATAACTTCCTTAAAAGCAGCATACAACACAACATCAATAGTATTAAACTTGAAACTAATGAGTCGCGGACTTGGCGATCTCATGAGTTGCGCTTTTTGGGCGTCCTAGAAATGAAGGCTAGTTCTTGCCTTCAAAACCGGTCGGTCATTTTAGGTTTATTCTTTAGCAGCAGTTTCAGCTGTAAGTAAATTTAATTAATCGCTGAGTTTATCTCACCCACTCCTTTGAGGATGGTTCGGCATTGGCTTAAAAGCAATGGCTATAAGTAAAATTCTTTGATGTAAATGGTACAAGTATTAGGGTAATCATTGAATCTAAATTAAACTTGTTTACCTTACTGACGAAAGTAAGTATTTTACTGCAGAAATCAATGATGGGTTTATGCGGCACTTCCACTTTAAATATCGCAATGTTCAAAATAAATAGTACGATAAAATATAAGCATATAAGCAAATATTATCATAAATATAAGCAAGTATTATCTAAAATATAAGCACGTATTATCATAAATATAAGCACGTATTATCATAAAAATAAGCACGTATTATCATAAATATAAGCACGTATTATCATAATTATCTACTAATTTTGCATTTAGCAATACAATTATTTTAAAATGAGTGTTAAATAGAACAATTTTTGTACATTAATTTATTATTTTTTTTTCTGTTCTATTTTCTCACAAAGAAAACTTAGTACAACAGCAGTTTACATAATTTGGAAACTTCTAGGCTACAAAATAAAAAATTAATTTCACCTTACATTATTTTTAAAATGTTATTTCTTTCTCCACTTGAACGTCCATTCCAGAAAAGAGCTCCAGAATCACCACTTAGAGTAATTCCTTGCGTTTTCAGTTTCTGGAGAAGTGCTAGTGAAAGCTCGCAAATAATTACTTTGCGAGTTACACTCTTCTTCAGCCACCCCTCCATTACTTACATGAGAGCGTTCAACGTTTTCATGAGGACGCCAATCAAACCCTTTGAATGGAAGTTTTCGTGCAGTAAACAAAAGTGAGGTTTATACAATTATTAGAACCTAGAGAGACGAAAATTAAAATATCCAGATTAATTTCAAGTTTGAATCAAGGTTGAAATTTACTCGCTTTGTAAGCAAGGGTGCAAGATGTTTGAATTCCAAACGATTTAAATTTAACCGGAGACTATGTAAAATGTAATTTTTGTGTAATGTTACAAAATTATAACGGCGTAAAATGGTTTCTAAAGCAAAATTAAAGAACATAATTCACCATTTGAAACATTAGAGGAGGTTGTGTCACAATAAAATTTTTTAGAAAGGCACAAAGTATCTTCACTACAGTTTATTCAAGTTATAAAACCAAGGCATCCTCAGTATCACAGGTTCATTGACTGACAAAATACGTAATATAAATTAGATTGGTAAAAACTGATATGTTGGATAAATTATAATACGAAGTTATGCAGATTATTCCGTGGGACCCAACACAGGGTACTATGAACACCACATGCGATACAATGAAACGCACCTTAAATGAAACATCTCACTTAAATTTTCTTGTATAATTCACAGCAATGGATTTGTATTAATTTTGCTACTTATAGATTTCGCAAATCAATTACATTTAATGTTAGCACTGGAAAACCATGTCCCATTGTGGCCTAACCGTGGTGTTCTATTATGCACTAAGGTACAATTTGCATTTAAAAAATATTGCCTCTTATACACACTTTTTGTTTTAATTCATTTACAGTATTGACACTCGTACTTACTTTGGTCAGTGAACAAGAAGCACGAAGTTTAAAATAATAGTTTATTTGTAATAACCAGCAGAATAGCTTGTCAAAATTTCACTTCATTTGCCTACTTTTACATTTAATGTCACACGACAGCCTGTACATGACTAACTTAGAAACTTTGTGAAAGATGAGATGGTAGAACCATATATAGGAGTAAGAAGTAGATAATACATTCAAGCCTGTTATATACATGAAAGTTGTTTTTGTGTACACTGGTGTTCCATTATACCACAACCTACTCTACAATCATGTACAAAATGCAATAGCTGGCTATTGGGATTTGAACTTCGACTACGTGACCTTAAAAAAATGAGCAAATTGCAGTACCTGAACTTGTAATGCACTAGTTTTTAACCTCTGAACTAAAATAGCCCAAAGAAATCTTAATATGGGAAGTTATTGAAATTGGGGTTTTACAGAAGAAAATCAGAAATATTGGGGATTTACAGAGAGGGGAATCAGGGGATATTTTTGAAAAGGAAGCAATTTGAGTGACCTCCGCCACCAAAGCATCGTGGGAGACCAACGATTTTGAAGAGTGTTCAGGGAATTCTGCGGATCAAAGGCTGCTAAAGCATAAGAGTGTTCAGTTGCAACTGTTCTGCGATTGAAGGTATGAGGATTCTTTTGCTTCAGCTTAAAGACTTTATGGTAATTCAGTTAGTTAGTGGGAGGAGAACTTTCGCAATTTATGCAGGTGCACTGAGTCTAGTATTTTTTTTCTACAAACCTTAGTGAAGTTTTCCCCAGCATATTTTACACACTTAGGTCACATAAAACACGCTTAAGTTGTTCTGAACTACTGTTGGCAAGTAAAAAATTAAGGAGGGTCCTTTCGGAAATCTGGATTTTCCATAATTTACTTTAACATCTAACAATTCAGTAACTTCATAGATCTGCTCCGATTCCGGAGACTTAGAGTGCTGTACGTAAAATAGCGACAACATTATATTTCTGGTCTAAAGTCCCTGTGCCAATTGGGTTCATTAAGAAATTTAAGATTTTGGTTTTCAAGCTCCGACTGGATAAGATTAGTGTTAGTGGGAGATCGGGAGGTACCGAACTGCAACTTTCAGATGTTTGTCTTTATTTTAACGATAAGTTTTAAATTGCAGTTTGTCATTTATTAGGCACGCCTGAATGGTCCTAAAACCGTCATTCATATCGACATCAATTTGAAAGAAGAAAGACCCTGATAGGCCACCTTTCAGGGAAGCAATAGTTTTTATTTGGCCTACGTACACATGCCAGTTCACAGAGGACAGAATGTGTAATGGGGGTGCCGTACTTTGGCGGGGGAAGTACTAAAGTCCATAGAACATTCTGTGCTAGGAGATTCAATTTCCTATTCCTAGACGGGCTTAAAAACGGGGATAGGATTGGAAAGTAACACGTGTTGAATACTTTCAGAATGCATTTTTGGTGGGGTAACATAACCTTCAGCATTTAGAAAAGAATGCTTCTGACAGGATATGGATCACTTATTTGTGACAGATTCAGAATCATGTGTCGTTGAGGCAGAGACAGCAACATGGATCCAAATACTGGGCTGAGTGATAACTAAAATCTCGTGACAAATACTCAATAGAGGCGTGTTTTTTCAGGCATGACAGCGGTTCTTATCAAAGCGTTCTTCAACACGGATTCCGATTGTCGACAAAATGTCGACAAGTGTTATGGACCGAGAAATAGGTTATTCTTAAAGTAGATAAATGAGTAATAGCGTCCAAATACAAATGGCGTCTAAATGCGAGCGTTCTAAATTTTATGTCAATTGTTTTCTAATGAATAATTGCATAAGAAATGATTATTTACTTAACTTTATCGAAATTTTTGATTTTTTGATGATTTCTTTTCAAAATCTCGAAATTTTGGAGGGTTTCCGAACATTCGATTGCGTTAAGAAAATAGACTTATAGTATTCACGGGTTGTTGTTGTTGTTGTTGAGACCCAGACCATCCGACCTACCAGAAAGGTGTAAGGTAGCAATTTGGACGGCTGGGAAGAAATATTCACGGGTTGTAATTTTTGTATTAAATTGCATTCAAATTGCTCCATTCGTTCGTGAAATATCGTTTCTACAGACTGACTGACGCATGCACACAGACAGACACACAGAGTTACGCACACATATACACAGTCATCAACTCAAAAACGTTCGATTTGTCTTCAGAGATGCTCGAAACTTGCTCTCCAGTCGAAAACTCGAATTCGAATTTTCGACCCAGTCAAAATACTTTCCTTATACATTATACGATGTATATACGGAAAGTAAAAATTAGGTTGGACATTTGTTTCTTACATTTATTTCTGGCAATAATGCGCTGTAATTTATTGATGTTACTTGATGAGGTTAGTTTTTGCATATAATTTAAGTGGAAATTTACACCAGTTTCTGCTGGTACTTTTATGCAACATTGCTCTAAGAAGTAGCTACAGTTGTATTGCTTACTAATTTTCGTGCAACTTTGCATCATTTTAAATATGATTTTAAGTACTTATTATAAGTAAGACATTCCACTTATTTTTGATGTAACTTTGTCCTGAGGTTGCTTCCCAAGCCAGAGCCAAGATGTTTCTCTTAATAATAGTGAGCCTAATAATATAAATTTAAGTAGTATATTGCACCAGCAATTGGATTATCTGCAAGTAAAACTTTTACTATATAATAGTGCAATTATATAATAGTGTTTATAGTAGTGTCACTATATAATAATTATATAGTAGTGTCACTGCATGATAGTGTTTGAATTGCGAATGCCATAAAAAGTGGTGCAATATATCTCTTAAATAGGGAATTATAACTTTATTATTTTTAAGTGCAATAATGCTCTAATTTTGTATATATCTTCAAGTCAAGGTTACACCAAAAATTCGTGAAATGTATCACTTATATTAATTTTATTAGCTTTCCCAACTTAGTGGTGCACTATTGCACCAAAATGCGTAGGCAATACAAAAGTAACCATTTTCTTGTGTAAAGCAGCTTAACATTTTTAACAGTGTACACCAGTCCTATTGTGTAAGTAATTCCCTCGAAATAACTTAGATACCCCTCTTTTTAGCAGCAGCAAATTTATTAGTTTGGATGGCCTAACCGGTAATGTGTTGCAGAGTATACGCATTACGTATTTTTCATAGGGTAAAAATTTGAAGTACTTCTGCAGTGGAAAACTTAAGCGATTGCTTATCTCCAGACGTGCTCCAGGTAAATTAAATCCAGGCGTGCTCTGGGTAAGTTAAATCCAGGCGTGCCTTTCAAAAATAAGGTTGATGATCAACCCTAAATCTTTCCAGCGGCGAAAATTTTATATATGATATATATGATGCTTATCGATCAAATCTAAAACATGAGACATATTTTTCTCAACATCTCAATCGACCGGATCCAGGTATCAAACTAAGTCCTTTTGAATTGTGACAGTTATGCAGCCAGCTCTACCACAAGGTCTATTTAAGGAAATATCTAGAATTTCTAGCTTTGTAATTACTGGAATATTAGTAAGCTTCTTTCAAGACCTTCATTTTATTTATCTTTGTACTATTGGATTCTGCCGCCTTTCAGTCTCAAGGTAATTTTTAATATTACCACTTATCACACCACTTGTTTAGCTAAATCTTCTTCGAGTGCACCGCACTTGGGCTACAGATTAAAAAAAAATTAGGTAAAAACATACAAAACACTATGTCACTAAAATGATACTTTTCAACAGGTAAATTTCCGGTTGCACAATGAAAAAGTTAAATATATCTGTTTATGAATGTGTTTTTTACTTCTTTTACATGAGAATTGCATGGAATAATGGGTATATTTTACTTTACGCTGAAAAGGTCGTTTTATACAGTGAAAGAGGTAATATAAGATGTTCATGTTGTGCATATGTTTATCTGCTTAAATAAGTCCCTATCACAGGACCCTTTTCAGAGGGTAAGCAAGTGGGTAGCAGGTTAACAGATGCATAAAATGAACCTCTCATGCTGCTTCTTTATCTGTTTAAAACGTACATCTCGGCGTAAAATACGTATATATTCATTATTCCGTGCAATTATCAAATGAAAAAATAAAATAACATATTCTTATAGCTACCTTTTTAAGTCTGTAACTGGAAATTTACCTGTTTAAACGCGTCATTCTAATTGCAGTATACTCAGATTTTTGTGTATTTTATCCATATTTTTAGTGTATACCAGTTTGCTCTTTCGTCATGTGACATCGTAGCTGCATTACTTTTTTGTATATCAAGGCAATTCGTTTAAGGCCTGCGCTATAAATTTGTACGTAATCTAATGTCCATCTTGCCTCCTAAAACTCTGGTCTTTTGTACCAGCCATTCGTGTTTTATGACTTAGAACTGGCTCATCATTTTGAATAAGTCAATTATTTTCTTTTTCATATTTATCGTTCCGCAGACTTAATTTTTAAAATATTCCAAAATTAAAAAATTCGCAAATATAACACACATATACACGTGGGCGCGGTAGCCCATTGGTTAGCGCGCTGGAGTTGCAGTCGGTAGGCCCGGGTTCGATTCCAGTCACTGCCAAAACTGCCGCCGTGGAGTACGATCTGCGGAGTACGATCACGTTAAACATGTGGGTCCGAAAGTCCTTCCGAGAGGTTGGTGGTAGGGGAAGGAGGATACGGTCCCTGTGGATGCCTCCCCCACTGGGTTCCGGTCTAAATTGGGTGGCACTTCCCGACCGTCCAAACAGTTACCTTACACCTTTCTGGTAGGTCGGACGGTCTGGGTTTCAACAACAACAACAACAACAGCACATATACACGTGCCAATCGGCTTAAAAGTCACAAATCAGCATTACTTTTCATAACAGACAAGAAGGGTGACTGCCTTTGTTCTGTTGTCATCGTTATGGGGAGATATGAAAAAGAATAAAAGCAACGAGGCAGTAAAGTGAAAGGGACAATACCACCAACGGTAAAAACCTGAACAGGAATAAAAGCATAGGAGAGAATAAAGAGTGATCGGAAAATTCCTATATTATCGAGTAATTATAATATCAGCATTTTGAAAGATTTTTTTAAAAATATTATTTATGTTCTTAAATTTATTTCAAACTGTGTAAAATGTCGTTATCAGAATATTAGTGATTTTGCTTCTGAATATTTTACTATTTTACATACAGGGTAAAAAAATAAGTGAAATAAGTTGTGAAAAAATAAGAGCTTACTAAGTAACAAATTGTCTTGCACTGTGGGTAAAATTGATCCAAAGTTGATGCAAGTTGTTATACTCCGATAATTATCTGATAAAGTCATAAGCTTCGAAAAAAATTTTTATTTCTTTGCATAAAAATGTCCTAGCGTCACCTCTGCCTTACGATAAACTTTTTAAACAAGTTTCAAAATCATTAATCTCTTTACTATAATACTACTCTCTAGTTTATAATTCAAGCTTTGCTAATTACTGGTAATTGTGTTTATCGATACTAGAAAAAAAGGAATTTTCTCCCAATTAAGTTTTATTCTAATCAATTAAATCTTACATTAATATTGATTCAAATCAATTAATTTTACAGTAATCTTTATATAAATCAGTCTGAGTAATTAATTCGCGTTTATTTATTTTATAACTGATATATTAATTTCCAGAACTTGATGACTAGGAGTTTAAAAATATTCAAGGATTGAATTAATTGACTTAATGAATGGTGAGTTATTTTCAAAGAAATGCATTCCTAACAATTTACTATCGCTAAATTAAAGAGGGTTTGCACAAAGTAAATATGTCTTATCCAAATCTTTTTTTAAGAGTATAGGAATTTAACGATCGATATAAGTACTAATTAAGAGATCAAATTAACTCGAGGTTAGATCGCGTGAGAAGAATATAGTTTATCCATATTTTTATGGAGTGAGAATTACAATTTGTAACATTCTGAATAAGCTCTGTACAGGGTACGTAACTTTTATTTAGTTTTGCTAGTGTGGGATATTCATTTTTACATGGCTCTGAGTTGTGAATGATCGTCAAAGTGTAAAATTAATAAATTAACTGACAAGTAGCTGTTATATTCAATGTACAATAACGTACTGTATAAAAAACTTCATATTGAGGCGTTTTTTTTCTAATTAATTTACATTGATCGAGCACACTTACTAAACGAACGAAAATTATATTACGGAACTTTTATCCATTTTCATAAAATCGAAGTACCCCTATTATATATTCCCAGGACCCAGACAATTCGCATTCAAATCAAGCAAGTGATTGTTCTTTGATCACCTGTAGACACCTATGTTTTTCTAGAACTCATTTGGTGTGCCCAGCTTGTAAGAGCTGTCAGATAGTTATTATGAACATTATCGTTGCTTTAGCAGTAACATCAACCTCAGTTGCCGCCAATAATATCTCTATGATGCACTCGAAGACCATACTATTAACTGCGAGACTTTGAAGAAGGCTACATAGTGGGGTTGCGGGAAGTAAGTTGGTTATGTAAGGGAATTGCCCAACCTCTGGTCTGTACTGATGTCACCGTGACACATTGCTGGCAACAATGGTTATGTGAAAGGTACACTTACATGCTGTGAAGGTTCTGGTTATCGTATAAGGAAACTGATAGAGACACGATATCCAGAATGGCTGCTACAGCTTCATTATTCACAATTGAAGGAGATGTTATGTCCCTTATGAAGCATTATGTACCATCAAGTATCATTGCAAGGCCCGGAATCTTAAAACAATCAGCAGATTGAACTATAATGTAAGGAGATCGTATCAGCAGATCCATATGTAAAAGTAAATTTCATTTAAATTTAATTTTACTTATTAATTACGTATTCTATAAATAAATGTCTAAATATTAAATACGTACTTTATGGAATTCAGAAATTTCTCAGGTTGATTCATTTATTAGATAAAAGTTGAAAAGTTATATTTTGAATCAAAAAATCGTTTAAAAGAAACTGATGAAATAAAACACAATAAATAAAAACTTCGTGAATAAAGCTATTAAATAAAGATAAATAGACCTCAAGTTTCAAAGCTAAATGACAGAATTATTTTCAAGACAGACAGGTTGGGTTAGGTTAGTCAGTACCTCCGGGCGACCTTGAATGGTTTACGCCAACTGAGGCGGTGGAGGAGTATTGTTATCCGCACTTAAGTGCGACCGTAACAGCGGGCACTGAGGTGCGACCGTGAAAAGGGAAGAGAAGTCAATGGAACCATTCACCGAACAGAACCAAGGAGGTGGTCCCGAGGAAACTCGACTCAAGTCGCCAACAGATCTTTGGCTGTGGTTAAAAAGGCCAATGCCTCCTCGCAATCTGTACAGAATCTGTTTCATGGGAACAATCAGCAGATTTGTTTAACCCCCCCCCCCCAAAAAAAAAAAAATGGAGGGCCAGATCTATAAAGAGCTAAGATTCGTGAACCACCCTCTTGGAGTGGGCCTCCCGGGGGAAAAGACAGATAAGAAGCGTGACTTCACTTGCAGGACTCAAGTTTGATACAGGGGATAGAACACGTGATTGAAGGTAGGAGAAAAGAAGTTGCACACGCAGCGGGATGAGGTGAAAGAGGGAAAAATCATAACGACTGGTGGAAAACAACAAATTGACAAAATCACAGAAAAGAAAGAAGGAAATAAGTGGAAACTTGAGTCGTTTAAACCAGCTGTTAAAAATAAGTAGAAAGAAATGGAAACGACAGGTAACTAATTAGAACAAACAGGTAAAAATGAAATTCAAGTATAAAGGGACCAACTGGTTTCGGAGGCCATATGAGCAACCTTCATGAAAAAATAGCGGGAAAAATAACTAACAAGTAAGATAAATCATGCATAAAGCATTGATTATGAAACACTTTTCAACTTCAATGCAATTTTATTTAAACAAGTCTAAAATACAAGACATTCCGCGGTAATATTTTAAAACTTATCACAATACTACATTAATTAAGTATATTTGAAAACTTAAACTTTCTTCGAAAAAAATCATTTTCATTCAAACGACGGCATTGACATATAAATTGCCTGGTTTAAACATCTCTAAAATGCGATACATTCCTCGGTAATATTTTTAAAACTATCATAATACTACGATAATTTATTATGTTTGAAAACTTCATGGAAAACAACTGAAATTCATTCAAATGACGTCATAGAAAAATAACACGCCTGGATCTCTCTATAAAAACAGCATTTCATTCATAACATTTTCCCATTCATTTCATTCATCACAATACTATAATAATTTATTTTATTTAAAAATTAAGACCATGGAGCTACAAGTAATTAAACTCTATGCTTAAAACTTCTTCGAAAAAAACCTCCTTCTCTTTGTAAAGTCAATGAATATTTCAATCATATCAGCTATGCCGACTCCATGGAGAAAATAATTTTGTGTTAAAGAACTACAGCAATTTTAATACAACTCATTCTACATATTTTGCTGTTTACATTTTACACAAGAGAAAAATTGGCTTCGTTGTAGAAATAATCAAATTTGGATGATCATTTAAACTCAAATATATTGTAATTGCGTTGTTTCAGTATGTAGATGCACAGAATTTAAGCAAAAATAAAGTGGTTTTAGGACGGATACAACACTCAATATGAATTAAAAAGAAAATCACTATTCTGAGACAAGATGGATGCCATATATCATTTTGAAGTGGGTCATGTGATCTTTTCATATCATGGTCACGTGATCTCTTCATATAAGATGTGTAATTATTATTTTAATTTTTATTTAAAAAACTACTGAATATATATCGCTGAATTTTTTTTATATATTTTATGCAACAATTTGTATATTACCTAAAATTTTCGAAGCGATTTGTGAATTTTAAATTCGCTTAAAAAATGTTTGAAAAATGAGGTCCCATAGCGCTCAATGTATTTCATTTCTTCAACCCGAGTTCAATCCAAAACTATTTGGGTGATATTATTCATTTATATTCCCATAGGTCCTACAGACCGTCTGAACAACATACTAAAATTTCATTTTGACTAAGTCATTTTTACGGCAGTTATCGTGCTAACGGACAGACAGACAGACAGACAGAATGAACAAAGTCATATTCACTTTTCAACTTTGTTGTAAAGTTTTAAAAAAATAGGACAGATAAACGAAAAATGAGGAAGACGACCAGAATATAAAAAAATATACCATATATTTCCAAGCAGAAGGGAAGAAGGAGCAATGACACGTTAAGACAGGAGTTAGACAATTTCAATAATGTTTAATTCAAAAATAAAATGTGGAGAAAAATTATTTTGTCTTTCGAAAAATTGAAAACAGGATTAGAGTCTTAATAATGTTCAGCAATTGAAAACTTGGATACCTCTTGTTTACAAACATAACTCAAGTGTTCCTTTATACTAAATTCAAGAGCCCTTTTTGTTCGACCTAAATAGCTAACACCGCATTCCTATAAACACGTCAATGATTCAAAATAGAAAAGTAAAGATGAATTCAATGCTGTATTTACAAAGATTTTATTTTTTGTATTATATTCTCACTGTAAAAAAGTATAAGTGTTTACAAAAGAGGCGAATTAGTCCGCGGTGCAAGAACTATCTTTACATAATATTTTGCAAATTCTAATTAGCACTGCATCTTATCTTCTTATCTTTCTACTCCCAAAACAATTATATAGAGCAATGAGATGAGCAGCAGCATCAAAAATAAACATTTTCTGTATGTGTGTTATATCGATAAAGACAAATTTGCCTAGTAAAGTACTATGAGTAAACTACAATTTAAATATATATATTGAGAAATATTTTCAAATAACTTTTTTGTCGATAATTGGAAAGTCTAGATCTAAACATCGAGAATGTATTTTACTTTAACAAATTATTAATAGAACTGACTACTAGTTAAGAATGTATGCTTAGTTCAAAGTAGGGGGGATGTGAAAATGATGAAGAATACTTGAAAAAGTCCCTCAAGCTGTTGTATGCAAATTCATTTTAGTTGTAATTAATTACACCTAAAATTCAGTATTATTTATAATATAAATACGTCTGTTTGTCGGTCAGTTTATTTGTTAGTAGCTTAGCCAGAAAACTAAGCGATCCACATCAAGAAAATTTGGGACAGAGGTACCTAGGCTTTTGAGATGAAACATCCGCCTCGAGAATATTTTTAAAATTCACATTAGTGTTTTCAATTTTGCAATATTGAAGAACTATTTTGAGCTATTTTTGCAAAAATCGATTCTTTAACGGTCAAAACATTACTGCAAAATGTCCATCTTAACACCATTAGAAATATCAAAGAACTTTCTTTCAAAATGACTTTAAACGAAATGCATTCTATTAGTAGGCAAATTTTCGCGAATTTTTAAAATTTATATACTTTTCGCGTTTTGAAAATGTAATGCATTTTAAAATTCCTATATAGAAAAATCGACTGATAATCCGATCTTCATAATTTAACAGGAGCTAAATTGAATATTATAAAATGTCCCCAAAATTAGGTTTCTGGGGAAATCCGTTACTAGTATTTATTTTTATTAGGAGTCAATACATGGTAAAAATGTCCATTTCATTCAGCTGTATCAGCGCATTCGTATTGAGACGTGTGAGTCGTATTGAAACACGTGTGTTCCTGAGAAATATTACGGGTTTCAAGAAGATGCTACATTCTTGGAATCCGTAGCGTCACAACATGTTTTATTTGTTTCGTTGTAAACGTGCGTATAAAGCATTCTATGCGGAAGATTTATATCTTAATCTCGTGTTTAAGAGAAAGAATACTTTCTGAAATAATTTGTTTATTTGTGTTTGAAATGTGGAAAACATTATTATTAGGTCTTAGTTTGCTTTCACGGTGAGAGATGTTCAGAAAGTAACTTAATATTACTATATTCGAAATGCCAAAAATGTATTTAATTTACTGATTTATATTTTGGAATTTGAGTACTTTCTCTTGTGGTCAGATTGGAAAGAGAAAGCTTGTTTAGGCACTTATTTAGGGCGTTTTACGCCTGTGTAGCTGGGGAGTGGGAGCAACTGTACTTACGCCAATGCAGCCGGCGACTACGCCTTTTGAAAAATTGAATAAAATGATGCAATTAATCCCTTCTTTAAATCTCAGCCAACGACGGGTACTATTTCTAGTTTTATAATTAATGTTTTGAATGAATAGTTTGATTTACCAAAAAGGTTCTGAAAAGTACAGTGAATTATCCAAATAACTATTAATTTGTTATATTCAATCACTGCGAATGCAACTAAATTGAAATGATTACTGGTTAAATTCTTCAAAATATAATTACTTCTCAGGATAAAATTTTACTCAAACAGAAAAGATCTTACTACAAGAGAAATGTCCCCTTTCTTCACAATTACTTCTTAGAACTTCCCGTTTCATTTGGGTTTGGAGAAATAAAAGCAGCATGTCATTGAAAACGAAAATGTCAGGATATTTTCCTGTTTGTGTCGAAACCCTAAAGCAGACGTCATTTTTTGTGTGTTGCGCAGTCTTATATAATAAAAGTGACTGTTCAAGGCCCGTTTCTATAGGAACTTGGTAAATATCAGATAAACATAACCGAATAAAATTATTTCTTCTAGCTTAAAATAAACTAACTTAAAATAACCGTGATTAAAATCACTAATTAATTTACTATATCAAAGAATGATTTTTGCTGTATGAGGCATATAATATTCTCACAAGTTTAATACCATGACTATACACTCCATATTCAGCAACTTCATTTTTGCTACCAAAATATGTCCAAAATACGACTATTGAAATATATTATTTTAGAATTTCTTACGATAGATTTTCTCGCGAATTTGTACGAAATAAAGATATATATATATATATTTGAAATATGTAATAATAAGAATTATGTAAAAATAAAAAAAATTAAATAAAAAAACAATTCAAGTAATATTAACATCAACATAGAAGCAAATTCACGGCCACAATGCCGATAAGAGAAAAGAACAGCACCGTCCCAAATTCGATTATTAATCAGAACTAAATTCATCTTCAGGTCTGAGTATTTAATTCTAATTAACCCAAACAAATGCCTGTTTCAGATTAAGCAATAGCACATCACTATAAATGCTTAAACTCAGACTACAGGCAACAAAAATTGAAAAAATGAAAATAGGATACATTAAGAAAATTTGTATTACCATGCGGCATGAACCCTTCTTCTTCCACCACGTGTATACACGATCAACCTCAACAGCTTAATCTAGAAGCACCGGAATGAACAAGTCGAAATTCTACCAGGGAGGCAGTACGAACGTTCACGGTAATACTCCCAGACCCGTCCAGTGAGTCTAAGCTGGAGACCGGACAAGCAATTCAGAATATTAACTTCCCAAATATGCAATCCTGAATATGAATATATATATATATATATATATATAATGGAAAGTGTGTTTAGGTGTCTATTTATTCCGTTGCAAAGTCCACTTCGATAATAAAGGCTTGCAATTTCATCCAGTAGCTGCTCAATGGTAGAGCGTCGGCTGGCATATTCGAAGATCCTATGATCTAACTTAGACCATAGGGTAGATCTATATACCAATATTACAGTAATAGACTATTGGAGCGACAATCGACAGTAACCAGAAATGGTACTTTAATCTCTTATATTGCAACCAAACATACTACTAAATGTATTACTCTTACCATGCAAGGACTTATTTGGATTATGTTACACACAAGGTTACGTGAATGGTCCTAACAATCTTTGGCACTACAAATCTGCATTTTAACGTAGGAATTTAATTACAGAGTATTAGATATTTAATTGAAGTTCAAAACAATTAGATGAGACTGGGAGTTAAATCCGGAAACCTTTGGATGCGCCTATGCATGCTTCCAACTACACTATTCCGGCCATGTAAGGATATATTTAAATTGTCTTATAACCTCCTTGCAAATTGATATTTTTTACAGCGCACATTAAATGTTGAAAACCATCTCTATATTTTTGTTACTAGTAACCATTACAGTTAAATGGATAATTACATATGAAAATCTCATTTATTGAAAATAAATGTTTAAATTTCTATACTCGAGGTATATTGGATTGTAGATTCTACAAACTTTTGGGAAAACTATTTAATGCATTCACGAAATTTAAAGTAATTATAATTTTTCTCCATTTTGACAAGTGTTTTAATGTTGGTTATAAAGAGAATTCTGCAAATTCTAATAAAGGTTTCCGAGGTTTGAAATACAGATGTCTGGTTTAAAACCGATAAATGCTTTATAAACTATTTAACTCTATGCACAGAGATTAGAGTTTAATGTATTAAGTACAGTCGGTTGCAAATGTTAATATCAGTAAGAAATATTTTATTTGACATAAAATTTGTTTCAATAAGTTGAAAAAAATTGTCTTATTAGTCGTCCATTAATTGCATTCTAATAAACACAAATACCTAACATTTTTACTAAAGACAAATATCTGAAAACCCTTTAATACATCAGAATTCACGATAGAATTTTAATAAACTTTCTGGGAGCCAGTTTTGGAACCAAGAAAACGAAAACTATGTTTCCCCCATCAAAATAACGAATAAATAGAATCCCATTAAAGGACATCATTCAAGAGAATAAACTCGTACTCTTCACTCAAATAATTTATATAAATTATTCTCTTCGCCGTAATAATGCACTTTCATGGCATTTCTTTTGATTCAGTTACTTTATCAATGATACTACTTATGAGACGAAGAACTTGTATCTTCGCTTTAGTATGATAGTTATTTATTTCTTGAATATTAAATTATATCGCATCATAATAGGAATCCCTCAGGATACAAAATAATGATTTATATACTTGCGAGAAATAATTAGATAGTTTATATTAAACACAATGTATAGGAACATTTCTGTGCCTATGAAAGCATTATAAGCACTTAGGAACGTGTAAAAATAATTCGTTAAATAGGTGAGTATTTTCCTTGATGATAAATAAGAGAAATAAGTCGAAAGGCTACATGACTTGACGTCAGAAATACAAATGTGACACCGATGAAATAAATATTAATTTATAATTAAAATTTTAAAAGTTATTCGAGATTATTGATTATCTATTAAGAGAAATTTAGATAAACGAAGTACTGCAGCAAAATAATGTGATACTGTATGGCGGATAGTTTAATTATTTGATTTAAGTTACTTGTTAAAACAATTTAGTAAGTTGAAAGTAAATGCCGAAACCATCTGAATCTCTATTTTACATTGCGTCGTGTCTAACTTTAAACCCTCTAATTTTTCTGCTGCTGCATAAAGTACACCATGGAACTTGCGTTCCACAGAAAAGGAATTTTATTTGTATGGAGGTCGAAAATTACTTATAATTAAATTTAATATATTTATTAATTACACATAAAATTTCTCTATATAATGCAGATGTAATTAGATGATTTGAAAATATGTGATGCCGGAGCAGGTTTATTCTTAAATTTTGATGTAATATTTTTTATCAACCTTTATCTATTATATTTATCACTTTATTTATTATCGTCGTCCCTTTATTATAATATGATTATGAAGTAGATACATTACCCCCACACTGATGCTGCACTCTGCGCCGTGCTTACTTTGTGTTACCATATCACGTCCAGTTTTTCACGATAGTGCTCATAACATTTTACCTGTACGGCTCTTTCTTTTATCTTTTTTAGTTATTTCTTACGAACATTTAATTTCTGCATCCTCCCACCATCCACTTTGGATTACTCTTGCATTAACCGGTATACTCATATCTTTATCTTGCATAAGGCTGGTGTAGAGGTTAGGAAAACACTCACTCAGCATTTAAAACTTCACAAAACATCACAACATTTAATAATACATAAAAATTACACATATTTTACAAACCAGAGCTAGGATTAGCCATATCTTACAACACGTTAGCTACGTGCTTCGAACGGCATTTCGAACGCGACTAATTTGTAAACAAAACAAATGTTCTTAAGTCTGGTTGAGTGCTGAAATCTAGTGTCCTTCTGGGAAACTACGGAATGTCTCTTACAATCTCTCCCTCCGGTTCCGACGTCTAGGCAACCGTTTCAGTGAGTAACCAGCATTTGAAGTTTTTCGTGGGCGACAACGTTTACGCAGAGGATTCATGAGTTGTACACTGTCCTCTTGGGAATAAGCCTTCAAGGCAGATGAGTGATAAACTCCAACTGGTACTTAAGGGTTCTCTAATCTAGCTATTTCGTATGAGGATGGATATCGCTGTGCAAGTATAACATAAGTCCATCCCGTCGCAGCGCAAATTTTGAACTTCCTCCTTTGGCTGCATTATTAATAGAGTGTAAAGTTACGTACACTCGATTTCCAGGCGTAAATTGTTGAGCAGGTCGTCGTCTCTGATCAGCATAATATTCCCTCTTATCTTGTTGCTGCTCCGCAATATCTTTAACCTGTATGGTAAATGTGGATAACTTTTTAAGATAAGGAGTAATTTCCGGAACAACGTTATCGTTTTCAGTTACACTACGGACATCATCGGTCACATCATCTATAGTGCGAGGTTCTCTACCAAAATTTAGGAAAGCTGCTGTTTGTCCTGTGGACTGGTAGTTTGCGGTATTTAGAGCAAAACGGATTGTTGGTAGCTTCTCAGACCAAGAATCATGTGTATCTTGAACCGAAATTGCAAGTCATGGCTTTAGATCACGGTTCTTTCTCTCTACTGGGTTTGTTTGTGGGTGATAACATGGATTAATGACAGTATAATATTCAACAGGCAACAAAGTTGTTGCATCACAGCTGAAACGAACTGAGTTCAATTGTCACTGATGATCCGACGAGGAATGCCAGACCTCGTCAAAACTTTTTCTAGCAGCGTTATTGCACATTCTTTTGCAGTGGCATTGGGCAATGGGAACAGTTCCACGCATTTAGTAGCGATATATTCTACTCCCAAAATCCACTTTTTTCCATCTTTACTCTCAAGTAAGGGTCCAAATAGTCTATTGAGAGGGTCTTAAAATGTTGAGAAAGAACTGGAGTCTGTAACAATCCTGCCAATTTCTGATTAGAAGGTCTAATTAATTAATAAGCAATCTATGCAGTTCTTCACATAGACGCAGCTGAATTTTTTCATCCCTGTCCAATAATAGCGTTTCCCTATACGGTCAAAAGTTCCTTCAGCTCCATAGTGTCTACAGTCGGAGCATCATGATGTTCCATCAGAATCAAGTTTCTTTCATGGGCTGGAACTACTAGTTGAGCTTCTTCACTTTAGGAATCTGGAGCATAACGATAGAGGACACCCTGATTCATGAGGTAGCCTCGTTCTGTCCAGTTTTCATAGTTTACGTCTTTGTCAATGTTTTCAAAGCAGCGAATGAACTTTGTTACTTCCTCATCTTTCTATTACTCTTCACATATCTCATTAGGTGTTTTGGAGGGAACATCGAAAGATACAGCGCAGAGTTCGCATGAAGGGACATGATGTTCACAAACAGGCTTTGACAGCATATCAGCAACAACGTTGCACTTTCCAGAAATGTATTCCATATTCAAATCGAAAGCCTGCAATTGCAATGACCACAGGCTAATCTTCCGGGTAGAGACTTAAGCTTTATGAGCCATTTGAGAGGTTGCTGGTTGCCACTATAACACTAGATCCCTCTATGTATCCTCGGAACTTGTTTAATGCACCTATAACAGCTAGAGCTTCTTTTTCCGTGGTGGAATAATTTATCTCAGCAAAACTAAGTAGTCTACTTAGATATTTAACCTGATGTTCATCCGATCCTTGGCCTTGAAGAAGGACAGCTCCCAAAGCATAGCTACTTGCATCTGTTCTAATCTCAAAAGGTTTGGTGAAATCAGCTTGCTTCAGATTAAATGAGGACACCAAGCATTGCTTTAGAGAAGCAAAAGCTCTCTGTTCACTTTCAGACCAGCTCCAGAGAGTTTTCTTTTTCGTTAGATTGCTCAGAGGTCGATAAATCTCAGAAAAGTTCGGTATCGACTTTCTAATACCAGGAACATGTCTGCAAGAAAGATAATAGTTGCTTCACATATTTAGGGGAATGAATTTCCAAGATGGAAGATACCTTTTCAGGATCCACCTCTATTCCACGAGGCGTAATCCAAAGTCCAAGATATTTAACTCGAGAATAAGAAAATTTGCATTTCTCTCGGTTTGCAAGAAGTTTGGATTTGATTAGTCTGCCGAAAACCTCAAGATCTTTAATGTGTTGTTCAAAAGATGGAGGAAAGACTATGAGGTCATCCAGATAGACAAGAGCTGGCAAGCTTCTACGAAACCTGTCCATTAGTCTCTGAAAAGTATCAGGGGCATTTCGAAGACAAATGTCATTCTTAAGAATCGATAGGTCCCAAACGGGCAGACTAATGTTGTTTTATCTCGATCATCTGGATTGATATTTACTTGATGGTACCCAGATTTCAGATCAATGGTTGACATAAAAGAGGTAAGTTTAGCAGTTTGCATTAAATCGTCCATCTTTGGAAGTGGGTAAGTGTCAGGAACAGTTACTTCATTAAGTTGTCGGTAGTCTACGCATAGTCGAACTTTACCATCTGGCTTTGGGATCAAAACTACAGGTACTTCATAGGGCGATTTACATTCTTCAATAATGTTCTTTTCGAGAAGATCATCAATTTCTCTTTTGAGCAGCTCCTTCCGAGCAGGTGACATTCTGTAAGGAGGTACAGAAATGGAAGCGTGATTACTTGCAGTAATATGATGCTCGATGATCGGAGTGGCTTTTCCCCCTGGTCCGAAGATACTCTCATATTTTTCGAGTAGACTATTAAACTGATTTCTTTGAGTCAGATCCTCTCTGTCAGATCCTCTCCTTCAATTTCTCGCAATTGACAAACGTTAATCAGAACTTGTCTAACCTTGTGGGATTCTACATTGGGTTGGGTGCCCAATTCTTCTCCAAATTTATATTTTTGATTTGGATTATCACAAAAATACCAGCATTTGTTCTTTACGCCAAGAACAATACGGGCAGATTTCAGAAATCTGTTTCAAGAAGAGTTCGATTTCCAGTAGCGTTCGGAAGGACGATGAAATCCGTCACCACTTTCTTTCCTTCAATTTCTATCATCACTTGGCTGGTATAGCAGTTAACAAGAGACTGCTGACCATCTGCCAGACCCCCTGGTCCGAAGGTCCTGTCAACTTCGTCTTTTGAAATGATAGTCCCTGCTCTTTAAATTCTTTAAACATCTTTTCTCCAGCAGTGGAATGTGAAGATCCCGTATCAGCGCACACTTCATCTCCTCTTCCACAAAATGTTATGTCTACCAGGGTAACTTGAGGACCCTTAGTTAATGTTGAGAATGCGTTTATGCTATTTGAGGAAACAATCTGGACATTTAGCTTCATTGAATCTAGGCCTTCCGCATCCTTAACATCTTAGCGAAGATCGTTCTTCTCGAATATACTAGAATATTTCTCCTCTGTTAAAAGGTATAGTTTTCTTAACGGGATAAAAATTTCTGATTGTGTGCGTGTCTGTTGATTTGGCCATATTTTTCTGTCCATTAGGCAAGGGATTTCTTAAGTTTTTGTATGCGTCCAATTTATCAGCTAAATCTGAGGAAGAAATTATCTATTCCCACTCATCCAAGTAATGTTCTTTGCATTTCGAAGTGCAGTGATTTTTCATTTGATCAGAGATAATCACATTTTGCAACACCTCAAAAGTGGAAATGTTCAATTCTGATATCCATGTTTCAAAAAAACTTCTGATTTCGAATTAGAAATCTTTCCACGTGCGATCAGTGATTTTCCTATGTTGAGAAAATAACTTTCGAAACCTTTTTGCCGTCAATTTAAATCGCTGTAAAATAATGCCACGAATGTGAGAATAATCCATAAATTTTTCTAAGACATATTTATGTTAATTAAAAATTACTTATCTGACTTCCACTGACTTGAGATGAAATACAGAACATTCCAAACTTTACCCAGGATTCGGGGATCCCACGTTGGGCGCCACTTTGTATAAGGCTTTTTCTGGTGTAGAGATTAGGAAAATACTCACTCACCATTTAAGATTTCACAAAACGTGACAGCATTTAATATTACCTAAAAATTGCACATATTTTACAAAACATAGCTAGGATTAGCCATATCTTACAACACGTTAGCTACTTCCTTCGAAAGCCATTTCGAACTCGACTAATTTGTAGACAAAACAAATGTTCTTAAGTCTGGTTGAGTGCTGCCATCTAGTGTCCTTTCGGGAAACTACAGAATGTCTTTTGCAATCTCAAATTTTTGAGCGAACTTCATGAGTTCCTCCCACTTTATAGTAGATAAGAGCTAAGCATGTATCACCTGGATTTTAACACTGGTGTACTGAGTACTTTGCGTAATGTGACATGAAATCAAACCTGAGGTTATATCCATTTGGGAATCTATTCCATATGACTCTTATTAAGTCATAAATATCGTTTATTATAGTCTCATTTTATATAGTCAGATTGGCGCAACATTTGCATTTTTACTAGGCATATCCATATGGAGACTAACACAAATAGCACAAACACCATCTACGTTTGTAAGTGCATCCTTGGAATTCGTACATTATTCGGCATCACATAATAGTTCGTATATTTATTCCCATTCATCGAATAATTCCTCCTTTGGGGGAATTTAAAAAAATAAATTAGTGTGCACACATGCGTAGATTTTATTGCGAAATAAAACTTCCTGTGGTCTTAGGGTAAAATAAGCAAATATCGAAACAAGCAACGAAAAGCAATGGGCTCTACTCCAAATATGTAAATTTGAAGTTCAATAAAAACGATACATTTGCATCCAAGGCATTTCCTGAAACAAAGAAAATAATGAATGTTGTAGTAGCCATCTGCTGAAGTATGCCCCAGAGAATAAGTATAGATTAAATACACTGATGACGGGCTGTTGGGATGCTTGAGGCTGGACAGCATGGATAAGGCACTTTTCATTTGTCGTCTGTTATGTTACACCATTCAAATTTTTCTAGTTTTTGGACACAATTTCAACCAACTGAAACAGTCACCAGACTACCTGATGCTAGATGATCTACGACAAGGATACACAAATTTGTTAAGACCAAGGGCCACATATTTCCACTGTGACGAGGACCGCCAAAATAAAACTTGAAAGTTATCTACCATATATTGTTCATTTTATTTATACCTAGTAGCCGCCTTCGGCGACTAGCCCGATCGCTACCCTTGACAATTCCGACCGTGGCAAACTCACTGGCGTCATAATCCCGTGGAGTTAACAAAGTTTGTTTTAGTTTAATGACGTTAAAACTAATATTGGAATTTTAAGATGAAAAATTATGTTCTAGGGGGTGGGGTTCTTGAAAATTGATTTGTAAATTGAATTTATTATAATGTTTGTGAACTGTGAGATTCTGAAGATTTCTGTACCTGTTACCCTAGGAAAGGGATCCCTTTGATGTGTATTCACAGCCGGGATCAGCTGCTCCTATGTTTTTTATAGAGGTATGCACCTCTATTTTTTGTTTTACATAAATGGAATAGTATCCGTTTGTCTGCATTTTTAGTATTGCATCGCAAATGACATGAAAGTATTTTGGAGATTGATGATGTTGAATGTGAATTTAGTATTTAAGAAATAACGATGCTGCTCAGAGAAAAAAAGTTTTTTTAGAGATTGTCCCCACCACCACCCGATGCATAAATGCACCGCGACAATCTCCATAACTTTCTTTTTATTTCTTCAGTGTTTAAGTTTTTTAATTGTGGTCCCAACCACAACCCGATGTATACAATACATCACCACAAATCAATCCACTATAATTCAATCATTTAAATTTTATAATGACCATACGCTAAGCTCTTATTTGCGTCATTTAAAATATGACGTTTATCATCATAAGTGGTTAATCCCATTTTAATTTGCTTAACAGTATAAATCTGATGGTCTTTACTTGCAATTTTAAATTGTTCAACTTTATTATATTTTCGCCTTGTTAGACAGATGTAGTAATCTGGATGACAGATTAATTTTTTCACAGCATTCTTATTAACACCTTTAGCAGTTATCTAGAAAATGAAGTTTTGCATACGCAACCTCGTCAGAATCGTGACGTCAGAAACTCGTCAGAACCGTGACGTCAGAACCTCGTCCACCTCCCCTTCACAATGGAAACACCGTGCGTCTGCGCGCGCATGTTGGCGTGAAATCGATCGCTACTTTCGCGGTTTCGCCGAGAAATTGAAAATCATTACTTCTTTAAAATCTGGATCGTGCGGCTGCTTTTTCTTATTTCTCGACCAGATTGGGCTTGCAAGAAAGCCTGATCTTTGAGCTTTCTAAAAATGAAAATTATTAGTCGAAATTGTTGGTACTTTTCCCGACGCGAGGGTTTAAAAACGAAAGTTCATTTTTTTAGCCGAAAGTAACTTTTGTTTTAAAATCTTTAAAACATATTAGAATTTGTCTTTGAGATTTGAAATTGATGTATTTTTACTCGCAATTGTCTGCTCTTTCCGGTCGTGTGATTTGTTTTTTCTACGCCGTCTCGATGGTAGATAAAAAAGGGGGAAAAACGTTCGAAATCGCATAAAACATTAAATAACAAAAAACATTTAAATTTTAAAAATCGGTTTTCACGTGTAATTTTAAAGTAATTTTCTAACCCAATGCATGCCAAAAACCGTCGCCATAGAAACGCCGTGCGTCTGCGCGCGCATGTGGGTGAAAAATCGGAAAATCCTTCAGCGGTTTTGCCGATAAATTTAAAATCATTACATCTTTAAAATCCGGATCGGGCGGCTATTTTAAATAATTTCTTGTCAAGATTGGTCTTCTAAGAGTGCCTGATCTCTGAGCTTTCTAAAAATGTAAATTATTAGTTGAAATTGTCGACGCGAGGAATTTAAAAACGAAAGTTCCTTTTTTTTAACCGAAAGTGACTTTTGTTTTAAAATCTTTAAAAAATATTAGAATTTATGCCTGAGATTTGAAATTGATATATTTTTACTCGCAATTTTCTGCTCCTTCCGGTCGGGTGATTTGTCTTTTTCTACAATGTCTGGATGATGGAGGAAGAAGGGGGAAAATGGAAAAAAAAAGGTCGAAATCGCATAAAACATTAAATAACAAAAACAAAAAATTCCAATTTTAAAAATCGGTTTTCAGGTGTCACCTTCCCACCCCCACTTCCGGGTCACCGATTGCCAAATTTCGTAGCTCTGTGACGCGCCGTCGCTGAGCCTATAATGTATGAGACAGTCACACAGACAGACATTGCCTTTTATTATATTTATACCTATTATAATTGGTACAAAACAAGATAATAAAAAGTAAGTGAATTTAATTTGATGCGTGATATTGCATTGATTTGACAAATGGTATGATATTTGGTTCGAGTGCTGTAGTAACCAACTGCAAAATTGATTCTAAATTTTCATCAGTTAAACGGTTTTTATTTTTCGATTTGTTAATATTCATGACTGAAAAAGTTTGTTCACAAGTATGTTGACCCAAAGAGGCTTGCACATTTTAATGCATTATCTAGCAACGATTTATAATTGTTTTTATCGACACAATGATAGAAGTTTAATAAATTGCCTTCATTAAATTTATTTCGCAGATTCTCATTGTTTTGCATGTCGATGAGTTCAAGCTGTACTGATTCGGGTGCATTTTCTAGCCAAATGGCAAAAGGTTGTTAAATAAATCGAGCAACGGTTTTACTTTTTGAAAATTAGAAAAACGATCCTTGAAGGCTGATATCAAGTTATGAATATTTTCAACATATACAGTTTTGAAGTTGACATTGAACTTTTTAGAAATATTCATGTAATTAGGAAAATGGACGTAATTGCCTGACTTACGTCCATTGCCTGACTTACGTCCATTGCCGGACTTACGTCCATTATCTAGCAACGATTTATAATTGTTGGGTTTGAAATAGATTTAACTTGCAGTGAAAAGACAAAATGTGCCCATAAAGTTGAGTAGCCAATTGGTCTTTGGCCTAAAGTCGCGTATTTAACGTATTTAAATGATTAATAATTTCAACTGGAAAAGCTAAGTCACATAACCAATTCGGACATTTTCTGTCAGGGACGATATTGTTTTTTTAAGCCACGAAAATTTCAATTTCATCAATTAAATTTGGGAACCGCCCTAAAGTTTGACCGCAACTTAGCCCCCTCACTTCTGTGTAAGAAATTAAGTCAATATTCGCTTTCAATGTTTTCAAGAAACATTTTAAACTGTTGGTGATTAAAGTCATGGGTTTTTATAAAATTAACTGTTGAAACTATAACTTTCATGACATGTTCAAATCTAAGTTTCTTAGGGCATAAGCTCTCCCGGTGGATTATGCAGTGAAATTGCACCAACTCATCGTCGTGCCGTCCCAAATGCTGTTTCAATAATGTTACCAATCCATAGTTTGCTCCTATCATGGAAAAAAAATGAGCGTCAGTCGTGATACCTGAAAATTTTGTCAGATCTAAATCAATATTGGAACTGTTCCAAAAGCCCAGTGAATATGCCACTACCTTTCGTTTGACTTTATAATGTACAATCAGCTCCCCACTCATCTCAAACTCGTGCGTTATTCCACTTGAAAATATTAACAACTGGGCTGTGGACGTCTGTTGATTCATCAGCAGCCTCTGAAAAGTAGGCATATTTCCTTGAATAAGATGTTAATTGGTCCTTTCCATTTTCTTACTTTGTAGTAATTCTTCTTTGAACAGTAATCCTGCTTAACTGAATTTTCTCAAAATTTTTGGCTGATTTTGGACAAATTTTTAGCAGCTATGCCAATGCAATCTTTAACGAAATATCCGTCTGTAAATGGTCGGAACCTTTTTTCTATAAGAGGAGATATTTCAAAAGTTATTTCTGTTGCAATTTCCGAACCATGAATAGGTTTTGTAAACATAACTTGTTGACCTGCCAATTCTCGTTTCAAAAATGGAATCTTTGGTTTACGTAGTTCTGCGGATAGTTTTGCAGAATTAAATAGTGTCTCTTTATAATGTATTCTTTTAGGAAACCTACAGGACTTTTGCAAATCAAGCGCACGACATTATTGAACGACGTACAAAACAATATTTTTCGATCCAGCTATCACGAAACTGTCGTTTTTCATCCTGTACTTTGCATTTACTACTTGTCAATGCTTTATCCATTATAGAATTAATTTTTTACCATTTACAAGGGGTGATAAGTAATCACATCTATGAAAGCAAAATACTCATATGAAAATAGAAGAATTATAAAATTTGTTAGCATTATTACTAACCGATTATTATAAGTAGATAGGCAATAGATGTTTACAAAGTTGACCGAAATACATTAAATACTAGTTATTTATTTTTATTGTCAACAATTCAAACACACTAAAAAATACAATGCAACGTAAAACCATTCGCGTGCCTCACGCATTGACAACTGAATGATAATGGTTGTCCCTGACTGGCCAGCGTGCCAAGCCTGGTGTCACAGCTACTTTGCTGTGCGCATATGCAATTTTTAACAAGAAAGATCAATCGTGCTTAAAGCATTGATTATGAAACACTTTCCAACTTCAATGCAATTTTATTTAAACAAGTCTAAAATGCAATACATTCCTCGGTAATATTTTGAAACTTATCACAATACTGCATTAATTTATTATATTTGAAAACTTAAACCTTCATCGAAAAAAATGAACTTCATTCAAATGACGGCATTGAAATATAAATTGCCTGGTTTAAACATCTCTAAAATGTTATACATTCCTCGGTAATAGTTTTAGAATTATCATAATACTACGATAATTTATTATATTTGAAAACTTCATCGAAAACAATTGAAATTAATTCAAATGACGTCATAGAAAAAATAACACGCCTGGATCTCTCTATAAATACAGGATTTCATTCATAACTTTCTCCCATTCATTTCATTCATCACAATACTATAATAATTTATTTTATTTAAAAATTTTGTTTAAGACCATGGAGCTACAAAAAATTAAACTCTATGCTTGAAACTTCATCGAAAAATATCGTCCTTCTCTTTATGAAATCAATTAATATTTCATTCATATCAGCCATGCAGACTCCATGGACTAAATTATTTTGTATTAAGAAAATACAGGAATTCTAATACAACTCATTCTATATATTTTGCTGTTTACATTTTACATAGGTGAAAAATAGGCTTAGTTGTAGAAATAATCAAATTTAGATGAGCATTTAAACTCAACTATATTGTCATTGCGTTGTTTTAGTATGTAGATGCACAGAATTTAAGCAAAAATAAAGTAGTTTTAGGACGGATACAACACTCAATCAGAATTAAAAAGAACTTAAAAAAATCGCGATTTTGAAACAAGATGGATGCCATATATCATTTTGAAGTGGGTCATGTGATCGTTTCATATCATGGTCACGTGATCGTTTCATATAAGAGGTGTAATTATTATTTTAATTTTTATTTAAAAAACTACTGAATATATTTCGCTGAATTTTTTTTTATATATTTTATGGAACAATTTGAATATTACCTAAAATTTTCGAAGCAATTTGTGAATTTTAAATCCGCTTAAAAAATGTTTGAAAAATTAGGTCCTATTGGGGTCAATGTATTTCATGTTTTCGACCCGGGTTCAATCCAAAACTAATTGGGTGATATTATTCATTTATATTCCTATAGGTTCTACAGACCGTCTGAACAACATACTAAAATTTCACTTTGATTAAGTCATTTATACGGCAGTTATCGTGCTAACGGACAGACAGAATGAACAAAGTCATAAACACTTTTCAACTTTGTAGTAAAGTGTTAAAAATGATCTATCGTGTGAGTTGTTAAAGTTAAAATAATACATGATGAGGCTGACCGCCAGCAAATCAGCGGAAGGCCGCATGCGTCCGGTGGGCCGCGCTCTGCTCTAGAAGCACAAAAACATCCATTTCTGGTACATATTTTTACCTATGAGACGTAATTATCAAAGGACAGAAACAACTCTATGATCGAATGCTATCACAGGACGGCCGATATCGACGGCTAGTTGTGAGGCAAGGGCTGCATACGAGAAGCTCCACTATACAATTACAAAAAGTTTCCATCACAATCAGGTTCAGGGTCAGAAGATGGCATTGGAATCATGTGATGGGGTCCTAAATATAATGGACGAATGGTCTCTGCAAAGACGAATTGAGATTAGCCTCGCATTCTGACAGTATACGTGTACTAGTATGAAGGTAATTAGGAACTTGCAACCAGTCCAGTAATATAGTTGAACATTTTGTTTTTACTCGTTGTAGTATGATGGTACATGCTGAATTTCTATTGAGTGACCATACCGACCTTTCTGTTTCATCAGGCGGGCACTATGGTGGTACAAAGTTGTCGCGAAGTCATTGATCCCTAAGTTAGACTTTATGCCTCTGCAGTCGTTTCAGACTTGTATTTAATGAACGACAAGCGTGTCCATATAAAACAAACCTAGCGGAAGACTACATCAAGAGCGGAGGTATTGGACGTATGGACTGTACAACATATTCCTCGGATCTTAATTGTATCAAAAATATTTGAGATGCTCACAAAAGAGCTGTATCTATTGCTCACCTATTCTTGCGACCCTCCATGAATGCAAACATTCTCTTGATCAGGGTTAGAAATCATTACCCTCCATCTCCCTGGATCATTTGATTGAAAGGACAAATCATTAATGCCAAGTCTTTATCGGAGTATCCCATATTAAATATTGAATTTGGCTCTTCTATATATCATTCAAAATGTTTATCTTCGCTCTATATCAATCAGAATGTTTAACCTCTCTATGCATCAATCAGAATATTTATCCTCTCTATGCATCAATCAGAATATTTATCCTCTCTATGCATCAATCAGAATATTTATCCTGTCTATGCATATTTCTGTTGTAGAAATAAATGTTGGGGTAAATAAAGTCCCTGTATGTACATGTTTTGTCTCATTAAAATCTCTATGACTAAATAAATCGCTCTAATTACGCCGTATACCCGCATATAGTCAGATATGTCAAGTTAAAATATTTGAATTTAGTAATCGAATAACACATTTCTTCATACCCAAAAGATTACGATGTACAGAATATCTGATATTTTTTTTTCATTACAGACACATTTCATACAGAATAGAAAATGTATAATATTTAACATTTGTAAAAACTGTAATGTGACTAAACTTTGTGAAAATTCCGTCATTTTGCTAACTTGTTTCCAGAGCTTTACCAAATCTTAATGACCCATCGATTTCAAATAACTACAGTCATGCTCTTTGACTCTCCCGAGGTTGGTTAGTACGCTGATGCTTAATGTGCTCAGCATAATGAACAGTTCCAAAGTATGTGGTTAAGGCCTTGTATGTTTCGATGAGCTATATTAAAATTCGGTGATGAGACTGAGAAAATGATGTAATAAATCATAATTGATGGTTATGGTAGGGGTTGAGAGCAAATCAGATAATAATAAGTAATATAATATATTAATGTATCTGAGGCAATTTACAAAGTTAACTGTTTAGGGGATATTTAAAAATTCATTTTGGTGGCTTGTTAAAATATACACAAATGAAGGTTGCAAAAAGCTTTAAAATTAAATTGAGCAGTACACTGAAAGTTAGGAGTACTTACGAGAAACCACTATTCAAAGCTCCATTGTTGAAATATTTTATATCATCTCTATTAAATTATCAGTGATTATAAATGGAAATATGGAATATATATAAGTATATATATATATATATATATATATATATATATATATATATATATAATGAAAGATTTTAATCGTAAATTATGCATAAACTACTGTATGAACAAAAAAAACCATCTCTAGCATATCTGTTACAAATGAGTAACTATAGACCAAGACTAAGGATAAAAATAGAAGGTAACATATCACTACAATGGAAAGGGGGATGAGAAGAATATTAGGATACAAAATTCACAATTAAAAGTATATAAATATAAATAAAAAGAAAAGGAAAACACGGCAAAAATGAGAAAAGGCAATAATAATTAGCTCAAGATAAGAGATTAAGACATAGAGAACAATCAATTGAAACTACATAAAAAATGGCGGTTAGTTCGAAATTGCATTCTCATCAGGACAGCCATACAATTCGAATTAAAACCGATAGAATAGCCAGTTTCTGACAATGGCGATAGTATTTAACAATAGACACCATTGGAACTGTCTCCTGGCTAGTGGAAGGAGAAAAATAAATCAATTGAATTACAAATCAGAAAATTAATACCTCCTCGAACAGAAATATGAACTCAGAAGCATAGTTACCACGTGTAAGTGGAAGAAGCGACTGAGCATTTCACCTCACTTCGTCAATGCGAGTGGGCACCGGAATGAATACATTTGAACGATACATAATATGTATGGAGACTTTCAAAAATAGTAATCTATATAGGACTCAGGACAAGTGGAAAATAGTCATTCGAAAATAGTAAACAGTAATAGACTCAATCCAAGTGGTAAGTTAGGTGATAAGAATGGGTGAATTCTCAAAAATGAGTAATCCAATCAAAGATAAATAATGCATGTGGAAAAATATTACGTGGTATATTTGAAATTATTAATAATATTATTTACAAATACTTCCAGATATTGGTAATTTTGACAAATGCGTTTAAGATTATATATATATATATATATATATATATATATATATATATATATACACACAGACATATATATACATATATGTAGAATTGAAAATCTGTCTGTCTGTTTGTGTGTCTCATCATCACGGGAGAACGGTTCAAACAATTTGATGAAATTTTATGGATAGCCTTAAAATAATCACACTTAAAATTTAGTCCATGTTTAGAGTTTCTACGACCAGGGGATCTCGAGATATTAATGAAAAACGAAACTTTCGTTTGTCTCATTATCACGGAAGAACGGCTGAACCGAATTTGATGAAATTTTGTGGATCGCCTTAAAATAGCTTCCCAAAAATTTTGGCTCATTTTTCACAGGCACTTACTCAATGAAAAGTATTAAGAAATCAAAATGGTTATTTAATTATCAACATTTTATACGGAAGGTTCTGTCTTATATCATGTTGGTCAGCAATGCAATTAAATTAAATGCGTTTATTAATTTTTATTAATATATTTTCGACTTGAATAATAAATAAACGAATAAAAAATATATCTTATAAATGAACGGTTTGATTTTCTTTTACTTATATTTATTGCAGCCTGCGTACATCACTTTACTTAATTTTACAGACTTTTCCAGCTTATATATTGTGTTTAGCTAAAAAACTCATATATTGTGTTTAGCCAATAAACTCATTTAGCCGATTGTTGAAACAGAAAAGGAGTAGAACGGGTATATCTTCAAACACAATTTTAGTGTTTCCATTTGGTATATACAAACGGCATTAGGATGTTTTATTCTTCAGATCTGAAAATTCAAAGCTACGAATTTGGCGGGATATAGCTAATTTGGCAACTTTTCTTAAACGTTGCCAAATTAATGGAAATGTCGCCAAATTGATAAAAACGACACAAAACAATGAAATGAAATTTGCTTTTTTTAGAAGAGAGTAATACTGAAATGATGTTTCGGTAGCATTTGTCGGTCAGTACATCCGTCCTACTTAGTAACACATTTAATGAATTTTTAAAATGTCACCAAATTGATAAAAATGTTTGTACATCCATAAAAATATCATGAAATTGATAAAATTGCTCTTAGTAAGTGGAATTAATTGTGCTTTCTTAGGGGATTGTATTGTGATGATGTTGCTTCAATTTGTCGCCAAGTGGGACTGCCAGTGCTGTAGTCCCACTTGGCGATAAATTTGGCGATTTTTTAAAATGTTTCAAAATTGACTAAAATGTGGCCAAACCATCCATGAATGTACCATTATTCAGACGATATTTTTTACACTATTTTATTTGAATCAAATGATATCATGTCGCTTAGCAACGGATTTAAATCTAACGTGTTTAAGTGGCATACGATTTTTATTAAATATTTTCTGATTTGAATAATAAAGATATGTATAGAAAATAAACTTCATTGACATTGCATTTTTGACTGGATACTATCAATTACGGTCTTCAGATATAAACATTGTTATTACTGAAATCTTTGGGGATTATTGATTCAGGGATTATTGATATTTACAAGTTATTATGTCACTGTTTTATTATGGCAAAACTTGTTGAAACTCATATATTGTACGTTGTGCAAGAAATCTTCTACAAATGCACGGGTATATCTTTTAATCTTTGTAAATATAAGTATTACAGGTATACTGGCATATAGTTTGATATATAATGAAATTAATTACTGCTTTCCCTTATAAAAATTGCGGGGATTTTTGATATTTTCAATTTATTACGTCATCTGTTTTGTTTTGGCAAATATTTTTAGACTCATATTGTTATACGGGAAATCATCTACAAACAAACTGGCATATGTCCTAATCTGCGATAATATAAGTAGTACGGATAGTAATTAATTCCAATTTAATTTTAGCGCTTTCATTTTGGCATATATTAGAATCACTTACGGCCTTCAGGTTTAAAGATTATGGGTTTAATGATTAAAGGTTTATAAGTAGTACGTGTCCCATACAATTTTAACTTTTATTTTACATATATTGATTCAATTTCATATTTTATTGTAAATTTGCTTACAAAAGGTACCAGGATGTTTTATTCTTCAGCTGTGCCCGTGATGACAATTTTGCATAGTGAGAACAGATATTCTTAAATTTATTTACTTATTATTTTGCATATTTTAATTCAATTTAAAGACAATATATTGTTTTAGAATCATTAACTATATATTTGCCTTTGTCGCAAGTTTAAATTAATGTTGGATATTTTTTATTAATTTTTTAGATTTTTGCAGATTTTTTTTACATTTTCAACACACAAAGTCTTTTAAAGCTTTGAGTTCCAAGAAAAAGCATACATAAAATTTAATAAGGTAATATTCCATACTTTTATACCAGTAAAAAGGATTGTCAAAAAACTTACCTAGAGGATCGATTTTCCTTGTATTTGAGACTGTCCTAAAAATAGGACGATGGTACAATGCACTACTACCAAACCCTATCAATTAGTAATGGAGATACTTATTTCATACTGTTACATTCCAAACATTGCTACTCTACAACTGACGCAGGTGCATAGCACCTGTCTGACAGGTGCATATCACGTGCTAGACAGGTGTTAAGGGGAGTAAATTGTTCTCAAACAACAACTGATGAAGTCAGTTTGTATGTTGAAATTCATTGAAGCAGACGTAGTTTTTCTTGTTTTCGTATGCTTGAATTTCGTTTTGTTTTGATAATTATTTTGATGCTAGTGTTTTAAAATATCACGGACAGTTTTAGCTACCGAGGAAGCCTTGGATGTTTGGTGGACTTTAGATGACAATGATGTAGACGATATAGAGCAGGAGGTAGTGATTTTACCTCCAGATCCCGATGCACTGAGCGACACCGAGAAGATCGATGATCCATCTAAAAGGAAGATTGAAGAAACAATGTGTGATGAAGTACGTCCTACAGAGATTGTGTGCACGATTGGAATTTTAGTTTCCAACAGCTATGAAGAACATGACGTAAATCCCAAATGGGGAAAATGCGAACCCAAGTTCGAACGTGTTCCGAAGGTATTTCCTCACGAGACAGATCAAACCGTTAAAGATTTTGTTGCTGGAAAACCTTCTATTTGAACTATTAGGATTGATTTGTTTGAAGATGATTGAGCTGACGGTTGAAAAATCAGTTAAAAATTCCAGGCAAAATAATAATCATATTTTTGAAATAAGAATAGATGAAATGAAGCATGTTTTAGGAATTCTCTCCTACAGTGATTATCATATCTATGATCGGTATTTCAAGGTGAAGCAACTTTATGATCTGCTAAACAAAGCTCTTCAACAATTTGGAGTATTTTCTGAATTTTTAAGTATTGACGAGAAAATGGTCAAATCCTTTGGAAGTATTCAAAAGAAGGCCAGAGATAGACCAACGCCATATTGACGTGCTCATTTTGTGCAGATACTTCAGTGCAATAAATCATCCAATGGTTCTGAAATTCTAATCATTTCCTTTTCTGTACATCCATATTACACGTACCAAATTTTGTCTCATTTGGATAATTCTTTCTTGGTGCGTATATATATATATATATATATATATATATATATATATAGTATATGTTCTCTTTTTAAATTTAATTTATTTTGCTTATTATATTCCCTTACGCATTTCTGTGTATTAAAACTACCTGCCCATCTATATCGTCATGGACCTCTATAGATTTTGTTTTAATTTAGCTAGCCTTTCATTCATGTCTTCACATTTCTAAGCATGGAGTATTTTGGTATGAGTTCTCATTTCGCTTTTATTAAATTTTCTGCGGATTAACGCTATCCTTAGTTGATTTTCAACTCTTTATATGTGTGTGTTGTACTGACATTTCTCAGAAGGCAATTGAATTTATTGTGTTTTTAGTGTTATATATTTCTTAACCTTTATGTTAACACAGATGTCAATACTTTTATTGCTTATTTTTATATTTTAATCAAGTTTGTTTTGCGCTATATGTGGATCCCCTTTTTTGCCTGCTGTTGTAGGGATTCAGTCAAGACACTTGCGTATTAATGCTAAGAATATCTTCCTTTCCGGATTATTATGAGCTTTTTAGGTCACACATAGTTTATTTATGTATTCTACGAATGAAATTCTCATGTATATCTTATACTATGTTTCTTATATCTCAATCTGAAGTTTCGTTTCACTTTTTATTATGGTGTTCGTTATAATTCGAATATATATATATATATATATATATATATATATATATATATATATATCGTACCTGACAATATAATTTTTGAAGGGGTTTATATTAAGTATTTTAAATTGAAATTCAAGGTATAAATATATATTCACTACCTAGTATTATTATTATGAATTGGGATAATTTTAGATCGATAACCATTGATCAATTTGGCGTTTTAGATAATTTAGAATATCATACCAACTCTTAATATAGATCTTTATCCTTCAATAAATGTAACCATAATAGTTTTAAACTTTGTCTTTTTGCTGACCCATTACAAATTAATAATAATTCTACCTCTCTAAAATTCTGCAAGGTATTTACTTGCATTTATAAACTTAATTGTACTATTTGTAACTTATCATATATTGGCCAAACCAGCAACCCTTTACACTTTAGAATGAATGTTCACACGGATCATATTAAAAAATTTCACCATAAGATATTTAATGATCTCCCTAATAAAAATCAATTTGAATAACCGCACTTTGCTACCATTGATTTTAATAATATATCACTTCAAATTTTAGATATTTAAATTTAAATAACTGATAGATTAGTATTTGAAAATTATTATATTAAAAAATATAAAACTACATTCCCCTATGACTTAAATCAAATATATAATTATAGTAATGTAGTTAAAAACAGTTTTGATTACAACTCCGATAAATCTTCAATCTATAAACATCTTTTTCAGTATTCAAAGTCATCAAATCCTCGTAAAAAGCTATATAAGCGAAACAAAGGAAAAAGTAACTTTAGTAAAACTATTGACTACATGGAAGATATTTTAAAATTACAATATAATTATTCACAAACTTGCAATTTCCTACCAATTAGAACTTGGTTATATAATGCCAGAAAATGCAAATTAAATATTTTTTATGCTAATATTTTAAAATTATCTAATGAACATTTTAAAATTTTATTTTATAATTTTCTTCTTTTTCGTACCAATTTCTTAAATTTCCACCTACACCAATCACCTCAACCACCTACTAAATTAGCTTATTGTGTAATTTATTTTAAACATCCAATTCTTAATTATCTTAATTTCAATGATTTTTTCGGAAAACTTCAGCACTTGTTACCAGTTAGTGATATCAAAATACAAAAAACTTTCAAGTATAATTTACCAATTGGTAGAACTATTTACAATTACAATGAAGTATCCAGGTCATTAAACTGTGATATTCTTTCATCATGTGTATGCAGTGATAATAATCTCTCTCCTTTTGTCAACTCTTCTCATGGACTACTGGGGATCTTAGTATAGTCAGAATGATATTCTGAGGGATTTATGAATAAAGTGTCTAAATTTCGAATTCCATTCGGCGATCATCCCAAACTTCTTCAGTCTTTATCTTTTGATTTTGATAAATTTATATAACAACAAGCTTGTTCTCATTCCATTCTGATTGAAGCGTTCCATCTATGGAAGTATACTACCTTATATCTTCTTAAAAATTTAATTATAAATATTAAATTCACGAAGCCTAAATATGCTTTTAAACACAACCTTTCTGCTATTAAGAAATTACAACAACATTTTGTCATAACTTATGTAGGTTAAGCACGTAATAATTATGCAGTTATTTGTAGAAAATATTATGTTTCTCTGTTACAGAATTATTTTAAAAATAATCATATTTTTAAACCTATTAATAATCTGACTATCGAAATCAAAACTAAAATGCTAAAATTGTTTACACAATTAAATAGTAATTGTAAATTTTAAAAATCATTATATGTTACTTTGGTTCCTAAATTCCATAAATAACCTCGCAGTTTTAGAACGGTCACTTGTGGACATAATATCTTTACCACTGTAGCTAGTAAGTACTTGCTAAAATGTTTAAATAGAATTAATGATTTTCTTAAATTTAAGGCATCAGGATATTTCATTTTGAACAATAGTTTTGATTTATTTAATCAAAACAATCATCCCTTAACAGGCTTCCAAACATTCTTGGTTTCCATACCTTTGATTTTAAAGACCTGTTTAATAATATAGATATTAAAGATTTATATAGAGTTATTATCTCTCTTGTTAATGATTATCTCTCCTCCAATCACGTTCCATTTATACATAGTTAATAACTTTCCTATGTTACTGCACTTTGTGTTATTCAACAATTACATTATCCAGGGTGACAACATTTATTTGCAAACATCTGCCGTACCTCAAAGGGCGGCTGTAGCAGTAGTACTATGGCTAATTTACATCTTTATTATTATGAATGTCATTTTTTCTCTAATTTTTTTATTATACGAGTATGTCGATATGTTGACGACCTAATTTGTATTACCATAGATGATTTCCATCCAATTAATGTTGATTTTTACCCCTCTAACCTAGAATTAATTCCTAATGGGCCAAGTGTTAGTCAAACTGTAAATTATTCAGATTTAAATTTAGATACACCCCATAATCATGTTATTACCAATATATATGATAAAAAATATTCCTGTAACTTCACCATTAAGCTGTTATCATAACGTTCTTGTAATTTTATTCAATTGTTTAAAAACATCATTTGAGGCCACGAGACGGAATTACCACGGCCAATCCATCTGTTCAGAAAGGTAATGTCCAGGTAGTTCCGCATAATTCGGGTGTAATGCTCTGGTGCTCCGTCGTGTTGGAACCACATAATCACTCGATAATTTGCTGGTATAACACGTAGTAAATCTGGCAGCACCTGCTGGAGGAAGGTGAGGTGCTTCTGTCCGTCTAGGCGGTCTGGTAACAGATACGGGCCAATTAATTGGTCGTGGATAATCTTTGCCCACACATTCACGGAGAACCTTTGCTGGTGGCACCTGGAACGTGTAGTATGCGTATTTACTGTGTCCTCTATTTTGACGCGACGTTTCATCCACTTTCAGGGAAAGCCCCCGGTTGCTTTCCGATGCCACATTGTATAGTGAAAGTTGTTTGTTTTGGTGAGTTCTATAACCCTTTACAGTTCTGACCATCAGTTTATATACACCGCCCATATATATATATATATATATATATATATATATATATATATATGTGTGTGTGTGTGTATGCGTATGAGAAATTTTATCAGAGAACTGAAATATACATTTGGAAATATTCTCGTAAGATACATAACCCTCTTTTTGTGCTGCCCGGTGTCAATCTTGAATAGCTATATTTTCTGAAATATAAATAATAAAATACTGGCAACTCAAATGGCAAAGCATTGTTAAGATTTTAAATGCCTGATGTGACATAAATAGTTATACCTTCATAATTGTAGTAGATCTCTTGGGAGCACGTTTGACCACATCGGAGACTTTGGGAACACTCAGCGGAACAAGTTGGTTTGTAACACCTCTCTATCTTAGCCTCATTTATCATTGAAATGTTAAAAAATACCACCAACATGTTTTAGCTTTCTATTTCTACTGTTATGCTACAACTCTGTCTTTTTCTCCTTAACTCTTCCTAGCTTCTCCGCATTTTCTTGTAGCATCATCCCCCACGGACCTTTAGTTATTGGTGGGCCTTTTCCTTGATTGGTAGGCAAGACTCTAGGTCGTAAATCCTTTTCGTATTTGTTGACCAATATCATAGCATATAAGTATCGTAAAGTTACTGTCAAAACTGACATCACGATGTCTGTGCAAGACCTCGCTGTCTGGGCCTCGAACAATGTGGTCCATTGTTCAAGGTAATTTTGATTTTATTTCTTGTAAATCGTCTTGGTATTTATTGAGTAATCTTGACCAGCCTTGCGATTTATTGCCCTAAACCCTCTGTAAAATCCCAAGATCAAAATTTCCAAAATCGCTGATTTCATCATCACAAGCTGAAACTTTGCATACCTATGGGACATAATCTAAATGAGCCAATTTCCGAATAAAATTACTACTTTTGACTCCTTTTGTTAAACAGAGTAAATATTTTTTAAAGGAAAGTTCTAACTTAATTTTTAATAGTATAACTTTCACTGTTTTTAACACGATTAATATTAGTATGCACACATTTGATAAAACGGTTGATCAGTTTTCAGGGATGTTTAAAACGTGTAGATATATTCCAATCTGAGATATGCATTTTCAGCCCGTTCAAAATGTTTTCCCCTTCACACATATTTTGCATTATAGGGAAATAAAAATTTCATTCATTAACTAGTAGCGTTAGTAAAAAATGTGGTTTCAGTACAATCATATTTAATGTAACGGATATCAAATAAATAAAACTTCTTTGCAGCAGCTATAATGTGACGCATACATCTTGCAAATTCTATCATTTTGTTAACCTGTTTTCAAAGCTGTGCAGAATTTTAATGACCCGTCGATTTCAAATATCTAAAGACAGTATCCTTGACTCTCCCGAGGTTGGTTGGATAGCTAATGTTTAATGTGCGCAACATAATGAACAGCGCCAAAGTATGTATTTTAAGATCTTGCATGCTTCGATGAGCTATATTAAAATTCGGTGATGACACATAGAGAAAATGATCTTATAAATCATAATTGATGGTTATGACAAAGGGCGGGGGAAAATCAATTACGCTAATATTGTGCCATATAAAACATAAATGCGTGTAAGAAAATTTAGAAAATATGTTTGATATGTATTTCCTTTAGACTTTCTAATGTATATATATTCTTATGAAAATTTTGGAATAACATTTATAATACAGTTTGATAAGTGATTTTAAATGGACACTAGAGACACTAATTTATTTTACGAATCTGCTCTACAAGTCATAAAAATAATATTTTTTAGTATTGTGTATCTGCATAGTGCAGTCATTTGTGAATATTTTGTTATCATTGGTATTCCTGATTGTTAATTCTCTCCGAAGACATTAAGAAAATAAAGTTCATCGACATTACAATATCAAACGTAAACTTATACTTTAAAAGCGCTTTTCTCAAAACGCAGATTTTCGAAATTGAGGGCATAATATAACCGTTTGACGGACGATTATGAAAATGTTTATGCTTAGTAATAATTTTAAAAAAGATTATTATTTCTTTTTCTACGCAAAAAAATTTCGTTCCGATAACTTCAAAAGATTTTATTTTAAAATAATTCAAACGCCTGTTAATTTTGTCGCATTATAAGACTCGAGTATTCCCTTAATATAATGCAATACGTTTTTAAGAATGAAGAGAAATGCCATTTGATTTACGTAGCTTTATAAAATCTGTATTTTCCGATAATAAAAGATACGAAATTAAATCTAGGTATATTGTCATATATTTTTTACATTTCATCATATGGTAATAACACCTCTGACTTTATCAATATTGAAATTAAAATTATTATAGAAACAATGTTAATATAAATCTTAGTGCGTGTGTGTGTGGGGGGGGGGGGGGGGGGTTAAAATGCTTTTTTTGCCTGACTGAACTTCTCTTAAAAACATGGAGTTTCCTATGGTGTTCCCTGGATGAACTAGACCAGTAAGGTTAAAAATCCAAAGAATTAATATATACCACGAAATACGAGTATTACATTTGAAACTTTTATCTTCATTCAGATTTTCGAGTTACTTTAAAAAACATGTATCTTTTCCTTGGCTCCGCATCAAGCCCAGGGCGGGCTGGAGTGCTAAGTTTCATAATGAAAAATGCACCATGAAAAACAACGACATGCGAAATGTCATGTGACAATAAATAGAAGAACCTGGTTAGATAGGGACTTCAAGATTTGAAACGCGACAAATGTGTGCAATGAAAGCAGCAGATATATACGCCTATCCAATAAATATTATAGTCGTGGTAGGAGATGATTACGCATTCTCTTTTAGATCTATTTTCAATGGAGCACTTCCTGACAAGGAAATACATGTTGAAATAAGTCTATCGTGAACAATCTGCTAGCTCTCTCTCCTCAGTAATACAAGCAGAAAAAATTAGTTTTACGTCAGTTAGAGCAAAAATTTGTCTATATTTATCTTCTTTTATTTACACAGAAAATAGTTTATGTATTTACATCGAATAATATATAATTCAAATAAAAGTTACTTACTTGGTAGTGATTTATTTGAGTAGCAGACCCTTCGCTTCCTGTAGCATGAAAAACATTAGAATAAGGAGTTGCACGAAATATACGTTCCACTTCAGTATGAAATAAATGTAGGTACCATTGAATGCATGGAATGTAATTGTCTCAGTAACTCAGTGGATCGAAGATATTCTCGCCATCCAGATATTTGTTGTTTTATTCCCTCTGAAAGAAGCTTCCATTTAAAATGTTTCAATAAAATAATTATCATCTACTTAAAAAAAAAATTAAGTATCAGTCGTTTATAGTTTTAAGAAACTTACAGTTTTAAGTTCTTCAAATATGTATTAACACTAATGTTTTTTTTTATATTTGTCCAGTATTTGAGATTGGGTTTTTCTATATTGGTTGTCTATACATTTCTTTCGTATCATGTACTAAACATACGCTCGATTATTTAAACTTAATTGATAAAGCATATTTATTTAATGGATCATTTTCACAGTCTTTCATTTAAGCCATTAAGGAAATTAATGGCAAAACCGTAACATGGGAAACACAGGGATCGCCTATTTCACATATCGCTTGCTCACAAAGCATTATCTTTATTGCTGCAAACTTGATTGTGTATGATAACACGTTTTGACTACCGTTGAGTTATTTGAAGTTTTAAAACTCTGATGAATTAAAATTATATTTTAAATGAGTAATTTTATATATTTAGTTAATAATGCATTAATTTTATACTTCACTTTCGCCAAAAATTTTTTCAATTCAATTTTTACGTTCTCATTCTCTATAATATAGTATATTGTTTTCATGAAAATTTCCCAATTCGAGATTTTGATACCAATATATGTTTTAAGACCTCCTGATCACGTTTTGAATATTTTTGGAGTCATTTCCTTCTGTCTGTATCTCTGTGGTCGATTTCTTGTGTACACTATCGCGACCACAAATGTTTATTAATGGATTTTCACGAAACTTTTTATCCGGCCTTCTTATCAAAACATCTGGAATAAGATTTTTTTTTATTTTGAGCAAAACTTTATATTTTTTAACATGAAAGCATAAGATAAAATTTGACATGAGCATCCATAATAAGGCTTATGTATGGTTAAATGATCACGGGACTTCATAATTCCAATCATTGATGCGAAAAATAGCCCCAATACATGTTTTTGTTAGTGACGTCATTAGCACCTCTCTGGGGGAAGGAACTCCCCCCGGGTAATCGATCAAAAGATTTTTTCAAGCCCTCTAAGGTGAAGTTGAAGATCCAGACCACACGACTAACCCTAAGGCATGTAGCTGCTTAATGTGCTCTAAAGTGCAGTGTAACACGCTATACTTGTAAACATTTTGACCCATAATAATAATTTTTCAATAATTTTCTTGTAAAATTTGAAAAAATAAAAATAAAACATGCAAGACAAGCTAATAAAAATTGATTCTGGTATGAGAAAATCGAGTTGAGCCACTCTCCAGTTAATTTGATTAAAACTAATGGTAAACTAATTTCTAAGAAATGTACATTGAATTTTTTATTTTTGTACTATTATTAAGCCTTTTAAGCAATGGGGAACTAACTAACACTCTTAAAAATTATGTTGTAACGTTTTATAATACGTTTTATTTCGTTTAACAATGCCGCTCAGAGTCGAAACTAATCGTTCAAACCGATAATTGGCTCAGTTAGGATTTGTTTCGTAGTCGGTACAACAGGTAGTTCCCAACTAAAATGGCTGAGTTGGCAAACCTAAGTGCAAAGTTTTAGATTTATAGTTCATCTTGTGGCTTCTGGATGGTATGGGGAGATTTTTCAGTCCCCCCTTTCTTTTTTTGTCTAGCACCAGAGAAAAAAGATCTAAAATTCGGTTGTGTGAGGTTCTGTTCCGTAAATGTTGATTGTTGTTGAAACCCAGACCGTCCGACCTACCAGAAAGGTGTAAGGTAACTGTTTGGACGGTCGGGAAGTGCCACCCAATTTAGACCGGAACCCAGTGGGGGAGGCATCCACAGGGACCGTACCCTCCTTCCCCTACCACCAACCTCTCGGAAGGACTTTCGGACCCACATGTTTAACGTGATCGTACTCCGCATGAACACGGCGGCAGTTTTTTGGCAGTGGCTGGAATCGAACCCGGGCTTACCGAGTGCAACTCCAGCGCGCTAACCAATGGGCTACCGCGCCCCTTGTTCCGTAAATGTGAATAAATTCAGCTTTCTGGGTCACCGGGAGGGTACTGGAAGATTTCTAGAAAGGCCTTTGACAAAAGCCATTTTTTCTCCCTCGAGGGTGGGAAATTTAAAAATTCACTTGATTTTTATCCGCAGTCGATACTGATTTTAAACGCAATCGAATATTCGGAAGATCCCTAAATTTTCGATTGAAATTTTAGAAAAACCATTGATCATTTAATAATGTTACGTAAATGATAATTTTTTATGTAATTTTTTATCAGAAAACGAATGATACATACTTTAGAAAACTGGTGCAAACTATTCTTATGATATTGCACGTTGAAAAGAAAACATACGACCTATTGTGAAATATGTTCATTTTTCATATGTAATACTATGCGATAAATTTGTTAATATCTTTCTCATGTATCTAGTTCATTCCATTCATGAGAAAAAATACTTTGTGTAATAGTTTTGTATTTTGACGCCTAACAATGTTCATTTAAACAATAAATTCATATAATATTCATATAATATTCATTTAAAATATAAAAATTCGATTCTTTTTAACGTTTGACAATAAATCTGGTGAACTCATTTTGCTACAGATTGACAAAAATATCGTTGAAATTGCAAAAACTACACAAAATCAATGAAGCAAAACTGATGAATTATTTATAAATATTTTTAAATATATGGACTATATTGCAGATTCTATCAATATTGATAATTGTCAATTTGGAGTTGCTCGAATAATAATTTAATTAGGTACTTCGAAATATTTTTACATGTTGTCAGCCAAAAATGAGCCAAATGTACGATTCAATATTAAAAATATTATGCAACGGATCTTATACATCATTTTTTCTGTGAAAGATTTAAATTCATTGCATTATATAGGGAAAGTCATGTACTATCCGCATCAGATTTTTAAATATAACTTTAAGGGATGTATATTCATAACCAAAAATCGATAATTAGAGTGGTTACACGTCAACTTTAACAATGCATTAAATCGAAGACAACAAATCGTAGATTAAAATGTTATTTATAAAAACAATCCTTTATGACTTCCAAATATTAAAAAAGGACAGAGCGCTTTCGGGTATCACTATACCCTTCATCAGTGGCTATATAAAAATTACTGTGCAAACAAGCTTATATACAGACCAAATCGTTAGACAAAATTTACATAAATCAACTACAAAATTATGATAATTAAATTGTATTATAAACAGGATATTTAAGATTAAACGATTACGAAAATATAATAAATTGTATTATAAGCAGGAAATTTTATATTAAACAAGTATTAAATACAAATACAAAAAAGAAGAAAATAAAACATGCCCAAAGTTCAGCAAAGTATATATTACATTAAAATGAAACGTCACAGATAACTATGTAGAGATTTGACACGCTGTCCGTATCTTCCTCCTGGCCACTCATCCTGCTGCTCATACCCTAGGGTGAGTCGGGTGGCCTGGAACTTCCACGCTGTCCGTATCCGTTTAGCTGTAGCTCGTGACATCAAAAATGCTAAACTTTCTACGGCTCTGGCCCAATGTGTTGCTAATGATAACTTTCAACCCTTTTTTAAAAAGAACTTTCCTTTTAATTAGTTGCAATAACTCTTGCAATATTCTTCTTTATGAATCCCTGTTTATTTATATGTACCGTGATTTCATTTGTAATTTTGATCCTGTGCAGATTAAGTTACACCTAGCGACTCGTCCTTGACCCTATGCGTATCAAATTTTTATACAGTTATCTGTAACGTTTCCTTTTGATGTAATATAATACTTGGCTGAATTTTGGTCATGTTTCATTTCCTTCTTTTTACTTTTCCTGCAATACATGGTAATGCATAAAGTATTGGAATCATACCAAAAATCGCAACTCCAGTTTTCGACAGATCTTCGAAATCTCTAGAATATGATAAAACCATATTTAGCGTAACGCGTTTGTGTGTGTCAGTGTGTTTGTCTGTCTGTGCAGATTTTGTATCCACTCTAACTAAAAAATTATTTGACCGAATTTCATAAAATTTGGTAGATAAGTCACTTGTAGGCGACTCTGGTGCTGATTAGTTTTGGGCACAATTCAGGATAAAAGAACCTGCCGTTTTTTTAAAAATGGCCCACAAAAATTGCCTGTATCTACTCTAGCTGAAAAACTAATGGACCGAATTTCACAAAATTCTGTAGATAAGTCGCTTGTGAGTTATCCTGGTGCTGATTAGATTTTGGTACGATTCGTAAAAAAATAAACTTCCTTTTTTGTAAAATGGCGTCCTTTTTGTAACATGGCGTCATTTTTATAAAAATCGTCAAATCTAAACTAAAAAATTATGTATGCTCAAATATATCCAATAAATGCTTTTTTTATACATAATTTTTAACGAAGAATAAGACTAACCCCATTACACTAGGACTAGCCGTTCTAAAGATATTTTAGTTTTTCTTATTTTCGGCGGATCTACACGTTTCGGGACCTCTAGAATACGATAAAACCATTTTTAGCGTAACGTCTGCATGTGTGTATCTGTCTGTCTGTGTGTCTGTCTGTCTGTGCAGATTTTATATCCACTATAACTGAAAAACTAATTGACCAAATTTCATAAAATTTGGTAGGTAAGTCATTTGTGGGCGACTCTGATGCTGATTAGTTTTTGCTATGATTCGGAATAAAAGAATTCGCCTTTCTTTGCGAAATGGTCTTCAAAAATTGCCTGTATCCATTCTAGCTGAAAAACTTATAGACCGAAATTCACAAAATTTGGTAGATAAGTCGTTTGTGGGTCACTCCGGTGCTGCTTAGATTTTGGTACAATTGGGAAGAAAGATAACCTGCCTTTTTCTGCGAAATGGCCCTTAAAAATCGTCAAAATCTAAAATAAAAACTACATACTCTTAAATATATCCATTAAATGATTGATTTAACGATGAAAAGAATAAGATCAACCCCATTACACTAGGACTAGCCGTTCTCCAGATATTTTAGTTTTTTCGTATTTTCTCTACACCACCTTTAAAAAGAGGTCCAGTTACCAAATGAGAACGAAAATTGAATAAAAAGTGAATTAAATTTAATTAAAATAAAGAGAACGTAAATATAAGTCTGCAGGGAAAGTCATGTGATGCCCACACCAGATTTTTGTATTTGTATTTAATACTTGTTTAATCTTAAATTTCCTGTTTATAATACAACCTAGTGTATTTTCGTAATCGTTTAATCTTAAATATCTTGTTTATAATACAATTAAATTATCATAATTCTGTAGTTGATTTATGTAAATTTTGTCTGCTAATTTGCTCTGTATATAAGCTTCTTTGCACAGTAATTTTGTTTGCACGGGCATGGTGATACCAGAAAGTGCTCAGGCCTTTTTTAATATTTTTATGTTATAAAGGATGGTTTTTATTGAAATGCCTTTTAATCTACGATTTGTTGTCTTTGATTTAATGCAAAAATTGATGTTTAGCACTTAATACTATATAAAATTTATATTGCGTTGGGGATTTCACAAAATATCCTAAAGAGGCTGCCATTACATTTTCAAAATAATAGATTAACTTATTTTTACTGAAATATGAATCTTTACTACGGAACCAATGAATACGTAAAAATAGTAAAATAACAATGTTTATTGAACTTTTAAATAATATAAATTTCTCTAGCTGCAGTGTAAATACAAAATTTAAACCAGGCAAAAACATGACCGTATCTACTCGGTTCTAAAGAACCTAGAGATTCGGGGCAATGTTAAGACTTTCCACTTGAAACAAGTGGGCATTCGGCCTCTGAGTCAAGCCATATACATATTAATAAAGTTATTTGCCGTAAATATATTTGCAGAATATACACTACCAAATTGTATCCAAATTGTTTAGCGATTTTTAAGATTGCGAAACGTCACCGATTTTGACAAAATCTCGTTTTATACCTACGCTAAATACAATTTTCGGATGTTTATATGCTTTTACAACTGGAAAATATGAGCAGAACATTATATAGCCTACACTAAGTCCAATTCTTTACTGTGGTTTTAAAGATTGGGAACTAACTATTTTGGAAAATATTTTCTTCTGTATTTATCTCTCAGAGCATTGCCCTGTGTTTTGAAACTTTGCAAGAATATATATTTTAATACATAGTTATGCACTAGCAGTATACCAGTTCTTCGTACGGAGTATATAATATAAAGAAACATAAAATTAGCGATCAAGTGCAAATTCCTATACCACAATAAATGACATTGTTAATCAAAATATCCTATTAAAATATTTAGTTTATCCTCCTAAAAATAAGTGTAAGAATATCTGTTCTCACTATATAACATTATATTCGCTAACAGATCTACAGAATAAAACATCTTAGTCCCGTTTGTAAACAGATGCACAAAACATATGAAACTGAACCAATACAGTCTGTTACAAAAGTATAAGACCACGAGACATTTTGTTATTTAGGTAATTTATGAAATATTTTCTTATTCAAAATCAAAACTACTCCATGTCAGAACAAGTTTTAAATAAAATTTAGCAACTTACGAAATTCATTTAGAAAAAAATATAACAGCAATATAACAAAAAGTGGCACAAATACCTGTTACAAAATTGTAAGACCACATGTGGAAAAGGAAAGTTTTAGCAAATGTAGTAAGTTGTTGCTCCACCATTTTTCTGAGTAACTTGAAACACACAATTTGACATCGATTTAATTAAATTTTTAAAGACAGATTCCGGAATATTGTCCCATATCTCCATAATGGCGATTTCCAATTCATATGCCGAATGATATTGGTTGTTGTTTTCGTATACTTGGCGAGACAAATAACCCCACAAGTTTTCTATGAGGTATAGGTCAGGGCTAAGGCTCAGCCAAGATATAACATCAATCTTTTCTCTTTTGAGCCATGCTTTTGTTGCATGACTGGGAGATGCATGACTGGGAGCATTATCTTGTTGGAACTTCCATTTCGGCCCTCCTAAATGTGGCCTGAAGGGTATCAGACTTCCGTATAACATTTGTTGATAACTGTCCGAGATCATTTTGCCATAAACTCTTTGCAGATCGCATTTTCCTGCATATGAGAAAGCGTCCCACACCATAACGGAACCGCCTCCCATCTGCCTACTGAAGAACTCACGAGATTCTTAAGTCATGCCAGTAGTAGTTATTGCCGTCCGTACCGTCTAAGTTAAATTTTTTCTCTTCCGAAAATATTATATTTTTCCATGTAGAGTTCTAGGACATGACATTCTTTGCTCACTTCAGACGTGCTTCTTTATGATGCTTAAGAAGTCGTGGTTTGCTTCTCAGTTTCCGAAGTTTAATATCAACATTCGACTTCAAACATCGCCACACAGTACATGAGACACTTGTTTACTTGTCTTCTATGCTATTTTATAAGTGGACTGGTAGGTTTTCGTTGCAAGCTGGAAAATTTGTCTATTTTCACTAGCTGGTTTACTTTTGTTTGCTGGTTTACTTTTTCGTTGCAAGCTGGAAAATTTGTCTATTTTCACTAGCTGGTATACTTTTTGCGGCCAGATCTTTTCTGCTTTTCATACAATTATTTGTTACTCAAAAAATTGTGAATAGCCGTTTTAGAACGATTAAGAATCTTACTTATTTCACGTTCCGACTTTCCTTTTCCATTGGAGAACCAAACTTTTCGCACTTCTACTTCAGACAAATCACTTCCATGAGGTATTTTAATAATCCAACGAATCAAGCAGTTCAATTCTGAATTTCTGCCTTTTTTCCTTTTTTCCAACCTTTCCAGATGGTTTAGGTTACAGTTAAACTCTGAAGTTAAACAAAAATCGTCTGTATTATTAGAAAATCTAAAGTGGTCTTATATTTATGCAACACCGTGATTTCGAAAAATCGTTTGGTACGAAAATAATATTCGATCTGGTTTTTTTTCTAAGCTAAATCAACACTGCAAAATTGTTTCATTTCATACACCTTCTTTGAAATTCCCATTCAATGTTGTTTTTGTTGAGAATTGGTGGAATTTTGAGTGTTCTTATAATTTTGAAACAGACTGTATATGCAAAACAAGAAAGATAAATCATGCATAAAGCATTGATTATGAAACACGTTCCAGCTGCAATGAAATTTTATTTAAACAACTCTCAAATGCAATACATTCAGCGGTAATATTTTTAAAATTATCACAATACTACAATCATTTATTATATTTGAAAACTAGCCGCCTTTGGTGACCAGCTTGTTCGCTACCCTTGAAAATTCTGACCGTAGCAAACTCGCTGGCGCAACCTACCAGAAAGGTGTAAGATAACTGTTTGGACGGCCTAGAAGTGCCACACAATTTAGACCGGAACCCAGTGGGGGAAGCATCCACAGGGACCGTACCCTCCTTCTCCTACCACCAACCTCTAAGAAGGACTTACTGACTCACAGGTTTAACGTGATCGTACTCCGCGTGAACACGGCGGCAGTTTTGGTAGTGACGAGAATCGAACCCGGGCCTACCGAGTGCAATCCCCGCGCGCTAACCACTGCGCTATCGCGCCCTCCGCGACAATCTCCATAACTTTCTTTTTATTCACCCAATTTAGACCGGAACCCAATGGGAGAGGTATCCACAGGGACCGTACCCTCCTTCCCCTAACACCAACCTCTCGGAAGGACTTATGGACCCACGTGTTTAACGTGATCGTACTCCGCGTGAACACGGCAGCAGTTTTGGCAGTGGCGGAAATCGAACTCGGGCCTACCGAGTGCAATTCCCGCGAGCTAACCACTGGGCTACTGCGTCCTCCGCGACAGTCTCCACAACTTTCTTTTTATTCACCCAATTTAGACCGGAACCCAGTGGGGGGCATCTACAGGGGCCGTACCCTCCTTCCCCTACCACCAACCTCTCGGAAGGACTTACAGACCCATATATTTAACGTGATCCTACTCCGCGTGAACACCGCAGCTGTTTTAGCAGTGGCGGGAATCGAACTCGAGCCTACCGAGTGCAATTCCTGCGCGCTAACCACTGGGTTACTGCGTCCTCCGCGACAATCTCCATAACTTTCTTTTTATTCACCCAATTTAGACCGGAACCCAATGGGAGAGGTATCCACAGGGACCGTACCCTCCTTCCCCTAACACCAACCTCTCGGAAGGACTTATGGACCCACGTGTTTAACGTGATCGTACTCCGCGTGAACACGGCAGCAGTTTTGGCAGTGGCGGAAATCGAACTCGGGCCTACCGAGTGCAATTCCCGCGAGCTAACCACTGGGCTACTGCGTCCTCCGCGACAGTCTCCACAACTTTCTTTTTATTCACCCAATTTAGACCGGAACCCAGTGGGGGGCATCTACAGGGGCCGTACCCTCCTTCCCCTACCACCAACCTCTCGGAAGGACTTACAGACCCATATATTTAACGTGATCCTACTCCGCGTGAACACCGCAGCTGTTTTAGCAGTGGCGGGAATCGAACTCGAGCCTACCGAGTGCAATTCCTGCGCGCTAACCACTGGGTTACTGCGTCCTCCGCGACAATCTCCATAACTTTCTTTTTATTCACCCAATTTAGACCGGAACCCAGTGGGGGAGGCATCCACAGGGACCGTACCCTCCTTCCCCTACCACCAACCTCTCGGAAGGACTTACGGACCCACATGATTAACGTGATCGTACTCCGCCTGAACACGGCGGCAGTTTAGGCAGTGGAGGGAATCGAACCCGGGCCTACCGAGTGCAATTCCCGCCCGCTAATTTAAATTTTATAATGACCACATGCTTAGCTCTATTAAAATATCCATCGTTCCATCATTTAAATTTTTCATGAAATTAAAATATATCCATAAATTAAAATATCCATTTAAAAAATCCATATCGTTCCATCAATCATCCATATCGTTCCACCAATCCATAAATATAATAATTTCAAATACATCACCACAATTCAATCCACCATTATTCAATAATTTAAATTATTTAAAATATCCATTTAAAATATCCATAAATTAAAATATCCATTTAAAATATCATAAAAATATAATAATTTCACCCTATGTATACAAAACATATACTACTAAGTTCTTAATTAATTTAAAATTTTAATTAATTGCGGTTTCCATGGAAACGGTGAAAAAACTTCTGCGGGGGGGGGACGCCGGTGAAGAACTGCTTTAGCGGTTTGCCGAGAAATTGAAATTCGGAAAATCTTTAAATCCCGATCCTGCGGGCAATTTTCGTTATTTCTTGACCAGATTGAACTTGTAAGAAAGCCTGATGTTTGAGCTTTCTAAAATGTAAATTATTAGTCGAAATTCTCGGAACTTTTCCCGATATGAGGATTTAAAAAGGAAAGTTCGTTTTTTTTTAACCGAAAGTGACTTTTGTTTTAAAATCTTTAAAAAATATTAGAATTTGTCTCTGTGATTTGAAATTGATATATTTTTACTCGCAATTTTCTGCTCTTTCCGTTGGCTTGATATGTTTTTTTTTCTACGATATCTGGATCGTGAAGAAAAAAGGGCAAAAACTGTCGAAATCGCATAAAACATTAAATAACAAAAAAAGGAATTAAAATTTTAAAAATCGGTTTTCAAGTGTGCCCCCTTCCCCCCTCCGGGTCTTCGACTGCCAAATTTCGTAGCTCTCCGACGCGCGGTCGCTGAACGTATAGTGTATAAGACAGACAGACAGACAGACAGATAGACAGACATTGCCTTTTATTATTTAAGATTTCATCGAAAAAAATAAACTTTATTCAAATGACGTCATTAAAATATAAATCGCCAGGCTCTCTATGAAAAATCAGTAAAATTTTCATTCATTAACTTTTATTCTATTCCTTTCATTTACTACAATACTTCAATAATTTATTTTACTTAAAAACTTAAAACCATGCAGGTAAAAGTAATTTAACTCTGTTCTTAAAACGTTACAGAAAAAGTCTGCTATAAAATCATCTGTTCTTTATGTAAAATCAATGATTATTTCATTCATATCAATTATATTGCAGACTCCAGACATTTTCGTCAGTTAAGCGACATTTTAAAATATCGCCAAATTTATCGCCAAGTAGGGCTGTAGAACTGACAGGTTCACTTGGCGACAAATAGGCGAAACATCATCACAATACTATCTCCTAATAAAACACAATTAATTTCATTTATTTAGCGCAATTTTATCAATTTCAAGATATTTTTATGGATTTATAAACGCTTTTATTAATTTGATGACATTTTAAAAATACGCTAAATGTGTTAATAAGCAGGACGGAGGCCTCACAGACAAATGCTATCGAAACAGCATTTCAGTACTCTATTCTAATAAAACAAATATAATTTCATTGATTTGCGCCGTTTTTATCAATTTGGTGACATTTCCGTCAATTTGGCAACTTGCAAGGAAATTTTTCAAGTTAGCGATATCCCGTCTAAATCGTAGCTCTGAATTTGCAGATCTGAGTAAAACATCCTGCTCCCGTTTGTATATACTAAATGAAAACATTGAAATTGTATAAGGCGTTATACCCATTGTACTCTTTTTTTTGTTTCAACAATCGGCTAAACGAGTTTAATGTCTAAACACAGTATATGAATTTCTGAGTTAAATACAATATATGAGTTCATGAGCTAAACGCAATATCTAAACTTGAAAACTCTTTGCTTAAATATATGAAAGTGATGTACGCAGTCCTAAATTAATACAATTAAAAGAAAAATCAAACCGTTCCCTTATAAGATATATTTTTATATCCATAAATTTATTATTCAAATCGAAAAAATAATAATAAACATTAACAAACACATTTATAATTACGTTGTCGAGCAACATGATATAAGAAAAATTCTTCTTTATAAAATGCTAATAATTAAAAAACCATTTTGTTTGCATAATACTTTTCATTGTTGAGTAAAAGCTTGTGAAATTTAAACCATTTAAATTCATGTTTTCAAACAATTCATACTTTCAGAAAGTAACTAATTAGCGCCAAAATCTTCCACCAAACTCAGAGATAAAGTATTAATTCACTTTTACCTTTTAAACAAACAATTTCTAAACTTTTCCTTCGGATTAACGAGGGAGTTAGAGAGTAGAACTCCTAGAAAAACGTTTCGTTTTTCATTAATATCTCAGCAATCCCTACGCTCAGAAACTAGAAACTTATATAAAATTTAAGGTGTCTATTTCAAGGCTACCCACAAAATTTCATTAAATTCGGTTCAGTCGTTCTTGCGTGATGATGAGACAAACGAAAGTTTTGTTTTTCACTAAGATCTCGAGAATCACTGGCCGTAGAAACTTGAAACATGGACTAAATTTCAATTGCGGCTATTAAGATAATACCTTCAAAATTTCATCAAATTCGATTCAGCCGTTCCCCGTGATGATGGGACAAATAGACAGACAGACAGATGTTCAGTTTTATTTATATAGGTTAGCAGCATACCCGTTTTTCGCATATAAAGAAATATAATATAAAGAAACATAATATTTACAATCATTTGCAAATTCCTATAGTATACTAAATGACATTTTTAATCAAAGTATTCTGTCATTATATACTACGTGCTTGAAATTTTTTTAGGACTATTTAATGTAATACTCCTAAAAAAGGTTGAAGAATCTCTGTTCTCTCTATACAAAATTATCTTCAAGGGCAGATCTGAAGAATAAAACATCCTGACCCCTTTAAAAAGCAAATTTACAAAAAAGTGTGGAATTGAATCAATATATGCAAAATAAAAGCGTTAAAATTGTATGAGACCCGTACTACTTATATACGAGAATATTAGAAGATATAACCTGTATTAGTAGATTGCATGTATAAATTGAAAATATCAATAAACCGAAAATCGTTAAACCTGAAGGCAGTAATTGATTCCAATATATGCCAAAATAAAAGTGCTACAATTATATAGGAAGATATACCCGTACTACTTATAATGTCGTATATTAGAAGATATGCCCGAGTGTTAGTAGAAGATTACCCGTATTACAATATGAGTCTCAATAATCTTTGCCAAAATAAAACAGATGACGGTTTTAATTGAAAATTTCAATAATACCCGTAATCTTCATACCAGAAGGCTGCAGTTGATTCCAATATATGCCAATATACCTGTACTACTTATATTCTCGTAGATTAGAAGATATACCCATGCATTTGTAGAAGATTTCTCGTCCAATATATGAGTTTCAATAATTTTTGCCGCAATAAAACAATAACATAATAACTTGAAAATATAAGTAATTCCTGAATCAATAATCTCCGAAAGTATCAATAATAATAATGTTTAAACCTGAAGTACGTAACTGATATTACCCATTCAAAAATGCAATGGCAATGAAATTTATTTTACATACATATCTTTATTATTCAAATCAGAAAATATTTAACAAGAAAGATCAATCATGCTTCAAGCATTGATTATGAAACACTTTCCAACTTCAATGCAATTTTATTTCAACATGTCTAAAATGCAATACATTCCTCGGTAATATTTTAAAACTTATCACAATACTACATTAATTTATTATATTTGAAACCTTAAACCTTCATCGAAAAAAATTAACTTCATTCAAATGACGGCATTAAAATATAAATTGCCTGGTTTAAACATCTCTAAAATGTGATACATTCCTCGGTAATAATTTTAGAATTATCATAATACTACGATAATTTATTATATTTGAAAACTTCATCGAAAACAACTGAAATCCATTCAAATGACGTCATAGAAAAAATAACACGCCTGGCTCTCTCTATAAAAGCAACATTTCATTCATAAATAATTCCCCCATTCATGTCATTCATCACAATACTATAATAATTTATATTATTTAAAAATTAAGACCATGGAGCTACAAGTAAGTAAAACTCTATGCGTAAAACTTCATAGAAAATTATCCTCCTTCTCTTTCTAAAATCAATGAATATTTCATTCATATCAGCCATGCAGACTCCATGGACTAAATGATTTTGTGTTAAAGAATTACAGCGATTCTAATACAACTCATTCTACATATTTTGCTGTTTACATTTTACATAGGTGAAAAATAGGCTTAATAGTAGAAATAATCAAATTTGTATGAGCATTTAAACTGAAATATATTGTCATTGCGTTGTTAAAGTATGTAGATGCACAGAATTTAGGCCAAAATAAAGTAGTTTTAGGATGGATACAACACTCAATATGAATTAGAAAGAACTTTAAAAATCACGATTTTGAGACAAGATGGATGCCATATATCATTTTGAAGTGGGTCATGTGATCGTTTCATATCATGGACACGTGATCGCTTCATATAAGAGGTGTTATTATTATTTTAATTTTTATTTAAAAAACTACTGAATATATTTCGCTGAATTTTTTTTTATATATTTTATGGAACAATTTGAATATTGCCTAAAATTTTCGAAGCAATTTGTGAATTTTAAATCCGCTTAAAAAATGCTTGAAAAATTAGGTCCCATATGTATTCCATTTTTTCAACCCGGGTTCAATCCAAAACTAATTGGGTGATATTATTCATTTATATTCCCATAGGTCCTATAGACCGTCTGAACAACATACTAAAATTTCATTTTGATTAAGTCATTTTTACGGCAGTTATCGTGCTAACGGACAGACAGACAGACAGGCAGACAGGCAGACAGACAGAATGAACAAAGTCATAAACACTTTTCAACTTTGTTGTAAAGTGTTAATAAAAACCGTCTGCCGCATAAACACATTGAATTTAAATCCGTTGCTAAGCGACATGATATCATATGCTTTAAATAAATTGGTGGAAAAATATCGTCTGAATAATGTGATCTCTAAGGAAGGTTTGGCGACATTTTCCTCAATTTAGCGTGATTTTAAAAACTCGCCAAATTTATCGCCAAATGGGACTTTAGAACTGACAGTCCCACTTAGAGACAAATTGATGAAACATTATCATGATACTATCCAATAACAAAAAACAATTAATTTCATTTATTTAGCGCAATTTTATCAATTTCAAGATAGTTTTATGAATTTACAAACATTTTTATCAATTTGGTGACGTTTTAAAAATTCGTAAATGTGTTACTAAGTAGGATGGTTGGATTGACAGACAAATTCTAACGAAACATCATTTCAGTACTTTCATCTAACAAAGGAAAATAAATTTCATTGAATTGCATCGTTTAAACAATTGGCAGCATTTCCGTTAATTTAGCAAAAAAGAAAAGTTGCCAAGTTAGGGATATCCGCCAAATTTGTAGTTCTGAATTTTCGGCTCTGAATAAAACATCCAGATCCCGTTTGTATATAAATGAAAACACTAAAATTGTATTAGAAGATATACCCGTTCAACTCTTTTTTACTTTCCCTGCAATACATGGTAATGTATAGGGAAAGTATTGGAATCATGCCGAAAATCACAACTCGAGTTTTCGACGGATCTATACGTTTCGAGACCTCTAGAATGCGAAAAAAATATTTTTAGCGTAAGGTCTGTGTGTGTGTCTGTGTGTCTGTCTGTCTGTGTGTCTGTCTGTCTGTCTGTCTGTCTGTGCAGATTTTGTATCTACTCTAACTAAAAAAGTAATTGACCGAATTTCATAAAATTTGGTAGTTAAGTCACTTGTGGGCAACTCTGGTGCTGATTAGTTTTGGGTACGATTCGGGATAAAAGAACCCGTCTTTTTCTGCGAAATGGCCCGCACAAGCTTGTATCCACTGTAACTGAAAAACTAATGGACCGAATTTCACAAAATTTTGTAGATGAGTCACATGTGGGTTACCCTGGTGTTGATTAGATTTTAGTACGATTCGAAAAATATAACCTGCCTTTTTTTGCAAAATGGCCCTCAAAAATCGTCAAAATCTAAACTAAAGAACTACGTATGCTCAAACATATCCATTAAATGCTCGTTTAATACGTAATTTTTAACGACGAAAAGAATAAGATCTACCCCATTACACTAGGACTAGCCGCTCTCGAGATATTTTAGTTTTTCGTATTTTCTCTACGCCACCTTTGATAATAAGTCCGGTTACCGAATGAGAACGAAAATTGAATTAAAAGTGAATTTAATTAAATAAAGAGAACGTGAATATAAACGTCTGCAGGGAAAGTCATGTGCTGCCCACATCAGATTATTTTAATTCGTTTCAACAATCGGCTAAATGAATATATTGGCTAAACACAATATATGATTTTAGTAGCTAAACACAATATATAAACTTGAAAACTCTTTGCCAATATAAATGAAAGTGATGTACGCAGTCCGCAGTTAATATAATTAAAAGAAAAATTAAACCGTTCATTTATCAGATAGTATACTTTTATATCCATTTATTTATTATTCAAATCGAAAAATAATAATAAACATTAACAAACACATTTAATTTATTTGCGTTGTCGAGCAACATGATATATCCTCATAAAATTCTAAAAATTAATTAACTATTTTGATTTCTTAATCCTTTCATCGTTGAGTGATTGTGAAAAATAAACCATGGTGATTTCAGAAAGTTCATGATTTCAGAAAGTGATTATTTATCGCAAAAATATGCCACCAAACTCAGAGATAAAATTTTAATTCATTTTCACGTTTTAAACAAGCGGTTTTCAACCTTTTTGTTTGGAGGAGCCTGGAAGTTTGAGAGTTGAACTCCTAGGAAAAACTTTGTTCATTCTGTCTGTCCGTCTGTCTGTCTGTCTGTCCGATAGCACGATAACTGCCGTAAAAATGACTTAATCAAAATGAAATTTTAGTATGTTGTTCAGACGGTCTGTAGGACCTATGGGAATAAAAATGAATAATATCACCCAATTAGTTTTGGATTGAACCCGGGTTGAAAAAATGAAATACATTGAGCCCTATGGGACCTAATTTTTCAAACATTTTTAAGCGGATTTAAAATTCACAAATTGCTTCGAAAATTTTAGATAATATTCAAATTGTTCCATAAAATATATAAAAAAAAATTCAGCGAAATATATTCAGTAGTTTTTAAATAAAAATTAAAATAATAATTACACCTCTTATATGAAACGATCACGTGACCATGATATGAAACGATCACATGACCCACTTCAAAATGATATATGGCATCCATCTTGCTTCAAAATCGTGATTTTTTAAAGTTCTTTTTAATTCATATTGAGTGTTGTGTCCGTCCTAAAACTACTTTATTTTTGCTTAAATTCTGTGCATCTACATACTGAAACAAAGCAATGACAATATATTTGAGTTTAAATGCTCATCTAAATTTGATTATTTCTACAACTAAGCTAATTTTTCACCTATGTAAAATGTAAACAGCAAAATATATAGAATGAGTTGTATTAGAATTCCTGTATTTTTTTAACACAAAATAATTTAGTCCAGGAGTTTAGGAGTCTGCATGGCTGATATGAATGAAATATTAATTGATTTTATAAAGAGAAGGACGATTTTTTTCGATGAAGTTTTAAGCATAGAGTTTAATTATTTGTAGCTCCATGGTCTTAAATGAAATGTTTAAATAAAATGAATTATTATAGTATTGTGATGAATGAAATGAATGGGAGAAAGTTATGAATGAAATCCTGTTTTTATAGAGAGATCCAGGCGTGTTATTTTGTCTATGACGTCATTTGAATTAATTTCAGTTGTTTTCGATGAAGTTTTCAAATATAATAAATTATCGTAGTATTATGATAGTTTTTAAAATATTACCGTGGAATGTATTGCATTTTAGGGATATTTAAACCAGGAAATTTATATTTCGATGCCGTCATTTGTATGAAGTTCATTTTTTTCAATGAAGGTTTAAGTTTTCAAATATAATAAATCAATGTAGTATTGTGATAAGTTTTAAAATATTACCGAGGAGTGTATTGCATTTTCGACTTTTTTAAAATAAAATTGCATTGAAGTTGGAAAGTGTTTCATAATCAATGCTTTAAGCATGATTGATCTTTCTTGTTAATAAATATATCGACGACCTCTGGTCTCAGAAACTCGAAACTTGAAATTAATTTAAGGGGGAGGGGGGCTGTTTCAAGGTTACACACAAAATGTCATTAAATTCGGTTCAGCTCTTCTCTGGCGATGAAGGGACAAACAGGCAGACAAACAGACAGACAAACATATTTTCAATTTTATTTATATAGATTAGTAAATGTATACTGTTAACATATTCGTTGAATACTGGGACTTTTATGTGATGTTTTAGTCCGATGTAAAACGAACCCCAAAATTATTCTGTCTATTGCAAACATGCTTAGTCGCAAAAATGGTATAAGAAATTTGCAAAGGAAATAGCATCGTTACCATATTAGAATCTTGTTCGATTCATCGAGTTCGAAGGTTTGGATTTGTTACGGATAACAAACGTAGAGAACTAAATTTACACAGGGGGTCTAGGGACGTCCTTAGTACCCCAATAATTTTGTAAGGAAATGTCCATGGGTGTACACGTTAGGTCTATCTATACTAAAGTGACCTTGCCCATCTAAATAAAAGGGAATTCAGCGCCCGGAGTGGATAATTTAAAAGTTAGGATAATGAACTCGGCATCAAAATTAATAGGCAGAAAAAGCCAATTTCAAAGTTATAGAGCATTATCTATTTAGTACGAATCGACAATAGAACTGTTACAGTCGACAATAAAACTGTTACATTTATTTGTCACAATATGGTTTATTGGTGAATAGCTGTCCTATTCAGGAATGATAAAATAAACAAGACATACACAACACTTTCAATACTTCCTGAAAGAAAGCAGACCTATGCAATTTACGTGACGACAATTAATTCGAGGGAGCTGTGATCTCTCTTCAAGTCAAAACAGTGCATTTACTTAACAAAAGCGTAGCAAAACAATTGTTGTCACGTAATTTGCATATGTTTTGAGAGGTCTATATAATCTCTGGTTGCTATTTCCGTCAGTTCCGTTATAATTTATGTTTGACTTTGCATTTACAGCTTCTGACTGGTTCGGTTAAGTAGATCCATTACCGAGCTAAGTAACATCTGCGGTCCTGATTTGGCGACAGGATAAGTTCCGGATCGCGAGTGAGTAAAAGAAGCTGGCTAATAGAGGCAGCGTACGGTCCTGGTAGTAGGATTGTGGATAATTAGGCTGAGGTCGGTGGGAAGTGAAAGTCGCTAGGAGTGGAGTAGCCGTGGGAAGTGGGAAGGAAGAAAAGTGCATGTCCGTGAAACTGTAACTAGGATAGATACCACTATGTTCATAAGGGTCGAGTATCACTGTTTGGCCAAAACGAGAATTGTAGGTCCAAAGGAGGAATTTGATAAGCACAGACGATTTATAGTTCATTCATTATGCAATAATAATAATATCACCAATCCCGTAAAAGGGCATTAATGATCTGTTGTATTACTTAATGGGCATGTGCAATACTTGCCGTTTGGTATCTGTCTCTATTTAGTTACGCAGCTAACTGTTATAATTTGAGTGAGTACATAATGAATGTGTTTAATTTAATTTCTTGCATCTGTGTGCTATTGTCCCTGGTCTCAAGGCCATTATGGTATCCATTACTAACAAAGTTTAGAGTTATGTCACTTTTGCTTGACATATCAATGTAATTCTGCGATAAAAGTCCATAAATCCTTTACAATACCAAGGCTCGTTACGTTACAAAGACCCGATCAGGGTAGTAGCGTGACCAACTCCATTTAAGTTAAAGGCATGTCATTTATAGTCTACTTTCCTAAAAGAAGTATTTGAAAGTGTTACTCTTACAAGCAACAGTTTTATTTTGTGAACACTTACATAAACAGATATATACTGTTAAGAATGTTAAAAATGCCCGCCTTTGAAAAATGTTTAATCGAATTCTAGAAAGAATATCACCGCGTTCTTTGACAAACATCGCAGGTGGCAGTGTGTATGATGCCCTGATGATACACCTTTTTAAAAGTCATTTATTGTCTTCCGTATACGCGCAAAATTAGTTCGTAGTGTCGATTCGTACTAATTGGACAATGGTCTAAAATTTTGTATTTGACATTTTTCGTTTACATCGCTTTATTGGCGATTTTGTTATGCCAACTTTCATTCGATCGGGCATGGTTACTTTTACTATAAATAGACTTATCGTGCACACTCATGGACTTTTCCTCACAAAGTTATTGAGGTTCTTAAGAACTTTCCTAAGGACACTTTCCTAATGCAAGTACTCATTTAATATGCTATTTCATAAAGAATACATTCACAATTAAGAGCTAGCATTAGTGGCGTAATTAGTATTAAGCGCGGTTAAACGACACTTAAGTGCTAAAAAGAATCAAAGGACCTGGAACAAGCTTAGATATTTGTGGTACTCAGATGAAAACAATTTTTTTCTCAAGATATTTATTGACAAATAAAATTACTTTATTGTGATAAAGCAGTTATAAATATTAAAGACTAAATAAACTAATTTTTATGATAAATACGAAAACAACTTCATATGAAACATCTGTTATTTGTTAAATATAAATAAAAAATGTTTCTCAAACTTTGAAAAACGCAAGGTCCTCTCATGCGCGATTTCTCGATCTAATGAGGGCCTCATTTTCTTATTGCTTTCACTTCACAGCGAGGATAAGCAGACGAAGTGTAAATAAAACGTAAATGTAATATGTTGAAGCAGTGAATAGTTTTAAAACTATTTTAACACATTTGAAAATAATTTTCATTCAATTACCTTGACTGACAAGAAAGTAAATGAGCGGAGGTTCAGAAAGAGGAAGAGCAAAATAAATATAAACAAAATAAAAGGAAATAACTGAAATTTCAATTTTTTTATTTATAAAATTGGCACTTGAACGTAAAAGCATTTTATAAATAATTTTATTTTGGGGGCTTTTATCTATTTAGTTATACCAAAGTTGAAATTTCTTCAAACTAAATTGGAGTGGGGAGGCACAATTTGTTGGTCCGCAGAATTCACCAATTGCATTTAGAGAAGTTTCTTGTAACTCTCTGAAAGTTTGCTGAAAAAATAACGTTAAAATACACATTAAAAAGGAAATAAACGGGTTTATATTTAAAATACTTATTTTAAAATATCTGACGTGTGCAGTACATACCTTTTTTATATAATGCACTGAATTTACTTCTTTCACAGTGAGAAAATAGTGTATAAGATCCATGGCACAGTGTTTTTAACGTTGAATTTTAATTTGGCAATTTTCCGCATGACAACATGTAAAATGATTACAAAGTATCCAATAAAACTGTATGTCACGCAACTCCAATTTGATAGTTATTAATGTTGATTGCAGAAATATAGTCCATACATTAAAATAGTTTATTAATTCAGTAACAAGTAGTCCTTTTCATTAACTGAGCGTCATTTTTGCAATGCACTTTGCAATTTTCATCAATCTGGGGCAAAATATTACCATATTGGCGATATTTAGCTTGATTAATCAGCAAGTCCCCAATATATCGCCAAGTATCGCCAAGTATCGCCCCAATATATGTTTGTTAATTTGTCAACATTTAAAAAGTCACTAAGTTGGCGTCATCCCCCCAAAATGTTCGTCAAGTGTTACGGGGGGGCGGACAGAGAAAAGGGTTATTCTTATAGCCGATTCTTATGCTCTTTCCAAGATATTGAATTTTCATCAGTTTGTTTGTTTTCATTTATTTAGTGTCATTTTTATCAATTTCACGACAATTTCATCAATTTAGCGACTATATCAACAATTTGGTGACAATTTCATCAATTTGGCAACAATTAAAAAAGTTACCAAGTTCGTGATATTCCGCCAAATTCGTTGCCAAATTTTCGTCGCGAGTTGCGGCCAGAGAAACAGCTTATTCTCATAGTAGGTTCTTAATTCTTTTCAAGGTAATGAATTTTCACCAATTAGTCGTCGTAATTTTTATTGATTTAAGACATTTCTATTAATTCTGTATCATTTTCATCAATGTGTGCCATTTTCGTCAATTTGGCAGCATTTAAAAAGTCACCAAATTGGCGGAATTTCGCCATATTCGAAGCCAAAATTTCACCAAGCGTTTTAGACGGATAATTAGTTTATTCTTAGAGTAGATAAATGACTATTGGCGTCCAAATATAAAAACTATAACTCAAAGTATCTTCTCTAGTTAATTGAACAAACTAGATCCACGAGAATGATGTTAACATATTTATTGCATAGTACTCGTATTACATATGAAAGTGATCATATTTTACAATAATTAATATATATTTTTTAATGTTACGTGATTTTTTGACAAATTTTAATTGCATGCATGTTAATATCACATGACACGCCCCTAATAACTTTCAGAGTATATCTGGTGTCAATCAGCATACTTGCAAATTTATTGCCTGACGCTGAGTGACTGTCGTTGCATAGTATTTACTTTTATACCAGAATGTTCATCTTTCGACTTATTTGTATACCAATGGATTTAACTAAAATTAAGTCCTCACCCCTCCTGCTAGAATATATTTGCATATTTCATCATCACATATACATTTCTTTGCATCATTTGTTTTTCCAGAGAAATTAACTAGAAAAATTCAGGAATAATAAAGCAAGTAATTTGTTATACAGAAATGTGTAGTTAAGAATAAATAAAATACACTTACAATTTTGATAACAATTGAACAATTTACCACAATTTCAGAGATCTTGAAAATCCAGAAAATTTTACGAATTATTGATTCTATCTCGACTCACTCCTTCCCAGAATCGTCATTATAAGAAGATATTTGTAAGTACTTTCAGATAAAAATGAAAGTTTAAAGAAATAGTCAGATGATCCCATTCAGCATGCAAGTGTTCTATGACTTCTTCAAGAGACTTGCAGAGAAAACTTCTTTCAAAGGAAAACTTTCAAAGTTTTTATAATGCCTTTCATTTTTCATTCCAATTAAAACTTAAGTTCGAGGTCTGTGTTTTATTTCTTTTAATGCACCGTTGTTTTTTGAATTATAAAAATATGTTCCTGAAGTTTCAGAGATAAAATACTCTTAAGGGGTTGTAAAGGAGGTTTATATCAAAATATGAGTATTTAGCGGAATTTAATTTAATACAAAATTTAATTATATTTATATTCTCATATTCAGATAGGAGCTAAACGGATAGCGTTTTATTTCGAAGATTGTAATGTATTTAAGTTTTTTATTAATATGTACCAGTATAATTGAAAACTAAATTTTAAATAGGTTTTCACTTGAAATGCCTGGAAGAGCACACACGATTTTTTTACACTAAAAATTATTTTCACCATTATTATGAAAATAATAATATAAAAGTAAAACGAAAAACATTATGCTCCCATTGTGGTAACAGAATACGTGGACTGGTTTCAAACTCATTTTCCTCTTTTCAGTGTGGCATGTATAATAGCAGCAAGAAAACTTTATTGATAGGAGATATGGATGATTAGTCGATGATAGCATTTCTGAATAACTGGAAAAAAACGGCATCGGTTAAAATGTTCAAGCTTGTACTCAGGTGTTATTGCAATCTTACCTTTTGGTGACCCACGCTTGTTGAATTATTAAGATCTTTATACAGATATTGCCGCACATAAATTTGCATCAGTATATATAGATTTTTAATCTGGTTAAGATATCAGAAATACTTCTTTTATTTAATTACGTTAACTAAAGAAGTTGTGTATTATCAGTTAAATAAATGTGTTCTTTGTTCTCTTAAATTCTGGGTCTGTGCTTTTCCTTGTTAGTTTGTTTTCAATTATTCAGCAGACCAGAATCAGAATTGATGCTGTGTCACTTTTGAGAAATTGACTTAAAATAGGTCAAGTCAGGGTCTCCACACGTTACGTGCCTATGAATTTGGTCGTTGTAACCTTACCTGAGACACTAATTTAAAAAAATTAAGTCAGCTGTATTGCACATTCATTCTTTTTAACAAATTTTTTTTGCTTAAATTCTGTACATAGTGAAACAACGCAATTACAATATATTTGAGTTTAAATGAGCATCCAAATTTGATTATTTCTACAACGAAGCCTATTTTTCACTTATGTAAAATGTAAACAGCAAAATATACAAACTGAGTTGTGTAAGAATTGCTGTATTTCTTTAACACAAAATTATTTAGATCATGGAGTCTGCATAACTGATATGAATGAAATATTCATTGATTTTACAAAGAGAAGGACTTTTTTTTTCGATGAAGTTTTAAGCGTAGAGTTTAATTACGTGTAGCTCCATGATCTTAATTTTTAAATAAAATAAATTATTATAGTATTGTGATGAATGAAATGAATGGGAATATATTTTTGAATGAAATGCTGCTTTTATAGAGAGAGCCAGGCGTGTTACTTTTTCTATGACGTCATTCGAATGAATTTCAATTGTTTTCAATGAAGTTTTCAAATATAATTAATTATTGTAGTATTACGATAATTTTAAAAATATTACCGAGGAATGTATCGCATTTTAGAGATGTTTAAACCAGGCAATTTATATTTCAATATTTCATTTGAATGAAGTTCATTTTTTTCAATGAAAGTTTAAGTTTTCAAATATAATAAATTAATGCAGTATTGTGATAAGTTTTTAAATATTACTTAGGAATGTATTGCATTTTAGAGATATTTAAATAAAATTGCATTGAAGTTGGAAGTGTTTCATAATCAATGCCTTAAGCATGATTGATCTTTCTTGTGTCCTTTTACTTTCTGCCCAAATCGATCGACATACCTGAAGGTGTAAGTGTAAGATAGTTGTTTTGACGTTCGTGAAAGAGCCTCCTAATTTGAGCGAAATCCAAGGGGAAACACGCACAGGATTCGTACCCTACTTCACCTAAACCATCTCTTCTCGGATGCACTTTCGTACCTAAAAAATTTATCGGTGCGATACTCCAAGTGACTCGTAAATAGTTTTGTGAGGATATCGAGGATCGAACACGTGTTTATTATATACGGTCCTCTCACTTTAACCAGGGAGCCATTCCGGTCCTGCAAATCGCATTTTCCAGTCTTAAGAGCGCATAATAAGGGCAAAATCTATCCATGGATGAATAAACTCTACTATGAAAACTCCTCATCACGACATCCTCGTGCACACTCAGTTATATTCTTTTAACTGATCTCAATTGTGTCCAGTGATCATCTCCTTCTCTGCTTAAATATTCCTCATATGTGTGTATTGATTTCTTTTAGAGTTTAATCATTCTCTCCCACTTTGCTGGAGAACGAGCTACGGTCAAATAAGGCCGATGCCCAACTCTGAATGTTCAGTAATATCTTTATACAATATCACATGTTATCTGATTGATGGTATTAAAATTTGCTCAGAGGCTCCACGTGATTCTCAAAAAGTCACAAATACTAGCGACAAGTTAGCGCCACCATTATATTATAAAATTGAATGCAAATAAAAAATCACAATAAACTTGAATGCAATGTGCCATAGAGCATATCATACATTATTGTTGATTGCATGTCCACATTTGGAGCTGTTAAAATTGTGGCATCAAAAAATCTTTATTTGGCATTCTTTAATTATCATTCCCCGTTAGGTACCAAAAAGATTATAACGACCTCACATTTAATGCTGGTGTGAGACCAGAATACATTTAGGCTGTGCAATATATAAAGATTTCTGATTTCTGACAAGCTTACAAAGGAACCAGACTGGTAGACGCTGTCACGCAGCAATTGTCATGCAATATGAGCACCAATTGTGGCAAAGGATTATCAATACGCAATTAAACTTCGCCAAAACACGTATAGTGGATTTTTTTAGTAGTATAAAATATCAATATGAAATTATCAATACGGAATTAAACTTCTACATAGTAAGACATACCCTACCAACACTTACCTCAGTGTTGTGTAACATAATTAACCCAAGTAAATTTCCCCTGTCTTGTGAGACACGGGATGGCCAGCCGTTGGAAACTATAGGATAAAGAATGAGCACACACGAAAGAATGTGGATAATATAACACTGTCATTTCTTCTAAATAAATATTTATTTCGTAAGTAATATGATCAATAAAAAGACAGTCAGACTTAAATGATTTTTTGCGTTCTTATACAATTTCCTTTGGAGCATTGGCTTTTTAAATATCATTTTCTTAATAACAACAAATAAGACAATTCAATTGGCATAGATAATAAGCATTACTATCTCCATAGACAATTATAATACCTTCAAATTAATACATATAAATCTTAGATATGTTCATAAATTCATATCTACAATTTCACACAATGTAATGATAATATCCTCAATATTAATTTAATTCAAATAATTCTAACTCTTTAGCGTGCTCGTTAAAGTTACTTACTACTTTTATTTCTTGATCATCTTGCTAGATCGACTTAATTATTATATAATTGGACTTACAAGTATCAGTTATCAGCTAGAGTACACATCACCGCGGTGATGTAAAATCTTTCATTCCATACGTCAATGAAACATCATCATGATTGTTGTCATTCGGAAAGAGACCTTTAGGCTAAATGAACCGGGAATTTCCTCCGGGAAGCATTAGCCATACCACACGATAACAGCAGATGCGTCTTACTTATAAAATAGCTCAGAAGTAGTTAGAAGATATTATATGATAATTTGATGAGGATTCGAAGAAATATCATATCTGGACATTATTCAAAACTATAAAATATACGTGAAATCGAAATAGATCCAGGCTTTCAGGATTTACGCCAAACCCTTTGTCTGTTCATTTTTGCGATAGATTCACCAGCACTTCTTCTCCGCTCCAAGAATTTTAGAAAAAAAACCCACATCCACGGTTACAATCGCTAATATCAGGCCAAGCGATCTAATCTGATTGGTCATCAAATATCCGCATAAATGACTTTTAGCTTCATCTCAGCATTCGTACATCAGAACCAGACAGGGACAGCTCCGAAAACGAACCAAAATACGAAATCAAAGCCCTCGGCGAAACAGAACTTGAAAATCCCATGTATATCTCTACGGGAACAAGAAATTAATTATAAAAATGGCTCAAAACCGTTCTCTTTTTAGCCGAGTTATGAAATATCGATACGACAACTCCAATGTACAACAGTCCTGACTCGGGATGTTAGAAAAGCCATAAATAAGGGGGCTTCAAATACAGTTGTGGTCGAGCCAGAAAAGTTACTGGATGCTAAAGATGAAACCATGGGATCGGTTAAAGATGTAACAAATGAGGAAATGTTACCACATTGCCCTGAGGTCAACCAGTGATCGCCGAAAAAGCGTATCTAGACCACAGGCAAAAATAGGTGGCAACCGGCAAAATTCAATAGACGATATTGCAAGAGGTTTCACACACATGCATAGAGCAGTAAACCTTCGGGTCTGTCGTGTGGTCTGGGTTTTCAACACTTCAACACATGCATAGAGAAGGTGCATCAAAATACTGGAGAATATTCAATAAACGACACATATGCATTAAGGTACTCTGATAGTGCAGTCATGTTAGAATATGCAGCAAATTACTCATACATGATGGTGCAGTCAGACTTTTGTCTGTAAACACATAAAACCTTTGTAGCTGCAGTGGCTTTTTACAATTGAGACAATGATCGATGAAGAAGTATGCGTGGACAAATAATCCAGAATGTACAAAATAGCAAGTTTATGTTTGCGTACAATGGAAAAGTGGAACTATGAATGATCCACAAACATACAAAGACAAAATATGGGGTATGTACATATCAAATATTACTGAGGGTTATAATAGTAATAATTTAGGAAAGTGGTATACATGGTCTCACATACTCATTCGCCTCCTTAAGTATATAAGTATAGTTATTGTAATTTAATTATGTTTATAATGTTCATAATAAATAATGTTTATTTTAAAGTTAAAATGGGTGAAGTTAATTATATAGTAGTATGTTAATATATTTTATTCCCAGAACTCGCACAAAGAAATTATGGTGGGTTTTGTAGGCGGCTTACTATTTACGACCATGTTTAATATGTTTAAAGTTAAATATGTGCTTTCCTTTCTTTTGTGCCACATATGGTGCAAAACCAGTCCATGAATTACAATGCATTGTATAAAAATGCGTTGTTTCACTTACTCATAAAATGCAGTAAAAATTTTAAAGTATACTCGTAAGTATCTTAAAATTTGAGTTTATTTCAGAATCGAAAGAATTCAGCTACATTTTATGCTCTTTAAAGTATTTAGTTCATTTTAAATTTATTATTTCAACCACCACATGACAGCAACACTAAACAATCAATTTTAATAACTATATTTATGCAACACACAGAAATATTGCGGATATTTCATGTTCCCTGAGGTGGTTTCAAATAAAACGCTTTTGAAATTTAATGCAGTCAAATTATTTGTCAAGAGCATACAGTGCAGAGAAATAATTCCTGCGTTTCTAGCTACAAGCCCGTATTTCGGCGTCTTGGCAGCAGTAAAGAGATCGTACTTCATTCGACCCAGCATCCCCCCTGTGAGTACTTCTAAAATGGCCGTCTACAAAGAGAAGTTATTGCATAACATTACGCTGTTTTCCTGTCAAAAGCCAGCGGTTGTTTAGCTATTGATGCTAACCGTAGGGAGAGTTGATTTCTTTCGATTTATGCAATAGAGTAGATCTGAATGATATGGAATGCAACAATAAGCGCTCGGGAATTTTCGTTATTTGGTAGTTTAAAATATGTTCTAAACACCAACAAAATTTCATAGAAACTTTATGTATGCATAGGGTTATGAGTGCTAAGGATTATATGTGCAAAAGTGTATTACGGCCCAGATCTAAGATCACGGGATATTATTCGTGGACGCAATTTTGTTATACAAAAGTTTTCTATTAAAATTTTCTCTTAAAATATTCATTTCATAGGATTTGCAGTGTATAGAGCTTAGATGATTACTGACATGTATCCAACTTCAAATACAGGAGAAGGATGGTACGCGTGCGCTGGAGGTTCACTAAGGATTTCCACTTACGGTTTAAAATATTTTAATTTTTAGAAAAATATATTCTTCACATTGGATATGGATAGAGTTTAGGCGATGATTGATGTAGATTTAGCAGCAAATTCTTTAAAAGCAGAGGAAATCATTAGGGAGTTCAATTTGAGGTTCCATGGTTTTCATTAAAATATCTATTTTTTAAAGAATTCGCCATAGATAGATATTAGACGATGGCTGACATTGATTCAGCATCAAATTCTGGTGAGGTTAGGGTGGCTGGTTAAGGATTTCAATTTCTGGTGTTAGAGATGCCACTTTCAATTAACAAATTTTTATTTTTTATTTTCCTTGAAACATCTACTTCTCAGGAATAGTATTAGATATATCTTAGATGATCACTGTTATGGATTCAGCATGGACTTTCGGAAGTGGTCGGAAATTTCAATAAAGATTACTCATTCCTTTTTTAGAGCTTTGTTTTATCGAAAATGTATATAACTCTACCAAACGAGTGTACAAAAGGGTACAAAAATGCTTAGGTACTCCGTGGGAAATGATGTGTATACACCACATGAGGCTCCTTCATAAATTTCTTCAACTAGATTTCATATTTTTTATGCAATTATTTCGCCTCATTTATGCAAGATAGAAATAACTCATTATTTCGTTCCCCCTTAAAAAAGAATGGAATGGCAAGGAAACGCAATGTTTATGTGCAGAAATTGATTTTCGGCGTAATTGATAATCTAGTCGTTTTAAAAGTGCAGGTTGCTAAAAACACTTTTAGCATTCTATTTATTGAGCCGTGCATTTATTTAGAAAGTTTTTCTCCAAACAATTCAACCAATTAATACATGATTTAAATGAAAGATACCTTGTTACAAAATAGAAAAACAACGTAGCTATTGTGTTTTTAATTGTTCAGCGTTATGGGCAGTAAACGAATGCATCTTTTGAACTATATTATAATGTATCCTACTGAACTGATTGCAATAAAAGTTTGTTCAAATTTAGATTGTTACCGGAATGTAAACATACAATTTTTTGGCTCAGAAAAATTTAAAGAACTCACAGTTTTAACCGGGATGTGAACCACAGATCTTCTAACTGACCTACTTTTGAAAGCTCTAACCACTGAGTAACTGTGCTAGAATCCTTAACTCTTAAGTAGGCCCTACACTTCTCCTCTCTCAGATGGTAAATCGATTTGAAACTGACGATCTGAACTACAACCTTTATTTTTTTATACAGACTAGGATTCTGTGTGGCATAATACTTATTTTGGCACTATAATTAATAGGCTCTCTGAAAATTCAAAACTGGATCTTTTTAGGACCTCCAATGTACCATACAAGCTGGCTAATTTGTTTTAGAAATCAATGTAAAGAACCCACTGTCCCCACCAGGGTTCAAAGAACAGATTTTCAAATTGGCCATACTACGATCTATCAGTTATGATTTTGGGATGAAATTTTTCAGAGCATAAATAGTACTTCAGAGATTTCTATGTGATTACCAAAGGGGTTGATTTATACTTGTATAAATATTGCAACTTATTGTAGAATGCGTTTAAATAAGACTTATTCCACTCTAAGTAAATTTTAACAAAATAAAAAATACAAAAATACTAATAAAATATTAAAAAATATGTATGTCCGACACAAACGTAAAACTGCATTTTAAGAACGGAAAGGGCAATTTAGTTAGTGCTTCCAAAGTTAGGTCTAGGTACTGTAATAATAGTCATATATTAAATCATTACTGCCGCAATTGTGACACATATAGATCTGGTTTATATCAGGAGTCGAAATTTCATGGGCCTAATCCTAACACATTTGGCACATGTTCCATACTGCTTTAGAATCGCTATTGGAATACGGGTGTATAACGACCAAGTAGAAAGGATCATCTTCTTCTTTATGATTACCACTTTGTTTACTTTTCTTCTTTCTTTGTTTCGGCGCATTCTATGATTTAGTGCAATCTATTTAGACTACATTTCTTTTTGGTTCCTTTATTCTTCTCTTTCCTTCTTGTACGTTATAGTCTTCTTCTACTTTTCGTTTCACAGAAAAGCCAATAAGAATCTGTTTCAGGGTTTTGGTTATCATTTCAGTAAACTTTCCTTCTAGTAGCAACCTTTGAAAATGTACTTAAATGTCCAGGAGTCAAATTAACATGTAACGATTACCACCCCCTGAAATGAGACAGCATACTCCTTACTGTTAATTTTAGACTAAATTATTTTATTTAAACTTATCGGAATTCAACATTCAACACCGACACCATAAATAATGCATTAAGGCATAAGCTTCGATGAGCTATAATAAATATAATAGATCAATGTGTACGGAAAACTTCAGCAACGTATTTAAGCACAAATAAAATAATAATGCAGCATACAGCTGTTTCGTGGAAATGCTGGATCTCTTTCGTCTGTTCAAGAGAACCCACATACCCGATGTCAGAAAAACTAATATGGCACAAGTAGAAGTCTATGTACTTAAGTCCTGGATAAAGAGTACAAAGCCAATAAGGAAACAGAATGAAGAACAGTCCACCCAATCCGAAACGAAAAGTAACACAGAAGTTTGGTGTACTCCAAAACACAACAGAAATATCTCAACAAGATGAGTCACCTCTGAACAAGAAAAAATGAGACGTAACATGAAGGAAAATAATTCAAAACGACACATAAGAACCCAAATGTTAAGAAAGTAATATAAAGAAAAGGGAAAAAATTCCAGTGCACTTCGCCAGACCTAGGATAAAAATGGAGTATATGAAAACCCATTAACTGAATAATTAGATCTTTTCTGGATATGGATGGATTCAAAAGTTAAGATCCTATACTGTCAGACACTTTTTTATTATCCTTTTTGAGCAAAATTCAAAACGGTGGTCAAAATTATAGCAATATTAAGCAATTGAAGATTTAATAAATTTGATATTTTGAAACAATTAAAAATTTAATAGATCTTTAATTACTCAACATTGCTAAAATTTTGACCAATGTTTTGAGTTTCCTTCAGCAAGGATCATACAAAAATATATGGCTATGTTGACTTTTTTATGCCTTCTATATCCAAAAAACTTTCTAATAATTTACTTAATGACTTGTCCAGTACTCAATTGTTGTCCTCAGTCTGGCGATGTGCCCTGTAGTTTTTTCCTTTTTTTCATAGCCTTTGGGACTCTTACATGTAATTTTGACTCATTTTCGTTTTACTGGGTTTCGATTTTCTTGTTTGGATTTGACAAGCCTTGTTGGGATATCTCTGTTGTGTTTTGACGTACACGAATCATGTGTGTTCCTTTTCGTTTCGGATTGGCTAGAGTGTTCTTCCTTCTGCGCTCTAATTCTCTCTCTCAAGTGAACTCTTGCTCCAGGACTTGGGTATATAAAACCTTCTATTTCTTATATCTGTGCTTATTTCGTTTTTTTGACTTCAGGTTTGTTGGTGCTCTTGCACCAACGTATCCAACGTCCAACGTCCAACGTATCCAACGTCCAACGTCCAACGTATCCAACGTCCAACGTCCAACGTATCCAACGTCCAACGTCCAACGTATCCAACGTCATTCAACGTATCCTCGTTAACAGATGTATTCTGTATTATTATTTTATGTGTGCTTTAATATGTTGCTCAAGTTTTCTTTATCCTTTCCAGAAACATATTTTACTTATTGATGCCAATGTGTACCTTTTGGAGTACATAATAACTATAAAGACTCAATATTTACTTACGGAGTCGAAAATTGATTTTGTGATATCAAACGCCGAAAACAAAATAACAGCCTATCATTAACTAGATCAAAGAAAAGCAATGCTGGCGTCCTTTAGTCACAGGAAGTACGACTGTGTCGTCATTTAGTGGTTGAGGCATAGGCGTTGTGACAACTGATCAATGAGGCAACTCTCCCCGTTTAGCCTTAATTATAACCGCCATCCACAAAATAAATTATGACCCAAGCAGACATCAGATTGCAAAAAACGCCATGAGAACAGTAATTTATATCCAACCCACTTATTTAATACACTTCAATTATAGTATTTTGGTGAAATCTTGAACTTGAAAAGGATAACCGATATTTCAAGTTGATTTTGAAGCGATAAATTTGTAATCGAAAGAATTCAGGAAAAAAATAGAGGGAGAAATATATATGTATTTTTTTCTTATGCTATAGTATAAAGCATTCCTTTTTTGTTTTTAATCTGAAGTAAGTTCTAAAATAAGAGAAAAAAATGTTTTTAAATACAATGTGAGAATGTCGTATTGTTTTAATTATTTATTTATTTTTTATATTTATTTATTTATTTATTTATTTCTTATTATTTGCTTTTTGCTTCGAGTATGATCCAAATCAGCTGTCATAATTGTATTTTGTACTTAAAGCATCATATTTAATGCGATTTAATCATCATCACAGTTGTCTAAATTTAGATTATGGCATGGGACTTTTACGATAAGAAATTAAAAAGGTGACGTCCTTGATGAGTGGATCAAATAAAGTATCACAAAATGTTAAAGAAAAGCGTGACTTGACTGTAATTGCTTTTATGAATTTTGGAGGTACGCTAGATAAAATGTTTTGTAAATATCCTTGACGGGTTTCTCTCTAATCAAGGTTACCGTGACACTTCTTTCTATAATACGGGTATTGTTGAATAAAAGTTTAAATGTTAGTGTAATTAATATACACTAACATTTATATTTCCTGTAAAAATATTCGTAATAAAAGTAAAATTTTTTAATAAAAAGAATCTGCACACTCAATTCAAAACACTAACTTGCATGCAGACATAAAAAGAAATTGTTCTCATATCCTAAAATTGAAAATTGGGGAGACCTAGATAAAATGTTATATATATATATATATATATATATATATATACATATATATATATATATGTATATACCCCTACAGCACCGAAACATATCTGGGACATCCCAAGAACATCGCAATGGGGCAATGAGATGTCGCAGGGAGATCTCGTAATGCAACGGCGATATCGCTGTAATGTCCCTGTCACAGCCGAATGTCCGCCTAGTGTGACGTCGCATTGTTACATTCTTGGAATGTACCAATGTTGCATTCACGGGACATTGCATTGTGATATTCTTTGGATGTACCAATTTTGCATTCACGGGACATCGCATTGCGATATTCTTTGGATGTACTAATTTTGCATTCACGGGGCATCGCATTGCGATATTCTTTGGATGTACCAATTTTGCATTCACGGGACATCGCATTGCGATATTCTTTGGACATACCAATTTTGCATTCACGGCACATTGCATTGCGATATTCTTTGGATGTACTAATTTTGCATTCACGGGACATCGCATTGCGATATTCTTTGGATGTACTAATTTTGCATTCACGGGACATCGCATTGCGATATTCTTTGGATGTACCAATTTTGCATTCACGGGGCATCGCATTGCGATATTCTTTGGATGTACCAATTTTGCATTCAAGGGACATCGCCTTGCGATATTCTTTGGATGGACCAATTTTGCATTCACGGGACATTGCATTGTGATATTCTTGGGATGTACCAATTTTGCATTCAAGGGACATCGCCTTGCGATATTCTTTGGATGGACCAATTTTGCATTCACGGGACATCGCATTGCGATATTCCTTGGATATACCAATTTGGCATTCACGGCACATCGCATTGCGATATTCTTTGGATGTACTAATTTTGCATTCACGGGACATCGCATTGCGATATTCTTTAGATGTACCAATTTTGCATTCACGGGACATTGCATTGTAATATTCTTGGGACGTACCAATTTTATACTCATGGACATCGCATTGCAATATTCTTTGGATGTACCAATTTTGCATTCACGGGACATTGCATCGTGATATTCTTCGGATGTATCAATTTTGCATTCGCGGAACATCGCATTGTTACATTCTTGGGATGTACCAAAGTTATATCGCCAGAACATCGTATTGTTACATTCTTGGGATATACCAAAGTTATATCGCCAGAACATAACTTTGTTACACTCGTAGGAAGTACGAAAGTTATATCGCCAGAATAGCGCATTGTAATGTTCGTGGGATATACCAAAGAAATATCGCTAGAACATCGTATTGTTATTTTACTTGGATGTATAGGAGTTACATCGCCAGGATATAATATGTTTACATTATTGGAATGTACTTAAGCTACATCGCCAGGACAAAGTATTATTACATTCTTGGAATGTACCAAAGTTACATCCATGTTACATGGTTGGAACGCAGACGGGACAGAAAAAAAAGACCTTGAATATCTCGCGTTATAATCGTCCGATCGATACTCAACTTTTTTTTCCAGCTGAAAAGCATCTACTTGGCCAGCACAGTTCACTTGGTCCCATCACCTAATCATGCTGAGTTTTTTCGTGTATCAATCCATTTGTCGCATCAAAATCCTCTAGAAAGAAGTTTTTTTGGTAACATTTTAACAGTTGACAACAAAAGTTTCAATCATCTAATGTTAATTTTCAGAATCTTTTAAAACTCCCGAAAATCAACATAGTAATCGACAAAGTAAATTTTTCATTGTATATAGCTTTCAGTTATATCCAATGAAAAATTTACTTTTTTTAAAATCATTTCTGCCTTAAAATGTATAATTTAATAACTTAAAATGTTGTAATGAAAAATTTTTAAACATATAATTTTAATTTAGAAAAGAAAAAATAAGCAAAAAGAGCCATGACAAAAAGTTAACTGCAACATACCAATATCGTTATAGAACATTAATCTACGCATTTTTAAACCTTTAAATATAAAATTTTAATTTAAAAGCCTACACACACACACATTTTAAATTCAATGAAATTTCATACAGAGGTTAGTTACGTCACACTTCACTTTTCCAATTTTTTGCTAAATAAAATAAAAAATGAGTTTAAAATCTTTTAATACAGCAATTATTTTAGGTTATCAAATTACACATTTTAAGCTACAAATGATTTTAATAGGTGAAGCCAAGATATGGATGAAAATCTTAATCTGATAAAACTTACGAACAATTAAACGAGACAAATTAACATTAGATGAACAAAACTTTTGTTGCCAATTGCTAATGTAGTAAAAACATGACATTTTCTTGGGACAAATTGATTGAGACACAAAAAATGCTAGTGTTTTTTCTTTTGTCTGAATGGTGACAGGACAGAGTGGATCAGGTATTAAGTAAACTATAAGTAGTCAAGTAGACACCTTAGAGCTACATATAATACAAGTTGAATGTCTCAACCAGACAATTAGAATGTGAAATATTGAAGATATCCTACTTTTTCTCAACTGTACCAAAGCTGCATTGCACCGAGATGTGTCAGTGAAATATTGCTCATTTACATCATTAAAAAAAATTTTAACTTTATTCCCCCCCTCACCATATAACTTAAGAAAAATTTTTAAATATTTTTAATTTTCATAAATATTTTGAACCTGAAATTCATATTCAAGACATTAAAACACTTCTAGATCTGGAACTTCCTTCGAAATGTTTCTTTATTGTCTTCTTAACTTTAACAAAAACATTAGTTCAAGGTCAAGAGCAAGGACGTCACATAAAATTTTCAACCCAGGCATCACGTACACCATTTCAGTATCTTACCCTTATAATCCTCAAATGGAGAATGAGATAGTCATGATACTGCATTAGTACTGTCCTTCTGGCAGCAAACTTCATGCATTTTTTAATGATTGATATATATAGATTTTTAGAAACCTGATTGTGAACTAACTTATGCAGAACTTTTGTTACTTATTTGGATTATGTACTAATACATACTAGAAATTAAAAAAAAATTCACAGATAAATTATTTTAAATGAAAAAAAAAATCATATTTTTAGTTAAATATTTACTTTGGAAATGTTGTGAATACAAAGATTCATGCTGAAGTAATACAAATCAGACCACATCTGAAACCATCAGTCTTATATTTATCATGTCTAAAGGTAATTAAAGGGACATAACGTACTTCAATAGTGCTATTCTTACTATTTTAAAAAGCTATGCATTTATTCTGAGAACTAATTTACAGATGAACAAAATATTTCAATTACTCTATAATTGTATTCTATTTTTAATTAAACAAAAATTAATTTAAATCATATTTCGTATTACTCCCAGTTGCTCTATAAATATATATTTCGAATTTAAAAATATTAAAGCATTTTAACTGTTTGCATAAAACTGTTGCATAGCATTGTTTAACGATACTCTATAAAAACTTTTCATTATTATGAAAACCAATAGCTTGAGAAAAAGATTAATAATAAATTTACCATGTAAGTAAAATCAGTTTTTCACAAATTTCAAAAGAAAAATAATGTCAATAAAATATTAATACTACACATTAAAGACCAGGATTTTCACCATTTAAATATAATATAAAATTTGCATTAAAACAATAAATTCTTTTTATAAATCTTTAATGGGAAAATAAGAGTTATGTACTAGTAAATAAAGCAAGGCAAAATACAAAAATAACAGAAAATGTCTAAAGACTTTATTTCTGAAGTTATAAATAGTTCTATTTTTGTTAAATATCACAAATCCAGTCCAGTTATCTTTGGAAATTCATCAGGAAAATATCTAAAACAAAAAAAGAAAAGAGCAATAATAAGCATTTGGGTTTTTTAAATAACTTAAATATGACATTTCAAAGATTTTTGCAAATTATCAAATTATAAAATATTTAAATGGCATTAGAATTTAAACAGGCAAATAAAAAATCTTTAGCTTTTTAACTAAAATTTTTGAAATTTTCAGATTTTCTTTAGACAAAGTGCCAATACCGCATTGTTTTAAATATCAGTGTGAAATAAATATTGTAAATAAATGTTTGTAAATAAATATCATCAGTAGCCACTGATGATATTTATTTACAAACTTGTGGTGCCCCTATGGGTAGCCCTTTATCTGGTATTTTGGCAGAGGTGGTTTTGCAGGCGCTCGAGAGTGAAATTTTGCCCATCCCTCCCTCTCTTTGGTGCCGTTTAGTTGATGATGTTTTTATTATTTTGGATGGTGATTTAAATGAACTCCTTCTTCTTTTGTCCAAGGTTAAGGATTTTTACCCTTCGATTAATTTTACCGTTGAGCACGAAAATAATTGTTCCTTGCCTTTTCTTGATGTTCTGGTTACCCGTTCTACTGTTGGTTTTCACACTTCTGTTTACCGTAAACCGTCTTTTACTAATTCCTGTATTTCTGCTAATTCTTACCATCCTATTTCCTCTAAAAATTCTTCTTTTAACGCTTATTTTAATCGTGCTTTTAACGTGTGTTCTTCTTTTTCTTCTTTAAGTGACGAAATTGATTTTATTTTCAATCTTGACTATGAGGCTGCCTATTCTTTTGAATTTATACATAAGGTTTTTTTCCCATGTTCACCATAAATTTTCTCAAATTGATACTAAACTTATTTCTTTAAAAGATCGTTTGAATCATAAATCCAGTTTCCCGTACCATCCTAGGATTTTCCATCCCTTTATTCAGTTCTGCTCTGAATTTGGTTTCAGTCCTGCTCACTGTAATGTTTCTTCTTTATTTAACCGGATTCGGTTTGATAAGCTGGGTGATAAGGATGACTTTAAAAGCTTTGCTGAGGTGTATGTGGTTCCCCTGTTGTCCATCGATGGTAATTTTAAATTTTATATTAGCAGTACAAAGCATACTATTGGTATCCGTTTGGCAGAACAAGCTAGGGATGTCAAAGGTGGTAAACTTTCTACGGCCCTTGCTCATTTTGTTGTTAAAGAAAATTTCTGGCTCATTTTTGAAAGAACTTTCCTTCTTATGCGTTGTAATAACCCTCGTAATATTCTCCTTTTTGAGTCCCTCTTTATTTATGTTTACCGCAAGTTGATTAGTAATTTTGACCCCGTTCAGATTTTAAGTTAAGCTTGGCGACTCATTCTCGACTCCATGCAATTCAAGTATCTTCATAGTTATCTTTGACGCATCCTCTCGAGAATTAGACCTGATTGCCGCCATTTTTTTAAATTTTTTGAATTTGAAAATTCTGTAATAAAATTGTCAATTTTTACTGCTCTTTTCGTGATTTATGCTCGATTTTTTGAATCTGTGCAAAATGTTTTGTATTTCTGGATTCTCCTTAGATAAAAGTAAGTTTATTGATAATTGTATTTATGCAAATTTGTCACCTTTTCTGATCTATATATGAACGATCATTTCTATTTCCAGTAGCCACTGATGAAGAGCATATTTACGCTCGAAAGCGCTCTGGCCTTTTAAAGTTTTGTACGTCTTAAAGAAGTGAAATAAAGACCTCTATTATAGTTGTGATTTTGTTGTTTCTGCTGGTTGAAATCAGACGCGATTCCAATTTTAATTAGTATATTTGAATAGTAAATCATGTTTCAACTGCTGAAACTTCCTACTAGCCACACCTCTTACCCATCCAGGGAAAAAACGGGGGTGAAATTTCTTGGTGTAGTGATTTAGGGACGGCAATTGATCTCTTGGTATAGGGGAAATGAACAAAGAGCATACTTGCGTTCAGCAGATATCTTTTAACTTGACTCCAGAGAGAAAAAAGAAAGTGTGCCGCATTCAAATTTGTCGTTTCAGTACAGATAATTCAACTCGCGTTGTTTTGCTGCACTTATTTATATTAAGCTTCAGGATTGTAGATAATTATGTTCTACTTTTAAATTTGTCGCAAAAAAGTTTAATCTCTTCTGTACTGTGATTGCTTGGCTGGTGGTGAAAATATGAAATCCAATAAACAAGAAAAAGATCAATTATGCATAAAGCATTGATTATGAAACACTTTCCAATTGAAATACAATTTTATTTAAACATCTCTAAAATGCAATACATTCAGTGCTGATAAATTTTAAATTATCACAGTACTACAATAATTTTTTATAATTGAAAACTTAGACTTCATGGAAGAAATTAACTTTATTCAAATGACATCATCGAAATATAAATTGTCTAGGTCTATGTAAAAGCAATGAATATCACTTTTATTCCAGACTCCAGAGCTAAATCATTTTGGGTGAAAAAAATTCAACATTTCTTATAGTACTCATCTTACAATCACTTCTTTACATTCTGCATCCATTAAAATTAGGCTTTGTTGTAGAAATAATCAAAGTTTGATGATCATTTAAACTCAAAAATATTGTAATGGCATTAGCACAGAATATATGCAAAAATAAAGCGGTTTTAAGGCAGATGCTGCACTGAATATGAGTTAAAAAGAACTTTATCATGATTTTGACACTGGGAAAAAATATGGACGCCATATTTTATTTTGAAGTGGTTTACATGATCTCTTCATATAATATAGGTTGTTGTTGCGATCCAGACCATCCGACCTACCAGAAAGGTGTAAGGTAACTGTTTGGACGGCCGGGAAGTGCTACCCAATTTAGACCGGAATCCAGTGGGGGAGGCATCCACAGGGACCGTACCCTCCTTCTCCTACCACCAACCTCTCGGAAGGACTTACGGACCCACATGTTAAAAGTGATCGTAATCCACATGAACATGACAGTAGTTGTGGCAGCGTGCAAATCCAGTCATATAATATAGGTGTAATTAATATCTTAATTTTTATTTAAAAACTCCCAAACATATTTTGCTGAAATTTTTTTTATATATTTTATGGGATAGTTTGAATATTCAAAAAAATTTCGCAGCAATTTCTAAATTTTTAACTTTGCTTAAAAAATATTTGAAAAATGATGTCCCATATAGTTCAATGTATATCACTTTTTCAACCCGGGTTCAATCTAAAACTAATTGGATGATATTATTCATTTACATTCCCATATGCCCCACAGACCGTCTCAACAACATACTAAATTGTCATTTTGATTAAGCGATTTTTATGGCAGTTATCGTGCGAATGAACAAAGAGACAAAATGAACAAAGTCATAAACACTTTTCAACTACTGTGTTGGAAAATAAGAAATCGATCCAAGGTACTGTTTACTTTAAAATTTATCACTGATATTTTATTTTCAATTTCTTCTGTGATTTTAATTGCAGTTCTTAGATTCTGAACGCTTCTAAATTATTAAAATTAAGCAAATTTTATTCTTAAATTAAAACAGTTCCGGTGATTTCTTTTCGATAACAAATATTGAATAAAATTTTATCTGTTATAATTTGAAATTAATAAATTAATAAGACGAACTATTGTCCTTGAATGTATTTATATTTGTACTCTGAACATTTTACACTTTTACTAAAATAATTAAATTTTAAAAATCTCCTTAATTAAGGAAAACATGTATATGTATATAGTTTAATCACATTGAAATGTTTTTAATAACACTAACAATTGTAGCATATGACATGTTTGTTTTGCTACTACTGCAATGCATATTTAATGCTAAGTTATAACTTGAGAAACATTGCACTTGTTCACTGATAAATGAGAGAAAAAAAGCATTTTTAACACTTTACAACATAGTTGAACAAATAATTAAAATAATTTATAAGAAAAATCTCAAGAACTTTTAATGCCTATTTTAAATAAGAACATTTTAAATAGGACATACATTATTCATGGTTTAGCCTTAATTGATTAATTGATTGCTTTGTGTACCCTTTGGTTTCGATTTTTAACACTTTCCAACTTAGTTGAAAAGTATACACTTAAAAAAGTACAAAGTAATAAACTTATTACTTTGTTCATTCTGTCTGTCAGTTCGAATGATAACTGCCGGTAAATGAATAATATCACCCAATTAGTTTTGAATTGAACCTGGACTGAAAAAATGAAATACATGAAACCCTATGGGACCTCATTTTTCAAACATTTTTTAAGCGAAGTTAAAATTCGTAAATTGCTTCCAAAATGTTAGGAAATATTCAAACTATGCCATAGACTATATAAAAAAAAAAAAAAACTTCAGCACAATATGTTCAGAAGTTTTTAAAATAAAAATTAAAATAATAATTACACCCATATAATAGAAGAAATCATGTGACCCACTTCAAAATAAAATAGGGCATCCATCTTTTTCCCCAGTGTCAAAATCAGAATTTTTTTTCCTTCTTCGACCCAGATCGTCCGACCTATCATAAGATGTAAAGTAGCTGGTTTGGATAGCCAGCAAGTGCCACTCAATTTAGACCAGAACCTAGTGAGAGTAGTATCCACAGGGACCGTACCCTCCTCCCCCCCCCCAACCTCTCGGAAAGACTTACGGACCCACATGTGTAATGTGATCGTACTCCACATGAACACAGAGTTTGGGGCACAGGCAGGAATCGAACTCGGGTGGTCTGAGTGCAATCCCCGAGCAAACACTGGTTTGTCGTATCCCAAATCATTATTTTTAAAGTTCTTTTAAATTTATATTTAATCTTGCATCCATTTTAAAATGGCTTCATTTTTGCATATTTTCTGTGCATCTTATTCACAAAACAAATATTTTTGTGGTGATGTCTGCGCGTGTGTGTATGAAAGTATGTGCGTGTATGAAAGTGTATGTCAGTGAGTCTGTGGAGACGATATCTCACGAACAAATGGAGTGATTCGAATGAAATTTGGTACAAAAATTACAATCCATGAATACTGGAAGCAGTTTATCAAAAAATGCCATAAATTAAAAACAAATATTAACTGTTGATATACATGTTTACTTTTCATATGTAATATCATGCTATAAATTTGGTGACATCATTCTCATGGATCTAACTCATTCCATTCAGGAGAAAAGATACTTTGAGTAATACTTTGCATTTGAATGCCAATAATCATTTATCTGCTATAACTTATTTCTCCATCCATAAAGCTTGGCGAGATTTTGGCGATGAATTTGGCGGAATGTCGCCAACTTGGAGACTTGCCAAATTAACGAAAATCTCGCCAAATGCATAAAAATGATGCTAAATCAATGAAAATAACAACTAGTTGATGAAAATTCAATATCTTGGAAAGAATATAAGTATCTACTATAAGAATAAACTATTTTTTTTTAGTGTAAAAGTAGTAAATTCATAGCATTATATAAGGAAAGTCATCTGTTGCCCACATAAGATTTTTATTTTTGCGTATTTGCTTTTATTGTCCATTACAATTTCCTTATGTCTTCTGGGGAGCCAAGAAAATATTATTACATATTACGTAAGCCATGCAAATACGCACAAACACTTTGTAAATTAAGCAATGCTAATTTTTATGTTTCTTTTTTTCAAGATACATACAATATACTGCTTGTAAAAATTGTAACACCATGAAGGAATTATCAAAATTGAATGAAATTTATTGCATAAAGGACCTGTATTGATACAAATAAAATTATTGATTTTAGAAAGCCAAAAATCATGTATGTCAAAAATCAGTATTTGGTGAAGCCAGCATGTGCTGCTATAAGTGCTTTTATATGACGTGGCATCAAATCAAACAAATTTTGAATTTGTACCTGAGGAAGAAAATACCAGGTTGCTTCTATCCGAACCCAAAGTCAGCTGTATTAGCTATGGGACAAGTGAGACGCCAACATACAAAATCCCAGACATATTCAATAGCTGACATATTCAGTGAATAGGCAGGCCAAGGAAGAGGCTCTAACTATTGTGCTGAAAAGAAATCTTGGAACATTCCTAGCAACATGTGGACGGCACTGCCCTGTCGAATTACAGTTCCAGGAATTCGCTGAAGGAAGGGTACAACTTCGGGTTCCAGAACTTTTCTGATGTATTGGTTGCTGTTGAGATTATCCACAATTCTTAGCAGCTGACATTGTCCAAGATACCCAATGGCACCCCCAGACTATCACACTTGGCATTCGCTCAGTATGACGCACTAACTCCTTAAATTGGTGTTCACTGCTATAGTATCTAATATGTATGCAGCCATCACTGCACCCCAAATTAAAGCAATATTCATCGGAAAAGATGACTTGTTGCCAATCGGCATGCCAGTGTCTATATTGATGAGCCCATTGTAGCCATAGGTATCAATGGTGTTGCATCAGGGGAATTCTGTACAAAGGAATTCTTGTACACAGTCCACTGTACAGTAGATGTTGACGAATTGTTGGAGCAGATAATGACACATCTGTAGCAATGCTCAAACGTTCTGCCAACTGTCAAGATAAAGCTGTATGGTCCATCACTGCCACGAGGATGAGGTGTCTATCATCCTGTGCTGACGTAACATTTCATCATCCACTGTTGGATTTATGACGTGTCTGGTGCTCTTTAGTTCACTGCTTCTACACTCACATCTCTGGCATGGCATTGCGCTGCATACAAGTTGCTATTGTATGATAAAAATAACTCTTCATGAAGGCCAAATATTTGTCCTGATTCAAACTCCGGAACTTGCTCATATGGCACTCTCTGTCGTCATAGAGACATAGTAACTTCTCATGAAACGTTTACCGCTGGCATACTATATTATCAATGTCCCGCTACAGCTCTATTTATACGGCAGTTCAGCCCACACATGCGCGGTGACTCTAAAATTCAGATCATTTGCATAGTACACCCTAATTTGCATTTGCTGAAGATTTCAGCTTAATCACATTCTTCATAGTGTTGCAATTTTTACAAATAAGAATATGTTGCTTTATAAGATTATTTATGAAATCTTACCTTTAGTTGGAGGAGATCCATGGCCTCTAGCTGCTGTGGTTAGTGCACCTCCAGATTACGTTAAAATTCCTCCACCAACAGAGAAACCAATTTGGATATCTAAGTAAAATATTAAAAATAAAAAATATTCAACAACATTTCATGTCAAACAAATGTTTAGTTTACATGTTACCTTTATATGTTACAGTTACACAACAGTCAAACTAATTTAATGGCTAATTGTAACTTGAACTTTAACAACTGTTTTGCTGAAATATTGCTAAATAATTTTTAAAAGTAGAGTATTTTTTTTTATTATGCTTATTTCAAATAACCCTATACTATTAAAATATGTTCAACTATACCTATGCAAATGGGTCCTGCGGTTTAAAACAAATTATCAGCTAAGAATGTCTAAGTTTGTCTTAAATGTGAAGTACATATCTATATAAAATTTTAATATTAAAAAAATATTTAATTTGCAGAATTCTTTAAAATTTCAATAAAGTTTTAAAGATACATTTGGAGTTAATTAGGCTTAATTAGGAGTAAAATAGCCGGGATTGTACATAAACTATTCCAGAAACTGTAAAATTAATAGATTTGCAAATATTCAACAAGATTTCTTCCCGATACTAAAGCAGATGAGATCTCAAATTGGGATTTGAATATTAAAATTCTAAATTTGCCAATTTCTGACTTTCGGATTTGGGGTGGGGTGGAGGGAGGTTTTCAATACAGCCACAACTTAGGAAATTAAAATCTGCTTGAAAGGAAAGGTATTCTTGTAAGGCAGGGGATTCTTGTAAGACACTACGAATCAATAAATCCTACTTATTCACATTACAAAGAATTATTTTAAAAATATTACTTACAATGTTATAATTTATAGAACTAAAAGTCAACAGATGACACTTGAAACAAACTGATAGATGAAAGCTTGATTGCAGATGCCAAGAAAGCGATAAAGGAAACCTGCGGCATCCCTTCTTGCAAAGAGGTGCATTGCCATTGCCTTATAAGGCAGGCTGGTCATTATTATTAGTCTCCTTATAGCATTCGAATTCGAGACAGTGGATTTAAAATTGAAACTTGGTGACCTAATCAATTATGTTACATTGATTAAAATAAAACACATAATATTATAAATTATCATTATTATTATATTATTAATATTAACTATTTTTTACTATAAGTGCTTATTGTTAATGAAAAAGTATTAAAAATTTATGATAATAATTCAATTTTTGTGGGCCCTTGACGCTTGAAGGCTTAAGCCCTATTAGTCCCTATGTAGATCAGCCCATGTTATCAGGATAATATTTCCACTTACCAACTTCCTAATGGCAAGTAGAATCTTTCATCTGAGTAGTACTACAAAAATCTGCATATTATGTTTTTTTCCCGTCCTAGAATCAGTCAGAGAATATAGATAAACGAGTGAACGCCATTCGCAGAAAGTTTTTCAAATTGCAGAAATTTTAGAGAATTATAAAAAAAAAAATATTTTTTTTTTACTATAATGTAACGAAAAAATACCACCAGACTCATAGAAACATTCATCTCTTCCATATACAGTATATGTGCATACATCTCACACAAAAATATTGATGTTCTGGTCACTTAATTTATTTAGGTTGTATTTTCAGGGTACCAGTAAATGGAAAAAAAGGAGGGTAAAACATGATTTAGATATATAATATAGGTAATAGTGAATATGCAACTGCTCATGACAACAACAACAAAAAAAAAATTAAAGTAGAATATTTTATGTATTATTGAAATTCAATCAAGAAGGTAGCATAAAATGATGTGCCCTAAGCCTTATCACATCTGTACGAATAATTCACTCAATATATTTCGATTTTCTGAATTCTTTCATTGAAATTAATAAAAAATAAAATGAAAAAGTTGAAAGTACAATTATTTAAAGTACATATGATATGACAGTATCAGTTTATGATTATTAAATAGCGTATAGTTATATTATAAATCTTGAAAAATGAATAAGTGGATATGCAGCACTGCTACATTTAAATCAATATTTTAGAAAGCAGAGGGATTGGCATTTTATGCAAAGAGGTCACAACATTAAGGAGTGGGTTGTATCTAAATCAGTAGACCGACTGATAGACAGGAGTTCATCACTTCCATTCATAGAATCACAGCTGTTTTCTTTTAATAACAAGTATTCGGTCATTTTTTAAAATCAACATATTCATTTTTCAAGATTTATAATATAACTATATGCTATTTAATAACTATAAACTTATAATGTCATATCATATGTACTTTAAATAATTGTACTTTTAACTTTTTCATTAATTTTTTATTAATTTTAATTAAAGAATTCAGAAAATTGAAGTATATTGAGTGAATTATTCGTAGTCAAGTCTTAAGGCACATCATTTTATGCTACCATCTTGGTTGAATTTCAATAATTCATAAAATATTCCAATTTAATCTTTTTCTTATTATGAGCAATGCATATGCACTGTTACTTTTATTTTCAAAAAACTATATTATATATCTAACTCTGGTAAATCATGTTTTACCCCCCTTTTTTTCCATATACTGGTACCCTGAAAATATTACCTGAATAAATTAGGTAACCAGAAAATCAATATTTTTGTGCGTGCATATACTGTATATGACTTGGCAGATTTTTGCAGAAAATTTTTATGCAAATACTTATGTTCGCAGACAGTTTTCAATTTTATACCACTTTGTCTAGAATATACTAAAACATTTGTGAAAATCAAAATCTTCAATGACTGACTTGTTCGCTGTTTGAAACACCTGATGTGATTCATTGTTCAGCTTAACATAATCTTTATTGCAGGGTTTTTTTTATTGCTAATGGGTGCATTAATATAAACTAACACTACAACCACACCATGACATCTGTGTAAGAAAACCTATATTTGAAAATGTCTATATACTGTGTAATATAGAAAATATAAGAAAAAATCTTATTAGTTCTGCCAAACTGCCAAGAAGGATTAGAATCAGTCTCCAATGACATAGTAAAGACCATACTTATTTTTGATAGTTTACAATAGCCATGCAGAGCAGAAATTTAAATTTCTTCATTCAAAAAAATTGAAATTCTGTACAAGTATTACTCATTTAGTGGAATGAAAAGAATATAAGCTAACTATATCTTGGGTAAATTTCAGAGAAGCATTGTTAAGAGCCCAAGATGAAGATAGGTTTAAAAATGTGCTGCTGTTTTAAACGGCAGGGATGGTTGATAAAAATATACTGACTCCTAAATAAAACTATATAAAATTTTATATTGGAATACTTTATTTTTTAATAATTTTCAAATAGTTTAGGTAATAAATTTAAGAACATCAAATGTTTACCACTTAAAAAATAAAAATAAGTCTGAATCGAAGAATTGAGATAATGACTCCATAGCCCTAGTTTTACCTCCACCTATGTGTACTGCTTTTCTTAAGCATAGTTTCAGCTACTTTAGAAGCAACTTACAGAAATAGACTAAAAGCACCAAATGTATATTTACAAACAATTTTTCGATTTTTATGCAAAAATTTAGTGATTCATCCAATTGGGATCCTTATATAACGTTATATTCATTTTCTGGAAATGATTCGATTGGGATACCATGGCTGTCAAGATCGCACACAGCTATGGAGATATACTAACTAAAAAATCAGATTATATTTAAAAAATAGTTTTACTTACTTGCTTACAGATCTTCATGTAACTGCATCCAAGACATCTTTTTCCCGCTCAATCTAAACAAACGCGGGAACTGGAAGCAGCCATTCTTCGTCCAAGATTCCTTCGCAGCGTTGCCAGATATTTTTGAATATAGTATTCTGTGCTTATAATTATGTTCCTTATTTTAATAATTATTAAAAGCTTGATTAAAATCTTCTAAAATATACTAAAATCTACATATTGAAATTTAGAAATTACTGTAGAAAGTATTAATTATTTTAATTGTTATACGTACGATCAGCGACAAAGTTAGTAACATATTTTGGGCTATGGGGACACCACGATTATTTTTCAGACGGCGTCAAAAATCCAAAATAAAATAGTAAAAAAATGGTACATTTATCATAGAAGGTACATTTATCACAGAAGATAGGTAGTAGGGTTTCGCAGAGCACCAAAATTTGCCTACTTTACTTATGGTAAAAAGCGGCCTTGCATTAGACAAATAGAGTAGTAGGTCTCGATCCTAATTGTTGCTCTTCTACGCAGGCACGCTTGACAAATATATAGAATTACATGAATAAATGCCTAAAAATGCTTATAAATTAGTAACAAAATTTATCAGCTAGTATGTTCCCGTGTAATTTTACTCGGAGCAGTAGGTATTTGGTGCAAAAGCTAATTCCCGGTAATTTCCAAATTAACTAGAATGCTGAAAATTGCTTGCTATACATATAGGTCCAAGTACTATCAAGAAAATTCCGATATGATATGCCCACATTTATATTTTTTCACGTGGAGGATTTTAGGAGTCGTTGTATATCCGGAAAATCTAAGTAACAGCCAAATAATCTAGAATTCTAAAAATTGCTACAAATATAGCTCGTGTACTGAAACCACAGAGAAAAATAGAAATCCATCAAATTCCTTGAGGTGTTTTGTTCTTTTAGGAACAATCAAGCCAGGATGCCAAAAATTACTACACATATAATTCAGGTCCGGCCACTCAAACTGCTACTGATGTCTTATAGAGTAAGTCGGGCGGTCTGGATATTCAGCATCAATTTTAGACTTGTCACTAATTTGCTTATATCTCAACTTCTAATTGTGCGAGCTTAGCCTGAGCTACCAAAAGCAACCTTTGACAGATTTCATGCTTCACCCGAGCACGGGGACAGAGTTGTGTGACAGAGAAGAGGTCGAAGGCGTGTTTATGCATTGACTAAGAGATTGTCAACATATTTCTTTCAGTTTTTAATGTATGTTTCCTTTGCCTAATGTGTAGGATTTACATTCAAAAGCGAATATTCGCCTCTAGTTTATAATAAAATAAATCATATTTTATTTTTCAAAAGATTAATTTTGAAATTAAGGGAGTTACATGCATGTATATTTTGAAAATCAAAGGGGAAAACTAATACGTAACTTTTATATAAATTGCATAAATCAATTTACATAAATTGTTAAAAATATCAAACTTTGTGATTGATGGTTAAGAATAGTATGGAATGTAATCTGCGTTAATTTATTCCGTGCCTTGCAAAAGAATTCTCAAGTAAAAATTTAAACTGGTATAGAGTAAACTAACTTAGATTCAGAATTATTGATAAGTTGTTGAAAGGAACAGATCCCATTGTGAAGTACTAAAATGAAAAGAGCATTTAAACAATAAATTTATTTTGACAAGGTCCAATAATTATGATCATGACTTGATAAAAATTCAAAATTATATTCATGGTTTTCCACATTTCAATAAAAAAGTATTCTAAATTCAAAGTAAATTCTGTTACTATAAAACCATCTAGTAATTATACACATAATATGCGTATGAAGACAAAATAGACTAAATAGTTACTCAGTTACTCTAACCGAAGTATCATAATTTTATTATTATAAAAAATATATGAAAATTAAATATATATATATAATTTTAAATTTTTGTCAATTTAATATTTTGGGCCTCCAGCATTTACTATACCTTTGACGCACGTGCTTAGATTGTATGTATCATTCTTGTAAACTGTTAATTTAATTCTCATATTTTATTACTTAAATTACCTTTGAGTATAAAATTAAGATCAATTTTAATTCTCTGGTATCAATGTTTACCTTTTGTTAGATATTATATTTCAAATCCTCTTTGGAAGATATCTTCAATCCTTAAACTTTACTGCCATAACTTTATCCTTGCGCATGATAGTTCTGTATTTGGACAACGTTGATATTGGCTAGAATCCACGTTATAACGGATTTTTCTCGTTCTGTCTTATATGTTGAAAGTAATATAAAACCAGGCATTAAATTTCAATTCATCTTTTGAGCATTCATTTTTAAATAATTATAAATTTATAATTTAGCCGAATTAAATTTATACATTTTTAACAGATATTTTGTTGCAGACTTGACGCATAAGTATAATATATAATTTTGAAAAACTTAAAAAATTTATATGAAATGTAAAAATTTTTAATTATTAACCACCGTTTACTGCAAGAACATACAGAAATGCGCATCGATCAATGAACTTAAATTTTTTAGCCTTCCACATCCAGAAAAATTCAAGCAATTTAGTTAAGGACATGTCCAGAACTCCATTTTTGCCCCGCGGTCTGGCGGAATACCAAATATGAAAAAAAAATTAAATAAAATTATCTTTCTTTTTCCTATTTCTTTGTGGCTTTTGTGTGTCTTTTCAACCTCTTATTTGTCTTTTGGGTTGGTTTCAGATATTGATGACGTTCATAATTGTACTTCCATCTAAATGTGTTTATCATTCGCACGCATAAAGTTGTGGAAAATATAATAAATACATGATTTTGCATGTAAAAGAACATATATATATATATATATATATATAAGGAAGCTAATATATAGAACATGAAATAAATGGCATACCCTAGTTCAGTAACATTAAGAGGTTAAATAATATCTTCCAAAGAGGATTTGAAATATAATAATTAACAAAAGGGAAAACAGTGTTACGAGAGAATTAAAATTGATTTTGATTTGTCTTGTCGAGATATTTCTATTATGTTTTGAAAAATGTCAATCTTGTGTCGTTACATTTCGTTTCTGATTGACAGATCTGTTCTTTTTGCTGCTTTCTGATTAGCTCGCTCTTAATCCAGGTGTTGGATATTCAGGGGTGTAGTCGAGGGGGGACGCGGGCGGACGCAGACCCCCCACCTTTTCTCCTGATCTCAAGCGTACCTCCACTTTTTATTTTGTAAGGGAACGCTCTTTTTTTTAAATTTATATGTACATATATAACCCCTCTGCAGCTTGGCATAGTTGGAAGGTTCTTTGAGATAATTTCATTTCAAAATGCAAGAATCTTAATTGATTTTTCTTTCTTGAGCTGAGAATTATATGCTTTGGAGCTCAATTTTTGGTTTTTAATAAATAACTAAATAAAATTAGAATAATTATTATTCTTTTGATTTTATCAAGATGTTAAGAGTTGGAGTTGAAAAGTAAAAAAAGAAAAAAACAAAACAAAAGAACAACAACAAAAAAAAACTGGATACAATTGAAAAAGTATCTCAATACAAAATGCACGATACATTTAGAGACTAGGGTCGTTACTCAAGACATTTTATATGGGTGATACTTGTATCGCGATACTTCCTAGCCCTATGTGAATCACAGAAATTATACAGTATTGGCTAAAATTCTTCAAAAAAAGAGCGTCCTCCCACCTTTTTTTTTACGACTACACCACTGGGATATATAATTCCCAATGCCTCTTTCATCTGCACCCATTCCCCTTTTGGAATTCGGGATTATTTGTTCTCTTGCACTGACATCCGCTAAACAACTGTATGCTGCACTATCTTGTTATTTGTGCTTATTTACGTTGCTTTTGTCTTCCTTAACAATCGTTTATTTCGTTACTAAAATAAGTTTAAACAGTTTTCAGTTCAATAAAATCGGTGCAATCAGTTTATTTCTAGGAAAGCAAATTATTCGACAAGGAGAAACAGATAATTAAAGTATTCTGTGCATAATTTTGTTTTAAATACCAGATATTGCAAAGAAAATACTCCTCTAAAAATAATTTTTAAAAATTTTCTCTTTATTGCACTTTGCAAAATATTATCAAAATTTTCTGGATAAAATCAGCTTTCTGCCACGGAAAAAACTGAAAGAGTTCAATCCCATTTGTAAATCAAAGATGATCAACATATGGTACATTAAACGAATATGTTGACAAATTAGGATAAAGTAGTTTATTTCTGGGATTGACTAGGGGCCTAAAATGCGATAAAACGCGATTGAAAAGAAAAAATTCGACAATAATAAAAAAAAATTAGAAATAAAAAAAAATGAAGTACATGAATTTGTTCTACTTATCGGATTTTGCAAGAAGAAGCATCGTATACTTTTAAGAAATAAATTTTCTCTTTGTCGCACTTCGTCAAAAAATCGTCACAATAAATTGTCATAATTTTTCGGATTAACTCTATAGTAATTATTTTGGGATGTCGCATGAATGTTTCTGTGATTTTTGAAAGAAGAAACTTGTCTTTGTGAATATCTTTAAAAGGTTCTTATGCAGAGCGATCTGGTAATATCATTTTCTATTGATAATATGCATAAGTCTGCCAATCTTTCATTATTCGTAGTGTTACGATATTTGTGTTTTATGTAGCTCATCCTGGAGAAAGTTCGTTCCACCTCACAATTTGCAATTGGGAGGGTTAGGAAAATTTTTAAATTGTGTTCAGTGCGGTAGTCTGAAAGTGTGTTGGGGAGGGGGGCGATGGATATAACCCCTCCATTGACTTCACAATAAGCCCTCCATACAATCCATACTGGAATTTCTCTTCCAGTCATCGCCCCCTCCCCCCCCCCCCTCCACACACACACACCACCACCACCACTTTTGGAGATCCACTTTACGTTATTGTTTCGGTGACCTGAGAAAATAATTGAATTTTAGTTGTCTATAACTGACGACTTTACTTTTAAAAATACTAATAGCGAGTGATAGAATAAAAACTAAACACAAATATTTAATGACATTCTGTCTAAATGAAATATGTTTTGTGTAATATTCCAAAAGAAGAATTCCATATTTTGACCCCGGTAGCAGAAATTGCTAGAGTGGAGACGGACGTCGCATTTTTCAGCAGCCTACAGATTATTTTACATTAAAAAAAACGATCTTCGAATCCGATTTGCCAAGAACAAAGAAAAAAAGCCCGTTTGTGAGCCACATTTTTCTTTGACTCCTCTTTCGACTTTTCGTCCACACTCCTTTCTTTTCCCGCTCTCACCCGTCACCTACTATCGGAGGTGACTTCCCACCTCCCCCTAAAAACCACGAACGTTGCAAAGTGGGCGGTTCGGATGGTACGGGGAGAATTCCATTTTATTATCCTTTATCTTTACCGCTCATCAACCGAAGTAAACATGTTTCTAGTCGAGTAAAATTAGCATTTTCACTGTTCCATCGAAATGGTGGCGCAGCCAGGGGCGACGGCAGCGTAGGCTGGAGTAGGCTGTAGCCTACTCGGACTTTTTGGGTGTTAGTACTAAATTATTCCACAAATGCGCCACAAAATCCCCAAAATTGTGTTATAATAATCTATCACTAAAAATCGTGAATTAATTAAAAAAAACTTTAATTAGAATTCCCATTTCGGTAGAAATGGGAATTCTAATACGGCTACTTCCACATACGGCTGCTTTTCTCGGCTAGCTACATCGGCTAGATTTACAGCTAGTTCTATAGCGTTCCATCTGTGCCGCTGGAAAAAGTTTCTTGTTTGGAGTGTAAAATGTTGCCAAACCATATCTGCATAACAAATACCTATCAACTATCCCATCCCCAGATAATCTGTAAAATAAATAATTAACTATTGTACTTTTTGTTTACCTCCCCCAACTTTTATGCTTTTCCTTTTGGCCCATAGTTTAGGAAGCGACCGCCCCCTCACTTCACGGAAACAGGGTCTCTCCTCAAAAGCTCTTATTAGTTCGGAATTTCTTCTCAATGTTCTCCTCTCCTTAGTGAAATCTCTTTAGCATCTACAAACTTAGATTTCATTAAAAAGTTCGCGATCTTCAATTAAAATATCAGGAGAAATCATACAAGTTCGCAGATTGATAAACGTGCAGATGCACACTGATTGCAGATGACATAGGCGAAGGCCCCCCACATCCAATTTTGGGCCCGGGAACCAAGTCGAGCCGCGGACCCTAGATAAAAAAATAAAAGGGGGGAGGGTATCCCCTTTTTTCTGTATTATTTAGGGGTATAGTTGAATTGCATAAAATATATCTAGTACAAGGTTTTCAACAATATAACACTGGTTTTACAAAATATAACACTGCTGGCCGTACACCTTGTTGCTCCATGTCTTCGGACGAGCCGGACGGTCTGGGCTTTCGACGATATAACACTGTGCCAAAATTGCCGCCATATTCACGAGGAGTACGATCGGGTTAAACATGTGGGTCTGTAAGTCCTTTCGAGAGGTAGGTGATAGGGGAAGGAGGGTACGGTCCCTGTGGATGGCTCCCGCACTGGTTTCCGGTCTAAATTGGGTGGCACTTCTTAGCCGTTCAAACAGTTACCTTACATCATTCTGGTAGATCGGACGGTCTGGGTCTCAGCAACAACAACAATATAACACTGAAAAATAAGAAATTCGTGAAGGATATTTAACATGATGGCAAGTGGTGTTAGCCCAGACCGTCCGACCTACCATAAAAGGTGTAAGGTAACTGTTTGGACGGCCGGGAAGTGCCACCCAATTTAGACCGGAACACAGTGAAATATTTTTATACTTTTTTGCTTGCGTATTTCGCATGTTTGGAACAATCGGAGGTGACATTTCCAGAACTAGAAGTGTAAATCATTAGTGACCACCTCCAAAGTTCGATGCTGATTCAGTCATTATATAAGCTATTCCTATATAGCCAACCCTGAGAAATAGATATTGTAAAAAACTAATTTTTTAACCGAAAGTGACATCTATAGAACCAGAAGTAGAAATTCTTAATGAATTTTTAACCTCTATAATATTTGATACTTAATCTATAATATATCAGTCATCATAAGTTCTATCTATAATCGATTCTAAGAAATAAATGTTGAAAGGAAAATGAATTTTTCTTATCTGGAATTGGAAAAAGAACTGAAAGTAGAATTCTTTAGTGAATCCCCACACTCCCTGAAATTTCATGCTAAATTCATACCAGTCATCACCTAAACTATATCTATAGTCAATCGAAATATACATTTAATGGCAATGTTTTGAACCATAAAATACAAACCCGCAAGTAGAAATCCTTAGAAAACCAAATTCCAGAGGAGGTTCCCTACTTCCTTTAGAATTTGATGTTAAATCCATATCAGTAATTATCTAAGGTCGTAGAAAAATAATAATAATAATAATAATAATAATAAAAGATGTTGCAAGGAAAATGGAGTTTTTAAATGAAAGTCACATTTCCACAATCGGAAGTTGAAATTCTTAGTGATTTCCTCTAACCTCTTTGAAATGTGACTGCATCAATCATCGTCTAAACTTTATCTGTAGCCAAATTCCAAGAAATAGATACTGCAAGGGAAATTTTTTGAACCGGAAATAGAAAAAAATCCAAATTAAAAATTTTTCCTCAATCCCTCTACTTTCCACCCAAAGCTCTATTTACAGCCAATCTTAAAAATTGGATGCTTCAAGGAAAAAGGAAAATTTTGAACTAGAAAGGTAAAAAGAAGCAGATATGAAAATCTTTAGTGGACCATCCTCTACTTCATTCAGAATTTAATGCTCGATCCCTATCAAGCCTTGTCTAAGCATAATCTATAATATATCCTGAGAAATTCATACTTCAAAAATTTTTTTTGTAAAAACAATAACATTGCACCATTTCTGTGGCCAACAACCACACATACAAAAAAATATCAGTGTTATAGTCGAATTATCCCCAATCAACATGCATATGCAGCTTTTAAATAAAATAAAATATGTCCGAAATATCTCGGGATTTTATCAGACAATCAACTTTCATTTGTTTCGTAACGTTTTAGATGGAAACAGCACATGTTCAGGTGCATGCCATTTTTGTGCCTCAATCGTTTTGACCCACTGAAAAATCCCAAGAAGCAATGTTCTCTGTTTTTGACAAAAACCGTTTTTTAACAATTAGCAGTAAATGTTTGTATCTTCCAAATGCTCTACTAAAATTATCCTAAGAGATTTTAATCGGCATATTTTTGAAAATTTTACCGACGAAATTCATTTTTGATTTAATGCATTATATCAGTCTATTACAAAATTAAATTTTCTAAATTATTTGAATACCAATTCACCAAGTATTGACACAATTGAAAAAATGACATTGTTGAGAGCAGTTTATACCAGCATAGCGGGAGCAGTAACATTTTATTTTATTTTGTAGCACTACAACTACTTTACAGAGTACATAGTTTAATAGAACCTTTTTATTTTTCGGATTTTTAAGTACCACTATTATTATTTGATTTTCTCCAAAAATCAAATCAGCATCAAAGTAATGCCTAACCAACATAGTTACTAAATTTCAAGCAAATTTAGTGAATATCTTTTGAATTACAGTGCCTAGTGCATTTAGCTGCCGCCTAGATACTTCCATATTTGAATAATCCGCCAATATAACGTTAATAAAATGAAGATCATCGAAAATGTTTTTGTTTCATAACTAATTATTTTATTCTAATTCATTTTTATAATTGCATTAAGAGAATGGAAACATGAAGTTATTTCAAAATTATATTGCTATGTGTTCTCTAAACTCATTTATTATGTTCATAAAATATTTCATCCAAAATGTATCAATTCTGATACTTATGAGATAAAATCTCAAATGAGTATGTACAAAAGAATCCATATAATAAAAAAATCCTTTTCCAATTAGGATTTCGGGAGAGGGGGTAGACCCCCAAATCTTCCCCCTCCTCCCCAGGATACGTCTTGGCAAAATGTAATATATAATAAAGAAAATGTGAACTTTTTCTTTCAATGGTTTTTCTCTACTAATTACAAAATTCAACATAAAATCATATAATATAAAGTGAAGGTTTAAAAACGCATTATTATAAACACCAAAGCATTCATATTCCTTTAATAATGCAGTATTTTGATTGATGTTATGTACATATTTAACTATAGTTATTTTAAAGCAATGCATTTACAAAGCAGTATAGAAATGTGATATAATAAATTTAATTTATTCTAAGATTAACTTTGTTTCAAGATTAAGATATCTAAAAATAATGACGCATTAACGCTGATTACAAAACTTGCTTCTTAAAGTAATATAGACTATTACATCAATGTGGGAAGCAAGTTCATACCTTCAAGGAAAGAGCGATTTATTCTACTTTGGTTCGTGCCATGCCAAACTAAACCAGTAGCAAGAACCTAGAATTTTTCCTTTCTACAGCTCTGCATTCAGTCATTCTTTGATTCAGTGGGACCAAAGAGACGGTTAGAAATTCTTTGAAAGAGAGTCCCACACCTTTTTTAAAGTATCTTGGGGCACCGTATGGATACCCCGTCGCGTTAATTGGTTTACGAGGAGGGCGCCCCCTTCCCATCCCTATCATTTCACAAAAGAAACAAGAAACCTGTTGACAAGGGTCGCTTTAGTAATGGATGGATACGTTTCGCTAGGATGTGATTGACATGAGCTGTAAACTTGAATGAATGAAACTTACCCGCTAGTGTTATGAACGTAGCTATTTTAGCAGTGCAATTCTAGAAAATTGTTCCCTGCTTCCCTGTAGGGATCCGGTTTTTTTTTTTTTTTTTTTTTTTTGCCTTGTCGACATCGCCTTTCTTAACAACAAATCATGACAAATTCTGCCGTTAAACAAAAAGACATTATGAAGCTATCGTTACCCAGACGACTTGTATTAAACCAAGGAGACCTTCTTTCAGCCTTTTTTTTACTATTTTTGAAATCGGACAATCTTCAAGTAATTTAGGAAAAAAAATTATAAATTCATACACAGATGTTCTATAATATTTTATCTTCACCAATGTTCACGGGCCGCTTCACCAATGTCAACAGTCACCGGGCTCCAGTAACGTGGTCCCAACTGACCCCCCCCCCCTTGTGGGGGCCCTATAGGCGGACAAACAAAAAACATATATCATGCATGATTTACACGATGCAAAGAAATAGGATTAAAAACTCATTACATGCGTTTTGTTTAGTTATAGACCGGAGTTTCAGATTGCGTGCGCATTTCGAACAAACTGAATGCATATCGCGTACAAAAATTTTCGGATTGCCAAAGTAGTTTTATTTGTTTAGATATGCATGATAACATATTTTGTTTCGTAATAAACAGAAAAATAAGAATAAATCGTATACAAGGAAGAATTTCTGGAATACGTTGCGAATATGAGGTGAGCGAGCCCGCAACTTATTCGAAAAGTACCACGTACCGTGTTCGCTGAGAAGAGGGCATCGGAGACTAAACTTTTGCGAGTTAAAGGCCCAACATCATTACATTATGCATTGTTAGTCCATTTTGACCTTGAGAAACAATAACTTACGAAACTATATTCATAATGTCTGATAAAATGATGAGAGAAAAGTGATAGGAATATCTCGATCGCAATGATTGAAAAAGTTATGCAATATATAATAAAAAAATATAAATTTTAAAAAATCGAGAATTATTAGCAGTAAATATTATTTTAAACAGAAATTTTAGTAGTCAAAAACTGACGGTTTTACTCTTAAAAATACTAATAGCGAATGATAGAATAAAAATTAAACACCAATATGTAATGGCATTCTGTCTAAATGAAATATGTTTTGTGTAATGTTCCAAAAGAAGAAGAATTCCATATTTTGACAATGTATAAAATAATTTTTTCCGTGAATGTAACAGAGCGATGTCCTGGCAATGACGTTTTGTGATGTTCTATGGATGCATCAATGCGATGTGCAAAGAACATCACATGCGACGTCTCGAAAGGCGGACATTCGGCTGTTACTGGGACATACATAGAACATCGCCGTACCATAACGTGACATTCCTGGGACATGATGAATAAACTGCATTGTAATTGGTTTGGGATGTCGTATGCATGTTTCTTTTATTTTTGAAAGAAGAAACTTGAATATATTTAAAAGGTTCATATGCATTGGCGTAGTGTGAGAGTGTGTTGAGGAGGGGAGAATGACCATAACTCCTCCATTGTCCCACAATAAGCTCTCCATGCAATCGCTCTTTCGGTCATCGCCCCCCCCCCCCTTTTCGAGATCCATTTCACTTTATTGTTTCGGTCACCTGAGGAAATAATTCAATTTTAGTAGTTAATAACTGGCGATTTTACACTTAAAAATACTGATAGGGAATGATAGAATAAAAATTAAACACGAATATGTAATGACATTCTGTCAAAATGAAATATGTTTTGTCTAATGTTCCAAAAGAAGAAGAATTCCATATTTTGACAATGCATAAAATAATTTTTTCCCTGAATGTAACAGAGCGATGTCCTGGCAATGACATTTTGTGATGTTCTATGGATGCATCAATGCGATGTGCAAAGAACATCACATGCGACGTCTCGAAAGGCGGACATTCGGCTGTTACTGGGACATACATAGAACATCGCCGTACCATAACGTGACATTCCTGGGACATGATGAATAAACTGTATTGTAATTGTTTTGGGATGTCGTATGCATGTTTCTTTTATTTTTGAAAGAAGAAACTTGAATATATTTAAAAGGTTCATATGCATTGGCGTAGTGTGAAAGTGTGTTGAGGAGGGGAGAATGACCATAACTCCTCCATTCTCTCACATTAAACTCTCCATACAATCCCTCTTTCGGTCATCGCCCCCCCCCCCCCTTTTCGAGATCCATTTCACTTTATTGTTTCGGTCACCTGAGGAAATAATTCAATTTTAGTAGTTTTTAACTGGCGATTTTACTCTTAAAAATACTGATAGGGAATGATAGAATAAAAATTAAACACGAATATGTAATGACATTCTGTCTAAATGAAATATGTTTTGTGTAATGTTCCAAAAGAAGAAGAATTCCATATTTTGACAATGCATAAAATAATTTTTTCCGTGAATGTAACAGAGCGATGTCCTGGCAATGACATTTTGTGATGTTCTATGGATGCATCAATGCGATGTGCAAAGAACATCACATGCGACGTCTCGAAAGGCGGACATTCGGCTGTTGCTGGGACATACACAGAACATCGCCGTACTATAACGCAACATTCCTGGGACATGATCAATAAACTGTATTGTAATTGTTGTGGGATGTCGTATTCATGTTTCTTTTATTTTTGAAAGAAGAAACTTGAATATATTTAAAAGGTTCATATGCATTGGCGTAGTCTGAAAGTGTGTTGAGGAGGGGAGAATGACCATAACTCCTCCATTGTCTCACAATAAGCTCTCCATACAATCCCTCTTTCGGTCATCGCCCCCCCCCCCTTTTCGAGATCCATTTCACTTTATTGTTTCGGTGACCTGAGGAAATAATTCAATTTTAGTAGTTAATAACTGGCGATTTTACTCTTAAAAATACTGATAGGGAATGATAGAATAAAAATTAAACACGAATATGTAATGACATTCTGTCCAAATGAAATATGTTTTGTCTAATGTTCCAAAAGAAGAAGAATTTCATATTTTGACAATGCATAAAATAATTTTTTCCGTGAATGTAACAGAGTGATGTCCTGGCAATGACGTTTTGTGATGTTCTATGGATGCATCAATGCGATGTGCAAAGAACATCACATGCGACGTCTCGAAAGGCGGACATTCGGCTGTTGCTGGGACATACATAGAACATCGCCGTACCATAACGCGACATTCCTGGGACATGATCAATAAACTGCATTGTAATTGGTTTGGGATGTCGTATGCATGTTTCTTTTATTTTTGAAAGAAGAAACTTGAATATATTTAAAAGGTTCATATGCATTGGCGTAGCCTGAAAGTGTGTTGAGGAGGGGAGAATGACCATAACTCCTCCATTGTCCCCAATAAGCTCTCCATACAATCGCTCTTTCGGTCATCGCCCCCCCCCCTTTTCGAGATCCATTTCACTTTATTGTTTCGGTCACCTGAGGAAATAATTCAATTTTAGTAGTTTTTAACTGGCGATTTTACTCTTAAAAATACTGATAGGGAATGATAGAATAAAAATTAAACACGAATATGTAATGACATTCTGTCTAAATGAAATATGTTTCGTGTAATGTTCCAAAAGAAGAAGAATTCCATATTTTGACAATGTATAAAATAATTTTTTCCGTCAATGTAACAGAGCGATGTCCTAGCAATGACATATTGTGATGTTCTATGGATGCATCAATGCGATGTGCAAAGAACATCACATGCGACGTCCCGAAAGGCGGACATTCGGCTGTTACTGGGACATACATAGAACATCGCCGTACCATCACGCGACATTCCTGGGACATGATGAATAAACTGTATTGTAATTGTTTTGGGATGTCGTATGCATGTTTCTTTTATTTTTGAAAGAAGAAACTTGAATATATTTAAAAGGTTCATATGCATTGGCGTAGTGTGAAAGTGTATTGAGGAGGGGAGAATGACCATAACTCCTCCATTCTCTCACATTAAACTCTCCATACAATCCCTCTTTCGGTCATCGCTCCCCCCCCCCCCTTTTCGAGATCCATTTCACTTTATTGTTTCGGTCACCTGAGGAAATAATTCAATTTTAGTAGTTTATAACTGGCGATTTTACTCCTAAAAATACTGATAGGGAATGATAGAATAAAAATTAAACACGAATATGTAATGACGTTCTGTCTAAATGAAATATGTTTTGTGTAATGTTCCAAAAGAAGAAGAATTCCATATTTTGACAATGCATAAAATAATTTTTTCCGTGAATGTAACAGAGCGATGTCCTGGCAATGACATTTTGTGATGTTCTAAGGATGCATCAATGCGATGTGCAAAGAACATCACATGCGACGTCTCGAAAGGCGGACATTCGGCTGTTGCTGGGACATACATAGAACATCGCCGTACCATAACGCGACATTCCTGGGACATGATCAATAAACTGTATTGTAATTGTTGTGGGATGTCGTATGCATGTTTCTTTTATTTTTGAAAGAAGAAACTTGAATATATTTAAAAGGTTCATATGCATTGGCGTAGTCTGAAAGTGTGTTGAGGAGGGGAGAATGACCAAAACTCCTCCATTTTCTCACAATAAGCTCTCCATACAATCCCTCTTTCGGTCATCGCCCCCCCCCTTTTCGAGATCCATTTCGCTTTATTGTTTCGGTGACCTGAGGAAATAATTCAATTTTAGTAGTTTCTAACTGGCGATTTTACTCTTAAAGATACTGATAGGGAATGATAGAAAAAAAAATTAAACACGAATATGTAATGACATTCTGTCTAAATGAAATATGTTTTGTGTAATGTTCCAAAAGAAGAAGAGTTCCATATTTTGACAATGTATAAAATAATGTAACAAAAAGACAAACATGCAATATCGCAGCAGCACGAAAAAAATGTACGTCTCAATGGGACTATGCTGTCACAGCCCATAAACATTCTAAATGTGACCGCCTGTTAATGTAACAAAGAGACAAACATGCGATATCGCCGCAGCACGAAAAAAATGTACGTCTCAATGGGACTATACCGCCACAGCCCATAAACGTTCCAAATGTGACCACCTTTTAATGTCACAAAGAGACAAACATGCGATATCGCAGCAGTACGAAAAAAATGTACGTCTCAATGGGACTATATCGCCACAGCCCATAAACGTTCCAAATGTGACCACCTTTTAATGTAACAAAGAGACAAACATGTGATATCGCAGCAGCACGAAAAAAATGTACGTCTCAATGGGACTATACTGCGACAGCCCATAAACGTTCCAAATGTGACCGCCCTTTAATGTAACAAAGAGACAAACATGCGATATCGCAGCAGCACGAAAAAAATGTACGTCTCAATGGGACTATAGTGCGACAGCCCATAAACGTTCCAAATGTGACCGCCCTTTAATGTAACAAAGAGACAAACATGCGATATCGCAGCAGCACGAAAAAAATGTACGTCTCAATGGGACTATACTGCGACAGCCCATAAACGTTCCAAATGTGACCGCCCTTTAATGTAACAAAGAGACAAACATGCGATATCGCAGCAGCACGAAAAAATGAACGTCTCAATGGGACTATACCGCCACAGCCCATAAACGTTCCAAATGTGACGGGACGTTAATGGATCATTGCGACGTCCACAGAACATTTCTGGTACCATGTGTGCTGTATGGGTATATATATATATATATATATATATATATATATATATATATATATATAAGAAAGTCAAAGTATAAGATGGGAAAGTGCCAACAGGTAAGATACTAATAGGCCAAGGGGGACAGTGACCCCTTGTTACCGGTTATAGCCAGCTATTACAACTAGGAAACACTCCCGGAGCCGATACCTTCCTGTGGCTTAATCTCCATGAAACGTCCAAGCAAAGGCCGTAATCCTGGAATGGAAGCATAGACCACGTTTAAATTTAAATGAATGAAAAAGGAAAGAGAGTAATGTGTGCTATTAAAGGGAGGGAAAGCAATTCCCAATGATAGTGAAGGTGATAATTTCACATCATCTTAAAAGTTTCCGAATCAACTGCATTTATAGAGGTGCTTAAAATACATACGTTGCCAATAAAATTTATGGAATAGCGATGTTGCCAAAATCTTTGTAAAAGGCGTTTATAACTTTGCTGTGTAGTGCATTATAGTAGTGTTTGATGTAGCTCACTTGATAATGCTGTCGTAAGGCCTCCTGGATGAATTTTCCGTCACTATTGATTCGATCACGTTTATAAATATGCATTCTCAAGTTGCGAAGGCAATGATGTTTGATGATATTGCGAAAAATGGTAGAGCTCAAATTCGAATTCCAGTCAACAATGTAATTGATATTGATGTTAAATGAGTTTCTCTTATCATATAGTTTTATATATAATTCTTCATTTTCACAAAAATTGATACTGATATCAAGATAATTGATCTTGTTATCATGATTCATATTAGTTTCTATAAGTTCTAAGTTGGATGGGTAGAAACTAAAGTCAAAATCGCTGCTGTTTTTTGTTTGACCAATAAGGATATCGTCCACGAATCTACTCATACTATATATACCAATTTTCCTAAACTTCTTCATTTTGTTCTTTTCAATAATTATATATTTCAAGGGAATAAATTATACTTACAAGTCTCAGGGGTTCCACAAGGTGGCTGTAGTAGTAGTATGTTAGCTAATTTATACTTATATCATTATGCAATATCCTTTACTTCAACAGATTATAAAATTTATAGATATGTTGATGATCTGATTTGTTTTGTCTTTACAGACAACTGTGTCATAGATACAGCTTTCTATCGCGGATAATTTGGAACTAATTCCTAATGAAGCCACTATATTAGTAATAACATTAATTTTTTGGATTTAAATCTTGTTATTGAACCTACTAATAGGATATTTACTAATTTATATGATAAAAAAGACTATTTTAACTTTAACATTAATACAATATTACCATTTAATTCCTGTAACTCAATTGTTTAGAAATATCATATTTAATCAACTTTTTAGAATTTATAGATTATCAGATAAAAAATTTTATGCTATGCATATTAATAAGCTAATAATTACCAGCAAATTAAATAAGTATCCAGCATATTTAGTACATGGTATAGTGAAAAAGTTTGGAATGGTTGAATGTATTTAAATTCTCTCCTTAGTATCTCATTTTAGCCATACATCCCCTTTCTCTTGAATAAGCATTACTATGTATTTACATGTCCTTACTGTTGAATATCACCTTTTATTGTCTTTTCGCATTACTGTTATTTCTTTCTCACGATTGGCAACAGCAGTTCTCAACTTCTTATTTTTTGCGATTGGCAACATTAGTCTCTTTACTCAAGGCCCCAATGGATCAGACATAAGCAGTATTTATTCAGGTATTCGTGTTTCCTATAATTTTCCAATCTTTATGCATGTTGTCCAAGTTATAAGTGTTTATAGATATAATCTACCACTGATATCAGAAACATGCATTTTGTGTTTATTTTGAAAGAAATACTTAGACCTGACGAAGAGTTTTATCGAAATGAAAAATTCATTTGTTTAGGCCTAGGGTTTGTCCATGTGTAAAGCTTTAATGCTTGGATTTTATTTGATATTCTATTATCGATTCCTTTCCATTGATATTTGTTGTTCGTCTTCAGCTTGATGACTAGAGGTTTGCATTTTATTACATCTGCATATTGAGATATTGCAGCATATAAATAAAATTAAATTTTTATGTAATAAAGATGTATTAAAATGGAATTATTTAAGAGAAATAGTAAAGCATCCATAAAAAACAAACGTATTCAAATATCAACCAAATAAAACTGTAGAGAATGTCATCAGTAAACATGAAAAACCAGGAAACCAGCCATTAAATGTAAAACAAATTTATTAAAGAAAAGTGAAATATGAATCCATTGAATGAATCAATTGAATTGAATATCAATAATAGTAAAACATTCAGCGGACGACTACTATACATTAGCACATTTCATTTATTGAGCTGTTACTATGAACAAAACGTCAAGGGAAGCCCCTATGTGTTATACATGAAAAGTGATTAAGAAATTTGAAAAACTAAAAATAATTGAATAAATTGAAAAAAATAGAATTGACTTACACGTGTGTTGAAGTTCAATCAGTTAATCCAATTCAACATAATATGCAAATATGGTATTGTCGACCCTAAAGAGTATTGTCCATGCTGCCATTTTTAAAAATTGTAAATATTAAATCCATTCTAAATTATTAACATGTCAATAAATGAAGTGTGTTATAAAGCTGGTGTATAGTAGTCGCCCCCTGGTGATTTTACTATTACATCTCCCTCATTCATTTGATTGATACTCCATTTTCTTTAATAAATTTGTTTTAAATTTAATGGTTGGTTTCTGGTTTGTCATGTTTACTACTGACATTACCTTCAATTTTTTCTGGTTGGGAGTTTTGGCATTTGAATACTTTCGTTTGTTATGAATGCGTTAGTTCTTCAATAATTTTATTTTAATACATCTTTATTATATATATATATATATATATATATATATATATATATATATATATATATATATATATATAGTTGTATATATTTTTATATATAAGCAATTATTTTATTTTTATTTATATTATTTATAAATGTTAATGCTATTCTCTTTATATTACTTTAACTCTTATGAATTACACATCTTATTTGATTTAGTGACTGGCAAATATATTTATTCTTGTTATTATATAATTTGATAAATATTGCCCGGTATTTACAATTTAGTTGGGAATTGTTTAGACCGTTATCATTTTACCAACAGTGTGCCATGGATTGTTTTGGATATAATAATTGCCCAGCTAAAAATTATAACTTCAATAAATGTAAGAATAAAAATTGTAAAACCTGCCCATATGCTTCTAACTCACAAATTACTAATCTAAATAGTCATAAGACTTTCTGTAAAATTTTTAATTGCATCTACAAATTATCTTGTAATATATGTAATATATCTTATATAGGACAAACCAGTAATCCTATTCATCTACGTATGAATGTACATAGAGATCATGTTAAAAAATATATCCACAATAATAATTTTCTTCCTACTTCTAATAAAATCGAATATAAACACTTTGCTCATCATGGTTTTGAAAATATAACTATACATATTTTGGACATTAAAATAAATACTGCTGATAGATTATTCTTTGAAAACTTCTATATTAAATCACATTGTACTCTGTTTCCATATGGATTAAATCAGTTATATCTCAATGGTAATATTGTTAAGAATAATTTTGTAGATAATAAATATTCTATTTTTAATCACCTTTTTTTAAACCTCTTTTACATAATAGTAAATTGGCTAAACTCAAAAGATTTAAACGCGGTAAAGGAAGCTCCTCCCAATATGATATTAAAGCGGAGATTAAAAGTATGCATCAACAATTCAATAACACATATCAATGGAAATTTATTAAATCATGGGTATTTGCAGTTAAGAAAAAACAATTAAACACAGTTTATGCTATTTTCTTAAAGTTAAATCTTACTAATGAACATTTTAATCATATTTTCTATGATTTGCTCATTACTAGATCAAAATATTTAAAAATAAAACTTAATCAATTTCATCATAATAACTGTTCCAATTCTTATTGTGTAATATCATTTAAGCATCCTATTTATAATTCCATAAACTTTAAGAATTTATTTAATCAATTTCATCATTTATTGCCTGTAAAGGATTTGAATGTTACAAAAACTTTTAAATATAACAAGCCTATTGGAAGAACCATTTTTAATTACAATGCAATTTCAAAATCTCTCTCAGTCGACATAGATTCCTCAACAAATTTAGATGGTGAATGTATTTGTAGTGCTGATAATTATGCTGAATTTATAAATCCACAATTGGGTCATATAGTTACTGGAGACTTAGCCATTGTAAAAGATAAATCTTTAAGAACTATAATGTCATTTGGCACTAAATTCAGGTTACCTTCATGTAATAATTCTAAACAAGTGTTAAAGTCAATCAATCTGGACCTTGATAAATTTATTTATGGATTAGCTTCTAAATATGCTCAGCCTTTAGAGGCATTTAATATGTGGAAATTTACTATTTTAAGATCTATTAAAAATACCATTTGTAGTATTAATTTATCTAGATCCATATATAATATGGATAATATAAAGCATTCTGTTAATGATTTACATAGATCTTTTGTTATTACTTATGTAGATAAAGCCTCTAATAATTATGCTATTATTTGTAAAAAATTCTATATTCAATATCTGCTAGATTATTTAAAAAATAATAGTCTATTTAAAATTGATTCACACTCTCTTAATAGTATCAAATTGAAAATTATCAATATGTATAGTGATTTAGATATTAATAATAAATTTTTGACATTTCCATATATTGTGCTTATACCTAAATTTCATAAAAATCCTATTAAATTTAGAACTGTTACTAGTGGTCATAATTCATACTCTACCACTGCTAGTAAATTATTACTAAATTATTTAAATGTACTAAATAGCAATTTACGAGATTCTGGTGATAGCTACATTATTCTAAATAACAGTAAGGAATTAAAAAATAAATTAAAAACGCATGGTAAAATAATAGGATTTCAAACTTTTGATTTTAAAGATCTATTTAATAATATTAAGATCACTGATCTATATGATGTCATTTTAGCTTTATATAATGCTTATATTACTAAACATTCTAATCTTACAAAATTTACCAATTTTCCTAAGCTTCTCCATTTTGTTCTTTTCAATAATTATATCTTTCAAGGTAATAAATTATACTTACAAGTCTCAGGTGTTCCACAAGGTGGCTGTAGTAGCAGTATGTTAGCTAATTTATACCTATATCATTATGAAAAATTCTTTACTTCAACTGATTATAAAATTTATAGATATGTAGATGATCTGATTTGTCTTGTATTTACTGATAACTATGTCATAGATATAGATTTCTATCCGGATAATTTGGAATTAATACCTAATGAAACTTCTATTAGTAATAATGTTTATTATTTGGATTTAAATCTAATTATAGAACCTGCTCATGGGATAGTTACTAAATTATATGATAAAAAAGATTTTTTTAAATTTAATATTAATAAATTATTACCTTTTAATTCCTGCAACTCGATTCAATTGTTTAGAAATATTATACTTAATCAACTTTTTAGAATTTATAGATTATCAGATAAAAAATTTCATGCTTTGCACATTAATAACCTCAAAATTACCAGTAAAATGTATCAATATCCTGCATATTTAGTCAATAGTATAGTTAATAAGTTTCGATTAGCCTAAAATTCTCATATTCTCCCCTTATTATCTTATTTTAGCCGTACTTCTTCATTCTCCTGCAATTATATTTTCATCTTTTTATCTCGAAGCTTTAACAGTTGAATAACTCATTTTATTGCTTTTGCGCAGTACTGTTTTTATTACTCTCTTTGGCAACAGCAAATCACATCTTTTCATTTTGGCATATGGCAACGATGATCCAGTCATATTTTGCTCGTCATGGTTGCACTGAAGAGGTGCGTTTTGAGGTATTTATGTTTCCTTTATTGTTCCAATCTTTATGCTTGTCGTCCATATAACACAAGTTTATAGATAAAATCTATCTTGTGTTTCAGAAACAAGCATTTTTGTGTTCATTTCGAAAAGATATATGGACCCGATGAGAATTTTTTCGAAATGAACTTTTCGTAAGCCTAATCTCGTAAGCCTAAATCTCCTCCATGTGCAAGCTTTTTTGCTTGATTTTTTTGTTTTCTTATTTGCATTCCTCATTTTTGAAATTTGTTGATTGTCTTTGTCCTTATGACTTGCATTATGTTTTATTATTTCCTCTTTTTGTCTTAATTTCTTTGTATTTGTAGAAAATTTTGGAATAGTGTATTATGAGTTACTACATACATTCTAACTTTGGATTTAATAATTTATTTTTATATATATATATATATATATATATATATATATATATATATATATATATATATATATATATATATATATATATATATATATATATATATATATATATATATATATATATATTAGAAAAATGTAATAGTTAACACAATTAATTCAAGTAATCGTGAAATATTAACATCACCATATAAGCAAAACCACGGCCAAAATGCCGATAATAGAAAAGAACAGCAGCGGCCCAAATTCGAAGATTAATTAGAATTAAATCCATCTTCAGGTCTGAGTATTTAATTCTAATTAACCCAAAAATATGCTTGTTTCAGTTTGGACAATAGTACATTACTATAAATGCTCAAACTCAGACTACAAGCACCAACAGATGAAAAATTGAAAATAAGAAACATTAAGAAAATTTGTATTATCATGAGGCAGGGACCCTTCTTCTTTCACCATGTGTATATGCAATCAACCTCAACAGTATGAAAAATGTCACAAATTCACAGCCACCCTCCCAGACCTGTCCAGTGAGTCAGAGCCGGAGACAGGACAATTACCCATATAAGTAAAACATAATATGAACATGAAGCATAGATGAAAATTCCTACTAAACAAGTGATTCATAGAAGAAATGGATAAACGAGAATGACACTATACACCATTATAAGGGCGTTCAAATCACAGTATCAAACTGGCTAAAGTTACAAATTTTTAGCGAAAATAAAATTCAAAACATTAATATTAATGTATCTTATATTCCGATTTTTTTATTTTTCTAAATTTTTTATTTTATTTTATTATTTTTCATTTTTATTTATTTATATAATTAATAAATAATTATAATTTTTTTTTTAATATTGTTAGCCACTATAATTCGGAAAGTTGTCTTGGATGTCATCGAGTGGAAGTTGATTCACTGAGTTAAAAATTTTAATAACGAATTTGGGAGGACATGCGTCATTAGTCGCTGTACTCAATAATTCCATAAAATGAGCTAATTTATAACTTTCATCACAAATTTTATTGATTCTAAGAAAGTGGTTTATTATAATATTTCTAAAAATTGATATATGCAAACAAGAGTCAAAATGTTGAAATTTGATGTATTAACTTTAAAATCTTGTCTTTTATCTTACAAGTTTATAGTCAGATTACAATTTTGTAAATATATATATATATATATATATATATATATATATATATATATATATATATATTTGTATATATATATATATATATATATATATATATATATATATATATATATATATATATATATATATATATATATATATATATATATATTTGAATAGACTTTATTTTACTTCTATTATATATACCTGAGATAGATCATTAAAAAAAAATGTACTGTATAGCATAAGTGAAAGGAAGATTGACTGAAATGTAAATGTGAAATCAAAAGTACTACACGATAAGCCGTTGAATATTTTTAAAAAAACATGATAAGAAAACATTATAAATAAAACAGGTACTAAATTGGTGTAAAATACCACTTTTCCCTGTTCCATACATTAGTTAAGAAATGGAATAAGAATTACATGTGCTAAAGTGTGGTGAATAAAACATGAAGATGAAAGTATTGATATAAATCATATATGTAATGCAGGTACTTAAAGTACTAACCCCCCTGCTCGCTGCATAAACATACATGGTGTAAATGCAATAAATGTGTTTAAAGATGAAAAGTTGCAAAACAGAAACATTGTTTTGCACGATGTGCTAGACCTTTTCTAGCTCCTCAAATTTTTTTTGAATATGAATAAATTGAATAAATTGTATAAAGTGAAAATCATTTCCGAAACCATGTGCGCTATTAAGGGCCATACATGTTTCGTTAATGCGGATTCTACGTTTCTGTGTATATTACTGTAAATTGTATTAGAGAAATAATACACATGTCCCAACGTAGAAGAAAATAGAAAAATGGATCAGATATATAAGAAATCAAATATATAAATCAAATATAATCTAATATACCAGCGTGTGGCTAAGTATTTATAGGAGAATACTGTGAAAAAAAAAAGGAATAAGAATATATAATAATTTAAATGTAATTACCCCTTGTGCTTCTTAATAGAGCAAATTACGCGATACTGACTAAGCATTTTAAGTCAAAACAGGTTACAGTTAATTCTATATACTAGGATTTCAACTGTGGAAAGTGAAACATGGAGATGAAAAATTATTTAAAATTGTTAGAGAATGATCTGGCAATATGTTGCTGTAGTTGTAGCAAAGTGTTGAATTTAAAATTAAAATGTGTTTAAATGTAGTAATTAAAATGTAGTAAAAATGTTAAAATTAAATGTGTTACCATTTTTATTCTTAACTAGCCGCTTTCGGCGACCAGCCTGTTCGCTACCCTTGAAAATTCTGACCGTGACAAACTGGCTGTCGCCATAATCCCGTGGAGTTAACAAAGTTTGTTTTAGTTTAATGCCGTTATAATCATAATTCAATCATTTAAAATTTATAATGACCTATTGCTAAGCTCTTAATTCCACCATTTAAAATATAACGTAATTTTCTAATAAATATAATAATTTCATATAAATATAATAATTTCACTCTGTATACTGTTACCACCACCAGATGTATACAATACATGACCACAATTCAATCCACCATAATTCAATCATTTAAATTTTATAATGAGCATATTTAATATATATTCAATCATTTAAATTTTATAATGAGCATATTTAATATATATTCAATCATTTAAATTTTATAATGAGCATATTTAATATATATTCAATCATTTAAATTTTATAATGAGCATATTTAATATATATTCAATCATTTAAATTTTATAATGGGCATATTTAATATATATTCAATCATTTAAATTTTATAATGACCAATTTTATAATGAACATTTATATTAATGCCCATTGTTTTAGTTTAATGACGTTAAAACAACAATTCAATCATTTAAATTTTATAAAGACTATATGCTAAGCTCTTAATTCCATCATTTATAATATAACGTAATTTTCTAATGAATATAATTTCACTCTGTATACTGTTACCACCACCCAATGTATACAATACATCACTACAATTCAATCCACCATAATACAATCATTTAAATTTTATAATGACCATATGCTAAGCTCTTAATTCTATCATCTATATAATAAAAGACAATGTCTGTGTGTCTATCTTATACACTATAGACTCAGCGACCGCGCGTCGCAGAGCTACAAAATTTGCCAATCGGAGATTGGCAAATTTTAAAAATCGGTTTTCACGTGTAACCTTCCCACCCCCACTCCCGGGTCTCCGAGTTCCAAATTTCGTAGTTCTGCGACTCGCGGTCGCTGAGCCTATAGTGTATAAGACCGACAGATATTGCCTTTTATTATTTGAGATAACTGGTTATTAATGTTATTAATAATATTTTTAAATACTGATTTTGAAAGATTGGATGAATAATGTTGAAGTTTATTTACTTTGAAGTTATAAATTTCTGTTTTGTCGTATATTTTAATCTTTAATGTGTCTGCATTTTGAATTTTTAAACTAATGTCCAGAAAATTGGTCCAGTTTGATGTATATAAATTTTCAATTAGTTGTAGATTAGGTGGATAAAAATTAAAGTTTAATATAGGTGCTTCATAAGTAATTCCAATAATAATTAGATCATCAATAAATCTATACATGATATGACTGTTGAAGGGGTACTGAATTTCGTAAAAATGTAGATAAAAGTTGGCCAGTATTGTGGAAGAGATTCCTCCCTGTGGTATTCCTTTATTTAATTTGTATATGCAATTTCCTTGAGATACATACTGTTTGAAGAGAAGGAATTTTAGTAATGTTTTGAATTTAGGAAAAGAGATGTTTTTTGATTGAGTAAATTGTTCATATAAATTTAGTATGACTTTATATAAATCATTAATATCAATGTTATTAAAGAGGTCTTTGAAATTAAAAGTTTTAATATCATATATGTAAGGAAGTTGTTTTAGTTTATTAATCAGTTCCAAACTATGTTTGATTATATGTGTTTGTTGTGTAGTAAAATGATCATACATTTGCTTTAGTACAATTAGAAGTTGTTTGTCAGCAGCATTTGTGTGTGAATTAAATCCTATAGTAACAGTTCTAAAAGAAATGGGTGATTTATGAAATTTGGGTATGAGTATCAGGTAAGGAAAATTAAGATTGTGTTTTTTTTTAAGAAGTTTGAAGTAAGCAATAATTTGTTTACTTATAATAGTGATATTAGAGTTTATAGGAGTTAATGAAATTGAGGTATGGAGTTGCAGCTTGAGTTCGTCCAAATAATTTTTTTTGCAAATAAAGCATAATTACTTGATGCCTTATCTACATAAGTGATTACAAATTTGTCTTGAAGTAACTTGATCTCTTTAAAGATTTCTTGTAATTATGTGTATATTTTGGTATATGTAATTATTGAATCAATTGTTTTACATGCCAGGTGTTTTATATGCCAGGTTTACATGCCAGGCTTCAAAAGGGCAGTGGTATTTACCTGATATTTTATAAATGTATTTATCTAGATCAAAGTCAAAAGCTTGTATTACTTTCTCTTTATTATATAGTAGTGATAGTCTGTATTTGGATCCATAGCTGAGAAACTGTTTGAGATTAAGTTCCTGAATTAAATTGAGATGTCCGGTGATTACGTGTCTATAATGTTGGTCAATAAAGGATAGATAGCATGATTCATTACATGAACAAGATACAGAATTGTTAAATTGTTTTGATAAAAGATTGTAGTTGTATATTTTACGTCCTAAAGGTACTGAATATATATATATTTCTTTATACATTTATAGATATATTTCTTATAGTAATAGTGTATATCAATCTTGTTTATAACAATAGTTTGTTTTTGAGTGAACCTGTATATAAAGATAATTTTGGAATGTTTCACATTTGGCCATGTGCTGTTTTCAAGATTTGTTAACACAATTGAACTTTTGACTGTGTGGCGTGTTCATACATTCTTAACAGCTGTAGATGCTGTTGAATTAATTGAATAATTACATAATTTCATTCATCGAATGTCTAGACGTACTTTGTCTGAATTCGATCGATCTAGGTGGTTCAAAAAATAGGTGTACGCTGAATTTTCTGCAAAAACCAAGCACACGAAAATATCCGATTACTTCTGTTCTTAATTAAAGATTAAATATATTTTAGTTCAGATTTAATGGCGGAACTGCTATTTTGCTCATGTACAACATGATTATATAATATGTATTTTGCTTCTGTTTCTATGTATTAATTTATTTTCCTTTTCATGGATTAAAACTTAAATACCAATTTCATTTTTATCATTATGCTCATACATTTTTAGATTAATGGTAATGTAGATAAAATACATGCGCGTGTGATATTTTAGAACTACTATTGTATTCTTATGATTTATATTCATCTACATTCTTAAGTAATAATATTTAATATTTCATGTTTAGCATGATATTATTTAAAATATAGTTATGCCTATATTAAAATGTTTAAAAAAATGGGTGCATTTTTACATTCAAGTAACGGTGACGAGGAAGTACAAGAGCTGATTTAATTTAAAGCTCTCTTTGTATTTAATTTATACTCTTTAAAATGTAACTGGATAACAATTTAACTAAGAAATAACAATTAAGTACGATGTTTGATCGGAATTTGAATTTTCAGATAGCAGACATTCTATATCGGGATTTGTGTGAAAGACAAGATGCATTTTATCCCCCTGCCTCTCCCGACGATTTTTAAGGAAGGGGGGCTGAACTTACCACGCTGCATTTTATTTATTTATTCATTTTTTGAGGCAAGTTCCTTGCCTTTCAGTTTCTATTTATCAAATATAATAAATATCACGGAGTTTCTGAGTTTTGATAAATTAAAAAATATTATTTCGTTCAAGGATCTTCATTTTTCCGTTCATGGTTATAGACTTGCTTCTAAGAACATTATTTCACATTTTTCATTTATAATCCCATAGCGTTTGACAATGTTTCAAAATTTTAATTTCAAACCGACGTGGGTAACATGTAAGTTTTAGGGTATTTCAATTTTATGCCACATCGCGTTTTGAATTCTCACGAGCAGCGAAGGGAAATTTAAAAACGCAAATTATTTATCTTTGAATATTAATATCCATTTTGATGATGGGGGTGAAAGATGTGTCATATACGAGTACTCTTCACATGATCCATGAAAGCTAAAAAACATTTGGAGGACAACATGACACGTTTTAAATGAGTCTATATTTAGCTAAATTTATTAAAATGAAATATTTTATTAAAATAAGTATCTTTAATAAATGAAAGTAAAGATATTTGGGCGAAGTTGTTTATGCACTCATAGAATAATAATATGAAAATATGAAAATTTTAAAATTACTGAAAACAATAATTTGCCATAAAGGTAGGTAGACAATCTCTCAATATTAAAAAAGGTTAATGTGTGCAGCACATGACATTCACTACATAATGCAAGTGCTTTAGATCTTTTAATACGAAATAACAATGGATAAGGTCCACGGCATAATGCTTTTATCGTTTAAAAGTATACTGACACTTGAAGCTTTTCTGGATGACAACTTGTAAAATTCTTTTGAAGTACCAAATTAACTTATATTTCGCGCAAATATAACTTGACAATTCGCAATATATCTAACATCTGTCAAGCAATATATTTCATTATATTAAAATATGTTCATTATTTCATGAATTGGGCTTCATTTTCGCAAATTTAGCAACATTTTTGCCTATTTGGCTACAATTTCTTTAATTTAGAGACATTTCGTCAAATTAGCAACACATTCAAAAGGCACCAATGTAGCTAAATGTATCGCCAAATGTTGATGAATTGATGAAACCATTTGATGAAACTTACTTCTGTTTTTTTATATAAGTTTTTAGATATATTTATTTGAAAACGTGCAATATCTCGAGAACGGTTTAAGTTAGTGTAAAATCTTAGAACTGTACTTTTTGTCGTTTTTCTTACAAAAGATTTGCAAGAATAAGATGTATAATTGCTGTGCAATAATAATTTCATTTTATTCGTAATTATTTATGACAACAATAGTTACGAAACGCTTTGTTTGTTTGTAAGAATAAACAATGAAGATAAGCATATCATTATGAACATTCCACATTATCCCAAATGAACTAATTGACGTTGTAGTAACGCTTTGAATTAAATATTTATACTTTTAATGTTTTTAGTGATTCAATAGCTCAGCTCTTGGCCATCTTTGTGACGTTTATAGCAGTTGTTGGAAATCGGCTTGACCAATATATCTTTTCTCATATGGAAGGAAAATTTTCAGTTCAGTAGTGCATAAAAAGTAGAATAAATTAAAACAATTCGAAATTAAAAAAATACCCGCAATTTGCAAAAATCATACTATGTAGGCACAGTCGGTCAAAAGAAAAAAAAATATGAACAATGCTCATTATTCCGGCTTTTAGGGCAGTACAGTCAAATTAAAAGTATAATTAGTCTCGTAATAATGTTTACTGTATATAAACGTGCATCTAATTTGCATAAGGGCTCGTCCTTATGCTTACTTGCTCATTATTTTTAAAAATTCCAGTGGCAACAAACATTCTTTTATCATAAGATTTCTTATGCCAGCAATATGTTAAATATAAATTTGTGTGAGGTTCTGGCTATAAATAAGGGAGGTATACGGAAAAAACCCAATTGGAATCCGTTCCATATATAATGTAGCAAAATAAAGGTCACACATACTCTACAGTTATACTTTTCGTTTTCGTTGATATGATACATCCTTTACAAAAATGCCTTATCAATAGGATTGCGGGATCCCGAAATCGTGAATTTTAGGGGCAATGTAAATTACCTTTTTAGTCATATGTCAATATTAAATAAGCTTTCTAAGAAGACCCAAAAGTTAGTGCAAAAATTTATTATAAATGTAGAGAAATTTATTAAAAATAATGTTTATGCTTGTACAATTCTTGTTTTAAGCAGTATTATAAAGTTTTATTGCTTAGTATAGGGCTTATTATTTTTAAAATAAAATGTCTCGCTTCGTTTGCAGAGTCGTCTTCGACGATAAGATCTTGCATATATGTCTCAATAGCTCAACAGTAGGGCATCGGACGGCTTGTTCAAAGATTAGTGGTTCGACTCTCCGTTCGAATAGTGTCGTACAATACTTGTACGACATGTTGAAATTGCAATTACGGATACCAAGAAAGATAATGAGCAATGTAAATGCAGCAGAGGAAACCAATTGGAACGCAAACATAGATAAGCAGCGTTCATCCCCTTCTGCATCAACGACAAATGGGAGCAGTGGTATGAAACCAAAGGGGGAAATTAAAAAAGTGCCCCAAAGTTTGTTCCAGAAAGTTCGACAGATTTGAATTTTCGACAACGACCTAGAAACATGTCAATTGAGTTGTGCAAAAAAATATCTATAGTGAGCACACAAAGAAAGCGTGGCTCAGAAGTGTGATGTGCAATAGAATCTTACAGCATAGTGATTGCGCGAATAAGTGTCAAAATGCAAGAGAATGGGTATTTATGTGTTTCACTTGTCACTAACATGGAAGGAACACATTTAACGGTTATCTAATAATGAACAATTAGTTCGTAAGAATCTACGTCGTAATAACGAGTTCTTGTATTTTAAACTAAAAGAACTATTTTGAGTTTTGGTTGATTAAAAGATAGTGTCTAAATGTATGTGTCAATTATATTATGTGTTATAAATATGCTTATTAATGAAATATTGGTAGCGCTAGATGTATTATAATAATGGATTTATGAATAATCTTAATAATCAAGGCATAAATAGATATCTATGAACTTAAATATTAAATAAATTGGTCAATTTAGATAAGTGTGTTTATTTATATCTTGTGTATTTGTCTCTCCGGCTTGAGAACCGGGAGTTTACATGCTCCAACCTTAGTGAAGGCATCAAAGGTAAGTCCTGGTATAGTACATTTTGATAAGGACAACTTTACCTTATGAAACATATCAAAGTTTTTTATAAAAGCATCCGAACAAATATACTTTGCTGGTTTGTGCAGTGATAGGGTCTGAAAGGGACCCTAGTATGACTAGTAAAAATTCAAAGAATTCTGAGATATTGAGCAAAGATTTTAAAAAATTGCGAAAGCAACGATCACGCAGTAGACTAACTTGGAAAAGAAATAGCAACAGAAGGCTAGTCTGATGTACTAATAGCGTGAGATAGTCAATCAGATTGCCAGTTGTACATCAAAATGTCATCAGAGGGAAAAGTATGCAGGGTCTATTTCGATGATTCGAGCTTGTAATTCTGTCTCAGTATCTCAACAATAGAGCGTCAACAGGCCAGTTCGAATATCCGTGGTTTGATTCCCGATGGGACGCAAAGATTCTTTACACATTATATATATATATATGTAGAATTATGCTTACATTTTTAATAATACATTATAAAGTAAAATTCCCTATGTATAAATAATACAGAATGTGTATGTTAAATTTTTAAGGTCATTCAAAGGATGTTTTTAGACTGGAATATAGATGGGAGCTTAACTAAACCTAATTTAGAAGCTAAGTGTTTGATTCCTAGTTTCAGTCGATCGTTACAGTGAGATAAAACAAAGTCTGACACTCCACAGTTTGTGCGTAAATTAAAATAAAGTATGGAGTTGTCTACTCAGCAATGTTTCAAAAGGGATAAATATGCGGAAATTCAAAGTAATTCCTTGCTAGGCAGCAGTTGTGAAGGTAGTAAAATAACTGGGCACAATTCTGAAGGCCCATGTTCAATTCCTGATTCCGAATAATATTTATTTTTATAAAAATATAAAACTAATATCAAATTGTAAGTTTTTTTTAACTCTTTACACACCTGGAACTCCACTAAGTCAACTCAGTAGTACAGGTAACACTGAAATGTGTCAAACAAGCCGACGATATTGGCAACAAATTTGACGAAATATTGCTAACTTGACGACTTTTTGCTAGTTTGAGACAGTCGAGAATCAAAGCATCTACTCAGGATTCCCTCAGTTATCCAGGTTTTCGAGAACCTTAGAGGGTATATAGCAATGGTCATTTACTTGAAAAGCCAATATAATCGTCTGTCTGTCAGTCTTCCCAAAACATTTGTAGAACTTCACAACTTATTTTGCGCAATATCGCCAAATTGACGACTTTTAAAAAATGGCAACAAGTTCGGGAAAGTGAAATATATCTCTCTGAACATTAAATTAATTGTCTTTTATAATCCCTGTCATTTTGCGGGAATTAATATTGAAGTATTCTTTATTTAACACATAGCAAGCTTCCCTGTCTGTGGCACAGGCACATTTTGGTAATGGATCGTAAATAATATATGTGTTTTAACAGGAAATCTTTGGGGTCCAAAAGTAATTGCGTTTTGTTAGGCATCGTATTAGAATTCTGTTCAGTTAGTGGGATATACGGCAATTATTATGCGGTCATATAATAGCTAATAATATGTATCGAGAAAGGTGGTTTGTTTTAGTGTGCCCAAGGATTTTAAGAGCACAAGGACAGCAGGCGGGAGGCGGATAGGAAGTTCTTAGCAAGTTCTTCTTTAACAGAGAATAGCCTTTAACAAATAGCTACCATGTAAAAAATCTATTACTTTATATTCTGAACCTGCAGGATAGGTATGTGATTAAAACAAGATGAAAACTGTGTGTTTATTTAAGTAACTTAAATTTTTTAGTTAATAAAAATCCAAAAATTTGTAAAGAATCTTTTATATAGTGGTAAGTGGAACTATTAATATTATTTTATAGATTTTTGTATATTTATTTCGTACAGTTATTCAAATTTTCATAAAAAAAAGAAGTGACATCTCTAGAACCGGAAGTGGAAATCCTTAATGAATATTCCGACCCCCTCCAAAATTCGATGCTGTATCAATGTTAGGCCATATCTAAGCCAATATATCAATAGACAATATTGAGGATTGCTATCTATAGTCAATATTGAGAAAAATATGTTTCAAGGAAAATTTTAAACTGGAAATCGATATTTTTAATGAATTCCTTTACTCTCTCATGCAGATGACATTTGATGGAACATCAATATCATCTCATCTAAGCGTATTTCCAATCATGAAAAATAGATGTTTAACGGGCAATTTTCTACCCGGAAATGAGAAAAACCGGAACCGGTTACCCTTAGTGAATCCCCAAACATCTTTTGAAATCTGATACTAAATTAATACCAAAAGCCAATCTTGAGAAATAGAGGCTTCAAGTAAAAAAAATAGTTGTACCCAAAATGAAAAGAGTACCAGAATAGAAAATCATTTATTAATCCTCCATCTTCCTCCGGAATTTGATTTTCAATCCATATCATTTATCATCTTAGCTCCATCTATAGTAGATCCTGAGAAATAGATGCTTAAAAAGTTTTAATAAAAACAATGATACTGGAAAATTTTTGCCAAAAATAACGTAATACTATCTCTTTATTAAGTAAAAGTAAGTATTATTGAATTATATTAATTGTCGACGAGTCAGTATACTTACTATTTGATATATGAAATCTGATGTGGGACGCACATAATATTCCCTACAAACTGCAATGAATTTACTTCTTATACGATGAAAAAATTATGTAAATTATATATAAAATATACTGTACAATATTTTAATGTTCAGTTGTACATTTGGCGTTTTTCTGGATGAGAACATGTAAAAGTATTATAAAGTACCTGAATAACTTATATTTCACGCAACTATAAATCGACATTTATCAATATTGATAGCATCAGTAATAAGTAATATAGTCTATATATTAAAATATTATAATAATTAGTTTATCAATTTAGTATCATTTTCGTTTACATAGCTTCATTTTTGCAATTTAACGATAGTTTCAACAATCTAGGGCAAAATATCGCTTTTTCGTGATATTTTGTAAATGAGTCGCCAAATTCGCCAAATTTATCGCCGAGCGTTACAGACAAAAGGAGAGAAGATCTTTTCTTATATATAATTGACTGTTGGTGAATTATTAGGCGGCAAAATACAAACCTATTACACAAAGTATCTTCACTTGTAAATAGAATGAACTATATCCACAAAAACGATGCTAACAAATGTTTTTGCATAAAATTACATATAAAACATGAAAATATTTCGCTATATTTATTTAATTTTAATTTTAAGTAGCTTTTCTAACAAATTTATTTGAAAAAATTGCAATATCTCAAGAACGGTTCCTACTAACATTCGAAAATTTGTGTCAATTGTTTTACAGTGAAAAATTACAAAAGAAATGATTATTTACATAACATTATTGATAGTTTTGAGTTTTTGATGAATTTATCAAATTTTCGAACGAAAATTTGGGGGTGTTTCGACCATTCGACTGAGTTTTAAATTAATATGCTACCAGTATTCCCTGATTGTAATTTCCATAACAAATTTCATTGAAAACGTTCCATTCGTTCGACAGATATCATCTCAAAAGTCTCACGGACACACAGACACACACACAGACAGACATCACCTCAAAAACGTTCGATTCGAGTTCAGGGTGCTCTTCCGGAAATTCAAATTCGAATTTTTGTCTCCCTATAAATTATACTAAGTTTAATCGAAAAGTAAAAAATAATTCAAACTACAATTGTAAAATTATTTAACTAAAATGCATCCTCCAGAATTTAAGTTTCTGCTCACCAGATATTTCGAAGAGAAATCTCTTGATATCCGCAATTTTGTATTCTGATATTAGAAGTTATTCGGTCATTAGGACTTTGCGCCGGAAACTGGTAAACGAAAGTACAGACTTTTGAGAAACGGAGTCACATTACAGAGCTACGAACGAGAAGTTCCTGTTCATTTGAAACTTGGAATAAGTCAGGCATATAATGGAGTTACGTCGTCTCTTTACGTTCATCAAACATCAAATCTAAATCTGAGATTATATGAAGGAAAAGAACTTTTAATTAACGGAGACTTCAATATAAAATGCCTTCTTTTCACCTCATTGATCATTTATCAAACTCTTTTGAACTTTATAGTGTCATTAGTGTTTCCAGAAAGAGCAGTAAAATGTTAAATAAAGTACCCATAATTTTCACTTTAATACGTGGAAATGTATAACTGAAGTATTGAAATGGGTTCAAATATTTGAATTCGAATTTGCACATTTTTATGGTCCTAGAAAACACATCTGATGTTCTATCGTGTGTGTTTGACTGCCTTTTGCAATGTATGATTTAACTTCAGCTTGAAATTTGCACGACCACATTGCATAAAATTTTCTATTTAAGTAACTTGACGTTACTCTTATACAGATTTGCTATGATATGATTGGATAATATCGACCTATACCCTGCATATTTATTGAGATACAACTTTATCACCATAAGATCATAATTGGTTTTTATAAGACCAATAGTATAAAATTTCTTAAGGCAATAGAGTGCGTCAATGTAACCAATGATACGTAACAGTGGGCAAGACTGAGTCACGACAATGGTGAAACTAAACTCAAGTAAATGCTTATGGGACACAACTCCATTGATTCAGTGTACATAGCCTTAGGCATGTAGACTGCCCATCTACACGTTACAGTGGAATGATGGGGCATCCAGTAAAATTATGAAGGTAGGCCAAAAAAAGACTATATCGAACAAATTAAAGCGAGAAGGGGTCCTTTCCCAAAGCAGTGTTTTGAATAAAGCAACTAAAAATATGAATAATATAACACTTTGATTTATCTGTCTATTTATATATCTATATCTGGGTAATGCTGCTACAAAATGACGCCAAACATATTTCAATCACGGATAAACATTTCAATTATATACTAACACAGACCATTAGCATTTTCATAACCCTCCACGTGAACACTAAATTTTTCCGATTACCCATTGACTTTCCACTTCCACTGTTGCATGAATAAGAATAACCTATTTCTCCATCCATAATGCTTGCTAAATTGACACAACTGTCGCCAAATTTATAAAAATGTCACCAAATTTATAAAAATGAAGCTAAATCAATGAAAATGACGACTAATTGATGAAAATCCAATATATAGGAAAGAACATAAGAAGTTACTATAAGAATAACCTATTTCTCCGTCTGTAACGCGTGGCAAAATACTGGCGACGAGTTTTGGTGGCATATCGCCAAATTAGCGAGACTTAAATTCTGTTAAATTGGCAAAAATGTCTCCAGATTGATAAAATTGTCGCTAAATCAATGAAAATAACGACTAATTGATGAAAATTCAATATCTTAGAAAGAACATAGCAAACGACTATATGAATAACCCATTTCTCCGCCCGTCTGTAATACTTGGCGCACAATTTGACGGGATGTTTTAAACTTGGAGACTTTTTTAAATATTGCCAGATTGACGAAATGTCGCCAAATTGATAAAAATGTCGCTAAATACGAGGCAATGTTTTGCAAATGTTTAATTCCATCATCTGCGGGCATACCTTCTAGTATAGATATATTTAAAAGAGACAAAAAACAGCGTAAAACTAAGTTACATGAGAGAGTGCTTTGGTAACGAGAATTTGATGGTGAAAGAAACATCTGACAGAAGGTGAGACTGAATGACGACAGCGGAAATACTAAATTTAAGTAAATATTTATAGGACATAAATCTAATGATTCTGTTTATATAACCTCAGGCACCTGCTGTGCAGAAACCCTAACCTTCTACACATCACAGCGAAGCGACGGACCATCTAATAAGATCATGAATGCTGGCCAATTGAACACTGCATCGGACCGATCAAAGCAAGGAGGCGGACTTTCCCAAAGCAATGTTATGAATAATGCGACAAAATATATAGGTGAATTTAAAATAGACGAAAGAGATAGCGAAAAACAAGGATGTGTGAAAGCGTGTTTAATTTACGAATATTTGATGGTAGAAAAAACATCTAATGGGTTACATGGGTCATGAAAATTTCCAAAGTATGTGTTTACTTCTACTTATCTGTAGGTTGGACCACCGTAGTTATAAGTTTGAAAACGCTGGTCTCACATTTGGTATTAGTAAAGATAAATATATTAAACAATTTATCTCCCTTGAAACCACATTTAGTATAACGCTAAGAATAAAACTAAAAAATACTTATAACTAATTTTGATTGCTAATTACCATAATTAATAAAATAATAAAGTTGAACTAAAATATGTATTTAATGGTTGCATAAATCCTTAACTATTAGTCAAGTACTTTTTTTCTGCAAGCTAATGGAAGGTTTTTATATGGACACACCCAAATTTACACAACGCAAAACTTATTCCAATGGATCAATTGTAATGAATCCATTATACGATTTAATATGACATAGAATTATTATGACTAAGGAATATTTTTATATCACGACAGTTTTGTTCACATTTGGAATACTTTTCAAAGTTAGATGTATGGTACAAAATTTTCCTAATTCTTTCGGAAAACTTCTCAAAAACGTTTAAGAATTTTTGAATACTACATTCATGACAATTTTCAGAGTAAGTATTCATACGTCCATGACATTTTGTTAAGTAAGGGATCATACTTGCAATTTCATAGAGGCGCATGATTTCATAAAACTCCTCTTTCGCCTTGACCTTCACAGTCTCCCGTTGTGGCTTTGACTTGGAGTTTTGCGTCATTCCTAAAAGTTAATATTCTGGTTCTAATTTACATATTACTTTATATAACAAAAATTATGAAATCCCAACAAATTAGATATAAAATTGTTGTTGATTAAGGTTTTCGAACAAATTCCTTTATCTCTAGCCTCAAAATTCAGGAATTGTCCCTTGATAATTGTCTTAAAGTAAAATTGTCCTTATCAAAATTATTACTATAGAACTTACCTACTGTCCTACCGCCACGAGAAAGTCCCCAGACAGCAGACATTTTGGTGGCGGTCGCTATGGAAACAGGTTATTCCAATGTATTTTAGGTGTGGCGGAAAACGCTTCTTTCGATTTGGCGCAGATAGAACCGACGAAAGTCGCATTTCGCTTTGTACTGGGGTCAATGCTAGACGCCCGCATTCTGTGATTTTTAAAGCTGTGAAGTAATTTGCACTATGTTGCACACTTTGTGGATATTGTCTAGTTGAAAAATGACTACATTTAAAAGTGGAAAGACTTTGCAATCGCAAGCACGTGCAATAATCCACAATGTTACGGCATTTTTTGAAGAGGAAAAAACCGCAAATTCTCTAAAAATACCAATTTCATATGCAATGAAGAGAACTGCAGCAGCGACAGGGGTTTCAGCATCATCAGTTAAAAAGATAAAATGTGAGGGAAATCGCTTAATGACACTGAGATAAGTATTTTATCTATTTGAACAATTTACAATTATTGCTTAAAGAAGCTATTTAAAGTAATACAAAATGAATGGAAAAAACACTGTGAACACATTGAAAAAATAGAGAATATTTATTGAAAGAAAGAGGGACTGATAGAAGATATTGTGAAGAAATTAGTGATAAATCTGTCGGATAGCGATTCAGACTCTTCTTCAAGTAAAAACATTTCAAATGATTCGGATATAGTAGATAATAGTTATTCCAATGAATGTGAATGAATATTTTATAATTGATTGAAAAGAATGAATATTTTAAAGTCATAATTTTGCTTATTTATCATTTATTTTTTTCTTTTTGTTGGCTAATAATTGTGTAACTTGCTGATTGAAAACTGTAATAAATTTCATTTAATTCGAAATTTAGTTTTAAACAAAATGGTATAATTCTAGTTTTAAATTGTAAGCTTTATTCTTCGAAAATCGCCCGAACCTAAAAGAAAATATCTAAAACTACTTTGTTCTAATAAATTGACGGCTTCCCGTAGCCTCTGTCGCCTATAATAAAAATTACTTTCTGAGTTTAAATGACGAGAAATTTTTAAGTTAATTTATAATGTAATGTTATTTAATACGAAAATTTTGTTTAACTGTCGGATAAAAAACATCTACTTTTTTCTTTTAGTACATCATGATAAACGAAACGGATTCTCCTCTTAACGAAGTGCGCTTGGTTTGCCAAATGTTGCAGTCGATTTTAAACCTTTCTCCCTCCTTTCTTCGACTCGTCTACTTGCGGCAACCCTGTTCAGAGACTTTCTCGTGGCGGTAGGACAGTATGATGCCGACACTAAGGGTGGAGCATGTAAGCTCCAGGTTCTCAAGCTGGAGAGACGAACACACAAAATATCAATAAATACTCTTATCTAAATTTAATCAATTACTTTAATATTTACTTTCGTATATATACATGTAGAGAGATCTTGATTATTAAATTTATTCTTAAATCCTTCTGGACACATATATCTTCAACAACATTTAATTAACACATATATTTATAACACATTAATTACTATTAGCTACCGAAAATCTAAGTAGTTCATTTAGTTAACTACACGAGCTCGTTATTGCGATAGGTTCGTACGACCTTATTGTTACTTGTACGATATATACTATGAATTGTGTGATTTCCATAATCATTGTAACAGATGAAACATATCCATACCTTATGTTTGCTTGTACCTCGATAGTTGATGTAGCCAACACTATATTGGAAGCCTGCGTATAATATTTTAATACGCCAGTATTTCACTGTGCTCATTTTTCGTTCACACATCACAATTTTTGCCGATCTGCGTATCTTTGCGCGATCGCAAGAGATATTTTTGAATACCACTAAAAAACATCAGGTGCGTCTAGGACGCTGTCGAAATTGAATCTCGTGGAAACTTCTAGAACATTCTCGAAAACACTTTTTCTTTTCGCCTTGTAGTTGAAGACCCAGACCGTCCGACTCGTCCAGAGGACTTAGAGTAACTAGTTGGACGGCCGGGAAGGTTTTCGCCTTGTAGTGTCATACCTCGTCTTTTGATTGATTATTGTGATGGAGGGGATGCGCGCTGCTTATTTATGTTTGGGTTGCCATTGGTTCCATCTGCAGCATTTAAATAGGTCATTATTTTGGTTGGCATCCGTAATTGAAATTACAAAATGCCGTGCACCCCGTACGGCAATAATGATTGCTTATATGCCAGTAACGCCAGTTTTTCAGCAAAATGTTCGGAAATATTTAAAAATTGGTCTATCCTTTTCAGTAATAGTATCTCCGATTATTCCCGTGCATGAAAAAATTGCAAGTTACTGCAGTACCTGACCTGTTTTTCCCCGTTTTACTAGAACATAGTGAGATACTGCATTCAGTAGTAACTATACATATAACTCTATAAAGTTTTATTTCAACAAAATCAACTAGCATTTGGGAAATATACAAAGTATATCAACTTTTTTTCTTCAATTCGCCATTGTTATAGCTGCCATAAGCTGTTTTGAAGTCAATAAATGAGTAGAATGTAATACATAAGTTACATACATAAGTTTTCAAAGTATCAGCGTATAAACATACTTGAACATGCAAGTTCATAAAAGTATTATACGTCCGACGTTTTCTGTCTTATAATAAAAAGGTTTTCTTTTGTAGCTAGTATGGGAGCCGGACCCTCTTATATGGAACTAGTATGGAAATCTAAAATTCCTAAAAATAAAATTGCAATTTTTTAATAAGTTTTATTTTGTATAACAATTTGCGTAGTCCACTTCGACGATAAGAACTTGCAATTTTATTCCAGTAACTCAATGGTAGAGCTTAGGCTGGCCAGTATAAAGATCCATGGTTTGATTCTCGGTTGAGGTAGCAAGGTTCTTTACAAATATATTGATCTAAACTTAGACAAATAGTCAACTTAATCAATATTCCTGTACTATAAGGTCCTGTCTAACGATATATATTATACAGGTATGTGTGAGAAGATTCAGTTTTCGAAGTCATCAGGGGCTTCAGGAGTGTCTGAAAATACTTTTCAAATTATTCTTTATTTAATATTCTTTACTGAGTGGAGAGGGAATCGAACACTCTAATCCGTTAGGCTTTGTTTCATGACTGATAATATAAATGTGCAAAGAGTCATCTTTTTAGGTAACGAGGGTGTTCTGGGTAATCTGGAAATAATTTTTAAAACTACCCCATTTTAAACGACGCCCCACTCCCCCCTGGGACAAATTGGATATTCGGCTCCTATAATTTTTTTCCCGTGGTCTTCTAAATTCAAACCAATTTTTTTTTGCTTCAGAAAGGAAAAGACCTGGCTCCTTTAGCTTCTTTCCAGTATTCAATACTATAAGTATGAAAAGTTTTATTCATCTGCATCTGCGGGGCACTTCTAAGGGATCTGGAGAGACACAAGCAAGATAGACAATTGTTATATAAATTGCAGAGGAAAATATTTTTACACTGTAGATTTTTGTGAAAACATTATTAATACCTTAAACATCTATTTGCTCGTTTTCGTTGATAAGTAAGTTCTTTTTTGTTTAATTTCTATGGATAAGAGATTATTACAAGCCGTATCAATCAAATATATGACAGAAAAATTGTGTTATATATATAAAATCGGGAAGACATAGATAATTACATATACTCATTTAATTATACTTCATAAATATTATATACTTTAAAACAAAATTATTACAGAAATAACACCTTATTTACTCACAATTATACGAGTATAAGTGCAATATTTCTATTGTTACGACGTATTCTCTCAAATCGTGAGTGTACTCCAAGGATATGTCCGAATTTCTGGATAGCTAACCCGTTTGTTTTAAAGCTCTAATAAACATAAACAACAATATACAGCAGCTCGATAACTCGATGCATAGATCGATAATATACATAGCTGGATAACTATATCACAAGATCATTAAATAAATGCCAGATACAGTAAAAGAGCAATTAAATGATGCTCCTCTAATTCGCAAAACAGCAGATTCTGTGATACAGTGGTGCATTTCACAATTCACTTTGACTCATATCACGCCAACTTTGTCTAAATGAGCGATGACTTCCTTATATACTTTCCATAGAAATGTCTATAAAGAAGGCGGCACTGACTATCAAAATTAATGGATATTAATTTTGATAGTCGTTTGAGCGTTTGAAACGTTACACCTGATTTGGAAATTCGCCAAAACTTACCAAGTTAATAATATTTCACAGAATCTGGAACCCAGGTCACGGAAATGTCGTTGATTTCAGGCAACCACGATTTCACGAAAAAACAATTATTGCCTGCAAAAGTGATTTTTCCAACAAAGAGTCATCAAGTATTTTACACATTCGTAACACTGCCCCTCCCTTTAGACCCCATGACCCGAGCAGTATGAACCTACTGTGATCCATAATATGGCGCTAATCTGTCGATATGAACGCCATATGGCTTGGTTGAAGACGATTTCTGAATACGATAAATATCACGATTTATTCTCTTCATTATGATGTAATATTCTTCAGAGTTATAGTACTGTATTTTTAATGAAAACCCTGTTCTCACCGAAGGTTGAAGAGCCACATTTTATCACCTTCCTTAAATCGCCCTTTATTAGATTTGATATCAAAGCGGCTTCCTTTCTATCAGTTGCAATACTGATCCTTTCACAATCGAAAGGATGAACTTCCTCCAACCGTGTCTACAGATATTGCGCATATTACTTTCCCTGTAATACATGGTAATGTATAGGGGAATTATTGGAATCGTGTTGAAAATCGCCAGACGCGTTTTCGACGTTTTCGCGTCTTCACGTTTTGAGACTTCTAGAACACGAAAAAAATATGTTTAGCGTGACGTATGTGTGTTTGTGTGTGTGTGTGTGCAATGTATGTGTCCACTCTAACTCGAAATCTAATTAACCAAGTTTCACAAAATTTGGTAGATAAGTCACTTGTAGGTGACCCTGATTCTGATTAGATTTTGGTACGATTCGGATAAAGGAACCTGTTATTTTTTGCGAAATGGCCCTTAAAAATTATATGTGTCCACTCTAGCTGAAAAACTAATTGGCCAAATAACACAAAATTTGGTAGATAAGTCGCTTGTGGGATATTGTGTTGCTGCTTAGATTTTGGTACGATACTGCCTTTTCTTTCGCGAAATGGCCCTCAAATCTAAAATTTAAAACAAAATACTACAAATGTTCATCTGTATCATTTAAATGATTGTTTTATACGTACTTTTCGACGGCAAAAAGAAAAATCAACCAAATTAATCTAAGATGGACCTTTCTCGAGCTATTTAAATTTTTAATTTTGAGGAACTGAAGCGTTTTACACTGTAATTAAAAACTATTTAATGAAATTTCTTAAAACTTAGTTGTTAAGTCTCTTGGCGGTTTTTCTGATGCTGATTAGAATTTGATGTGATTCGGGAAAATATAATCGAATTTTTTACGTGAAATGTCCCTCAAAAATATAGTTTTATAGGTAAGTTAATGGTGAAAATCTGAAATAAATGACTAAAATTTTTGATATATATTAATTAAACGCTTGTTCTTCAGGTAAGTTTTAACAACAAAGCGAATAAGACTAACCCCATGATTGTAGGATGAACCGCTCTCGAGATGTATTATTTTTTTGGAATTTTGAAGAGCTGAAGAATTTAAAATGAATTAAGTTGCCAAATGAAACGAAGATTCATTAAAAAGGCAAATTGGATGTAATATAAGAAGAGTATCCATGTTATTTCCTGTAATTAAACTCAATTTAATGCATAATGAATAAACAATTACAAAATTAATTTTAATCTGCAGTGAAATCATGTGGTGCTCACATCAAATTTTTATCAGGTGATGAAGGAGCTTCATCTGGTAGTTCAAATATTAGACCATACGTAGTCGTAGATGACAGACAAATAGCATTTTATATGAGGAGTTTCAAGTCAAATTGTGGACAACACTTTTGTAATGCAGCAAGAACAAATGTAGTTAAATTTCCTAATTTTACTCTTTCTGGATACGAATGTAGAGGGATAATTAAGTATCGTTCTATTGGATCTCTCTACCATGCAGTCCACTTTGGGATAAAGAGTACATACCTGCGAGCCCTGCTAACCAACTAGGGTTTATAGCATTCAGTGGGACATCGAGGCGCAACCACTTCATCTCTTTTCCAGCAAAGCCGCAACCTCGGTCGCGAAACACGGCGGAATCATTCACCGGGCAGGGGCCGAAGGCGCCTGCCGGGCCCGACTCCGGTCACCGGCCAGACCTGGGCTCAGGGCATAAATAGCCACAGTCCCGTGATCCGGCCACCTGGAAGAGTCCGGGGACTGCCTCGTCACTTCCGCGATTGCATCCGTGAGTCATCAGCAGCGAGGTTGAGATACCCCCGGATTAATTTACCCCCCAGTTTGGAGGATCAAGGCTACAGAGCCAACATCCGAAACCACCATCTTGGGTGGCCCGCCCCGGAGGGGGCACTTTGGGATAAAGAAAAGTAGTTCAAATTTTGTCCATTCCGAGTATTTGCACAGTTCCGTGAACATGCTACAGTTAAAGTTCGTACCTTGATCAGAATGGATGAGGGAAAAAACGACATATACAGTTCTTGGTTAGAACGTCACTGATGGTTGCTTTTGCTACTTTGTGAAATAGTCCATTACTATAAGGAAATGTCTGTTAGTGTGTAAAGTCCGTGATAGAACCCCCAAAATATCGAGTACGGTTCTCTCGAAAGGAGTTCCGACATTGTAATACTGAAGACACTCACTTGTTTACTTCTTCGTTCCCATTCCCATTCTTTGCACCAGGGCTCAACATCGGATTTTTCATTTCACCAGAAGAAGCATTCAAGAGTTTTGTTCTCACTTCTTGCAACTACCAAAATGTTCACCAGTAAGGCTGACATGCATCTCGTTCAGTATATTGGATACTGTGGTACGAGGGAGCAACAATTACCTTCTGCTGCTCTTCCCATCGTAGCTGTCGTGACGGCATTCGTCACTCCTTTATAAATTGCATAACTTCTGTATTTTTAAACTTTTATTTAATTAATCTGTGTCCTGGAACCCTCAGGTCATTATATATTTTATTATCGTATTGTATCTGATTCTGTGCAGATCTGTGGCCATTTTTTATTTCGTTATAATAATTCTCACACACTCTGGGAACGACGCCTGTTAGTCTGGCTTGCTGGCGGAGACAGATGTCTCCTTGTTGTCACGCGGCAGATACGCGTGCCTTTGGAATCGTCCGTTGTGGGGCGGAACTGTGGATGATTTTGAATTGGAAGTAATTTTCGATTGGTGGAGAGGAGATGATGTGAGCCCATGTCATTTTCTATTGGACGGGTTCTGGATCCATCTGGAATGTATATAAGCTGCGTAAATTGTAACTCGGGGCTCTCTCCCTAAAAACATCTTCGAACTCACGTCAACGCGGGACTTAGCCCTCAGGCGGAGTTACCGTGTTGTGAGGGTCGGGAGAGATGCCACCTGCCACTGCTGTTACCACTCGCCACTGCTGTTACCGTCGCCACTGCCAAGATCTGATGATGCCTTGCCCTCGCCGACCGTCGTCCGCCGTGTAAACGTAGAGATGATGCCTCATCTCGCTTGGTCGAGTACCGGGACCAGAGAGAGCAAATATGAAGCTGTTCCTTCGGCTGACCTGATCCGGCACCTTGCCGGAAACTGCGGTTCAACCGTTCCTGTTGGAGCGGGGCAATGTTGCCCCGAGGGAAATTATCAGTGGATGCCTGTGCTCTATCTGCCATGAGTCCTTCCAAGAATTTTTTGAGGTAAGACTTGTACCTTTAGACCTGCCGATGGGCAGTCGTCTGGACTTGTGCATCGACCTCTGCAGAACTTTTCATCCATAGGATCTTCTGCAGCATTATACATATACATATTCTAACTACAGTTTCTTTCTTCATATTGAAGCTTTATCTAAGCCATAATAATCTAAATTGATTTTATATTGTTTGAAATACAGTAATTACGTAGGCCTTTAACGTTCCCCGGGTGTGTGCATTCTCTCTGACCATACCATTATTTTACTTAATTGGAATATGAAATTATTTGATTTATTGAATTTATATTAAATTCCGGCAAAGAGCCGATGATTCTTGGTAAAGAGAGGTCCAGTGGTTAAATCATTAAATCAGTAATTGTATTTGATATGCAACTCCACTTCTTGAATAATTAATAAATATTGGATTTGAACTAAAATCATGTGTTCTTATTTGTGTAGAATCTGTACTGAATTTAAGTGTTTTCAGCTTCTGGAGGAATCTTGAAGGTAAAGGTAAATTCTTTGGAACTTGTTGGGTTTTCCTTCACAGGTCATCAGTTGGAATCCTCCAACTGACGAGAGATGTGTTTCGATCCTGGGTTACAAATTTGGAGAGTTAGACTCTTGGTCTGCCGTGTCTGGCCGGTATCCGTTGCGGGATGCCCTCGGAATACCCGTTATGACAATTGGTGCCTTTGACCTTCCCTCTCGAGCACCTGTGTTTTTAAAATTTTGTTGTATGGAGTTTTGAAATTTTTGGTAAATCTGGACCGTTGGTATGGTTTGAGTTTTGGTTTTGAGAGTTGCACACTTTTGTATTGAAAATTTGTATGCGTTATTTAGGAAATTATTGTAAAAAGTATTTATATAGAAAAATAGTTTAAATGTGTGAAATTTTAGTGAAAAGTGGCATGGTATAAAACGAAAATGCTTGGTGTACGATGAAAATGGTTAAGAATAGTTTTGAAAAATTGTTTAGAATCTGAAAAATTGTTATGATAATTGAAAATTACTAACTATAATAATATATAAAGCTGTTAGAAGTGAAAATTTAATTAAAGAATTACTTTAAAAATTGAATTTAAATGGTATAAAATTCTAAAGTGAGAAATGGTTTCGATTTGAAATTTTGTGGAATTCTTCTGTTTTTGATCTGAATTTTGAGAGTATTAATGTGTGAGATTTAAGAATTTGCTGTAATTTTATCTTCGAGCTCTGTTGAGCAATTTTCCCAATAAGAAAAAAAAAAAGAGAGAAAAATTGGGTTGGCAATTTTTGAAACTCCGTGTGTTTAGTTTTGTTTTAAAATGTGAGATTGAAAATTTGGGCCGAGAATGGAGGCCGTCTTCTGAAATTTCATTCGAAATTTAAAATAAAATCTGTGTAAATTGAAATATAAATTGTTTAACTTGAATCTGAATCGAAAGTACACCTGCATTGAAATGACAATCCTTAATTATGACTACCAGATTACGACTACATGATTGTGACGTGTTATTGAAAATAATATCAGAAATAAAAGAAATATGGAATAAATTGAGTAGAATATGTGTTGAAAAATATTATGATGTGAAAAATATAAAGTATTTTGTTGTTGGTATGTGCAGAGTGATACATAGCCAGATTTGAAAAAAAAATGGTGCAAAAGTTGCACGGAAATAAAATGAGAAATTCCATATCTATTTATTTATTATGACTTGTTGAGGGGTGTATAATAGAGTGACATAAAGTAAGAATAAATGTTAAGTAGCTGACAGTAAAAATGTTTTAAGAAATGTTCCAAACTTTGAAAAATTTGTGAGAATTAAGAATTTGATATTAATTAAATTGAAAATTAAATTTGATATATAAGAAAGTTAAATGTAAATATTTGTTTTAAAAGAACTTTCGCTTTTGAATTTTGAGAATTCTTCTTGTTTCGGTTTGAAATTTTTGTTTGAGTTTATGTGAGGAGATTTGCTGCAAAAATGTTTATTTCGACGAGCTCATTGAGCCCTTTCCCAAATGAAAAAAAAATAAGAATGAAATTTGGGGTTTGCAGAGTCCGAGTCTCATGGAATGTTAGATGGTTAAAAATGGATTGAAATTTTGAACTGGAAGTGAGGGTTGTTCTTGAGATTTGATCGAAACATTTTGTAAATTGATTATAAATGCTTAAATTAAATATTTGAATTTTAAATAATACTAAGATATTAAATACTGAAATATTAAATAGTTTAATGATTTGATTTTACACCCTGTGTTTTATAACATACCGATTATGACATATAGAAATTTGATAAATAGGACGAGTTTAAAAATAAAAATAATTACGTGAGAAAATAAAAATAATTCCGTGTGAAAAAAGTTTGTTGTTGTGTAGCCAAGAGGTTTTGAGTTCTGTTTTGGTTACAGGTTTTGAGTTCTGTATGACAGACAGACTCGAGTTGTTGGACCAAATTGTAAATTTGAGTTTTAAGGAAAAAAATATAATAATAATATAAAATAAAGGTCCTTTTTGATCACGTAAATTATTGAGTAAAATAAATGAGTTGTGAATTGTTTATGATAAAAAGAAAAGAAAAGAGTACATTTTATTACGGTAAGTGAAAAATATGGTATTATGTATAATTGAATACTGAAATTGGAAAAAAATTGATTACATATATGAAATATTATATTGACACATATTTGATGATGATATTTACAAATGAAATATTAAATGAGCACATAAAAATATATAAAGTGAAAAATTGTGTATTATCAAAATGAAATGTATGTACTGTGTCATTTCAATAATTCGGGGATGAGCCAGGAATTTTTTTGAAAAAAGGGGTAAATTTATTGGAAAATTTTGACTTGAAAAAAAAAAAAATGAATAATTGACGGAACAGTTAAGATATGAGAATAATAGAATTTACGAATAAGAAATGAAAAATCTGGTTCCACAGTTTTATAAAGATAAATAATAATTTTATGAAAAATGATATTTTTGAAAAGTCAACTTGTAAAAATGTGTTTGTGTGGGACTGAGAGCCATGTTTGAATATTTATTTTCCCCGAGTGCTTGTGAGTGATTGAAATTGATTTGTTTGCCTCAGGATGATTAAATGAAATGATTGATTCTCCACCTGTTTGTTTCTGCCTCCTTGCTAAAATTTTTGCATCCAAATATTTTGCTAAATATTTATTTTCGTGTCTTGACCTTCCTAAGTTCTGTTTTGTTTTGTTGTGATTACGGAAGTCGACCCGTTTTTCACTCGTATGTTCTGTTGTGTTTTGTTGTGTAATCGGATTAGCTACCCGGTTTACACTCTGTGTTCAATGTTTGTTGCTCGAAATTGCCTCACAAACAATTTTGAGGAGTGTTGAATGTCTTGGGTTGGAATTGACTTTGTTTGTTTGGAATGTTACTTAATATTAAGGACTCTTGTTTACGTGGGTTGATCCCCCTTTGCACTCATCTGTGTTAATTTCGGTAGCAATGAAAAGTCTTGCTCAAAAAGTAAAAAAATGTTTTGTTTCGGGAAGAACCGTTGGTCAGAATATTTGCTCAATTCCGTATTGTGTCCAGCGTGTTTTTGTTGAAAAGTTTGAAAATTCTGTCAGAATGAGTTGCTCGCAGGTGAGGTATTGAAAAATGAAATGTTGAAAATTTGAAAATATAATGTCGAAATATTAAATAGAAATTGTGGAGAAAAGTTTTAAAAATAAGAAATGAAATGATTTAATTTGAAAATATTGTGAGAAAAGTTGGAAAAGTGACTTATTTATTATCGTTAATATTGAATTTAAAGTTGAAATGTATTTTCGGCCTCAGATTTCCCTTGTTTCCCCTTGGTATTGAATGAGAAAAAAATATTGTTTCTGAAATTAATTACATAAAGAAATTGAAAGTTCTGTTCCTGGGCTCTGGGTTTTCGATTGAGTTAAAAAGAGCTGTGTTTACTTCAGCCGATAATGAGCTGACGCCGAATGTGTAAACGAAATGTTCTTTCCCCCCCGTTCTAGACATTCCTGCATGGTGCAGAGCGAAAATGAAATAATTCTGTTGACGTATGAGAAACATTTGACCTACTTTCGATAGGTTTTGGTTTGTAGAAATTTTTTGTTTGTGTGATTGAATTGAAGTGAACGCTTTTAACATCTAAAAATATATTAACTGAATTAGAATTTGAATAATAAAAGATAATTGCATTACAAAATAACTGAAATTGAGATATTTTAAAAACTTAGAATAATTTTGCGACTCCGGTTGGTAATATGAAATATTTAGAAAAAAAAATATAATAAAATAATTGAATGGAGTCTGGTTTTGTGGAAATTTGAATTAGAGTAGAGGAACTCTAAATTTAATCACAAATATAATATTGATGTGTGGAAAGTGAATCCACAAATAATTAATGCAAATTGAAATATTCTAAGATTATATAATGATTTATTTACTGGAAATGTGGAACGGAATAGAGTAAAGAAACTCTTAAGTTAATTACGGAAATATATGAAACATTGAGAATGTGTTCCACAATTTGAATTAAAATGAAATAAGAACATTTTAAAAGTTGTTTACCTTATGTGGAAATCTAGTAAGAGTCAGTGAACTCTAATTTATTTTGAGAAATGTTGAATTTTTAAATTGGATTCCACAAGTTAATTTACTTGATAATTTTTTTTGAATTTTACTTTACATATTTACTTTCTGAAATCCATACTTAAAAATATTTTGATTTGAATTTAAGAATTTTATTTTGAAAACGTAATGATTAACTATAAAAATAAACTTTGGATTTCATTTAATTAGGAGTTGCACATTTAAATTTTTTGTTTACACTTAATAAATTGACATTGAGAATTGGTGCAAAAGTGAAATAACATTGAGAAAAAGATTTTTTCTTTGAATGATTGAATTTCGTCCTTGACTTCAGATAACTTGATTACATCTTTGACAGGCAACTTAAACTTAATTTTAAGAGAAATATATTGAATTTTAGAATAATTTAGTGAAATTAAATGAAAATTAGTGAATTTTGAGATGACACTTATTTATTTACAAATGTTGAAATTTTGAAAAATTGATACTTTAATGATTTGTTATTTACGAATAATTTAAGAATTTGGTAATATTTAGATATTGATTTAAGAAATTTGAAAATTTTGATCTGTGGTTTTGATGTTGAGAAAAATTTCTTGACATATTGATTTAGTGTATATTTTCATGTGTTTCTTTTTGCGAGTCACAGGTCTTTGGAGAAAATGATATTTCGAATATTGAGAAAAAAAAATAAATAAATAATCACAGGATATTGAGTTCGGTTCTGTCACCCGGTCACCATTGTTGATTACTTGCCACAGTTGTCCACAGTTGATTACATTTGAGAGAAAGAAAAGAAATAATTTTAATTTCGAAATGAAATTTTTGGAAATGTGGATGTGTTTTTCGACCACTGATCCCCCTTTTCTGCCACATGATCTGGTTGAATAATTGAAATAAATTAATAATGTTTATATTTATGGAATGATTATTTGAAAAAGTGTCATTAATTGATAAAAGAATGATTTGAATATCAAATGAGATTTATAATAGTAATAATGATTTTGGAAATATTGTTGAAAATTAAAATGATAATTAATTAATAATTTAAACATTTGAATTGAAAATTGTATAATATTATAAAATGGTATTATGGTAAGAATACCGGTGTCATGAATGTTGCCTGCTCGCTGCCTCTTTGTAAGAGGAAAAGAAAATACTTTTGTGTCAAATGGACACTTTTTGATTGTCAATGGATGTTTGTTCGCCACTGGACCAGGTTGGTATAAAAAATTTAATTGTCTTGGTATGGTCACTTTAATTGAATCTGTTTTAATATTTATATTGTTATTTTAAAAATAGTTATTTATAAAGTCTGCTGTGTCTATTTAGACAATGCTTGAGCCACATACTTGCTGCTGTATATAATTGAAAAGAAAACTTTGTGTGGTCATTAAATTTTATTGCAATATAAAGAAAATGAAACTTAATATTATAATTGAAAAATGTTCTGCTGACCACTTGTAAATATAATTGCTGGAATTTAATTATTTAAAGAATGTGAAATAATTTGAAATTTAAAAGCAGATAATTGAAAATAGTTTATTAATTGAAAATTTTATTTGGAAAAATTATTTTAACTTTGTGCTGACTTGAGGGTTAATTTTGTAAATATTTAATTGCAATTTTGAATTTATTTGGAAACTTTGAATTTAATTGAAAATCAGAATTTTATTGAAATTTTAATGTAATCATTTGATATTTTGGAAATTCACTTAATGTGAAAACTTTTGTGAAGGGCTTGTATTCATTAGGATTGGACTCATTTGCAGTCACTTTTAGGTTACTTTTGGCTCTGGTTCTTCGACATGCGCCCATGTAGGATGGTGTTCGTGTCAAGAGCCCTTGATGTAGTTTTGGCCGACTGCATCTTTTCAAAAATTTTGTTGAAATTTTTTTCTTGAAGGTCATGGACTTCAAGGAGCCTGATGTCTACTTGCTTCTGCTGGTGTGGATGAAAAAAATCCTCCATTGTCGTATTTTTTTTCTCCGGAGAGAGGGGGAGTTTTCGTGACGGCATTCGTCACTCCTTTATAAATTGCATAACTTCTGTATTTTTAAACTTTTATTTAATTAATCTGTGTCCTGGAACCCTCAGGTCATTATATATTTTATTATCGTATTGTATCTGATTCTGTGCAGATCTGTGGCCATTTTTTATTTCGTTATAATAATTCTCACACACTCTGGGAACGACGCCTGTTAGTCTGGCTTGCTGGCGGAGACAGATGTCTCCTTGTTGTCACGCGGCAGATACGCGTGCCTTTGGAATCGTCCGTTGTGGGGCGGAACTGTGGATGATTTTGAATTGGAAGTAATTTTCGATTGGTGGAGAGGAGATGATGTGAGCCCATGTCATTTTCTATTGGACGGGTTCTGGATCCATCTGGAATGTATATAAGCTGCGTAAATTGTAACTCGGGGCTCTCTCCCTAAAAACATCTTCGAACTCACGTCAACGCGGGACTTAGCCCTCAGGCGGAGTTACCGTGTTGTGAGGGTCGGGAGAGATGCCACCTGCCACTGCTGTTACCACTCGCCACTGCTGTTACCGTCGCCACTGCCAAGATCTGATGATGCCTTGCCCTCGCCGACCGTCGTCCGCCGTGTAAACGTAGAGATGATGCCTCATCTCGCTTGGTCGAGTACCGGGACCAGAGAGAGCAAATATGAAGCTGTTCCTTCGGCTGACCTGATCCGGCACCTTGCCGGAAACTGCGGTTCAACCGTTCCTGTTGGAGCGGGGCAATGTTGCCCCGAGGGAAATTATCAGTGGATGCCTGTGCTCTATCTGCCATGAGTCCTTCCAAGAATTTTTTGAGGTAAGACTTGTACCTTTAGACCTGCCGATGGGCAGTCGTCTGGACTTGTGCATCGACCTCTGCAGAACTTTTCATCCATAGGATCTTCTGCAGCATTATACATATACATATTCTAACTACAGTTTCTTTCTTCATATTGAAGCTTTATCTAAGCCATAATAATCTAAATTGATTTTATATTGTTTGAAATACAGTAATTACGTAGGCCTTTAACGTTCCCCGGGTGTGTGCATTCTCTCTGACCATACCATTATTTTACTTAATTGGAATATGAAATTATTTGATTTATTGAATTTATATTAAATTCCGGCAAAGAGCCGATGATTCTTGGTAAAGAGAGGTCCAGTGGTTAAATCATTAAATCAGTAATTGTATTTGATATGCAACTCCACTTCTTGAATAATTAATAAATATTGGATTTGAACTAAAATCATGTGTTCTTATTTGTGTAGAATCTGTACTGAATTTAAGTGTTTTCAGCTTCTGGAGGAATCTTGAAGGTAAAGGTAAATTCTTTGGAACTTGTTGGGTTTTCCTTCACAGGTCATCAGTTGGAATCCTCCAACTGACGAGAGATGTGTTTCGATCCTGGGTTACAAATTTGGAGAGTTAGACTCTTGGTCTGCCGTGTCTGGCCGGTATCCGTTGCGGGATGCCCTCGGAATACCCGTTATGACAATTGGTGCCTTTGACCTTCCCTCTCGAGCACCTGTGTTTTTAAAATTTTGTTGTATGGAGTTTTGAAATTTTTGGTAAATCTGGACCGTTGGTATGGTTTGAGTTTTGGTTTTGAGAGTTGCACACTTTTGTATTGAAAATTTGTATGCGTTATTTAGGAAATTATTGTAAAAAGTATTTATATAGAAAAATAGTTTAAATGTGTGAAATTTTAGTGAAAAGTGGCATGGTATAAAACGAAAATGCTTGGTGTACGATGAAAATGGTTAAGAATAGTTTTGAAAAATTGTTTAGAATCTGAAAAATTGTTATGATAATTGAAAATTACTAACTATAATAATATATAAAGCTGTTAGAAGTGAAAATTTAATTAAAGAATTACTTTAAAAATTGAATTTAAATGGTATAAAATTCTAAAGTGAGAAATGGTTTCGATTTGAAATTTTGTGGAATTCTTCTGTTTTTGATCTGAATTTTGAGAGTATTAATGTGTGAGATTTAAGAATTTGCTGTAATTTTATCTTCGAGCTCTGTTGAGCAATTTTCCCAATAAGAAAAAAAAAAAGAGAGAAAAATTGGGTTGGCAATTTTTGAAACTCCGTGTGTTTAGTTTTGTTTTAAAATGTGAGATTGAAAATTTGGGCCGAGAATGGAGGCCGTCTTCTGAAATTTCATTCGAAATTTAAAATAAAATCTGTGTAAATTGAAATATAAATTGTTTAACTTGAATCTGAATCGAAAGTACACCTGCATTGAAATGACAATCCTTAATTATGACTACCAGATTACGACTACATGATTGTGACGTGTTATTGAAAATAATATCAGAAATAAAAGAAATATGGAATAAATTGAGTAGAATATGTGTTGAAAAATATTATGATGTGAAAAATATAAAGTATTTTGTTGTTGGTATGTGCAGAGTGATACATAGCCAGATTTGAAAAAAAAATGGTGCAAAAGTTGCACGGAAATAAAATGAGAAATTCCATATCTATTTATTTATTATGACTTGTTGAGGGGTGTATAATAGAGTGACATAAAGTAAGAATAAATGTTAAGTAGCTGACAGTAAAAATGTTTTAAGAAATGTTCCAAACTTTGAAAAATTTGTGAGAATTAAGAATTTGATATTAATTAAATTGAAAATTAAATTTGATATATAAGAAAGTTAAATGTAAATATTTGTTTTAAAAGAACTTTCGCTTTTGAATTTTGAGAATTCTTCTTGTTTCGGTTTGAAATTTTTGTTTGAGTTTATGTGAGGAGATTTGCTGCAAAAATGTTTATTTCGACGAGCTCATTGAGCCCTTTCCCAAATGAAAAAAAAATAAGAATGAAATTTGGGGTTTGCAGAGTCCGAGTCTCATGGAATGTTAGATGGTTAAAAATGGATTGAAATTTTGAACTGGAAGTGAGGGTTGTTCTTGAGATTTGATCGAAACATTTTGTAAATTGATTATAAATGCTTAAATTAAATATTTGAATTTTAAATAATACTAAGATATTAAATACTGAAATATTAAATAGTTTAATGATTTGATTTTACACCCTGTGTTTTATAACATACCGATTATGACATATAGAAATTTGATAAATAGGACGAGTTTAAAAATAAAAATAATTACGTGAGAAAATAAAAATAATTCCGTGTGAAAAAAGTTTGTTGTTGTGTAGCCAAGAGGTTTTGAGTTCTGTTTTGGTTACAGGTTTTGAGTTCTGTATGACAGACAGACTCGAGTTGTTGGACCAAATTGTAAATTTGAGTTTTAAGGAAAAAAATATAATAATAATATAAAATAAAGGTCCTTTTTGATCACGTAAATTATTGAGTAAAATAAATGAGTTGTGAATTGTTTATGATAAAAAGAAAAGAAAAGAGTACATTTTATTACGGTAAGTGAAAAATATGGTATTATGTATAATTGAATACTGAAATTGGAAAAAAATTGATTACATATATGAAATATTATATTGACACATATTTGATGATGATATTTACAAATGAAATATTAAATGAGCACATAAAAATATATAAAGTGAAAAATTGTGTATTATCAAAATGAAATGTATGTACTGTGTCATTTCAATAATTCGGGGATGAGCCAGGAATTTTTTTGAAAAAAGGGGTAAATTTATTGGAAAATTTTGACTTGAAAAAAAAAAAAATGAATAATTGACGGAACAGTTAAGATATGAGAATAATAGAATTTACGAATAAGAAATGAAAAATCTGGTTCCACAGTTTTATAAAGATAAATAATAATTTTATGAAAAATGATATTTTTGAAAAGTCAACTTGTAAAAATGTGTTTGTGTGGGACTGAGAGCCATGTTTGAATATTTATTTTCCCCGAGTGCTTGTGAGTGATTGAAATTGATTTGTTTGCCTCAGGATGATTAAATGAAATGATTGATTCTCCACCTGTTTGTTTCTGCCTCCTTGCTAAAATTTTTGCATCCAAATATTTTGCTAAATATTTATTTTCGTGTCTTGACCTTCCTAAGTTCTGTTTTGTTTTGTTGTGATTACGGAAGTCGACCCGTTTTTCACTCGTATGTTCTGTTGTGTTTTGTTGTGTAATCGGATTAGCTACCCGGTTTACACTCTGTGTTCAATGTTTGTTGCTCGAAATTGCCTCACAAACAATTTTGAGGAGTGTTGAATGTCTTGGGTTGGAATTGACTTTGTTTGTTTGGAATGTTACTTAATATTAAGGACTCTTGTTTACGTGGGTTGATCCCCCTTTGCACTCATCTGTGTTAATTTCGGTAGCAATGAAAAGTCTTGCTCAAAAAGTAAAAAAATGTTTTGTTTCGGGAAGAACCGTTGGTCAGAATATTTGCTCAATTCCGTATTGTGTCCAGCGTGTTTTTGTTGAAAAGTTTGAAAATTCTGTCAGAATGAGTTGCTCGCAGGTGAGGTATTGAAAAATGAAATGTTGAAAATTTGAAAATATAATGTCGAAATATTAAATAGAAATTGTGGAGAAAAGTTTTAAAAATAAGAAATGAAATGATTTAATTTGAAAATATTGTGAGAAAAGTTGGAAAAGTGACTTATTTATTATCGTTAATATTGAATTTAAAGTTGAAATGTATTTTCGGCCTCAGATTTCCCTTGTTTCCCCTTGGTATTGAATGAGAAAAAAATATTGTTTCTGAAATTAATTACATAAAGAAATTGAAAGTTCTGTTCCTGGGCTCTGGGTTTTCGATTGAGTTAAAAAGAGCTGTGTTTACTTCAGCCGATAATGAGCTGACGCCGAATGTGTAAACGAAATGTTCTTTCCCCCCCGTTCTAGACATTCCTGCATGGTGCAGAGCGAAAATGAAATAATTCTGTTGACGTATGAGAAACATTTGACCTACTTTCGATAGGTTTTGGTTTGTAGAAATTTTTTGTTTGTGTGATTGAATTGAAGTGAACGCTTTTAACATCTAAAAATATATTAACTGAATTAGAATTTGAATAATAAAAGATAATTGCATTACAAAATAACTGAAATTGAGATATTTTAAAAACTTAGAATAATTTTGCGACTCCGGTTGGTAATATGAAATATTTAGAAAAAAAAATATAATAAAATAATTGAATGGAGTCTGGTTTTGTGGAAATTTGAATTAGAGTAGAGGAACTCTAAATTTAATCACAAATATAATATTGATGTGTGGAAAGTGAATCCACAAATAATTAATGCAAATTGAAATATTCTAAGATTATATAATGATTTATTTACTGGAAATGTGGAACGGAATAGAGTAAAGAAACTCTTAAGTTAATTACGGAAATATATGAAACATTGAGAATGTGTTCCACAATTTGAATTAAAATGAAATAAGAACATTTTAAAAGTTGTTTACCTTATGTGGAAATCTAGTAAGAGTCAGTGAACTCTAATTTATTTTGAGAAATGTTGAATTTTTAAATTGGATTCCACAAGTTAATTTACTTGATAATTTTTTTTGAATTTTACTTTACATATTTACTTTCTGAAATCCATACTTAAAAATATTTTGATTTGAATTTAAGAATTTTATTTTGAAAACGTAATGATTAACTATAAAAATAAACTTTGGATTTCATTTAATTAGGAGTTGCACATTTAAATTTTTTGTTTACACTTAATAAATTGACATTGAGAATTGGTGCAAAAGTGAAATAACATTGAGAAAAAGATTTTTTCTTTGAATGATTGAATTTCGTCCTTGACTTCAGATAACTTGATTACATCTTTGACAGGCAACTTAAACTTAATTTTAAGAGAAATATATTGAATTTTAGAATAATTTAGTGAAATTAAATGAAAATTAGTGAATTTTGAGATGACACTTATTTATTTACAAATGTTGAAATTTTGAAAAATTGATACTTTAATGATTTGTTATTTACGAATAATTTAAGAATTTGGTAATATTTAGATATTGATTTAAGAAATTTGAAAATTTTGATCTGTGGTTTTGATGTTGAGAAAAATTTCTTGACATATTGATTTAGTGTATATTTTCATGTGTTTCTTTTTGCGAGTCACAGGTCTTTGGAGAAAATGATATTTCGAATATTGAGAAAAAAAAATAAATAAATAATCACAGGATATTGAGTTCGGTTCTGTCACCCGGTCACCATTGTTGATTACTTGCCACAGTTGTCCACAGTTGATTACATTTGAGAGAAAGAAAAGAAATAATTTTAATTTCGAAATGAAATTTTTGGAAATGTGGATGTGTTTTTCGACCACTGATCCCCCTTTTCTGCCACATGATCTGGTTGAATAATTGAAATAAATTAATAATGTTTATATTTATGGAATGATTATTTGAAAAAGTGTCATTAATTGATAAAAGAATGATTTGAATATCAAATGAGATTTATAATAGTAATAATGATTTTGGAAATATTGTTGAAAATTAAAATGATAATTAATTAATAATTTAAACATTTGAATTGAAAATTGTATAATATTATAAAATGGTATTATGGTAAGAATACCGGTGTCATGAATGTTGCCTGCTCGCTGCCTCTTTGTAAGAGGAAAAGAAAATACTTTTGTGTCAAATGGACACTTTTTGATTGTCAATGGATGTTTGTTCGCCACTGGACCAGGTTGGTATAAAAAATTTAATTGTCTTGGTATGGTCACTTTAATTGAATCTGTTTTAATATTTATATTGTTATTTTAAAAATAGTTATTTATAAAGTCTGCTGTGTCTATTTAGACAATGCTTGAGCCACATACTTGCTGCTGTATATAATTGAAAAGAAAACTTTGTGTGGTCATTAAATTTTATTGCAATATAAAGAAAATGAAACTTAATATTATAATTGAAAAATGTTCTGCTGACCACTTGTAAATATAATTGCTGGAATTTAATTATTTAAAGAATGTGAAATAATTTGAAATTTAAAAGCAGATAATTGAAAATAGTTTATTAATTGAAAATTTTATTTGGAAAAATTATTTTAACTTTGTGCTGACTTGAGGGTTAATTTTGTAAATATTTAATTGCAATTTTGAATTTATTTGGAAACTTTGAATTTAATTGAAAATCAGAATTTTATTGAAATTTTAATGTAATCATTTGATATTTTGGAAATTCACTTAATGTGAAAACTTTTGTGAAGGGCTTGTATTCATTAGGATTGGACTCATTTGCAGTCACTTTTAGGTTACTTTTGGCTCTGGTTCTTCGACATGCGCCCATGTAGGATGGTGTTCGTGTCAAGAGCCCTTGATGTAGTTTTGGCCGACTGCATCTTTTCAAAAATTTTGTTGAAATTTTTTTCTTGAAGGTCATGGACTTCAAGGAGCCTGATGTCTACTTGCTTCTGCTGGTGTGGATGAAAAAAATCCTCCATTGTCGTATTTTTTTTCTCCGGAGAGAGGGGGAGTTTTCGTGACGGCATTCGTCACTCCTTTATAAATTGCATAACTTCTGTATTTTTAAACTTTTATTTAATTAATCTGTGTCCTGGAACCCTCAGGTCATTATATATTTTATTATCGTATTGTATCTGATTCTGTGCAGATCTGTGGCCATTTTTTATTTCGTTATAATAATTCTCACACACTCTGGGAACGACGCCTGTTAGTCTGGCTTGCTGGCGGAGACAGATGTCTCCTTGTTGTCACGCGGCAGATACGCGTGCCTTTGGAATCGTCCGTTGTGGGGCGGAACTGTGGATGATTTTGAATTGGAAGTAATTTTCGATTGGTGGAGAGGAGATGATGTGAGCCCATGTCATTTTCTATTGGACGGGTTCTGGATCCATCTGGAATGTATATAAGCTGCGTAAATTGTAACTCGGGGCTCTCTCCCTAAAAACATCTTCGAACTCACGTCAACGCGGGACTTAGCCCTCAGGCGGAGTTACCGTGTTGTGAGGGTCGGGAGAGATGCCACCTGCCACTGCTGTTACCACTCGCCACTGCTGTTACCGTCGCCACTGCCAAGATCTGATGATGCCTTGCCCTCGCCGACCGTCGTCCGCCGTGTAAACGTAGAGATGATGCCTCATCTCGCTTGGTCGAGTACCGGGACCAGAGAGAGCAAATATGAAGCTGTTCCTTCGGCTGACCTGATCCGGCACCTTGCCGGAAACTGCGGTTCAACCGTTCCTGTTGGAGCGGGGCAATGTTGCCCCGAGGGAAATTATCAGTGGATGCCTGTGCTCTATCTGCCATGAGTCCTTCCAAGAATTTTTTGAGGTAAGACTTGTACCTTTAGACCTGCCGATGGGCAGTCGTCTGGACTTGTGCATCGACCTCTGCAGAACTTTTCATCCATAGGATCTTCTGCAGCATTATACATATACATATTCTAACTACAGTTTCTTTCTTCATATTGAAGCTTTATCTAAGCCATAATAATCTAAATTGATTTTATATTGTTTGAAATACAGTAATTACGTAGGCCTTTAACGTTCCCCGGGTGTGTGCATTCTCTCTGACCATACCATTATTTTACTTAATTGGAATATGAAATTATTTGATTTATTGAATTTATATTAAATTCCGGCAAAGAGCCGATGATTCTTGGTAAAGAGAGGTCCAGTGGTTAAATCATTAAATCAGTAATTGTATTTGATATGCAACTCCACTTCTTGAATAATTAATAAATATTGGATTTGAACTAAAATCATGTGTTCTTATTTGTGTAGAATCTGTACTGAATTTAAGTGTTTTCAGCTTCTGGAGGAATCTTGAAGGTAAAGGTATTTCTTTGGTATTTGTTGGGTTTTCCTTCACAGGTCATCAGTTGGAATCCTCCAACTGACGAGAGATGTGTTTCGATCCTGGGTTACAAATTTGGAGAGTTAGACTCTTGGTCTGCCGTGTCTGGCCGGTATCCGTTGCGGGATGCCCTCGGAATACCCGTTATGACAGTAGCTATAATTCTTACGGTATAGTACTCCGTTCCTCAAGTGCAGGGAATACCCCAATACCCAGTACTGTTTCGTTTCAGATAAGAAAACTTCCATGACAAGTTAGCCTCTCATTAGCATGTACCTTGTGATTTAAGTTTGAGTGGATATTTATGTCGTATCTTTGTGCTCGAGAAAGTTCTTCATCAGTACAAAGATCAGATGATACATTTAAATGGTGGTCGGTGATAACTTGCCGGATGATCTCTGAAATTTGACTTCCAAGCTTTACTTCTGCACGAGAACAATATGCAAAGTTCCAAGGGAATGTCTTCTTAAGAGTGCATCAGCGTTTCTATAAAACGATCCCTTTCGGTGTCAAATCCAAGTGTCGTATTTCTGAAGTCGTTGAATCAATTTTGCGACCTGACCTTCGGGTATGAGTCCACAACAGGACTTTTCTTCCATAGAGGTAATGATGTAAATGATCTACAGATTCAGCAATTACCATCCGTTATTTCTTTGTTACGCAGTAATTTATTTCAGGCTTTAACAAGAACTTGCTAAAATATGCTCAGATAAACCCATACTCTCTTATTTTCTGGGAGAGAACTGCCTCTATTCCTTATTTACTAGCATTAGTATCGAGTGTAAAACTCTCCGTCGGATAAAGATATATCAGGATGCGAAATGAGATCAGTATTTCTTTCAGCCAACTGAATGCGTCTTTACCAGAGTCTTTTCGAGAATGTATTTCTTGTCACCTCCCTTTAACCTATGTACAGGACTATCACTGGTGGGAAGTTGTACGCAAATCGACGGTAATAAGTACACAGGTCGAGGACACACCTGCGTTGATGAACATATTGCGCTATTCTTTAGCAGCATTGATCTTGATAGGATCAGTCCTGACATCGCCCGTGAGCATTATATGTCCCAAATAAGTTTAAGATAGTTTACAAATAAGATAGTTTACATTTTTAAGGTTTTAATTTTAAATGAATTTTAAGGTTATATCGAATACCCTTCTAAGATGCTGAAAATATTCAACAAATGATCGTCCAACTGTAATAATGCCATCCGAATAGACGAGGTAGGGTTCAACGGAGAGTCTTTGCAGCACGGTCTCCATTAGACGTTCATATGTTGCGGGTGCATTACAAAGTCCAAAAAGCATCACTTTAAATTACCAGAGTCTTTTTCCGGTGGTAAACGCTGTTTTTCTTGATCATTTTATTGTTTGGGGAGGGGTGTATAACCGCTGACTAAGTTTCCCGAAATTGCACTTCTGACGGCAATTTGCTATGACTTATCCTCTCAAATTGTTGGTATACTCTCAGGATACAAAAATGCGTTCAAATTTCTAGATAACTAACGATTTTAGTAAAACGCACTAAGTATAAACAGAAAAAATACAGCGAATAGCTCGATAACTATCTTATATCACTAAACAACTGTCAGTTAAAGTAAACCAGCAATTAAATGCTCCACTAATTAACAGAACAGAAAATTATGTTTAAAAATGCTTACACATTTCACAATTCACTTTGACTCGTATCACATCAACTCCTTACAAAGGAACGAGTACTTCCTTATATGCTGCCCATTGAATTTTTTAGAATGATGGCGGTATTATTGAAACTTATGCATATTATAAGTTTCAAAGGATTCAGTAACACGCCCAAAGTCGCCAAGTTAGAGGTATTTTTCCGAATCTGTAATCAAGGTCACGAAATTGTCGCCAAGTTTCAGCAACCGCACTTTTACGAAATAGAAATCAATGGTTGCCTGTAGAAATGATTTCCCCTTGCAGATATTGATAATATATACATATTGATATAAAGATCTGTGAAGTATTTTACAAATTCGTAAACATATTTTAAAAGTTTTTAATATTTTTTTATTTATATTTTATGCCTTACTCTTCAGATAAATCTGAACATTAATATCTACATCACAATAAGCTTCACCATTTCATCAGTATTCTACACATGGTTGCAAATTTACCATAAGAAATTCATAGCTGCTCAGAGCCTACCCTAACCACTTTCATGCAGTTAATTGAACATTAAAACAGTGATTAGGGAATAGGAGGCTAAACCTGAGCATTAAGAACATCTCTTGAAATGCTTACTTTACTGAATGGGTGCAGTGGAATCTCATGCGTTACAGAATTTCATCTTCCCAAATGTATGGGAGGCTATTAAATCAATCAAATCTAGAATTACTCTCCTTACGAAATTAAAAGCTTTCACAAAATTGGTTGCAAACGGGCTCAAATGCCCCAAGGTAAAATAAGAGAAGCTTAGTTAAGCAGAAGCCCTCAATCCTAGATTATTAAAAATAAAGGGTAATTTCAGAGAGAAAAACATTTAAATAGGGAAATAAAAGGAAATGCAGCAAATAGAGTAGCGCGTTTTTTTTATTATTCAAGTTAGAAGAAATTATTGATGGCGACTAGAAGAATGTGATTTTTCTAGAAATTTATTTATTCACCTAGAAAAATTTATCTACAAATATCCTAATCATTAAAAGTTTCCTTTTCGTGATAAATGTATCCATTTCATGATATATATATATGTGTGTGTGTGTGTATATTATATGTATATACAGGGTGTCCCAAAGACGTTGACCTCGGCTTTTATTCCTTAAATATTGATCTTTAACATCTATATAATAAAAGGCAATGTCTGTCTGTGTGTCTTAACACTATAGGTTCAGCGACCGCGCGTCGCAGAGCGACGAAATTTGGCAATCGGAGACCCGGTTGGGGGGAGGTGGCACGTGAAACCGATTTTTAAAATTTGAATTATTTTTTTTTTGTTATTTAATGTTTTATGTGATTTCGACCGTCTTTTCCCCCTTTTTTCTCCACCATCCAGACGTCGTAGAAAAAAAACAAATCACACGTCCGGAAAGAGCAGACAATTGCGAGTAAAAATATATCAATTTCAAATCTCAGGGATACATTCTATTATTTTTTAAAGATTTTAAAGCAAAAGTCATTTTCGACTGAAAAAAAAAAAAACTTTCGTTTTTAAATCCTCGCGTCGGGAAAAGTACAGATAATTTCAACAAATAATTTGCATTTTTAGAAAGCTCAAAGATCAGGCTTTCTTATAAGTCCAATCTGGTCAAGAAATATTAGACAGTAGCCGCACGATCCGGATTTTAAGGAAGTAATGATTTTCAATTTCTCTGCCAAACAGGAATCGATTTTCCACCCACATGTGCGCGCAGACGCAATGTGTTTCTATGGTGGAGAGGAAGTGGACGATGTTCTGACGTCACGGTTCTGACGAGTTTCTGAGGTTCTGACGTCACGGTTCTGATCAAGTTACGTCAGATACTCAAAACGAAACTGAATGGAACATTCGATATTTGTGCCTGCCAAATAATGAATATACGTCATTAAACTAAAACAAACTACCCATTTTATTTGAACAAATTATTCATCCATTTTATTGGAATAAATTATTATTTTCGAAATAAATTACTTTTCATTTTAAATTTCAATTTGCTTGAAATGCATTTATAAATTTTTTAAAAACATCATTTTTTCTTACAACTCAACCCCAACCTTTCACTTTGTTGTGTTAGCAGTTTCTTTGGATCGGTTTATCCGTATTAAGATAATAATTTATTTTACTTCATTACTGTTCTTTTAAGAACATAAACTTCTCTTTCTCTTTTTATAACATTACGTATTAAGTGTATTTACACGTTTATAGTGCATTTTATTTAAATTGTTTTAAAATTGTTCTGGTTTAAACAGGGGCTATATATTGTTCTGATTTAATAGGTTTTCGACTTCTATTCTAGAATTGTATTTAGATTTTTGGTTAATGTGTATTGTAACATTCTGTGTATTGTAACATTAATGTGTTTGGTAACATTCTATTCAATTTAGAGTTTATTTTAACAGTGGACTATTGGTATTATGGGTGTTTATAATTTTGTTTCATGTTTTTACTAAAAACGCCATATTTTAAATGACGGAATTAAGAGCTTAGCATATGGTCATTAAAATTTTTAAATGATTGAATTATGGTGGATTGAATTGTGGCGATGTATTGTATACATCCGGTGGTGGTTAGAATCATAATTAAAACCCCCCCTTTATATATTTTTTTTCTAATGGCCAGGCACCAGACTCTTAGTCATTCGCCCAATATTCGGCTGGAATCGGGAACCATTTCGCCATCCTGGGACGTTGCCCCAGGCGCACCAGAAGGGGGCGGAACACACTGCGCCCACATCACGCAACATCCATGTCTTACGTGGGACTCGAACCCACAACGTGGCGCCGATGTGGCGCCGATCAATCGCTAGGAAAAGCTCGCCTTGACCACTCGGCCGCCCCGCCGACATACAAAAACTTAAACACTGAAAAAATAAATACATAAATAAAAAGAAAGTTATGGAGTTTGTCGCGGTGCATTTATACATCGGGTGGTGGTGGAGACAATCTTTAAAAAAAAAACTTTTTCTCTGAGCAGTATCGTTAAAGAAGCACTGTTATTTCTTAAATACTAAATTCGCATTCAACATCATCAGTCTCAAAAATACTTTCATGTCATTTGCGATGCAATACGGAAAATGCAGACAAACGGACACAATTTCGTTTATAAAAAACAAAAAATAGAGGGACATACCTCTATATAATACATAGGAGAAGCTGATCCCGGCTGTGAGTACACATCAAAGGGTCCCTTTCCTAGGGTTACAGGTACAGAAATCCCCAGAATCTCACAGTTCACAAACATTAGAATAAATTCACTTTACAAATCAGTTTTCAAGAACGCCCCCCCCCCCCCCACCTAGAACATTATTTGTCATTTTAAAATTTCATTGTCAGTTTTAACGTCATTAAACTAAAACAAACTTTGTTAACTCCACGGAGTTATGGCGTCAGCGAGTTTGCCATGGTCAGAATTTTCAAGGGTAGCGAACAGGCTGGTCGCCGAAGGCGGCTAGTATATAATAAATTACAAATTTGCGTAAAAAAGATGTAGAATTTTATGAACTCGATAAAAATTTTCAGGGGATTAAATTTGAAGAAATACAAAATTTAAATTTTTATAAGGTGATGAACAAAATTTCAGCATTTTATCATGAAAAGTCCCAGAGATATGCTTAAACATAGTTGGTGAGGGATTAATCACAAATTAAAATGTAAATGTTTACAGAAAGAGTGCAAATGACGCAACTCAGAAATGCATCATAGGCAAATAATAGATGCCTCTTTTCATTACTGGATCTTCGGCATGGATGGAAAATATTTTGAACAAGCTTTGTAATCTTTGTGTAAAGTTATTATTTCTACACAAAGTAGATACTTTTGTACCAATAAATAGCAAAATTATTATTCATTTATGTAATCATTGTTTTATTTCGTAATTTGTGTATGACACCTAAAACGCGATCTACCGACATGATTTTTCCCCTCACCCCTGTCGATGCATCGAAAAGTTGTTTAAGTCAGCATATTTGTCTTTTCATATTTCTGAGACATTTCATGATAAAATGCTGCAATTTTGTACTTCACCTTATTAGTGTATGGGGCACATTTTACTCATTTGAAATGTTTTTGTACGGAGCCGTATAAAAATTTAAATTTTGTATTTCTTAAAATTTAGTTCCCTTGAAAATTTTAATCGATTTCATAAAATTTTGTACCTTTTTTGCGCAACTTTGTAATTTACTATCTAAGATCAATATTTAAGGAATAAAAGCCGAGGTCAATGTTTTTGGGACACCCTATATATATATATATATATATATATATATATATATATATATATATATATATATATATATATATATATATATATATATATATATATAATTTTAATATAATTTAAATATATATATAATAAAATTTTAATCGATTTCTTAAAATTTTGTACCTTTTTTACTCAACTTTGTAATTTACTATATATGTCTAAGATCAATATTTAAGGAATAAAAGCTGAGCTCAATGTTTTCGAGACACCTTATATATATATATATATATATAATATATATATATATATATATATATATATATATATATATATATATATATATATATATATATATATATATATATGTGTGTGTGTGTGTGTGTGTGTGTGTGTGTGTGTGTATAATTACATAAGAATGAAACATAATAAAGTAAACTTAAAAAATTGAAAAATTTGAAAATAAGACACATTAGTATTTAATGTTTTGAATATTATTTTCACTAAAAATGTTGTTGTTGTTGAGACCCAGACCGTCCGACCTACCAGAAAGGTGTAAGGTAACTGTTTGGACGGCCGGGAAGTGCCACCCAATTTAGACCGGAACCCAGTGGGGGAGGCATCCACAGGGACCGTACCCTCCTTCCCCTACCACCAACCTCTCGGAAGGACTTACGGACCCACATGTTTAACGTGATCGTACTCCGCATGAACACGGCGGCAGTTCTGGCAACGGCGAGAATCGCGCGCTAACCACTGGGCTGCCGCGCCCGAAAAGAGCCAACAACACGCGGTGTTCCCAGGTGGTCACCCACCCAAGTACTAACCGCGCCCGATGCTGCCTGACTTCGGTGATCTAACGAGAACCGGTGTTTTCAGCACGGTACGGTCGTTGGCCTTTTCGCTAAAAATGTGTAACTTTAGCCAGTTTGATACTGCGATTTGAGCCCTCTAATAATGGTGTTAGTGGCATACTCGTTTGTTAAATTTTTCTGTGAATCACTTTCATAATAATATTTTTCTTCTATGATTTCTGTTCAACTTGTGTACCTTATTATTGGCTGTCCTGTCTCCTACTCTAACTCTCTGAACGGGTTTCAGTGAAGGTCACTTCAACTTGTTCTACCCCCTGGTCTATCTTATCCTCCTTCTTCCGGATGCATCTCAAATTTTTTCATTTAGTTAGAACTAGTCACATTTAATACATGTACAAACTAGGTTCCCGCTTCATGGATCATAGTTATTCTTGAATTCCTAATAATTTTTCCTCTTTTAATGGTTCTAGTCTGCGCTTTGGCATTTATAGTAACTTACTATTGCCAAATTTTAAACAACCATGTGTTTGCGTTAATTAGAATTAGATGCTCAGACCTGAAGATGAATCTAATTGCTGTTAATGTCCAAGATTAAGTCAATGCTGTTCATTTCTTTTATCGGAGTTCTAGTCGTAGTTTAACTGCGTTGGTGGTTGTAGTATTTCATAATTACTATATCTTTCTAATATATATATATATATATATATATATATATATAGTAGTATTCATGAAGACGGCTATTAAACAGGAAACTCCAATGTGGAATCTTATGTCATATAGCTCCAGGAATCTTATGTCATATAGTTCTATGATAAAACCGTAACTGAATGTTATGCAAAATTTCTAACTTACTGTGAAGGAAATGGCAATAAAGGTAACGAAGTTTAGTTATTGGAAGGATGGACAGCAATACTGTAAGTTCGCATTCTGTTAAGGAGGTGTTTTCGTTGCAACCCAGACCGTCCGACCTACCAGAAAGGTGTAAGGTAACTCTTTGGACGGCCGGGAAGTGCCCCCCAATTTAGACCGGAATCCAGTGGAGGGGTTCCGGTCTAAATTCCATCCGCAGGGACCGTACCCTCCTTACCCTACCACCAACCTCTCGGAAGGACTTACGTACCCACATGTTTAACGTGATCATACTCCGCGTGAACATGGCGACAGTTTTGGCAGTGGCAGGAATCGAACCCGGGCCTACCGAGTGCAATTCCCGCGCTCTAACCACTGGGATACCGCCCCCGGTTAAAAAGGTGTTGAAGGAGGTGAGAATTTTAGGGGATAAGGAAGTGTCGATTTATGAAAAATGTGAATTGGGATTGATTCGATGAGTTGAAAAGGTAATGATATTCGAATTGTATACAAATCTGTTCTGTCTTTTGTCTTTTGAATTCCGGTTGTGTGTTTTCTGTCTATATCTTTCAGAGTTTGGTGTAGTATATATTTGTGGTGTTCAGTTTGGTATTCATTTATCCTTCTCAAGTTAGTACCGGCTACCGGGAGTTTTGCCGAGGCACAAAGCATGTTTAACTGGAGCGAGGGTAGTTATGGCCCCCGGCCAATTAGTGGTACTAAACTTGTTCAATTTTGATTGATTCCATTTGGAAATATATATATATATTATATATATATATATATATATCAATTGTGAGAATTCGATATATATATATATATATATAAGGAGACAGAGATATAATATATCAGTTGGTCCAATTTTTAAAATGTCTATGATATAGAATTTTGTATCTAAGGTATGCAACTTCATTGTTCTTTCAATATTGATAATGATTTTATTCTAAAGAAAATCCTGTTCACCAATGTATATGCATTCTTTCGTCTTCTGGAAAGTGCATAAGTATTGAAAAAATATATTTTAAGAAAGGCAAATAACTTCCAGCTTGCGATACTTCATTTGTTAGAAGGAAACAAAAGATAAATATTGAAAGAAATGAAAGTGAATCCCGAACTTTTTTTCTATCTTTAAATTCTACTTGAAAGCGAAGATCTTTTATATGTGCCTTCAAAAATGCGAACATGGCCAGGGATGAATGAGATTAGAGAGATGTCACGCGACGTTTTCAAACAAACAAAAGTAAGCGCTCGACCAGAACAAAGTTTGAAATAGACAGTTTTAAAAATGTATTTTCCTTCTCTGTATCGAAGTTTCTATTTTAGGATGTATTTTTCTTTTTCGATCATATGCTCAGGAAATTTGCTTTTTGTTTAACGAGAACTAGTAGATATACCGAGACGTTGTTCGTGATTTATAATATGTGCACATTATAAAAGCAATCATATTGCTTTCCAAAAACTTTTTATTATCTATATAATAATTGTCTAACGCGATTATGTCTTTTATCTAGATCTTCCAAACCTGGAAGACCGAATTTTTGCACACTTAAGGTATTGATTTTCGATACAGATCCTATCAGATTTTGGATTGGCCCCTCCTCCTCGGTGAAGAAAAAATGAGAATTTTTGAGAATTTTTACTGCCCCTTTAGGATTCGGGGAAAATAGTATTTAACCGAATATGTACCCCCTCCCTTAAAAAGCCTCCCGCTGACTTAGGAGGCTGAATCGCTGCACGCTTTTATAATCGACAACGGACAGATTAACTGTGTCGGATTTTCTACTGCCATTCACCATAAGGAATACGACATGGTAGTATTTGAACGAAATGGGAGTATTCCAGACCCTCTAGAAGTCTTCTTGGTGGCTTAAAAGGCTGGATATTTACACACTTAAAGTATGAGGGCGCGGTAGCCCAGTGGTTTGCGCACGGGAATTGCACTCGGTAGCCCCGGGTTCGATTCCCGCCACTGCCACAAACTGCCTCAGTGTTCACGCGGAGTACGATCACGTTAAACATGTGTGTCCGAAAGTACTTCCGAGAGGTTGGTGGTAGGGGAAGGAGGATACGGTCCCTGTGGATGCCTCTCTCACTGGGTACCGGTCTAAATTGGGTGGCACTTCCCTGCCGTCCAAACAGCTACCTTACACCTTTCTGGTAGGTCGGACGGTCATGGTCTCAACAACAACAACGCTTAAAATATGCTGCTTAAATCTATAAGTATGCTTAAAGCTATATGTATGCTTAAAATATTACTGCTCATGCCTTAGGGCGAGTCGAGTGGTCTGGGTTTTCTACACTTAAAGTATTGACTACGGGACAGAAACGAAGGAATCTAGAATTTGGCAGAACTTATTTGAAGCAATTTTCGATTTAAACGAATATTTTCGACCCTAAATGCATTGCATTGTTAAACAAAATGAAATTTATTAAAATAAGCTTCAACATAATATTTTAAGTGTATTTTTTTAGAGGATTAAATACTAATAAATATTTTAAATATATATCTGCTCTTACGATACAAAATGAACTGCGTACAATATTATCTCTTTCATCTAGAATAAGGTGTAGGGATCTATAGATTCATAAACTGCTATTAAAATAAGTTGCAACCTATAATAATCTTGTCTATTGTTTTGACAGAATTAACTACAAATAAAGAATGTAAAAAGTATATCTGCTTTTGCTATACAAAGTGATCTGCAATTATCAACGCACAAAGTTATCTCTTTAATCTCGAGTAAGGTGTATGGATCCATACATTCATAAATTACCCTTTAGAAATTGTATAGTATGCAAATAGTTATCAATTTTACTTAATTTTGCCAGTTTGGAAATTTATTTTATTTTGTTTTTCTTAACACTAAACGCTCTTGCGATCATTTTTGAACCAATATTTTTCACAGATCGGATTTGAGAGACCCTTACTGGGGCGATCAGATCGAACTTGGTAGAGCTTGGTGAGTGACGAGTTTGACTGGAAAGGGTACGGTGCCTAGAAAAGTTGAGCGAGTTTGGAGCACGTGGCGTGCAGGCTTGAGTGTATCTTCCAGCTTGGAAAGCATAGAACAGTGAGTAACACTGTCTGAACTATTTTGAAGTACAAAAGTAATTGTTGAGTTTTTATAAAATATTCAAACAGAAACTCGTGGTTTTCATGACTCAAGACACCGTGGACGGCAGGCGGGAAAGTGTACTACAGTGTTCGTTAAATCAGTTAATACAGGTGTGAAAATAATACTTAAACATTCCATTCATTACATAATATTGGTTAAAACAAGAAAATTCGCCAAATGACGCTTTTGTTGTAAACGATAAAAGTTGCTTTTAATTTAAGATTTCAATTTAAAGCTAAAATGCACAAAATAATTTTCGCATTCATTTAATTTATAACTTTTCTAAAAATGATTTATTTAGAATACCAATTCTTAGAATTCTGCAAGTACAAATTTTAAATTTTATTTTATCAAAGTCGTTTAAACATTATTCGGAAAGGCTACGATAGTTCATTAGATCTTTATAAAGTATCTTTCTAAATTCCAAACTCTAATCCGATTTAGAAATGTTAATTCCTCTGGAGAATATCGTATGATATCTGACACTGGTTTCCATAGAAATGGATTTTAGAAAATTTAAGGGATTTTCAAAAGTCTTCCATGTTCTTTGTTCACTGTAATTAGTTCACTGTAATTAGTAACTTAGTGGCTATTCTTTAATTTATTAAATTTCAAGAATGTGATGATTTGATGTCACATGTTGTAACAAGTATGTTACCGTTATTCAAGTTAACCCAATGTAGAATGAATGTACTAAATTAAAATTACTTTCTCCGAGTTTAAGTTATTAATAATTTGTTTTGGAATTAATGTGGAATTTCGTGTTAACATCGAACCAAATGAATCTATTCCACATTTTAATTACACGAATTTGACTTAATAAAAATTGTCTTGTTCAGTATGTGAACAAATGGTTTTAATAATCAGGAATTATATTAGAAAAATAAGTATTGAATTATAACTAAGTTATTGTAATTTTACTGCGTGTAGTGTGTATGATTTTAAAACAAAATAAATTACTTTAATAACCGAGTGTCAGTTACTTATTCAATACCATTAAAAGCAATTTCGCTAATAGACTGTAAATAATATCGCGACATTCTTTTTTTACATGGAAATGTTACATTTTTATTATAAAACACAAAATTTCGGAACCCAGAAGCCTCTTAATAAAATATGTAGGATATGGTATCAAACACGGATATATTTGTCTTGCTATTATCTATTTTAATAATAAATTACAAAACATAATTAAAATTAATATATTTTATGCGTTATACCTGTCACAATCTATAAATAGTAGCGGAGACCGATTTTGAATGGAATACTTAACATTTGAGGTAGCTTTTGAAGTGTAAATGATAAGAGGAAAAATCAGAAAGCAAAAAGTAATGTATTCAAACATTTTTAAACTTATATGACGTATGAAAATATCAAAAATTCAAAAGTTATTTTTTTAAAACGAAAAATATAAAAAATCATATGTTGACACATTCTGCCTCACTTAAGAGACAAAATGGAATATCCACTTTATTTTTAATGTATTGTTAACAATGGTCACAAATAAGAACGGACTCATCATTGCCGCTTTTTATTCTGGCACATGAGTTATGGACCCACTTTTTATACTCAATACATGAAAGCTCACCTTTATTTGAGGTTAAATGCAGTTTATTACAATACAAATATGTTGAGTCTTTATAATTTTCGATTCCATTCTCTTTCTCTCATTTTTCTTTTGCTTTCTTGGAATAAGCCTATTTGCGGTAGATTTTTTTTATCTAACAGCTTTCTCCTTGTATACTTTATTCCGCTCCAAACAGATTGCTTGAGATAATGTGGCGACACAACTACAGTAGCTGTTTGCTATTTCTTTTATCGATTGCATCAGGCGAAACCGTAATTGAAACAATGCACATTTGAACAAAGCACACTTTTGCTTTCCTGAAATAAGCCTATTGTCGGTAGTTTTCTTCTTTTCTTATCTAACAGTTTTCTTCTGGTATACTTCATTTCGCTCCAAACAGATTGCTAAAGAAAATGTGGCAGCACAACCGCAGTCGCTATTTTGTTTCTCGATTACATCAGGCGAAAGCGTATTTGAAACAATGCACATTTGAACAAAGCAAACTTTTGCTTTCCTGAAATAAGCCTATTGTCGGTAGTTTTCTTCTTTTCTTATCTAACAGTTTTCTTCTGGTATACTTCATTTCGCTCCAAACAGATTGCTAAAGAAAATGTGGCAGCACAACTACAGTCGCTATTTTGTTTCTCGATTACATCAGGCGAAAGCGTATTTGAAACAATGCACATTTGAACAAAGCAAACTTTTGCTTTCCTGAAAAAAGCCTATTGTCGGTAGTTTTCTTCTTTTCTTATCTAACAGTTTTCTTCTGGTATACTTCATTTTGATACAAACAGATTGCTAAAGAAAATGTGGCAGCACAACCACAGTCGCTATTTTGTTTATCGATTACATCAGGCAAAATCGTATTTGAAACATGCTGTATCCAGCGGGTTAAAAGTTAATTGAGAAAACATTTAAAACGTGACTTACATTAGTTCAAAATGCCAGATTATTATAACAGCATACAAAATGTGGCTACTTTTAAAAAAAACTATGTCAACAACGCACAATCAACACGTCCTGATTGGACGACTCACAGTGTGTGAATGGCGAGTTTCGGAGCTGTCAAGTAGTCTATAGTGCCCTGAAGGAAATAGACCCTCTATCCCTCTATACCAGGATACCTCATTTCGCAATGATTTCCCCTACTTATAGAAACTTGTTACATTTGCAGTAAAATACATTTGAAGAAAAATTCATTATTTACATTTTCACAAATATTGGTTGAGGTTCCCCGGCAGAGGTCAAATTTTTACCTATCACTTTTTTTGTTGCCAACATTTTTAGCAGCTACAGTTAACAATGGACGCTGATTCTTCCCAAAAACACTTTTATAATTGTCCTTGTGTTATCATGGCCTATAAAAGCTCATAAGTCATCAAATTTGTGAATTCATCAAATAACTGTAAGTCATCAAATCTGCAATTACTTTTAACACGAAATAAATGGATAGCACCGTTCAGAAGTAACGATGTCAGTCCTTCTCAAGATTTTAGAAATTTTACTTTTCCATAGAGAGCTTAAATGCATAGAATGGTTTGCAGTTACGATGAGCCGTTTTCAAAATATTAATGATATACATATATACATTTTACTTTAAATAGAATGTAACCTAGAAGGCCGGATTTTCGATTTCTCCCCCCTCCCCCGAGAATGGAAAATTGGTTTATTGAAAAGTCTTTCCGAAATTTTCAGAACTTTTATAATTGTCTTATATTCTGTTTTATAAGAAGATTTCTAAAGCTTCTTGTTCATAATAAACAATATTTGCGAAAAATCATATTAAGCAAATCGCGTTTGGTACATTTTTTGGAAGCGTAGAGAATAGTAACTTGAAGCGTTTTCATTTTATCCTATGTGCTTTTTGTTGTATAGTATACCTAGGAAATGTTTAATTGAAAAGATAATATTTAGGAACTATTTTAGTTTTACCAATAAATGGTACTTTCATTAGGAAGTATAAAAACACATTGTCACATTAACAACGATTTGTATCATTTCCTCACAGATATTTCGAGTCGTATTTGAGATATTACAATGCTTTCTATCTTATCGATATCTCTTCATGTGTATTATGAAGATGATAACAATAAACATTTCCAAGTTACTAAGAATATCGTACGGAAGTTATTGCATCTTTAAAAAACTTGCTGCTAAACATTTTAGCAAAACAGCATCACATTCTTATTTCAAATACTTTATGTTTTTATATAGGTACTTAGATTAAATATAACTTTAAATGAAACATGCAGATTCGTTTTTCAGATATTCTAAATCTTTTTAAATTTTGGATAGGTACTTGGATTAAACATAATGTCGGATTAAATTGACGAATTAGTTTTTAAACATTATAATTTTATTTATTTTTCAAATGCGTACTTAGACTTAATATGGATTTGGATAAAATATTATATATGAATTTGTTTTCCAAACATTGTAATTATATACATATTATAGATGGGTACTTAGATTTATTATGAATTTGGATAAAATATTGTATGATTTGTTTTCCAAAGATTGTAATTAACTTCATATTTTAGATAGGTACTTAGATTAAATAAAACTTTGGAATTAAGATATATATAATAGACGGTAATGAATAAAAATAACGAAATATAGACTATTTATAAGCAAAGTCATACGTTAACAACATCAAATGTTTTCATATGTAGACCAATGACACCAGAATCATATTTTTATTATATACCTGACATGCATAGTATAATGCACAGGGAAAGTATTGCGACTTGGTCGAAAATTCGAATTCGTTATTTCTACTGTTGAGCACTTTTAAAGCATCCATAAACTCGAATAGAATATTTTTAAGCTGATGTCTGTGTGCATATGCCTTTGTGTGCGTAAGTATGCCTGTGTGTGTGTGTGTGTGTGTGTGTGTGTGTGTGTGTGTGTGCGATGTCTCAGAAACGAATGGATTGTTTCGCGTGCAGTGCATTTTGTCAACCCTCCTATAACGAGGTACTATCATAATGTGATTTCCATATAACGCGGACAGTTCTCTCATAACGCGGTACTCATAAAACACGATTTCCATACAACGCGGTCTTATAACGCGGTATCTCTGTAATACAACTCAATTATCTTAAGCAGTCTCTCTATAGCATGAATTTTTCTATTACACGTTTACAGATGGAATTAATGGAGAAGTCCCCTGTTTTTCATCCACGTACATCATCTTTTTTCAATTTCAGTTGTGAGTTCCTCTGTAAAAAATTAATGCATTCACCTCAAATGCATTGGTAGACGAAAATATAGATAAATAATGGGTAAATACTGGAAACCTATTGACATTAAACCTTTTCAAATGTTCTTAATATCCCCTAATTTTCAAATGAAAGTTTGAGAAATCATTAAAAAATCAAAACTCTCAATAACGTTATATGGATAATTATTTCTTATACGGTTTCTCATTAGAAAACGAGTGACATAAATTTTAGAACATAAGTTCTCGATATAGAACATAAGTTCTCGATTAGAACACAGTTCTCTATATATTGCACTTTTTTCAACTTAATTTATTAAACAAGAAAGATCAATCATACTTAAAGCATTGATTATGAAACACTTTCCAACTTCAATGCAATTTTATTTAAAAAAGTCGAAAATGCAATACATTCCTCGGTAATATTTTAAAACTTATCACAATACTACATTAATTTATTATATTTGAAAACTTAAACCTTCATTGAAAAAAATGAACTTCATTCAAATGACGGCATTGAAATATAAATTGCCTGGTTTAAATATCTCTAAAATGCAATACATTCCACGGTAATATTTTTAAAACTATCATAATACTACGATAATTTATTATATTTCAAAACTTCATCGAAAACAACTGAATTAAATTCAAATGACGTCATAGAAAAAATAACGCACCTGGATCTCTCTATAAAAGCAGGATTTCACTCATAACTTTCTCCCATTAATTTCATTCATCACAATATTATAATCATTTATTTTATTTAAAATTAAGACCATGGACTACAATTCATAAACTCTATGCTTAAAACTCCATTGAAAAAAATCGTCCTTCTGTTTATAAATAAATTAATATTTCATTCATATCAGCCATGCAGACTCCATGGACTGAATTATTTAGTGTTAAAGAAATACAGTAATTCTAATACAACTCATTCTACATATTTTGCTGTTTACATTTTACATAGGTGAAAAATAGGCTTAGTTGTAGAAATAATCAAATTTGAATGAGAATTTAAACTCAAATATATTGTCATTGTGTTGTTTTAGTATGTAGATGCACAGAATTTAAGCAAAAATAAAGTAGTTTTAGGACGGATACAACACTCAATATGAATTAAAAAGAACTTTAAAAATCACGATTTTGACACAAGATGGATGCCATATATCATTTTGAAGTGGGTTATGTGATCGTTTTATATCATGGTCACGTGATCGTTTCATGTAAGATGTGTAATTATTATTTTAATTTTTATTTAAAAAACTACTGAATATATTTCGCTGAATTTTTTTTTATATATTTTATGGAACAATTTGAGTATTACCTAAACTTTTCGAAGCAATTTGTGAATTTTAAATCCGCTTAAAAAATGTTTGAAAAATTAGGTCCCATAGGGCTCAATGTATTTCATTTTTTCAACCCGGGTTCAATCCAAAACTAATTGGGTGATATTATTCATCTATATTCCCATAGGTCCTACAGACCGTCTGAACAACATACTAAAATTTCATTTTGATTAAGTCATTTTTGCGGCAGTTATCGTGCTAACGGACAGACAGACAGACAGACAGAATGAACAAAGACATAAACACTTTTCAACTTTGTTGTAAAGTGTTAAAAAATACATACATTTAAAAAAGTATTAATTATCTTGAAATATGTTTACTCTTCACATGTAATATTATGCTACAAGTTTGCTAACATTTTTTTCGTGGATCTAGTTCATTCCATTCTCGAGAGAAGATATTCCGTGTAATAGCTTTAGATTGCTCGACCTGGTGGTCGAGTGGTCAAGGCGAGCGTTTCCACAGCAATCGTTCGACCGCCGAGTTGTGGGTTCGAGTTCCACGTAAGTCATGGATGTTTATGTTGTGGGCGCAGTGTGTTCCGCCCCCTCTGGTGCGCCTGGGGAAACGTCCTAGGACGGCTAAATGGTTCACGTTCTGGCCGCTGACAAAGACGAATGATTAAAGTCAAGTGCCTGGCCATTTGATAAAAAAAAATTTAGATTTTGAAGGCCAACAATTTGCCAATAGTTATATCGCTCTGGATACAAGAAAAACCCTTCTCGTTTCTGTCTGTAAAGCTTTGAGATAAATTTGAGGAACTCAGGTTTTCAATTTACCAAACTATCGCCAAATTGAAGATTTTTTAATTATGTCAAATTGGCGAAAATATTGTCAAAATTGCAAAAATGATGCTAAAAACAAAAATTAATCCAAACTAATAAATTAATTGTTATAATCTTCTAATATATCGACTTATTGCAGATGCTATCAATATTTATAATTGTCAATTTATATTTCAAAGAAATATAAGCTAATTGGGGTCTCCGATGCAGTTTTACATGTTCACTAGAAAAATACCAAATGTGCAATTCCACGTTAAAGGCATTGTGCCGTGATTCTCGTACATCATTTTTTGCACTGAAATAAGTACCTAAATTCAGTGCATTATGTAGGGCAAGTAATTTAATGTCCGCATCAGATTTTTACTTTTGATAAATACTTATTTCTCAGAAAATTTAACAATGTAAACATTTCTCTATCCATAATTGCATTTCAGTAACAATTCGTATTTTTTTCAAATATTCGTCTCAAATTTTTTTCTATCTTCTAGATTCAAGAAACAAATAGTCTATATATTTATTGAGTAGCTTGTATTTATATCATTTATATGGTATTTATATTAGCGCATATATATTTAAAATATGAGTATTTTAGTTGTTTGATCTATCTACTGTAGCAGTCTGATTGTATGTAAAAGATGTTTGTTTAATTAACAAACGTAAACATTGCTTTTTAACAAAAATTATTTTTCCATTTCTTTACTTTGATTTCAAACGATTTACTCGGTGTTGCCTGAGTCCTAAATAAGCGTCCGCTACATAAATAATACAAATGCGCCTTCGATATGCCCCAAATAAGCTCATTTGCTACGCCCTAAAGAGGTGCGGTGCAATTTGTTACTCATGCGTACAATCGATAGTTGTCATAATGTTCATCGACTGTTGGCAGAATGACACATATATATCCTATATGTTTGATTTTCTATATCTGTTAAATCCGCAAAGATGGAAAACCGATATTCAAGAAGTTAGACATTTTGACGGCTTAATATAAATACTAATAATTAAAAATACTTAATGTTGCAAAATATAAGAAAAGTTCCTGTACCCCAGAAGTAAAATTCGCCAAATTAATCGATATCTTAATGAGTTTTCTTCCCATTTAAGTTAAATTTTAAAAGCACGCTTATAACAATGGTTTAATTCCATGGTTCAAAAATGAAAAATTCAATTTCGATATTTCCAAATTTAGAAAACGCAAAATTTATTGTAGTAAATGTATGTCTTGGCAGAAAGTTTCAGACATCGGTCTTAGACAACCTGCGTTTGGAACGCGAACAAGGAAGATCATCTGCAGCTTCGATGAATGAATATATTTAACGAAATGTCGGAAAATGGGTAATTTTGGCTTCATAGCTTCACTTTTAAATTAATTCGAATTTGAAATAAAACTTGAAGCCTGTCATATTGTGAGTACAACTAACTCCATACCAAATTTTGCGGCTGTCCAAACTTGAGATTTTCCACTGCAGAGGACACACACGTCTTCTTTCTTACATACACACATACACACGCATGCATCTTTTTTCTTTCATACACAAACGTATGTCCTCCTTCTTTCATACACACATACGTCTTCGTTCTAACATACACACACATACGCTATGTATCATTTCAATGTGACTAAAATCGCAATTTATATTTTCCTTGGATATTTCATTATTCAACCATTTTACTAAGAAACATATTCTTCTATCGATAAGATTTCTAAAACTATCCTCTTTTAATTAAACTGCTATTAGCGTCAAAATCAATTTAGATTTATAATTTTAAGAATTAAATCTCCTTCATTTAAGCTTTTCAGAAAATTTATTTATCAAGGAAGCCGAACGGATTTATTTCATGATCAACACAATTAAAATATATATTAGGAAAATATCAATAAATTGTAAAGATAATTGGAATGACAACAGTTTTCTTACGCCAATACGCTGCCATTTTGATCGAATTACCATTCTTCAATTGTGAGTAATTGCAACACGAAAATAATTAAATAAACATAGTTGCGATTTATATTGTAACATTGAATAATTTTTGCTAAATACAATTCATTTTTCTATATCGCATTTCTAAAAATAGTAAAATATTTGTGCTGTCTTAATACGTAGCTTTATTATTAAAAATCTTTCTTATTAATACGTGAAACCGATAAATATTATGATGGGATAAAATATCTGACTCTATCTGAATATTGATAGGCTAGGATATTGCTCGTGGTTTAAAATATGTGGAAACTCTAAAAGTAGTCGAAATTATATTGTTCTTCAAAAAATGCTGTTAAAATAATTAATATAATTTACATAAAAATTTGGCATAATAATCTCTGTTGCTGCTATACAACTTGCTGTGCACATGCAAATCTGGTGAATTAAACATCCTGGTCCCGTTTGTAAACGAACGCAGAAATATTATTAAGTTTGGTCACCATACACTAAAATTAAAACGCTAAATGATAGCAACAGTTGGAACCGTACCATTTTTACCTTTCCTATAACGTGCAGGGAAAGTCTTGTTATGGGGTTGAAAATGCGAATAAAAACTTCCGATTAAAGAGTACGTTTCAAGCATTCGTAAAGCAACCGGCGAGCTGCGAAAGGGCGCTTTCTCTCGAATGGATGAAAAGTCGCGTCAAAATGGAGAACATAGTAAATCCGCATGATACACGTACCAGATGCCACCAGCAAAGGTTCTCCGCGAATGTGTGGGCAAGAAGTACCCACAACCAATTAATTGACCCATCTCTATTACCAGACCGCCTAGACGGACAGAGTACCTCACCTTCCTCCAGCAGGTACTGCCAGATTTGCTACGTGTTGTACCAGCAAATCATGGAGTGATTATGTGGTTCCAACACGACGGAGCACCAGAGCATTACACCCGAATTATGCGGAACTACCTGGACATTACCTTTCTGAACAGATGGATTGGCCGTGGTGATTCCGTCTCGTAGCCTCCCAGATCTCCCGACCAAAATGGAGTCCTGGAGTCCCCCCCCCCTGGAATTTTTCCTCTGGGGATAGCTAAACCGTGCCGTTTACTAGACGCCCATCAAGTCAGCAGAAGACCTTGTCGCTCGAATTAGCGTCGCAGCTGCAGACGTTCGTGAAATGCTAGGAAACTTCCAAAGTGTACGCAATTCACTCTGTCGTCGCTGTGATGCCTGTCTCGCAGTTTGTGGCCGTTCATTTGAGCATTTGTTCTAAACATTTTGTTAAAAAATTTCCATTATTCGTCTTCACTGTATTCGTCTTCACTGTATTCTTGGTCTTTACTTCACTCCATTTTGACGCGACGTTTCATCCACTCTCAGAGAAAGCGCCCTCTAGCGGCTCGCCGGTTGTTTTCTGACCACATATTGTATTGTGAAAGTTGTTTGTTTTGGTGAGTCCTATAACCCCTTACAGTTCTGACAATCAGTTCATACACACACTGTATATATATATATATATATATATATAAAGATATATATATATATATATATATATATATATATATATATATATATATATATATATATATATATATATATATATATAAAGATATATATATATATATATATATATATATATATATATATAAAGATATATATATATATATATATATATATATATATATATATATATATATATATATATATATATATATATATATATATATATATATATATATATGCATATACAGGGTGTCCCAAAAACTTTGACCTCGGCTTTTATTCCTTAAATATTGATCTTAGACATATATAATAAATTACAAAGTTGCGTGGAAAAAGATACATAATTTTATGAAATCGATAAAAATTTTCAGGGGTTTCAATTTGAAGAAATACAAATTTTAATTTTTTATACGGTCCTCATACAAAAACATTTCCGATGAGTAAAATGTGCCCCAGACACTAATAAGGTGTTGAAACAAATTTCAGCATTTTATCATAAAAAGTCCCAGGGATATGTTTAAGCAAAGTTGGTAAGAGATTAATCACAAATTGAAATGTAAATGTTAACAGCAAGAGTGCAAATGACGCAACGTAGAAATGCATCATGGGCAAATAATATCTGCCTCTTATCTTTAATGAATTTTTGGCATGGATGGAAAACATTTTGGACAAACTTTGTAATCTTTCTGTAAAGTTATTTTTTCTACACAGTGTAGATACTTTTGTACCAATAATTAGCAAAATTATCATTTATTTGTGTAATCATTGTTTTCTTTCGTAATTTGTGTATGATCCTCTGCAACGCGATCTGCCGACATGATTTTTCCCCTCTGAGAACCCATGTAGATACATAAGTAATTTAAGTCAGAATTTTTGTCTTTTCATATCTCTGGGACATTTTATGATAAGATGCTGAAATTTTGTGCATCATCTTATTTGTGTATGGGGTACATTTTACACATTGAAAATGTTTTTGTACGGGAGCCGTATAAAAATTTAAATTTAGTATTTCTTAAAATTTAATTCCCTTGAAAATTTGAAAAATCGATTTCATAAAATTCTGTGCCTTTTTTTACTCAACTTTGTAATTTCTTATATATATCTAAGATCAATATTTAAGGAGTAAAAGCAATGTGTTTGGGGACACCCTGTATATACATATATACACACATACATGCACATGCACACACACACACACACACACACACACACACACATATATATATATATATATATATATATATATATATACTATTTTAAAAAGTGAAAGATAAGGAATTTTCCAAGATATGCATGACAACTATTGCAGTAATATTACAGACAACTATTGCAGTAATGAAGAAGCAAGTACTAATATTGATATATTATTAGACTTAATCAAACTCAGAGCCAGAATTTTTAACATAATACTTAAAAAAAGTGAAAATTTAATAAAATCTAAAGATTTTTGTATTACAACATTCAAGAACAAACAGTATGAAAACATCCCATTCAATTCTATTTTAAATAATATAAAAGATTTCTTTCCCTTGTCTAACATAAAAATCATGATAAATTATCGATTCGTCAGAACCAACGGAAGGAAATTATTCAACTATAACAAATTATGTCAAGATGTTGCATCAAATAATATTGAAACTTGTAATTGTCAGGAAAATATTCATAGTGATCAATATCATAAGCATATAATATCCGGTAACTTGGAATTTATTACAGATAAAAAACTTCAAAGCATTCTTCAATTCGGTACAAAGTACCGTATACAAGAATTTAAATATGTACATAACGAATTTTATAATGATCTCGAGCTATTCATTTATAGAATGGCGGTAAAACATAGTTTACCAGTGCAAATTTTAATAAGTGGAAAGATAGTTTTTACAGAGCTTTTTGTCACTACAACCCGAAGCATGGCAATAACACAAGTGAAATTACAGTCCCTTCCTCTTTCAAGCAATTTAAAGAGGATTTTGTCTTAACATATACCGATAAAACTGTATCGAATTATGCATTCACATGCAAGAAGTTTTATGTGGATACATTGAACAAATGTTATAAGGATAGTGAAATGTATACAATAATACCCAGTAACGCAATGATACTGACGAAAAGAATAAAGGCTCTTTACAAAAGAATAGGAATGGATATCAAAACAATCAAATTTCCATATTTGCTCCTCATTCCAAAATTACACAAAAAACCTGTCAAATTTCGAACAGTGACAGTGGGATGCGCATCATAATTAGAACTAGCAAACAAAAAACTTCTGGATTTACTTAAAATAGTTATGTTTAATATTAAAAAACATAACTCTATCATGATAAAAAATGGACAAGAATTAATAAACCGGCAAAAATTTTGCAACAAGGATATCAACTTTAAAAGTTACGACTTTCGAGATTTGTTCAATAATATTGATTTAACTAATTTACAATTAATTCTAAAAGATTTACAAGAAGAATACGATTTAAAAAAACATATAACCTAAAGAAGATACTTGGACTTGGTGGAATTGGTATTAAAAGAAAACATACTTCATGACGGTAGAAATTTTTACAAGCAAATCAAGGGCATACCTATGGGAGGAAGTTGTTCGTCAATACTGGCGGATATGTATCTATCAAAATACGAAAGAGGTATACATATCTTATCGGAAATGCCCTACTTCCGTTACGACGATGATGTATTAATTGGGGGATATGAAAACAACTTTGATTTCACATTCTACCCAAGCGAATTAGACCTAATCGAAAATCCAGTGAGTGAAGACGGATCGGTGAATTTCTTAGATTTAACAATAAAAAACACCAGAAATACGGAATTTATACAGAGCTACATGATAAAAGAGAATCATACAGTATCAAGATTAATCATATAATCGGCTGGAATTCAAACCTAACCAAGAATATATTCAGAAATATAATAAATGGTTATTTTAGAAGAAACCAAAATTACAATACTTTTAAGAAAGATTGCATCTACAAATGTAACAAATTTATAAAGGAGGCAATAAAGAAAAATTATCCTATGAATTTTATACGGCATTATTACAATTCATTTTTCAAAGAATAGTTGTAATATTCTTAACGTTAAGTGAGGCATTATATTCATAACTGCGAAACTGTTATCATGTTATATCTCTACGCATGTGCAACTTTACCCTTATAAAGAGATGTTCCACTGGGTTAGGTTGAAGGTTATTTCTTTCTCTTTTCTACGTCGTTTTCATCTTAGACTCTGAGTCCGTTCGGGTGCTTTTATTTTCGCATATTTAGGAGACTGACCATGGAATTATGTTGGTGCCGTGAGCGTTACTCGGGTTGTAAAAGCTGCTTTAAACGGGAAAGGGGTGTCGCCATCCACCCCTACCATTTTATGTAATTCATATGGTCACTTCCGTTTTTTATCTGCTTTCATTTTTAATCCTTATATATATATATATATATAGTATTTATAAAGGGTGAAGGTATAGATTGAACATAAAAGGAGGGGGGGGGATAAAAATGAAAGGAGATGAAATGATGCGAGAAATGATGAATGATGCCAGAGGAAAATTATAACAGAAGCAGTGAAACAACATTATCCAATTCGTTATCTAAGGCATTATTATAACGCCTGTTTTAATGGTGCTAACACCACAAGTACCAATTTCAACACGCTGTTGCTATAATACGGTATGTGTCGCATAGTGCACTCTGATTCGGATGGTACGACTTGATTACGGGAACGTTATTTGAGAGGTGTTATTCATGCTCTTCGTGGATATGTTCCTTCGTTCATTCTACCCGTCGCCATCTGGGACTCTGGTTTTGTTTCATTTAATTTGCTGGTGTTTCTTGGCGTTTTGATAGACGGCGGATTGCTTCGGGAAGGTAGTGGCTCCGGGAGTGTTTCCATGGATTAAAAGCTGCTTTAACCGGGAACAGGGGGTCACAACCCCCTGGTCATTTCCTGCCTTACTTGTAAGTCCTTCCCCCCTTTCTTGTTCTTCACCTTCTTTCCCTTTCATTTTTTCCCTCCCCCTTTTATGTTCAATCTATACCTTCAGCCTTTATAAATACTATTTTAGCTTATATTAAAAGAGCGGCATGGCGCCTTTGATATTACGAAGCTTTAGACGTATCGGTTTGAAATATAATTAAATATTTTTATATTATGTATTATGTATACACACACACACACACACACACACACATATATATATATATATATATATATATATATATATATATATATATATATATATATATATATGTATATATATTTGAATATATAACATATGTAAAGGGACAGCATTTTGATAATGTCAAAAGTTCGTTTCTTGGATTTTGATATGATATATCTGAAATGAAATGAATTGAGCTATTCAAACAAATGGTACAATTGTTGCAATTGGTAAACTTCAGAGATCAAATGATTTCCATAGGGGCAGCGTAAAAGAAAGGGATTTTATTTTTCGAACACTTATTTGAAAAGCGAAAAAATATATCATTATAAATAGTTATGTTAAAAGGTTTTAAATAATAATTGCATATCTAATTTTCTCAAAAGTAAATTTCAGCATATATAGGACGATGGGATGTCCTTTAAAGGTAAAAAAAAATTAAAATTGTTAAATCGTGAGAAAGGTATTTTCAATTTAATTTCTAAATATTTAATGTGATGCATGAATAAATGAGTAAATAAGGTTATTCGAAATTTTGATTAATGTCTTGTATTCTTTATTTGTTTTTCTCAGATATGTACGCTTTTCTTTCGGTGGGTGTCTATTAATCAAAATTTCATTATAACATTGACACTTTTTTCATCCCAATGTACAATTGGAATTTATCACTTTACAGGAGAGATGTGCATATTATTAGACTCTTAAACTTAGGCCTTTTACCCGTTGTGAAAATGTTGATACTTTATCTACCTGTACATGTTTAGGACTGAGGATTACGATAAATAGGGAATCAATAAAGAGCAAGTAAAGATAAAAAGGTTTAGTTTCAGAAGCAAAAATTCAAAATTTTTTGACAAGTTAATGAAATTTATATAATACAATTAATATTTTTTCAAAAGAAAAGGATTAGCAATATATTTATTCCGAAAAACAAAACGTTAATTTTATTTGGATCTAGTAAACGTATGGGTACAGAAAACCGCCCAGTGAGTCAAATAATTTTTAAGATGTTTTGCAAAAGAAAGTTGGTTGGATATTTAAACAATATATATATATATATATATATATATATATATATATATATAAATATGTATAAAAGTATGAAAGTAAATAAATTCCTGAAATCACACGAATAAGGCGCTATGCTGCACTACAATTTGGATTTTAATATCATACCAGAAAAGTATAAAAATGAAAGAAAGCAATATATCAAAGAATGGCTAATGGTGTTTATTTTATAATAATGGTGTTTATTTTATAAGTAATAGTCTTGAAGTAATAGAAAAAATTAAAACCATATCTGAAGATTTACATTATAAAAGTTATGATTTTAATGATTTGTTCAGTAATATAAATATTAAAGATCTATTTGCCATTTTGATGGAAGTCTACGAAAAATATAATATGCAAAAACATATTACTCTAGGTAAATTTAAATCTTTAGTCAATCTTGTACTTTTTGAAACCGTCTTATACGATGGTACCAATTTCTACAAACAACTCCATGGTATACCCATGGGAGGTGGGTGTTCCTCCATTCTCGCCGACATTTACCTCAACAAATATGAAGAGAGCACACACATTTTAAACGAATTGCTGTTCATACGTTACGTTGACGATATCCTTTTTGCCTGTAAAGAAAAATATTTTTATTGGATTTTGGATTTTATCCAAAAGGTTTAACTTTAACCGAAACACCATACAACCCTGATGAAAGTCTTAATTTTCTTGATTTGTCTTTGTACAAACTTCCTGATGGATCAACTGGATTTCGTCTCTACGATAAACGTAGAGATTTTAAATTTAATATAAATTTCATTGTTCCTTGGTATTCATGCTTACATAAGAATGTGTACAGAAACATAATTTTGAACCATCTTTTGCGAAGCAAAAGAATCGACTGTAATGTTAATGATCGTTACAATAGCGATATTAACTTCCTCCATGGTGCTATTGCACAGGGTTTTCCGAAATGTTTCCTGTGTAACATTATATGCAAATTTTATGGTATAACCGTAACAGATAGCTATCACATATATTTGGATGCCGAACCTCCCGTGTGTTGATTACGTTAGGGAGTCTGAGCCATCTTTACACATGTTATGAATGAGTACACTCTTATATACAATAGATAATAACAAGCAGATGGATTGATGCTGGATTCGTCATGGTGAATAGTACATCTGGGTTATGGTACAGTATCTACTTTGGTAGTTAAAATCTATATGTTTGTTTCTTATTGCCTTTAGTTTTGTGAGAGTTAAACTAATAGTACAGTTTTAAAATACGAGTCTTCTGGGTACTCCACACTTTCATGTTTTGTAACCTCCTTTTTAAAATCCTTTTAAAAATTTTTTTTGATACTTCGGTATTCATATTTGTGCAATATATCGGCTTCCGGGAGGGTTGTCTAGACGCAAAGCTGCCTTAACCGGGAAGTGGGGGTAACAACCCCCCAGCCATTCTTTGATATATTGCTTTCTTTCATTTTTATACTTTTCTGGTATGATATATATATATATATATATATATATATATATATATATATATATATATATATTCGCAAATGAAAACATTAATTTTATTTGGGCCTATTAAACGTATACGTACAGAAAATCACCTAGTGTGTCATCAAAAAATTTAAAAAATGTTGCAAAAGCAATTGGTCGGATATTTAATCAATATATTTATTTTGATATACAAAACATTACTTTTATTTAAGTCTGGTAACACCGTATGCGTCTAGAAAATCTCTTAGTGTAACTTCAAATGAATTTTTGAATGTTGCAAAATAAATTTGCTGGATGTTTAATGAAAATATTTATTCTTGTATGTAAAACATTAGTTTTATTTGCGTGTTGTAAACGAATGTGTACAGAAACTCGCCTAGTGGGTTATAAAATAATGAAAAAAGTTGCAATATACAATCACTATCACAGTGATTCTGTACGCTGTATAGTTAGGCTTCCGACAAGTACAAGAAAAATATTTTAGATTTCAAATTACTCACTTAAGCATTATTTGATTTTTTTTTAGATTTACCGCTATTACAAAATTTATTATCGTTACTTCTGATACGCATCGTTACTTCTGTAATATAATCATTTTATTATATGTTTTATTTTGATAAATCAGATAGTTTTAATTCCGTTTATTTATACAAATTGTTGACTTTTATTAGCATGAAAGTTTGATCTAGTATGAACAGTATTTTCGTTTACCCTTTTATTTGGCAAATTAAATCTTACTCTTTTCACAGTCTTTTTGTTTTGAGATTTTTCTGAATTTCTTGATAAACAAGATTTTAGTTTCACAGAGTCTTTCTCAGCGGTGATCACAGGAGTAAGTTTATTTGACTTAGAGTTCAGTTTTTGACTTTCATGAGTTTGTTTTGAAAACCTTTGCAATTCCTCTCTTCTTGGAGGTAAAAGAGTCAACCTGTTCACATGAACCAGTTGTTCATTTTTGGGATTCATCACATGTTTTATTAAAAAATTGACAGCAGAAGTTTGTTTTATCACTTTAAAAGGGCCTCTGTTAAAAGAGCTCAGTTTTCTTGACTGGCCTTGAGGTAAAAAGGGAGTGTAAAGATACACTAAATCACCAATTTTAATATTGGGCATCTTTGCTTTCTTATGCTGTTGTAAAATTTGTGAATTTTCAGCTTTTTCTAAGTTACTTTTTACTACATCATATGTTCTTTTAAGTCGGAATCTCATGTCTTCACCATAATCATATGTTGATTCATATGTCGGAGGTTTAAATCCAGCAATCAAAGTATTTGGAACTGTTAAATCTCTACCATAGAGTAAATAAGCAGGCGATTCACCCGTAGAAGCATGTATGGCATTTCTATGTGCTAATAAAGCAAAATGGATCAGATTGTCCCAATTATCTTTATCGTTATATGCAATATTTTTCAAGGATCTGATCAAAGTACCATTTAATCTTTCAACACAACCGTCTACAGATGGCATGTAGGCAGTAGTAGTATTCTTTATTATTCCTAATTTCTTATAAAAACATCTTGTTGTTCTAGAAACAAAATTCGTCCCTTGATCCGAGACGATGTATTTAGGTATACCATGCTGAGCCATGTAGTGCTCTAAGCAACTTAAAATGTCTTCAGTTTTAATTGAAGCCAAGGGATATGCTACAGGCCATCTTGTAAAATAGTCAGTTATGACAAGTATAAATTTATTTCCAGATCTTGATATAGGTAATGGTCCAACACAATCCATGGCTATTCGCTCAAATGGATATGTGGATCTTGAAAATTTTTGAATGGGTGCTTTGTTATTTCTAAAACCACGATTTACCACACAAATTTCACATGAGGCTACATAATTTTGTGTTTGGGAATACATTCCCTGCCAAAAATATTTTCTACTTACAGAAGCTAAAGTTCTTCTAAATCCACAATGTGCGTAAGTAGGGCAATCATGATGCAGCCATAAAATTTCAGACACAAGTTCCTGCGGAACAACAACTCTTTCTTGTTCTTGGTGTCTACGCTTAGGGTGTCTATGAGTACACCACAAGATATCATCTTTTCTAAAAAATACCAAAGTTTGTGGGTAAGGTTTTATGTTTTTATCTAGGAGATCTATGATTTTATTGCATCTTGGGTCAGATTTTTGAGCATTCTTAATTCTTATAAGCAAAGTAGGACAAGTAAATGTTTGTTCCAATTGACCACTTTGTATGTTATTTTCATTTTGAATTTCACTTTCATTAACATCAACAGCACAAATTTCATTTGCTTCATTTGTATTGGCAGGATTCAAATTGACTTCTGATTCTCTTATATTGCTACTATTAGAATTTGGATTTACACTTGGAAAATTCTGATTAACATTCTGATTTATAACTTTATATTGTGACACAAATCTTTGTGGAATATTGTCAATAGTATTTGTACATTCATCTACATTTCTCGACATATAATCAGCAACCACATTTGCCTTTCCTGGTTTATGTACTATTTGATAATCAAATTGTGATAGAGATGCGATCCATCTTGCCAATCTAGATGTAGGATCTTTTAATTTAAATATAAAGGACAAAGATTTTTGGTCACAAAAAATTGTAAAAGGTTTTCCAATTAAATAGTGTTTATAATAGTTAGTAGCCCATACAACGGCTAATGCTTCTCTTTCGACAACACTATATTTACATTCAGCTTAATTAAGTTTACGACTAGCATAAGATATTGGATGCAAAATTTTATTTTCATCTTCTTGAGATAAATAGCTACCTAACGAGTGATTTGAAGCATCAGTATGTAAAATAAATGGTTTTCTAAAATCTGGAAGGGTCAAAATTGGTTTTGACAAAAGTTTTCCTTTTAAAATTTCAAAAGATTTTTGAGCTTCATTAGTCCAAATAAATTTCTTTTTACTTTCATTATTCTTAGTCTTCAATAATTCTGTTAATGGCAGGGTTATCTGTTAATGAATTTTCTATAGAATCCAGTGAGTCCAAGAAACTGTCTCACATTCTTAATTGATTTAGGAATTTTAAATTTTTCTACAACTTCCAAATTATGAGTATCAGGTTGTACTTTTCCATTTGATACCAAAAATCCAAGATACTTAATTGTTTTTCTGAAAAAATAGCATTTGCTTGGTTTCAATTTAAGACCATGTTTACTTAATCTTACAAAAATTTCTTCTACTTTTTTCAAATGTTCTTCGAATGTTCTTGAAGCAACAATGATGTCGTCTATATAAATTCCAGATATGCCAGCCAGCACCAGAGACATCAGTCTCTGAAAGGATGCGGGCGCATTCTTAAGACCAAATGGAGTTCTGGTCCATTCAAAATGACCGTCAGGTGTTGAAAAAGAAGTTTTTGGATAATCATTAGGATGTAAACACAATTGGTAAAATCCACTGGTTAGATCCAGAGTAGAAAAATACAAGGCTCCAGACAAATTATCGATTAATTCCGATATATTCGGAATCGGATAGTTTTCTACAATCGTAATTTTATTTAACTTTCGGAAATCGGCTACTAACCTATAACTTCCATCAGGTTTCTTAACAAACAACACCGGAGTATTGTAAGGAGAAGTACTTCTTTGGATTATTTTGGCATCTAACAATTCGTTGACCTGGCGTGAAAGTTCTTTCTGTAAATTGTGTGGAATGCGGTATGGCTTCTGCCTAACAGGTATGTCAGACTCAAGATTAATTTCGTGCAAAATAGTGTCACATCCAGACAATTCTTTCATATTTTTAGCAAAAACATGTTTATATTTACTTAATAATTTCAAAAGCAAAGTTTTTTGTGCATAATTCATATGTTTCAAATCAAAATCTCCTCCCCATGCATCAAATGTTTCATTTTCTTCAATACAGTTTTCAATGTCAACTCTATTATTTATGTCAATATCAGATTCATAGATGTTTTCAAAAGTTCCCAATTTCATACCTTTGTTTATATAAACAATTTTCTCAGATGGATTTGCAACTCTTGCATACAAAAAGTCATTTTCAGGAATTTTATGAATGCTTCTGGCTACGAAAATTTTGTTTGCAGAAAATTCTTTACTATTGATAGGTTCAAGTAAAATTGTCGTGTCTTTCTTAATTTTGTAATCTCTTTTTAATTTAATAAAAGACTCAGAAAATGGTTTTAAAACACATTTCTTAAATGCTTTGGCAATACCTATTGCCTTGTTTTGTTGTGAACTTCCTTCATCATGTTTATCACAATCTGTCTGAAATATTTCATTGTCACTGGTATTGTCTTTTGTCAAAAATCTGTCTGTATGTACATTGTCATTCATCTGTCTTTCATATAAATCATTTTCACATTCAATATTTGACCTTTCATTTCCATTTGCATTAAAATCTCTAAAATTAACATATCTAAATTCATTGTGAAAATTGTTTTGTTCAAATAAATATCCATTATTACACCTATTTTCATATCCTCTAAAATTTCTTGAAAAATTTGTGTCTTTGGATCTATAATCCACATCATTTGTGAAATTGTAATTTCTTCTGTCAAAATCATGGCTTATTGCATAACTCTCGACTGGTTTAAATTGTACATCATCAGAAATCACCGTAAAACTTTGTGATTCGGTAAATTCAGTAAAGGGAATACTACAGTACAAGAAATTCACACGTTTATGTCTATAAGTAATTGTCACTTGTTTCTCATGTAGAAATGTACTTCCTAAAATCATGTTGTACCTTCCTGGGGCAGGTGTATTTAAAATGCAGCATTCAATCACATCTCTTTCATTTCCAATGATCATGGGAAAAGAAGCTTTTCTCTCAACCAAAATATTTTGACTTCCAATTCCTCTCAGAATCGTGGATGTATGTTTTAATTGTACTTTTCTCGGGTTGATTTTGTGTAAAGCATCACTATAGATAATGTTTATAGAACTTCCAGTGTCGATTAATGCATTTAGTTTGACATCTTCAACAAAAACTTGAATAATAGGAAAATTGTTTTGGCAAGGAGTTTCGCTTTCCGTCATGAAACTAATTTCAGAGTTTTGACTATTAAATATTGGAGATTGAAAGTTTTTTGTTCTGAAATTCTGTCCTCTAAATTGTCTTCTATTACCAAATCTATTATTAAAATATCTGTTATTTCTTCTATATCCAAAATTATTGAAGTTTTGAAATTTATAATTGTCAAAAGAATTTCTAAAATTTGAAAAATTTCTTCTCTGGAAATTTGAATTTCTATATGAACTGTTACGAAAAGGTCTTCTAAAAAATAGAGAGTTCTTTCTTGGAGAATAATTTTGATATGGACTTTTAACATACCACTCTTCTTCCTGTGAGGCAACCGGAGTTCTTCTTTGACTGAAACGGTTTCTATTTTCAGATCTTTTGGATGGTGTAGAAGTTCTGAAAGATGTTGATGGTTTATGTTTCTTCTTTACTGGAATATCTTCCCAATCTTCCTCTTCCAATTCATTTTCATTGTATCTGCTTGTAGAGGGCGTATCCATAAAAGATTCTTCAAAACTGGAATTGCTCTTTTCCAGATCTTCTCTTATTTCATTCAGTCTTTTCTTTCTTTTTTCTGAGTTCTCACTGAATTTTTTTCTTAACTTCTCAAATTCTTTCTTCTTTGAATTCAATTCTTTCTTCAGCTCTTCAATTTCATGTTTAGGGTCTTTTTCGATTCTCACAGCATTTATGTCCTCTGTCATTTTTTCCATCTCTTCATTCTGCACTTCTTCTTCCAGAATGGCAATTTCTTTCGCAGCTTCAAATGACTGTGGATTTGCAGATAAGACAGCTTTTCGAAAAATGATTTTCAACCCTTTTTTAAAAGCATTCACTAAAATAGCAGTTCTCAAGGAATCTTCATTATCAGACACTACATCTTGCGGAAAAGCAACATAGGATTCGGCTTCTATGCGATTCGCATAATCACGTACGCTTTCATTTGTCATTTGTTTACAGTTGACCAGGGAAGCGACATTCTTGGCAATATTTTCTTTTTTCATAAAATTGTCCCTGAGTGTATTCACTAATTCTGAAAAATTCGTGCTTTGGTTTAATTTTGGAATTGATTTAATCAGTCTTTCTGCCCTACCAGACAATTTCAACTTCAGAACGAAAATTTTATCTTTGTTTGACCAGTCTGCATGGTCAGCGACAAGCGAGAATTTTTCCAAAAAGTCCTGAAAAGATTCACCCGCATTACCAGCAAAACCTGTAATGGATCCAAGAAACTGAGATCCAACTCCAATTTTCATTTTGTTAGAGTCTCTGACAGCGGAAGCTGATCTGCCCGCATTTGGAGAAAGTCGTGGTGGAGACACCGAAGGAATACGGTTAGATGAATTCCGTTGTGTAGAGGAGTCTCTACTCCTGCTTGCTCTCGTATTTCTAGATTTAGGCATTTTAGCACAAGGTTTTTCACCGACACAGATTCTAATTTATCACGAAGCACAGTTTATTGTGGAAAATTGATCAATTCATTTCGCTTAAATCACCTATTTATGTATAGGCAGAGCACCGAAAAACACTACGTGTAACTTTTTTCACTTTTTGTTCATTATCATGAACTTCGAATCACTTTTGCATGTGCACAGAACTTTTGTATTCACTTTTCAAAATAAATGTATGCACTTCATGTATTTACCTTTTAATGTGTGTGTATTTGGAAATTTCAATTTACTCATACATCATATATTATATAGAACTTTGTGTATTTATGTATGTCAAATACCTCAAAATATATGTGTAACACAATTTCAATATGTAAAATGCAAATTCAATCATGCAAATAATACTCTGGTGCATCTGGGCTTATGTGCTTTTGCACTTATTACTATATGACACATAAATAAAAATTTTCATGCCCATTAAACTCAAATATTTTGCACCACTAAAAAACTTTTTAACTTACTTCGAACATTTTACTCTGCAATACTTAAATAACACAAATCAATATTTTATAGTTTGATATGCCTTCAACAAAATTTAAATTTGCTAACACTGATGTACTCTGAGAAAAAAAAGGGCACGAGCACCAATTTGTCATGGCGCGTCTTGCCAGCTCACAAAAGCAAAGGCGCACCAGACAACTCAAGAGCCGGTGAAGCCGTATAGTGGAATTTTAGCAATTTAATCAACTATTCTAAATTTACCCAAGCAGGAAACTTTCTCAGTCTAACAGAATTGTTTGTTAGATGACATGCAGTGAATAGCAGAGGAATTAAAGGCATTTCAAATAAATCAGAAGCAAAGTAAAAATCAAAATATTATTTATTTAAATCACACTTAAGTATTTTACTTTAAAAATCAGTTATCATATTCAGAGCTTCATTTATAATAACACAATCTGCCTTCTGCTCTGTTCAAAATTTATATAGCATACAATAATTCACTTCAATAATCATATGATTTAATTTAGATTTTAAGTTATCAATAAATACATTTTGACATGAGCCTGTTAATATTAGAAATCATTCGTCAATATGCCGGTGCTGTACGGCATTAAAATTCCCGTAAAGAAAATGTTACCTGGCTATTATACATTTCACGCTTTTCAGAAAATACCTCTCATCAGATGTGCACGATTTTAAGTAGAACAAAGTTCTCAAAAGGACACGAGGAGGGATAAAGAGTCCAAAACTTTAAGTATTAGCCATCAGTCGATTTTACACTCCGAACGAATTTGAATAGCTACTTCAAAGCTCGGCGTCGATGTCGAATAGATTCCTGGAATGGAAAAAATATATTTTAGAAAATGTACAGAATAATTAATGTAAGTATCCAGGATCTTCTTCAATCATCTCCAGAAATGCAGGGGCGGTTTCCTTTAGAACCAAAATGCCCATCTCCGCCAGTTAGCCATTTCGGCTAAACGCCTTTTGTCTCTTTTCTAGACAAACTTTCGATGCGACTTTTCAGTCGAAATTTTCCAGCTCGAAGAGAGAAGTGTGGGTCGCCTGAGCCCACGCAAAAGTTCTCCTTCGCAAAAATGCGCCTCTTCCTGATTGGACGGCGCGCTCTCCTAGCAACAAGTCAGCAAAACGTCACGCTTCTCGGCCAGACACTAAGTCCAGACAATCCAACGATTTCACGACGAAATGCGCTTTTTAATGCGATTTCAATGGAAACAAGTGTTAGCGAAAAACACAGCACAGGCACGAACGGAGAGAAGGATTTTTCTCTCGCAGAAAAATAAGAAAGGCTCATGGCGCAGAATTGCGACATGACATCAGTAATGGGGTTTGTCTTATTCTTTTCATCGTCAAAAATTACGTATAAAACAAAAATGTAATTGATACATTTTAGCATATATAGTTTTTAGTTTAGATTTTGGCGATTTTTGAAGGTCATTTCGTAAAACAAGGCGGATTCTTCCTTTCTGAATCGTACCAAAAGCTAATCAGCACCAGAATATCCCACAGGTGACTTATGTACTAAATTTTATAAAACTTGACCAATTCGTTTTTTAGTTAGAGTGGGTACAAGAGATTTTTTTCAAGCCATTTTGCTAAAAAGGCGGGTTATTTTATCCCGAATGGTACCAAAAATTAATCAGCACCAGTGTTACTTACAACTGACTTACTTATCAAATTTTTTGAAATTTGGTCCATTAGTTTCTGAGTTAGAGTGGATACATACATTCCAGAGACAGACACATAGCCAGACACACAGACGCATACACATATGTCACGCGAAAAATAGTTTTTTCGTATTCTAGAGGTCCCAAAACGTGTAGATCCGTCAAAAAGTCGGGTTGCGATTTACGGCATGATTCTAATACTTTCCCTATACATTACCATGCATTGCAGGGAAAATAAAAATAATTTTATTTCCAATAAAATATACTGCGCCTCGTGTATTGCTCTATATTTCTGAGTCACAGGACAGTATCAGTGTAGAAATGATTCCACAAAATATCGCCACCTAACTCCTACCTTTTACGAGAATCCAACAAAATAAAATAAAATAAAATCCTTTGAATAAATTCATAACTTTCTCAATTTTTCTTCAAATCGTATAATTTTGGGACCATTTTTTTAAGGACGTTTTATTTATTCTTTTTATTACCCACACCGCCCAGCTCTCAGAATGGGTGTAGATCAGTTGCAACGAACATCCGCGAGAAACACAGAAATAACAATACACATAGACATACATAAATATGCATACACATGGACATACATAAATATGCATACACATTATACATAAGCATTCCATTTTACAGACACATCCAAATAAAATTTGGATTAAAAGTCAAAATAGTGAAAATAGTGTTGCGAATGAAAAAGTACCTCCAAATCAACTTTGGAAATAACTAACAACTTAGAGATGAATAAAAGCCAAATAAAATATTAAATTTATAAAAAAGTACGGAAAAGCAAACAAAATGAACAATATGCAAATTAAAGACAAAACAAAAAAAATACTGTTGAGTAGACTAGAAAGCCAACAACTTTGACTAGAAAAACATTTAAAGCAGAGGTAATGCTCTAACATCAAAAAACTACTTGACTAATTCGGAAATTGCTTACCAATTTTAATATAGTTTTTCAATCGCACAATAGTTTTCATTTTTACAGATATTAGAAGGCCAAATAGATTGATTTACAGTAGTTGGCCTAGTAAAGTAACTTTTTTAGACTGTGGACAATCAAAAATATAATGCTGAGTATTACCCTTAACATTACAGATATAAAATTTTAGTTAATTTAATATTAAATCTAAAGAAATATTTCCAAAATGGGTGATGATTGGTTTAAAAGTAAACCGGATACTTATTGAAAATTTGAAGATTTAAGCTAACTGTAGTAAGGAAATATTTTATTCTAAAAAGATTATTCTTGCAGAAAGAAACAGAAGTATTCAATTGATGTCAATTGTCAATTATATTTTTTTTTCGTTTTCAAAACTTTCCAACATAGTTGTAAAGTGTTTATGACTTTGGTCATCCTATCTGTCTTTCTGTCCGTTCGCAAGATAACTGTCGTAAAAGTTACTTTCTCAAAATGAAATGTTAGTATGTTATTGAGACGGTGTGTGGAACATAAGGGAATGTAAAATATTAATATCACCCAATTAGTTATGGATTGTACCCAGGTTGAAAAAATGGGATACTGAACCCTATCGGACATATTTCTTCAAAATTTACAAATTGCTTTGAAAATTTTAGAAAATATTCAAATTATTCCATAAAATATATAAAAAGAAATTTATCAAAATATCAGTAGTTTTTAAATAAAAATTCTAATAATAATGACACCTATATAATACGAAGAGATCACGTGACCCACTTCAAAATGAAACATGGCATCCGTCTTTATTTCCCAGATTAAAAATAGTGATTTTTAAAATTCTTTTAAACTTATATTTAGTGTTATATCCGTCCTAAAACCACTTTATTTTTGCGTTTTGTCTGTGCCTCTTCTATTATGCGCCAACGCAATTACAATATTTTTAGTTTAAATGATCATCAAACTTTGATAATTTCTAAAACGAAGCCTAATTTTCTCGGATGCAGAATGTAAACAAACCAATCTGTAAGAGGAGTTGTATAAGAATTGCTAATTTTTTAACGCAAAATTATTTAGCTCTGGAGTCTGGAATATAGGTGATATGAATGAAATATTCATTGATTTTACATAGAGAAGCAGACGATTATATACCATTGTCTTTTTCGATGAAGTTTTAAGCACGGAGTTTGAAAGTACTTTTACCTTCATGGTTTTAAGTTCCAAGTAAAATAAATTATTGTAGTACTGTGATAATTAAAATACGACGAAGCCTAATTTTAATGGATGCAGAATGTAAACAAGTAATTGTAAGATGAGTTGTGTAAGAATTCCTGAATTGTTTTCACGCGAAATTATTTAACTCTGGAGTCTGGAATAAAAGTGTATGAATAAAATATTCACTGTTTTTACATAGAGACCCAGACGATTTATATTTCGATGACGTCATTTGAATAAAGTTAATTTTTTGATGAAGTTTTGAGTTTTCAAGTAAAATAAATTATTGTAGTTCTGCGATATTTAAAAAAATATCACCACTGAATGTATAACATTTTAGAGATGAGATACATTCAGCGGATTGCATTTCAGTTGAAAAGTGTTTCATAATCAATGCTTTATACATGATTGATCTTTCTTGTTCATTTTTACAGCAATTTTATAAATAGGAGTAAGGGAATGGAACATTAATTGGTTCTCCTTCTGTTGAGCCAATTTTTGGCTAGTGATCAGCAAGTCCTTTTCCCTCTAGTCCAACATGCGATTTAACTCAACTGATATAGAAATAATTTTTACTGTGATAAATGGAATATTTGATACTTTTAATATAGTTCTATTTGTTGTTTATGGAATTTAAAGCAATGATTGATGATGACTTGTCAGTATAGATTTTGACAAAACATTTATCATCAAGGGCCCAGTCAACAGCGTATTTTATTGCAGACATTTTCTAAACGAAAACTGTATTATTTCGGATTAATTTACAGCAAAAGACCATTTCCAATTCTTGATTCTTAAAAGTGCACACCGAACATCTTATTTTGTCTTTCATTTTAGTTCCATCAGTATATTATTTCATAGGTGGGTGAAATACAATTATCGTAATCATGAAAAAAAAATAAACGTTTAGCCGGAGGAATTTGAGATAAAGGATAATTAAAATCAAACGAAATTGAAGAAGGGAAATTGCATTTAAAATAGATGCCAACTCTACTTTTTAAAAAATAAGTATTGTTTATTTAATATATTAATTGCACAATGGATAGGAGGAATGTCTATTATCGAGAAAAGAGCAACGTTAGAAGATATTTTATAACCTGTCAAAGTTTTCAAAAGAATTTGTCCTCGTAGTGATATTACTTTGTAGTGATTTTTAATTTTCTCCTTAGTTAAATCCCCCCCACACACACACATAGAGATTTGAACCATAAACAATATTCTTTCTATTACAGTTTGATACTAAAATTTTAATAAATATTTCTAGAAATTTTACTAAATTTAGAATAGAAAAAAACAGTTCCTCTTTAAAAAGTAAATATGTGGGCACAACAAAAGTTAATTATCCACGATAAAACCAAGAAATTTCAAATGAATGGTAATTTTAAAGGATTTGTCCTGCAACCTAAAATTGAGGTTTCTTTTGTTCGTAGTCGTATTTTTACCCAAAAATTTAGAACTACTTTTATCTGTTGATATTTGCAGTTTAAAAAAAATTAAAGAATTCAGAAATTAATCCCTTATTTATTTTTTTAGGACCCATGTTGTCCAATTCACGCAAACGGTGTAGATCAGTTGCAATGAACGATCGAGGAAAACACAGAAATTATTACACTTAGACATACATTGACAATATACATATACAATTACACATATACAATTACAAAATACTTTAGGTATGCTGTAACTACAATACCTGGACCGCAATCACTGCAGATTAGACCATTAAAGAATATATTTTTGTATCTAAGCAGGTTTACATGCTTAACCAATAAATAAATTGAAAATAATAAATGATGAAATTCAATAAATACATAGAATATAAAATGGCAAAATAAAATTTAAATATTTACAAAAATAAATTGAAACGGTGAAATAGGCAAATGAAGATAACATTGACCAGATCAGAATTAAAGGTCAAAACAGCAATGCAACTCACAAGTCATTTTATGGTATATTACGCCAGCGCAGAGTCGAAAGGTGTGTTTAGGGCATATTTAAATAGCTTATGTAGGGATACCAAATAGCTTATTTGACTGTGAAAAAAGGTGATTTAAAGCGTATTTCGCCTGCGCAGAGATCAAAAAGCGCATTTAGGGTTTATCAAATATGTTTATGCAAAGCGTATCAAAGGCGATTACTGCGCCATATAAAAAGATATTATTTATGCATTTGAAATGAGCCAGTGGGATAACGCGTGTGTAGATAATTATTTAAGGCGTATTGTGCCCGCTTAGCTGGGTCAATTTTTAACCACCCCGGCAAGTAAAAATAAGCCCAGATAAAAAATGGTGACAAATACACAAACAAAAAATTGTTTTGGCATACACACAAATGATACTATGGTAGAAATATAAAAAATAATAAAATATACGAGCAACCCTCGGTTTTCATTTCACACGGAATACCCTTTTTGACCCCTACTGAACTAGATTTAATACAACACACCCAGAACATTTTAAATGTAACAGCATCACTGATACGCCACAAAATCAGTAAATATTTCAGTAATGCGGGTCAATGACAGCCTATTTCTCAGAGGTACGACATTACCATGCCTAAGTTTTGCCTCTTTGTTTCGCTCTTGTCCTACCAGCCCAGTTCATACTCTCTGCATTTTACTAATATTTTCTTGTTTGCAAATTTATGTTTGTTTGATTTTTAACACATTACAACATAGTTGAAAAGTGTTTATGACTTTGTCCATTCTGTCTGCCTGTCTGTCTGTCTGTCTATCTGTCTGACCGTTAGCACGATAACTGCCGTAAAAATGACTTTATCAAAATGAAATTTTAGTATACTGTTCAGACGGTCAGTGAGACCTATGGGAATATAAATGAATGATATCACCCAATTAGTTTTGGATTGAACCAAGGCTGAAGAAATGAAATACACTGAACTCTATGGGACCTAATGTTTCAAGCATTTTTTAAGGGAATTTGAAATTCCCAAATTGCTTCGAAAGTTTTAGGACATATTGAAATTTTGTTTATATATTTTATGGGAAAACCATAAAATATATAAACAAAATTTCAGCGAAATATATTTGGTAGTTTTTAGAATTAAAATTAAAATAATAATTACACCCTTTATATATGTGCCAGAACTGCCGCCGTGTTCATGCGGAGTACGATCACGTTAAACATGTGGGTCCGTAAGTCCTTCCGAGAGGTTGGTGGTAGGGGAAGGAGGGTACGGTCCCTGTGGATGCCTCCCCCACTCGGTTCCGGTCTAAATTGGGTGGCACTTCCCGCCCGTCCAAACGGTTACCTTACACCTTTCTGGTAGGTCGGACGGTCTGGGTCTCAACAACAACAACCCTTTATATATGAAGAGATCGCGTGACCATTTTATGAATAGATCACTTGACCCACTTCAAAATAAAATATGACATCCATCTTGTGTCAAAATCGTGATTTGTAAAGTTCTTTTCAATTCATATTTAGTTTTGTATCCGTTCTAAAACCGCTTTAGTTTTGCTTAAATTCTGTGCATCTACATACTGAAACAACGCAATTACAATATATTTGAGTTTAAATGATCGTGAAACTGTGATTATATCTACAACGAAGCCTAATTTTCACATATGGAGAGTGTAAATATCAAAAGATGTAGAATGAGTCGTATAAGAATTGCTGCATTTCTTTAATGCAAAATTATTTAGCTCATGGAGTCTGCAATATAGCTGATATAAATGAACATTCATTGATTTTACACAGAGAACCAGACGATTTTTTCGATGAAGTTTTAAGCATAGAGTTAAATTACTTTACCCCATGGTTTTAAGTTTTTAAATAAAATAAATTATTAAGGTATTGGGATGAATGATAGGAATGGAAAAATGTTTATGAATGAAGTGCTGCTTTTATAGAGAGGCGATTTATATTTCGATGACGTCATTTGAATGAAGTTAATTTGTTTTCGATGAAGTTTTCAAATATAATTAATTAGTATAATATTATGATAATTTTTAAAATATTACCGAGGAATGTATCGCATTTTAGAGATGTTTAAACCAGGAAATTTATATTTCAATGCCGTCATTTGAATGAAGTTCATATTTTTATGAAGTTTTAAGTTTTCAAAGATAATAAATGAATGTAGTATTGTGATAATTTTAAAAATATTACCGAGGAATGTATCGGAATTAAGATATGTTTATATAAAATTGTATTGAAGTTGGAAAGTGTTTCATAATCCATGCTTTATGCATGATTGATCTTTCGTGTTTATCTTTTTCTCGTTCCATATGTCTTTCATCACACTAGATGGCGCTAATATATTGGGTTTTGTCTTTATGTCATTTTCTTATTTTGTGCTCCTTTAGGCGTTCAGGCGCCTTGTACTGATAATGGACATGCAGTGATTTCCGAAACGTACGTTTGCTTATTTATCTTTATTTGCGCTGCACTTTACTTTGTGGTTCATTATTGATTGTTCGCAAAGTCACGTTCTCTCCTTAATAAAAACATTACCATACATGAAATAGCATGTCCGATACCACTTCCCGTTTTTAAAAATCTCCTTGAGAAGTTTTTTTTTTCTTTTTCTTTCTTTACAAATTTCTCTTATACATTGTCAACTAGTCGTACACGGCCAATTACTGATACCTTTAACTTATAGCCTTTCAACAGGAATTAAATAGTTAAATTGCACTTTTGTTAAAAATATAGTATTCCAGATATATAATTCAATATCCCCAGGATACATATATTTTTAAACAACCCGCTTATGAATTCAAATCAGGTAAAGTGGTCTTTTGTGATAAATGTGTTTTCCTAGGAATAACTCCACCACGCGTGGACAGAATGTGTATGTGTGTGTCGAGATGTAAAATTTCCACAACGTGATCCCCCCGCGATCAAAGTCAGGAAAACAATTTGTACGTGCAATTGGAAAGGAAAGGCATTATGAAATCAGAGAGAAAACAAAAGTCAGATTGCAAAAATATGATTTATATCAAGGAAACAAAGAAAATCTAAAATATAGCGATGTTCATCCGGGTTGATTGAAAGAATGCGTATTTGTAAAATGATATATTTTCTGATATGCTGTTTAGTGTTTTATTTTATGTTTCGTAGATGATTTATTTGCTACTAGAAATAAAGATCCTTACGGATACACTGGATGAGTATTATTTTATATTGATTTTAATATCCATTTTAAAAGCAGTGCTTATTTTAAAGAATGTTAATGCATTTAAAAGATTTCCAATTTATTAAATATCATGGGGATAACCGATCTTTCAGTGAAATGAGCTGACTTTGAATATCAGACACTTTGAATGCAGATTATTTTAAGCAGCAAAGAATATGGATGTCAATAACGCTTATATAGAAGACAATAAATGATTGTCAATTGTTCTTATATAAATGACATTGAATACTTCATCAACTGATATATATGCGCAGCAACGCGATAATAGCGTGGATTGGTCGTCAATGAATGCAGAGTTCACGTCAACCATAAGAGTTTGCCATTCCGTCCCAGTAACTCAACTAGAGAGCAGCAGCTGGCCAGTACAGAGATCTGTGTTTCGATTCCCGGTTTTGTCAGCCGGGATCTTTACAATAGTGTCCGAGCAAATCGACCTTGCAGGTGACTGCAATAATATCGGGGGTCTGAAAGGGACCCTAATGCGAGTACAACGAATTCGGTGAAATCTGGTATATTTAAAAGCGATTTCAAATCGGATAGTCAAAAACCATGGAAGAAGTTAACCTGAAGGGCAAAATTAGCAGCAGAAGGCCAACTTGAGTTAAACTAGTTGAAAGTGGTCAGTCAGATTGCCAGTTACATGTCAATTTGATAATAGGGGGTGGAGAATGCTGAGTCCACTAAGAGCTTGTAATTCCGTCCCAGAAGCTCAACGATAAAGCTTCGGTAGGCCAATACAAAGATCCGTGATTCGATTCCAGGTTGGGCAGCTAGGTTTTTTGCACGGTGCACGAACGTATTTTAATAAAATCCTTGACGTAGTGCGAATCTGTGGTACTGGCTTGTCTCTATCATGTGATATATGTACATATACAGGATGTCCCCAAAACATTGACCTCGGCTTTAATTCCTTAAGATTTGATCTTAGACATATATAATAAATTAGAAAGTTGCGCGAAAAAATACAGAATTTTATGAAATCGATTAAAATTTTCAAGATAATTAAATTTTAAGAAATACAAAATGTAAATTTTATACGGCTCCCGTACAAAAACATTTCCAATGAGTAAAATGTGCCGCATACACTAATAAGGTGATGTACGAAATTTCAGCATTTTATCATAAAAGTCCCAAAGATATGAAAAGAAAAAAATGCTGACATAAACCAATTTTCGATGCATCGACATGGGTTCTCAGAGGGGAAAAATCATGTCGGCAGATCGCGTTTCAGGGGGTCATACTAAAATTACGTAAGAAAACAATGATTACATAAATAAATAATAATTTTGCTATTTATTGGTACAAAAGTATCTACACTGTGTAGAAATAATAACTTTCCACAAAGGTTACAAAGCTTGTTCAAAATGTTTTCCCTCCATGCCAAAGATCCATTAAAGATAACATGCATATATTATTTGCTTATGATATATTTATGCGTTGCGTCATATGCACTCATGCTGTAAACATTTGCATTTTAATTTGTGTTTAATTAGTCACCAACTTTGTTTAAACATATCTCTGGGACTTTTTACGCTAAAATGCTGAAATTTTGTATATCGCCTTATTAGTGTATGGGACACATTTTATTCATTGGAATTGTTTTTGTACGAGGTCGTATTGACTTCGGCAATTTATATATATATATATATATATATATATATATATATATATATATATATATATATATATATATATATATATATATATATATATATATATATATATATATATATATATATATATACGATCAGCATCTAAATAGTAGGATAACCAACAACTGATTTTCCAGAATTGTAATGCCATAACATCTGAATTTGTAATACATTGACTCATGTAATGCTTCACAAAATACTCTGTAATATTATTTCAGCATTTCAAATGGGCAATATTGTGGATGGATGATAGTTTAAACAGACTCAAAGACCAGTGTCCTCTTCATGCAAATTTTGTTTATTGTATGAATCCTAAATATGATAAAAATGCGGCTATAATCACATTTAGGTTAAATACACGTCTTATGTTCAAATTTCTTATAGTTTCCTTAACAGCAGACATATAAAAATTAATTATATGTCTGCTATCAAGAAAGTACTAAAATTTGTACTCTACAAGCAGCAACAATTTTCATTGTTAAATGCATTATGTAACTGAGTTGGTATATCGATTCTCCAGAAATAAACACTGATTGTAGCACTGTAATTGATACAGTCTAGTGCAAAAAAACGTATGCACCCTTTAAAAATTGAACTATATTCTCGAAACCCGGCATCTGTGTATCGTTTGAGGAGATATGCAAATAATTAGAATTTGGGACTGATATAGTGTGTTATTAAGAAATTGCGGCAACAAGAATGTGATATTTTGTAAGTGGTAAATCCTCCCCTGGCTGCTATACAAGCTGATATTCCGTACGGTATAGAGTCAAAGTTGCTTATGTCCCTCTGATTTTGCCCCAAAATTTGCAACTGGTCAGATAATTCAGTGGTATTCTGAAACGGCTGGAATTTCCGCATCAGTATATTTCACGCGTGTTGTATTGGTGATAGGTCTGGGGACCTGGATGGCCATATGAGGTTATTAAATTCCCAAAGACATTGTGGAAAAAGTCGTACCGTATGTGGTCGAGCGTTGTCTTGTTGGTAAATAGAACCTGAGCGGATTGACATCATAGACAAAACAATCATCTGTAGAATATCTTCGACGTACAAGTGAGCCGTCATATTGGTTTGCAGCACAACTAGAGGAGATCGACTGTCCTTTGAGCTGGTTCTCCAAATTGCCATACCAACGGTGGTGACAGTGTGCCGCTCGACAACAAATGCTGGATCGGAACGCTGACCAGTCCTTCCCCACACATCTATACGTCGGTCATTATAGAGAAATGGCAGATTTGTTGCTAAAGACAACATGCCTCCAATCGGACTCTGTACAGGCTGATTGAACTCGGCACCAATCCAGAAAGCTCTGCCCATATTGACGGATTAGTGCTAGACACCATATTGGTGGGGGAGTCCCCACGAAAAAAATAAAAAAAATAACTATATTTTTTTGTAAATTATTTTTCTTCAGAATCTCCTTTTTACAGTGGTACTTTTCTTTTTTTTGGTACTATCTTAAATAAAAGTAACGAAAAAAAATTATTTTCGAACGCCATGCAATGATTTTACCACCACCAGAGTGGACGGCGATAGACTAGGTGGCGCCAAACGTGAGTTCATTTCCTGTTTATAAAATAGTTTCTGTTTTACGTTTTTTATAATGGCAACACAACTTTGAAGTTTTACATGGGATGTTTGTTGTTTATTTCTGCTGTTCTGTTTTGTTTTCTTTGTGCTCTGCTACAGTATAAAGTTCGTAAAGCGTTATAAGTGAATTTTGTGACTTTTTGAATTGTTTTGTGTCATGGGTAATAAGAAAAAGATAGGATCTCGAAACAGATGTTATAGTAAAAGGAAAAACGTTAGAGTTTCAAAAACATCTAGGCCTACCAATAGTCTAAGTTCTAGTACAAACATTATTCCAGCTACGCCTAGCACTAGTTCTACACTTAGCTCTGGTGAGGCACTTAGGCCTACTCTTACATCCGCTTCAAGAAATAATAAAGTAGAAGGTAATTTTGATTATTACAATAGTAAACAGGAGGACTAAGAGTACAACATAATTGATTTGAAATCGCTTGTGACTTCTATAAATGAAATTGCAGTAAGTAAACATTGTAAAGGAAATTTGACATTTGAGAAGCGGGTTATTGAGGGTGTTGCAATAAAGCTAATCGTGTCTTGTCCTAAATGTACAGGCACAGAAAAGTATATTGCAAATTGCAATAAAATAACCAGAACTAATAATAACAGAAAATCAGAAACGCTGTATGACTTGAACCTACGACTCGTGCATAGCATGCAAACCATTGGAAAAGGTTACACCGCAGCTAAAATCTTATGTGGAGCACTAAATATTCCTTCTCCACCTAAAAGGTTTCAAAAATATGAGGAGGCTTTATGTACTGCTACTGAAAATTTATGCAAAAAAATTATGAAGAAAGCTGTGGAAGAAGCGGTGAGTAAAAATGATGGGGATAGGAGTAACTTATGTGATGCCCTCGACGGATCCTGGCAAAAAAGAGGCCATACCTCCCTCAATGGCGTAGTATCTGTTACATCCGTTGATACAGGAAAAGTGTTGAATATTTCAATCTTATCAAAATTTTGTAACTGTCCCTAAAGAAATAATAATGTTCATGAAGACGGGTGCAAGGCCAATCATATAGGTAGCAGTGGCGGAATGGAATTAATTAGCTGGTGCGTTAGAAGTTTTTCGATGGTCAGAGCCTGTGTACAATGTTCGCTACCTAAATTATTTAGGCGATGGGGACGCAAAGGCCTATGCATCTGTAAATGAGTCAAAAATTTATGGAAAAAGTGTGGAAATAAAAAAGGTAGAATGCATAGGCCACGTACAGAAACATATGGGCAGTCGTCTGATAAAATTCAAAACTAAGTCCGGGAAAACTTTACTCGATGATGGAAAATCCCTGTCTGGCAAGGGTCGCCTAACTACAGCCGCCATTCATTAACTGCAAACTTACTATGGGCTGGCAATACGCCGAAATACAAACAACGTACAGGTGAATGAATCAAGCCATTTGGGCTGAATGTTTTCACGTAATGTCGTCCAACGAAGAACATTACCACCAACTTTGTCCGAAAGGAGATGAAACATGGTGTAAATACAATCATTACATTTTGAATAAAACTGTTTATGACCATGGCCAACACTTCCATTTGCCTAAAGCAGTTATGACTCCAATTAAGCCAATTTTTAGGGATTTAGCTGATCCTCATCTTCTTGAGAAATGTGTAAATGGTAAAACGTAAAACCCTACTGAATCCCTAAATAACGTTATCTGGTCTATAATTCCTAAAAGAACATTTGTAATGCTCCAGACCCTGAAATATGGTATTTATTTAGCAATTTGCTTATTCAATGATAGCATGATAAGTAGAGTCAAAGTTATGGAGAAACTAGGCGTGTCGCCTGGAAAAAATTTGGCTTATGCAATTCAAATGCTTGAAAAAGTGAGACTCCGAAAAGCTGAAAAAGCCGCCAGTGATCTCGAAAAAAAAAATCAGGAAGACCAGGACTCTGGGTAAAAGGAAAATAGAAGACATCTTTGAAGAGCAGGAGGACCCCGACAACCCCCATATAGTGCTAGGAATTACTGAACCTCTATTTGAATCACATTTTCGTGAGACACTTTTTAATCTCAATTTCCTGAAAGTCCTGTTTTTAAAAGTTTAATGTAATTTTTCTCAGCTCCCATTAAAGCTAATGTCATAAAATTTTCACAGTTTATTTATCACATGATTCCTGACATAGGGATTTGGCAATATATTTATTTTATGATTTTCATTTTACCAATATTTACTAATATTTTTAACGCTTTTTAACGATAAAAACGCTTTTAGGGAAAAAATGTTGCATGAATAAGGTAAATACAAAAAACCAAATCCCTGTGTTAGGAACTAAAGAAAAGGTTACTTTATAAGACAAAAAAATTAGGGCTTTATGTCTGACAGAACTCTAGAAAAATTACATATGCTTAAAAATGACAGAGATAGGTGTGGGGATTCCCCTTAATGGACGTCGACACTTAATCTCACCTTCTATCTGTTGTCTCCGAATAGTATACCTTGATTCAGGATGCATGGAGGATGGCAAATGCCTTCGAAAGTCTGATAGCGACGCCACTGATGTGAACGTGGCTCCTCTCCTGACTGCACGATCCACTCATGGTTACATGTGACTTTTATGATCCACTGTTGCCAACATCATGCAATTACCATATAGCTCTCACCAAGGTGGCGAGTGATGCGCCTGTTTGACAAATCAGCTGTCCCTAAGCATATGGTGCGATATCTCTCTAAATCCGATATTTGTTCGTAGCACCGTCGAGTACATCTCAAAGGCATTGTCGTACACAACTTGCAATATAAAAGAAGAAAACCTAGTTCCAATTACTCGTGAGTGAGCTTACCGGTTGTTTTAAATGCTGTACGATGCGTTGTTCTCATGGGAATTGCATGAGCCCTATAACATATTTGGTTCTGTTAGTTTGATAATTTATATTACCCTTAAAACGATATTTGCATACCAAGTTTCGTGGCAGTAACACTTTTTTATGAGTGCGTATCTTTTTTGCAAAAGCGTGTTTTCTCTGTATCTCGCTTTGTTGCCAAATTCGTGTTTCTAACCTTTTCATTTTACCGCTAAGAGAGATACCACCACATGTATTCGATTGAGCATGTCCATTTTACATATATTACATATATTGCCCATTTATTTTTTATAGCCCACTGGTTGCCAATAGGCAGTCTGTAAAAGGTGTCAGCATGGCGCGTGTGGTTAAACATTAAAGTAAAAAGGTGTATAAATTCTACAGGTAAAAATCTATATATACTAATTGACAAGTGTATGTCTGTCCATCTGTCTGTCACGATTTTTAGACACTTCCCGAATAGATAGAGACTTGAAATTTGGTACTCGGCTCGGTCGTTCGATAAAACCCCCTGAAAAAATCGAATTTTTCGAAAACGTTCTCTAGAGAGGGTGCTCCACACCAAAACGTTCGAAAAGTGAAATGATAGGAAAGCATGCTTTGCGATAAGATAGAGACTTCAAATTGGGTGTATGGGTAAATCGTTCGAAAGGAAGAAAGTGTGCAATTTCAGATTTCCAATATTTTCTACTTACGGGGGTGCCGCACACCGTTGATTTTCAACGGGCATTCGGCTAGTAATTGACTAATTATCCAAATTATAAGAAGCTTGCCATTCTGTTGTTAAAGATATTTGGATCCACGTACAAATGTGAATCCGATTTCTTTGCCATGAGTATGTTAAAGAATAATTACCGCCGCAAGTTAACAGATGCTCATTGTGAAATCGATCTAAGATAGGCATCTACAACCGATTTTAATCACATTAAAGAACATCATCACCTCTATGATTTTCATTAATTTCTTGATGATTAAATTTAAATTTAAATTATTGTGTTTGAAATTTCACGTTAATACAAATAACTAATTTATGAACCACTTATGTTCCTAACTAATTTATGTTCCATGGCTTCTTTTTGCCCGATATGAAGGTCTAATTTTATAATTTTTATATTACTTTTAATAAATTTTAATATGAAATTAATGTTAATATGAGTATCAGTATGATGTGCAACTTATATGTACTTATTAAGTGTTCAAACTATCTAGGCAAGTTACATAAAAAATAAAAAAATGTTTCACTTAGGGAAAACTAATTAAGAGCAACTGCTACAGACAGACCTAAGACCTGTAAAGACCTAATGTATCTTTATCCTCCTTAGAGGTCGTCTTCGAGGATGGATCTTCGGTATGTCAAAAGTGACTTAACTCTAACTTAAAGTGCTTTCTATCGCCTTAGGAAATTATACCTTTAAGTCAAGGGCAATAATACAGGACTGAACTGATTTATAAATCAACCTAAGTTTATTGTGTGCTTCACAGAAATAACTGCAGCTGACTGTTTAAAGCTACTGATGGCATAGACAGTACTTATTATTGCACACGCCCAGAATAAATTACAATTATACAAGATACTACTATTAACTGCCCTGGTAATTGTTCTTAAATGGAGATGAGTTTTAAACCTTATATGTTTATCCCTGGCATTATGTTACTTCGCCACGTATTGCAGCTACACTTCGAATACTAGACTCTTCCTAGTCAGCGTTGTATCGAATTGGGTTCTTTCCACTAGGCTGCCGGCTACATTCCGAACTTCTCTTAATGTATCATTGTGCCATTGTGCCTTCTGCTTCACTCCAGCTCACTCACGTACAAACTCTTACTAGAATCCTTCTTACTACCGAATCTCTCACGTTCCAAAACATATACCTATTCACCTTCGGAAAGCAGAAAACGTTAATTAGCTAGGTGATTGGTCTAACAACCAAACCCGCTAGAATTGTTAGTTTAAGTAAACATAAATTATAATGAAAACTGAGGGAAATAATATGAAATGTTATTTAGACCTCACAACCAACATGAAATTTTGCCCTGGAGATCCCTCTAAACGGAATGGACCGTGCAAAATTACCTCAACTTGCTCTATTTCTCGAAAGTCAAAAGCCAAATGGCTACATCTCCGACTCCGTCCAACTTATTTCTTCCTATAGGAGTGAAATTTGACTGCTGGACCCCAATTATCACCAGATCTGTTTTATAGAGCAGCGTGGCAGATCTAAGATGAGTATTGTGAGACCAGAATATGTTCTCACATGAGACATTTTTATTTGTAGTATTTACGATGCCTAGAACGGCAAACAAAGCTATAGTCTGGCTGGCGCCGGGGTTTATGACAACGTGAACTTTAAGGTCAAAAGGACTATAAATTTAGGTGTGCCAGACCAGAGGGGCTACGAGGGGCCTTGCTAAATGTGAAATGATGCCATTGGGTTGAGAAGCACCAATAAGCGCCAAGGGGAAGAAGGGCGGAGCCCCCCCCCCCCCGCCGAGGAAACCACAGCTTGGATGAGACGAAAGAAATGAGAGTTGAGTAATAGACGAAAACGAGTTCAGTTGTAGACGGAATCAGAGGGAGACAACGAGAAGCAGAGATGGAGATCGGACATGAAAAGAAAATAATTACGAATTTTGACTTAGAACACGAGTAGAAAAGCATTAAAAAACCCAACAGATTTGTAGAGTATCCCATGGAGGTGATATATGTGCGAGTGCATTTTTAGTACGAGTCGGAGCCATACACCCCAGAGTTGTGGCGGTACTTTCAGCACTAAGACTGATGCAAGCCCTTGGAGAGATGATAAGCCCAAGATTAAACTGGAAGATATGTGCTCATTTTCACAGGTCCTAGATACCATCGTAAATCTAACAATTCTGGTCGCATATGTCCCTTCGCTAAAATAATTAAATGAAAATTGATATTAATGAAAATTGATGTTGTTAATAAATGATATTGTTTAAGTTTAAATAGTCTAATCTTTTTATATTAATTAATAATTCTTTTCAGGACTTACATAAAAGGTAAAAATAATTGGAGGGTTTATTGCGGCCCAACAACGAGCAATGAACGTTTTAATTATAATTCCACTATATATGAATTTACGGCAATGTTAATGTGATTAAAAATAATGAATTTAATAATTAAAAGTGTTAATTCTAAAATTTCTGTTTGCCACAGGTATAACTTCTTCCATTGCCACTTTTTGCAATCGACCCTTTTGTCGTTGCTTAAAGACCCCATGTGACCATTTCTTACACTTTGAAATTATCCAAGGAAACTAAAACCTGTCTGGATACAGGACAAAATTAAACCTTTTTGACTTAGTTAACAATGGGTTAAGAACTGGACCTTAGAAGGTCTCCTAGAAATAATCGCGAAACATAATACAAAAATTTGCACAAAACTCAAGATTTTTTTATTACAAATAGAATCAATTGACAATATTATTCTTTCTATTCCCTCACGTCATCCACAACTAGAAATAAATAAATTTTAATCGACACGTTTATAAATATTTTAAACATTTTCGATTATGAACTATTTTTAGGAACCAATAGTTCCATTTCTATTCTGTGTTTCGTCATCACCTACTTCAAAATCAAATTACATGTATCTATTTTTATGATTATTTTTCTTTAAAAGCAGAAACCTTTTGTTCTGCCTTAATTGATCATGAAATCATACATTCACCTAATCCGATCCCTTTGATCAAGATATTTTCGTAATGTGTAAACTCCCCATTCCTAACATTTTTACAATTTAAACCACAGATAAAAACCCTTAGATTCGCGATATAACCTCAATGTTCCTCCAACCTCTTGATCAAGCAATACTTATCCTATCTAACCCACAATTACAATCATTCTTCTTTCTCACTGCAGAAATGAAGTACATTGTTATACAGTTTCAAATACTTTAAAAATCCTAATATCAAATCAGTCAATTGCAATTTCAACTACTTTAAAACATCACATCAATTACTATACTACAAACATTTCAATTTCAAATTTTAATTTCTAAATACTACTTAAAGAACATCAATATAACTTTACTTTCTAAAACTTATTCAACATATATCAATGCCATTTTCTGATATCTAAAATTTATTTCGAACATATCAATGCAATTTCTATACTTATTTCAAACTTATACAATACAACTTCTAAAATTTTCTCAAGCACATAAATGCAATGTTACTTAAATTGTTTCACCATAACAATACAATACTTTAAAAACTACATTTTATACACTTTTCAAACTCAAACTACATTTAAAATTACTTTTAAACATTTGTACTTAACTTATTTCTTTCTTGTCAACATACTTCCATGCCAACCAGTCTGAGTCTCTGAATCCTCTCTTTCATCTAGCTTGGGGCCTGTCCTTCCATGATCACTCTCGTGGTCTTTGATTCCCCCAATCTGACCTCCATCGAAGTTCTGTTTGGTGTTAGTCCTGGCTCAGCATCCTTCTGTCCATCCATTCTTTTGTTCGCTGCTGATTCCGTCCTGCCATTTCTTTCCATACGATATCTTTACCCTCTGGTTTCCACCGTTTCCAGTTTGCGATGAGAATTTCGCTTTTCTATTTTGGTTCTTTCCCTACATAATGTTAACTGTCTGTCTTTACTCAGGTGATGCGATAGTTTGGATTGGTGGCCCTTTTCGGAATTTATACTTTCCGGATTTCTTTTCCGGTTCGCCTTGTTGAAAATCTGGCTTGTACCGCAACTTGAAAACAAATTAAGGAATTAAGAAAATGTATATCAATAACATATTGAGAATCAATGTCCGTAAAAAGGATTCTCTTTTTATAATTGATACTGATTATTATACAATTTGACTTTAATAGTATGGAGAAATGTATAAGAAAGGCGAATAGAGCTTAAAATTACATATATTATCACATTTGTCAATCTTCTAGAAAGTCTGAGAATATATTTTAGGGTGGATTATTCTATTTCTCTGAATTACAAAGAGGAGGTTATAATAGTGACCACTTCATAATTGGACGAATTACGCGGCGTTGACCGACTCCTGAATAAGCATCCACTATGCAAATAATACATATACAGATAACACCACTTAATTTACTCTCGCCAAAATATCTGCCATTTCAGCAAAATATCTGATTTCGATACGAATTTCAAAATTCGAAAATTATCTGCTCCAATACATGTGATTTTGAAGCCGGAGAAGAAAAACATACGAATATTAAATGCTATTTCAGCGAGTTTTGTTAAGACTTATGTCAAAATTTAGCACAGTGCTCATAATGATAATATAATGTCAAATTAAAAATAATATAGCGAAATCTTTGAAGGTCGCTCAGTTAGAAAACGGATTAATTAAAACCTTTTTTGTTTTTTTCTAAATAAAACATCTGCTCTCGAATATTCAAGCAGAATATCGTACACCGTATCTTGGCGTGTAGCAGTATTTGGAGGACCTGAAGGGTCGTTATACCGAATTATGCGGCTGCTTGAAGCTTCGATTTTCAGCTACAAATGACACACACAGACATATTACTGCAAGATATAATAATAGTTATGGTATAAACTCCACATATTTTCTTAGAGGTAATAGACATGGCACAAAATGAGGCACCAGATAGTCTGGAAAAAGACAATTTTGAACTATCATAACCGAACGTTTTTATGACAGGATTTATAAGTAGTCCAGGGAGTGTGATGCCCATACAGGTCGTTTTCGTTTTACCCCAGTAGACAGAGGTGGTGCCAGTACGAGCGTATTCGCAAACTCGTGCTTCGGGCAAACCAATGGAAAGCAAATGAACTGTTTAATCAACGGCCAGAATCCACAGTGTGAGAAAACGATGCCCTCACTATGGACATTCAAGACACTATTTCCATGGCCATTCCTTGCTAAAATCTTATACTGTTCATAAATCTCAAAATGTAGGTTTTAAGAAAATGGTAATTTTCGAGCCAAGCTGTTCTACGGTTGCCCACTAGTGATGTATTAGTGCAAGCAGTGATAGTGCTCTCTCTGAATACTGATTCAGAGAAAGTTCTTTATGGTGAATTTCCAATATTTTTACCTCTCCCTCATTCCTTTTATATTCCCTATTTTCCCTTCGAGATGGACATAAATATTGTTAAAATATAAATTTAATTTGGAATTGAAGTAAAAGGAAAAGTAAAATGCTAATTATGAGAGATAATATGGAATTAAATAATTCTCCTTGTAAATATAAGTGTAAATAAATATGTTTATTCAAGAAAAGCGTTGGATCATATATTATTGATCTCCACACCCATTATTATTTAATGTCCTGTAAATTCACTTACAGCGGCAAGCAGGTAAACGGAAATTCAGTACCAAAATACTCTGCAGTGTTTTGTCTTTTTAAAACCTCCAGAAGTCTTTAGGTCATCTATGTGATACAGTGGTAATAAAGGGTATTACAGGTTCTACAGTATTCAAAAGCGACAATATAGCACCAATCCTAGACATGAAGACGCCAGTTTTTATGATGGGGCGGAAAGACGTTATTGGTCAAGAAATTTAATTATGACATCATGGCATGTGAGTTTCATGGACACAAGCAAGGCCGCAGGAGCTATAGGAGATTATCCAATGAAGCTCGGCCGAAGCTCCACTCACATGATTAGAGCCAATGGGAAAAAATATCACGGAGAACCAATGGGAACAATGATCCCAGGGAACCAATGGGAACAAGGGGGAACCCACAGAGTACTCACGTGCAACACAATTGAAAAAGTGCCGATCCGGTGGTCGAGCGGTCAGGGTCATGCGTTTCCGTCTGATCACTGGATTGCCGGGTTGCGGGTTCGAATCCCGCCAGCGGGCATGGATGTTGTCAAGTCGATGCCAAGTCAGACTTCCGCCCTTCGGGGAGCATCTATAAAAGTGAAGCTTCAAATCTTCTCCCCCTCGCCATGGGATACCCTGGGGATCTTGTGGACGTGGTGCGTAGGCGCCCCTTCACCACGGGGGAATTAGTAACGAATGAACGAACAATTAAAAAATTTCATTATTCTAACACTTCGACTTTTAGAGTTGGGGTAACAATGTGATGTGACGATTTCATCTTTGATTTCTCCCTGCTGGCTATCGTCGCAAATGCTCTTAAAATGTGTCGTGCAGTTCAATTGAAATTGTGAAGTCAGTGCAAAAATATAATGCCTTTTGAGAGAAATGTGAATGCAAACCGTCGCTAAGTTTTATTGAAATTCTCTAAAAGATGTTAAATGCATTTGTGAAGTATTCAAAAGGTAATAGTTTTCATATATTAGTAAGTCTGAATATAAGTCAATAATAGTGCCACTGTATCACATTCTCCGTCTCTAAGTAAAATTATCTGTAACACTAAATTTAGTAACTGATAATTTTGTAAATATAATGTAATGATAAATTTAATCTTGAGCAAGTTTAACGTAAATAATATTTTAATACATTTTGATTTGGCCAATTATTTCTCTTCAGCTGTGTAAGTGAAGATAATTATGTATTAGCCATTTGAATTTCAGATAACACCGGGCAACACCGAAAATAAATTTGCGGGTTTTCACTTCCGTGATGAACCTACCATTCTAAATTCATGGCCACTCATAGAGCTCTAAGTAATAAGCTAACTTTTTCTATTATGCGCCACAATCTGAAAGTCTGAATCTTTGCACACTTATAGTATGAACTTAGGGACAAAAACTAACAGAGTTAAATATTAGAATTTTCCATTGGGCAGTGAAAATGAATTCGAACAGTTCTTTCGGACCTTTCAGAAACCCATCGCGACACATATTTGGTATAATTAGAATATAAACTGGCATTAAGAACCTGGAGTGAGAGAATCTAGTGCTTAGCACGCGGGGATTGCACTCGTATGACACGAATTCGATTCTCGGCCTGCCTAAACTGTCCCCGTGTTCACGCGGAGTACGGGAACGTTAAATATGTGGGTCTGCAAGTTTTCCCGGGTGTTTGGTGGTAAGAGAAGGCGAGTATGGTTCCTGTAGAGTCTGCCCTCACTGGGTTCCGGTCAAATTGGGTTGCATTTCTCGGCCATCCAAACAGATACCTTACACCTTCGATAGATCGGCCGCCCAATTTGCTGCTCTCAGTCTTCGGATGAGTCGGTCGGCCTGGGCTTTCGAGACCTTCGATAGATCGGACGGTCTGGGTCGAAGAAGGAGGAAATAAATGAACATTAAGAACCTAACATAGACGAATTTATTATTTTCCTCTTCAGATGCAGAAACAATGGGGGAGGTGTTCGAAAAGCCTTCCCTGTCACTCTAAAAGTCCCCTCCCTAATGGACTAAAACGCTTAAATTTTAAACAATTATCAGCATCGACCACTGGACAGAACCTGATGGAACTGTATTTTCAATTTTTCCTTGAGGATGCACAAAACGGGAGTCTTTTCATATCCCCCAGAAGCCCTCCGATGACATAGAAGGTTGAAACTATGCACATTTGTAGCGCTGACCACGGGACAGAACCTAGTTTGATTGATATTTAATTAAGGGAAATATTTTGAAGATAAACTCAGTACATTTTTAAATAAAATAAAACTTATTAAAATAAGTTACAACTTCATTTTAAAGGGTGTTATTTCCCCGTCTTCTACAGGCTTCTATACTAGTTTATTGCTAACTAATATGTGATTCCAAGCAATAGCTTGTAACTTGAATATGAAAACATGAAGCTCCTGAAAGCATGCACCATATAGTCCTCTTTGGTTTGTTTTATAATTTAAGTCCTCAGTTTTATTTCAAACGATTCCAGTTGAAATAAAACTGAATGTTTACATCATATATTCCGAAATATTCTTAATCTGTCTTTTATTGCTCTCTAAGTTTAAAAACACCACTTGATTTCGTTTTGCCCAATCTCTAAAAATAAACGGTCTCTTTATTCTCTCCCCAACTACTCTGAACCTCTTCTAGTGGCAATAAAACGGTCATTGACTGACTGAAAGCAGTATAGGAAAGTGCGCCTGGAAGGAGCACCAATTTAGTCCCAAACAGTCGTTAACAGAAGCAAAGCGTTTTTAAAAGTTCCAAACTCTTCGAATAAAATAGATCTAGCTACTGATACAAGTTACATGTTTTAATGGCAACAAACACAGATCAATTTTGAAGAATTTTAAACTTTTGTTTTGCTTTTATATCATTTGTATTGTTAGTTTCGTAATTCGTGGATGTTAGATGTTATGCCATGTTCCATTGAATTGCTTATTTATTGTAAATCCGTGTGAATCCGTAGTACAATAAAATTTTTATTCTTTTATGATGGGGCATTCGCGCAAATGTAGGAAATTCCTTCAAACTTTCGCATTTATTTTTCGAAGATTTAAAAATAATTATAAAATACATTTATTTTGAATATGACTATAAAGAGAAGTATTCCTTGTACTTTTAAAGAGAATTTAATAATGTATTTAAAAGCAAAAGGCATCAATTGAATGATAACGTATGCCGCTCTCGAGATATAATTTTGTAATCTAAAAAGGAAGATATATTTAGAAAATATTTTGGGACCTACTATCAATGACCGTTCTCGAGATATTAGAAATGTTACTTTCTTTAGATCTGACCTGACAATTCTCTAAATAATCATATGGTTTCCGTGAAACCTGGTATACTTAATTTAATCATAAACAACCATAGACCTAGAGAAATACATGAATGAAGAATAAGCCTATTGACATACATTAATGAAGGCCTAGATAAAATGACATACATTAATGAAGGCCTAGATGAATACATAAATACCCCGAGAAATACATTATTGAAGAGAAATACATCATTTCAATCGAGAGATGTTTGGTGTTAGAGAAAACGAATCTAATAAAATATCGACCATTCCATATTTTCTGCGTTCTAGTTTTCTTGCTACTGCGTTAGCCCAGAGCTCCCGCAGGATTATATAGGAAATTACAAAATATTCTTCAGATACAATACAAAAATCTTATGTGAGCAGATGACATTCTCTGTACAGCGCAATGAGCCAACGCGGTGGTCGAACGGACAAGACAAGCGTTTCCTAGCGATCGTTCGGCTGCCGGGTTGTGGGTTTGAGTCCCACCTGCGGGCATGGATGTTGTGTCGTTGGGCGCTGTGTGTTCCGCCCCCACTGGTGCGCCGGGGCAACGTCATGTGATGGCTAAATGGTCCACGTTTCTGGCCGGTGTATAGGCGAATGATGAATATATCAAGTGCCTGGTCATTTGTAAAAAAAAAATATACACATACACACTTATACACACAGACATCGAGTTCAGGAATGCTTGAAATGTGCTTGTTTCTTGAAAACTCGGAATTAGTATTTTTGACCCCGTCGCAATACTTTCATTAAACTATATATATAAATAAATTAAAATAACTGCTAAACTAATTGACAGAGTAGATTATATTCCTAAAATACTGTCGTATTTACAAATTACTGTAACTGGTTCCCCGTAAAATCCCTGTCTCCGAACTATAACCATCTTATAAATCTCAATGGAAGGTTCTCGAAAAATCGAAAAATCTATGTAATTTGGGAAATTCTTAATCGATTAGATTTTCGAGCATTCCTACACTTGCCAAATGTCGCCATGGTGGTGACATTTCGTTAAATTCATTACCAATTTCCAGCTACCCGGACCCGGACGTAATGGCATTTGTTGACTGTAAAAGTTGTACTCCAGCAAAGTGACTTTATGACAGAGGGAAAATCTGAAGCCATTGTAACAATATTACAACCTAATATTTAAGACTGTGAAAGACAAGTAAACTAAAACTCATGAAAAAAATAGATTGCAAAGTTTTATATTACAATAAATTGCAATACAACGTGCTTAAAGTCAGAAATGGTCGACCCAATCAGATATTGGCCTAGTAATGTTCTGTCACGTAGTCTAGTTTCAGTCATCTAAGCCACTGTGGGGCTTTGGGAGGATTTATACCCTCCATTTTGTCCACCCTGGTGGATAAATCGAAATTTCGGCTTCGTCAAGTTTGATCTATTATTTTGTATTATTAGTGTGCAGAGTCAATCTTGGAAGCAAAAGTTTGGTTTCTTGAGAGTATGGAAATACTTTTAGATAAACTCTGTAATCTCCGTCCCCCCCTCCTGAGGGGGGGGATCTGGCTACGTTAAATTCTGTCAGATAGTCAAAACCATAAGTGTGCAAAGATCCAGTTTTATAGTTCTCAACGGTTGCTTCTTGAGGGCCTAAAAATCTTAGAAACAACACTTACTCCAACCGCGTGTGGTAAATTGAAAACCGGACTCCATTAAGTTCTATCCCACGACTAATGCTATTAGCGTGAAAAGGGGTTACCGTAGGATTCCGAATGGCCTGGAAGGACTCAAACGCGTAAAGCAATTATCATATAGATATTTATCAGCGTTCCAAGAAATATCGTTAAACTTTCATCCGGTAGCATCAAACCTTTATTTGAAATATTTTCTCAATCAACTATTAATATTTTATAAGCTAACTCTATCGCTAATAAATCACTACCGCAAAAAGCCCTTGCGCAGTTAACAATCTGTGAATAATGTTGTAAATGCCCCTCGACGCTATTTATATAGAAAAATAAATTTTTCCCTTCTAGACATGTCCACTATTGAAGGAAACAAATCTAATAAAATATCGACAATCCCAAATTTTCTGCATCCTTGTCTTCTTGCGACCACTTGATCCCAGAGCTCCTACGTAACAGAGAGGAGCGTTCCAAGAAATATCGTTAAACTTTCATCCGGTAGCATCAAACCTTTATTTGAAATATTTTCTCAATCAACTATTAATATTTTATAAGCTAACTCTATCGCTAATAAACCACTACCGCAAAAAGCCCTTGCGCAGTTAACAATCTGTGAATAATGTTGTAAATGCCCCTCGACGCTATTTATATAGAAAAATAAATTTTTCCCTTCTAGACATGTTCACTATTGAAGGAAACAAATCTAATAAAATATCGACAATCCCAAATTTTCTGCATCCTTGTCTTCTTGCGACCACTTGATCCCAGAGCTCCTACGTAACAGAGAGGAGCGTTCCAAGAAATATCGTTAAACTTTCATCCGGTAGCATCAAACCTTTATTTGAAATATTTTCTCAATCAACTATTAATATTTTATAAGCTAACTCTATCGCTAATAAACCACTACCGCAAAAAACCCTTACGCAGTTAACAATCTGTGAATAATGTTGTAAATGCCCCTCGACGCTATTTATATAGAAAAATAAATTTTTCCCTTCTAGACATGTTCACTATTGAAGGAAACAAATCTAATAAAATATCGACAATCCCAAATTTTCTGCATCCTTGTCTTCTTGCGACCACTTGATCCCAGAGCTCCTACGTAACAAAGAGGATTGGAACGGCATGATTCCCGTTGAGACCTGACGTTCACGGACGCAACAAATAAGATTAAAATGCATTGCCTGACAAAAGTGGTATAAAAAATAAACAACGGCGACAGTTTTATCGATTTATTCCATTAGCAAGGAGCGTATAATCCATCGGAAAAAGTGCAAGATAAAATGCAGGATGTCCCGTATAGCGGTGTAATTTAACTCTGAAGAAAATTGATGTGTCTGATACGTAGCTTCCCTACAAGTCCACGGAAGACGAATTTAGGAACGAAATGTTGAATTTGAAAGAAGAGATAAATTTGGAGTCTTATGATTTGATATTTGTATTTTTTTTCTTTAAATCTATAACCTTATGTCTGTCTCCTAATCTTTGATGAAATAGGATGTATATCAAATTAGATAGTTGTATAATAAATCCTGATCATATCTAGAAATACTTTTATCTGGAAATATATCTAGAGGCTCAAATACTGCCTGTATTACGCCTTTCTCCTCAATACATATTATATATAAATAGAAAGGATATTTACATATCATGGATAAGTGTAAAATTGGAATAATATGATGTAATTTTGTTGAGAACCAAAAAACCTATAATTCCCGTCATTTTTGAGGAAATAAAATGTAGAGAAAAATTGATATTTGTGGAATCAATTTTGCTTTCATCTGAAGAATAAAATATTGTCTTTATTATCTGTGTTCCTTCAGTACACATTACAAGTACATGGACATTATTCTTGGATTTTATGGAAGAAAAGTTAAAATTAAAGTCCATTTGGTTTTGTTGAAAATTGTTAACCCTATAACTGCCTCATAATCTTTGATGGAGTACAATATAGTTCAAAATTTATATTTCTTTAATACATTTTGAGTTTATCTAGAAATAAATAGTCAAATATTGCTTTTATGATTCTTTATGCTTCAGTATTTATTACACTTTAAGAAGAGTGGATGAAATGGATTCTCAGTTTTAAGAAGAGTTAAATCAAAGTTGCATGATATGATTTTGTTGAAAATCCATAATCTTGTAACTGTATCGTAATCTTTGATAAAATAAAGTATAGATCAAAATAAATATTTGTACAATGATATTTTTATCTGAAAAGAAGAATCAAGAGAGATTTGAACTGAGTTTTGTTGCTTTGCAACTTTTGATCCCCCACAAGAATTTTGTGCCCACGCAGCAGACGCAGAACTTTCTAAAATACTGATTGCGGCAAAAATTGGTGGCTATATATTTGGTGATCGCTAGCGAGCAAAACCAGCTAGTCATTCATTAAAATATGTTCTGTAGTTAAGGCTGTATGTCCGACTACATGGAAGGGAAAATATTAGGCTGAAATCGTAAAATGTGCCATTATAAAGTTTTTCCGGGTGCTATCACACTAATTCTAATTTTTTGCGTTGTTTTTGTCAGCTTCGTGGTCATATTACACGAAAAAGACGATTAAATCTATAGCGATTTTGGGGGATGACCTACAGGCTCCTAATAATCGGTCTTGTCATGTCACTATTAATATACAAGTGCAAGCTACAGATTGGGACTAAAAGCCTTGGCGGGGTGGAACGATACCAAGTTAAAAAATCTGATGTGGGCAGCACATGACTTTCCCTGCACACTTAAATTCATATTTTCTTTATTTCTTTAATAATTCATTAGACTGAGTTTAATTGCACCAAATAGCATTAAATTTGCATTTTTAATTCAATTTTTGGTTTTATTTAATAATTGGACATTTTTCCGCTAGCGACGTAATGCAAGACATCTCAAATATCTTGAGAACGGTTAGTCCTAAAGTATAATGGAGTTTGTAATATTCTTTTCCTTGTCAAAAATTGCGTATAAAGCAAGAATTTAATTAATACATTTCAGCGTACGTAGTATTTTTTTTTTTTAGAATTTGTCGATTTTTGCGGGCCATTTCGTATAAAAAAGCAAGTTGTTCTTTTCCGAATGGTACCAAAATCTAATCAACACCAGAGTATCCCACAAGTAACTTATATACCAAATTTTGTGAAGTTCGGTCAATTAGTATTTTAGCTAGAGTGGATACGTGAAATTTTTGCGGGCTATTTCGTAAAAAAAGGCGGGTCCTTCTTTTCCGAATCGAACCAAATTCTAATCAGCACCAAAGTATCCCACAAGAAACTTATCTACCAAATTTTGTGAAATTTGGTTAATTAGTATTTTAGCTAGAGTGGATACATGAAATTTTTGCGGGTCATTTCGTAAAAAAAGGCGGGTCCTTCTTTTCCGTATCATACCAAATTCTAATCAGCACTAGGGTCACATCCAAGTGACGTGCATACCAAACCAAATTTTATGAAATTCGGTCCATTAAGTTTTGAGTTACAGTAGATACAGGCTTTTGCAGGCCATTTCACAAAAAAGGCGGGTTTTTTTAACCCGAATCGTATCCAAAACTAATCAACACCAGATTCGCTCACGAGTGATTTACCTACCAAATTTTATGGAATTCGGTCAATTAGTGTTTTAGTTAGAGTGGATACAAAATTTGCACAGACAGACACACAGACAGACACACACAGAGACAGACACACACACACAGACGTCACGCTAAAAATTGTTTTTCGTATTCTAGAGGTCTCCAAACGTGTAGATCCGTCGAAAACTCGAGTTGCGATTTTCGACATGATTCCAATACTTTCCCTATACATTGCCATGTATTGTAGGGAAAGTAAAAATAGTCATACATTCAGGATTTACATTCTTCATTCAATTATATTTCCTTTAATTCTGCGCACGTTAGACAAACATTTCAAATATTTTCTTTTCAAGTTATCAACGAAGCACAAATAGAACATAGTTTTTTTTATTTCTATCACATGATGGAAATATAGTGTCGATATTTTAAGCCTCCCAAAACTTCAAACTTCTTGAAATGTAGAACAGATGAAAAGGAGGTGATTTTTCGTTCCATTTTTCCTTCTGCGCTAGCATGAGGAGTTATTTCAAAAAAAAAAGTCTGAATTGAGCAAACAACTCCTTGTAAGTTCACTATAACAGCAAATGTTCTTTTGAAAATTATAGAATTTTATTTCGAAACCAAATATTAAAATGAATATATTCTCGTTTTGAGAAATCAGACATTGGAGTTAGAGGGATACACTTTTCAATCTTTAAAATTGTAACAGAAATAAATTGTAACAGAAATAAATGGTAACATAATATAAAAAGAAATGGCAGTATCGAAGATTTTGAATTTTTTAATATTTTATAGATCTAAAATTGACAGCAATTAAGTCAGTCTGTGCCATACAAAAATGCACAGTTTTTGACGGATTTTTTTTAATTTGGAATGGTTATTTTCTACTTCATTGCAAGTAACTCCGCCCATGCTTCACTCATTTTTTTTTTAAAAATAGTTCGGAAAGATTTAGTTTTCCAAAAGTTGTTCCTAACAATCGATTGCGTTTGAAATCAACAGTCTTTCATTATTCATTGTTTGTAATTTTTGTACCAAATTTCATTCGAAACTCCTTATTCGTTCATAAGATATAATTTCCACAGACTCACCGACAGAAACATGCATACTTATACACGCAGATACATACACATACACACACATACACACAAACATCACCTCAGAAACGATTGAACCGAGTTCAGGATGCTCGAAACGTTTTCTTCCGTCGAAAACTCGAATTCAAATTTTCGATACCGTCACAATACTTTCTCAGTACATTGTACTATGTATATTGGGAAAGTAATTAATATAATTAACCGGTTTCGAAGGCAAAAAAAACACTTTTTCGCCAGAACACACAAGAGCAATCCTCACTCGTCAGAGAAAGGTCAGTGACTGGTGTAAGAACAACAAACTTTGCAGAAGCACGCAAATGGTGCTGCCAATAGCAAGAGAAGAAAAAAAATGGAGTAAAAAAACTCATAAGGAGAGAACAAGTGTTAAGACATAATGAATAAATGGTAAAATATCAGAGAAGAAAGATAACGCCCAACAAAGGATGCAAATCACTTATTTATTCTTTCACAAATAAAAAATCGGTGCAAGCATGAATATTTACGAAAAATTAAAAGGAGGCAAACAAAATCGAAAAATTAAACCAGAGATTGCTAAGCAGAAGATCAGAAATGATAATTATCTATAATTAGGGATTTTGACCGAGAAACAGTCAAGAAACTTTTAAGAAAGTCCAATTGAAAAATTAAGAATGAAAAGCATCTATGCTTCGGATAAATTAAGATTCCAGTTCATACGAATGTTCTGAAATTACAGATTTTAAAGCTTCTTGTTTAGAAACATGGTTCATGAAATTTAAGAGCTATTCTTTTTTGAACAACATAACCAAGACCGCATTTAGAAGAAATGTGATAAAACCCCCAAATATTCAAGACAGGAATAAGGTCTTTAAGAGAAAGGAAATGAATTTTATGATTAGGTTTAAAGATGTCTAAAATTGAAATTCTACCTTATAGCTAACAGACGAATAAAAAAGTAAAACGATAGAATGGGGTTGGCAATACTCTTGAAGTTGAAGGTTAGAAACAGAATTCGGTTTGTTGAATGTAAGCAATGCCATGTCAATAATAGTGGGATTGTAGCCTCTAGAAACGGCCAAAGATTTTTGACTGTAGGGGAATGTGTGAAAAGTAAGATTTCGTATTTTTTTAGACAAATACTTTTCTCCATTTAAAGATGTTATAAAATAAATTGTTACATTATTTGAAACTTTTGTTGTAATTGAAAGTATATATCTACGATTAACGGTTGAGAAAATAAAGTTTGTGTAAGGATTTTTCGGGATACCCTGCACATAAAGAAATATTAGTATTGTAAGGGTTCGAAAATATAAGATAAATTTTTGGTTTATTCTTAGATTTTTGGAGACTTACACGTTTTGAACATCTTAAATACGAATCAGGCATATCTTTACTTTCCCTACAACACATGATGTTGTATAAGGAAAGTATTGGAGTCGTGCCGAAAATCGCAACTCGAGTTTTCGACGGATCTATACGTTTTGGGACCTTTAGCACACGAAAAAATATTTTTAGCATGACCTCTGTGTATGTGTGTGTGTGTGTGTCTGTACTTGTGTCTGTCTGCATAATTAATGTATCTATTCTAACTCAAAAGCTAGTAGACCAAATTTTAGAAAATTTTATAGGTAAGACACTTGTGGGGTACCCAGGTGCTGATTAGATTTTGGTATGATTCGCTATGAAAGAACTTTTTCAGGCCTTTTATGCGAAATGGCCTGAAAAAAAACGTATGTATCCATTCTAGCTAAAACTAATTGACCAAATTTCACAAATTGTTGTACATAAGTCACTTGTGTATTATCCTGGAGCTACTTAGCTTCCAGTAACGATTCGGGGAAAAAAACCGCAAATGTCCTCAAATTTTAAAATCAAAGACTACATATGATCACAATTATCTATTAAATGCTTCTATACGTAATTTTTAAGATGATAAGTATAAGACCAACTCCATTACTGAGACTATCAGTCCTTGAGATATATATATATATATATATATATATATATATATATATATATATATATATATATATATATATAGCATATAAATTCAAAAATGAATCTATCACTCATACAAATCTCCATGAAACCATTGCACTACTCAGAAAAAGGCACCATGCCGCTCAAGACTCCGAAGCAGAAAATAATTAAGGAAATACGAAGAAAATACGAAGAAAATACGAAGAAAAGAGGATAACCAAATGCGTTGCATATAATGGTTGGGGGGGATTGCGACTCCCCCTACCGTTTAAAGCAGCTTTACTGCCTAGGCAACGCTCACAGCACCAATACAAAGCAAAAGTAGGTCTCCCATGCGTGCAAACTCGAAGGCACCCGTAAACGGAGGAACAGGAACGACCAAACAGAAGGACACCAGACCAAAAGAACAAAAGGCCAAAAGGCAAACGTGAATTATATTGCATTGAGCTCAATCATCTCATCGATTGGAAAACGAATCTTACAAAAAGCAATTTCCGAAATATTATACTCGGGCACTTCAGGAGAAACCAGGCTAACAACACGTTTAAGAAGGATTGCAACGCTAGCAACAACAAAATCATATCTGAGGCATTAAGTAAACATTATCCTTTATATTTCCTAAAGGATTGTTATAAATCTTTTTACAAAGATCTCTCGGATTTTAATGCTTCCATTCGTCAATCTGCATGTATTTAAGTTTATGCGTTCCTATTGTGTTTGCTCGCATGCGTGAAAAGTTCATATATAACATAGAGTGTTGGGATGATTTTTCTTTTGGTCTGGTGTCCTTCTGTTTGGTCGTTCCAGTTCCTCCGTTTCCGGGTGCCTTCGAGTTTGGACGCATGGGGGACCTACCTTTGCTTTGTATTGGTGCCGTGAGCGTTGCCTAGGCAGTAAAGTTGCTTCAAACGGGAGGGGGAGTCGCAATCCCCCCCAACCATTATATGCAAAGCATTTGGTTATCCCCTTTTCTTCGTATTTTCGTAGTATATCCTTAATTATATATATATATATATATATATATATATATATATATATATATATATATATATATTGCGTAAAATTCAATCAGTATAATTTTTCAGGCTTCATCAAATTTTATGCAAATGCAATATGTGATGACAAATATGCATGATTCTAGCATTTTGAAGGTACGTTAGGATACTAGAGAACAGTGAGATAAAGATGCCATGCCTGTTAACATCTCGGTTGCACATTATGCAGCTATAGTCCGTACACTTGGCTGAGGACTAGGATCAATGCACGTATAGGTTTAGCTTGTTCAGCAACATACTTATCATTTTACATGTTTAGTCATCTCTTTCAACAGTTTACATCTAGCATTTTTTATATCGTGTCATGTTTTGTCACTTTGTTGCTCTTCCTTCGATGTCTAACCTTGGAAGCTTTTGACCCAATTGTTCACCTTACCCCCACAACTCTACCCTCATTGACCGGACAGACACTAGGGTGTTACTGTCAGTGGTCAGCTAGGATTTGGTACCTGTTCTTAATGGGCAACTTTTATAATGCCTAAGTTGAGTTATAACGTAACCTTGATGTCTGGCTGATTAGGTACATTGTTCAAAACACTGTAAATTTTATTGCTTGTATTTCTGACATATTGGCATTTTTTTATTTACTATGAACTGTTCTGTAGTATCCCAAAATTAAAAATGCTAGAATTGTGCATAACCTCTCGTACGCAGACTTCTCATATTTGTCATCGCACTTTGAATCTCTGGATAAATAGCATTCTCGTTTACATGTAAGTTACACCAAGTATAAGTCTGATAAAAATGTCATTTACTCTCAATAACAATTTGTCAGAAACTATCGACTTGAATAAAATTCGATATTGAAGATTAAACTTTGCTAATAGTTACCAGGATTTCAAATTTATATATCGTTAAATAATTGTCCCAAGATTTTTACACCGAGAAAATCTTATCCTTGACGGCTCTTTGTTGTCAACCTAGAAGATATCCCATCGTATATTAAACGAAATTAGCTAAATGATTATTAGCTATTACCTGATTATTGATATACGTATAGGTGTACTCTATTATATTTTGACTTATGTCTGAAATATGATATTGGCTTGTCAAATTTATATCGATAATGTAATGGTATATTGTATTAACAATAATGCTCGTATTTTGCGGTTATTGTGCAACACTAACAAAATATAATTGTATCTATATGATATATAAAATTTCTCAAGCACCCAAATAATTTTGTACGGAAAGATCCAGGCTTGCACACGTTAGGTCAATCTATAGTCAATTGACCATGCTCGTTCGAATGATAGTAGTTGAAATAACCTTAGTGAATATTTTAAAATTTAGAATACTGAATAAAGTTGTAGCGTATTGTCTTAAGAGTAGGAATTGTCACGAGGAATGTATGAAAGACGTATATATGGAATGCAATAAATGTCTTCTAAAAAGTCTTATCAGTAGAACCTATAACACCGTGATACCTGCAATGCCTTGCCGAAGAACTTAGTAATACTGTATCTCGAATTTAAAAGTACATTGTTGCTGACGGTGGGCTGTGTTATGGATTCTTAGGCATTAAAGTGTTGTTTGGTTTAGCATTCCTTAATAGGATAGCTATTGGGATAACCTGAAATGGTTCCGTTGTTTCGCATTGAAGAAAGCATGATTTCATTGAGGCTGTACATCACTTGTCCCATAATTGTTCCATGATTGCCATGATATGTCCCATGACAGCTATAAATAAACTTACGTTTAATTTATAGCTGAATAAATGAAAAAGTATAACGCTATGCCTACCAATTCTTTCTCAGTAGCAGGTTTAGTGGAGTGCCACGCAAAAGTTCTGCAAACTTTGAAACGTTTTTGCAAAATTATATTTTAACATCTTATGCAAGAAGTTTTATAGAGAACCTCTAACATGGCTTTGCCGCAATCTACTTTTTTTTAATGATATTGTAACTTAACGATCCTTTAAAAATTTCACACATTATATCTTTAAAAAATTGGACCATATGCGAATCAGAAAAGGGTTTATCTTCATCTTCACACCGTTGCTTTGTAGAGAGATTTGCTCTTATCTATTTCCGTTAAAGCTTCTTACCATTCTTTGTGAACACTATTAACGATATCTTAAAACTATAAATGGTTTTATTGTTTCCAGATACTGCGAGAAACAATGGCACTAGAATAAGATACACAGCATTTTCTGTATTTCTCCATTTAAAAGCATTGTTTTCCAGCAAATAATTCGATAGTTTTCTGTTTGGAATCATGGATTATTTATTCTTTAGAAATAAACATTGTGTCACGCAATGAAGGAGACCAAACTTAAAAATTGCTATTGTTATACCACAGTTTTAAAGTATAGCCCAAATAATTTGCCAATAATTTGAAGTGCATATTCAGTCAGAATCATTTTGTTTGTAAATATTTCCTTTGGGTATTTTGTTTTTACTCAATGAATGTATTTATCGGCAGAAATATTACAAAAGGAAAACCATTCTCTTTCTCGCTTTCTCTGTCATCTTTGGCAACAAATTTGGTGATAACTTGGCTACATTAGGCGAAAAAAATTGGCAGATTTTATTTAATAGGGGTTTGCTAGGACCGTACTCCATATAACTTAACTGCATTTATGGGTCGTTTTTGAGATTTTGATGCGCTTTTTATTATCGAATAATTCATACCTGTAATGGAAGTAAATAAAACTATGTGCTGCAGTTTTATAGACCTGGTCATATTACGACCTCATATCTAATATATAGAGCATATATTAGTAATATAGTGCTCAGATTTACTTATACTAATACAAGATATGTTTTTAATCACCCATCTGGTTTGCAATACTACCAAGCAAGTTTTAAATGCAAATTTATAGAAATAATCGATTATGTCAGGGGTTAAACTTTAATCCTTTCAGAACCCTGTAACTATCTATTTCTTTCAATTATAGCCGCTGACTATCCATGGATTTCCTCAATTGTAATATATGAATATCAATGCGTAGAATGGTAATGCTCTGACTATTCATGACTAACTACTCATACTTATTGATTGCACTCCCTAAATATCAATACTTTCAATGGTAATTATTTGACTGTCTAAGACTAACTGTCCATGGCTTTTGTTTATACATCCTTACTATCCAATGAATTTCAAATGAACTCGAATCAAACTCGAATTGAACGTTCTTTTGATGATGTCGGTGTGTATATATGTGCTGTGCGCGTGTGCGTTTGTTTGTGCATGTGGGTGTGTGGGTGTGGGTGTTTGTGCATTTGCGTGTGTGCGTGTGTGTGTGTGTGTGCGTGTGTGCGTGTGTGTCCATGTGCGTGTGTGTGCGTGCACGTGCATGTTCTTGAGTCTGTGGAGACGATGCCTTACAAAAGAATGGAACGTTTCGAATGGAATTTTGTACAAGAATTACGATTAGTGAATACTTAAAACCCCTCATACGCAAGACCCCTAAAATTATGAATGAAATGTTAAAATAAATCATCAAAAAGAGAGTGTTTTTAATAATGGTAAGGGAATAATCATTTTTTATGTAATAATTCATGAGAAAAGGATTGGCACAAACTTTCGAACACTGGAACGAACATTTCGCGAGATATTGCAATTTTTTCAAATAAATTTATCAAAAAATTACATAAAATAGAAAAATGTATTAACTATTGTGAAACATGTTCATATGTAATATTATGCGATTATGCTTTTCATATGTAATATTATACGATAAATTTGTTAACACCATTCTCGTGGATTTAGTCCGTTCTATTCACGAGAGAAAAAAATTTGTGCAATAGACTTGTATTTTGAAACCTAACAATTCAACAACAGTCACTTATACATTAAGAAATGCTCTTTTCTTCATCTGTATGTAACGCTAAGTGATTAATTTAGCAAACTTTCTTTCTTTCGAACCAAACCGGCCGACCTATACGAAGGCCTTGAAGACCCAGACAGCCCGACTAACCCTAGGGCATGAGCAGCTAGCTGGGAGGCCAAGAACGGAAATCAGCGAAAACCGACCTCCATGGTCAGTGACACTACTACTCTGCATTTATTGAATCTTTAAAAAATAACACTTGAAGAAATATATGAATTATAGCAGACAGTTTTACAAAGATTCAATAAAATATAATATTTTCAAGCCAATACACAATATTGGGAATAATTATTTAAAGTGAAGATGAAAGATTTATCTGTAAAAAATTAAAAGGAAATTCAAAAATTAACAACTGGAAAACAAAAGAGAAAAAAAAACAAAAGAAGAATTTAAACTATGTACAGAAAATAAGTAATTTACACTGTGTAAAAATTTAGACTATCTATGTACATAAAAAATGAAAATATGAAAAAAAAGCAATGTAGATTAAGAAAGAATTTAGCCCAGGAACATAAAAATAGAAAATAATTAAGAAAAATGGACTAACATTTATTTTCAAAATCATGATAATTACATAAAATTTACAAAGTTACACAAATCAACACTAAATAAAAAAAAGGAGCATTGCAGGCTTCAGTGACCAAAATAAAAAATTAAAAGCAGTAAATGCTCATAATCTATGTAACTAAATTTATTGGAAATATCCCTTGCAATGAGAATTTAGTTTTTAATTTTATAAACAGAATTATTATTCTTACAAACATTGGAGAAATAAGTCGCACAATTTAAAGGAGAGGGTTTAGTTAAATGAAATTCTTTAGTAAAAGGGCAAGAGAAAACATAAAGATCAACATCGCCAAAATGGTTACAAATTCAATTAGAAGTGGATTTATGTTTAAAATAATGATGATAATCCAAAAACGTGTCATGAACAGTTAAAAAATAAATTATGTATTTATTATAAATTTGAATATTAGTGTTGACTTTAGGGAGAAAATTTAGGATTCTGTCAGGGTCATGAGTTCTTGGAGAAATATAATCCTTTGAATATTAAAGTATACTAATTATTCAATTATTAAAATATAATTATTATTAAAATATACTACCCGAAGGTGTACGGAATCTGTTTGGAAGGCCGGGAGGTGCCATTCAATTTTGACCGGAACCCAGTGGGGCCGACTTTCACAGGGATCGTACCCTCCTTCGCCAACCACCAACCTCTGAGTACTTATGGGACCACATATATAACGTGTCCGTATTCTGCATGTACACGGGGACAGATCGGGCAGAGCCGGGAATTGAAGACGGTGCGTCTGAGTGCAATCCCCGTGTCTTAATTACTGGGCTTTCCCGCCCCAATTTAGGGAACTTGGCGATTTATTTAGCGAAATATCGCCAATTTGGCAATATTTTCCAGATTGACAGAATTGCTGTTAAAATTGCAAACATGACGTTAAGTTAACCAAAGAGACTCCAAATTGATGAATTCGGTATTAAAATATTTTAATATATGGAATATATTGTATATTACGAATTCTATCAATATTAATAATTGCCAATTTAGAGTTGAGCAAAATATAAGCTAATTGGGTTCTTCGCAATAGTTTTACATGTGTTACCAAATGTCCAAATCAAGGTTAAAAACATTAAGCCATCTATCTTATATATCAGTTTTTCACTGTGAGAAAAGTAACTTATTTGTATTATATAGGGAAATACATAAGATTTTCTGAATTCGTTATATCTATTTGTCTGTATTCTAGGGTTTTCATCTAGAACAGCACATACAACGTTGTGACCTAAACTGTGTCCATAAATACTTTTAATATCTGTTTAATGTCCGATTCAACATTTTAACGTTAAGAGTATTATAAATTCATAGAAGTCAATGCCTTCACAATTCTAAATACTCAGCAATTTTTCGCTTAGTAACGAAAAAAACTCGCCAATTAAGGTATCTTCCATGGAATTACACTTCAACTGACACTTTCAAATTCGGTGAACCTAGGTTTATCGCATATTACCGCTCTTTAGCACCCAATACTAGATAACTGCACTAGTAGTAAGAATTTTTACTACGTACCGATATATTTTGAACCTGTGTGGAGACTAACGAAGCCAGTCATATCTCTCATGCGGCTTAAAAGACGTCTGTCACCCCATAGTTTAGAAAATAGCTCCCCACAGCGAAATTTTTCATTGTGCAGTTATTGGTTATTCTGTACCACAGAGCGTAAATATGAGCGAAACTTAAATCTACCAATACTGATTGCTGTAGAGTTCCCAGATTTCAGATATTTAAGTGGCTTACACTGACAATACCAGAGTCCGAACTCGGCCCGAAATCAAGCATATTTTCAAATGTAGAATCCAAGCACGATCCGGCCTAAAAATTCCTGAATTTCGATACTTTGCGGCCCCAAACGATATTTATTCAAATGTGTCAAAAACAACCATTGGCATCTTTATCAACTTTATCATATATATATATATATATATGTATATATATATATATATATATATATATATATATATGTGTATATATATATATATATATATATATATATATATATATATATATATATATATATATATATATATATATATATATATATAGATCTTTTGTTATCACCTATGTTGATAAAGCCTCTAATAATTATGCTATTATCTGTAAAAATTTTTATATACAATTTCTGTTAGATTATTTAAAAATAATAGTCTTTTTAAACTTGATTTATATTCCATTAATAGTATCAAATTGAAAATTATCAATATGTATAGTGATGTAAATATTAAATATAAATTTTTTAAATTTCCATATATTGTGCTTATTCCAAATTTTTACAAAAATCCCATCAAATTTAGAACAGTAACTAGTGGGCATAATACTTACTCTACTACTGCGAGTAAATTACTAATAAATTCTTTAAATCTAATAAATGATAGTTTATGTCAGTCTAGCACAATAATTACCTTATTCTAAATAATAGTAAATAATTAAATAGATTAACATCCCTTAAAAAACTAATAGGATTTCAAACTTTTGATTTTAAAGATCTTTTTAGTATTATTAAAATCTCAGACCTGTATGATGTAATTTTGGCTCTATATAATGCTTATATTACTATTCTATCAACTCAAACCAGTTTTATAAATGTTCCTAAACTTCTTCACTTTGTTATTTTCAATAATTATATATTTCAAGGAAATAAATTATACTTACAAGTCGCAGAAGTTCCACAGGGTGGCTGAAGTAGCTGTACGTTAGCTAATTTATATCTTTATCATTATGAACAGTCTTTTACATCAATAGATTATACATTATACAGATATGTTAATGATCTGATTTGCTTAGTATATACAGAAAATTGTTTCATAGATATATATTTCTATCCTGACAATTTGAATTTAATTCCTAATGAAGCTACTATTAGTAAAAATATTAATTTTTTGGATTTAAATCTTACTATTGGATCTTCTAATAGAATTGTTACTAATTTATATGATAAAAATACCTTTTTAACTTTAACATTAATGAAATCTTACCATTTAATTCCTGCAACTCGATTCTATTGTTTAAAAATATTATACTTAATCACCTTTTTAGAATTTATGGATTATCTGATGAAAAATGTCATGTTATACATATGGATAATCAAAAAATTACCAGCAATTTATATAAATATCCCTCTTATTCTGTAAATAGTATAGTTAAAAAATCTATATTAGCTGGATTTTCCTGAATTCTATTCATGGTGTTTTTTATATATTAGCCTGAAATCTCCATACTCTTGTCTTAATTATATTTTTACATCCACTTACACATTAACCTTTCCATTATTGCACTTCTTGTTTGTATATTATCCCTTATACTTGTCTTTTCGCATTACTGTTATTTATTTCTTACGAATGGCAACGGTAGATCATATATTTTTCTTTTGTCGATGGTAAGTGATTTTGTAACACTGGTCTCTTCATTCTGGGTTCCCGAAATCGACTGGTTCGTGCATTTTTTGAGTTAGATTCCAGGTTTCCTGTTTTCCTTTTATTTTTTCTTCTTTATGTATGTTATCCAAGTAGAAATATTTTATAGATATAATCTATCTATTTCAGAACCTATCTATTCAGAATCTATCTATTCAGAAACATGCATTTTTGTGTTTGCTTCTACAAGACACTTGGACTTGAGAAAGAGTTTTGAAGAAGTGAACAAATCCATGATTTGGGCTTAGACCTTGTCCACTTGTATAGCGTTTTGCTTGGATTTCGTCTGTTTTTCTTTTATCATTTCCGTACCTTTGATTTTTGATGATTTTCTTTGACTTGATTGGAAATTTGTATTTTTTTCCATTTGCTTGGAGATTTGCTCATTTATTCTTTATTTTGTAAGCTTGTTAGAAAGTTAGGTTTTTCGAATTACAGCTTCTCATTTTTCTTTCATTGGACTTTCAAACTTTTTTATTATATATATATACATATATATATATATATATATATATGTATATATATATAGATACTATAGCTTACTAAAATATGAAGGATACTATGCAAATATTATTAAATAAAGAATTTAAAGTTATTAAGTAAATGGATTGAAAATGCAAAATACATTTAATTTATTGCGCAAATGCAGCTCATAAATAAAATGATTTCAATAATAATAGAAGTTTGAAAATCCAATGAACGAAAAGTAAGATGTAACACGATAAACCTAACTTTTTTAAAACATCCACAAAATAAAATATAATACAGCAAATCATCAATCAAATGGATAAAAAATACAAAGCACTAGCTATCAAGTTACAGAAAATCAACAAAATTCAAAGGTATGGAAACGAAAGAAGAAACACTTAAACTAAATTCAACTATCTAACTGGCTTACAAAACAAAAGGAAAAATCAACTAATCCTCAAGCAAATGGAAAAAAATAAATAAATAAAATAATTATCGAATCAACAAGTCAATGAAAAATATCATAATACAATGGAATGGAATCGAAAAAAGTATAGCAAACGAAATCAAGCACAAACGCTATACACGTGGACGAGGCTCTAAGCCTAAATCATGAATTGTTAACCTCTACAAAAATCTAATCATGTCCAAGTTTTTAGTAGAAGCAAACACAGAAATGCATGTTTCTGAAGAAATAGATAGATTATATCTATAAACTATTTCTACTTGGACGACATACATAAAGAAGGAATAAAAAAGAAAAAATGAATACCTGGAAAAAGCACAGCGTATGTACAATCGAGTCGAAACCGGGAACACTGATAGAAGAGACCAGTATTGCCATTCGTAAAGAAAAAATAAAAACCATTTTCTGTTGCCATTCATAAGAATTGAAAAACAGTTAAGCGAAATGTTAAGAAAAGTATTAATATACAAAAAGAGCTACTAAATGGAGGGGCAAATAATAGTAATGCTGAAGTGGAAGAGAATGTAAAAAAAAAAAAAAAATTAAAAATACTAGAGAATGGAGATGTCTGGCTAATATAAGATACTATGAATAGAATTATATGATACTATGAAAATAATTATAAAAATCCAGCTATTTCAAATTTTTTAACAATACTATTTACTAAATAAGAGGGATATTTATATAAATTGCTAGTAATTTTGAGATTATTGATGCATGAAATTTTTTATCAGATAATCTATAAATTCTAAAAAGCTGATTGAGTATAATATTTCTAAGCAATTGAATCGAGTTACAGGAATTAAATGGTAAGATTTTATTAATATTAAAATTATAAATTTTTTTTTGTCATATAAATTTGTAACAATTCTATTAGAAGGATCAATAAAAAGATTTAAATCCAAAAAATTAACATTTTTACTAATAGTAGCTTCATTAGGAATTCATTCCAAATTGTCTGGATAGTAATCCATATCCATGAGATAATTTTCTGTATGTACTAAGCAAATGAGATCATCAACATATCTGTAAAAAGTATAATCTATTGAAGTAAATGACTTTTCATAAAGATAAAGGTATAAATTAGCTAGCATACTGCTACTGCAGCCACCCTGTGGAACTCCTGAGACTTGTAAGTATAATTTATTTCCTTGAAAAATATAATTATTGAAAATAACAAAGTGAAGAAGTTCAGGAAAATTTATAAATTTAATTTGATTTGAAAGAGGTGTAATATAAGCATTATATAGAGCTAAAATTACATCATATAGATCAGATATCTTAATATTATTAAAAAGATCTTTAAAATCAAAAGTTTGAAATCCTATTATTTTTCTAAGAGATGTTAATTTATTCTTTAATTCTTTACTATTATTTAGAATATGGTAATTATTGCTAGTCTGGCTTAAACTATTATTTATTAGATTTAAAGAATTTAGTAATAATTTACTCGCTGTAATAGAGTAAGTATTATGGCCACTAGTAACTGTTCTAAATTTAATAGGATTTTTATGAAATTTTGGAATAAGCACTACATAAGGAAATTTAAGTTATTTATATTTAATATTTAAATCACTATACATATTGATAATTTTCAATTTAATACTATTGAAGGAATATAAATCAGGCTTAAAAATACTATTATTTTTTAAATAATCTAACATATATATATATATATATATATATATATATATATATATATATACCTTCTAAAAGAAAATTTAGTTTAATTTTAATTCCCCTGTTTTAATGGCATTCCCTTATCAAGAAAACAGGGGAATGGAAAATCATATGATTTTACTGAGTATATGAATTTTTTTGGATTTAAGCCTAACTTGGTATTCAGTTGGCTACACTAACTAGGCACCCACATATGTTAAAAGATATTATTTACTTTTTATTTTTTTATTCTGAGAATAATTAATGACAGGTGAATAACAAGGAATGAATATACCCGAAATTGTTCATTTTTATAATATTTCTTTGCACAGAATGATAGCTAGAACATTGTCAAATTCTTGAAAGAGAATATGGACTTTAGAAAAAATGAATAATACTTTAATTATATTTTATTTCCATCTATGCACAGAAAGAGGTGTTAAAATTTAAAGACAGGTGAATGACAAAAATCTAGGGGACAGTTGTAAAAAATTTATTTAAAATATTGCTCTAATGCACAGTGAATTTTTTATTAGTTTTTGATATTTAAATTTTACAATTTAATAAAAAATATCAAATTAAAAGACAACTAGAAAATGAAGGCTTGTAAATGAAGATGTGATTTTCTTATTTGGCTGTTGGGACACACAGGGGAATAACATTTAAAAAAACTACATTTTTCAATAATAAAAATATAAATTGTGTCTTTAGCTAATGGGTGACTAATATGAACTACAATATAGTAAAACTAATTAGTGTCCAAAATCAGTCACAAGTCATGCAAACTTACATATATATATATATATAGTATATAACATTGTATATATCAAAAAGGAGAAAACAGTGAAACTATTTACATTAAAACATAAGTTTGTTGACAAGCCACAATTCTGATGTATACAAAACATAAAATTGCAATAGCTTTATAAAACACCCTACACGTGAAAAATTTGCATTTTTGCTTCAAAAATATTCACGTCATTTTAACAATTATTCCCAAGTGATTATCTGAAAAACAGTAGCAGTAAAAACTTCTTTAAAGCTTCATGGAGCAAAAAAAGGCTATATCTGAAAAGTGAAAACATTAGTTAAAGAAGGATTCTCTTTGCATCTTTTATTGTTTTACGAATGCTGCCAAAACATAAAGCATAAAAAATATAATTGAAAAAAATTCCCCGTTTTTGGCATTACAGTTTTTCATAAGAAAAAAATTCTCAAGAGACGCTTTAACGAAATCATATCAGTTTCAAACATTTCCATTTTAAAGATAAATAAAGAATTGTGTTTGGCTTGATATTCTTGTAACTTGTATAAATATTTAACATTGTCACAAAAATTCTGTTCAAATTCTACAAATATTTCCATTCAAGTAGAGACAAAATGAAACTTACAAACCCCTTTCAATTCTAATGCAGTATAAAGTACTGACATTATACAAATGAATTGATAAGTGATTAAAAGATAGACAATTCAAAAACATTAGCAAAATACAATGGAGAACACTAGAAATAAAAGAAAATGAAAAAACAAATGAATTAGATGCATATATGAGAGTTTTAAAAAATGCATATGTGTTGTTGTAAAAGGATATAAATAATTTCTGACTCTATATTGCTATATTTGGTGAATCCTTAATTAAACCATCTTTTTATAAAGTGTATTTGAGTAACACATGGGGTTCAACGACAGTATTTCAGAGTTTCTGCAAAATGATAGTTTCGTATAAGATTTCTTAAAAAAAACACTACTTAAAATTTGAATGCATAATTTAAACCACAATGGACTTTTTCTTATTTTGAAGTTCCATCATCAAATTGAATTTCATAAGGGTACTCCTACCCGATAGCTTAAAAAAATGCCTTCACTAATTTGGCTTATCTTTGACACATATTTGGCTTATATTTGGAGCACAGAGGATCCAAACTCACGTGTTCTCTTTCGCTATCAAGCGGCAAAGCAGCTCTTGGACTACGTGACGGCATCATTCCTTTCGATTTCCTTATTATACATATTATTATAATGTATGCAGAAAATATTGTGACGGGATCGAAAAGTCGAATTCAAGTTTTCGAAGGGAGAGCACGTATGAATCCTGCGTGAGCACGAATTGAACGTTTCTAAGATGATGTCTGTGTGTGTGTCATTGATAATATAGAGACGATATCTCACGAACGAAAGGAGAGATTCATACGAAATTTGGTACAAAAGTTGCAATCCGTGAATACTGGAAGCCTATTGTTCATAAATGTAATCGAATGTTCGGAAAACCCTCAACTTTTCAAACGAAATTTTGAAATATTTTCAAAAAATCAAAAGTTACGTAAATAATCATTTTATATGTAAATTTTTGTTTGAAAACGATTGGCACAAAATTTAAACGCTAGTATGAACCGTTTTCGAAATATCGAACATTTTCTAAACACATTTATCAAAAAATCACATAAAATTAAAAGAAGTACTAACTATTGTGAAATATGTTCACTTTTCATATATAATATCATCGCGATAAATTTGTTATCATCATTCTCGTGGATTTAGTTCGTTTCGTCCAAGAAAAAAGGATACTGGATGCACTAGTTTTGTATTTATTTTGTGAAGCGTTGCTCCAGTGAGTATCAAAGTAAGAATAATATTGGAGCAAAACTTTGCGCCAGCAAGAACCGATTCATTTTCAATAACTTTTTACTTCCACTTTCTTTGTCATATAAAATATCACATTCAACTGCTTTTAATGACTAGTTGAGAAGACGTTAGACTGCGTTCCTTACCGTATGCCCGGTCAGTACGCCAAATTACAATAACTCAGCAAACCAAACAATTAAACTTTGTAAGTAGAGGACAGAATTTTATTATTAAAACGTAAATATATATATATATATATCATTTATCGAATAAAAACACATAAAGGCATCTTAAATAACTGATACTATAAAATTATTAACAATTTCTAACATATTTTTAATTGCCTCTAGTATTTAGTATACTTCAACAGAGTAATCTATGCTGCTGGCCTTCCAAAATGCAACACCAAGAGATATCAAAGCCAAATTTATTAGACAAAGAACATAAAGTACAAGGATGAATTGATTGAAATACTGCCCCGTTCGACTTGCGGATCATGAAGAAATCAGTATTTTGTGCAGCAGCCATGGCTGACAATAACTGCTGGTACACGCCTCGGTATTGAAAGAAAGAGACTTTGGATGTGTTCTTGGGGTATATCAGTCCAAGCATCATATATAGGGTATATCAGTCCAGTCATCTGCTTCCACACGTTGCCAAACTTCATCTGTCGTAGTAGCTGGTGGTGTTTTCTGGGCCAGTCGTTTGCCAATCATCGACTAGACGTGTTCAATGGGCGACATAACTGGAGAACGGGCGGGCCAAGGGAGCAGTGGAACTTGGTAGGCAATGAAGAAATGCTGAACGATATGTGCCACGTGTGGTCTCGCATTGTCCTGTTGAAACTTGGCCGCAGGCAAGCCTTGAAGGTAAGATAAGACAACAAGCTCCAAAACTTCAGAAATGCAGCGGTGGCTGTTGAGTGTACCGGCAATGCGTATTAGGGGAGTGCGGGAGTAAAACAACATACCTGTACTTAAAAACAGACTTCTTTTCTCCCCTTATATAGCGCTTGTAGGTGGCGCTACTGGCGCACATGATTTGCATATGAGTTAAAAATTCTAATCATTTGTATTTCCTATCGAGGTCTACGTATGGTGCAAATTTCTTGCTTATTGGATGCTTCCTTCATGGTGTTGCATTTTGAATGGCCATCAGTGTATTTCTGAAGTGGTTTAACAATATCTGACCTGCTTTATGTACTTTAAAGTTAGTAACCACGTACGTTAGAAATGTACTTAAGTTATCAACTATTTATTTAGTCATGCTATCGCATACTAGAGAACGTATTGAAAAAGGAGCGAGAGCCTGCAAAAGAAAGAGGCTAATTGTCGCGGAGAAAGATGTAAGATCGGCTTGCCATAACCATTCACTACAGGGCCATCCTCAGGGGAACGGTCTGTAAAGAGATGAAAACGCAGCACATTTTCAAAATTTTAAAATAGAAAATAATGGAAAACTTAAAAGAAAATGAGAGAAATTAATACACGTATGGGGGAACTAAAAAAATTGTTCAATACATAACTGATAAAACTACCTAATGCATAAGACGACTAATGCAGTTCACTTTTCATCATCAGATTTATTTATAAAGAAATTAAATTGAAAAGTGAAGATAATTAGTCGTCTTGTATTACATTATTTTTGCATTTATAACAGGTGATTTAAGGTTTATTCCTCCTTTATTTCTACTACTTTTATTTCAACACGCCATTTCAATTTGAGAAGACACGAATCTAACATTATTCTATTCAGAGAATCATTTTTTCAATCTATGATCGGATGTTGATGTTTGACACAGCAGTTAAATAAATGTTATTAGATTTTTATGCAAAAAGAACAAGAAGTATATACATAAAAATCGCTACATCGGCAAATAATCATTATCCGATAATTACATTTCTCTATGAATCAAACTATATTTCACAAATTTCAAATATTTGTTTAAAACATTTATTAAGTTAAAATAAATTTGATGGCTTTTATTAGTAATATTAGTTGCATTATTGGCCAATATATCATTTTAACATCATAAATGATTTTTACACATTTGTGTAAATAGATTTAATGTAGTTATATTGATGACTTCAAATCTATTTGCTAGGATAATATTTATTTAAACTTCAAAGAAATGTATTTAAATCATACGCGGTTATTTTATTCCATTTTGAAAGTGATTAACGATAGCAGAGAATAACAAGCAAATTTCCATCTGTTATAATAAATTCTATTTGCATAATAGTTTCTTTAAATATGCAGAAATTCATAAAAGTTTTATTTACAAATATTCACGTTTATTTTGATTTATATATTCTGGGTTTTATTTTGATTTATTTTATTATTATTCAAAAGAACATGCATTGGAAAAATGTAGGTGTAAATGTACTGTTCACTTAAATATAAGAGTATGCAAAGTAAGAAAACTATATATGTTATCTTTACTTTCCTTGCACAGAGAATTAGAGAAAAGTATGGTGGAAATTATTGTAACTTGTACCATTTTTCTTGATAGATATTCTTTTAGCAGCATATTAAGCACAGTTTTCTCTTTAACCGATGTAGTCTAAAGAAAATATGGTGATCGTGTTTTAACCACAAGTCAAGTTTTTGCTAAAAATACGTTGGCGAGGTCAGTAAATACAAAAAACGACTTTTGGCGAACTGTTGGTGTATGGGTGTTAAAATTTTGACGAAATATCACCAACTTGCCAACTTTTCAATATTTGGGTCAATTTGATAAAAATATCTCCAAATTGGCAAAAATGTTGCTAAAGTCATGAAAGTGACGCCAAATGGATGAAATTATAATTAACATATTTGATATTCTTATGAATATGAGTCGGATCGTGTTCTTTTGCCGACTCCGAAAAATATGTTTGGGTTGGGATGCAGACAACCTCCGAGTTTGATTCCCGTCACTTCCCAAACTGTCGCCATGTTCATGCTGAGTACGATCACATAAAACATGTGAGTTCGTAAGCCCTTCCGATAGGTTGATGGTAGGGGAAAGAGGGTACGGTTCCCTGTGGATGCCCCCCCCATTGGGTTCCGGTCTAAATTGTGTGGCATTTCCGGCAGTCCAAACTGATACCTTACACTTTCGGTTTTGTTGAACGGTCTGGGTCTAAGAAGAAGAACGTGGAGATGGATCATTTTACTCTGGTTGAAATTAATCTGCGTCGTTCTTCAGAAAAATTTGAGTTTTCGTATCCAATGATATGATGAAATAAAGTACGGGAACGCAAGAAAGGCTCAGAGATTTTTATGATCCAGCTATGCGAATGCTTTATTCAGCGCAGTTAGTTTCCACACAGATGGTAATGTTCTCAAGAGCATAGTAGCATGTAACGATGTATTTGGCACGCAAGCATATTTTCCAATAGGTCTACCACAAACTCTCTCCTCGATAGTTCAATGAGTTTCCTCTGCGTGGCGGCTCCCCATCACCTTCCGCTCTCTCTCCTTCTCTGTCATCCCCCTTATATCACCAGAAAACCATAACCTATTATTTGAATTTTGTCTGGGAATATATGATTCATAGACCTCCATACTGGTATCTCTTGCAGCGAACGCTCGAATTCCCGAAACATCACCCTCACCTACTCATGACAACCGCAATAGCTCTGATTTCAAATTTAAAGGGTGCGTCCCGGCTCCCAGGAGTCTATGTCCCCAGGAGTCTATGTCTATGTTCTCAGTCCCACAGCCCAGTGGTTAGCGCGTAGAGATTGCACTCGGACGATGCGAGTTCGATTCACGGCTCTGCCTAAACAGACTCCATGTTCAAGCGGAATACGGACACGATAAATATGTGGATCCGTAAGTCCTTCCGAGAGATTGGTGACAGGGGAAGGAGGGTACGGTCCATGAGGATGCACTCCGCATTAGGTTCTGGGTCTAAATTGGGTAGCCCTCCCGGTCGTCTAAGCAGACACCTTACACTTTCGGATAGGTCGGAAGGTCTGGGTCAAAAAGTAAGGGTCAACTAAAGTACGTTATCGATTTTCTGTGATTTTCGAAGTTCCTTAAAAATATAAGAGTATATATCTCAGTATATGTTAGCAATATTCCCAATTCTCAAATTAGATTGTCGTAAAATATAAGTTCATTTGGTACTTTAAAAGAATTCTATCTGTTGTCATCCAGAAAAGCACCAAATGTCAGTGTACTTTCCAACAGTAAAAACAATTTGCCGTGAATCATATCCATCAACATTACGCATTTAAAGAAGAAAAGTACTTGCATTATGAAAGGAAAGCCATATGCTACCTATATCATGCTTTTATATGCATGTGAATATTCAGAAATGTCTTCCTCAAAATTTATATATTCTGACTCAGAGGTTAAATATCTACTTGTTTCGCGAGGAAAATCTTGGGATTGACCCGAAACTCCAATTAGAAATTGCAATAAATATATATTTAAATCTATATAAAGAACATTGAAAATCAGTCTGTCTGTATGTTTTTCTCATCATCACGGGAGAACGGCTGAACCGAATTTAATGAAATTTTGTGGGTAGCCCTTAAATTGCCTCACTTACAATTTAGTCTATGTTTCAAGTTTCTAAGACCAGGGGTTGTCGAGATATTAATGAAACACGAAATCTTTCATAGGAGTTCTTTCTAACTCCCTGCTTCCTTCAAACGAAAAAGGTTGGAACGCTGGTTTAAAACGTGAAAGTGAATTAAAATTCTATATCTGAGTATGGTTGGTGTTTATTGCGATAATTAGTCACTTTTGAAAAAAAAACAGGTTTGAAACATGAATTTAAATGGAAACTTTATCAACGTGGTTACTTATTAACAGGTTCTTACTCAACAATGAAAAGTGTTAAGAAATCAAAATATTTATTTAATTATCAGCATTGTGTGAGGAAGATTCTTTCTTATATAATTTTGCTCAGCAACGTAATTAAATCAAATGTGGGTGTTAATTTTTGTTATTAATTTTTCGATTTGAATAATAAATAAATGGATATAAAAATATATCTTATAAATGAACGGTTTGATTTTTGTTTCAATTATATTCATTACGGACTGCATACATCACCTTCAATTGTTTTGGCAAAGAGTTTATATATTGTGTTTAACCAATAAAGTCATTTTTGTGTTTAGCCAATAAACTCATTTAGCCGATTGTTGAAACAGAATAAGAGTAGAACGGGTATATATATATTCTAATACAGTTTTAGTGTTTTCATTTAGTATATAAAAACGTGATCTGGATGTTTTATTTTACAGATCTAAGAATTTGGCGGGATATCACTAACTTGGCAACTTTTCTTAAACGTTGCCAAATTGACGAAAATGTTGCCAAATTGATAAAAATGGCGCCAAATCAATGAAATTGATTTTGCGTTGTTAGAAGAGAGTACTGAATTGATGTTTCGGTAGTATTTGTCTGTCAGGCCAACCGTCCTACATAGTGACACGCTTAGTGAATTTTTAAAATGTTGCCAAATTAATAAAAATGTTTGTAAATCCATAAAAATATCTTGAAATTCATAAAATTGCTCTAAATAAATGAAATTAATTGTGTTTTGTTAGGGGATAGTATTCTGATGATGTTTCGTCAATTTTTCGCCAAGTGGGACTATCAGTTCTACAGTTCCACTTTGCGATAAATTTGGCGATTTTTTATAATGTCGCTAAAATGACAAAATGTCACCAAATTGTTAAAATGACGCTAAATTTATCAAAATGACACAAAATCGAAGAAAATTCCATATTTTGCATAATTAAGTACGATTTTCTAGATAATCTCTGTCGTTTTGTTTGTGAGAATTAAAAAATATTTTTTTTTCTGAATTTGTTTACAAATTGGACTACGATGCTTAATTCTTCAGATCTACCTGTGAAGATAATTTTGTATATTGAGCCAAGAGATTCTTATACATTTTTTAGAAGAATTAAATTAAATATTGTAATAAAATATTTTGAATAACAAATTCATTTAGAATACTATATAGAAATTTACACATAATTGTGAATGCTAAGGTTCTTTATATTATATTTTCATTTATATTATATATTACTAGGAACGGGTATACTACTAGTCAATAGTTTTATTATTCCATTAAGTAAATTATAATATATATTATTGCACATATCGAGTCAACTTACACGGGAACAATTTGGAATCTTGTCCCTATATCTTAATTGTTAGAGCCTCTAATGCCTAGTTCGAAAATCCACTATTCGTTCCCTGGCGGATGCATTGAGAACTTTGCACATCTTAGAAATTAAAGTTTTAACTAGTATTGTACTATCTTATAATAATTGAACAGCTTATTACATTTTCCAGGTAAAGTGATGGTTGTAAGTGACAGTTGCAAAGCAAGCAAATTTGTATCTTTAGTAATTGGAAATTCAAATTATTATTTTCCCAATTTATAGTATAATATATAGGGAGAGTATTGTAACGGGATTGAAAATCCAAATTTGAGTTATCTATGGAAGAGCACGTTTCAAGCATCCCTGAATTCGAATCGAACGTTTAAGAGGTGAAGTCTGAGAACGTGTGCTGTGTTAGTATATATATATATTAAAGTAACAAATACGAAAGTGCAGGAGTGCAAATCGCAAATCAGTAAACACAGTATCTAACAGCGGGCAATATTTTTTTAATCAAATGGCCAGGCACTTGACTTTCATCATTCGGCTATACATCGGCCAGAAACGTGAACCATTTAGCCGTCCTAGGACGTTGTCCCAGGCGCACCAGAGGGGGGCGGAACACACTGATCCAACAACACAACATCCATGCCTTACGTGGGACTCGAACCCACAACACGGCGGTCGAGCGATCGCTTGGAAACAATCGCCTTGACCGTTCGACTACCGCGTCGTCCAGCGGTCAATATAATAGCGTGTATTTACGTATTAGCAGAAAGCAACGAGGAAGGATCGGCAAAGCAGAGCACGGAGAGGCCAGGACAAACAAAATACATTAAAGAATAGTATATCAGCCAGAAACGTCTTCAGCGGCGCATTCTAGACAGATATACTAAAATCCGTTGTTTCCATGATTGCATAAAAACACGTGGTTAAAATTTTATGCAATCTGTGCCCAACAACGGAATAAACGAGAATAACAGAAAAAATACCAAATAGGACAAAATTCAACTTTAAAACATAAAATACCACATAGTCATGAAAAATATAGCGCACAAATGCATAAACATGCATAAAAGAGGGGCAACTCACAAGTCTGAAGGTCGCCAGCGTGAATAATCTTCATGTTCACCACGTGCTCCAGCCCGAATGCTTACCACGCGAAATACCACGTTGGAATAAACCAGACCAGAGAAAGTGAAAGTAGTTGTACATAATTTCGGTGAGACAAACCCAAGAGTTAAGAAACTAACCGAGAAGTGACTGCTATTATCGAAAACATTTAAAGTATGGATAACACTGTTTTTTGAAGCCGTAGCCTGTTTTTGTTTTATGTGCTTTTTAGATATCCGGTTTAACGGTTTTATGAGAGTTTTAAACTTTTTTCTTTACCCGCCGAAGCGTTTTTTTTTTTAATTTTGCACGTATTTTGTGTAATCGAAATTACTGTTTTTTCAATATTTGCACATTTTAATTTTGCCCGCTGGGGCGGTGTTTAATTTATGGTGTTTCCACTACTATTGAATATCGTACTTATACTGCGATCTACAAATAAGGTGGGAAAATTGTACATATAGCATAGACTTTTGATTCGATTAATCTGTGGTAGTGTACACTTATTACTATCCAGGCGTTTGATTTGGAGCAAATAGCTAATGATTAGATTTTTAAAAACTTGGTTACTAAGGCAAGAAGAATAATGAGGGAAGAATTTTATATTAAATTTAAATTGATGTCTCTTATCATAAATAGTAGTATTGAATGAGTTACTTTGTATATCAATGGTGATATCAAGATAATTTACAGATTTGGAAGGGTATATATATATATACAGGGTGATTATAAAACGTTGCCGATGTATGATGGGCAACTAGTGATCATACCGTTCAAGGAAACGGAAAGAAATTTTGGATGCAGGTATTTTAAGGTATGAGCTCAAGAATGATGTGAAAAAAAAACAGTTTTGCTGTCACAGTTAGGGTTACAGTGACACAATTTCGAGATTTTCAAATGGCAACACATACTTTTTTATTATTGGAATGTGATCTTCACAGTGAAAAACCATAAATGGCTTTGAAACGTTACCTGCAGCATGGAAAACGCCGGCGCTAGGCAGAGAGTAAGAATAAAGTGAAAACCACTGTGGCGTTCACCAGAACACGAATTTCTGTTCCATTCACCTCACCTTCCAAACTGTGTGTGAGGCTCAGAACCCAGCCTATTGAATCTCCTTCGAGAGGAGAAGAGACCTAGGTATGCAGATTTCCAGGTTCGGGATAAGACACCAACATGGCTGACGTCGTCGCCGTAGGAGGAAGAAAAGGCATTGTGATTTGAGTGCCGCTTGCTTTCTTGCAATGTGATATGACTAACATGACGCTTACAGTGAAACAACGAGTTAAAATGGTGAAACTCTATTACCCGAATGGGCAAAATGCAGCAGAGGCGTTGTGTGTCAACCGCACAAACCATTGGATACGACTAGGTCCATGTTCTGTATAAGCTGTACAGGACTTGATACGCAAATTTGGAGAAACAGGTTGCACATGCGATTGATCTTGGCCTGGACGACCTTCCGTTCTTGTCGAGGTTGTTGTAGAAGTGCATGAGACTATAAGAGAAGCTCGTATTGCAAGTGGAAGCGGTATTTCACACGTACTGGATTTGCCGAATTCTATGGTAAGATTCTGCGCTTTGTTCTTCCCATGTTTCCGTATCGGTTCCAGCATGCCCAGATGTTGCAAGCGGGTGATAACCAACTACGCTTAGATTTTTCTAATGAATTCCTCCTTATTGGTTGTTTTTACCTTTTTCTTAGTCTCTGCCAAGCGCCGGCATTTTTCGTGCTGCTGGTACCGTTTCAACGGCATTTATGGTTTTTCACTGAGAAGATCACATTCCAATAAAAAAAGTAGGTGTTGCCATTTAAAAATTTCGAAATTATATCACTGTAACCCTAATTGTGAGAGCAGGACGGTCGATTTTATCACATTATTCTGGAGCGTATATACCTTAAAATACCTGCATCCAAAATTTCTTTCCGTTTCCTTGAAAGGTATGATTGTTGGGTCTCATATATCGGTTTTTTTATAGTCGTAGTTTTTTTATAGTCACCCTGTATATATTTGTATATGTGTGTGTGTGTTTGTATGTGTGTGTATGTGTGTGTGTGTTTGTATGTGTGTGTATGTGTGTGTGTGTGTTTGTATGTGTGTGTATGTGTGTGTGCGTATAAGTGTGTTTGTGTGTGTATATAAATGTGTTTGTGTGTATGCGTGAGTTTGTGAAGACGATATCAAACGAACAAATGCAGCATTTTGAACTATATTTGGTACAAATAATACATTCAGTAAATACTGGAATCTTATTGATTTTAAAAGCAAGCGATTGTTCAGAACATTCTCAAATTTTCGAATAAAATTTTGAAAATATCAAAAAATCAGAACCTTCAATAATGCTACGTAAATAATCATTCCTTATGTAAGTTTTCGTTAGAAAACGATTGAAAAACATTTTAAAACGCTAGTACAAATCGTTTTCAAAATATTGTACTTCGTCAAATAAATTATCAAGAAATGATCAAAAATTAAAAAAGTATTAACTATTTTGAAATATGTTCACTTTTCATATGTAATAGTATGCGATAAATTTGTAAACATAATTCGCGTGGATCTAATTCGTCCCCCATACGAGAAAAAATACCTGAAATATTTTGTATTTTCACGACTAACAATTAGCCAGCAGTCATTTACGTATAGGAAATGCCTCTCTCTACGTCAGTTTGTAACGTTTGGTAATAAATTTAGTGGACTTAGTGACTTATTTAGCGAAACATCGCCAACTTCGAGATATTTCCAGATATATCCATATACCCTATATACCTGATATTTTCAGATACCGTATATGATACCACAAGTGTGCAAACATTCTTCTAAACGTTCAAAGTCAAACATTCTAAACATTCAAGTTCAAACATTCTAAGTCAAAAGTTGAGCCTTTGTCTGTAAAAGTTTCCGAGCGCTATTTCTCCGTAACAATTATAAATAGTGATCCGAAAACAAAATGAAAACTATATTTTAACTCAAACTTTCTCCTAATTAATTTTTAAAATATATTGAAAAAAAAATATGTAAATCCGTTGAGCTATAATATTAGAGATAATGTTAAACACGATAACAAAAACATATACTTTTAATTCTCGTTATTTTGCACTTCACTGCAGGCCGATATAATTTACTTCAAAATTATCCCTGAACTCACTAACATTGCCTAAAAAGCAATTATCAAAATTCCTCGCTTAATTCAGGATATGTTTAAATTAGAATCGTGCATTTAATGTTTCCCTTTTATATATTACAATATATTACATAAATATTAATGAAATTAACTATAGTAGAAAATGCGATTTGATGTTAGTCCTTAACAATGGTTATACATCGTTTCCAGATGAATGAGAAATGCAGGTGCGAAATGAAATAAAACTGTCATTGCTGGCTCAGTGACTATAATAGAATTAAAATTATGCATGGAGGCTTTTGAGAAACGGTAGCGCTCACGGCAGAACGATTTCAGTTCGATCAGAATTTCATACTCAACAAACTTTCAGATATTATTAATTCTATATTTACTGTATTATAGAATTATCTCCTTTGATAGGTTTAGATGTGGGTAATTGCAGTATTTTGCACATAATAATGTTAAATAATGATTTGTAAAAGATGAAAAAAAATTACATTTATACTGCTAACTAAAATAACATTGTAGGATTTTAATTTATGTATTTTTTCATACTAATATGTTAAAAATGTATTGTATTACCGTAAATGTTTGAACTTGAAATTTTAAAAATTCATATTTACCACTAAGCTTTTGCCAACATGAAAACGAAGCTTTTTGAAAATTTATACGAAATATTATACGAAGAACGTAATAAAACATGCTAAGTTTCAAAAAGTATATTTATCCTTACTCTGATAATGCTAATCACACACACACACACACACACACACACACACACACATACATACATATATATATATATATATATGTGAGACCAGAAATAAATCTCACATTTGATGAGACACTTTTATGTACAAATTTATGGTGGCCAAAACGGCGAACAGTACTTTTAGTCTGGCTGGCACCGAGTTTTATAACCCCGTTAACCTAAAGGTCAGAAAACCACAAATTTAGGGGTGCCATGACAGAGGGGGCCGAGCTGGATCTTACGAGATGTGGAATGGTTCCATTTGTAAAAGGAGTAACCAATGGAAAAAGAAATTTGTTACGTCAAACTCAATGCGGCAAATGGAAGAAAAGGGGGAGTTACCCCCCCCCCCCCGAGGAAACCACAGCCTGTGACCCGAGAACGACACTACACGAAGATAACTTGTGACAGAGACTTTTGACAACATGACTTGTACAGAGATACTAACATGACTTGGAACAGATAACTGAAATATGACGTAAGGCAGTGATGTTTTAATACGACTTGGAGACGATGACTGGATTTGGTGAATTCAGACTTGTAGAGTGTCCAGTAGAGGTTCCAAAATAATGGAGATATATTAATGTGTGAGTGCAATCAGAGTACGAGAAGGAGCCACACACCAAAAAGTTATGGCGAGTACAAATAACTGATGCAAGCATTTGATATACGATCAAAGCCCAAGGTCGAAATTGAAGGTATGTGCCCATTGAAAATGATATCTGGTCCTAACTACTATTTACGCGTTTCCGTTTTGGTCACATATGTCCCCTCCACTGAAATAATATAATTAAATAGTGTAATTGGATTAAGATTTATGTTGTTAATAAATGTTATATTGTTAAAGTTTAAATGGTGCAGTCAATGAGTATTATAATAATTAATAATTCCTTTACAGGACACACACGAAAGTTAAATAATTGGTGGGTTTTATATAGCGGCACAACTAGTAATGTACGATTTCAATAATAAGTCCACTAATATGAGAATTTACGGCAATGTTAAGATAAGATGATTAATACTAATTAATGTTAACTTTAACTTTAAACTTTATTTATAAATGTGTCCCACATTTGGTTTCCGTGACACTTTTTTGTGAGTTCAAAATTTAAAATGAAAATTTTAATAAATAATACTGAGATTAATAAAAATAATTTAAATAAAGAGAAACATAAATTTAATGGAGGAACATGTGTTGACCAGATTTTTGCTTTGTTCAAAATTAAATATGCACAGTCACTAAGAAAATAATTTGAATATATTTAAAATGATTGAAAATAATGTTGGAAAAATTGATTATTATTAAGAATATTTGATTTGAATGTTAAAGTGTTTTATGTGCAGTTCTTTTGAAGTGTATTTTATGCAGTTAATTTTAAGTAGAATTTTGGAAGGGATAATTTTTGTTTTAAATGCCTTTGAGAGGAAGTAGAAATTCTAGACGACAAAAGTCTCCGGACATAGCACAAAGAGAAATTAATGAAAATCCGAGAGTAAAAATGGATAATTTTGGTTTAATTAATTTATTGCCCGTGTTTAATGGGAGGAAAGACGAAAATGTCGAATTTTTTATTGCGCAAATTGAAAATGTGGCAAATATGGCCGAATGATCAGAGGAAAATAAGGTGGTCATTTTAAAAACTAGATTAAAGGAGAAAGCGCTTGAATTTTTGTCAAAGAAAGGGGAACTCCAGAAAGCAAATAAAATGGGAGAGATAAAAGAAATATTATTGTAACAATTTAAAACATCTCTTACGATGCTTCAAAAGCAGACAAATTTGAATAAAATTAAGATGACGCCAGGCATGAAAGTTGCGGAGTTAGTGTTTTCAAAATCTACTGATCCATCCTCCTCAACTCCATTAATAAAAGTAATCTTAGTAATTGTCATTCCACTGCATTGTAACCATTTATAAAAACCCAATTCGGTCATACACTAACGGGCAACTTAGATATAATCACTGATCCTTCCTTAAAACTCATTATGTCATATGGAACTAAATATAGACTACATTCTAAAATTATTCAGACTACATTCTTCTCTCCTTTGATCTTGATAAATTCATATATAAAAGGCTCATTACGCCCCCCTACCAATGGAAGCCTTTTGTGTCTGCAAATTTAAAATTTTATCCCATGTTGAACTTAAGCTATCACATACGCATTTTCCAAAATCTAATTTTCAGTTATCAAAATTAAAACAAATAATTACACATATGCAAAAATTCTTAGTATTTACGTTTGTTGACAAAACTGCATCGAACTGTGATATTTTATGCAAATATTTCTACATTAAAATATTATTATTCAATTTAAATCAAATAAATACCTTCAAATTGCGAAAGACAACCTTACATGATGTAAAACGCAAACTTATTTCCAAGTACAAAAAACTTTTTGATACTCATCAAAATTTCAAAATTCCATATTTAGTAATCATACCCAAATTTCACAAGGACCCAGTAAAATTTAGAACAGTTACCAGTGGACATAACTCTTACGCAACAAAATCTAACAAAAACTTCCCAACAAAAGCAACAAAAGCTAATAAAAAGCTAATAAAAACTCTTAAACAGTCTATTTCGTGAAATTTCCAGAGAACTACATTGCATCATCAGAAACAGCTATGAACTTACTCAAAAACTGAATTCTTTTACTACCATTGACTCAATCCAAACTTTAGATTTTAAAGATCTGTTTAATAACATCATCATCAAAGATTTATTTTCGGTCATTAAGCAACTATTCGATCTATTCAAATTAAATACTCTTACTAAATATGACTTGTCTACCTTTAATAATTTATTGCATTTTGTTCTTTTTCACAACTATCTTGTACATGGTAATGCTGTATACCTCCAAACGATTGGAGTACGGAGGATCCAATCGTAGGATCCTCCAACGAAGGATCCAATAGTAGGTCTAAGCTCGCAAATGTTTATCTTTACTTTTACGAAAGACAATCGACTCTGATTGCACATAACATTTCTATTTTTCGCTACATTGATGATGCATTTCTTTGTTTTCATACACCACATGATTCTTTACCCACACTTAGTATTTATCCATCCAATCTTGAGTTAATACCTAGTGAATCCCACCCTTCCAAATTTGTTAATTATCTTGATATCACTATTTATATACAAAATAACTCATGCAATACTACTATTTATGATAAGAGACATCAATTAAAATTCCATGTAAAATTCTTCCCTCATTATTCTTCTTGCCTTAGTAACCAAGTTTTTAAAAATCTAATCATTAGCTATTTGCTCCAAATCAAACGCCTGGATAGTAATAAGTGTACACTACCACAGATTAATCGTCTCAAAATCAATGCTATATGTACAATTTTCCCACCTTATTTGTAGATCGCAGTATAAATACGATACTCAGTAGTAGTGGAAACACCATAAAATAACACCGCCCCGGCGGGCAAAAATAAAAATGTGCAAAGACTGAAAAAACAGTAACTTCGGTTACACAAAAAAATGTGCAAAGTTAAAAAAAAACCCGCTTCGGCAGGTAAAGAAAAAAAGTTTAAAGCACTAATAAAACCGTTAAGGCGGCAAAAGCAAATAAAATAAAAACAGGCTACGGCTCCAAAAAACAGTGTTATCCATACTTTCAATTTTTCCGATAATAGTGGTCACTTCTCAGTTAGTTTCTGAACTCTTGGGTTTGTCTCACTGAAATTATGTACAACTACTTCCACTTTCTCTGGTCTGGTTTATTCCAACGCGGTATTTCGCGTGGTGAGCATTCAGGCTGGAGCACGTGGTGGACTGTCATGAAGATTATTCATGCTGGCGACCTTCAGACTTGTGAGTTGCCCCTCTTTTTTGCATGTTTGTGCATTTGTGCGCTATATTTTTCATGACTATGCGGTATTTTATGTTTTAAAGTAGAATTTTGTCTTCATGAGTCATTTCTCTATGAATCTCGTTTATTCCGCTGTTGGACACAGACTGCATAAAATTTTAACCACGTGTTTTTTGGCAATCATAGAACCAACGGATTTTAGTATATATGTCTATAATGTGCCCCTGAAGACGTTTCTGGCAGATATACTATTCATTGATTTATTTTCTTTTTCCTGGGCACTCCATGATCTACTTTTCCAGGCTTTCCTCATTATTTTTTGCTTTTAATGTAATTACATACACGTTATTATATTACCCGCGGTTTGATGCTATATATATATAAGTGAAAATCTGTCAAAACTATGACATTTAGAATATTATAAGAATTTGCACATGATTAGGAATTTTAAGTTTTTTTTTTATATTATATATTCCTTACGAAAAACGGATATATTGCTAATCTATATAAATAAAATTGAAATTATGTCTGTCTGTGTGTTTGTCTGCCTGTATGTATGTATATTTGTCTGTCTGTCTGTATGTTTGTGTCATTATCACAGAAGAACGGCTGAACTGAATTTCATGACATTTTGTAGGTAGCCTTAAAAGAGCCCCACTTAAAATTTAGTCAATGTTTCAAGTTTCTAGGATCATGGGTTTTCTAGAAATTAATTAAAAACGCACAGTTAATCTTCCATAGGAATTGCATTATGAAGACGATGTTTTTCCGATAAATTTATTTAAATAATATATTATCATGTCGCTTAGCAAGGGTTTTAAATCCAATGTGTTTATGCAGCTGGCGATTTTTATTAAATATTTTCCAATTTAAATACAAATATATTTAAAGGCATGTACATAATATAAATTTTATCGAAATTGAATTTTTGACTGGATTATATCAATTACGATCTCCAGACTTTTACTGGGATTATTGATATTTTCAGTTCATTATGTTATATGTTTTATTTTAGCGAAAACGGTTAAAACTTATATATTGTTTTACGGGTACACCGGTATGTACATCTAATCTTTTAGAGTATAAGTAGTACTTTATATCTTCCTATATAATATTAGCGCTTACATTTTGACATATATTGGACGGGCCTCAAGTTTAAAGATTGTGAGGATAATTGATATTTTCTCTTTTTGACGTCAGACGTCATCTGTTTTACTTTGGCAAATATTTTTTAAATCAATAACGACCCTCAAGTTTAAAGATTGTGGGGATAATTGATATTTTCACTTTATGACGTCAGACTCATCTGTTTTACTTTGGCAAATATTTTTTAAATCAATAACGGTCCTCAAGTTTAAAGATTGTGAGGATAATTGATATTTTTACTTTATGACGTCAGACGTCATCTGTTTTACTTTGGCAAATATTTTTTAAATCAATAACGACCCTCAAGTTTAAAGTTCGTGGGGATAATTGATATTTTTGCTTTATGACGTCAGACGTCATCCGTTTCACTTTGGCAAATATTTTTTGAATCAATAACGGCCCTCAAGTTTAAAGATGGCGGGGATAATTGATATTTTCACTTTATTACGTTATCTGTTTTATTTGGGCAAGTATTTTTAAAATTCATTTTTACTAATACACGGACATATCTTCTAAATTTCGAGAATATAAGTATCAAGGATATATATATTCAGATACAATTTTTGCGCCTTTATTTTGGCATATATTGATTCAGTTTCATTTTTTTTGTAAATTTATTTACAAACTGGACCAGACTGTTTCATTTTTCATATATATTGTGAGACCAGAAATAGATCTCACATGGGTTTTGGTGAGACAGCTTTATGCCGTTTATGTATTGGGTCTGAAACATCGAACAATACTTGAAGTCTGCATGGCACCGAGGTTTACAGCAAGCCATAAATTTTGGAGCGTCAAGACAGAGGGGGCCGAGCGAGCCCTTACGAGGTTGTGAAGTAGTTCCATTGGATAAAGATTAACCAATGGCAAATGGGTTTGTTGCGTCACTCTCAATGCTATAAATGAAAACAAGGGGGTAAATGACACCCCCGAGAAAAGGAGAACCACAACCTGCGATCTAAGAAGGACACTTGAGCACACTTGCACAGATAACTTCGAGACGATGACTTAATAACGACTTGTGCAGAGATACAAGAGAGATACCTGTGCGACATTATGAGAAAACGACAATAGAGATGCAGAGTTTTCCGTAAATGTTCCAAAACAATGGCTAGATCTATAAATGTGTGAGTGCAACCAAGTACGAGACAAAGCCAAACACCACGAGTTATGGCTAGTACTAATTAGGGATGCCGGGCCAAGAAGGTCAATTAAAGGGAAAATACTAAATGTGTTGTCAAACCCATATGCACTGTTGATGAGAGTTAAATAATTCTGTGAAAAGTATATTTTAAATGGTTGAATTAAAAAAAAAATGTTTGGTGTCATATAAAAGTATGTACCAAATAAAGATTAAGCAAATATATTGAATTGTATTATGAAGCTATCAATAATGAAAATTGGTAGAATAATGAGGAAAATAATTGTGTTAAGGAAATATACTGTGTAATTTGTAAGAAATGTGTAATTGTGTTAAAAGTATCAGTAGTTAAATATATAGGTATGTGACATTTCCAGGTGATAGTGCATAGGCTTAAAAATTTTTTAAAGATAGTTAAAATTTAATTTTGCTTCAATTGAAAACTTGACCTGATTCATTTGATGAATACATAACTTTGATATATTGTGTATAATATGTGTTGACAAACTTTTAGTGGTACAACAAGACTGTGTTTGAACTGCAATTCTATGACGAACTTTTGGTCAATGAAAAATGCCAATTACAGAATTGCAAGTGACTCGAACTTTTATCGAACTTTATTGGTGTTGTTTTTTTATCTTTGTGCGAGGGGGGATATGTGAGACCAGAAATAGATCTTACAGGTGAGACAGCTTTATGCCGTTTATTTATTGGGTCCGAAACATCGAACAATACTTGTAGTCTGGATGGCGCCGAGGTTTACAGCAAACCATAAATTTAGGAGCGTCAAGACAGAGGGTGACGAGCGGGCCCTTACGAGGTTGTGAAGTAGTTCCATTGGATAAAGATTAACCAATGGAAAATGGGCTTGTTGCGTCACTCTCAATGCTACACATGAAAGCAAGGAGGTAATTGACATCCCCGAGAAAAGGAGAACCACAACCTGCGAAAGAACATTTGAGCACACTTACATAGATAACTACGAGACGATGACTTAATAATGACTTGTGCAGAGATACAAGAGTGATACCTGTGCGACATTATGAGAAAACGACAATAATAGAGATGCAGAGTGTTCCGTAAATGTTCCAAAATAATGGCTAGATCTATTGATGTGTGAGTGCAACCAAGTACGAGACGGAGCCAAATACCACGAGTTATGGCTAGTACTAATTACGTATGCCAGCATTATGATCAAAGTCCAAGAGAGACTTGAAGGTATGTGTTCCTCAAAAACATATCTAGTCTAAACAAATATATTAGGCCAGTTTGGTGGTCTCACATGTTCCCCCGCAAAAAATTATAATTAATTGTGTAATGAATTAATAAGTGTTTATGTCGTTCATAAATGTTTTATTGTTAAAGTTCAAATGGTGTGATCAATTTAGTATTATATTAATTAATAATTCCTTTACAGGACTCACGCAAAAGATAAATAATTGGAGGGCTATTGCGAACACAACGTAGTAGTATAATAATGTTAATTATAACTTTAAAGTTAAATAACTTTCTTTTTCCTGGTTGCCACAAATATCTTTAAATATAATTTTTGTATAGCGAGAATAGATATTCTTAAATTTCGTTTTAGGAGCATTAATTTAAATATTTTAATAGAATGTTTTGAATAACAATGCCATTTAGAATAGAATAGGAATTTGATCATGGTTTTTAATTTTGTTTCTTTTATATTTTCTAATCTACGAGAATGTAAGTAATGAGGGTACATATTTCCACACAATTTTAGTGCTTTCATTTTGCATATATTGGCATCAGTTATGGTCTTCGGGTTTAAAGTGTACGGGGATTATTGAAATAATCAATTTATTGCGTTATATGTTTGATTTTGGAAAATATTTTTGAAACTTATATATTGTAGTACAGGTAACCATCTACTAATACATGAGTATATCTTATAATCTACGAGAAGATAAGTAGTAGAGGTTTATAATTTCAGCACTTTCATTTTGGCATATATTAGAATCAATTATGGCCTTCAGGTTTGAAGTTTACGGGGATTATTGATATTTTCAATTTATTACGTTATATTTTATTTTTTGGCGAAGGTTTTTGAAACTCTATATTGTAAATGAGTAATTTTCTACTAATACATGGGTAAATCTTCTAATATTTGAGAATATAAGTACTACGGGTATATTTTCCCATACAATTTTAGTGCTTTTATTTTGGCATATATTGATTTAATTTCATATTTTGTGTAAATTTGTTTACAAGCGGGACCACGATATTTTATTCTCCAGATATGCCTGCAAAGATAATTGTGTATAGCAAAAACAGAGATTCTTAAACTTCATTTCAGGAACATTAAATGTTTTACTAGGATGATTTGAATAACAATGACATTTTGAATATTATAAGAATTTGCGCATGATTGGGAATTTTAAGTTTTTTTTTATATTATATATTCCTTACGAAAAACGGATAGTCTATATAAATAAAATTGAAACTATGTCTGTCTGTGTGTTTGTCTGCCTGTATGTATGTATGTTTGTCTGTCTGTCTGTATGTATGTATGTATGTTTGTCTCATCATCACGGGGGAACGACTGATACGAATTTCATGAAATTTTGTGGAGAACCTTGGAATAGCCCAACTTAAAATTTAGTCTATGTTTCAACTTTCTGGGATCAGGGGTTGTCTAGATATTAATTAAAAAGCACTGTTAAACCTTCCATAGTATAGCATTTTGCATACGATATTTCTTCCAGTAACATTATTTGAAGAAAATGATAACATGTTGTTTAGCAACGGATTTAAATCCAATGTGTATATAAAGCAGGCGATTTTTGTTAAATCTTTTCCGATTTAAGTACTAAATAAATGTATATAAAATAAATTTTATCGACACCGCATTTTTGACTGGAGTCCTTTTAGTTAAATTTTAGTCAATTACGTCCTTTAGTTCTAAAGATTACTGTAATTATTATTATTTTCAATTTATTACGTCCTCACATTTATTTTCGAAAAGAGGTTGATACTCATTTATGGTAGAATGGGTAATTTTCTATTAGTACACGGATATATCTTCTACGAGATTATAAGCAGTACGAGTATCTATTCTCATGCAATTTTATCTGTTTCATTCTGGCATATATTGGCATCAATTACATCCTTCAAATTTAAAGATTACGAGTATAATTTATTTTGGAAATCTGCTTTATTTCGTCAAAGATTCTTGAACTTCATATATTGAAGTACGGGTAATTTTTTACTAATACACGAGTATATTTTCTAATATTTGGAAAGTAGTAAGGGTATATCCTCCCATATGATTTTAGGGCTTTCATTTTAGCATATATTTCATATTTTTTGTAAATTTTTTTTAAAAGAGGAACCAGTATATTTTATTTGTCAGATACTCTTGAGAAAATAATTGTGTATAGTAAGAACATAGATTCTTAAATTTCTTTTTAGGAGCATTAATTTAAATATTTTAATAGAATTATTTGAATAATAATGCCATTTTTAAGTATTATAGGAATTTGCACATGATTACATGTGATTTTTTTATATTATGTACCCCGTACGAAAATCTGGTATGCTTCTAGTATATAAACAAAATTTAAATTCTGTCTTATTTGTGTGTTTATGTGTGTGTTTGTCTCAGCACCACGGGAGAACGGCTGCACCGAATTGGATGAAATTTTTGGGGTAGACTTGGAATAGCCCCAATTAAAATTTTGTCCATGTTTTGAGTTTCTGGGACCAGGGTTTGTCTATAAATTAATTAAAAACACACAGTTATAACTACAATAGATACAGCATTATGATGACTATATTTTTTCCCGAAAACTATATTTTTCCCGATTTTTTGAAGAAAATTATATCATGTCGCTTGGCAAAGGTTTTTAATCCAATGTGTTTATGCGCAGACGATTTTTATTAAATATTTTCCGATTTAAATAATAAAGATATGTATATAAAATAAATTTTATTATTGATATTTTCCGAGATTATTTATTCGGGTATTATTAATGTTATTTTGACAAATAATTTAGAAGCTCATGTGTTATAGCACGGGTAATATTTACGGGGGTTATTGATATATTCAATATATTACGTCATCTCTTTCATTTTGGAAAAAAAATAATTGTAATACGGGTAAACTTCTAACACAGGTGCATATCTTTTAATCTATGTCAATATACGTAATACGAGTATATTGTCATAGATTAAAAGATATGCACTATATACTTTCTATACAATTTTAGCTCTTTCATATTGGCATATATTGGAATCAGTTACGGGCTTCAGGTTTAAGGATTACGGTATTATTGATAATTTCAATTTATTATATCATCTGTTCTATTTTGGCACAGATTTTAGAAACCCATATTTTGCAGTATGTGTAATAGAATATTTTGATTAACAATGTCAGTTAGTACACTGTAGGGATTTTTACATGATTGTGAATTTTAAGTTTTTTTATATTATATACTCCGTATAAAGTAGGTGTATACTGATAGTATATATATATTATTTAAATAGTTATTCAAATGTACATTGGATAATGTTTCATTTCTTAAAGTTATAAAATTTTATTTTTTCTTAAGAGTCATTTCACAGTATATTTTATAAAATATATTTATTGTCTTACTTGTATTTTCAGTTTATATTTTCCTTGCAATATTAATTGAATTCAACAGGACAACAATATATTATAGACTTTCAATTACTCAACTACATACTCAAATAAATTTGCAACCCCCGATTCTGATATCAGAGAAATAAAAAGTAATACACTGAGAGTTTACTATGTAAGTACATTAAAGTAGTTTTATGTCTGAGTTTAATGCTAATTGAAGATACGAACGGATGGATATTGGCCTTTTATAACAGGGGCCATCATTTTCAGCTCAATGCCGATATCAGCTGAAACGTAAAATGAATCTGTCATTTCTCGACTCCCTAACTATAGAATTAGTAAAGTGACACTTTCAGGCAAACGTCAGCGATGTCAAATTCAGACTTAGAATTCGATGAGACTTTCATTCGTGACAACGTTTGACATATTACCATACTAAATTTGCTGTGTTATGGGCATTTTCTTTTCAGATATGATAAGTTTTCCTTCCCTGCTCATCTTTTCTCTTAGGGAGTATAGAGGAATAAAAATTTGTAAAACTTCAAATACAATTACATATTGCTGCGTAAAGTTTTTAAGCTAAACTGATCATAAATATAATTAGTTACATGGTGTACTTTTACTGAAATCTTAAATGTCTGTCATAAACCTTAAGTGGCCATATAAACTAAAATTTCAATTTTCTTGCTTGTTCGCATTTATTTAAGTTGTATCACGCAAAATAACAAAAAAAAAAGCGGAGCGGATCATTATTTCTATGCAGAAAGCAATCATTCATTCTTTGAGACAAATTATATGCATTTTTAGAAAATCCTTTTCTGTATTCACGTGTACTTAATTTTCACACCACTCAACTAGGACCAAATGACTTCATCGGCTTTTGAGATCACGACGGGTCAAAATGTTTGACAAAATATAGTTTTATAGCACAAATATATACATTTTTCATGTTTTTTCTGCGTTCATAATATACATCGATAATATATGCAGAGCAATATACGCAGTATAATAACCAAATGTGGTCCAAATCGCTTCATGATTGCGACCAATGATTTTGTCACAATCTCGCTTTATGGCTAAACAATATATTAGTTTAGAAATTTTTCTACGTCCACGTCTGTATAAAATATGAAAATCTATCCAAATTCGATCCAAATTGCTTTAAGAGTATTCGAAAATACAAAGGACCAAGGCACACAACAACCCGCCCAAACACCCACAGACTCACAAAAGTAATTTCTGGTATTTAATAAAGGGACCTCACCAATGCGTTTACGCTGTAAACTCGATCGCGATTAAATCACGATCACTATACTTTCTTAAGGTTACATCGGTTAAAATACAAATGCTCTTAATCTATTGCTAAAGGCATATCTATCAAGAAAAGTGGTACGTGCAATCACTATTACCGTACTTTCCTCTAGCTCAGCACTAGAAATGTAAATTGCTTACTTACGTGAAATTACAAAAAAAGTGCGATTTTAAAGCAATGGAAGTTTTTTTATACGTTTCGTGTGATCAGAAATTACTTATAAAACAAGCACTTAATTAATATATTAGGAATGTATTTCCTTTTTTTTTCATAATTTTTCTGTTCTGTGATTATTTTAAAAAAGCATTTCTATTTCTTTCATTTGCACCAAATTTTAATCAGCACTATGATAACACAAGACGCACTTGACAACCAAATTTCTTGAAAATAAGATAGATATTTTGTGAAATAGAATGGAAACATTCGTTAAAAAGACAGACACACGTACACTTTTGTTAAAAAGGCAAAACACAAGGACGCATACACAGATACATCACACTTAAAACAGTTGATTCCTCTTGTAGGATGTAAACCCACTGAAAACTCGAATTCTAATTTTTAATCAGATTCTAATACTTTTTCTGTATATTTTACCATGTATAATAGAGGAGGTGAAAGATATTGGAATAAAAGAATAAAAAGGTAATATTATTGCTATTTTTGAAATCGAGGGTGAAATATATTAAAGTCAGGACCTATTGTGTTCTTGAAAAATAACAAAAAACATTTTGCTATTGAAACCAATAATTGATTGTGGTTGATTGATTTTGTGTGTGTGTATAAGGCATTTTATATTTCTCATAAATATAAAATATTAGTATGTAGAAAGGATGTTTCTTAGTTACAACATTTTCTTTCCTTTGAACTTCTGTATCGTTTTCTGTTAATGAATAAAAATAACCAATTACAAGTATATAATTAAAAATATTTTTGTCATATGGATTTTTGCTCAAACAGCTGTTGAAATAAAACGTACTTCGTCAACTGATACGTTTTTATCAACTTTTTGTACAATTATTAATGAAGTGCCTTATTTCAGAATAGTTTATTATTATTTTTTCTTGCATATCACGTCGATATTAATAAATATATTTAAATCATGGAAGTATATTTACTCTGTAACACCTCATAGGTATTCACAAAATTTTTGTGCATATAAGGGGGAATTGAAGATGACAAAATATTAATAAGCCATGCACAAAATCGTGTCAGGATTATACTTTGGAAGGACTTGAAAACGCTTCCGTCTGTTTGAACTTAATGATATTTTAAAATGCGATCAGACAGTAACTCTCCAACGGTGGTCATAATTTTCAGTCCAATGCGGTTAGTATCCGGGAAGTGAAGTGAATGACAATGACTGGTTCAGTAACTCTGTTAAAATTGAACCGGTGCGCTTATGTTTCAGTAATATGTCAGTAATGACAGACGAAGCATTTAAATTTTATCACTCTTTTATTTTGCAGATATTTTCACACTAGATATATACGACAGATATATACGACAGATATATACGACATTGCTAGTGATTAAAAGGTTGTGCAAGGTCTACAATAATTTAGTATTACTTTTAAAATCACATTAAAATATGTAATTTGATTCCCCAATAAAACTGGTAAGGATATCTGTTTCAATATAAAAAATAGTCTGCGTAAGAGAATCTGAAGTATAAGACGTTGTGGTCCTATTGTAGATACCAATTTTTAACACTTTACAACAAAGCTGAAAAGTGTTTATGACTTTGTTCATTCTGTCTGTCTGTATGTCAGTCCGTTAGCACGATAACTGAAAAATGACTTAATCAAAATGAAATATTAGTATGTTTTTCAGACAGTCTGTAGGACCTATGGAAATATAAATGAATAATATCACCCAATTAGTTTTGGATTGAACCCGGGTTGGAAAAATTAAATACTGTGAGGCCAGAATATGTCCTCACATGAGACATTTTTATTTCAATATTTATGGTGCATAGAACGGCTAACAAAGGTTTTAGTCTAGCTGGCGCCGGAGTTTACAACAACGTGAACTTTTAGGTCAAATACAATAAATTTGGGTGTCCCAGGCCAAAGGGGCTGAGAGGGGCCTTGATAAATGTCAAGTGATGCCATTGAGTTCAGAAGAACCAATGAGCGCCAAGGGAAAGAAGGGCGGAGCTGCCCCCCCCCCCCCCGCCGAAGGAACCACAAGTCACTTTGATACGAAATGTTGCAAAAAGAACTCGGATACAAAATGTTGCAGAAGTAAGTCTGACACGAAATATGTGGTTGCAAGAAGTTTCATACGAAGTGTTGTTGAAAGGAGTTTGACAAAAGGAGCGAAGCGAACATGACCTAGCAGTTGCAGATATAAAGTATCAATCGAAGTGAAAAGTACGAGTAAGAGCCACACACCATAGAGTTATAGTTGCTCAAGTCCACTGCATGAGTCGGACGGTCTGGGTACGAGTAGGTCCAGTACGAGGTCCAGTACGAGTAGGAGCCACACACCATAGAGTTATAGTTGCTCAAGTCCTCTGGATAAGTCGGACGGTCTGGGTCTTCTACACCATAGAGTTATGGCCGTACTTCAGCACTAAGACCGATGCAAGCGAGATGATGAGCCCAAGTCTAAACTGGAAGGTATGTGCTCTGATGTTACCGGTCCCAGACACCTTCGTAAAATTAATACTTCTGGTCGTATCTCCCCTAGCTAAAATAGTTAAATGAAAATTGATAATAAATGAGAAATGATATAAATGATAAATTGTTGTTGATGATAAATTGATGTGGTTAATAAATTATATTGTTTAAGTTTTAAATAGTCTAATCTGTTGATATTAATTAATAATTCTTTTCAGGACTTACACAAAAGGTAAAAATAATTGGAAGGTTATTGCGGCACAACAACGAGCAATGTACGTTTAAAAGTTAATTCCACTATATATGAATTTACGGCAATGTTAAGGTGATTTAAAATAATGAATTTAATAACTTAAATAATTGTACTTTTCCACGTCCCACAAATACATTGAACCCTATGGGACCTAATTTTTCAAACATTTTTTAAGCGGATTTAAAATTCACAAATTGCTTCAAAAATTTAGGTAATATTCAAATTATTCCATAAAATATAAAAGAAAATTCAGCGAAATATATTCAGTAGTTTTTTAAATAAAAATTAAAATAATAATAACACCTCTTATATGAAGCGATCACGTGTCCATGATATGAAACGATCACATGACCCACTTCAAAATGATATATGGCATCCATCTTGTCTCAAAATCGTGATTTTTTAAAGTTCTTTTTAATTCATATTGAGTGTTGTGTCCGTCCTAAAACTACTTTATTTTTGCTTAAATTCTGTGCATCTACATACTGAAACAACACAATTACAATATATTTGAGTTTAAAGGATCATCCAAATTTGATTATTTCTACAACGAAGCCTATTTTTCACTTATATAAAATGTAAACATAAAAATATATAGAATAAGTTGTATAAGAATTGCTGTATTTCTTTAACGCAAAATTATTTAGCTGATGGAGTTTGCAATATAGCTGATATGAATGAAACATTAATTGATTTTACACAGAGAAGGACGATTTTTTTCGATGAAGTTTTAAGCATAGAGTTTATGAATTGTAGCTCCATGGTCTTAATTTTTAAATAAAATAAAGTATTATAGTATTCTGATGAATGACATGAATGGGAAAATGTTATGAATGAAATGCTGGTTTTATAGAGAGAGCCAGGCGTGTTATTTTTTCTATGACGTCATATGAATAAATTTCAGTTGTTTTCGATGAAGTTTTCAAATATAATAAATTATCGTAGTATTATGATAATTTTAAAAATATTACCGAGGAATGTATCGCCTTTTAGAGATATTTAAACCAGGCAATTTATCTTTCAATGCCGTTATTTGAATGAAGTTCATTTTTTTATTATGAAGGTTAAGGTTTCAAATATAATAAATTAATGTAGCATTGTGATAAGTTCCAAAATATTACCGAGGAATGTATTACATTTCACAGATGTTTAAATAAAGTTGCATTGAAGTTGGAAAGTGTTTCATAACCAATGCTTTAAGCATGATTGATCTTTCTTGTTAAAAGTTATGTTTAGTCAACATACGCCATAATGTAGGCGTTTAAATGGTCACAAAATTTGTTTCAGTACCATTTTTTATCCTTTTACAAGAATAATTTCAACGCATATCTTTTAAACACATAATAAGAATTTTAAAAATCATTTTCTGAAATAAAACACACGACTTATATAATTGAAAATATCAATAATTACCGTAATCTTATATTCAATGAACGCAGCTGATATGACACAATCAAAATTATAATACCGTTCATTTCCTATGTATAATAAAATTACAGTTTTCACCTTTCTCAATTCAATCAAAATGACTTAATCGCGAATACATAGAAAGGACCTATTTTCCATCCAATTAGAGCGACGTGTGCCGCGAGTGCATAAAGCGAGAATGTTCAACTCACTCTATCCAGTCAGAAAAACGCGATCCTGCGCTATACATTCAAGGAATATACACAGTAGTATGACTCATCCTTTGCTTAAGCATTTGATACAAAGAGCGGTTTGTTTTGATAAAACGATGTGATAAAGTTGACTTATTCAAATTGAGGCACACATTTAAAAAAAAAGATTAATCCTTAAAGTTTCAATTCTTAAATTTTTTAGGAAAACATTATTTTAATATTAATATTATTACTTAGACATGGCCGCTATGCTCATATAGTGGAATTATATTAATGTACATTGCTTTGTTGTGCCGCTATAAACCCTCCAATTATTTTACCTTTCGTGCGAGTCCTGTAAGGAATAATTAATTAATAAAATGCTAAATTGATCACACCATTTAAACTTAAACAATACCATTTATTAACAACATCAATTTTCATTAATTATTTTAGCGGAGGGGACATATGCGACCAGAATTATTAAAATTACTATCGTGTCTAGGACCTGTGATAATCGTTGAGCACATACTTTCCAATTAGTCTTGAGCTTTATCATATCTCAACGGCTTGCATCAGTCGTAGTACTTCCATAACTCTTCGGTGTGTGGCTCCTCCTCGTACTCTGAATGCACTCGCACATTGATCTACCTCCATTAATTTGGAACCTCTACGGGACACTCTATAAATCTGTTGGTTTTTTCATTCTTCTCTACTCGTGCTCGTAAGTCAAAATCGTGATAGTTTTTCTGGCATGCTTCTAAGTCAAAATTCCATCATCTTCTCTTGTGGTATGCTCTTAAGTCAAAATCCCATATCTTTCTCTTTTTTGATTCTCAGGTCACAGGCTGTGGTTCCCTCGGTGGGGAGGGGGTGGGGGGTAGCTCCGCCTTTACGTCTTTTTGGCGCTTATTGGTTCTTCTTTGCCCAATGGCATCATTCCACATTTAGCAAAGCCCAGCTCAGCCCCTCTGGTATGACACCCCTAAATTTATAGTATTCTGGCCTTTCGGTTCAAGTCGTAAAAATCCTTGGTGCCAGCCAGACTACAGGCTTTGTTTGCCGTTCTGGCCACCATAAATTTCACAAATAAAAGTGCCTCATGTGAGAACAATTTCTGGTCTCACACAAATTTTATTCAATGGATTTTAATATAGATAATCCACCAGAAGATCGTAATAATAGACTCTAACAATACCAATGCCAACAGGTTTATCATCAAGGTATTTGTTACAGAACTCTCGTAAGACACATACTGTGTGTGTGATACATACTGTGTGTATAACACATGTTGTGTTGTGACTTATCCCCAGTGGTGAGGAGCTCCTAGCACTACGTTCCTAGACCCCTGGTCCCAAGGCGAAGGGGAGAACATGGCAGCTTCACTTTTATTGAGGCCCCCAAAGGACAGAAGTCTGAGGGCTGACTTTGCCTCGACTACACAACATCCATGCCCGCTGGCGGGATTCGAACCCACAACCCGGCAATCCAGTGATCAGACGGAAAAGCATGTCCCTGACCGCTCGACCACGGGATCGACACATACGGTGTTATATCGATAATCGGGACTAGAATTTGAGAATATGGAGACAATCGCTTCAACGCAGTATCAATCTTGTCAGAGATATAAATGAAAATTAGTATCCTGGTGAGCTTCAAACTAATTGTGCCATATTGTCAATGGGAGATTTGTCTGTTCAGTACCAGTTTTGTAGTGCACTCTCCTTCAAAATGAGCACGGCACGATTAAATATGATTGCGCGACCATGGTAATTTGAAATCTGATGGCCTTCCTGAATATCCTCAAATTGTAAATGAACTGTTGCAAGAATACAACGCAGATTCACTGCATTTTCAATCGTCAAGATTTTCGACTGCAGAATTCACGATGGCATCATTTTGTATTGCACAAGACATTATTTTCACAGGAAAAATTGTGTTGCTGTACGTGTCGAAGTGAATGCCATTCCTGCAACAAATATTCTTCCATCCAATGAAGAACAGTCTCGATTTGCCCAAATATATATTCACGACCTTTTACAGCTTTAACGTTTAGAACATAGGACAGATTTCTGTGCAAACTGTAATGTATTCTAATCTAAATGCACAAAGCTGAAAATCCTTATTTGGGCCCTAGAAAGGCACTATTCAAGGGAACTATCTATAAGGCATTATCTATATTTTGGGCACTATCCAAGATGCTGTTTGTTTGGAATTTTGGGGTTCAGTTTTGACAGACGGAAGTCACAATTTACCGACTTCTAGTACCATGTCAAGTTTGAGTTACACAGCTGGTCAAAGTTGCAGCCAGTCAAAGACCAAGAAGGTGTTATTCTGAATAATGTAGAATTTGTTGCGTAAACAGAATTCATTAAATTGAGATTAATTGCACAGAATAACAGCCGTAATTATTTTGAATTACACTGAATTTGCACTTTTAATTTAATTTTCGTTTTTATTTGGTAACTGGACTTATTTTCAAATGTGGCGTAGCGAAAATACGAAAAATCTAAAATATCTGGAGAACGGCTAGTTCTAGCTTAATGGGGTTGGTCTTATTCTTTCATCGTCAAAAACTACGTATAAAATAAATATTAAATTGATATATTTGAGCATACGTAATCTTTTATTTTTAGATTTAACGATTTTTGCGGGCCATTTAGCAAAAAGGTAGTTTTTTCCGAATCACACCAAAATCTAATCAGCACCAGATTGTATTACAAGTGAATTTTCTACCAAATTTTGTGAAATTTGGTCTAATAGTTTTTCTGCTAGTTTGTATTTCCAAATTTGTATGCAAGGAAATGTACAAATTGTCTTCACACATGGAGCCTATGGCATTTCTGTTACTTTCCCCTTACAGAAATCAAGGCCTCCCTTAAATGTACATAATAATGCAACAGCTAGTAATCGCCTAATGATTGCTGTACAGAATTTTGGTTGCCGTTTGAGTTTGAAAAGGAGTTTATTATTTTTACTAGGGCTAACATATTAACATAACAATACATCATTCATGGCTATATTGTTAATGAGAAGAATAGACTCAATTATATCAGAACACTTCAGCAATAGGTTCGTTGTCTTTGAAGGGTTTTATTGTTCATGCAGAATACAGTGCTGCAAACACCTCGAATACAACAAGATTAGGAACAGGTGTGGTAATATCATTACCTTCTGAGGGAATTGTAAGATCTATGTAACATTATCTGGAAGCTATAGCCATGTTACATGACATTGGAAGGTCCGTTTTGTGTTTTACATTTACTGCAAATCCAGAATGTCCAGCATAAATGAGTGCTTAAAAATTTTACCATGAGGTTAGGAAAAATTTTACCATGAGGTCGCATAGGAAATAGCTAATGCCAAATTTCTCAGCAAAGTAATGGATTTTACTTTCAGTATTGAATTTTAGACGAGCCCCATACACTTTTTTTATTTATGCTGAAACCGCTAGATACATTGTTAACAGCTGATTCATTGGACCGATTTTATATGCACACCAAGTGAGTTCCATTTTCCAATATAACATATAAAAGTAGTGAAGCATATGCTACATGTGTGTGTGTGTGTGTGTGTGTGTGCACCACACATACAGTGACACTACTTCATTCTTAATTAAACAACTGAAATCTGTAATAAAATGTTTTCTTGTAAATTTACTGAACACTCGTATATGTATAGCGAAGGATTTCGTTAATACCGCCATTATGATAACAGGAAAGATATGTAGGTGTATAATGTACGTATTGATAAACAATGGGTTTATGTGAATAATTCGTTGGTTGTATCTTACAATCCATACCGTTTGATGAAGTATAGTTGCAATATTAATATCGTACACTGTGGCAGTATTATGGTCTATAAATATATATTTAAGAATGTTTATAAAGGTCATGATAGAATCCACGTCACTAATACCAATGGTGGAGAACATATAATTCCAAATGAAGTTGACATTGATATAGATAAAAGATATGTCATTTCAATAGAAGTTGCTTGACGTTTGTCAGAGCTGCTGAAGCATGAGAATAGCCATTTTGTTATTAGATTGCCTGCTCACTTACCCAGATATCAGAATATCATGTTTCAGGAAGGAAAAGAAGCAGATACCATAAATTCTGTAGCACCATAAACCAACTAATGATATTTTCAGTTGAATTGTTATGACCAAAAAGCCGAATTCCTGAAAGAAGAATTTGCTGCATTATTTTACATATACATTTAGATAGAAATGCATATTAAATAATTGGTGAAATGAAATATAAGTATGTAAGTTTAATAGCTATAAATAAGGAACTGTGAGTATGAAGGGAAAGTTAAATTCATGATTTAATTTGGTTTTCAACTAGCCATATATAAAAAAGGTACAATTACTAGGATTAATCCTCATATATATATATTTATTGCTCTTTACAGTACTTATTACTCTTTAATTTATATGAAATAAAATATATATTTACAAATAGATGATATATTTAACCATATTTAATCCCAAACATTTCACCTATATATTTATTGTTTGGCAAAAATTTTGCCATGATATAGGTTTATGATTAAATTTTCCCTTAAAACATGTATTTCTCTAAATCTGTTATAGATAGAGCTCAGAGTATGACTGATGTGGATTCAGCATAAATTTCCGGTTAAGGTAGGGTGATTCGCTACAAATTTTCACTTCTGATTCAAAATTTTTATGTGGAGCATAAATTTCTTAGGATTATTTATCAATAAAAATTTTATAATGCAGATATGAATGTAACATCAAATTGCAGAGAAGCTGAAAAGAGTTTATCACTAAGGATTTCTACTTCCGGTTTGAGAGAAGTCACTTCCAATTTACAAATTTGCATTTGCACTGAAACATCTAATTCTCGTGATATGCTACATATATAGCTTAGATAATAGAATAGATTCAGCATCAAATTCTGGAGGGGTTTAAGGGACTCATTGCGAATTGCCACATCCGGTTCTGGATACATCACATCTGATTCAAAAATTTTCATTTTACTTGAAATATTTATTTCTTAAGATTGGCTATACATAGAGGAGCTTAGATAACAACAAATATGGATTTACCATCCAATTCGAGATGAAGTAGTGTGATTCATTAAAAATGTCATCTTCCGATCAAAACATTTTCTTCAAACACCTATTCCTTAAGATTTTCTATACTATATAGAGCTTAGATGATGACTGATATTAATTCTGCATTAAATTCCAAAAGGTGAAGGAGGTTACTAAAGATTTTCTCGCCTGTTTATTTCTCAAATTCGATTCAAAAATTTCCTTGAAACTTCTATTTCTCTGGATTGGCTATAGAGATTAATTTATTCGGCATCATATTCTAGAGGGAATACGGGTAATTCAGTAAGGATTGCCATATCCGGTTCTAGAGATTATACAAACGATATTTTCGAAAATTTGTATGACTGTACGAAATAAGTATGCAAAAGGAGAATAAATGCCTAATAATTCTGTCAAAAGTTACTCATGCACACCATTTGCCACCATATGAAGGATTCTTCATATTTTTTGTTACTGTGCGCTAGGGTATATTTAATAAATAAATATATTTTCGAATACATGAAATATTTAATTCTATTTAACCCCAAACATTTTATGCGTAACTACACACTCATTCCACAGTTAAAAAATGCAGACAGTTAAGTACTGAAAGCTCAAAGAACTGAAAACTTGCTGCGAATGAACTATTTATATAACTTCACATATTTTTGCTAGATAAGCGTAACGTTAATTTAAAATACGTTTGGTGTTTGCTATTAATAAGGGTAGCCATCATTTTCAGCCCAATGTGGCTGGCAGTTGGATAGTGAAGTGAATTTGCCATTGACCGACTTAATAACTTAATATAATTAAAGTGACACAATAGGACACATCAGTGAAACTTTAGCTAGAGAAGAGAGCGTATTTACATGCAATCAGCCATACATTCCCCACAATGTTTTACATGCATCCATCCTATATTTGTAGTATTTTTTGCATTTTTCATAGGATGGGGGTAGAATATCTTATCCTACTCTACAGTATTCTTTGTGAAAGAGCACAAGAAAGAAAAAAATTGTAACATATGAAAACCTCAACTCATATATTTATAATTTAAAATTCTCCAACACCTACAGTTATTTCACCTCCTACACCTACAACATCATTACCTACAGTTTAAGAATTTTGGTTATTATTGGAAGCTTACTTTAAATTGTATTTAACGGTGTATCAATCTGTGTATAGATAAACAGAGTGTAGAGAGAGAGAACAAACCAATGGAACGCATATATTCCATGTTTTCAAGTTATACTATTTCTCAATGAAATTAAATGCATATCAGTCATCATCTAAGCCCTCCATAGACAAACTTGAGAAATATAGTTTTCATGAATTTTTATCTAACTTGAAGTGAGAAAAGGGCCGGAAGTGGAAATCCTTAGTGAATCACTAAATTCCCACCGGAATGTTGAAGTTGAATTGCTGAATACAGTTTAGGGATTATGTAAGCTCGATATCGTGAGAAATGTTTGTTTAGAAGGAATGTTTTTGATCCTGAAGGGAAAATTCTTAATGAACTAAACTATCTATTCTAGAATTATATGCTAAATCAATACAAATGAACATCCAAGGTCTATCTACAGCCCATTTTGAGAAACGGATGTTTCGAGTAAAACAATAATTTTTTAATCGTAAATGAAAAAGACTCGAAAGTGCACGTCCTTAATGAACACCAATTCTCCTCAGGAGTTTGATGCTCAATATAAATCAGTCCTCATCTGAGTTATATCAATAGCAGACCCTGAAATATATATGTTTCACAGGAAAATTTCTCGTAAATTCAATAACAAGGCAAAATGGTTGCCACCAATTAGATTCGATCATATTTAAAACATTTCTCGAACAAAACCAAATTACAACACGATATCTTTCCTCGTGGCATCGGAGCAAAACACAGACAGACAGACAGAAAACTTGTTTTATCATATTAAGTTTTAGTCATATCGTGCATCATTAGGTCTTCCATACGTCAAATAAAGAGAAACTAAAGTCAGTCCAGTCTTGGAGGCGAAATAAGAAAAACTATGTGATTATGAGATTTAATACTTCTAAACATTTTTATCTGTGTGAACTTAATAATAATTGGAAATGCGTTTGTACGTGCCCTGACAATGGAGGCCATCATTTTCAATTCAGTAGGAATGACAGCTGAAAAGAGAAATTAATATGTTATTTTCCGGCAGAAGAAATCCAATAGAATTAATTGACGTAATTGAATCCAAGCGAAACCTAAACTATGTTATAAAATTAATTTACATTTGATCAATTTTTATAGTATCATTCATACTTGCTTGATTATGCGTGATATTGTCCTATTGGATAAGTTAACTATTCCTTCAACGCAGTATGTTTTAGACAGCATGTTACAATTTTGATTTGTAAGCCCTGAAAAATGTTATATAATGCGAAGCAAAACAATATGTATATATAAATTCAAGGAATTGAAATCATTAATTTACACCGTTAATTCAATCAAATATTCTAATACTGCGGTTCTCAGAATTTTGCGGAATGTATCATCTTTTAATTATTTATCTATTCGTAAGAATGCACCAATTGTGTTACAGAGATTTTTGAAAATAGAAAATGATATATTGCGTACAATAATAAGAAGTTATGTAATTACATATTTTGTATAAGGAAACTAATGAAAATACATACATTTTTCTGAAAATATAAGAATTTCTGACATTGGATTCTTTGTTTTTTTTTGGGGGGGGGATGGATTTTGTGAAATAATGTAAGAGTCAACACTGTGAGCTATTTTAAATATATGTATATAGTTAACAAGAAAATAGTCTAGTGGTCGGATATTTTTCAACATTGAGTTTTGGGCCTTGTTATGTACAGTAGGGAGGAGCGAAATTTTTTTTGAATTTTAAATCGGCCAGGGTAAGAAAAATGTTCCATGGGACAAAACGAATGTGTGAAAAAATTTATGTTCTTGAAATCAAAATTTCATGCGCCGCATGGTGGTCAAAATTCACTATTTCATCAAAAAAAGTCATCTCTTTGTTCGGATACGAAAATTTTTTCTTTTCGATTTCGAAATCGACCAGGGTCAAAAAGATTAGCTCAATGGATCAAATAAACATGTGTAAAATTTCAAATCCCTGATGCTACATCCTAATGCGCCGCACGATATGTTAAATATGACGATTTTAGCCAAAAAAGTCAATTTTCTGACTATCCAGTAAAGTCATAGAGGCAGAAGAGGGCGTCTAAAATATTTAGTGAATGTATCTTAAATATAATTAGGTTTTTAAATAAATAGTTTTCGATTTGTTATTACAGTAGAGCTGACAGAAGTGGAATAAAAATAAGTTATTTAAACTTTAATTTTTTTTATTTTCCTAAACTACATTTTGTAACAGTAAGGCATTTTGCTTGTAATAACATATTCCTTTCTCGTGACATAAAACATACTGTAGTTGTTGTTCAGAAAATAAAATACAGGGAAAGATATGAAAAACACTGAATGGAAAAAATATGCATAAATTCTCACATAAATATTAAAGAAAATTAAGCAGAAAATTCTGATTTCGTATTAAAAGTATTCATAAGTTTTCTTGACTGAATATTCGCTAGGATAAAGCCACGATGTTGGCCATCTTCACAGACTTTTCTTGCTACCTTTGCTACAATTTGAAGGTATCTCTCTGTTGACTGAGTATTACACGGGAATTTCGGAATATTAATTGACAGCCTACATTCCTTTCCTGATAGTTCAGATAATAATTTAGCATCTGGAATACTCTTAGTAAGAGGTGGTTCATATCTTTCGGATGTTTGCCAGTCGATAAGTTCAGTTTAAAACATTCATAGATTTTCTTGTTGCCACAATTCTTCTGACAGCTAGTTGCCTTACGTGTTTTTTGTCATCTACAAGCATTGACAGGAAAACATTTCCTTGGTGTGAGAAAAACTATTTCTTTGCATTACTGGATCAATAAATCTTTCAAGTCCTCTTTTAAGTATCTGGAAAGTTGGATCACATTCCAAATGTTCCGCGGACCCTGCAAGCAGAGTGGTTTTCTCCTTATGCTAAACCACATAGGTGTATAAACTTTCATTTTAAACGTTGCAAGTGTAATGAAGCTTTCAGATGGATTTTCAGTTCCAACATATATTCTTAAAATTCCACAAGCTGTTGTAAGCCACCTACAGCAACTGGTCCTTTTTTCATGGATGCAAGACCATCGGGGAAGACACCGGTGGAAACTGCTTGGCATACATCATACAAATACTTTTGATCAGCACTCAACTTCAAATCTGTTGCTTGCAAAGAAACATTTTCTCCTCTAATTGGAGAATACGTTTTCACTGCAAGATTTTCACAATTTTGAATTGCTTTTCCAATAGACCCAGATAATTTACTGGGACCTTTTATTTTTCCATCGAGATTTTTTGGAAGATATCGCAAGGATAATTCATTTGCATGTAACAGACAAATGCATCATTGCAGTGGACGATTTAATGCCACTTCCGATAGATGTATAGCTCTCCCTTCACGCCAGTATTTGCGTTTGTCCCATCACAGCATACAGCGATTAAACTATCAAGAGAAATTTGTTGATTTTTAATGCAAGTTTCGCCACAAACAACTTTGGCTTCACCAGATGAAACTACTATGTGTCCAATATAGACAAACTTTGGTTGTTGTACCAGGGTGTAATGCTCTTCTTGGACTATTCGTCTATAATACTTCGATGCCGTTTCACTTAAGTATGGTTGTATCCTTTCTCCAACCAAAATATAAACCGAGGAGTGAGAAGCCTCGGTTTATATTGGGTGGTTTATATACTCTGGTGGTGTTTATAAACTACGTGAGCGCTTGCAAAATCAAAAACCTATGGCTCCTAAGATTACAAAGGCTCCTAAGATTATAAAGTTTCTGGAATCTAGATAAAGAGGATCACATGTCGCAAAGTTATGGGTCAATAATTGTTTCTTATAGTCTAATAACACATATAAAGAGCATTTCATAACTGTGCGTTTTTAGATTAAAATGGTATCTTTTTTTAGTTGAAATAGTTACCTTTGACCTCTGTATGGCGCATGAAGATGTGATTTCAGGGACTTGAAATTTTACGCATGTTTGTTTCATTCCATGGGTTAACTTTTTTGACCATGGCCGATTTCGAAATCGAAAAGAAAAATTCGTGTCCGAACGAAAAGAGGATTTTTAGCCTCCATGCGGCGCATGAAATTTTGACCCCAGGATTATAAGTTTTTTCTCACTTTCGTTTTGTCCCACGGGACAACTTTTTTTACCCTGACCGATTTCGAATTTGAAAACAATTCCCTATATTTTTCACTCCATCCTAATGTACAACATGCCAGGTTAATTCTAAAAAAATTGTCTTTACGATAGTTGCTGCTCACCTTATGAATTTTACAAATTCTTAATCAAATGAGAATAGTAAAATAGAGAGAGATTACCTGGAAGTTTTTTGCATGACAGAAGAAAAGCAATTTCTCGGGAATTGACAACTCTCAGAGCTTAATGAAAACATTTATAGTATTTGAGAATTGTACAGCTACCTAAATCCAATGAAAACTAAATGGTTACAGTTGTGGATATGATGTCTGTATACCGCGTTATCTCAGAAGTAAAATTACTGAGAACTGGATCCTTCTTATGAAACCACCACATAAATTATTGTCGATAGTTTTTCAAAAAGTATTCTTTGATACATATTTACACTTCGAATATTGAAATTCTAATTGGATAACTTTACAGATCAAGCTTATTTAGGGTTTCTTAGGGAAATGGTTCTTCAGTTTTTAATTCCATTCCATTTGTCATCATGAATAAATTATTACAATCTGAATATTTAATTAAAGATATTAGTAGTATCTATCCTCTCGCTATCATATTGTCGACTAAAAAAACCACTGAACATATGCTTTAATTTTTTTTACTAATAGTGATAATTTCCTAAAATATTTTCCGAAAAGTAATTAGTACTTTATGGAAAAAAAATATTTTTATTTAAGTATCCCAAAATGAACCTGCTGCCTTTCCGAAATTTTTTAGTTTGCAGCTTATTAACATCCGGACATTTAGAAGGTGAGTTATTGCGTCTTTACTTATGTTTCCTAAAATGTCAACACATTTCATTAAAAAAGAAACCGAGGGCTTAATTATCAGAAACTTAATTATTAATGCACCAACCTAATATCCATATTTTAAAAGAATTTAATAATTTATTCCCATACCACTATACATATTTCACCTTTACAACAAAAAATAAAACTGCTAATTGTGAGGATATAAATTTCTAATACTTCCTTGAAGAAATAAAGCATAAGAAAATAGATGTCCAATATGTAATCTATTTTCTTATGCCTGCTATTTTCAAGAAGTATTAAAAAATTATAATCTGATAATCAATATAATGTTTTAATCTAACATTTAAAGGTGCAAATACAGCTTTTAAGTTACTAAAAGCATACACCATTCTTTAACTGAATGGAATTATTTTTGCATGTTCTATGACAAATTATAAACAATATACTTCCATTCAGGCGACTAATCTAGATTATTTTTTCTGTGGTGTAATTCCAGTTTTATGATCTTAGATAACGATACATGTAAAATGTACTAAAAGAAAATTATCTTGTACCGATATCTCCAATTTGCTTAAAAATCCTTCCACAAAGTTACACTTGGATAATCAATACTCTGAATATACCAGAAATGTATTTGGTCCATTGGCCCTGATCTCTACTGCCACAGTTTGGGTCAATTCTGCATATACTGGAATCTCCTGGGACACTGTTGACGATAAGATTGCGCCTATCGAATGAGGCGAATGCTATGTCCTTTTTCCGATGATTTTCTTTTTCGGTTAGTATCTATAAGACTTCCTTATTGCTTTTATTTTCTGCTATTTAAGTCAAACAATCCACGATAAAACTGTGTTAGATTGCTAAAGTGCTGCATGTCTGGATTGTATGAAAGATATATTATGATAGCTTTATGGATATAATTTAAGGAAGATAAAAGCCCGTATCAAGATCATTTATTGTCAAATTGCATTTTCACGTTAAAATACTTTAGTAAAATACTATGCTTAACTTAAGGAGGGACGAGGTCTTTCGTCCACCCTACTGAAAAGGCGTACGTAATACGACTATTGGAGCTTCGCCCTTTATTGACTGATGCTCACCAACCCCCCGGAGTTCGTTTCGCCAGTTATTTCACTCCGTCCGCCACTTTTGCAGGTGCAACATACGGCTGCTGTCCTCTCCCCTCTCCTCCCCAGCTTGCTGATGCCATAGGCATATTATGTCTATGGCTGATGCTCAGCAATCTTCAAAGCTCGAGGTCTCCCTCTTTTCTTTTGTAATTATTAACAAAAATATTTCATTTCTTTAAATCCTTAGAGGTTTAGCTGAAAATAAAATCCTGGGTTGCATATATTCATTGATATACCTAATTGGGAAAAGTCAATTTCACAAAAAAATTAGCTGGAGTGCGGCTCAACTCGACTTTCTCATACTAGAATCCATTTTCCAGTAGCTTGTGATTTATTTATTTTGTTAAATCAAATTTTGCAGGATTTTTTTTTAATAATCTGTATTATTGGACCAAACTATCATAATTATAGCATGTTACGCTTCATTTTAAAGGGCACCCCAGATAGGGGAGTCTATAACTTGCTCCGCAATAGGGGCTAATAATTTCACGAACACAAAATTTGTGTTGCTGCTACTTTTAAATAAAATAATTGAAACTGTTAAGTTTCGAGATAATTGATCGGAATCATTCATCATAACTTATTTTTATGCATAATTATGGTAAATTTTGTCTAATGCTGTCATGTTAAAAAATGTGAAATTTCAAATAAATTTTCTTGAAAGTATTTGGTTGAATTTCAAAAATTTCTAATTTGTTTTTGATTCTTCGTTAACAAAACCGTATATAAAGTTTCGTGAAAATCCATGAATGTATGTCGCAGCCATAAGTGCACAAGAAATTGACCAGAGCCAGACAACAGACAGAAAAGTACCACTCAAAAAGTAGTCCAAACGTGTTCAGGAAGTCCTGAAATATACACAGTAGTGGCCAAAATTGTGAAAACCTTCCGGAAAAAGTGTATTTTTGAGGTTTGATGGTTCATAACACCACTTTTTTTTTGTACCAATACCATAAAATTATATATGAATGGAAAGAAAATTTAATCAAATGTGTAATACTCGTACAATAACATTTGTTCCATTATCTGTATTCTATCAAAAGTTATAGCCAAATAACCAGGAAAAAGAATGTAATGTAATGTGCATCGTAACGGAGTCCCCAGTCGAATGACTTCTACCTCCAATCTGTAAACAATATGTGCATTCTTGACATCATTTGAGCAGAATAGAGTTGACTACAAAAAAGAAAAAGAAAAATACTGCAGAATGCAGTAGCACCTTCCAGAGGGAAGGAGAGAAAAGAGCTGTGGTAGCAGAAGTGCAGCCCTCTGTTATTAATCAGAGGCAAAAAAGTATGTGTATCAATTTAAAATATAAGATTTAAGATTTGACAAGTAAAAAGGGATCAGAAAACTGATGAAAAATTTAAAAGATGAGGATGTGGAAGGAAAATTTAATGTAAATGCTCACGGGGGGTCATATAATACTGCCCTGGGACGCTTTCTACAAAGTCTGGGATCATAGTCTGGGAGGTTGAATAAAGTTTCGTTATGTATACTAGGAATGTTCTGAAAAAATTTTTTTGCTTGCTTTCTGATGGTAAATTTTATAGTTTTGATTTTGAAATCTTTTCTAATAATATCATTGCGAAGAAATCTGGGAGCTTTTCTGATGATGCGAAGAATTCTGTTTTGTTCAATTTGTACTTTTCCAATGGAAGTTTTGCAGGCAAATCCCCAGACTGGGCAGGCGTAAAGCAGGATTGGTTGAATTGAAGATTTATAAAGAAGAATTTTATTGCTGAGATCTAAGTGGTCTGAGTAAAGCAGATGGTTAAGCCAGCCAGCTTTTTAGATTTATTGATAACATATTTGAGATGGTGCTGCCAAGTAAGTCGGCTGTCCAAATGGACCCCGAGATACTTAGCAGTACGTGAGAAACAAACGGGTTGATTGCAAACCATGAGAGGGGGAGGGGGGATACGAATGCCAGAGAAAAAGATAGCTTGCGATTTTTGAGCATTGATGGTAATTTTCCATTTATGGTAGTAATTTTCAAGGGTGGCAATATGATTTTGAAGGTGGATATGGAGAAAATTTAGATTTTTATGGGCGGCGATGATACAGGTATCATCGGCGTATAAGAAAAGGGAGGTACGAGGGGAACGGGGGATGTCGTTTACGTAAAGGTTAAAGAGGAGGGGGGCAAGGATACTACCTTGGGGGACTCCAGCTTTAACGGGTTTATTTGCAGAGAGAGTGTTAAGAATTCTGACATGAAAATTTCTATTAGAAAGGTAGGAATTGATGATTTGAATTAAAGGGGGTGGGAAGTTCATTTGAATCAATTTAAAGAGAATTCCAGTCTGCCAAGTTTTGTCAAAAGCCTTGTTTACGTCCAGAAGAAGGGCCCCAGAGGCCTGCTTTTCCTTAAATCCTTCAGCAACAAATTCGACTACACGTAAAAGTTGATGTGTGGTGGAATGAGCGGGTCGGAAGCCGAACTGTTCTGGGATCAGGATATCATTGCTGTCAATGAAGCTGTACAGTCTAGTTTGAATAATTCGTTCCCAAAGTTTACTAAGGGAGGAGAGGAGGGAGATGGGGCGGTAATTAACAGGATCAGAAGTGTCACCTTTTCCTTTGTAAATGGGAATAATAACAGCGGTTTTCCAGATTTTTGGGAAATGTCTGAGTTTTAGGGAAGCATTAATGGTAAGGACTAAGAAAAATATGATGTTAAGGGGAAGAAATTTGAGTGCTCTATTTGAGATTTTATCTTTTCCGGGGGCTTTTTTATTTTTAAGTTTGTAGATGTGTTCAAGAATTTCTGTAGGAGAGGTGGGAGGGATAGGGTCGGGGTGGGGGGTAGCTATAAAGTTTTCAACAGACTGGGTGATTTGTATATGAAAATTATTATCAGGGATGTCAATCTCAAATTGCTTTTTGTAACAGACTGCAAGAGCATCAGCTTTATCCAGGTTCGAAAAGGCCATTCCATTGTTTGCACGAAGGGGTGGGAGCTGTGTGTAAGGTTTTTTCACTCGTTTAATTTCTCTCCAAATTGATTTGTCAAAAGGGGAGAGGGATTCAATAAATTCTTTCCATTTATTTTGTTTGTATTTAGAGATATTTTTTCTGATTTTACGATTAAGGGTATTAAGTATATTTTTAGTAGAGGGATTCCTGGTGGCTTGCCAGAGTTTACGGGTGGCATTACGCGTTTGAATTTGGGTTTTAATAAAATGGGGGAGTGAATTATAAAGGGGAGGAGGCGAGAAGAAGAGGCAGTAGCTAAAGAGCGTTGAATTTCCAGTGTAACTTCCTGTACAGCAGAGTCTATGTCTTCAGTATTATTGATTTTTGGAATAAGGAGTTTAGAGTTTAGAAGATTTTTTTTATAATTTTTCCAGTTAATGGCAGAGGGGATATCCGCAATGGGGAGGAGAGTATTGAGATGGAGGGTGAGAAGTACGGGAAGGTGGTCAGAACATAATTCGTCCAGGGTATCAAAAGAAAATGGGAAGAAGATATTTTTTAGAAGGGCAAAGTCAATGGTGGCGGGGTTACCGGCCAGAGAGAAGTGGGTGGGGCTAGAAGGTACAGCAACTTGAATGTTATTGGCAGAGGTGTAATTGTATATCTGCTTTCCAGAATTATTTCGGCGTCGACAATTCCATGAGGGGTGATGGGCATTGAAATCTCCAGCATAGATTGCACGATGGTTGAGGTTAAAAATTTTGTCGAAGTCAGGAGCAAGGATGGTATTGTGAGAGGGTTTAATATAAATAGAACCAATAAAAATGGGGGGGTGATTAGGGAGGTTTATGCTAACAATTTTATTTTCAACAAAATTAGTATTAACAGTATTAATTTCGTGGTGGGGAATGTTGTTTTTGACATAAATGGATACTCCACCGTGTACAGAGGGAGGATTTTGAAGTTGGTTACGCAGAGCAGTATAATTTTTATAATTTGCAATTTTTAAGGGGGGAGGGCGTTTACCAGGGCGGATTTCTTGAATCAAAATTATTTCAACGGGATTGTTCTGAATGTAGTCACGAAGTTCGGTGATTTTGGAGTTTAAACCATTAGCATTCCAGGATAAAATGCGAAAAGAGTCAAGAATGGGATTACTCATCATTATGGGTTTGGGTGACTGTAAAGAAGACCTCATCGAGGGCCGAGATGAAAGCAAGTAACTTGTTCAGGGGATTACTTTCCTGATTAAACTTGGTTTGTACAATAGTTAAGAATTTTTTAATTTTCTCAAAGTTGATGTTGAGATCAGAGAATATTTTGTTGAATTCTTGAATTAATTGGATGATGTCAGAGATTTGAGATACGGGGGATGGATTTTCATTGGAGCTTGTAGTAGTAGTTGTATTAAGGGGGGAGGTGGAGGGGGGAGTGATATAAGAATGGATAACAAGGTTTTCAATTGGTAGTTTGTTGGGATCATTTGGATAGGAGTCTTTAGATTTGGTTTTAGGGTTATGGGAGACCGTAGCCTGGTTTCTTTTAATTTTTTCAAGAGGAGTAGGGGGGTTAGCAATGGCTTCAGCAAAAGTTTAGTTTTCCTTAACAGAGGAAGATACAGGAGGTTTGTTCACTTTGGTGGTTGGTATGGAATTTTTTTCCAGAGTGGGTTTTTCTTGTCTAGAGTTAGGAGACTGAAAGGGAGGAAAGTCTTTAGGCTGTGGAGTTGGTTGTTGTGCTCTCGTGGGAGGAGGCGTAGTTTGAGTAATTAAGGGGATATTTTTGTTATGTGGGTTGGAGGGGCAGAGTCTAAAGTTGGCGGGGTGGGGTCCCTCACAGTTGGCACATTTGGCAAGGGTATCGGGGGATTTCAAGCAATCACGGGTGAAGTGACCCATTCCACATTTGAGACATCTAGGAGGCTGATAGCAGCAGTCGCTGGAGTGTCCATAGCGCTGACAGCGAAAGCACATCTTGATCCCTTTTGAAACAAAGTCTTTGATTTTTATTGTCATATCAAGAAGAGTTTGTAATTGATGAATAGTTTCCCATCCTTTTGTGGGATTAAGGTATACAAGAAATATAGGTAGCGGTGCTTTATTTTTCAGATCTTTGAGTTGAGTAATGCGATGTATATTGAATCCGCGGCTGCGGAGTTCTTCAGTAATTTCACCGATCGGAGAATTAGAGGGCAGTCCTTTTATCAATATTTTCACCGGCCTTTCGGCTTTGATATTTATAGAGTGAAACTCTATTTTTTGAGTGACCAAGTATTTTTGAACCGTGCGGAAGTCATTAATAGTTTGAGGTAGAATTTTGATGAGATCGCCTGCCATTTGGGCTTGAACAGGAGTAGACACAATTTTATTTAGAGTTTTAACAAGTTCTCTCCAGTTGGTCGGACAATTTACGTAAAAGGGCTCAGGTTTTGGAGGTGAAATGGGAGGAATTTTAGAGTTTTGATTGTCACTAGAGGAAGGATTAGAAGCACACGTAGTATTTTCAATACTGGAATTAGGATTGCAGTCATTAGGGGGAAGAGAGGTGTCCATACTATTTAAGGTTTCGAAAGCGTTAGGAGCAATGTTGATATTTTTACCTTGAGTGATATCAGCCTTACGGCATTGTTTTTTTGATTTGGGGATAATATAACCTTCCAGGTCCTCAGTAGGAGTGTCCTCATTGCTAGCATTAAATTTTATCTTAGCATCGCTAAGTTTGAATTCTAAGGCCTTATTGGCTTCAGTTATATTGCTATTCATATTAGAGTTAGAATCAGTTCCATTAGAGCAAATGCAGATAGATGAATTAAGATTAGACATTACGTTAAGATTAGAGTTTGTATTATGCTTTATGATGCTTTCATAATTAGAGACAAAATTATCAATATCATTTTTAAAAGGTGTATTATCACTAACAAAGCTATTCTGCTCAAAATACAAAGTCAAGGAATGACACATACCTCTTAGAGTATCTTCAGATTTGTCGGAGGTTCCAGACTGGATGCAGTGCCATTCAGAAAGCAGAAATTGGCCAGTATGAGACAGGTCTGTGAGATGTTGAAGACGTCCACCATCAGCAGGAGGAAGAGGAAAATTTCCAATTTGGAACCGAATGATAGTTTTTTCAATGTCCGGAGGTATGGGACGTTCATGGATCTGTGCCATTGCTACGGACTCCATGTCCGAAGAACAACAGGAAAATAACAAGATGCACAATCAGCAATTGGCGCGAAAATACAGGAGCGAAAGATCACACACAAAACCACACCAAAGTTCACCGAGGATCACAATCTACGGAGACGGTACGCTGGTAGCACCAAAAGACCCCACGAGCGGAAACGAAAGAGGAGGAAAAAGAAGCACAACTTGACTAAGTTTATATGAAATAGCTTTCATTCATTTGAATGTAGCCAATGAGCATCAGTGTTTAGAGAGCCAATCAGGTGTTATCTTGTTTTGGCAATGAGCCAACAGGTCACAGGACATTTTTTAGTGTGTTATGTGATTGCTATCAAGTTGGTTGATTTTTTTGTGTTCTTTAATTTAGTGTTCTTGTAAAACGTAATAAAATTAAAGAAATGACGCAAAGAGTTGACTGTTCACCCAGAAAGCGATCTAAAATAGTACTATTAAGTGAACAAAGCTACAATTATGAAGAAATTAGAAGAAATATTGGGGGAAACTTAACCAAAGGTGACATTTCTAAATTTTTGAAGATGTATAAGGAGACTCAGTCACTAAAAAACCTGAATGGTAAAGGCAGGAAAAGGTGCACAACAGCAAGTGATGATAGAAAAATTAAGAGACTGTGTCTAGATAACAGAAGAAAACCATCTCGGTGTATACAAGGTGAAATGGCGCAATGCAATGTGAAGTTGAGTGCAAGGACTGTTCGGCGCAGACTGAATGAATTTAGTCTAAATGCTAGAATTCCACGAAAAAAGCAATTTTATCTCTCAAACAAAGGTTGAAAAGAAAAAACTGGGCTAAAATCCATGTTAACTGGACAACGGAACAATGGGGCAGTGTAATTTGGAGTGGTGGGATCAAAATATCTCCCTGTTTGATAGTGATGGCGTAAAATACGTAAGGAGAAGAATTGGAGAAGTATTGCATCCTGATTACATTACATCTACCGTGAAACACCTAATTAGTGTTATGATCTGGGGTTGTACGACATCAAGAGGTGTGGACAGAATTTACGGGATCAATGGGAATATAAATGCCCAAAGATACATAAATGAAATACTTGAGCCCAAACTGCAACCTTCTGCACGTGATATTTTCCAAGAGAATGAAGCATTTATATTTCAATAGGATTCAGCGATATGTCATGTTGCTCGTGTGCGTAAAAATTGGCTTCAAGATCGTCATATTCAACTGCTGGAATGGCCTGGGAATATCCCGGACCTTAACCCCATCGAAGATCTATGAAGCCGACTAAAGAAACTTGTTAGTTAAAAGCAACTCAGCAATAAATCCCAATTATCAGAAGCAATAATTCAATCTTCTTTTCACATTATAACACCTGTAGAACTAAAGGACTTGCTTCACTCCATGGTAAAGCGCTGTAAGGACGTAATTAAGACTAAAGGCTACCCAATTAAGTATTAACTGACATGGTGAGAATTTTTATATATCTGAATTTTTTCTATGTATTTCATTTTTCTTCTTTAAATGCTGTTCTTTTAAAAAATATAAATGTTATTGCATTACAATCTTGATTAAATTATCTTTCCATTGATATTTAATTTTATGGTATTGGTACAAAAAATAAGTGGTGTTATGAGCCATAAAACCTTAAAATACACTTTTTCCAAAAGGTTTCTACAATTTTTGTCACTACTGTATTGGCATCAAAATCTCGAAATCGAAAATTTCTGTGCGGAGAAAGAGAGAGAGATAGAGCTGTACATAAAATCATTTTAAATCGTTAGATATAAAAAACTACAATAGTTTTTAATTTGGGGAAAATAAAGTTTTTACCCATTGAGAGAATTGATTTTTCTTAAGATGCATTTGATAAATTAGAAATGGTGAAATTAAAATTGTTTTTGTTAAAGTCGCGAATATTATATTTTTAAATTTTAAAACATAGTTTTCCCACTGATTTTATGAATAATGCTAGATCAGTAATAAATATAAAATAACCATTTCTAGCTCATGGATACGCAAATTTTGATAACAAAAACTATTAAATAAATAACCCCGTACAGAATAAAACAATCAAACAGCGTATCTTATTTATACTCATATTTGATTACGTTATAATGTAGTATTATAAAGTTGATTATCACCAATTTTTTGCAAACAGCTGTCATAAACATGAAAACACCTACTCGTGCGAAACTCGTGTACAGTGAACTGTATGGTGTCACTTCTGAAATCAAACACTTTCCTTTTTGGACATTCATGTAAAGTCATAAGGGCTAAAAACGTTCCATAGTAAAGCATAGGAATGCCTCGTCACTTTTTAACATCTTTATACTGTTACACAAATACAAATAACGTTAAAATACGGAAAATTTCGAAAAATGTATCTTAATATACTTTTAATGTTTAAAAGTTACAGGACATGTCTGTTTTTTACAGCGTAAGAATGCACTGAGTGGGACGAAGTTTGCAAAAGTTACTATCTATATAAATAAAATTGAAAATCTGTTTGTCTCTCTGTCTGCCTGTGTGTTTTTGTCTCATCATTATGGGAGAACAGCTAAACCGAATTTCATGAAATTTTGTGCGTAGCCTTGAAATAGCCTCACTTGAAATTTAGTCCATGTTTCGAGTTTCTACGACCAGGAGTTCCTGAGATATTAATGAAAAATGAAATTCCGTTTGTCTCATCATCACTGGACCGAATATAATGAAATTTTGTAGGTAGCCTTGAAGCAGCCCCCCTTAAATTTAGTCGAAATTTCGAGTTTCTAAGAACAGGGGTTGTCAAGATATTAATGAAAAACGAAATTTTTCCTTAGAAGTTTACCTCTCTAACGCTCTGGTTCCTCCAAGCAAAAAGGTTGAAAATCGTTTATTTAAAATGTAAAAGTGAATTAAAACTTCATCTCAGAGTTTGGCGGGAGAGTTTTGTGCTAATTAGTCACTTCCTGAAAACATGAATCGTTTGAAAACATGAAAGTTTGAAACATGATTTAAATGGAAAATCTATCACCATGGTTTATTTCTCACGGCCTTTTACTCAACAATGACAAGTATTAAGAAATCTGAATGGTTATTTAATTATTAGCATTTTATGGGGAAGATTCTATCTTACATTATGTTGCTCAACAACGCAATTAAATTAAATGTGTTTGTTAATTTGTATTATCATTTTTTTCCATTTGAATAATAAATAAATGGATATAAAAATATTTCTTAGAAATAAACGGTCTGATTTTTTTTTAATTATATTAATTGCAGACTGCGTACATCACTTTCAATTATTTTAGCAAAGACTTTTCAGGCTTATATATTGCGTTTAGCAAATAACTCATATATTGTGTTTAACCATATTGTGTTTAAATTCATTTAGCCGATTGTTGAAACAGAAAAAAGAGTAGAACGGGTATATCTTCTAATACAATTTTACTGTTTTCATTTAGTATATACAAACAGGATCAAGATGTTTTATTCTTCAGATCTGCAAATTCAGAGCTACGAATTTGGCGGGATATCGCTAACTTGGCAACTTTTCTTAAACGTTGCCAAATTGACGGAAATGTCGCCAAATTGATAAAAACGACGCAAATCAATGAAATTAATTTTATTTTGTTAGAAGAGAGTGCTGAAATGATTCTTCGTTGGAATTTATCTATCAGACCAACCGTCCTACTTAATAACACATTTAGCGAATTTTTAAAATGTCTTCAAATTGATAAACATGTTTGTAAATCTATAAAAATATCATGTAATTGATAAATTTGCGCTTAATAAATGAAATTAATTGTGTTTTATTAGGGGATAGTATTGTTATGATGTCAAATTGTCGAATTTGTCAAATTGTCGCCAAGTGGGAGTGCCAGTTCTATAGTCCCACTTGGAGATATATTTGGCGATTTTTTAAAATGTTGCTATATTGACTAAAATGTCCCTAAACCTTCCATGGAGATACGAGTAGCATTATTCAGACGATATTTTTACCACCAATTTATTTGAAGCAAATGATAGCATGTCGCTTAGCAACGGATTTAAATCCAATGTGTTTATGCGGCATACGATATTTATTAAATCTTTTGAAATTTGAATAATAAAGATATGTATATAAAATAAATTTAATTGACATTGCATTTTTGACTGGATATTATTAATTACGGTCTTCTGGTTTAAATGTTATTATTATTGATAATTTCAGGAACTATTTATTCAGGGATTATTGATATTTTCAAATTATTATGACATTGTTTTATTATGGCAAAAATTGTTGAAACTCATATATTGTACGTTGTGCGAGTAATCTTCTACAAATACAAGGGTATATCTTCTAATCTACGAGAATATAAGTAGTACAGATGTATTGGCATATATTTTGATATATATTGGCATGTATTTTGATATATATTGGCATATATTTTAATATATATTGACATATATTGGAATCAATTACGGCCTTCTGGTATAAAGATTACTGGGATGTTTTATTTTGGCAAAGATTTTTGAGACTCATATTGTAATACGGGTAATCTTTTACTAACACACTGGCATATTTTCTAATCTGCGACAATGTAAGTTGTGCGGGTATATATATATATTTCTATATAATTTTAGCGCTTTAATTTTGGCATATATTGGAATCAATTATAGCCTTCAGATTTAAATATTATGAGTTTATTGATATTTTCAATTTATACATGTAATTTTCTAATACAGGTTATATCATCTAATATTCGCGTATATAAGCAGTACGGATACCATACAATTTTAACGCATTTATTTTGCATATATTGATTCAATTTTACAATTTTTGTAAATTTGCTTACAAAAAAGACCAGGATGTTTTATTCTTCAGATCGGCACGTGAAGATAATTTTGCATAGTGAGAACAAATACTCTTAAACTCCTTTTTGGAGCAATAAATTTAATATTTTAACAGAATATTTTGATTAACAATGTCATTTAGTATACTATGGGAATTTGCACATGATTATGAATTTTAAGTTTATTTATATTATATACTCTGTACGATGAACGGCTATGCTGCTAATCTTTAATAAAAATATACTATTGATTCCTTATTAGTACGGCATTGATTACGTATCAGAAAACAAAATAATTAAAAAATTGAACAATAACTTACCTTAAAATTCTGTAAAAATTCCTTGTAAACATAAACGGAAATAATAAATAAATATGGCGGTGACTGACATACGAAAGGATTAGTTGCGCATGTTCTGAAAGCTCCATCTATTCGCTAGTGAATTGCTCCAGATCTTGGTGTATATATTCACAGTTTTTAGGTTTGGCTGGAAATCCAAATTTTTATTTGCGCCGAATTTATAGTTCTTCTGCGTTTACGGACAGTTTTGTTAGTACCATTTTATGGTGCAATTTCTAAAAAAACCTGCAGACTGCACCCTATTTTAGTGAAAGCTTTAGCGGAAGTTTTTAACAGTGTACAATGGGCTTTCAGGTCCTACGAATTATTTCAGAAGGGCTAATTAGTTCTCTGAACCAGTAGCGTAGCTTGGTATATTTGACTGGGGAGGCTGGGCGATTGGCGTTTTAACTTGGAAAAGGTTTTTGTATTTTAAGGGCATTTTATATTAGAATTCGCACTTTCAATAAGTTCTATTTCCTTGGTGAGTAAAATAAAATAATTTAATATAAAAATGCTAAGAGTGAATGAAATGCTCGATATTTTAAAATATGTTACCCACGTAAGATAAATACAAAATATAACATTTTAAATGTTTCCTTATTTCTAAATTAGTAGAAATTTTACAACCGGTTTATTAAATATAAATTCATGGTCGCTCATAGGGGAAGCCCTTGGATATTCAAGATAACAAAGGCGAGCATCAAGCTAGGCGATGTTGTATATTTTATTCTTGAGTTACCCCCCCCCCCTGAAAACATTCTACGAACGCACATGTATGAAAGGGTGCACTGAAATTGGTCAGAAATCTGGAACATAAGCTTCGTTGAAAATCACTGTTGTAAACAATGTCCTTTAGCAATATTGTATATTAATTATTTACAAATACTGTACTATGAAATCTTAAAAATATCATAAAAATTAAATAGGCTAAGAATATAATAGAAAAATATCAACCACTTTTATCTAATTGAGATTCTCGTGTAACATGGGATTTTTAAAGGGAAATCAGAATTATTCTGTCTAAAACACCCAAATACGCAAACGGATGTTTCAATATTGATGCCGATATAAAGACCTAAGTCTACTTTGAAAAATACTTACGTTTAACGATAGTCATTATCAGTATGTCTTGATATTGTTTGAAGTTAGGTAAATTTCAAGCTATTCCTGAAAAATGTCTTAAATTCTCTAGTATTACAAATATTGATTATTTTTTACGAATATTAATTAATCGAATCAAATTTGACCGAAAATGGAGGATCCATTAGCTTTACCCGAGATGAAACATAACATTCAATCATTGACTGTTTTGTTTACAAAGGATTGAGACTGAAGGAGGCAATAGCCCCCTTCTATAAGCTAGCTTCCATTTTATTTAATCAGTTAGGGAGGAGTTTCACAACTGGGTGGTTCTAATACCACGCATCTCCTTATAGACCATGAAGGCTGGGTGATTTCTGCTTTTAATACATTAAAATATGCGTTTTAATGAGAAAAATACCTTGAAAGGTGTCACTTTAAGCAATTAAAAGGTAACATTTTTTTAAATAATACACACACACAGACACATATATATTTGTAAAGTAATTAAAAAAATTATAATAAATAAATATATGTTTAAATAATTCTTTAAACTGGATGTTAAACAGGTGAGACTCAGCTTTTTAGCCTCAATGGAATCTAAGCCACTGCTCTGATTATGCGCGCCGTCTATTTGGTCTAGTACGTCTGGTCATATCACGTATGCTATACTTTGGTCAATTCTGCATAAACTGAAATTCAGACTCGCGACATTCAAACTTTTTTTTCAAATTCCATATGTTTATTTTATACGTCACTCTTAATAACTGGTTCATTATCCCAAATAGTAGATACAGTGGTTATGAAGATGTGAATATTAAACTCTTCCATAGAAATAGTATTGTACAGATGTGCACTATTTGAAAAATATGATGCTATTTTGATTAGCATTGGAATTTAATTAAATGTATTTTTGAGACATACGGTTTTCATTTAGTGTATCCTATTTCAATGATAAAGAAATTGATATAAAAATATTTTAACAAATAAGTTATTGCATTTTTGATACTTTTATATCAGTTAGTAGCATGCAACAATATAATTCCAAAATTTTCGAAACAGATTCATACAGTTTTCCGAATGTGCTAATATTATTACTGCAACAGAGTGAAAAATCTGATGTGGGCAAAACACAACTTTTTCTACATACTCAAATTCATTTTCTAATTTTTTTTTTATAATGAAATGAATTTAATTGCATAAATTTATGTGGATACTTATTTAAAATTATATCGTATTTACAGTTTTAATGAAATTTTAATTTTCATTTGTCAACTAAACGTATTTTCAAATAGCGGCATTGCAATTTACAGATAATATAGTTGTTGTCTGCCTCATCAATATAAATGATGGCATAAAGCTACTGCAGATCCTTAATATATTCTTACATTTTAGTGATGAGTCATTTCTCTAAAGTTATTATCTTTAAAATTAATGATTAGTCTAGGAAATGTTTGGAGAATTTGCAATTCCCATATGTAGAAGTATTCAACTGGTAAATTGTGTTTAACAGTAAAACGATAAATACATTTATTAAGATCAGAAGACAGGACCTTAATTATCACTTTATGGTTAAATAATCTAGATAAACGAAATTTAGAGCCTTTTTGCATAATATTTTGTAAAATAGGTCTTTCAATTATGTTGAGAATACCAGCAATTTATGAGATGGAACGATGTAATAGCTAACTAGAGGTTGGGAACTAATACAAGTAGCAGAAGGAAAAGAAGGTGAAGAACCAATTAGAAGAGATTGTGAGACATAATTATAATTAAATGTAGACTTACAAATAGTGCTATTATGTTTAAAAGCTTTTTAATAGAAATATTAAAAACTTGAAGCAATGAAAAAATTGAGAGAAAAGTACATAGAAACTAACAGACTTCAGAATGAACTTAATAAAAGATAAATTCAGTAGGTATTAGTGTTAGCAGAATGGAGATGATTTGGAAGGTTGAAAGCAAGCAGATATTTAGAATGAAGGCTCTGGTAACAAGAAAATCATAAAAGGGGTGTGTGAAGTGGGAGTGGATAAAAGAGAGATATAAGAAAATATTATAAACTTGATCAATATTTTTTTCTTTAGAGCAAAAATCCAAAATTTAATAGAATACCATTTATAATTGAAAAAAATATATTTATACATAAAGCTCAAACTGCTACTAAAGAACAAAACTAAAATAACTTAGGTTAATAGCATAAATTAATAGCATGGGTTCGTTTAGACGAAAAAAATCAGCCTTCTTCGTCAGGACATACAAAAAGCACAACCTTCCCTTCTCAGAGAAAGATTGGTGACTAATTCAAGAACAGCAAACGTGGCAGAAGCACGGAAAAGGTGCTGCCACCTACAAGGGATGAAAAAGGGAATAAAAGAAACCCAGGAAGAAAGCACCAGAGGTGGGACATAATGGATGAATAGTAAAATACTAATGGGGAAGTGAACATCCAGTCACAATCATTTTTTAATGATAATTATATTTTTCTCTTAGAAATATCTGTTTGGAAATTTAATTTTTCGATTTAGTTTGCTTCCTTTACATTTTTCAGAAATTTTCATCCCTGTCCTGTTCCTTTAATTTAATTGGGATTTTATGAACAACTTAAGAGGGATTTAAATCCTTTGTTGGATGCCCACATTCAACTTTTGTATTTACTTTTCATTAATTATGTCCCACCTCTTGTGCATTTCTACTGGGTTTCTTTTACCCCCATTTTAACAATTTACAACATAATTGAAAAATATCTATGACTTTGGTCATTCTGTCTGTCTGTCTGTCTGTCGCACGACAACTGCCGTAAAAATGACTTTATCAAAATGAAATTTTATTATGTTATTAAGACGGTCTGTGGGACATATGGAAAAGTAAATTAATGATATTACCCAATTAGTTTTGGATTCAACTCGGATTGAAAAAATGAAATACATTGAACCCTATGGGACCTAATTTTTCAAACATTTTTTAAGCGAAGTTAAAATTCAGAAATTGCTTTCAAAATTTTAGGAAATATTCAAATTATCCCATAAAATATATAAAAAATATATTTCAGCAAAATATGTTTGACAGTTTTTTTAAATAAAAAAAATTAAAAAAATAATTACAGCCATATAATATGAAGAGATCACGTGCCCCACTTCAAAATAAAATATGGCATCCATCTTTTTCCCAGAGTGAAAATCGTGATTTTTAAAGTTATTTTAAATTTATATTTAGTGTTGCATCCGTCCTAAAACCGCTTTATTTTTGCGTATTTTCTGCGCATCTATATTCTGGGCCACAGTATTAACGATATTTTTTTGTTTAAATAATCATCAATCTTTCATTATTTCTACAACGAATCTTAATTTTAATCGATGCAGAATGCAAACAAGTGATTGTAAGATGACTTGTATATGACTTGACAAATTAACAAAACTCGGAACCCCGATGGATTCCTCGGAAAGGGCACCGAACAAATAAACACATATACATTAATACACAATACGTATCCAAAATTTACAATATACATAATATACACAAAACATATACAATAACCCAAGACATATACAATAACATACCTATATACAACACTATGCCTATATATACAAAATCCCTATATACGACAATTCCATATATCAAATTCTTATACTCATATGCAGTATACCAACATCAAGACACATACTAATTATTAATCTCTATCTCCATAATCGATATGTTTTTTATACTTATTCAATTTCACCTTGAAAGATTCACAAATAGTATCACGACAAGAATGTTTAAACGTCCTCGACTCCCTGTACTTCTCATTAAAATTAAGACAATTTATATATTTATAACGGTCATTACAAACAGTGTCTGTATGCAACTGTCAAAACGGTTTCCCGTTGACACGGCCGACCGGAGAATTCTAACTTTCTCCAATTTTTACAACCCAGGTTCGAAACTTCTCTCGTCTGCAAGTAAAACTTACAGATGACCTGCCGCAAATACAAAGCGTAATAATAATAAACCCTTACCTTGAGTGGATGATTCTTCAGCTAAAGCATGGATATAGAAAACACAGAATATTGAAAATAATCACTAATATCCAAACTCAATGATCACACAGTAATTAACTAATCCAATCTTTATTAAATATGTAATTAATAAGTTATATTATGGAGTTACACCTATTCTTTAATTATAACTACGCACTGGACACCGGCAGGATATTATAACACAATTTGCCACCAAATGATAAATATAATACCAAGAATTTAATACGTTACGTGGCACACACATTTCATATAGAACCACAATTGAATAAAATAAGGTATGGTCTAAAGTATGGTAATAGGCAGACAAGGGCAGAGCACAGGAGAGAATTATAATCACAAATAATAATACTATTTAGAATTGCTGATTCTAGGAGTTAACACAAGGATCTGTAAATATGATAGTTCTCCGTTCTTGGAGATATCTGTTAGAACTTAAGGAATTTCGGAGAAAGTCTAATGGCTCCGCCAATGCATGTAAAGGAGCTTACCTTCGTACACAGGATAGTGTGAATAGGAGAGAATTACGTCATTGATTGCTCACAGTACAGGTCATCTCAGTTCCCGGTCCGGCAGGGACGAAAAGGCATCGCAGAAGATCTAAGTCGGCGTATCAGATGAATTCTCGGACAGATGTTCGGGCATGAGAATTTTCGGCAATGTCCGGCAATGCTACCTCGGACCTCTTCTTCTCCGTGGCGGCGGTGGCGACATTCCCAACTCGCGAACCCCGGATTCCGCAGTGAGAGTCGGATCCCGGAGCTCTGGGCGAGCATCGAAAGTAAATTGAACTACCACATCTCCGTGTAGTATTCAGAATGGAAATGCGCGCCGAACCTTTGCGTTCCAAGCTTATATAACCTTCCGAGACTCATAGGACTCAGAACCAAACAAGAAAACATACATGCCGAGAAAATAAGTTCTCACCATCAGCCGCAGGCTTGCCCCGACACTCAGTCTAGACTTTCAGTACGTTGGACCGCTTGCATATACATAGAAACAGATGAAACCTTTACATTACTTCCGATTTCAACTGCCGAAGAACATGTACATCTGGAATCTTACTAGGCTTTTCATCATCCGAATGCAGACCTTGAACTCATAACGGAAAATAATTCTCTCTCTCACAGTGCGCGTTAAAAGAATTAAAATGGCTGAATATTCCTTTGAAACTGATAGATAAATGTAGAATATAAATTGCATATATATAAGATGAGAGGGATATAATAACAGGATTGAATATATTAAAGGATGCATAAAAATATAGATATAAAAATATAATATAGATTTTCATGATTTTGACATATTTTTACACAAGTGTCGAGAGATTAAGAAATCTCGTCACAACACAACCCGGAGCAACGAATACTGTGTTGAACGTTGCTACATTGGCCCTTGGTATGTCCAAGTTCTCCACATTTCGTACATTGTAAAACAGCAAAGAATTCTCTACTCCATATTCGGTGCCAACCAATATAAACAAAATGCTGCGACAAAATTGCCCAGAACTGCCCGAACTTAACTTCAAATACCCAATGGGATCCTCCAATGGTCTTTGCCTTAATCTGGAATTTAAAAATGAAGGCTTCACTTTGGTTCTCTAAGCAAATATTCTGATCCACAATGCCATTAACAAATTTCCCTTTATCCGTACCATCTGGTACATTAAAGAAGATCAGCTTAGGGAGACTTATTAGGCTGTTCGACAACAAAGTTCCTGGTGAAAACAGGGCCCTTAAGAAATTCATCTTGAGTTTTACATGCCACCTCCTCCCCCCGGGACCTCTAAAATAACTCTAACATCAAGGGAAGGGGAATAATTTATCTACTCCTATGCTTAATTTCCTAGGAGACACAACTGAGTCATAGATAGACTTTTTTGTCTCTTCAGCCGAAGAAGAGGTGACAGGCCTAATAATAATGGTTTTTGAGACCACTGATTGGGCTAAGGGGCCCTAGATGGCAAAACAACAGTATCTTCTCCCTGAGGAACAGTGGGAACAACCACACTCTTCACAATATATTTTATCTCCCCAAGAAAGCCGTCAATCTATCCTCTTGAACAATTAAACTTTTCTAGAACAGAGCTTTTGCGGCTAGGAATTCCTGTAACTTAGCTTTCAAGCTAGCCTCAACAATCTCGGAAGCTCCAGATTGGTCCACATCCTCAACTTTGGTCTGCAGTTCAATTATCAAATCATTTGACTCCTTAAGCAAACGGTTCTTGGTCTTCGTGTTTATCTTCAAACTCCAAATGTCTTCGTTTTTAACCGCCAGTGCATCTTGAATTCATTGAGTAACGAATTTGTCTCATTCAATTTTATATTTAAATCCCTCATAGATTTATCCTTTTCCTCTAATTTAAACCCCATTTCCTAAGACTGTCAATATCCGCCAGTTTAGCTGAAAAATTACCAGAAAAGCGGTCAACCTCATAGGATCCCTATATTTTTCCAAGGATAGTTTAGCAACAGCCAATGCACGGGTGAATTCATCAAATCTCCCCTTCATATCACCATTATTTCGTTTAACCTAATCCTTTTCCAATAAATCCGCTCTCAATTTAGTAACCTTATTATTTATTTCTACACTTTTGTCTAAGACTTTTTAGCTCCCTCTCTGCCACTTTTAATTTCGCTATTTTTCATCCAAACTCACTCTCAAAGATACCAATTGAGTACTATGCCCTAACGAAAGACCAGCCGACTGTCTTTCATCATCAGCCTCACAACACCTCAACTTTGAGTTGTATTCACGTAGCTGTATATCTTTACTCCTCAGATCTTTCTTTAACGAATCCAATTCGTTCTGTTGTGTAAAACTAGTTTCCTCTCGATCTGGTAAGGATTTGTTCAAAACATCTATATTTTCCTTCAAACTTTTAACTTGATTTATTTTCTCACTCAAATCATCACCCTTAATGATCTCGACTAGTTCCTTGGATCTATCCTTATTCTCTAATCTAGATCACAATACACCTGAAAGTCTGAGAGTCTCCAATGTTGACTTAACCATAACCTCAAATATAGGTTCCAAAAATTTTGTATCCAACAAGGTCTGGCGCGGTCTTGCAAAGTGGGACCCCGTTTCTCATGGCAGAAATGGGACAAGGCTTCAACAATATTAAATAATTCTCGAAATGGGTACCAATATTAGACCTTATCATCCTTCTTGTACCTACATGGAGTATCCTCAAGTACATCTATTTTAGTCTGCAGCCCATCCACCTCCGGCGCATAAATCAATGCCATAATTAAATTAAAAATCTATTATATTTCGAAATATATTAAAAATTAGAATATATCAAAATATTAAATAAAAAATTCCAACCTAATAAAAACCTTAAAATAAACTATTTCATATATAATCTCATTTCTATGAAATCCAAAAGCAATACACAATATACATTCACATAAACTCCACAAATATTTCGAGTTCGAATTCAGCTTGTAGATAAAGTCATCCACTGGATCCGCTTAGATACGTCATCTTACGTCAGCTATGACATCAGTAAGCCACTCAGTTGAGGAATACCAAACGAAACAAAAGTAACTTCCAGGAGCATTCCTCACAATACGTCATCATATATCAATTTACTTGTATAATTCTATTAATCCAATCAAGTTCAAATTCATATAGTGTAGTAATAAGGAACAATCTTCAACAATTAACTATTAGAGTTGTTTTTAGTTAGTTGACTAGATATAGAAAAGCCTATCTCGCAGTAAACCGCTAAATTTTTAATAAGTAGAGAATTGTAGTTCCTGGTAACATCTAAACCATAAGAAGAAAGTATAAGAATTGCTGATTTTTTACGCAAAATTATTTAACTCTGATGTCTGGAATAAAAGTGTATGAAAGAAATATTCACAGCTTTTATATAGAGAGCCCGACGATTTATATTTCTATGATGTCATTTGAATGAAGTTCATTTTTTTCGATGAAGTTTGAAGTTTTCAAGTAAAATAAATTATTGTAGTTCTGTGATAACTTAGAATATATCATTGCTGAATGTATTGCATTTTAGAGATGTTTAATTAAATTGCATTTCAGTCGAAAATTGTTTTATAATCAATGCTTTATGCAGGAATAATATTTCTTGTCTTCTCTTGACGTTGGCAACACCACTTTTCTGCTTCTGCCACAGTTCCTGCACGTATCCTGCATAAGTCGCCGATCTGCCTCTGGCTAGTGAATGTTGCGCTTCTTGTGTGTTCTGAGGAAGAAAACTGTTTTTTGTCTTCAAAACGGGTCGATACTATTAATTTTCATATAACATGATGCTTCAAACGAAGCTATTCATAACTTTATAAAATTGTTTATGTAAATCGAATAGAGCGGATTTGAAATCAATGAGAGGACGACGGTGATTACACCTGAGTCTTTTTGCAAGTTTATAACATAAAATGAGAGGACTGATTTTGATTATGATTCGTATTATGGAATAAATGATAAAAAATATATAAATTGTAATGATGGGAATTAATAACTATATATTTAGTCATATATTGATTATTATATAGTTGATGAATCCCATATGGTAAAATGGATTGATATAGAAGTATATACTTATTTTAAAAAAAGATACAATCAGATGAATTAGGAATAACATCATGAATATAAATAGTAATGTTGGGAAAATGACCGAATTCAATATTATTGTAATTGCTAGTTGATAAATTAGTACTATACATTATACTATTATAATCTTTAACATTGCTGCTATGATTGTTGATTAGACGGTGAATGACTTGTTTCCCCAATGAAAGCTAAGTTACAAATGTTTTAACTTATAAATGCAATTTAATATTTTGCAGAAAGTTAGGAGATTGTCATCGGATACAAATGGGCATGTTTTGTATAATTTGCTTGAACATCGAATGAAAGACAAAATTTTCCTCTTAACAGCAAGAACAAATAGGAATTGTTGGTAACAGTTTGCCGATTCTCTAACATTCCTGGGCACTAGTGCGTACATTCCATATGGCACTATTTTACTAGGCACGAGATAAATTGAGTAGACTAGACACAATGAATGGAGATACGAGGCGACAAAAAGTAGCCAATAGAAACGAAGCATGATTTGTGTAAAAAATTATAAAATCAAATACTATCTACCAAGTCGCACACAAAATAATTACATATCAAACAGCAAATAACATGTCATACAATATAAAAACAATATTAAATAAATAGAGAAATTGAATAAGTACATCTTGATTAAATAAAAGTCTCATTAAGGATTTATAAAGCCATGTAAATGATCAACATATAAAATCCATTGAGTCTGTAACTGAAAGGAAGAACTAAATTACAGAAGCCAAAATCTTTGCCAATGCAAATGAGTCAGATGAAATCTGAACCAACAAACATAGAAAAAGCATAAATAATTGATTGAGAAATTGGATAATTTTGATTATGAGTATTAGAGCTGTCTCAGCATAGCAAATCTAAATAAAGCAATTAGAGCTAAATGAAATAGACGAAAAAAGGGAGGAGAGAATGGAATGATAGTGAATGTAAAGAAACTCCAATAACAGAGACATTTTTATTGCAGTGTCAAATTAGAGAGCCCAATTATGGGTTTTAATAAACAAACCAATACCTGAGTCAAATATTATACACAAGTACGAATGTAGCAATGAAGTGTGATATATTACTTGAAACTTGAGAAATAATTGGAGTCGAAAATGTACAACATCGTCAGTTTGTGCACACACTTATCGAACTTCCGATGTTTATTTTAATAAATTGTCTTGTACCAATGTTGTTGTTGTTGTTTACTAATGACCTCCTGTTTCGGCGGAGTCGATTCAGGACCAGTGACGCAGGAAGCAGGAAACTACGAAGAAAGACACAAGACGAGAGAACAAAGTTTATTACAAGAACGCATCACTGACGAAGGTCGGAGGGGGTGCAGCTTCACATTTAGACGAGGACCCAGAAGGCAGAAGACTGACTTTATCCTCGAGAAACATCCATGTCTTATTCGGGATTCGAACCCGAGCCCACAAGACAGCAGCCGAAAATGCTATCTACTTCACCGCCTGGGCGGCTGTACCAATGTAAAAAATTTAATTACGCACACCTAAGAATATGAATTGAAACTAGCAGCTAGAATAATTAAAAATTCTTGAATCAGAATGAGACAGAAATTCGATGTAAATTTTAGAAATTTTATAATAAAAAATGCATACACATAAATGTAAATAAAAGGAGAAAGGTGGATAATTAAATTCGAAAAAAGTTCCAAAGCATTGCAAAAGAAATCATAAATAAATAAAGACAATATTAATTGAAGTTTTTTTTATTGTCATTTATAGTTTTAAAACAAATGAAACGATTTATATGACTAGAATGGACTGTTTTTCAGATATAATCCGTTTTGCTTCGATATCGGAGTGATGGCAGTGGATTTTACCGTTGTGCTATTTTTAGGACACTCGATTAAGTAACAACAAGAAAGATCAATCATGCTTAAAGCATTGATTATGAAACACTTTCCGACTTCAATGCAATTTTATTTAAAAAAGTCGAAAATGCAATACATTCCTCGGTAAAATTTTAAAACTTATCACAATACTACATTGATTTATTATATTTGAAAACTTAAACCTTCATTGAAAAAAATGAACTTCATTCAAATGACGGCATTGAAATATAAATTGCCTGGTTTAAATATCTCTAAAATGCAATACATTCCACGGTAATATTTTTGAAACTATCATAATACTACGGTAATTTATTATATTTGAAAACTTCATCGAAAACAACTGAAATAAATTCAAATGACGTCATAGAAAAAATAACACGCCTGGATCTCTCTATAAAAGCAGGATTTCATTCATAACTTTCTCCCATTCATTTCATTCATCACAATACTATAATAATTTATTTTACTTAAAAATTAAGACCATGGATCTACAATTCATAAACTCTATGCTTAAAACTTCATCGAAAAAAATCGTCCTTCTGCTTATAAAATCAATTAATATTTCATTCATATCAGCCATTCAGACTATATGGACTGAATTATTTTGTGTTAAAGAAATACAGTAATTCTAATACAACTCATTCTACATATTTTGCTGTTTACATTTTACATAGGTGAAAAATAGGCTTAGTTGTAGAAATAATTAAATTTGAATGAGAATTTAAACTCAAATATATTGCCATTGTGTTGTTTTAGTATGTAGATGCACAGAATTTAAGCAAAAATAAAGTAGTTTTAGGACGGATACAACACTCAATATGAATTAAAAATAACTTTAAAAAATCACGATTTTGAAACAAGATGGATGCCATATATCATTTTGATGTGGGTCATGTGATCGTTTCATATCATGGTCACGTGATCGTTTCATATAAGATGTGTAATTATTATTTTAATTTTTATTTAAAAAACTACTGAATATATTTCGCTGAATTTTTTTTTATATATTTTATGGAATAATTTGACTATTACCTAAAATTTTCGAAGCAATTTGTGAATTTTAAATCCGCTTAAAAAATGTTTGAAAAATTAGTTTCCATAGGGCTCAATGTATTTCAGTTTTTTAACCCGGGTTCATTCCAAAACTAATTGGGTGATTTTATTCATTTATATTCCCATAGGTCCTACAGACCGTCTGAACAACATACTAAAATTTCATTTTGATTAAGTCATTTTTACGGCAGTTATCGTGCTAACGGACAGACAGACAGACAGACAGAATGAACAAAGTCATAAACACTTTTCAACTTTGTTGTAAAGTGTTAAAAAATGCCTCTAAATATAATTTTCTGAACACTACCTAGTATAATAAAGGGTAATATTTCCTGTAAATAACGAAATATACTTGATTTATTTTTATGTTTAAAAATAATATGATGAATGTTTACTTGATTAATTGAAATTTCAAACGCAAAATTGGCAAATTAAAATGATTCTACAGAAAATTTGGATGGACGCAAAATCAAATATATGACAAGGATGTAATTGATGAATCTGTGAAAACTTCCGAACGTTGAAAGAATATCAAAATATATATTTTAATTTTATAGTAACATGCTATTTTATATTTAAGGCGATGGTCAAATACTGGTAAAATACTCATTTTCCACTTTTTATTTAAATAGCTATTCAGATTTTGTAACTTCTATGTTTCATTTACAAATTCATTCAATAATATATTATTGTATTTATTTTAGAATTGGACAGGAAATAAACGAAATACTCTCAAAATATATCTAACGATAAACACTTATCTTCTCACAAATCTAAAAGAATATCACAGTTGCAGTTTCAGACAACTGAGGATTTAGAAAACAATATGCACAGATAGAAGGAGAAAATAATACCTATAATTTCTTCCACGACTTGGAAGTGCAATGCGCTTCAACATTCCATGAATAATTACAGAATGATTATCAATACTCTAAATATGGAAGAAATACATTTGGTTCCTTTGGGTCTTGTTTCGGTTTCTAAAGATTAGGTTAATTCTGCGTAAACTAGAATCTCAGGAGATATGTGGACCGAATATGTGGATCGACAACACGATTCACTATTTGATGCTTATTGAATGAACTGAATTTTCCTCCTGGTTCTAAATACTTCCTTTTAATGTCAAGCTAATGCCTGTACGATGCTCTTATTCCTTTTATCTACTACAATTTAAGTGGACAAAAATACTTGATAAGCGGAGTATTTTTTATCGTAATGCAGACTTCCAGTTATTTGCTGGTGCCTGGATTTCACGAATTCTGTTATTTCTGGATTAAATGCAGTCAACCATAAACAAAGTTTAGATAATAGGATGCCACTATATGGATAATAGAAGCTTATTGGTAATCACACCCTTTAGGCAGCTTATCCTTTATCATACCCTTTAGTCAATTTAGAAAAATTCTCGTAGTCAATTTAAAAAAAATTGACAACGACTTAAAAAGGATTTGTGTGACTTGAAGAAAGGTCACGATCCTTCATAATTGCTCTCTAGACCTGAAAGTACAGTTTTTGATTCTGCGGAAACTTGGCGAAAACAATTTTGAAAACACATAACTTTTTTGTATGGAGGTGTTTATTTTTTACTTAGCGTATATTTTTTTACCATGACGTACTGTTTTTGTGACATTTCAATACTTTTTGTAAAAATGTTTAACAACATGATAGCGCAACAGTGTTTAGAAGGTATTATAATATTGTTTGCTTTACTACCGAGCACCATATATTCATGTTTTCTTTTTCTTTGAAACTTTAAATTTGATTTTCAAGTTTAAAAAACAGAATATATCTTCAACACCAGAATAAAATGAGCCATCATTTATTAAAATCGGTTCAGTTGTTAGGGCTATAGGTCGATCAACATTGAAGACAAAATGGATGGCCGAAAATCGCAAACTTTTAAAGTTACTTTTTCGAGTTCTTCCGCACCAATTGTAATTTTTTGCTTTGTTTTTGTCAGCTTCATGGTCATATTACAGAAGAAAAGATCAAGCCATAGTTATATTGGAGGCTGAGCTACATACAACAAGGAAACCGGGTTTTGTTGCGTTACATATAGAGATCTGAGTCTCTTTTCACTTCTGATTTCTTTTCAATTAATTTGAAAATAGAATGTAATACTCTTGTGGTGCACAAAAATGGAAGCTTTATGTTGGCTTTTATACTTATTAAAAGATTCCTAATTAACATAGTCGTAATATCGTAAAATCATGAAACATTAAAACACATTGCGTTGTGTGCCTCTTAAACCCACCATATTTATCTTCAGTGCGAGTTCCTGGAATAAAATGCAGTAGCATACTACCACAATTAATTGTACCATTTTAACTTTAAAAAAATAATTTATTAACAACATTTGGTTGATTATTAAATTAATTACAACAATTATCATATTACTATTTGCGGAGGAGATTGCAAATGTGAGACCAGTTAAGTGAAAAATGCCTAAACTGCATTGATGCTCTTCTATAATTATTGATAGGAACACATACCTCCAATTTTGTCTTTGTGACACAGTTTTGTTTTTTGACATAGCCACCTTTAGTTCTGTTGGTTCTGTTTCATCAGTGTAAGCCGTACTGCACCAAATCACGGTGCCGTCTCCTACAGAAGTACGCCGTCTCCTACAGAAGTCGATAACTAAACACGAATCAATCTGACCTCATCGTAACTGCATCGCCAGTCGTACAAACTCGAAGTCTGGTACTCTGTCTTCACTGCGACTCTTATCTGCTCCGACTGCTGTTCTCGAACTCGAACTCTCGAACTCTGCTGAAGCAAGTAGCTGTACAAGAAGATTTTGATCATTGAGTTTTCTAATTTTGAAAAGGAAAATGAAAGACGGTGGGGGCAAATGTGTGTATGTGCACTTCATTTTATAGAAAAAGAATGAATGACAACCAAATGGGTATACATGACTTATTCTAAAAACAACAAGATAAATCATGCATAAAGCTTTGATTATGACACACTTTCCTACTGCAATGCAACTTTATTTAAACAACTCTAAAAGGCTATACAATCAGCGGTGATATTTTTAAAATTATTACAGTACTGCAATAATTTATTTAACTCGTAAACTTAAAACCATGGAGGTAAAAGAACTTTCTAACTCCATGCTTGTTTTTTCACCGAAAAAGGCAATGATATAAAATTGTCTGCTTCTCTATGTAAAATGTTTTAGGACGGATGCAACAACACTAAATATAAATTGAAAAGAACTTTAAAAATCACGATTTTGACACAAGATGGATGCTATTTTTTATTTTGAAGTGGATCACGGGATCTCTTCATATATTTTATAGGACAATTGGAAAATTTTATAACATTTTCAAAGCAATTTGTGAATTTTAACTTTGCTTAAAAAATGTTTGAAAAATTAGGTTCCATACGGTTCAATGTATTTCACTTTTCAACGCGGGTTCAATCCAAAACTAACTGGGTGAAATTATTCATTTATATTCCTATATGTCCCACAGACCATCTGAACAACATACTAAAATTTCATTTTGATAAAGTCATTTTTACGGCAGTTATCGTGCGAACGGACAGATAGATAGACAGGCAGAATGAAAAAAGTCATAAATATTTTCCAATTATGTTGTAAAGTGTTAAAAAAGCGAGTAAAGTTTTAAGAAGCTTATTCTTTCAGTATTAAGTTCTCCGAAATTTATAAAAGTATTTAAAAAAATGCAATGTCTTCGCAATTTCTGCGAGGGAAAATGCTTTAATAGCACTGAATACATGGTTAACTCCTCTTGCAAATTGTCTCTTCCTACACATGATACTCACTGGTTCAATTAGAACACAAGTATTTTTAAAACAATTTTTAATATTATATAAAATAATTTATTTTTGAAAGTGCTTACTTACAGACATTTTCTAAATATATTTTTGTCGTATAATATGCTTATATATTTAATAATTTATTCATATATATATATAATAAACTAGTATTTTTATTTTTTTTTAATTTTTTAAGATGATGATAGAATGTTTTTCTTTGAATTATCAGTATGTCTTGAAAGAAATACCATATAATATTTAATGCATTTTTCAATTATAAACGCTTTATCTAATTTTTATACCTATAATAAACAGTAAATGTTCTATCATTCTGATAAGGTTTAGCAATTTTTATTTATTACTCCTGCTTTCTTTTTAACATTTTACAACATAGTTGAAAAGTGTTTATTACTTTGTTCATTCTGTCTGTCTGTCTGTCTGTCCGTTTGCGCGATGACTTCCATAAAAATGACTTTATCAAAATGAAACTTTAGTATGTTGTTTAGACAGCCTGTGGGATCTATGGGAATATAAATGAATAATATCACCCAATTAGTTTAGGATTGAACCCGGGTTGAAAAAATGATATACATTAAACCGTATAGAACCTAATTTTTCAAACATTTTTTAAACGAATTTAAAATTCAGAAGTTGCTTCGAAAATCCTAGGAAATATTTAAATTATCAAATGAAAAATATGAAAAAAATTTCAGCAAAATATATTCGGTAGTTTTTAAAATGAAAATTAAAATAATAATTACACCCACATTATATGAAGAGATCACGTGGCCCCCTTCAAAATATAATATCGTGATTTTAAAGTTCTTTTCAATTTATATTTAGTGTTGTATCTGCCCTAAAACCGCTTTATTTTTGCTTAATTTCTGAGCATCTACATTCTGAAACAAGGCAATTACAATCTATTTGAGTTTAAATGATCATCAAACTTTGATTATTTCTACAACGAAGCCTAATTTTCACTTATGGAGAATGTAAACACATAAAGATGTAGGATTAGTTGTATAAGAATTGCTGAATTTCTTTAACGCAAAATTATTTAGCTCTGTGGTCTGCAATATAGCTGATATGAATGAAACATTCATTGATTTTACATAGAGAAGCAGCCGATATTAAAGCAGACTTTTTCGCAGAAGACTTAAGCATAGAGTAAAATTTACTATTACCTCCATTGTTTTAAGTTTTTAAATAAAATAGAGTATTGTAGTATTGTGATGAATGAAAGGCATGAAATAAAAGCGTATGATTGAAATATTTACAGCTTTTATATAGAGAGCCAGGCGATTTATATTTCAATGACGTCTTTTGAATAAAGTTCATTTTTTTCGATGAAGTTTTAAGTTTTCAAATATAATAAATTAAAGTAGTATTGTGATAATTTTAAAATATTAATGCTGAACGTATGCCATTTTATAGATGTTTAAATAAAATTGCATTGCAGTTGGAAAGTTGTTTTGTAATCAATGCTTTGTGCATGATTGATCTTTCTTGTTTTAAATGGTCACTAAACTCTCTTTCTTTCTGGAACGAAGCCTAATTTTAAGGCTAAATTATAGCATACAGAATGTAGACAAATCAAGCGATTGTAAGATAAGTTGTATAAGAATTGCTGAAAGTTATTTAACTTAAAATTATTTAATTCTGGTGTCTAGAATATAAGGGATATGTATGAAATATTCATTGATTTTACAGACGGAGGCAGACTCGGCCGTCTAAATGGATGCTATATGTCTTCGGGTGAGTCGGACGGTCTGGGTGTTCAACACAGATGCAGATGATTTATATTTAGATGCCTTCATTTGAATAAAATTCATTTTATGTAACTGGCATTATCTTTTTCGATGAAGTTTCAAGTTTTCAAGCAGTAATACTGTGATAATTTGAAAATATCTGCGCTGAAAGCATCACATTTTAAAGATGTATAGATAAAATTGCATTTCTGTTGGAAAGTGTTTTATAATCAATGCTTTAAGCATGATTGATATTTCTTGTTAATTATTCATTTAGTGCAATGCCCTAAAATTGTAATTTTGGAGAGGAAATACATTATTATAGAGGAAATATAACTTTTTTATAAGTAATCAATAGCAAGTGTATTTAAGGAAAATAATAAATTGAGCTGCTAACTGCAGTATACAGATATAAGAAATTTTTATGAATAGAATTTTTTACATATTTTTAGATTTAAACTATTTTTAGCCTTGTTATACGTATAATATGTCTTTGACGGTAGCTGTAATGTAAGAACAAATGCTTTTAAACGTCACTGAACATATTATTTCAGCTGAAATATAATATAGAGAATAATTTGAAATTTTTCCGCTGTGGAAAATTTTCCGTTTCAAAACTTTCCGTAAACTCAACATCTCTAGTCCCAAATAATATACGTCTGCCAACTACTTATTTGAACATGACCACTTGCCAAGGCGGAATGCTGCCACATTCCTATGGCGTATAAATGTAAAGTAATCAATATTTTGCTTTATTAGGAGATTAGAATTGGCCACTAATCGTAAATTTCTGTACACTGCCGACATGATAACCCAACATAGTTAATTTATTGTGTTGTCCGGTGTTCCTGAAAAGCAAATGATTGCTAGACATAAATAGGCATTCATAAAATCCTTAACTTAGAAGACAAATAAGAGATTTGCTCCAACTTAAATGTTATTATTATTATTACTATTATTACTATTATTATTATTCATACTTCATCATTTAAGTTACTATTTAGCAAATTTATCAGTTATTCTTCTTTCAAAACAGAGCTGGAAGCATACCAAACCCAACTTCAGCAACCACACTATATTTCTTGCCCGTTGAACATCTAACTTTATTTCGCTAAATACATCACAATCGACTGGAACCGATAATGGTATGCAGGTCTCCTGATTAGAGCTCATGTCTGATGATCCCTACATCACTCGGCCATATTAAATAATACCACAAACATTCGTTGCATAAATATACGATTTACTCCCAAAATACTTCTAACAATAAGTCTTTCTTTCTCACGTAACGAAAGGAATATCTCAGTTACAATGTCAGCATAGTGTAAATTTAGATAACAATTTGCACAGATTGATGAAAAAATAAAACCTGTATTTTCTTGTATCCAGTTTGAAAGTATGATGGGCTTCATTCTATAAATAATTATGCAAGGATAAATAATACTCTGAATATAAGAGCAATATATTTGGTCTCTTTGAGTCTCTCTTTGGTTGCCATATCAAAGATTAGGTTAGTTCTGCGTAAACTGGAATCATAGGGGATATGTGAACCATCAAATCGACAATACAAGTGACTGTGATCTACTTATTGAATGAGTTGTATGTTTCTTCTGGTTCTGAATACTTTCTTTTAATGGAATCTAGTACCTGCAAAAAAATTTTATTGATTTTGTATACTGCAATTTATGTAAAAAGTGCTTGATATGAAACGTTTTCTTTGATCAAATGTAGATTTCCTGTTACTTATTGATACCTGAATTAATAATACCTGATCATAGATTATTTCACGAATTCTGTTTGAAATAATGCAGTCAACTATAAAAATATGTTTAGAGCTGAGGAAGATATTAGTGGTATTCGAATTTACTTGATTGCGCATTTCTACAATCAGGTAGCAGGAATATTGTCTCTCATAAACCTCCCAAATCCGTCTACCAGAGGCATATAAGTATTAAAACTCAACCACGGAATGTAACCTAGCAGGGCCAATTTTCAATTGAGATATCTATTTTGGACGCTAAACACCATAGAGAGAAAAAACTTATAAAAAAATATTGCAATTTAATTTTTAAGAGCATTGGTTTTCTTGTCTTTTTAACTAATTATAAACCGCACACTGCTAAAAGAGTATCATAGAATGTTAGGTTTCTGAGAATGGAGATAGCAATATGCACAAACGGAAGGTAAAATAAAACCTATATTTTATTTTAAGATTTTCCATTGAAGTATGCTTTAACTTTCTACGAATAATTACACAATGACAAGCAATACTCTGAAAATGCATGCAATCTAATTGGTCCATTTGGGTCTCGCACCGATTGGCATACAAAAGAGTGAATCTATTCTGTGTATATTGGAATTTCCTGGAATATGTGGACCTTAAGACGTGTGGACTATCGACAATACCATTCACTGTTTGTTGTTTATTGAATAAACCCAATGTTTCCTTTATATTTCTAAATACTTTCTTTTAATTGAAGCTCATGTTCGTAATATTTCCGTATTGAGTTTTTTTGCTACAATTTAAGTAAAAAAATACTAGATAAGAGGAGGTTTATTTGATCGTAATGTAGATTTTCAGTTATTTATTGAAAACTGGATTGCAATATAGATTATTTTACGGACACTACGATAATTAAATACATTAAGTTTGAGGAGGACAATATCGATGCTTGGATTGACTTGATTAACAATTTAATAAAATACAACAATAAAAGATTGAAATTTTTTTATTAAGAGTTATCTTGAAATTCGGTCTATATAATACTATAACATCAAAATTTAATTATTCTCCATATGTATATACGTACATTTATACATGCTGCGATCACTGGTATATATGTATATAGAAATAGTTTACCCCGTACCTGACTGTTAGATTGTTATCATACTTTAAGAAATAGAAAAATTGACTTACCGGGAAAATATCACTGCTGGCCATGAGACAAAAAAATAAAAACGCTGTATGTTTATTGATATGAACTTTCAAATTAATCCAACATGGATTTCGAACATATGTACATATGTATTTTTATTGATGCGATAATTAAAATTCTTAAATTGATTAATATTTCTAGCATTTCATAAGACTGTGCAGCTTCCGTTTCGCGCAGAGGAAATAATATCATTTTTATATTTTTTTGGACGGGACGAAAAATATTCTCCGCTTATAGCAGTACATCGTTTTCTACAGGATCTATTTCAAACAGGTTTGACTGCATTGCGATTTGATGATGGCATTTCGAAAGCTATGTTTGTGATAATTATCATTATTTCCGGAAATTAAGAAATCATTACTTTTTGTTACTGAAATGCTTAGAGCTTTTTTAAAACTTGTGAATAATCGGGATGTTGCTTAACATATGTTAATTTCCGTTGAAAAGAGATAAATTACGTACGTTCCGTCGAAAGATCGTTTTTCGATCTTTCTGGTGGATTTAAGATAGAAACTCTTCGATATTATTTTAGATCGCCAAAGAATGATATTTTATGAAAATCTTTCAAAAATGCATTTTGATAACTCGCAAACTAATTATAATTTTAAAAATCTCGCCCAAGTTCATCATTACATGACCTCAAATAAATCTCTACCGAGTGTCATGGTTCTACATCCTTTTGTAATTTTATTAGCGTGACAATTATGATGAAACAAAAATGTATATTATCTTTTATTATATAGATTATTATTAAGTTTATAAATAAAATTTAAATAATGTTAAAGAAATGTAAAATAACTTAAACATACATATAAATTTAAGTTCTACCAGAATTCATTTTGAACAACGCAATAATGGTATAAATTATGATATCAATTATTTAAACTTGGGTTCTGAGTCATGAGCAATGGATGATTAATCGGGTCATAAAATTGAAACCAATCGAAACCCGTAACTCTAATTCATGTTGATATCTGAGATATCCAGTGGCAACTTAATGTAAAGAGCTCTGGATTGATTTCATGGAAATAAGGATACTTTCTGTTGTTACGGATGTATCTTTTACGGAGACAAAGTCACCAGCTGTGACATGCCGTAAGGTTACATTTCTCTAGAATTGCCCCTGTTCCGGCAGAAAAAGTTTTCAAGGTATCCTGAGCTTGATAACCGGAGAAATATTGGGTTCTTGTGACTTGTAGGAAGAAGAATTTCCATTTTTCAACTTTAAATAGAAAATGCACATTTAAAACTATACTATCTTGCATGTCTCTGACCCGGTCATGCAAAGCTTTCATATGTCATGTCGCAATTCTGCACCATGAGCCTTTTTGTATTTTCTGCAAGAGAAACATCCTTCTCTCCGTTCGTGCCTGTACAGTGTTTTTACTAACACTTGTTTCCATTGAAATTACATTAAAAAGCGCATTTCGTCGAGAAATCGTTGGATTGTCTGGACTTAGTGTCTGGCCGTGGAGCGTGACGTGTTGGCTGTGTAGTTGCTATGTGAGCGCGCTGTCCAATCAGGAAGAGGCGCATTTTTTGCGTAGGAGAACTTGCGTGGGCTCAGAGGACCCATGTTTCGCGCTCTTCGAGCTGGAGATCCCGAGGATGGAAGACGCTGGGAAAATTTGTCGAAAGACTTGAAACAAAGGCTTTTGGCCAAAATGGCTTGCCGTTCATCTGGAGCTGAAGAAGAGGAGCCTGGAACTATTCATTAATTATCCTGATGCAAATCTTTTCTAAATTATATTTTTTTCCCTTCCAGGAAATATTCCGACGACGACTCTGGAAATTGAGATGAGTGATTGGCGGTTTTGTTTTCAATTCGAAGCATTGTATTCGGAAGTTCGGTTTCTAAAGATTTTGGATTCTCCGAAAATCTCCCTGTGAACATTTTTGAAATCCCGCCTCAAAACCGTGATTACCTGATGCGAATCTGTTGCTCCAAATTAAATAAAATTAAGAGATCAGGTAAATTTTCCTTTTACCGGAATCAATGATTCCGAGGCGGCACTGGCATGATGAAATTAAATTCTATAAGTAAAATGGCTCATGTTAAAATATTTATAGTTAAGTTAGAAATGATTTAAGATCATATGATTATAAATAATTTGATTATTTGGATGTTATATAATTTTACCAGAGCAATTGGTTTCTTGAATATGTCTAATATAAGTGAAGCTCTGAAGTTTATTTATTATTTGAAAGCTAAAATACTCATACTGAATTCTTCGAAAAATCTAAAATAAATCAATATTTAAGTTGTGTAAAAATGATCCTGTTTATTTGTGTCTGTATATTTACTTTACTCACTGTACTTCATTTAGGGTTATTTAATTCCCCTAAACTGGGAACTCCTTTAAATCTTGAACCTGGTGTTTTTGCTGATACATTTTTGAGAATATATTTGTTAAATTTATGTCTCTTTGGCTTTTGAAATTACGATCACGAAGTTGTGGGTGGTGGAGTCAGTAGGTGCTGTTTGTACTGACCCAGCTCCCACAAATTGGTGCCGTATCCCTTTCCCAGAGTATTACAGTGAGTGAGGTATAATTTTATGAAAGAGTGCAAATTTTTTATTGTGTAAAAAAATATTGCAGTACTAATATGTCGAAGTAAGTTGAAAAGTTATTTTGTGGTGCAAAGTATTTGAGTTAATGGGCATGAAAATTTTGTTTATGTGTCATATTTTAAGAATAAGTGCAAAAGCACATAAGCCCAGAAGCACCAAGAGTATTATTTGCATGATTGAATTTGCATTTTACATGTTGAAATTGTGTTACATATATATTTTGAGGTACTTGACATACATAAATACACAAAATTTTATATGATATATGATATATGAGTAAATTGAAATTTCCAAATACACATACATTAAAAGGTAAATACATGAAGTGCATACATTTATTTTTGAAAAGTGAATACAAAAGTTCTGTGCACATGCAAAAGTGATTCGAAGTTCATGATAATGAACAAATAAGTGAAATAAGTTACACGTAGTGTTTTTCGGTGCTCTGCCTATACATAAATAAGTGATTTAAGCAAAAGTGAAATCAATTTTCCACAATAAACTGTGCTTCGTGATAAATTTGAAATTTCTGGTGAAAAACCTTGTGCTAAAATGCCTAAAACTAGAAATACGAGAGCAAGCAGGAGTAGAGACTCCTCTACACAGCGGAATTCATCTAACCGTGTTCCTTCGGTGTCTCCACCACGACTTTCTCCAAATTCTGGCAGATCAGCTTCCGCTGTCAGACACTCTAACAAAATGAAAATTGGAGTTGGATCTCAGTTCCTTGGATCCATTCCAAGTTTTGCTGGCAATGCAAATGAATCTTTTCAGGACTTTTTGGAGAAATTCTCTCTTGTCGCTGAACATGCCGAATGGTCTAACAGGGATAAAATTTTCATTTTAAAATTGAAGTTATCTGGTCGTGCGGAAAGACTGATAAAATCCATCCCGAAACTAAACCAAAGCATGAATTTTACGGAAGTTGTTAACGCACTCAAGGAAAACTTCACAAAGAAAGAAAATATTGCCAAGAACGTTGCTGCCCTTGTAAATTGTAAACAGCTGGTAAACGAGGATGTACGTGATTATGCGAACCGCATAGAAGCTGAATCCTTTGTGGCTTTTCCACAAGATGCTGTGTCTGACAACGAAGATTCCCTGAGAGCTGCAATTTTGCTCAACTCTTTTAAAAAAGGGTTGAAAATTTCTTTTAGAAAAGCTGTGTTATCTGCAAATCCACAGTCATTTGAAGCTGCGAAAGAAATAGCCATTCTGGAAGAAGAAGTACAGAACGAAGAGCTAGAAGAAATGGCAGAGGACATAAATACAGTGAGAATTGAAAAAGACACTAAACAGGAAATTGAAGAGTTGAAGAATGAATTAAATTTAAAGAAGAAAGAATTTGAGAAATTAAGAAGAAAATTTAGTGAAAATTCAGAGAAAAGGAAGAAAAGACTGAATGAAATAAGAGAAGATCTGGAAAAGAGCAATTCCAGTTTCGAGGATTCTTTCCTGGATACGCCCTCTACAAGCAGATACAATGAAAATGAATTGGAAGAGGAAGATTGGGAAGATATTCCAGTAAAGAAGAAACATAAACCATCAACATCTTTCAGAACTTCTACACCATCCAGAAAATCTGAAAATAAAAACCGTTTCAGTCAAAGAAGAATTCCAGTTGCCTCACAGGAAGAAGAGGGGTACGTTAAAAGTCCATATCAAAATTATTCTCCAAGAAAGAACTCTCATATTTTTGGAAGACCTTTTCGTAACAGTTCATATAGAAATTCAAATTTTAGAAATTCCTTTGATAATTATAAATTTCAAAACTTCAATAATTTTGGATATAGAAGAAATAACAGATATTTTAATAATAGATTTGGTAATAGAAGACAATTTAGAAGACAAAATTTTCAATCTCAAAATTTTAACAAACCAAATTCTGAAGTTAGTTTTATGACGGAAATTAAAGCTCCTTGCCAGAAAAATTTTCCGGTCATCTCAGTTTTTGTTGAAGATGTCAAACTGAATGCATTAATCGATACTGGAAGTTCCATAAATATTATCTATAGAGATGCTTTACAGAAAATTAACCCTAGGAAAGTGAAATTAAAACATACATCCTTTATTGTGAAGGGAATTGGAGATCAGGAGGTTTGGGCTGATGAGAGTGCTTCTTTTCTTTTGTCCGTTGGAAAAGACAATGTTGTGATTGAATGTTGCATTTTAAACATACCTGCACCTAGCGAATACAACATGATTTTAGGAAGTACTTTTCTGCATAAAAGTAAAGTGACCATTGCCTTTGGACACAAAGATGTTCAACCTGAAATATCTGAGTGCAATGCTATAAATTATAAATGTGACAGAAGAAATTACAATTTTACAAATGATGTAGATTATAGATCCAAAGACAAAAATTTTTCAAGAAATTATGAAAATAGATGTAATAATGGATATTTATTTGAACAAAACAATTTTCACAATGAATTTAGAGACGTTGATTTTAGAAATTTTGATGCAAATGGAAATGAAAGGTCAAATTATGAATGTGAAAATGATTTACATGAAAGACAAATGAATGACAATGTACATACAGACAGATTTTTGACAAAAGACAATATCAGTGACAATGAAATATTTCAGACAGATTGTGATAAACATGATGAAGGAAGTTCACAACAAAACCAGGCAATAGGGATTGCCAAAGCTTTCAACAAATGTGTTCTAAAACCATTTTCGGAAACTTTTATTAAATTAAAAAGAAATTACAAAATTGAAAAAGACACGACAGTTTTGCTTGAACCTATCAATAATAAAGAATTTTCTGCAAACAAAATTTTTGTAGCCAGAAGTATCCACAAAATTCCTGAAAATGACTTTTTGTATGCTAAAGTTGCAAATCCATCTGAAAAGGTTGTTTATATAAACAAAGGAATGAAATTAGGAACATTTGAAAACATCTATGAATCTGATATTGACATAAATAATAGAGTTGACATTGAAAACTGTATTGAAGAAAATGAAACATTTGATGCATGGGGAGGAGATTTTGATTTGAAACATATGAATATTGCAAAAAAAATTTGCTTTTGAAATTACTAAGTAAATATAAACATGTTTTTGCTAAAAATATGAAAGAATTGTCTGGATGTGACACTATTTTGCACGAAATTAATCTTGAATCTAACATACCTGTTAGGCAAAAGCCATACCGCATTCCACATAATTTACAGAAAGAACTTTCACGCCAGGTAAACGAACTCCTTGATGCAAAAATCATTCAGCGCAGTACATCACCTTACAATACTCCTGTGTTATTTGTGAAGAAACCTGATGGAAGTTACCGTTTGGTAGCGGATTTCCGAAAGTTAAATAAGATCACTATTGTTGAGAATTTTCCTATACCCAACATATCGGAACTCATCGATAACTTGTCTGGAGCCTTGTATTTTTCTACCCTGGATCTAACCAGTGGATTTTACCAATTGTGTTTACATCCTGATGATTACCCGAAGACTTCTTTTTCAACACCTGATGGCCACTTTGAATGGACCAGAACCCCATTTGGTCTTAAGAATGCGCCTGCATCCTTTCAGAGACTGATGTCTCTAGTGCTGGCTGGCATATCTGGAATTTATATAGATGACATAATAGTTGCTTCAAGAACATTCGAAGAACATTTGAAAAAACTAGAAGAGATTTTTGTAAGATTAAGTAAACATGGTCTTAAATTGAAACCAAGTAAATGCCATTTCTTCAGAAAAACAATTAAGTATCTTGGATTTTTGGTATCAAATGGAAAAGTACAACCTGATACTCATAATTTGGAAGTTGTAGAGAAATTCAAAATCCCTAAATCAATTAAGAATGTGAGACAATTTCTTGGACTCACCGGATTCTATAGAAAATTCATAAAAGACTATGCAGAACTGACCTTGCCATTAACAGAATTATTGAAAACTAAGAATAATGAAAGCAAAAAGAAATTTATTTGGACTAATGAAGCTCAAAAATCTTTTGAAATTTTAAAAGGAAAACTTTTGTCAAAACCAATTTTGACCCTTCCAGATTTTAGGAAACCATTTATTTTACATACAGACGCATCAAATCACTCTTTAGGTAGCTATTTGTCTCAAGAAGATGAGAATAAAATTTTGCATCCAATATCTTACGCAAGCAGAAAGCTTAGCGAAGCAGAATGTAAATACAGTGTTGTCGAAAGAGAAGCATTAGCTGTTGTTTGGGCTACTAACTATTATAAACACTATTTAATTGGAAAACCTTTTACAATTTTTTGTGACCAAAAATCTCTGTCCTTTGTATTTAAATTAAAAGATCCTACATCTAGATTGGCTAGATGGATTGCATCCTTATCACAGTTTGATTATCAAATAGTACATAAACCAGGAAAAGCAAATGTAGTTGCTGATTATATGTCAAGAAATGTAGATGAATGTACAAATACTATTGACAATGTTCCACAGAGATATGTATCACAATACAAAGTGATAAACAATGTTAATCAAAATTTTCAGAATGCAAATCAGAATTTTCCAGGTTTCAATAATGAAAATCAAAGTTATGTAAACAATACTAATAGTAATAATAGAAGAGAATCAGAAGTCAATTTGAATCCAGCAAATACAAATGAAGAAAATGAAATTTGTGCTGTTAATAATAATGAAAGTGAAATGCAAAATGAAAATAACATACAAATTGGTCAATTGGAACAAACATTTACTTGTCCCACCTTGCTCATAAGAATTAAGAATGCTCAAAAATCTGACCCAAGGTGCAATAAAATTATAGATCTCTTAGATAAAAACATAAAACCTTACCCACAAACTTTAGTATTTTTTAGAAAAGATGATATCCTGTGGTGTACTCACAAACACCCAAAGCGTAGACATCAAGAACAAGAAAGAGTTGTTGTTCCGCAGGAACTTGTATCTGAAATTTTATGGTTACATCATGACTGTCCCACTTATGCACATTGTGGATTTAGAAGAACTTTAGCTTCTGTAAGTAGAAAATATTTTTGGCAGGGAATGTATTCCCAAACCCACAATTATGTTGCATCATGTGAAATTTGTGTGGTAAATCGTGGCTTTAGAAATAACAAAGCACCCATACAAAGATTTTCAAGATCCACATATCCATTTGAGCGTATCGCCATGGATTGTGTCGGACCATTACCTATATCAAGATCTGGAAATAAATTCATATTGGTCATAACTGACTATTTTACAAGATGGCCTGAAGCATATCCCTTGGCTTCAATTAAAACTGAAGACATTTTAAGTTGCTTAGAGCACTACATGGCTCAGCATGGTATACCCAAATTCATCGTCTCGGATCAAGGGACGAATTTTGTTTCTAGAACAGCAAGATGTTTTTATAAGAAATTAGGAATAATAAAGAATACTACTACTGCCTACATGCCATCTGTAGACGGTTGTGTTGAAAGATTAAATGGTACTTTGATCAGATCCTTGAAAAATATTGCATATAACGATAAAGATAATTGGGACAATCTGATACATTTTGCTTTATTAGCACATAGAAATGCCATACATGCTTCTACGGGTGAATCGCCTGCTTATTTACTCTATGGTAGAGATTTAACAGTTCCAAATACTTTGATCACTGGATTTAAACCTCCGACATATGAATCAACATATGATTATGGAGAAGACATGAGATTCAGACTTAAAAGAACATATGATGTAGTAAAAAGTAACTTAGAAAAAGCTGAAAATTCACAAATTTTACAACAGCATAAGAAAGCAAAGATGCCCAATATAAAAGTTGGTGATTTAGTGTATCTTTACACTCCCTTTTTACCTCAAGGCCAGTCAAGAAAACTGAGCTCTTTTAATAAAGGTCCTTTTAAAGTGATAAAACAAACTTCTGCTGTTAACTTTTTAATCAGACATGTAATGAATCCCAAAATTGAACAACTGGTTCATGTGAACAGACTGACTCTTTTACCTCCAAGAAGAGAGGAATTGCAAAAATTTTCAAAACAAACTCATGAAAGTCAAAAATTGAACTCTAAGCCAAATAAACTTACTCCTGTGATCACCGCTGAGAAAGACTCTGTGAAACTAAAATCTTGTTTGACAAGATCTGGAGATAAATCTCAAAACAAAAAAACTGTGAAACGAGTAAGATTTAATTTGCCAAATAAAAGGGTAAACGAAAATGCTGTTCATACTAGATCAAATTGTCGTACAAATCAAAGACAACAATATGTTCAGAGAAATAATTCAAATAACTTTCATAATAGAGGAAATGGAAGAATCATTTACAACAATAACTTTAGAAATAGTTATACACCACACCAAAATCAGTATTACATGACAAACAGAAATACACGTACACCCTATAATCTTAGGAATCAAAGATTTTCACAATATTAAATTTTGGTTGAGTTCACAATTTTACAGAAATTAAATTTTGCAAGAAAAGATTTCATTTTAAGTTAAAGTTTACACTTGTTTAAGTTTTATATTTCAATATTGTCTTTTAAAATAGAATTTATGGAAAAATTGTTGTGATTTTAAAATTTATTGGAAATCTTGCATTAAGTTAAAAAAAGTAAATAAGTAATTGATTTTGTGAACTATAATTTATGAATGTTTATATTATAATTTAAATAATAAGTAATTTTGTTAATTGACTCTCCTTGGACTTTAAAATTTTTCGAGAGTCCTGTCTTGATTGACTTTGATTATATTGATGTGTTTTAATGTAAAAAAATGTTGATCACTTGTTTTAGTTCATTAATGAAAATAATTAAAATGGTGTTGGTAATGTAATTGTTCCCCTAAATAAAAAAGGAGGAAAATTTTGAATATTGAAAAAAAAATATATAAATAAATAATGGAAAGTAAATGATTTATTAAAATAAAATTGAAATTAATATAAAGTAATTGAAATAATTTAAGTAATTTGAATTTGAAAATGAAAAGTTTGAATTTGAAAATTTTGGAAATTAAATGTTTTGAAGATCAAAAGTAAATGATCTCTTTTGAAAAATGTTTTGAAACTTTGTTGCTGAGAGAGGTGAAATTTTTGGCTGATGTTGTTGAAATTCTGTTCTCTTGAAATTCCATTTCACATTGTTGTTTTTTTTGACCAGCAGTTTTCAAACATCTACACAAATTTCAGTTAGACATCATATTTTTATGCTGCAACCCCTTTTTCTGAAAGCTGGCTGGTGGACGCAAACATGGACATATTTACATTGGATCACAGATGAAGAAGCAGCTTAGCAAATTAATTGTCCGAACTTTTGTGGCAGGACTGGAGTCCTGGACGACAACTTGCTCCGAGCCTACCTAGGACGGTTGTGATTGGCCAGGTGGGAAAACTGGTGAAGCTATGAGGATGATGATGATGAAGAAGATGATGATGATGTTGGGGTCAGCGCAAGCTGTCCAAAAATTTTTGTGACGTCCGTGCTTCTGAGGCGTGTCCTGGCGTCCTGTTTCTGCTGCAATCGCTTCCTGCACGCGAGTATTTTTTTTCTTTTTTCTACACCCCCGTTTTCTGTGTTGGCAACTCGTTAGTCCCCGCCGAGTTGCTCCTTTGATGTGTTCCTGCTCTTTTACATAACTGACGTGAATTTCAGGAAAAATTTTTCTCCTTCTCTCTCTCTCAGTAGACAAATGTATGTAAATGTAAATTTTTCTTTTGTGACATGAAGTTGTCACTTGTTGAGTTATTTCAGAGATTTGTTAAAACTAAAGTAAATTGAAATTTTAAGATAAATTGAATAATGTAAATATAAATGAATAATTTAAAGTAATTTATGAAAGTGTGTCAGAATGAGAAAATTCTGAATTGTCTTGATGACAAAAATAAGTTGAATTAAAGTTAATGTTGAATATGTTGAATAATTGTTGAAAAGTTGAAATGATGAAAAATTGGAAAGTAAATGTAATTTAAAGTTAATATGTTGAATTTAAAAGTAATTTAAAGTGTAAGTTAAGATTTTAATGAAAGTTTGGAAATGAAAAATTGAAATTGAAAAATGGAAATATTGAAAGTGACTTCGTTCTCAAAAAGTGAGACATTTTTGAATGAGGGAAGAATCTCATTACCTGAATATGACAAGTTAATTTAGAAATTAATTTAGAAATTAATTTTCAAAATATTTAGCCATTTGATAAAAGAATAATTTTTGTGTCACTTGTGTGTTTGAAAGTGACAATTGTTTGAAATTGTTTGAATTTTGAATTGTTTATATTGTTAAGTTTGTAAATTCATATTGTATCATATTTTATTTTTCATATCACCTGGTTGATCTCAATGTGGTTGATTGAGATATTGTGTTGTCAGGTAAATTGCCTTGACAAATTTTCTTTTGAATTTTAGTGTAATAAATGTGAATTTTTGTAAAGGTTCCTTTAAGATGTGGTGACGCCTTGTCATCCTTTTGGTTTTCTTTTGGTCTTTACCTGTGGTGATGAGTGGCTTGGCCAGTCATTCAGATCTACAGTGTTGTTGCTTTTGAGAGAGGTGAACGATCGCACTTTTCTCGCCCAAAATTTTGTATTAAATTATTTTACACTTACAGGTTCCTAAAACTCTTTGTAAATTTTTGTGTTTTTGTGTTTTTGAGTGAGAGAAAAATTTTCCTCACTGTGTTCTGAAAATTTTTGCCTCCCAGAAGGGGAGAGCTGTCATGTCGCAATTCTGCACCATGAGCCTTTTTGTATTTTCTGCAAGAGAAACATCCTTCTCTCCGTTCGTGCCTGTACAGTGTTTTTACTAACACTTGTTTCCATTGAAATTACATTAAAAAGCGCATTTCGTCGAGAAATCGTTGGATTGTCTGGACTTAGTGTCTGGCCGTGGAGCGTGACGTGTTGGCTGTGTAGTTGCTATGTGAGCGCGCTGTCCAATCAGGAAGAGGCGCATTTTTTGCGTAGGAGAACTTGCGTGGGCTCAGAGGACCCATGTTTCGCGCTCTTCGAGCTGGAGATCCCGAGGATGGAAGACGCTGGGAAAATTTGTCGAAAGACTTGAAACAAAGGCTTTTGGCCAAAATGGCTTGCCGTTCATCTGGAGCTGAAGAAGAGGAGCCTGGAACTATTCATTAATTATCCTGATGCAAATCTTTTCTAAATTATATTTTTTTCCCTTCCAGGAAATATTCCGACGACGACTCTGGAAATTGAGATGAGTGATTGGCGGTTTTGTTTTCAATTCGAAGCATTGTATTCGGAAGTTCGGTTTCTAAAGATTTTGGATTCTCCGAAAATCTCCCTGTGAACATTTTTGAAATCCCGCCTCAAAACCGTGATTACCTGATGCGAATCTGTTGCTCCAAATTAAATAAAATTAAGAGATCAGGTAAATTTTCCTTTTACCGGAATCAATGATTCCGAGGCGGCACTGGCATGATGAAATTAAATTCTATAAGTAAAATGGCTCATGTTAAAATATTTATAGTTAAGTTAGAAATGATTTAAGATCATATGATTATAAATAATTTGATTATTTGGATGTTATATAATTTTACCAGAGCAATTGGTTTCTTGAATATGTCTAATATAAGTGAAGCTCTGAAGTTTATTTATTATTTGAAAGCTAAAATACTCATACTGAATTCTTCGAAAAATCTAAAATAAATCAATATTTAAGTTGTGTAAAAATGATCCTGTTTATTTGTGTCTGTATATTTACTTTACTCACTGTACTTCATTTAGGGTTATTTAATTCCCCTAAACTGGGAACTCCTTTAAATCTTGAACCTGGTGTTTTTGCTGATACATTTTTGAGAATATATTTGTTAAATTTATGTCTCTTTGGCTTTTGAAATTACGATCACGAAGTTGTGGGTGGTGGAGTCAGTAGGTGCTGTTTGTACTGACCCAGCTCCCACACATACATTAATTTCGCTGCCAATCTTCCGTTACTGCATCATTGAATACTACCACGCCGTTGATGACATTAGACGCCTCAACGTATTCTTGCTGGTTAGAGCTGAAATGGCCCAAACTTATAGACTTTAGTAAGCTTGATGAACCTACCTCCCTTGCGCTCCTAAAATTGACACACTCAGACAGTGTCATTTTTGTTAATCATTTATTATCACACAATCATTATAACATTAATCATTATAACATTAATCATATTAATTATAACATTAACATATTATATTAATATATTATATTAACATATTATATTAATTATAATATTAATCATTTGTTATCACACATGACACATTGACTGTGTCATGTGTGATAACACTAATGAACACACTCAGACTGTGTCATATCACATAACATATTATGTAATTAATATATTATATTAACATATAACATATATTATATTAATATATTATATTATATAATAATCACATAACATATTATATAATTAATATATTATATTAACATATTACATTAACATATCATATTAATTATAACATTAATCATTTGTTATCACACATGACACATTGACTGTGTCATGTGTGATAACACTAATGAACGCACTCAGACTGTGCACATCTCCTAATCAATATTTGAATTTCTATCAGACCCCTAACAATATATAATAACTACATGATGTTTTAAATATACCCATATACTTTAAAACCCCTTAAAACCCCTAACATGCATTTTGTATCAATAATATTAATTTAATAATTTAAAAATAGAGTCAGATGTTATGAAATAAAAATATATATTATTATTATTTATTTAAAATATATATTATTATTTTATTATTTTTTATTAAAAATATATATTATTACATATCAAATATGGGCAAACGTGCCAAAATTTCACATAGTTCATTAAATTGACGATCTTGTGCAACTTTTAAATCCAATTAAATCAGGAGTGTCCCCTAATTTGTCATATTTACCTCCAAACTCTTAAATTCATCCCAACCTAAATTAGATACACACAGATATTTCCATTTCTTTTGTAAATATAGCGTTTCAAAATCTTGGGTACGCAAAAAAGTTTTTGAAACTGCGTGGAAATTTTTCAACACTGGTGGATACGAAGATATGGGTGATTTAGTGTTTTTATCCAAATTCTTTCTCTGTGGATTACACAGCACACTTAACTTATATTTATGTAAAATTCAAATAAATATTCTCTTTTTTTGAATGATACGAAATGTTAGTATTTATCCCTGTTTTTAGACACCCATTTCATATTATTTTGCCAAATATGGAAAGTTAAACACCCACGGACTGATTGCAGCTAATGGAATATCATCAATACATTATATTTTATATTTAATTGCAAAAAACATCATTCGAATTTATAAACACATTTGTTTATGTAGAGAGCATAATATTGCATTTTGATGATGGCATTTCGTAAGATATGTTTCTGGTAATTATAATTATTGTTGGAAATTAAGAAGTTATTAGGAAGAGAATATATATATACATATATTTAAATTTCGGAAAGTAGTTAAGAAATATACTTGGTATATAAATTAGAAAGTAAGTAACAGTCAGGTTAGAAATACGCAGAGAAAATATTTTTTAAGTGAGGGAAGAGAGTATAACATAAATAAAACTAAAAAAACCTTTAAACAAAATAAATTCGATATATATAAGAGAAGAAAATAAATTGAGAACATTTTTTTGGGTTTGTTGACAAGCTGAAAAAGTAATAATTATGTCAGCCGCGAATTCATTTGGTGAAAGGTCACGATGGGAAAATAGTATAAATACAGGTGATGAAATTTGGAAGTAAAGAGATTTTTAGTAAACATTTTTTTGTAGTTTTAACCACGCAACTGTAACGGGTGAAACAACGCTGACAAACACTTATATTTAAACACAGGGGAAAAAATAATGCTTAGAAATTTTCTCTTATAAATACAACGGAAGGGTATAAATAATGAAAACTTGTAGTGCAAAGCAGAGGAGTGCTAATTTATGGGAAAGCAATATGGGTAAAAGGTTGTGTGGAATAGTTTAAAAGTAAAGTTATAGAATGGATAATAAATATATAGAAATAAAATTGGGAAAGCGTCATATACAAAGGATAAAAATAATAGATAATAAATAGAAATAAAATTGGTATACATAAATAGAGGCAATAATACATAGATAAATGGGTAACATTTTGAAAGCAATAATAGTAACTAACCAGGTAAAGTAATATTTGAAATTAAATTTAAATTATGGATAGGGGATACGCGGTTTTAATTCCAACGGATTTGATTACCCCGTTTTGAGAGTTTAGACTGCGAAGAACCTAGGCTGCGAATCAGGTAGGGCCGTAGGAGTTAGGCTGATCCACTCCACACGGTATGGCGGGGGCAGAATTAAAGACAATTGGATTTTCTTTTATGCAATATGGGAATATAAAAACACATACCTTTGTACATTTTTAAAGTTATCCGGAGGAAAGGGGTAATCCAGTTAGGAGGTAGACACATCACTATAAATTAATTGATAACACGAAAGGCAACAAAAAGCAAACAAGAAAGATCAATCATGCTTAAAGCATTGATTATGAAACACTTTCCAACTTCAATGCAATTTTATTTAAACAAGTCTAAAATGCAATATATTCCTCGGTAATATTTTGAAACTTATCACAATACTGCATTAATTTATTATATTTGAAAACTTAAACCTTCATCGAAAAAAATGAACTTCATTCAAATGACGGCATTGAAATATAAATTGCCTGGTTTAAACATCTCTAAAATGTTTTACATTCCTCGGTAATAGTTTTAGAATTATCATAATACTACGATAATTTATTATATTTGAAAACTTCATCGAAAACAACTGAAATAAATTCAAATGACGTCATAGAAAAAATAACACGCCTGGATCTCTCTATAAAAACAGGATTTCATTCATAACTTTCTCCCATTCATGTCATTCATCACAGTACTATAATAATTTATTTTATTTAAACATTTTCTTTAACACCATGGAGCTACAAGAATTAAACTCTATGCTTGAAACTTCATCGAAAAAAATCGTCCTTCTCTTTATGAAATCAATTAATATTTCATTCATATCAGCCATGCAGACTCCATGGACTAATTTATTTTGTGTTAAAAAAATACAGAAATTCTAATAAAACTCATTCTACATATTTTGCTGTTTACATTTTACATAGGTGAAAAATAGGCTTAGTTGTAGAAATAATCAAATTTAGATGAGCATTTAAACTCAAATATATTGTCATTGCGTTGTTTCAGTATGTAGATGCACAGAATTTAAGCAAAAATAAAGTAGTTTTAGGACGGATACAAGACTCAATATGAATTAAAATGAACTTAAAAAAATCACGATTTTGAAACAAGATGGATGCCATATATCATTTTGCAGTGGGTCATGTGATCGTTTCCTATCATGGTCACGTGATCGTTTCATATATTAGATGTGTAATTATTATTTTAATTTTTATTTAAAAAACTACAGAATATATTTCGCTGAATTTTTTTATATATTTTATGGAACAATTTGAATATTACCTAAAATTTTCGAAGCAATTTGTGAATTTTAAATCCGCTTAAAAGTGTTTGAAAAATTAGGTGCCATATGGCTCAATGTATTTCATTTTTTCGACCCGGGTTCAATCCAAAACTAATTGGGTAATATTATTCATTTATATTCCCATAGGTTCTACAGACCGTCTGAACAACATTCTAAAATTTCATTTTGATTAAGTCATTTTTACGGTAGTTATCGTGCTAACGGACAGACAGACAGACAGACAGAATGAACAAAGTCATAAACACTTTTCAACTTTGTTGTAAAGTGTTAAAAAGAGATGAACGCAAACGCACGTTCGTAGACACGGTTCGTGGGACACAAGATTAAAAGAAATGTCAAAGATTGGCAAACTGCTTTTCGCTGTAGGAGGCATGGGTACCCTTGGTATCAATTTGTACAACCCGGTTTTCAAAAGATTCCCCACAGAGAGAGGCGAGTCCATTGGATTCATAGGGGTCGGGAATGTCCAGTACAGGATGATACGATGCCCAATTCAAGGTTGCAGGGAGGGAACTTTTTGGTCCCGCTTGTTGGAAGATAGAGAGAGGAGAAAATCGTTCTTTCTCCGGTCTAGGCTTTTTTTTACACGAGAGTAAAATGGAAAATGGGTAGCGGATTTTTTACCACACTCACTATACAGAACCGTACACGGAATTTGATAGAGAATGGGATAGTTAAGAAAGTTTTAAAGGTGGGAGAAACACTGATTTACAGACAATGTCATTTACGCAGGATTGCAAATGGGAAGATTACAGGTTTGTACAGAATTATAGTATCAGAAGAGTATGGTTTACTCTAACGAAAGGGATAAATAACAGAATTACGATACTTTAAATGCGGATTTATAAAAAGCAGAAGTATGAGAGTACCTCAGATTTAGCTACAAACTTTCTATTCTGAACCACGAATGAGATCGGAAATAGTTATAGGGGAATTATGTAACAAGGGGAGAAGTCAAAGGAGTACGAATAAAGGGATTAATAATTTTCTTTTTTGTTTAATCACGAGTGGATAAGGAAAGAGAATTAAAGGGTCACAAGGAATAATAGATTAGAGTCAATTAATTTATTTTATAGGAATACGGAGAGCAACACTTCTTTCTTCTGGTTTAACAGGGATATGAGGAAAGTTATTTTTATGTATATAGATATAGGGAGGTACAGGTAATGAACAATTTTCATTACATGCCATGATATTTCGGGGAGAGGGTTACACGGATAGGAAACTTTTATGTATGTATCGAAAGAAGGTAAAGATTAAGATAATTTGGTGTAGAGAGTGTATATAGAAGTATTTAGAGAAAGAAAGGAGGAAATTAATGCTTTGAATAAAATTATGTCTATGTTTCAGTAATAGTTATGAAAGTATATTTGTTAATCAGAGTTAATAGTCATTTAGGATATCTGAGAGAGAGTAATTTCAGTATTTGTATATTAATGTTAAAAATATTTTTTTAACATTTTAAATTAAAACAATATTTTTTTAACATTTTTTGTAACATGTTCTAGATGCATTAATTACATTGGCATTTGTGTGTTTATGACTATTGTCAGTATCTATTGCACGTTTATACCACTTGCAATTAGTAATTAATATGCATCACGATTGCGAAGCCATTTCATTGAATTATGGTTTTCCTGGGGACTGTTCGCAGTGCCATCTCTTCCCCTAGCGGTCATTTTTGGAACTATTTTTCATTCGTTTCCCCATATTCTGATATGAATACTACGCAGATTTGACGTTCTTATGACCTGACCACTGGTTTTTTTTCTACAGGGCTTTGAACAAGGATACTTTTATATATATATATATATATATATATATATATATATATATATATATATATATATATATATATATATATATATATATATATATATATATATATATAAAAGATGGATTTCTAAAGATAAAGAATGAAATGAATTTTAGTGTTCTTGCGCACAGCAGCATAAAACACTAAATATATATAAATGGTTAATATGTAAATATAAAAAGGAAGGCAACGTAAAGTGCTTACACAATGGCGGTAAGGGATAGTGACCTTACTCCCCAGCTATCAACATACATGTCTCAAATGCCGCGGCATTGCACTCCTTGACGCCAGCACTGACAGAAGCCAACCTCCGGAGGGATAATTATAATTAGCACAACACCTTTTATAATGGGAAGTGATATTAAAAAGTATGTGGTCCAAGCATCAGAGATAGTTAAGTCCATGCCTCTGCATCCCCTTTATAACATCAAAATAAGCATGTTCAGCAGTTTAGATGTTTATGATGTCATTACCTTCAAGGATGCATAATCAATATTCATAGTGACTTCAAATATTCACACAAATTTTACCTATATTTTTCATTTTCTCCGTAGTAATTCTTGATGTAATGTATCATAAAATGCATTAGATGTCTTTGCCGGAATGCATGTTGAAGGAATTTTTTGTTTCCTTCCTATCTGGTGACGTCACTGCTTACAATTCTTTTTGTTCTCGCTAGACCACCAATAAATACATTCCTAAATATATTCAAGTGCAAATTACATGTCCAATGTATGATTCCTGATGTAGCAATATTATAAGTTATTATTTTATCATATATATAGAATGACAGTTGATTTTGCCGAAATCGATACTGAGATCTAGAAAATTTACGACATTATTCTGTGTTGGAGGATTTTCTTCCAATATATTAAATTGGAGTGATAAAACACAAAATTCATTTAAAAACTTTCGTTTTCGTAACCAATTAACAAATCATCAACGTGACGTAGATAAATTATTTCATTGTTAATATGGGACATTTTTTCATAATGATCAAGATAGATGTCTGCCAAAATTGGCGAGCATCCCCCCACCCATGAGGATGCCCTTGATTTGCTTATAGAAATTCAAACCGTTATATAGATAGTTTTCTTCTATAATTATCTCAATCAAATATCTATATTTGTTTATTTCTATATATTTTTGCATTTCAAATTCTTCTTACAAGTTCAGTATTCGGTATAATACCTTGAGTTCAATATTGTTAAATAGCTCCTGAAAATCATAGGTTCGGAAAAGTAATTTTGTTTGATGATTCCTCAAGATTTCTATGACCTCGTAGCTGTTCCCAACAATATAAGAACCCCGATCTTTAATTTTCTTTAATATAGGTTTCAATATTGCAAGAAGCAATTTGTTAGCTTTAGTGAGGTAAGTTTTGAATCCAACTGTTACTGGTCTGAAGCTTTTTGGCGTTTTATGAAGCTTGGGTATATTTATTAAGTATGGGTATTTTATACCGTCGGTGTACTTGATTCCTGTCTTAAGATATAAGGCTTTGATTCTGTTATTAATCACTTGGCGCATCATGGTTATGATGCTATATAAAGCTTGATTTTCATAATTTGCCATAAGGGTTTTTATATAAAGGTATTTACATGTAAATGCATAATTACCAGGCACTTTATCGGTGTAGGTTATAATATACTGTTCTTGTAATAACCTTAGATTCTTTATATCCAGTTTATATCCCGTTTGACAAGTATAATACTTTTTGTAATAATACTCAAAATCATTCAATACTTTGGATCGCCATTTGTTGAATGTGAAATCTGGGATGCTAAATTTTATAGACATCTTATATATAAATGCCTCTATATTCTTCGTGAAAGTATCAAATGGATTTCCTTGATGTGGATTGCGGTATTTTGTGCCTAATTTGAAAGCTCTTATTAAGGCATTATTATTGATTACTTCAAGTTTACCTGTAACTATATGACCTTTAACAGGAACTTTATAAGGATTGGTGTCACAATTACATATTACATTATTTCCCGGCAAAAGGATTTTACTTAAATAGTTATAATTGCACATTTTTCTTCCTAATGGGATTTCGTAACTGTAAGTAGTTCTAATATTGATATCAATTATAGGAAGATGCTGTTGATGTATTTTCAATATCTTTTCAATTGGAATACTATTGAAAGTTTTATTTTGAAATAATATCGATAGATATACCACATCGAAGAAAAAAGTGATAATAATAGAGGAATTTTTATTTTACTTGTATTATATATACCTGAGATAGATCATTAAAAGAAAATGTTCTGTATAGCAAAGGTGAAAGGAACATGGACTGAAATGTAAATATGACATCAAAAGTACTATATGACAAGCCGTTGAATATTTTAAAAAACATAATAAGAAAACTTTATAAATAAAGCAGGTACTAATTTGGTATAAAATACCCATTTTTCCCTATTCCATATATAAGTTAAGGAATGGAATAATACATATATATATATATATATATATATATATATATATATATAATGGAAGTATATATATATATAATGGAAGAATATATATATATAAGAAATATGTAATAATAAAAAAACAAGTAATATTAACATCACCAAAGAAGCAAATTCACGGTCATAATACCGATATAAGAAGAAAACAGCACCAGCCCAAATTCGCTGATTAGTTAGAATTAAATTCCTCCTCAGGTCTGAATATTTAACTCTAGCTAACCCAAACACATGCCGGTTTCAGATAGAGCAATAGTACATTACTATAAATACTCTAATTCAGACTACAGGCAACAAAAAATGAAAAAATGAAAATTGGTTACATTAAGAATATATATATATATATATATATATATATATATATATATATATATATATATATATATATATATATATATATACAGATTCAAAATTTACTAAAATTTTTGAAAACTTAAGAATGGATAATAAAAATAAATGAGAAGTATAAATTCTATTTCTATAAAATTAGAGAAATATAACATTTATAAAAGGTAAGTAAATAAGTGGGAGTTAGGTCATTATTTAAAATGACCACAGAATTAAAATGAAGAAAACAAGTAAATGATATTATATATATATATATATATATATATTTCTTAATTAAACATAAAATGACTCTATTTAAAGTTTGCACTGTAAACATTGCCATTTTCATTAAAAAATATAAACATTTCTTCCAATTCACTGAGAGGCCTCTCTTAGAAAACAGCATGCAGCTTTTGTCTTCATTACAATGTTGCATTTGTCATTTTTCAATTATCAGAGTCAAGTTAATAAGACGAATTCGGAAAATGTTTCAGGATAAATTTTTCTAATTGCAAACAAAGGAAGTCGCCCCAGCAACACAGGAAACCTGATTAGCCTTCTCATTATAAGGTCTCCTTGGGGCCTTAATCAATCAGGATCCCAACAAACGCGATGCCCGCCAGGAGTTCTGTTTGTGTGGCGCCAGTCAACAGCGTGGGAAATCATCGCTTGTTTACCCGGAACAGGATTTGAATGAAAAGGACAGCAGTAATTTAGATTCTTGGATATTCTGAGACTTATTTAGAAAAATAAAATTAAATTAATACACATATGTATTCGTGTTTTCATTGCATTTTAAGAGAAATATTATTTTTCCACAATGTTTTTTTTAACATTAATTTAGTGTTCTTGATTTTCTTTTAATACATATTTGCTGAAACACACTGCAATCATGTGAGCTGAGTCGACATTATTTTAATTAGACGTGTTTCTGGTATTTGTTTAACAATTAAAAGGGACATTCATCTCGTTTTATACATGGTTTATAGAAAGGTGGAAATGAAATGAATATGTTTAAAAACTGTAGAATTAAAATTGTATAGGGGCCATGTTAAATAAAGATTGAAAGACGAAAACATATTCTTATTAGTAGACTAGCAGCATATCCGTTCTTCGTACGGAGTATATAATATAAAGAAACTTAAAATTCACAACCTTGTGCAAATTCCTGTAGTATACTACATGACATTTTTAATCAAAATATTCTGTTAAAATATTTAATTTAATGTTGCTAAACAGAAGTTTAAGGATATCTGTTCTCGCTATACAAAATTATCTTCACTGGCAGATATGAAGAATAAAATATCCTGGTCCCTTTTGTAAGCAAATTTATAAAAAATATGGAATTGAATCAATATATGCAAAATAAAAGCGTTAAAATTGTATGGGACCCGTAATATTTATATACGCGAATATTAGAAGATATAACCTGTATTAGTAGATTACATGCATAAATTGAAAATATCAATAAATCCGTAATTTGAAGACAGTAATTGATTCCAATATATTCCAGAATGAAAGCGCTAAAATTATATGTGAAGATATACCCGTTCTACTTATAATGTCATAGATTAGATGATATGTTCGAGTCTTAGTAGAAGATTACCCGTATTACAATATGAGTCTCAAAAATATTTGTCAAAATAAAACAGATGACGTCATAAATTGAAAATATCCATAATCCCCGAAATCTTCATACCAGAAGGTCGTACTTGATTCCAATATATGCCAATATATGTCAAAATATATGGCAATATACCTGTACTACTTAAATTCTCGTAGATTAGAAGATATACTCGTGCATTTGTAGAAGATTACTCGTACAACGTATAATATATGAGTTTCAACAATTTTTGCCGCAATAAAACTATGGCATAATGACTTGAAATTATCGATAATCTTTGAATCAATAATCTTCGCAAATATCATTAATATTAATGTTTAACCCTGAAGACCGTAATTGATATTAACTAGTCAAAAATGCAATGGCAATGAAATTTATTTTATATACATATCTTCATTATTCAAATCGGAAAAGATTTAATAAAAATCGTATACCGCATAAACACATTGGATTTAAATCTGTTGCTAAACGAAATGATATCATTTGCTTAAAATAAATTTGTGGACAAAATATTGTCTGAATAATGCTATCTCAAGGGAAGAAGGTTTGGCGACATTTTAAAAAATCGTCAAATTTATCGCCAAGTGGGACTGTAGAATCGTCCCACTTGGCGATAAATTGACGAAACATCATCACAATACTATCCCTTAACAAAACACAGTTAATTTCTTTTTACTTAGCTCAATTTTATCAATTTCAAGGCATTTTTATGGATTTACAGACATTTTTATCAATTTGGTGACATTTTAAAAATTCGCTAAATGTGTTACTAAGTAAAACGGTTTGACCGACAGACAAATGCTAACAAAACATCATTTCAGTACTCTCTTCTAACAAAACAAAATACATTTCATTAATTTGCGTCATTTTATCAATTTGGCAACGTTTAAGAAAAGTTGCTAAGTAAGTGATATCCAGCCAAATTCGTAGATATGAATTTGCAGATCTGAATAAAACATTCTGATCCCGTTTGTATATACTGAATGAAAACTCTAAAACTGTATTATACACGTTCTACTCTTTTTCTGTTTCAACAATCGGCTAAATGAATTTGAAAGGAAAATTACACCGTTCATTTATAAGATATATTTTTGCATCCATTTATTTATTATTCAAATCGAAAAAATAGCAAGACACATAAACAAACACATTTAATGTAATGCTGCTGTAAAGATAATTCTCATAAAATTCTAATAATTACATAACCATTTTGATTTCTTAATACTTTTCATTCTTGATTAATAGCTTGTGAAAAATAAACCATGGTTATAGATTTTCCATTTAAATTCATGTTTCAAATATTCATGGTTTCAAACAATTCATGTGTTCAGAAAGTGACTAAGTGACGAATATAAGCTCAAAAATCTTCCACCAAAATCAGAGATAAAGTTTTAATTCATTTTTAGGTTTTAAACTAACGATTTCCAACCTTTTCGTTTGGATGAACCAGGTAGTTAGAGAGAGGAAGAAGTTTCGTTTTTCATTAATGTCTCGACAACCCCTTGACTTAGAAACTCGAAACTTAAATAAAATTTAAGGGAGGCTATTTCAAGGCTACCCACAAAATTTCATTAAATTCTTCAGCCGTTCTCCCGTGATAATGAGACAAACGATAGTTTCGTTTTCCATTAATATTTCGAGAACCACTGGTCGTAAAAACTCGAAACATGGACTACATTTTAAGTGGTGCTATTTCAAGCTTACCCACAAAATTTTATCAAATTCGGTTCAGCCGTTCTCCTTTGATGATAGGACAAAAACAGACAGAGAGACAGACATATTTTCAATTTTATTCATATAGATTAATTGATGAATAGTCGTCAAGCCCATAGTTGGATGGTGTGATTCCACATTAAGGTAATGGAACATTACAATTGCGCCTAATAATATCTTTATATTTTTCTTTAGTCCAACAGAATCATAAGTTTTACTTTCTCTACAATGCATGGTAATGTATACAGAAAGTAATTGAATCGTGTCGAAAATCGCAAGTCAAATTTTCGGCGGATATGCACTTTTCGAGAACCCTAGAATCCGAAAAACTATTTTTAGCGGGACGTCTATATGCGTGTTTGTCTGTTCAATGTAGTATTTATCCACTCTAGCTGGAAAATTCATAGCCTAAATTTCACAACTTCACAGGATTTGGTAGACAAGCCACTAGTGGGTTTCCCTGGTGCTGATTAGATTTTGGTACAATTCGGACAAAAGGAGCCTGACATTTTGCGAAATGGCCCGCAAGAAAGCATAGAAAAACTTTAGCTAAAAGACTGATTGATCAAATGTCACAAAATTATGTAGATAAATCACCCATGGGATAATATGGTGCTGGTCAGATTTTGGTACAATTCGGAAAGAAAGAACCTACCTCTTTTACGAAATGGCCCCCAAAAATTTCTAAAGCACTGTTTTTGTACGTAATTTTTGACGACGGAAAGAATAAGATCAACCTCATAACTCTAGGACTAACCATTAACGAGATATTTCAATTTTTATTATTTTTATAGAGTTTTTCTTAAAAATAACTCCAGTCGCCAAATGAAAACAAAAATTGAAATAAAACTGCAATTCCAGTGTAATTTCAAATAATTATTCGTGATATTTTGGGCTATTAAACTCAATTTAATGAAGTATAAAAGAAAGCAAAAGAAAATGAATTTAAGTCTGTAAGGGAAGCCAGATGCTGCCCATATCAGATTTTTTACCTTCTTATAGTTTCGTTAGTAAAAATTTGATGTGAGCAGTACATGACTTTCCCTGCAGATTCAAATTCATTTTGTAATTTTTTATTTCATTATACTATAAATTTAGTTTAATTGCCGAAAATAACATAAGTACTTTTCGGATCTTATATCCGATTTGCCATTTTATTGCATCTTTGTTACATTTGGCATATTAATTCTCTTTAAATTCCTTAGTCTTCAAAATTCCGAAAAACTACAATATCCCGAAAATGGTTCATCCTACAGGCATGGGGTCGGTCAGTCTTATTCGCTTAGTTGTCAAAATCTACCTTAGTTACCAAAATTTACCTATTTTTAGTCATTTATTTCAGATTTTCACTATCGTTGTAGGCGATTTCGCAAAAAAAACGTAGGTTATACTTTCCTGAATAATATCAAAAACTAATCAGTATCAGGATAACCTTCAAGGGACTTGACTGCTAAGTTTTATGAAATTTTATTAAATAGTTTTTCACCTACAGGAAAAATCGTCTTCATTTCCACAAAATTAAACATTTAAATATCTCGAGAATGGTCCATCTTAGAGTAATGAGCTGGATGTTACTCATTTTGTCCTCAAAAAATACGTATAAAACAATAATTTAATTGATACATTTGAGCATATGTAGTATTTTACTTTAGATCTGATATTTTAGGGGTATTTTACAAAAAAAGCTGATTCTTTTTTTTCAGATCATACCAAAATCTACCCAGCACCAAGGTAACCAACAAGTGACATCTATATAAATAAAAATGAAAATCTGTCTGTCTGTCTGTCTGTCTGTCTGTCTGTCTGTCTGTCTGTTTGTCACACCATCACGGGAGAACGGCTGAACCGAATTTGATGAAATTTTGTGGGTAGCCCAGAAATAGCCCCACTTAAAATTATATCTGTGTTTTGAGTTTCTACGACCAGTGGTTCTCGAGATATTAGTAAAAAACGAAATTTTCGTTTGTCTTATCATCACGGAAAAACGGCTGAACCGAATTTAATAAAATTTGGTGAATAGCCTTGAAATATCCCCCCATAAATTTTGTCCAAGTTTCGAGTTTCTAAGACCTGGGGTTGTCGAGATATTAATGAAAAACGGAACTTTTTCCTAAGAGTTCTACTCCCTAACTCCGTGGTTTATCCAAACGAAAAGCTTGAAAATCGTTTGAAAGTGAATTAAAATTTAATCTCTGAGTTTGATGGGAGATTTTTTGCGTTAATTAGTCACTTTCTGAAAACATGAATTGTTTGAAACATGATTTAAAGGGGAAATCTATCTCCATGGTTCATGGTTTATTTAAAACAAGCTTTTACGGAACAATGAGAAGTATAGAGAAATCAAAATCGTTATTTAATTTCGCAGTTTATGTTATAAGACATGACATATTTAACATGTTATAATATTCTATCTTATATCATGTTACTCAGAAACGCAATTAAATTAAATCTGCCTGTTAATTTTAATAATTATTTTTTCGATTTGAATAATAAATAAATGGATATAAAAATATATTTTAGAAAAGAACGATTTGATTTTTCTTATAGCATTTTTGACTGGATAATATCAATTACGGTCTTCAGGTTTAAAAATTCTTATTATTTATATTTTCGGGGATTATTGATTCAAGGATTATTGATATTTTCAAGTTATTATGCAATTATTTTATTATGACAAAAATTGTTTAAACTCATATATTGTATGTTGTACGAATCTTCTACAAATACACGTGTATATCTTTTAATCTACGAGAATATAAGTAGTACAGGTATATTGACATATGTTTTGATATATATTGGCATATATTGGAATCAATTACGACCTTCTGGTATAAAGAGTACGGATATTATTGATGTTTTCAATTTATTACGTCATCTCTTTTATTTTGGCAAATATTTTTGAGACGCATATTGTAATACGGGTAATCTTCTACTAACACATTTGCACATGATTGCGAACTTTAAGTTTCTTTAAATTATACACTCCGTACGAATAACGGGTGTGCTGTTAGTGGTTAAAAAATTTTAACATTTTAGGAGGATATATCATGTTGCTCGGCATCGCAATTAAATTAAATGTGTTTGTTAATGTTTTTATTATTTTTTTTCGATTTAAATAATAAATAAATGGATAAATGGATATAAAAGTATATCTTATGAATGGACGGTTTGATTTTTCTATTAATTATATTAATTGCTGACTGCGTACATCAATTTCATTTATTTTGGCAAAGAGTTTTCAAGCTTATATCGTATTTAGCTACTAAACTCATATATTGTGTTTAGCCAATAAATTCATATAGCCGATTGTTGAAACAGAAAAAGAGTAGAGCGGGTATATCTTCTAATACAATTGTAGTGTTTACATTTAGTATATTGAAACGGGATAAGAATGTTTCATTCAGATCTGCAAATTCAAAGCTACGAATTTGGAGGGATATCGCTAATTTGACAACTTTTCTTAAACTTTGCCAAATTGACGGAAATGTCGCCAAATTGATATAAACGACACACAAACAGCTGCCATAAACCTTCGGGTTGGTCGTGTGGCTTGGGTCTTCTACATATCAATGAAATTTTTTTTTGTTTTGTTAGAAGAGAGTACTGAAATGATGTTTGGTTAGCATTTCTCTGTCAGACCAACCATCCTACTTAGTAATACATTTAGCGAATTTTTAAAATGTCACCAAATTGATAAAAATGTTTTCAAATCTATTAACATATCTTGAAATTGATAAAATTGCGCTACATAAATGATATTAATTGTTTTTTGTTAGGGGATAGTATTGTGATGATATTTCGTCAATTTGTCGCAAAGTGGAACTGTCAGTTCTACAGTCCCACTTGGCGATAAATTTGGCGATTTTTTAAAATGTCGCTAATTTGACGAAACTGTCGCCAAATGTTCCATAGAAATATAACTATTTAGACGATATTTTTTCTACCAATTTATTTGAAGCAAATGATATCCTTCTGGTATAAAGAGTACGGATATTATTGATGTTTTCAATTTATTACGTCATCTCTTTTATTTTGGCAAATATTTTTGAGACGCATATTGTAATACGGGTAATCTTCTACTAACACATTGGCATATTTTCTGATCTGCGACAATATAATTAGTACGGGGTTGCATATATTCATTCAATTCCTATTTTTTCTTCTGTAAATTTGCTTACAAAAGGGGGCAGGATGTTTTATTCTTCAGATCTGATCGTGAAGATAATTTTGCATAGTGAGAACATATATTCTTAAACTTCTCTTTAGGAGCAATGAATTTAATATTTTAACAGAATTTGCACATGATTGCGAACTTTAAGTTTCTTTAAATTATACACTCCGTACGAATAACGGGTGTGCTGTTAGTGGTTAAAAAATTTTAACATTTTAGGAGGATATATCATGTTGCTCGGCATCGCAATTAAATTAAATGTGTTTGTTAATGTTTTTATTATTTTTTTTCGATTTAAATAATAAATAAATGGATAAATGGATATAAAAGTATATCTTATGAATGGACGGTTTGATTTTTCTTTTAATTATATTAATTGCTGACTGCGTACATCAATTTCATTTATTTTGGCAAAGAGTTTTCAAGCTTATATCGTATTCAGCTACTAAACTCATATATTGTGTTTAGCCAATAAATTCATATAGCCGATTGTTGAAACAGAAAAAGAGTAGAGCGGGTATATCTTCTAATACAATTGTAGTGTTTTCATTTAGTATATTGAAACGGGATAGGAATGTTTCATTCAGATCTGCAAATTCAAAGCTACGAATTTGGAGGGATATCGCTAATTTGACAACTTTTCTTAAACTTTGCCAAATTGACGGAAATGTCGCCAAATTGATATAAACGACACACAAACAGCTGCCATAAACCTTCGGGTTGGTCGTGTGGCTTGGGTCTTCTACATATCAATGAAATTTTTTTTGTTTTGTTAGAAGAGAGTACTGAAATGATGTTTGGTTAGCATTTCTCTGTCAGACCAACCATCCTACTTAGTAATACATTTAGCGAATTTTTAAAATGTCACCAAATTGATAAAAATGTTTTCAAATCTATTAACATATCTTGAAATTGATAAAATTGCGCTACATAAATGATATTAATTGTTTTTTGTTAGGGGATAGTATTGTGATGATATTTCGTCAATTTGTCGCAAAGTGGAACTGTCAGTTCTACAGTCCCACTTGGCGATAAATTTGGCGATTTTTTAAAATGTCGCTAATTTGACGAAACTGTCGCCAAATGTTCCATAGAAATATAACTATTTAGACGATATTTTTTCTACCAATTTATTTGAAGCAAATGATATCATGTCGCTTAGCAACGGATTTAAATCCAATGTGTTTATGCGGCAGACGATTTTTATTAAATCCTTTCCGATTTGAATAATGAAGATATGTATATAAAATAAATTTCATTGCCATTTCATTTTGGACTGGATAATATCAATTATACTCTCAGGTTTAAACATTATTATTATTGATATTTTCCGGAATTATTGATTCAGGGATTATTGATATTTTTAAGTTATTACGCCATTGTTTTATTTCGGCAAAAATTGCTGACACACGCATATTGTACGTTGTACGAGTAATCTTCTAGGAATGCACGGGTATATCTTCTAACCTACGAGAATATAAGTAGTACAGGTATATTGGCATATATTTTGACATATATTGGCATATATATTGGAATCAAGTACAGTCTTCTGGTATGAAGATTAAGGGGTTTAATTATATATTCAATTTATTACGTCGTCTGTTGTATTTTACCAAAAAACATTTGTGACTCATATTGCAAAACGGGTAATTTTCTACTAATAATCGGACATTATAAGTAGTACGTGTATATCTTCCCATATAATTTTAGCACTTTAATTTTGACATATATTGGGATAAATGACTGTCTTCAGATTTAAAGATTACGGGTTTATTGGTATTTTCAATTTATACATGTAATCTACTAATACAGGTTATATTTTCTAATATTCGCGTATATAATTAGTACGGGTCCCATACAATTTTAACGCTTTTATTTTGCATATATTAATTCAATTCCATATTTTTTTTATATTTGCTTACATAAGGGGTCCAAGATGTTTTATTCTTCAGATATGTCTATGAAGATAATTTTATATAGCGAGAACAGAGATTCATAAACTTCTTTTTAGGAGCATTATATTAAATATTTTAACAGAATATTTTGATTAAACATGTCATTTAGTATACTATAAGAATTTGGGCATGATTATGAATTTCAAGTTTCTTTATATTATATACTCCGTACGAAGAACGGGTATGCTGCTAGTCTATTTAAATAAAATTGAAAATCTGTCTGTCTGTCTGTTTGTCCCGTCATCACGGGAGAACGGCCGAACCGAATTTCATGAAATTTTGTGGGTAGCCTGGAAATAGTCCCACTTAAAATTTAGTCCATGTTTAGAGTTTCTACAATCAGTGGTTTTTGAGATATTAGTAAAAAACGAAATTTTTGATTGTCTCATCAACATGGGAGAAAGGCTGATCCGAATTTGATGAAATTTTGTGGATAGCCTTGAAATAGCCCCTTATAAATTTAGCGCAAGTTTCTAGTATCTAAGATCAGGGGTTGTTGAGATATTAATGAAAAACGAAACTTTTTCCTAGGAGTTCTACTCCCTAACTCCGTGGTTTATCCAAATGAAAAGCTTGAAAATCGTTTGAAAGTGAATTAAAATTTAATCTCTGAGTTTGATGGAAGATTTTTTGCGCTAATTAGTCACTTTCTGAAAACAGGAATTGTCTGAAACATGATTTAAATGGGAAATCTATCTCCATGATTTACTTTAAACAAGCGTTTACTGAACAATGACAAGTGTAAAGAAATCAAAATGGTTATTTAATTTCGCAGTTTATGAGGAAGATTCTATCTTATATCATGTTGCTCAGAAACGCAATTAAATTAAATCTGTCTGTTAATTTTAATTATTATTTTTTCGATTTGAATAATAAATAAATGGATATAAAAATATATTTTAGAAAAGAACGATTTGATTTGTCTTATTGCATTTTTGCCTGGATAATATCAATTACGGTCTTCAGGTTAAAACGTTATTATTATTGATATTTTCGGAATTATTGATTCAGGGATAATTGATATTTTCAAGTTATTATGCAATTGTTTTATAAAGACAAAAATTATTTAAACTCATATATTGTACGTTGTACGAGTAATCTTCTACAAATACATGTTGAAAACCCAGACCGTCCGACTCATCCAATGGACTTGAGCAACTATTTGGACGGCCGGTCTTCAAATACATGTGTATATCTTCTAATCTGCGAGAATATAAGCAGTACAGGTATATTGGCATATGTTTTGATATATATTGGCATATATTGGAATCAATTACGATCTTCTGGTATAAAGAGTACGGTGATTATTGATATTTTCAATTTATTACGTCATCTCTTTTTTTTTGGCAAAGATTTTTGAGACTTATGTGGTAATACGGGTAATCTTCTAATGCACTAATACAGGTTATATCTTCCAGTATTCGCGTATATAAGCAATACGGGTACTATACAATTTCAATGTTTTCATTTTGCATAAATTGATTCAATTCCTTTTTTTTTTGTAAATTTGATTACAAAAGGCGCCAGGATGTTTTATTCTTCAGATCTGCCCGTGAATTAATTTTGCATAGTGAGAACAGATATTCTTAAACTTCTCTTTAGGAGCAATAAATTGAATATTTTAACAGAATTTGCACATGATTGCGAATTATAAGTTTCTTTATATTATATACTCCGTACGAAGAACGGGTATGCTGCTAGTATTTAAAAAATTTTGTGGAATTTGGTCAATTAGTTTGTCATCTAGATTGGATGCATACAATTTTTGAGGGCCATTTTGCAAAAAAAGGAAGATTCCTTCTTCCGGAATCATACCAAAATCTAATCAGCACCAAGGTAACCTACAAGTGACGTATTAAATATTGTGAAATTTGGTCAATTTGTTTTTAATCGAGAGTGGATACATACAATTTCTGCGGGCCATCTCGCAAAAAAGGACACGTTCATTTATACCGAATCGTAATAAAATCTAATCAGCACCAGGGCCTACCATAAGTGATTTACCCACCAAATTTTATGAAATTTGGACAATTAGTTGTTCAGTTAAAGCGGATACATACATTGCACATACAGACACACACACACATAGACACACTGACACACACACCGAGGTCACGCAAAAAATATTTTGTTCTTGTTCTAGAGGTCCCGATACTTGTAGATTCGTCTAAAACTCGAGTTGCGATTTTCGGTATGATTCCAATACTTTCCCTATATATAATTGATATGTAATTTTTGACGATGAATAGAATAAGACCAACTCCATTACTCTAGAACTAGCCGTTCTAGAGCTATTTTGGTTTTTTCAAATTTTTGCTACTCCGGTTTTGAGAATGTGTCCAGTTATCAAATGAAAACGTAAGATAAATTAAAAGCGTAAATTCATTATAATTTCAAATAATCATGGCTATTATTTAATGCAATTAAAATCAATTTAATGAATTATTAATGATGTGGTAAGCAAAAAGTAAATATTAAGTTCGTTGACTTTTTAAATATAATAATTCTTTGGATTGAATTATTAATCTTAATTAAGAGTGATCGTGAATCGTAATTCGTACATTACTATAGTGGCCGCAATAACCCACCACTATCTTTTTGCGCGAGTTCCTAAAATAAAATCTTTAATTAAAACACTAGACATTAATTTCCACATTTTAAACTCTGAAATAAATGTTATGTATTTCCAAACATTATTGTTAAGTTTAAAATTATATTAATTTTAATAAACGCTTAATGAGGATAAAATGCACGTGTGAGACAAGGTCTTAATATTATTCCAAAATCAACAATTGACCTAATATATACGCATATTGGCCCATAACCCTGTGTGTCTGTCTGTTGCTTATCATGCTTGGAATATTGGTCGTTTCTTTTTCCGACATTTTGCGGTCAGCTTTATCTTCTCTAATATACTCTCAAATTTCAAAATAATTACTACACTGCTTGAAATCACAAGTCACTTAGACAGACATTGCCTGAAATTTACTCTTTGACAATCATAGGCTGAATATCGCAACGCTACTGGATAGTCATTCTTGTTGACTATCTCTCCTTCTTTTTGTACTACAATTTTCTATATATTCATTGAATTCTCTCCTTGTTGCCACAGCATTTTGCCTGGGGTCCCGATTCGCCTTCCTTATCTCTCATTGGTTGCTCCTCAGTGCAATGTAGCAACACTTCTTCATTGACTACCTGATTTTACAATAATGCTTGGTTTAAACCTTGGTCGCTAGGAGATCTGTGAAGTGAATATATTATAGTCATGACATTCCGGCCCAAGACTATCATAAAATGCCGCCTACAAATCTGCGTTTCATTTTATCGTACATAGTCGTGAATATCAAAGCTGCATAATTGACTTCCGGTCTCACAAATGAAATAAAGAGAAAATGAATTTGAGTCTGCAGGGAAAGTCATGTGCTTCTCACATCAGATAATTAATTTCCCTACAATACATCGTAATGTATAGATGAAATATTGGAATCATGTCGAAAATCGCAACTCGAGTTTTCGACGAATGTACACGTTTCGGGACCTCTAGAACATGAAAATCTATTTTTAGCTTGGCGTCTGTGTGTGTGTTTGCGTGACTGTCTGTGCAGATTTTGTATCGACTTTAACTCAAAAACTAATTGACCGAATTTCATAAAATTTTATTGGTAAGTTACCTGTGGGTAACCCTGATGCTGATTAGATTTTGGTACACTTAAACTCAATTTAATGAATTATTGAAGAAATAAAGGGAACTTGATGTGAGTCTGCAGGGAAAGCCATGTGCTGCTCACATCATATTTTTACTTTCGTTCGTGAAACAGCATAATAATATTTCACTTTCTTACCTTTTCTTTATAAAATAGCATAATACCTGTATAATTACTTAATTTTGTTAGTTAACCATTTCCTTACAGGTGGGACAGCGTCAGTCCCAAACGAAGAACCTCTCAAAAAGGCAGGTATTTGACATACCCTAAACCAAAACAGTTCTATCCCCCTTTTCAGACATTGGCGGACTCCAACGTTTGCAAAGGGAGATCGAACTGTTTGATAGAGTGTATCAAATACCTGCCTTTTTGAGAGGTGCTTCATTTGCGATTGACGCTGTCTCATCCGTAAGCAAAAGGTTAAACGGCCAATGCATTTCATCTTAATTTCAATAGTAAAATAGCATAATATAGTTTAATACTCTTTCTTCGTCTCCCTGTTACTATCGTTAACAAAACATCATAATATATTTTAGTCTTTCTACTATCAATAGTAAAACATCATTACTACCTTTAAATATTTATTTCGTTCTGCTTTAATAACAAAGTGTTTTATTTAACCTTGCCCGTTATATGCAGTGGAGGACTTGTATTTGAATTCTGTCGAAATTGGATTTTTCCTATGAACCTACGATTTGTGGCAGCAATTTCAATTTGAAAAGAGTAAAGTCAAACACGATGCAATCCTGTGTATAGAATGCAATGGGATGAGGATGTCTCACGGTTCATATGTCCGTTGTTAGTTTTTTCCGATGAGTCTGGATACAATTTGCAGACGTATTTTAGGTATCATTTCATCTGTAATGAACAAAATACTCCCAGAAAAATCAAGCTTGCCGTGTTTTGCACGGTCTAGTGCAGGTCGTATCATAACCGTTAGATGTATTATTTTCTATATATTAAATTGACACCAGTCCGGCAACTTGAGAACTTGGTTCAAGCTTATAACAAATAAAACACACCGACACTTTACAACAAGCTGAAAAGTGTTTATGACTTTGTCATTCTGTCTGTCTGTCCGTTCCCGTTACAACTGCCGTAAACATGATTTTATCAAAAGGGAATTTTAATTAATGTACTCTATGACAGGTTAAAATATTACAAATTCTTTTATCTCTCTCTATATAAGAAAAATCTGATGTGGGCAGCACATGACTTTCCCTGCAGACTTATATCCACGTTCTCTTTATTTTAATTACATTTATTTCACTTTTATTGAATTTTCGTTCTCATTCGGTAACCGGGCTTATTTTCAAAGGTGGCGTAGGGAAAGTACGAAAAACTAAAATATCTCGAGAACGGCTAGTCCTAGTGTAATGGGGTTGGTCTTATTATTTTCGTCGTTAAACATTACGTATTAAACGGGCATTTTATGGATATATCTGAGTATACCTAGTTCTTTAGTTTAGATTTTGAAGATTTTTGCGGGCCGTTTTGCAAAAAAAAGCAGGTTATTTTTTTCCGAATCGTACCAAAATCTAATCAGCACCAGAGTGACCTATACGTGACTCATCTACCGAATTTTGTGAAATTCGGTCCATTAGTTTTTCAGCTAGAGTGGATACAAGCTTTTGCGGGCCATTTCGCAAAAAAATGCGGGTTCTTTTATTCCGAATCGTACCCAAAACTAATCAGCACCAGAGTGACCTATACGTGACTCATCTACCGAATTTTGTGAAATTCGGTCCATTAGTTTTTCAGCTAGAGTGGATACAAGCTTTTGCGGGCCATTTCGCAAAAAAATGCGGGTTCTTTTATTCCGAATCGTACCCAAAACTAATCAGCACCAGCCCCGCCCACAAGTGACTTACCTACCAAATTTTGTGAAATTCGGTCCATTAGTTTTTTAGTTACAGTGGATACAAAATCTGCACAGACAGACAGACACACAGACAGACAGACAGACAGACACACAGACAGACAGACAGACAGACAGACACACAGACAGACAGACAGACACACGCACAGACGTCACGCTAAAAATGGTTTTTTCGTATTCTAGAGGTCTCGAAACGTGTAGATCCGTCGAAAACTCGAGTTGTGATTTTCGGTATGATTCCAATACTTTCCCTATACATTACCATGTATTGCAGGGAAAGTAATATACATTACCATGTATTGCAGGGAAAGTAAAAAGTAGCTGCCTCCGCAGCCGCTGTTTGACAAATTTCTCGTTTCTCGACATTCTTTGCTTCGTACCGCAAAAACTACTGCATATAAAAATATGAAATTTGGAACACTTGTAGAAAAAGCTTTGAAAAATATTCTGAAATAAGTATATTTTTGATATTTATTGGAGTTTAAGAAATATTTAACGTCAAAGACAAAATATTTCAGCTGGTAGTTCGGGTCCTGGATAGACTATCAATAGCAAGGCTGCGACGTTTTGCAGGCATGTACTTACATGGGTGTATTTTCTCAGGACGGAGACCCTTTTCAACACTTTACAACATAGTTGAAACGTGTTTATGACTTTGTTAATTCTGTCTGTCTGTCTGTTCGCACGATAACTGCCGTAAAAATTACTTTATCAAAATTAAATTTTAGTACATTAAGACGGTCGGTGGAACATATGGGAATGTAAATGTATATTTTAACCCAATTAGACTTGATTTGAACTAAGGTTGAAAAAATGAAATACATTGAACCTTATAGGACCTCATTTTTCAAGCGAATTTAAAATTCCCAAATTGCTTCGAAAGTTTTAGAAAATATTCAAATTATCCCATAAAATATAAAAAAAAATTCAGCAAAATATGTTAGGAAATTTTTTAAATGAAGTTTAAAATAATAATTGCACCCATTTAATATGAAGAGATCAGAGATATCCATCTTTTTTCTCAGAGTAAAAATCGTGATTTTTAAAGTGCTTTGAAATTTATATTTTGTGTTACATCCGTCCTAACATCGCTTTATTTTTGCGTAAATTTTATGCATTTATATTCTGCGCCAACGCAATTAGAATATTTTTTAGTTTTAATGTAAACAAGTAATTGTAAAGATGACTTGTATAAGAATTGTTGAATTTTTTTTCATACAAAATCATTTAATTTTTTAGTCCGAAATAAATGTGTATGAATCGAATATTCGAAATCTGGTTAATATTCGAATTCAACATATACTAATTCAAAGAAAAGTGCTATTCGCCCATTTTTACCTGTTATCCAAATTTAGGGTAATATATGATATATTTCCTTTGATACCTTCTCGTCTACGACGGTATATATGCAAAATGTTTAGACATTCTTCTGTAGTAATACTACGTTCATTAATTTTATGATTTTGACTATTTAATCTACGTGCAGTAACTTTATGATTTTAACTTTATGATTATATACGTTCATTAACTATTTGATTTTAACTTTATAATCATATACGTTCATTAACTTTATGATTTTACTTTATGATCATAAACGTTCATTGACTTTATGATTTTAACTTTATGATCATATATGTTCATTAACTTTATGATTTTAACTTTATGATCATATACGTTCATTAACTTTATGATTTTAACTTTATGATCATATACGTTCATTAACTTTATGATTTTAACTTTATGATCATATACGTTCATTAACTTTATAATTTTGTGTCATTACGTAGAAAAAATTCTGTTAAGAAGTGTTTTCTTCATAAATGATTCTTGAACATTAATTTTAGACCACAGTGTAACTATGTTTCTGTGATTAAAAGATTAAATTATATCCCATTCATAATCACTTTCCTCTTGTATCACGTAAATTAAGTTCATCTCTTATGACATATCATACAAATAACAGTTGTTGAAATTATGTGCATTTAACATCGTAATCATTAAAATGATGAGCCGAATCAACGAGAATCTTCATCTTTTACATAGATATAAATATTTTTCACATAGCTAATGCGCCAAAACTGTACATTGTATACATTATTGAGACTAACATTGGAATACGTAGCGTATTCGAAATAAATATTCAATGGTTTAGTTTTTCAAATATGTCATATTAAGCTAGTATTTTTTATATTTTCCTCTTATGAACTAAGGTAGCTCAAAATAATAAAACAGCATCTGGTTTCTAATAATCTTTTCCCTGAAAGTAACGGCCCACCTAAATATACTTCATCGTTGTATAAAAAAATAATCTAAATGTGGCCCAAATCTTCCGAATTAATTCTGAATAGTTCCTCTAGTAAACGAATAGCTAACGAAAAGCAACAGTGTTCAAAAGCTCTATGTAACAAGAAGAGAAGATCGGGAGCAGAATGATGCAGTTTTGGACCTCAGCCATGAAGCAACAGTTGATCAGTGGGTCGATTTAGAGAAGGGGATGAAAAACCCTCTTCTCCGCCATTCACTTGTAGGGGTCAGTTTATTCTTACTAACGATTTTAGGAGGAAAATAACTTCTCCAAATCCAGATGGCACTCTCATCGATGTAGGAGGGACATAGAGTAGTGACGACACCGACTGATTTGTGCGTACGCATGCGCAGACGGAGCAATCGATTCCAGTTGCCACGGACAGTCCTTTAGTTTTTTGGCAATTTATCGCTTTCCTTGAACATGAATTAACATCTCTCTACAAAGTTAGTTTAAGGCATTTGGCGGTGAAAATGTTTAGAGACGGGTTTCTTTTTTGTTATAAAGTTATAAAATCGTTTTGCATTTATATTTAGTGAATTGGGAAAAATATTTATATCACTTGCATTTTAATTGTAGATTGTCAATTTTGTTTCAAAGTTCACCGAGAATAGTTTAGTCAATATAGAACTTGCCTGGGATAAGTGGTCGAGTGCTTAAGAATGGCTCCGGGCAAAATTTTTAGCGGTACTTAATTAGATTGTTCTGATTTCTTGAAATTTGTTTGAAGGTTACAACAAGAATCAACCATGAGTAAAGCATTGATTATGAAACACTTTCCAACTGAAATGCAATTTTACTTAAACATCTATAAAATACGATACATCCAGCGCTGATATATTTTAAATTATTACAGTTCTAGAATAATTTATTATATTTGAAAACTTAAAACTTCATACAGAAAGAATGAACTTCATTCAAATGACCTCATGGAAATATAAATCTTCTGGCTTTCTATGTAAAAACTGTGAATATTTCATTCATAGACTAGACTCCAGAGCTAAATAATTTTGCGCGAAAAAATTCAGCAATCCTTATACAACTCATCTTACAATCCCTTGTTTACATTCAGCATTCATTAAAATTAGACTTTGTTGTAGAAATAATCAAAGTTTAAGGATAATTTAAACTAAAAAATATTGTAATTGCGTTGGCACAGAATATAGATGCACAGAAAATGCGCAAGTCAATGTAATAAAGCGATTTTAGAATGGATGCAACACTAAATATAAATGTAAAAGAACTTTAAAAATCACAATTTTTACACTGGGAAAAATATGGATGCCATATTTTATTTTGAAGTGGGTCACGCGATATCTTCATATAATATGGGTGTAATTATTATTCTAATTTTTATTTAAAAAATTACCGAACATATTTTGCTGAAATTCTTTTATATATTTTATGGGATAATTTGAACATTTTCTTTGTGAATTTTAATTTCACTTAAAAAATGTTTGAAAAATTAGGTTCCATAGGGTTCAATGCATTTCATTTTTTCAATCCGGGTTCAATCCAAAACTAATTGGGCGATATTATTCATTTATATACCCATATGTCCCCCAGATCGTCTAAACAAAATACTAAAATATCATTTTGATAAAGTCATTTTCACGGCACGTATCGTGCGAACGGACAGACAGACAGACGGAATGAATGAACAAAGTTATAAACACTTTTCAACTAAGTAGGAAAGTGTTAAAAATAGGACATTGCAGTAAATTGGTGAATGGGTGACTGGACGGATGCGAAGGTTTAAGCATAGAACTCAAATTAGAACGAGAATGTGACGTTCACACGTAGACCCGAATATCTCCTCAGGTTGAACAGACTTTGTAAGTTCGTGTTTTGTTTTGAATATTTTTAATGTGGCAAAATTAGGTATTTATAAAGGGGATATCATGTCTTTTGAGTATGGAGGATATCATTGTCAATTTATTTTATTCTAATGGCACGTTGAAGAATAAATATAAATTAATCATTTGCCTATATTTGTTGTTTACACGTATAAATACCACTAATACTCTTCAACTAATAGTATAGTGGTTAAATAATAGTAATATTTTAAAGCAGACATAAGAATATTGCAGTTTGTTCATAGTTACATTTCTGACAATGTTTTACGTCATTTCGAGTCATTTATATCAATTTGACAACTTTTTAAAAAAAATCCTGAAATTTGTCTCCAGAATTGTCAAATTTGTCATCAGAATTGCCAAATTTGTCTCTAGGTGGAATAAACATACATACTATACCATTTTTAAGAAAATCGAAATTAATCCTAGACACGGTAACTGACCGCAACTTTCAAACGAACAGTGAATATTTTGAACAAACAATATTAAGCTAATAATTTTCTCAAGGCGACAAGTATTGTCAAATGAATTAAATTTAATTAACAGTGTAAGTAGTATGATTTACTGATTGTTTTTTAAATTTATGCATAATTTTTGTTGATTTTGCGTCGTTGTGTTAGTTTTGCGACATTTTACAAAAATCGCCAAGGTCGGCAAAATCGCCGCCAAGTAGAACAGACAGGCAGACTCTATTAAAACATACTGAATATGCCATCCGTTTACTAAAAAGTTTGAATTTGATTACATTCAGAAAGTTTTAAAACAAAATCCTAATTACTTATGCTTCGATTTTATGCTAAATTTGGCGTCATTTTCGTTAATTTAGCGCAATTTTCTTGAATTTGGCGACATTAAAAAAAGTTCTAAGGTAGCCAAGTTTGTCCGTAAGCTCACCAAATTTGTCACCATGTCAGACAGACAGACATACAGGCTCTATTGAAACACACTTAATATACCATCAGCTTAGTAACTAATTTAATAATCCATTCATAAAATTTGAAATTAAAATCCTACTTATATTTTGATTATAAATTTTATCAATTTGATTCCAGTTTCGTTGATTTTGAGCCTTTTTCATCAATTTCGTAAGATGTCGCCAAATGTGTAGCCAGTGTGACAGACAGATAGACCCTATTGAAATATACTTAATGTAACATCCGTTTATTAATTAGTTTGAATTCCAATCCATTCATAAAATTTAAAATCAAAATTCTACTTACCAATTTTTTTATTTGAAAAGTTTATCAGCTTGCCGTCATTTTCGTTAATTTAGTGTCGTTTTGATCGATTTGGCGACAGTTTTGTCAATTTAGCGGTACATTAAAAAATCGCAAAATTAGTCGTAAGATCTACAAATCTGCCGCCAAGTAGCTTATACTAATAGACAGATACACCCTATTGAAACCTATTTAATTTATTCCTTTCATAAATTACTTTGCATTTCAATCCATTCATAAAATTTCAACTTAAACTCCTATTTATATTTTGAATCTATTTTTTTTTTATTTGGCGTCATTTTTATTCATTTAACGTCGTATTTATCAATTTGGGCCTATTTCTTCAATTTGGCGACATTTAAAATGCCGCCAATTTTCCACCATATATTTCGCCAAGTTTCTATGATTCAGTTATCCTTAATTAAGGGTATAAGTTAAAGCAAATGAACATCTTCCTAACTCATAATTTTAATTGGCCATTTCCTAATATCTAATGTAAAATGCATCCAATATGACTACTAGAGAGCTCAGATTCGAAGAATGTTTCTACTTTGCAATGCAATGGCTACATTTTTATGTCAAAAATGTACGAGTTTTTAAGATTTTAATAGACATTTTAGGGGACCTGTCTCACCTTATTTATGAACATACCTGAAAATGTTGTCAAAATCATGCAAATTTTTCCTATAGTAACTTTGTCTGAACGATCAGGAAAAAAATAATACTATGAATTTACTACCCTTTTCTGAAATTCTATCGGCTATATATTTCTCACTTTTAAAGATACAGCCATGTGGCTTAAGAGAGATATTCTAGACTACTTGCTACTTTTCCAACGGGTCATCTGAAATTCTTTAAACCATTACACTTTTAGATATATAGGATAGTATGTCGTTTAAATAATTTCTATAATATAGTGCCTTACAGTGCCTTCGCCCCATATCACTGTCAAAACACTTAATGCATGTCAAAACACTGAAAGCATGACTTATTCCCCAGAATATTTGACATTTTGTCAAAATTAATTTGATTGAAAAACATAATGCAAGCAACTATACCCCCAAGTACGCAAGTAGTTCCATATGAGAAAAAAAATTACTACAATATACAATGTGTTGATCGGAATTTTAGAACATTACATATACCAAAATTAAAAATATCTTAGCACTAAATTTTGTTTACAATATAGCGTGCTGATATATTAGAGTAGATAACTTGAAATATGTTGTCGTAAACTATTAAGCTTTAAGTGCTCTCTCGTTTGAGCTTATGTCATAGATGAAATATAAACACTTACCAGGCCAAGTACTACTATTTTACCAAGCAGAAAAATGAATGAAAATATATGCTATATACATATACAGATATAATTTGCACATAAGTATAATTTTTACTTTTTCTATAATACATAATATATGCAAAAAATATACTATATTATTGTGAAAACTTTGGCCCTCCGATTTTGATGGATCTACTCGTTTAGAATATCTTTAAAGACGTATCAACTATATTTTAACACTTTACAACATCGTTGAAAAGTGTTTATGACTTTGTTCATTCTGCTTGTCTGTCTGTCTGTCCGTTAGCACGATAACTGCTGTAAAGATGACTCTAGCAAAATGGAATTTTAGTATGTTGTTCAGACGGTCTGTGGGACCTATGGGTTGTAAATGAATAATATCATCCAATTAGTTTTGGTTTGAATCCGGATTGAAAAAATGAAATACATTGAACCCTATGGGACATAATTTTTCAAACATTTTTTAAGCAAATTTGAAATTCACAAATTGCTTTGAAAATTTTAAGAAATATTCAAATTATCCCATGAAATATATAAAAAAAATTTCAGCAAAATATATTCAGTAGTTTTTAAAATAAAAATGAAAATAATAATTACACCCTTTATATAAAGAGATCACGTGACCCACTTCAAGATAAAATATGGCATCCATCTTGTATCAAAATCGTGATTTTTAAAGTTCTTTTCAATTCATATTATTGTTGTATCCGTCCTAAAACCACGTTAGTTTTGCTTAAATTCTGTGCATCTACATATTGAAACAACGCAATTGCAATATATTTGAATTTAAATGATTATCAAATTTTGGTTATTTCTACAACGAAGCCTAATTTTCACTTATGGACTATGTAAACTCCAAAAGATGTAGAATGAGTTGTATAAGAGTTGCTGAATTTCTTTAACGCAAAGTTATTTAGCTCATGGAGTCTGCAATATAGCTGATATTAATGAAACATTCATTGATTTTACACAGAAAACCAACCAGACGATATTTTCGATGAAGTTTTAAGCATAGAGTTAAATTACTTGCACCTCCATGGTTTTAAGTTTTTAAATAAAATAAATTATTATAGTATTCTGATGGATGAAGGGATTGGAAAATGTTTATGAGTGAAATGCTGCTTTTATATAGAGGCGATTTATATTTCGATGACGTCGTTTGAATAAAGTTCATTTGTTTTCGATGAAATTTTCAAATATAATAAATTATTGTAGTATTATGATAATTTTAAGAATATTACACAGGAATGTATCGCATTTTGGAGATGTTTAAACCACACAATTTATATTTCAATGCCGTCATTTGAATGACGTGCAATTTTTTCGATGAAGTTTTATGTTTTCAAATATAATAAATTAATGTAATATTGTGATAATTTAAAAAATATTACCGAGGAATGTTTCGCATTTTAGAGAAGTTTATATAAAATTGCATTGGAGTTGGAAAGTGTTTCATAATCAATACTTTATGCATGATTGATATTTCTTGTTTCAATTACGTCCGTGTCTTCATATGTCAGTATGTGGCAGGGATAACACTAGAAATCATTGATAGTTGTAACAATTAATGAATATTCGAGAATACAGTTAACATCAGAATAATACTTATTCTCAAGACAGAGGAGCCAGGGGAACTTTTCCCACATGTTTTTCGAAACTTGAAAAAATATATAAATTAAATATGTTAGACGTTGTTACTAAATCTGTTAAATGTTTCTCCAGAAATAAATGACGTTATAAAACTTTATCATGTGCCTTATAATGCTTCTTTTGGATATAAAATTAACTTGAGTGCAGCTCAGTTCGACTTTTTTTTATCAGAATTCATTTTTAGTGGCATTTTGTTTTTCAAATTTTACAGGAAAAAGTTTGAAAAATCGATATCATGGAATCAAATGATTGCAATTATAGAGTGTTACACTTTCATTTTAAAAGGCTTAAAAATCTTTTGATTGTTACCATACCTGATAATGTCCCCTAGGGAGATAATGACGTCAAGAAAAGAATATTGTATAGTGGTGTTTTTCATAACACTGATTGAAACTGTTATTTTTTGTGATTATTTAGCCACAAATAATCTTTTTTATTCATAATTATATCAACTTTTGTCTCATGTTAACCATGTTAAGGAAAAATAAAATTTCAAATGCGTTTCGAAGTATTCGCTCGAATTTCAAAAATGTCTAACTTGTTTTTGATTTTTCGTTAACAAACCCGGATATAAAGTTTCGTGAAAATCCGAATAAATCGAATAAATTCGCTCGAATTAAAAAATAATGTCTGTCTTGTTCTAGATTTTTTGATAGCAAAGCTGGCTGCAAAGTTTCGTGAAAATCCATTAATATTTGTAGCCGCTATCGTGTACACAAGAAATCGACTACAGACAGAAAGACGGATATCTCTCGAAAAATAGTCCAAACGTGTTTAGGAAGTCTTAAAATATACATCGGTATCAAAATCTTGAATTCGAAATTTTTCGAGGAAACATTGATTTATCTATATTATATTACATTGTATAAGAAGATAAAAATTAGAAAGAAAGAAATATATTCACTGTTATCAAATGTGCAAACTGTGTAAGTATACACCCGTACACTTATAAACAGAAATACACCCGTATCATCTTATACGAGTTACCATGAGGTGCCCTTGAAATATCTGAAAATAGAATTTCCCCCTTAGAATGCTAGATCTCCCTCACAAATTTAGCAAATCGAAAGAAATTTAGTACTATTATTCCAATGGATAATTGTCAGAGATTGGAGGAGCTTGGTGAAGGTTTACATATTTTGAATATTTCATTTTGAAATACAAAATATAAAAGAGAAGAAAAAAGTTATAAAATTAAATGGTCTAAAATATGATGCAAAAGCAATTTTTCTGTGTAATTTTCTATTCAGATACTAATTTTTATTAAATTCAGACATAATTTTCGGAACGATAACTTACACTTTTCACAATATATTGCACATTTTTGATCTAAAATAGAAAATATATTATAAAAAAATTAAACTGTCCTCAAATGAATGTGTTTGATAAACTCTTAAACAAAAATAAATGGACACTATTGTTTGTTATTTTTTTTCAGCCGTGCACCAGATATTATAAATTAGTTTTCCACGTTGGAAGTGATTTTTTGAAATAATCAAACACATTACAGGAAAATTGGCGTATTTACTGCGATCGATAGAATGAAACACATACATTTATTTCCATTAATATCGCGCTAAAGGTAAGTTTTTATTTATGTCAACCTCTCTTTAAAATATCAAACATGAAAGTCATGTGTGATACATACTACTTTTTATATATGGCACATATACTATAACTCACGTATATTTCTATCACTTTCCCTACAATACATGGTAATGCATAGGGTAAGCGTTGGAATCGTTTCGAAAATCAAAGTTCGAATTTTCGACAGATCTACACGTATCGAGCACTATAGAATCCGAAAAATTATGTTTTGCCAGATGTCTGTGTGTATGAGTCTGTTTGTGCAATGTATGTGTCCAGTTATAAGATGACCAAATTTCATAAAATTTGGTAGGCAAGTCACTTGCAGTTGACCCTAGTGCTGATTATATTTTTGTACGATTCGGAAACAAAATAACCTGCCGGGTTTTTTTTTTTTTTTTTTTTTTTTGCGAAATGGCTCGTAAAAATTGACAAAACCTGTAATTAGAAACTACATGTGCCCAAATGTATCAATTAAATGTTTGTTTCATACGTAACTTTCAACGACATACAGAATAAGATCAACTCCATTACTCTAGCACTAACCATTTTTTTGCAACATCGCTTTTAAAATTACGTTCAGTCACTAAATGAAAACGAAAATTGAATTAAAACTACAATTTCAGTGCGATTTCAAATCAGTATCCTTGTTTTTGTGCAATTAATATCAATTTAATGAATTATGAAAGGAATATAACGAAAATAAATTTAAGTCTGTAGAGAATATCGTGTGCTGCCCGCATCAGATATTTCTTCTGTCATGTACAATAAAAATAGAAATACGAATGATGGTGAAATTGAATATGAAAATAGAAATCTGTTTTGAAGTATGTAGTTTCTCAGTCAGCGCATTGTCACCTTGGCCTCCCACACATTTATTTCAAAGTCGCCCCACTTCCATAAGCAGCTCTAAAACTCATCCGTCGTAAGGCCTTTTAGACACTGTCGCGTCTGCTTGAATCACTGAACTAGACCGAAAACACGTTCCTTCCATGATTGGTTTAAGTTCTAGAAAATGTCAGAAGTCATAAACTTACCAGGATCTGAGATCAGTTGAATACGGTTAGTGCAGATTTGCAGCAATTTTCTCAAAAGTTCTATTCTCCATTACAGGGAAAATCTAGGCATTTCTAAGAAATGTTTTTAATATTTCCGAAGTTTATTCTACAGCTTTGCCCTTTTGCAAATCAATTTCGCAGTGCACGCCGTTTTGATGATATTTTTTTTCCCGATAAGAAAGGAAACTTTTTAAAAGAGTATTTAAAATTAAAAGATGTCGATCAAACTGTAAGACGGGGAATCTAACTCAAAGATGGGTAAGTTAACGACTGCTAAAAGTTAAGTTTGAATAAGTTTGTTTAATTAAAGATTTACTTTTTTAACAATATGTAGCGTTAACCGGCGATAATTTTCATCTTAATCGAAAATTTTCTGTAGATATTATTTGTGCACAGTTTCGGCCTTCTAGGTCACCGGGCAGTTTCTGGAGGGTCTGAAAAGATTTTAGGACTCTCATTTTGTCCTTTAGAATGGAAGAAGTCGAAAATTCGGCTCTGTTCCTTTTTGTCCTGTGGACGACACTGTTTCTTCGACCTAAACCGTCCGACCTACCCAAAGGTGTAAGTTAAACCCAAAGGTAATGTTTAGACGGCTGAAAGTGCCACCCGATTTAAACCGAAACCCAGTGGGGACGGTATCCACAAGGACCATACCCTCCTTCCCTTACCACCAGCTTTTCGGAAGGATCCACATATTTTGCGTGCACGTGCTCTGCATTTTTTTATCGCGAAATTTAAGAATGTGGCAAAGTTGGCTGATTGGTCGGAAGAAAATAAAGCGTTAATTTTAAAAACTCGACTTCAAGAAAAGGCCATTTTTGCCAAAAAAAATGAAACTGCAAAAAGCAGATAATATTTAGGAAATCAAAAATTTGTTATTTAAACAATTTAAAACATCTCTTGCAGTGCTGCAAAAAAAAGCAGACAAATTTAAATAAAATTAAAATGAATAATAAAATTAAAATTAAATAAAATAAAATTAAAAATTTTAATAAAATTAAAATTTAAAGACAGGAATGAAAGTGTCGGAATTGGCACTGAAAATTTCCAATTCGACCAATGAATTTTTAGGGAATTATGCGAATAATGAGATTCGAGAAATAAAGAATAATTTAATGTTTTTAAAATTTATGGAGTCTGTAAGACAAGATCTGGCATTTGAAATTAAAAAATTTAATATACAGGATTTTGAAAAGGCGGTGGAATACGCGAAACATTTAGAAAATATATTCGAGGAAGGCAACATTACGGAAGTAAATGCGATTCATCGTAATAAAAATATAGGCAAAAATGGTAATAATAGACAAATAATAGACAATGGGTAATGGAATAATAGACAATGGAAAGGCAAATACAAAATTTAAAAACTAAAATTCAGCGAATAGAAGATGAAAAGCGGGAGAATTCAAAAAAGCTTATATATTGCATAGGATGCGGAAAGCAAGGACACTATTTCTTTAGCTGTTGGTATAAGCCAAACGCACAAAAACGTTATGGAGAAAATAAGTATTAAAATAAAAGAAGTTAATTTAGAAAGGAGCAAAGTAACGGCTTGGGTAACACGCAAAATAACGGATTTAGAGAAAGAAATACGGGAAGAAAGGAAAGGTATAATGCAAATAGCGGACCAGAACGTTTTAAGTGGCAAGAAAGAAACCGCAGCATCAGTCAAAATCGGAATTTAAACTTACAAGGGGACTTTGGGCGAATGAAAATTTTAAAAATAGACCAAAGTCCCAATCGAGAGGTGAAAAATCGCAAACGCAGAGTAACAAATTGGTGCACCAAAATTATGAAAGCGAGGTTCGCACGCGAAACCCAAGTCCTAAATTTAAATTAAATCAAAACTATGTACAGAAAAATACAAATGGCAGGCAAAATAAAAATAAAATGAAAATCATGCAAAAAAACACCCCATTACCCTGGTCGGAGGTCCAAGCTCTCCCTGTTGCAGCTGTAGCGACCAAGCCGAAAAGGACAATGTTAAATGATAAATGTGTCGGCATACTGAAATGTGAGGCAAATATTAATAAAAATAAAATTAAGGTAAATAAATTTGGAGAAAATAATATAAGTAAAATCATTATAAATAAAAAAATGCAAAAGTTGAAGAAATCACTAAAAATAAAAATGATGCGCGCAATGCGAAATTAAATTTAAATGATGAGCACATAAATGAAATAAACTCAAAATCATACTGTTTAATCGATATTAAAGAATATGATGAAACTAAAATAAGAGAAACTCGTTGTAAAGTTTTGCAAATGGAATATAAACAAATTTTTGAAGGTCGCCATATCAATGACTATACTTGTGAAAATGGTAAAAATAATAAAACTATTGCTGACACAGAAAATTATTTAAATCTGTGACTAGTGCGAAAAAGCCAATTGTCACACAAGTTAAAGAAAAAGGCATATTTGACTTTAATGAAAATAGTAAAAATGGTTATTTTTACAGTCAAAAGGCGGAACCCGTTGATAATGAAAATTTTCCTAAAAATGAAAAGATTAATGATTTAGCTGAAAAAGAGTGGGTTAAGGAGTCAAATCTTGACGTCCAGATATATGTTACTCTTCCATGCACGATTTCGTTGCAACCAGGTCATTTGGCTGTCGAAGAATTAAATCTTGAACAGGAATTTCAGGATAAGGAGGTGATTTTTATATCCACATCCCATGCAAAAGTAATCTTTACATTTGGTGCAATTCGAACTCTAATAAAAGATAACAAAATTAATATGGTAGTAAGTAACCAAAAGAAGGTTAAAATTACGCTAAATAAAAATATGAAAGTAGGAGTTATCAAAAATTTCAAAAGAATTACTAACGAAGAAATGCAAATCAGAGACACCGTATTTTTGAAAGAGGAAAATAAATCCAATATGCTACAAGATAGATATTAGGGACCTTTTCGAGTAATTAAACTTGGAGAGAAAAATAATTTAATCATTAGAAATAAATGTAGCATGAAAGATGAACCAATTGAAATTCTCTCCATCCAATATTATTATAGCACAAAATGTACTAAGTGAGAAAAAATTGAAGACAAAATATGACAGAGACGATGAAACAAAGGAAATTCACACCACTAAAAGTCATATAGCTCAAAAGGTACAAAGTGAAAATAAGTATAACGGGAACGGTGAAATATTTGAGATTCAATAAAAAAAATGTTATACGGGACAAAATGTACAAATGGAAAATGTTCAAAGTGCGAATAAAAAGTTTCAGCATAGAAGTGAAGATACGGGTATCGAAAATATGCAAAATCGAAAAGTTAATAAGGATTTTGAAATTAATGATCGTGAAAATATGCAAAATGAAAATGTTGATTTTCAAAAAGTACATAATGCAAATGAAAATAAAATTTTGAAAAGATTGAAATTGAAAATAAAAATCATGAGTTGGAAATACTCAACATTCATATGAGACTAAAATAATGGATGGAAATGAAAATGTTAATTTGCAAAAAACCCAAAATGTAAATAATAATAACGAAAATATTCAAAATTGAAATGAGAATAAAATAATGGATGTTATGGAAAATAAAATTAAAAATGTTAATTTTCAAAAAATTCAAAAGGCAAATAAGGATAATGAAAACATTCAAAATGAAAATGAGAATATAATAATGGATAATAATCAAAACGATAAGGATGTTCAAAAACAAGCTTCAGAAGTAGATGAAAACCAAAGCGAATACAAGGAATATGTTATTTAAATATTAAAGTCGTTAAATGAGATGCAGACTCAGAACACAAATGAAAGTGAGCAAATTCAGGAACAAAATGAAATAAAGCTAGGTTCAAATTTTTTCATGAGATCAAAAATTTTTAGAAACTCAAATTCTCAAGATGATTAGTACTTAAAGAATTGTAAAATGAGAGATATATAAAAAATATTAAATCAATGAAATGACCTGGCAATGAATGAATTTCTAAAAATGAACAATGTTATGAATTTCTAAAAATGAATAATGGTTGTACAATTTTTTTCAAATATAAAGAATTGTAAAATGAGAGAGATATAAAAATAACAAGTCAACGAATTAAAGGAAAAATGATCTGGCCATGAATGAATTTCTAAAAGCGGATAATGGTATGAATTTCTAAAAGTGTGTAATGGTATGAATTTCTAAAAATGAAAAATGGTTGTACAAAAAATTGTTTTCAAAACTAAAGATATGTATATATATAATGCTGAGTACAAAATCTGTTACATGTGATAAGAAAACTGAGCAAAAATATTTATGCAAATGAACTTGAAAGGTAGAAACAAATATGTTACCTGATTAAGACAGAAGATGAAAGGGCTGTGTCGAAATCGATGCGGTGGGAGCATTGTGGTGGCAGTCCAATTTACGATGTTTTCTTATTTTCTAAGTAAGAGCTTGGAGACAGCAGTGCGAACCTGGCCTACCTCTCGGTTTACAGGTTTAGTTCCGCATCCCTGAGGACTTACGGACCCACACGTTTAGCGTGATCGTACTCCGCGTGAACACGGCGGCAGTTTTTCTTTTTCCAGAGGAGCGAATCGAACCCGCGTCTACCGAGTGCAATTCCCGCGCGCTGACCAGTGAGCTACAACAACCACCTAAGATAGAGATTGCTCTCAGGATATATGGTGTAGCTTAGATGAACTGTGCTAGGCTCTCTTTGAGCCACCTACCTCTAAGTCATAGATGAACTTGGGAGAGAATCTTGAAGCTTAAAAATTGTAAAGCATGATTAAGTACAGTGAAAAATAGATATGAGCTGGAAGTGATAATGTTAAGCATTAATCATTAATGGTATAAATTTTATGTAATTAAAAAATAAATAAATTGCATAAATAATGGAAAATTTTAAATCAATTTGAATTTAAAATGTTAAGCTATGAACAGTTAAGATAGCTGTAAATCGCGTGTTGCAATGAAGCAATCGAGGACACGATATCTCGTGGAGGAATGTTGAAATGTAAAATGCAAATAAGCATTGAAAATTTGCTAAAGTAAATAAGTGTTTTAGAAATATAAATTGCGAAAACTGTACGAAAGTAAATATAAATATAAATAAATATGAAATGAATATAAATAAATATGAAATGAATATATGAAATGAATATAAATAAATATGAAATGAATATATGAAATGAATATAAATAAATATGAAATGAATATATGAAATGAATATAAATATATATGAAAGGATGATAAATAATTTGATCTAATGATAAGTGAGTGAAATATGTCAGTGAGGCATGTAAATAAAAAAAATATCAACAATATACGAGATCAACTGAGCAAAATTATGAACAAAATAATATACGTAATAAAATTTTTGTAGTCATGTCATATAAATTGATACGTCGGTAGCTGTAAGTACAACGAATTATTGTAATAAATAAGTATCTGAATGACTTTTGGGAAGGTTATGTAAATGAATAAAAATGCAATATATGTAATAAATGTCATGTGTAGCAAGTACAGAATTATATAATAATATGTATTGATAAACTGTAACAGCTTAAAGGTATATTAGCCACAGTTACTAAAATGTCAAGATAATAAATAAATAAATATAATATGTAAGGTGAGAATGATAAGATTCAATCGCACGTTATGAAAGTTGTCATAAAATGTCAAGTGTTGAAAGTTAGTAAAAAATAAAATAAATAAATAAATTTTATAAATATTGTAGGTAAAGTTGAGTTAAAATCCGCGATTAAATAAAACAAAAATATTTTAAAATCGCAGGATATTCAAATAATAAAATATATAAATAAATAAAGTCATGTCGCGAAGTCTTATTACAAAGTTTGAGTCTACGTTGATAGGTGAAAGAACGACTCACGAAACACAACTCAACTGTACAATAAGCAATCGTAGTAAATAAATATGTTGATACAGGAGAAGGACTACTCAACTCGGTAGCACAATTTCAAAACGTAAACAAGTCACATAGCGAAAGGTTGCAATAAATTTAAGCGTTTACATTCAAGGATGATAGATTAAATAAATTTTTAAATAAGTCGAATAATGCAGGGAATTAATGTTACATAAGTTAAAAAAATTTTTTAAACAAAAATTAAATTTCAAATTTTTTTTAAAATTTTTTATAAATTTTAAATTTATGCAAGTGTTAAGGAAATAGTTTAAAAAAATTGACAACAAATAAATTTAAAAAATTTAATAAAAATTAAAAATTTTAAATTTATGCAAGTCTTAAGGTATTTAAAGGGGAAATAATAATAAGAGAGAATCTGAATAAGAAATTTGAGAGGTTAATTAAAAGTTAAAATATAATATAATACATTAAAGTGATTTAAAATAGTTCATAAAGTTATTATAGAAAAGTTAAGTAGTGTTTCAAGTCAAATTTTAATTGATAAGTAAGGCACCTAAAGTTAACTTTAATAATTTATACAAATTAGCTATAGGCACCCCACTAAATGAAATTTAAATAAAGAAAAACAAGATCACGTGTATCACGCAGTAATAGAAAATGTTTGTCAGTGTTAAAAGCATAATGATAACAGTAGTCGGAAGATAATATATAACACAGATTAATTCAATGTTTATGTACACGTCGAAATATGCTTAAAAAAGGAGTACGATACTTTCAAGTTGAAGCTTTTGTTGAATGCTCTCCAACATCAGGTTGTCGGCGAGCACGAACAAATCTGCCCGGTCATTCCCGTCATGTTGAGTTGAGAAAACCTATTAGCTCGTGCATTCTTCGATTAGCGAAAGCGAATTAAAAAAATCGATTGCGGAGGTCAGTCATTATCAGTGGTCACTCCCGCGTTCGAAAAAATGAAGTGACCAGTCCTATCATTAACAGATCATTAACAGATCGATCGATCACTCCTGTCAACGCGAGAAACGATCCAGGAGAGGGTTGTGTTGTTTACGTCGGGTTTAAAAGACATTGGCAGAGAGCACGTTGTCAATCTCACAGAAGTATATGAAGTGTTTAAAAGTATTTAAAGATTTCTGTTATTTAAAAAAAAATTGTTTTTGTTAATGATTATGTACGATGATGTTAAATACTAATCAATGCGATGTATTGTTATGAAAATTGCAAGGATGGAATATGTTAAATCAATGAATAATGAATTGTATTAAAATAATAACAGAAATAATAATGTTGTGTAATTTGTAAAAAAAGTTGTTAATTGTTAAAGGTATCAGTAATTGTATATAAGTATGTAATTTTATGCAAAATTTAAATTTTGCTTGAACTTAAAGCTCGAACTGATATGATGTTGATGAGTACATAACTTATATATATATATATATATATATATATATAATGCTACAATTTTGTTTCTTTGTCCTCGGGGAGATATGTCAGACCATATTAAGACCAGTTGTGAAACAGTTTTATGTTCTTTATTTATTAAGGCTGTAATATTGGTCAATTACAGCAGACGTAAGGACGACAGTTTTTAAAATACTTTGACCCGATAGGTCAATTAGGCCATAAACCTAAGCGGCTAAAGGTAGCCATGAGATTGGCTAAAAACACAGACCAATATGGATGATGTCTGATTGCGGTCCCGTAAGGTCGGTCAATGGTTGCCGAATGGATGTAACAGACCTCAGGCAAAGAGGGCGGAAACCGAAAGGCGCTAAACAGGATATGCACGACTTCTACGAGAGATTCCCAGCAATTCGACGACAGAGATTCATAGCCACAGAGAAGAGAGGAGAAATTCAGCAGAATGCCATGATGATTCTGTAAAAGTGAGTTATACAGAGATTCCACAAATAGTCCACAAAAATGTCCTGATATAGACTTCAACAAAATGGGCAGATGCAGTACGAGTAGGAGCACAATACTTAGAGTTAGTGCCAGTACGATATACACTGATGCAAAAGTTGTGGTTAATGGGCAAAGACGAAATTGAAGGTATGTGCCCATTAATTATTGTAGCATGTCAGAGAACATCTTGGTAAGCAGAATAGAACACCCGTACCACCAAAATGTATACGGAAATGACGATTCATTATCGCGACATCAATCCTGCCCCCCTCGGCACAGCCGCCACGGGAAAAGCCACCACCGAGGCCACAGCCGACGCTACAAAACCAGGTAATAATAACTTACATCTTGGTAATAATAACTTACTGGTCTCACATGTCCGATCTCACATGTCCAATCTCACATGTCCTATCTCTTCCGCAGTAATATGAAAAGTATTGTAATCAATTTAATAATTAAACAAATGTTGTTAATAAATAATGTTATTTTTAAAGTTAAAAAATGGTGCAATTAATTGAGTAGCATTATGTTAATAAATATTCTATTCCAGAACTTGCACTGAAGATTAATATGGAGGGTTTAAGCGGCACACACCGCAATGTGTATTAAGGTTTCACGATGTACAATATACGGCCATCTTCTAAGATAGATTATATATGTTTCTTAAATGTAAATTTAAGTTCCTTTTTGTGCACCACACACACACACACACATATATATATATATATATATATAGTATATACATATGAGATGTTTAACCTGTGATAGATTCAAATAACATGACTGCAGGTAATAAATTATTCCCTTTTTAAAAACATACCATGTATGTTTATGCAGGGAACAAGGGGATTGGTACTTTAAGTACCTGCATTACATATATGAATTAGATCAATACTTTCATCTTAATGTGTTGTTGTTGTTGAGACCCAGACCGTCCGACCTACCAGAAAGGTGTAAGGTAACTGTATGGACGGCCGGGAAGTGCCACCCAATTTAGACCGGAACCCAGTGGGGGTGGCATCCACAGGGACCGTACCCTCCTTCCCCTACCACCAACCTCTCGGAAGGACTTACGGACCCACATGTTTAACGTGATCGTACTCCGCATGAACACCGCGGCATTTGTGGCAGCGTGCAAATCTAGCGCGCAAACCACGGGGATACCGCACCCGAGATAGCCAACAGCACGCGGCGTTCCGAGGTGGTCACCCACCAAGTACTAACCGCGCCCGATGCTGCTTCACTTCGGTGATCTAACGAGAACCGGTGTTTTCAGCACGGTACGGCCGTTGGCCCTCATCTTAATGTGTTGTAAAAATTTATTCACCCCTCTTTACCACATGCAATTCTTATTCCATTCCTTAACTTATATATGGAACAGGGTAAAAGTGGTATTTTATACCAATTTAGTACCTGCTTTATTTATGATGTTTTTTTTATCATGTTTTTGAAAAATATTCAACGGCTTGTCGTATAGTATTTTTGATGTCACATTTACATTTCAGTCCACTTTCCTTTCACTTATTCTATACAGAACATTTTCTATTAATGATCAATCTCTGGTATATAATACAAGAAAAATAAAAAATTTCTTTAATTATATATATATATATAACAAACGATATATATATATACAATATATATATATACAATTATATATATATATATAGGGCAAGCAGGACATGACTTTCCGTACAAATTCAAATTCATTTTTTACTTTCCCTGCAATACATGATAATGTATAGGGAGTCTGTGCGTGTGTCTGTCTGTCTGTCTGTGTGTCTGTCTGTCTGTCTGTCTGTCTGTGTGTCTGTCTGTCTGTCTGTCTGTGTGTCTGTCTGTCTGTGCAGATTTTGTATCCACTGTAACTAAAAAACTAATGGACCGAATTTCACAAAATTTGGTAGGTAAGTCACTTGTGGGCGGGGCTGGTGCTGATTAGTTTTGGGTACGATTCGGAATAAAAGAACCCGCATTTTTTTGCGAAATGGCCCGCAAAAGCTTGTATCCACTCTAGCTGAAAAACTAATGGACCGAATTTCACAAAATTCGGTAGATGAGTCACGTATAGGTCACTCTGGTGCTGATTAGATTTTGGTACGATTCGGAAAAAAATAACCTGCCTTTTTTTGCAAAACGGCCCGCAAAAATCTTCAAAATCTAAACTAAAGAACTAGGTATACTCAGATATATCCATAAAATGCCCGTTTAATACGTAATGTTTAACGACAAAAATAATAAGACCAACCCCATTACACTAGGACTAGCCGTTCTCGAGATATTTTAGTTTTTCGTACTTTCCCTACGCCACCTTTGAAAATAAGCCCGGTTACCGAATGAGAACGAAAATTCAATAAAAGTGAAATAAATGTAATTAAAATAAAGAGAACGTGGATATAAGTCTGCAGGGAAAGTCATGTGCTGCCCACATCAGATTTTTCTTTCTTTCTTTCATAAATCACTACATTGAGTTTAATTGTACAAAATAATACTTGTAAATATTTGAAATTACACTAAATTTTCAGTTATAAATTTAATTTTGGATTTCATTTTGCAAATAGACATATTTTCAAAGGCAATTTGGCAAAAATCAGAAAAAAATAAAATATCTTGAGAGCGGTTGAACCTCGAGTTATGAGTTTGGTTTCATTACTTTCGTTATTAAAAATTATGTCTAAAATAAGTATAAAAATATTTTTTTATGTTCCAGACCGCTTGAAACGTGTAGATCCTTCGAACACTCGAGTTGCGATTTTCGACACGATACTAATACTTTCCGTACGTATAGTACGGAAAGTGAAAATTCGCTTAAACTATCGTCTAAAATAATCTGAAATAAAAATACATCGTAATAGTTTATGAAACGTATCACGTACTTGGAAAATATTCTATGCTTTTAATTAGTTGTGAATTTTGTCACGAAAGAAGTATTTTTAAAAGTAAGTGAAAAATAAACCGAAATGAAATTGCAATTTTGATCCCATTCAGACCCTCAAATATGCTTGGTATCTTGTTCTCGACTCACTGCGTGCTAAACCATTATATGATTTTCTGGAAATTTAGTAGCTGCTTTCTTTTGCTTTTGATGTAAAATTATTAATATGCAATTTTGAATTATTAATTGCAATTAATGTAAAATTATTAATATGCAAATTTTGTTTCGCGGCTGTGGTCCGTGTATTTAAACACATGTTCGCCACCTATTTTCACTTTGCCACTGATGAAGGGCAAAATAATGTTCGAAAGCGCTATGGTTGTGAATTTAAGTACTTCGTGGATGGTGAGTTTAATTAAAGGCTTTTAATAATAGCCAATTTTTGGTTGTCTTTATTTTTTAAAGTGTTAAAAAATAAACATTTGCTAAATTAAAACAAAAATCTTAAAAGGGATTTTTTTTCATAGTGTAACAATGTAGCAGTAGTAAGCTTTGCTAAGAATAACTATTTAGCTTCTTTTCAAATTGTCTGAAGAAGTTTCTATATTGACATTAGAGTTTCCTTAGTAGATTCCAAAATAGCCCCCATTCAACTGAAAGGTAAATGGCCTTAACTTCAGAGCACGCTCACATTCCAAACACGTTTTTCAAATCTACGTTCATTTGCTTTTAGACAATTTTCATAAGCATATCACTTGTATAATGCATTTCCGGACACTACATAATTTGTGATAACGATGAAGTACGCTTTTAGAAATTCATGAAATCACGAGGCGGAAAAATAGAAATCGGAATGTGTATAACTGTAAATAACTATAAACTCTAAAAGGACAGACAATTTTGCTGTAAATAAATTATTTTGCACGCTACTCTGTAACATCTGAACAATGTCATTAAAATTGCACTGGACATCGTATAATATTACCGGCTTATTTGCTGCGATATTTTTCTAATATTGTCTTTTTAATTTGTGTTGCGGCCCCAACGCTATCTACATAAATAATTGTCTAACGCAATTATGATTTTCCTGATACTCTAGAAGATATTGGCAATCTATTATTTTTATACAGGGTCTTTCAGAAAGAACTCCCTAACTTTGAAATGACATAACTGCGAAACAGTGATAGATAGAAAGATGAAACAAATGGTACGTTGGATAGGCAGGTCTGGAATTTTAAATACACAGGTTTGCAAAATTTACAAGATTGGCTAACAGAGGGTGCTGCAGTTTCAGTGCAATGTCCTTTAAATAGTGGGGGAGATTGTGTTTCGTAAACAGGGGTCAAATCACATTACCATGGATGAACAGATGAACTAACGTTTGAGGATTCTTACTGTGAAAAGTGTCCTTTAAATGGCCCCCAAAAAAGAAGTCGCATGGATTGAGATCCGGGGAGTATGGAGACTGGGCGTTCTGTATTTCAGAGCAATTATAAGTTATTTAAAGCTCACTGTGCTTGCAGCGCCTTCTGTTAGCCAATCTTGTTACTAGTTTTGCAAACCGGTGTATTTAAAATTCCAGACCTGTCTATCTAACATACCACTTTTTCATCTTTCTGTCTATCACTGTTTCGCAGTTATGTCATTTCAAAGTTAGGGAGTCCTTTCTGAAAGACCCTATAGAATACTGAATCTTTGCATAGGTCTAGTATTGATTTTAGAGCAGAATCTAACGAATATGAATTCTCAATTCCTTCCAATGGAGGAGGGCGTAAAATACGTTTTTAAGGCCATATCAGGTACTTCAGAAACCTTACGTTGACCTAGAAGGCTTTCATTTAAAACAAATTAGATGTGAGTAGCAGATGGATTTCCTTATATAATGCAAGCCAAATGCATAGTACCAAATTAACTTATATTTCGCGCAAATATAACTTGACAATTGGAAATACTACTAACATCTGCTAAGGAATATACTCCTTTATATTAAAATATGTTAATTATAATTTCGTCAATTTAGCGTCACTTTTGTAACCTTAACGTTAATTTTGCCAATTTGGTGACATTTCCGTCAATTCAACACCACAGTAAAAAATTGCCAAATTTGGGATATTTTGCTCAGTTTGTAACCAATGTCGCCATTTTTTTGCCAAGTGTTACATATTTGATGATACGAATTACTGTTCATTTTAATGTATTTTTAAGCACATTTATTTGGAAAACGTGCAATATTTCGAGAACGATTTAAGCTAACATTTTAAAATGAATGTCATTCGTGTCAGAATAAAAAATGCGTAAAATTTGATTACTTATTTAGCAGTACTGATTTTTCAGCTGATTTTTCCAAAAATCCATTCGAAAGTTTGGGAATTACGAACTCTCGATCGCGTTTTAAAGATTCCAATATTCACACACACACACACACACACACACACACACACACACACACACACACACACACAAGGATCGCAATAACCGTACCAAATTTCATTCGAAGTGTTCCATTCGTTCGTCAGATATTGCATTCACAGTCTCACGAACATACACACACATACACATAGACATAATCTCGAAAACGTTCGATTCGGTTTCAGTGATTCTTGAATCGTGCTTTCCCGTCGAAAACTCGAATTTGAATTATCGACTCCGTCACAATACTTCTCCATAACATTATATTATGTAGATAGGGAATGTAAAAAATTCTTAAATTGAGATAGACTTTCATCGTATGCAAATCCCAAGCATGTAACACTTTATAGTAAAAGAAAACAAAATATGACTTTTAATATGGGCCTTTCAGAAAATAAATTTACAATTATAAAAATATTCTAAATTACGCAATTATACAAATACAAAATATCTATTGTCATACGATCAAACTTACGCGAAATATCAATAATGTAAGTTTTCGACCGATAATTGGTGTCTAAATATAACTTTTGCTAAATACAGGTAAGCACGTTAAGTTTTTGAATGGACATTTTTTCTAACGAAAGTCCTTTTTTTACGATCATTTAAATCTATATTTTTGCTGTTTCTGTTGATAGGGACAAAATGATTTATATATCTTATAATTTTAACAATTTTTTCACAACCAATTTTTCTTATTAGAAAATCAGGTTTTTTACAAAAAATATATAATGAATCCTGCAATAAAAGGACAAGACTAATAAAGGCGTGGACCACTTTTTAATCATAAACAAACAATCGTTTCAAATGTGATAAACCCGATCCTCTCTCGTTTAAGATTACCAATGTATCAGTTTATCAATTTGAGTTTCTCTCTCCAGCGGACATTATACGACTTGAAACTGTTCCTGATGTTCAATTGTATTCTATATTACTGGCTACAAGCACTCAAAGAGATCCTATTCCGTATAGAGTATCCTTGTGGGTACTAAGCGAATGGCATAATAACATTCCAGATGAATGCTTCAGACCATATTTCTGAAGACACCGCAACTGCATTCTTTGAGAAAGTAGAGTGATAATTCCCGAGATTCTGCATAAGCAAGTTCTATTCCTGTTGCAATAATTTCACTCCGAATTGTAAGAATGAAGGGGCTGGCTCGCAGCCATGTATGGTGGCCTAATATGGGCAGTGGAATCGAATTTACCGTTCAAATATGTTCGAGTTGTTAAGAAAATCATAAATTTCCACATTGAGCACCAATGTATCCTTGGGAATCAACTGAGCAACTATAGTCTCGGTTACATATAGATTTTGCTGGTCTTTTCCATAGACAAATATTTTTACAGGTTGGAGACTCACATTCTAATCGGGTAGACGTACTTCCGGTTCTTTTTTGTCTTCTTTAACTGCAATAGCGGATCTTCGACCTCCATTTGTTACACATAGGTTACCGAATACCATTGTCTCCAAGAATGGAACTACATTAACATCTGAAGAGTTTAACGGATTTCTAAAAAGAAACCTGATTAGACAAGCTCTGGTAGCTCCTTACCAACCTTCTTCTAACAGCCAGGCAGAACATATAGATGATACCCACAAAATGTGCTCTTAAAAGCATAGTGCGCGGTAACTGGAAAACTCGATTTACTAGATTTCTTTAATACCAGCATACCCTTCCTTGCACATTTACCTGAAAATATGAGGTTGAATTGTTAATAAACCGACGCTTTGCATCTCTAAAGAAATAAAAAAGTAGATTCAAAACAAGATTGTATTCGAGTTCGTACTTTTGAAACCACAATCATGTTTATGTATAAAGCTATTCATGTGGACCACCATGGGTCCCAGCAATAATTGTAAGGCCTGCCTGACATCTTTCATATGAAACAAGAAATATCAATTATACATAAAGCATTGATTATGAAACACTTTCCAATAGAAATGCAATTTTACTAAAACATCCCTAAAATGCGTTTTTAAAATTACACAGTACTACAGTAATTTATTATGCTTGAAAACTTTAAAGCTTCATCAAAAGACAATTCTAGTTACCTGAAATGCACTTTATTCAAAATACACAGTCGAAATATAAATCATCTGCCTCTCAATGCAAAATCAATGAATATTTGATTCAAACCACTTATATATTCCAGACTCCAGATCTAAACGATTTTATGTGAAAAGAAATTCAGCAACTCTTATACAACTTACCTTTACTCAAAGTTTAATGATAATTTAAAATAAAAAATATTGTAATTGCGTAGGCATAGAATTTAGACACGCAGATAATGTGCAGAAATAAAGTGGTTTTAGGACGGATGCAACATTAAATATAAATGTAAACGATTCTTAAAAATCACGATTTTTACACAAAAAAATATGGATTCCATATTTTATTTTGCCACGAGTCAAGTAATATTTTCACATATCATGGGTGTAATTATTATTTCAAATTTTATTTAAAAAACTACCCAACATATTTTGCAGACATTTTGTTATACCCTATTAGCATTTGACATTGGTCCAATATTGGACCAATATTATATATCTTGGAATTACATTCGAAATATTTCCAATGTAATCTCAATATTGGATATATATTGTAGTCACATTGGCCTCCATTACAGGCTAAATATTTTCGTTACAATATTACGCCAATATGGGTGTTATAATGGATATATTTCCAATGAAAAGCCAATATTTTAATTCAGTATTGGGTCAATTCCGTCAAAATGTCCACTTTTTCATATTGTCCAATATTTCCAATATTAGCTGTCAATATTGGCCAAAATTGGATTGCTATTAGGATACATTTTATGTGATAAGTTGAATATTTCCTAAAATTTTCGAAGCAATTTAGGAATTCTAACTTTGTTTAATTTTTTTTTTAAAAATTAAGCACTATACGGTCCAATGCATTTTATTATTTTTTTTCCACCCGTGTTAAATCCGAAACTAATTGGGTTATATTATTCATTTTCATTCCTATATGTCCACAGACCGTCTCTACAACATACTAAAATTTAATTTTGATTAAGTTAAATTTACGGCAGTTATCGTGCGAACATACAGACAGACAGAATGACCAAAGTCATACACACCTTTGAGCTGTGTTGGAAAATGTTAAAAATTGCATACATGGGACAATTTCCTTCTCATTTTTTATACATAAATATTATGATTTTGTGCATTTAAGAGAAACAATGTTAAAGAACAATTTTTCTTTATTGTCGTTTTAAAATTCAATTTACTGTGCTACACTATTTCCGATAATTGAACCAAATTTCATTTATTTTGTTCTATTAGTGTGAATTTTTGTGACCATGGACTTATTGACAGATAAACAGACATATAGACAAAATTCAAAATTCGTGAGGTCTATAAAATTAATGTTCAAATAACCTCTACAAATGTAATAGACGATTTCAATCAAAAACAACATAATTCATAATGAACTCCTAAAATGTATCGTAACTAGTTTCGAAATTAAAACATTTTGAAACAATGCAGCAAATGCAATTTTTTTAAACATCTCTATGCGGTACATTCAGCGATGCTATTTTTTTAAATTATCACAGTAATACAATAATTTATTTTACTTAAAAACTTAAAACCATGGAGGCAAAAGTACTTTCGAACTCCATGCCTAACACTTCATCAAAAACGGCAAAGCTATAAAATTGTCTGCTTCTCTATGTAAAATCAATGAATATTTCATTCATATCACCTATATTCCACATTCCAGAGCAAAATAATTTTATGTAAAAAAAATTCAGCAATTCTTATACAACTCATCTTACAATCACTTGTTTACATTCAGCATTCATTAAAATGAGGCCTCGTTGTTGAAATAATCAAAGTCTGATGATCATTTAAACTCAAAAATATTGCAATTGCGTTGGGGCAAAATATAGATGTACAGAAATTACTCAAAAATAAAGTGGTTTTAGGACGGATACAACACTAAATATTAATTTAAAAGAACTTTAAAAGTCACGATTTTGACATTGGGAAAAAAGATGGATGCCATATTTTATTTTGAAGTGGGTCACGTGATCTCTTCATATAATATGAGTGTAATTACTATTTCAATTATTATTTAAAAACACTGCCGAACATATTTTGCTCAATATTTTTTTATATATTTTTATGGGTTAATTTGAATATTTCCTAAAATTTTCTAAGCAATTTGCGAAATTTAACTTCGGTTACAAAATGTTTGAAAAATTTAGTCCCATAGGATTCAATGTACTTCACTGCTTCAACCCGTGTTCAATCCAAATCTAATTGGGTGTTATTATTCATTTACATTCCCATATGTCCCACAGACCGTCTGAATAACATACTAAAATTTCATTTTGATAAAGTCATTTTTACGGCAGTTATCGTGCGAACGGATAGATAGGCAGACAGAATGAACAAAGTCATAAACACGTTTCAACTATGTTATAAAGTGTTAATAAAATCTGAAGATGACGATATTTCACGAAGTCATATGAACCAGATTAGATATCGCGTCATTCCCGCGCCTGTAACCAATGGACAGTTAATTTTACAAGAAATTGTGCAAAAGAATAATTCGGCATCTGATGAATTTTATTTGAAGAAACTCGATGAATCGTGAGGAGTGGAACTTCCTGCAGTTCTTGAAAAGTTGCTACTTCAGACTATTAGCTTATTCTCAGCCGGTCACAACTGTCAGTTGTGCTTTAAAAGTATTTGGACGATTATATGCTAAATATTTGTTCTATATATTTGGACGAGTGTTGTGGATTGAACACCAAGCTGCGTCCGTCTTCAGGAAAGCGGAGATTAACAACAACTGAACTCCAGGTAGCGAGATGAGACATTATAACATATCGTATATCGTGTAAGTATTAAATGTCAATAAGTATGTTTGTCTCGCAAAATGCTTATCCTATAATACAAATGGGGGACTATAAAACTAGATTACATAATACAAAGTATTTATAATATACTAAATAACTGTTATTGAATAGAAAAATTTATTGCTTTTTTCTCGGTAATGTCAGTAAAAATACTTTTACATTAAATATTTCTTGATTCCTCCCATTCTGTTGACATTCTGTTGATCTCTTTTTGCTGAACTGTTCAATTTTCCTGTAGTGTGGTTGATCTCAAATATGTTTTTATTAAGTTTTTAAAAACTATCTTCTCCTGAAGCTTACATGACAGGGATTGTCAAATATACGCGAAACACGTACTAATTAGAAATATCTGCAAAACATTTATTTTGGCCAAAAAACTAGACTATTTATTTTATTCTCCATACAATTAATGTGAAAGAATTGTTTTTAACGCTTCCATTTCCCAAACTGGCATTCTACCGTTGAGATCTGAAATTTTGTTGGTGCTGACCATTTTTATTGCTACCGCAATTTTGACACCAGACAATGACATTTCTAAATCAGCAGTATGCTTCTCCAATGTTTCTTTATTAATATTCCTAAAATTTTCAAAAATATGTGAATAATTATTTATCTGATCAATTAGTTATTCTAAATGTGATCTGGATTTGTCCTGTACATAATTATAACAATCTACTATTTAAGCCTTTTTGGAGTCATCATGAAATTCTTTAGCCTTTTCGAATTTGAAATTTATTGAAATATTTATCACACTTTCGGCGCGACCCAGCACCAAACTGTCGCTTCCCATGTTCCTTTATTAATATTCTTAAAATTTTCAAAAATGTGTGAATAATTATTTATCTGATCAAATAGTTCTTCTAAATATGATCTGGATTTGTCCTGTACATAATTATAACAATCTACTTTTTAAGCCTTTTTGGAGTCATCATGAAATTCTTTAGCCTTTTCGAATTTGAAATTTATTGAAATATTTATCACACTTTCGGCGCGACCCAGCACCAAACTGTCGCTTCCCATGTTCCTTTATTAATATTCTTAAAATTTTCAAAAATGTGTGAATAATTATTTATCTGATCAAATAGTGCTTCTAAATATGATCTGGATTTGTCCTGTACATAATTATAACAATCTACTTTTTAAGCCTTTTTGGAGTCATCATGAAATTCTTTAGCCTTTTCGAATTTGAAATTTATTGAAATATTTATCACACTTTCGGCGCGACCCAGCACCAAACTGTCGCTTCCCATGTTCCTTTATTAATATTCTTAAAATTTTCAAAAATGTGTGAATAATTATTTATCTGATCAAATAGTTCTTCTAAATATGATCTGGATTTGTCCTGTACATAATTATAACAATCTACTTTTTAAGCCTTTTTGGAGTCATCATGAAATTCTTTAGCCTTTTCGAATTTGAAATTTATTGAAATATTTATCACACTTTCGGCGCGACCCAGCACCAAACTGTCGCTTCCCATGTTCCTTTATTAATATTCTTAAAATTTTCAAAAATGTGTGAATAATTATTTATCTGATCAAATAGTTCTTCTAAATATGATCTGGATTTGTCCTGTACATAATTATAACAATCTACTTTTTAAGCCTTTTTGGAGTCATCATGAAATTCTTTAGCCTTTTCGAATTTGAAATTTATTGAAATATTTATCACACTTTCGGCGCGACCCAGCACCAAACTGTCGCTTCCCATGTTCCTTTATTAATATTCTTAAAATTTTCAAAAATGTGTGAATAATTATTTATCTGATCAAATAGTTCTTCTAAATATGATCTGGATTTGTCCTGTACATAATTATAACAATCTACTTTTTAAGCCTTTTTGGAGTCATCATGAAATTCTTTAGCCTTTTCGAATTTGAAATTTATTGAAATATTTATCACACTTTCGGCGCGACCCAGCACCAAACTGTCGCTTCCCATGTTCCTTTATTAATATTCTTAAAATTTTCAAAAATGTGTGAATAATTATTTATCTGATCAAATAGTTCTTCTAAATATGATCTGGATTTGTCCTGTACATAATTATAACAATCTACTTTTTAAGCCTTTTTGGAGTCATCATGAAATTCTTTAGCCTTTTCGAATTTGAAATTTATTGAAATATTTATCACACTTTCGGCGCGACCCAGCACCAAACTGTCGCTTCCCATGTTCCTTTATTAATATTCTTAAAATTTTCAAAAATGTGTGAATAATTATTTATCTGATCAAATAGTTCTTCTAAATATGATCTGGATTTGTCCTGTACATAATTATAACAATCTACTTTTTAAGCCTTTTTGGAGTCATCATGAAATTCTTTAGCCTTTTCGAATTTGAAATTTATTGAAATATTTATCACACTTTCGGCGCGACCCAGCACCAAACTGTCGCTTCCCATGTTCCTTTATTAATATTCTTAAAATTTTCAAAAATGTGTGAATAATTATTTATCTGATCAAATAGTTCTTCTAAATATGATCTGGATTTGTCCTGTACATAATTATAACAATCTACTTTTTAAGCCTTTTTGGAGTCATCATGAAATTCTTTAGCCTTTTCGAATTTGAAATTTATTGAAATATTTATCACACTTTCGGCGCGACCCAGCACCAAACTGTCGCTTCCCATGTTCCTTTATTAATATTCTTAAAATTTTCAAAAATGTGTGAATAATTATTTATCTGATCAAATAGTTCTTCTAAATATGATCTGGATTTGTCCTGTACATAATTATAACAATCTACTTTTTAAGCCTTTTTGGAGTCATCATGAAATTCTTTAGCCTTTTCGAATTTGAAATTTATTGAAATATTTATCACACTTTCGGCGCGACCCAGCACCAAACTGTCGCTTCCCATGTTCCTTTATTAATATTCTTAAAATTTTCAAAAATGTGTGAATAATTATTTATCTGATCAAATAGTTCTTCTAAATATGATCTGGATTTGTCCTGTACATAATTATAACAATCTACTTTTTAAGCCTTTTTGGAGTCATCATGAAATTCTTTAGCCTTTTCGAATTTGAAATTTATTGAAATATTTATCACACTTTCGGCGCGACCCAGCACCAAACTGTCGCTTCCCATGTTCCTTTATTAATATTCTTAAAATTTTCAAAAATGTGTGAATAATTATTTATCTGATCAAATAGTTCTTCTAAATATGATCTGGATTTGTCCTGTACATAATTATAACAATCTACTTTTTAAGCCTTTTTGGAGTCATCATGAAATTCTTTAGCCTTTTCGAATTTGAAATTTATTGAAATATTTATCACACTTTCGGCGCGACCCAGCACCAAACTGTCGCTTCCCATGTTCCTTTATTAATATTCTTAAAATTTTCAAAAATGTGTGAATAATTATTTATCTGATCAAATAGTGCTTCTAAATATGATCTGGATTTGTCCTGTACATAATTATAACAATCTACTTTTTAAGCCTTTTTGGAGTCATCATGAAATTCTTTAGCCTTTTCGAATTTGAAATTTATTGAAATATTTATCACACTTTCGGCGCGACCCAGCACCAAACTGTCGCTTCCCATGTTCCTTTATTAATATTCTTAAAATTTTCAAAAATGTGTGAATAATTATTTATCTGATCAAATAGTTCTTCTAAATATGATCTGGATTTGTCCTGTACATAATTATAACAATCTACTTTTTAAGCCTTTTTGGAGTCATCATGAAATTCTTTAGCCTTTTCGAATTTGAAATTTATTGAAATATTTATCACACTTTCGGCGCGACCCAGCACCAAACTGTCGCTTCCCATGTTCCTTTATTAATATTCTTAAAATTTTCAAAAATGTGTGAATAATTATTTATCTGATCAAATAGTTCTTCTAAATATGATCTGGATTTGTCCTGTACATAATTATAACAATCTACTTTTTAAGCCTTTTTGGAGTCATCATGAAATTCTTTAGCCTTTTCGAATTTGAAATTTATTGAAATATTTATCACACTTTCGGCGCGACCCAGCACCAAACTGTCGCTTCCCATGTTCCTTTATTAATATTCTTAAAATTTTCAAAAATGTGTGAATAATTATTTATCTGATCAAATAGTTCTTCTAAATATGATCTGGATTTGTCCTGTACATAATTATAACAATCTACTTTTTAAGCCTTTTTGGAGTCATCATGAAATTCTTTAGCCTTTTCGAATTTGAAATTTATTGAAATATTTACCACACTTTCGGTACGACCCAGCACCAAACTGTCCGACCTACACGAAGATGTAAGTTATCTGTTTGGACGGACTGGAAGTGCCACCCAATTTAGACCGGAGCCGAGTGGGGGAAAGCATCCCAAGGGAACGTACCTTCCTTCCTCTACCACCAACCTCTCTAAAGGACTTACGCACATGTTTAACATGATCGTACCCCGCGCGAACACGACGACAGTTTGAGCAGTGGCGGGAATCGGACTCGGGTCGTCCGAGTGCATTCCCCGCTAGCTAATCACTGGGCTGTCCCTCCCTAATTTCTACGTTTAACAATTCTGCCACTAACGAAACTCGCATTAGACCGCTGTCTCCTTCATAAATAGTTCAATAGAGAAAATGATCTTCGACTTGTGGCTGATGTTTTTTCGAAGCACAGAAATAACATAACAATTTTCAGTAAAATCTAAAATATACATTGTTTGCTCGGACTAGTTCAGCAAATCTGAGCTGTTTATCTAAGCATGAAGAGGTTTAATCTTGACACAGTAAGTAGGGCTTTTAATATCGTGTAAGAATTGGTATTGGTGAAATTTAATAAGTTCTTTATTATATGGAATTTAATTGTTTCTTTAATAGTCCTGAAGAAAGTACGGGTCCAAACATAAGTCCTGACAGGATTTCCAAGGCCTGACAATCCGGACTAAATCCGGACGTATGGAAAACATATAGGCAAGAAAGTGAAGTACTTAACTTGTCACCCTTTATAATCCGTAGGCAATTGTTTGGTTCTAATTCACGATAACAAACGAGTACAAAGCACCTTCAAACAAAGAGTTGGAAAAAAATAATTTTACTCTAACCCTAAGGGATAGAACTTTGAAGAGGGGGAAAGGAATCCTTAATGGATTTGAATCAAATACTTCTACTAAAAATGCTAAAATTCATGCTGTAAATAATTCTGTTCCAGGATGTTAATCCGATCAAGTTACAACTAGCAGTGGTCACGAAAATATTGTTCCCGGGTAGTAAGGATATGACCATTTAAGATCTTCATTGCTTGTCTTCAACGCACTATTATAGGCTAGCGTCGTTTCAATGTAATATCTCTATATTAAAAATAAATTCAGGTAATTTTTTCCCCAACATTCCACAGTCAGAAAAACGCAGTGTTCTGTTATTTTACATATAGACAAATATGAACACATAGAAGATGGGCATAGGATTTGTACTTAAGTCTAAATTAATTAATATAGAATTTCGAATTTTCAGCACAAGAAATTAAATTGGTCTTTCATGTGATTGGTTGCTGGCAGAAACGTCACAAAAATGGTCAAGGACTAAAAGATTACATGTTTTATTGTGGATTGCTTAGAAGCGTTTCGCAACTACGATAATCATGAACAAGTATAGTTACAATGTAATTATTAATGCAGATAGTAATTGTAACCTATATACTTCTGGTATATAGGGTACAATTGCTATTGCAGTTAGCAATTGTAACCTATATAGCCCTATATACCTTTGGTTTGTACGTGATTGGTTGCTGGCAGAAACGTCACAAAAATGGTCGAGGGCTAAAAAATTACATGTTTTATTGTGGATTACTTAGGAGCGTTTCGCAACTACGATAATCATGGCCAAATATGGTTACAATGTAATTATTAATGCAGTTATTAATTGTAACCTATATACTTCTGGTATATAGGTTACAATTGCTATTGCATTTAGCAATTGTAACCTATACAGCCCTATATACTTCTGGTTTGTATATCAACAATATATCACTTCTGAAACTTGGCTATATCATAATTTCAACAGTCTTAGTCAGGAAAAGTTATGACCCCAATAAATATATGTCATCTAAATTATGAGTGTGACTTGGGGCATAAACAATGCTTAGGACCAGGACTTAAAACAAAGTCCATTCCGAGCAAGAGAAAACAATTTAACCTCGACACAACATCACTCTGAGGTATGGCCAATGAAAGGTAAGAGGGTGATATATCCCCGAGGCAAAAATAATACTGATCCTAACAAGAACAGATCAGGGAGTGAGTTGATTTGTATTTGGAGACCGAAAGAGAGATAGCTGATTGTGAGAGCTGATCACGATGAGTTAAGAGAGAGAGTTCAGTGAGATAAGTCTGAGAATGAAATACAGTGCAAATCAATGCAGAGCAGTCAGCTGAATAATATCCATGCAGATAAACGACAGAATTAGATCAATGTAGATCAACGGACGATCGAAGCAAGGCCAAAATGCCAAGGTATGTGCTGGTCTTATTATACAGACGGTCGAGTTTTCTCTTTTGAATAAAGTAAAATTGATATAGGCTCACACGGGTGCTTTCTCCTCCTTCAGTAAAATTTTGTAGTAAGTTTTTGTGTAATGTTAATTATGTCCATGATTAGTCTTAATAAATGTTAATTTTTAAAGTTAAAATTTTTTATATGAATGAGTAATATTTTTGATTTATGAATTATGGTAAGGGGGGCTCGTACTAAGAAATAATGGCGGGTTAAGAAGCACAATGACTAATAATTTATATGCGGCCAGCTTTTATCCCTATCATTAATAATTTATTTTACTCACCACAGTTTTCAACATATGTGTACCCATAGGTCGCAAATGAACATTATTACTGTGTATGACGTCCTTCAGTTGCTTGTTAGATCTTTTTCTTTGGGGTAGTAAAATTGCACAGTTTACCGATATATATGTGAACCTATACAATTAGAAGCTGAAAATCCAAGTTTTCTCGTTTGTTTCTACGTATGTCACCCTTATTCCGAAGCTAATAATTGGCTTAGAACCTCGAGTTTTATTTTAAACTAACAGCATACCCGTTCTTCGTACGGAATATTCAATAAATTCACAATCATGTGCAAATTCTCATAGTATTCTAAATGGCATTGTTATTAAAAACATTCTATTAAAATATTTAAATTATGCTCCTAAAAGGTAGTTTAAGAATATCTGTTTTCTATGAATTATCTTCACGAGTAGACATGAAGAATAAAACAAACTGATCTCGTTTCTAAACAAATTTATAGAAAATATGAATTGAATCCATATATGCCAAAATGAAAGCTCTAAAATTGTATTAGAAGATAAACCCGTACTACTCATATTCTCCTGAATTAGAATATACAGGGTGTCCCAAAAAGTTTAAAACGCGCTTCAATTCTTTACCTGTTGGAGATAAATGGGCAATGTAAATTGCAAAAATGTTGAAAGTAAGGTAGGCAATAAGACTACGTTAATGAAATAGTCCTCCCATTAATTTTCAAAAAGTTATCCTTTTTAAATTTTTATACTACCACCTTAAATAAATTTGGTCAATCAGAAAATTTTTATGTTCAATGCAACTGGTAAAAAATGCACTTTAATGCAACTGATACCACTGATATAATGGAACAAATTTCGTTGCACATACTTGAAATACAATTCACATAACGCAATTCACGAAGCTTCTCAAAATGTTTTCCTTCAACTCCAATACATGAATGAGCTCTTCTAATAATGCTTCTGTAAATATTTAGGAGTTCTTCACCACTAATATTGTTGCAAGCATCAATTATCTTTGGTTTAAGGTCAATTGCGTTTAGTGGGAGAGTATTATAAACTAGTGTTCGAAGACGACCCTATAAGTAAAAATCGAAAGGGGTTAAATCAGAGGATATGGGGGCCATTTTCTGGCTACTTTCAAACCAATCCACTGTTTATCAAAGTTTTCGTTGAGCCAGTTTGTCACAATTATAGCCCAGTGTGCAGGTGCGCCATTGTGTTGTTAATACATGTTTTTTAGAAGCGATAATATTGTCGTCTCCATAAAATCCGTTACAGTACCGTTTAAAATAAGCTGCATGTATTTTTCAGCTGTAAGAGTCTCTTCATCAAACACAGGGCCAATCAGTTTTCCATTCCAAATTCCGCACCATACAAACACAGAAAACATTTTTGCTGATGTATTTCACGGACAAAAAATGGTTTCGTATTATCCCAATAATGATCGTTGTGAGTACTGATTGCTCTATCTTCCGTAAACCAACATTCATCAGTCCACATAATGTACTTAACCCATTAAAGGCCGCTATTAAATTTACGGGACGCAAAAACGTTTTGGTGACTAAAAACACGGGTACGGGACTAATTAACACAAAACAGTTGAAAAATTAAATATTTTTCAAAAACTAAGATTTTATGGCATGTTCCCAAAATGGGAGCAATGGCTCTTTACGATATCATATCAAGTGTTCGTAAAATGGGAGAAATGATATTTTGACCATTGCTCTCCTTTAGTGAAATTAGTAATGGTCATAATTAAATGTAATATATGTGTTCAGTAAGATAGCCAGAAAAAAATGGGAGGGGGGGCATAATGTTAAATTTTTCTTTAGGGTCAGGGTTTTTTTTTTGTTATTGATGCCTATTCAATAACATACAGGACCAAAATTTTGATCCACCCCAGCCTACGTCTCTGTATGTGTTATTTGTTTTGTAAATACAATGAACAATTTGATAAACATAATAAGTAGCAGATGAACGCTTTAATTATTGAAATACAGTAACTGTATGTTACATAAAATTAGCACATTTGATGTTGTTGTTGAGACCCAGATCGTCCGACCTACCAGAAAGGTGTAAGGTAACTGTATGGACGGCCGGGAAGTGCCACCCAATTTAGACCGGAACCCAGTGGGGGAGGCATCCACAGGGACCGTACCCTCCTTCCCCTACCACCAACCTCTCGGAAGGACTTACGGACCCACATGTTTAACGTGATCGTACTCCGCATGAACACGGCGGCATTTGTGGCAGCGTGCAAATCTAGCGCGCAAACCACGGGGATACCGCACCCGAGATGGCCAACAGCACGCGGTGTTCCGAGGTGGTCACCCACCAAGTACTAACCGCGCCCGATGCTGCTTGACTTCGGTGATCTAACGAGAACCGGTGTTTTCAGCACGGTACGGCCGTTGGCCCAGCACATTTGATGTATCAAATGTCTGTTATCGGGTATGGTATGCAACTGAACATGCCTTATGAAGTATAACAAAGCATTTGTTGCAATGCAATCGTGTGTTTTTGCCACACATTTTACAATGTGATTGCTTTTTGCAAAATTTCAACAATTTTTATGGTTTAATTATGTGGTTTATGCCATCAAAACCTACGTTAGTGTTAGTTGGGTAATTCGCACCAGAACGATTTACCATAACACACTCAGCATTGCATTACATCACTCTGGAAATATAACTGAGACATTTGTCCGGTCAGTTCCCTATGGATCTTCCATGCTGCGAAAACTGCCATATTCAAAGCATTACTGAAAAATGGCCACCATCACTTTTTCCCTCTTATTCTCGGACAGTAGTTGCTCAAACACCTGTCCAGGAGATAGATATATGCCTCCCATATAGCTGTTATATGAACCAATTACATGAGAGGCTGTTCAATGACGATTTTTCTCCTTTCTGTTCGGCTCCACCTTTTTTGATTCAGAATCTGGATTTACAGTTTCAAAATTGGATGCTATGTTTAAAATTTTATTGTCTCTCCACTTTACAACCACTAAATTATTAGTGGTACACACATCGTGACTTCCATGAGAATCTTTCGACATTTGCTTTACGTCTTTGGACAGTCTTGTAAACGGTTTTCCATGTGTGTTCCTGTAGCTTTGAATCCTTTGCTCCGTAACTCTTCTAAAACAGACAAAGATGTGAAAAAAATATTGAAGTATAATTCATGGCAGTAGGGATTTTCAACACATTTTATCAGATCTAATACTACACGAGTTCTAAGAGGCTGCTATAATTTCTGAATCAACATCTTCATCTTCGAACTCTTCTAAATATTGTATTGTTTACGATATAAAAATTTTTTTCATATATTTGGTCGTTAAATAATTCAATCACAGTTCGAAAAGTAACTGTAGCACAACAAAGAGACTGGGAGTAGAATGGAAGATTCTAGACCTCTTGCATTTGCTAATAATGCTTAATTAGTGCTGCATCTATTTTTGGTAGTGTAAACACATAATAAAATCGCCAGAAAATTACAAAAACAAAATTCACAAATTTGATTCCTAACTGTAAAATACAGAACCATATCTCGGCTTTTGGAATATAACACTTAGAAAGTTTCAGGGATTTTTTCTGGGTATTTTCACAGGAAATTTATAATATTGTGGAAATCTGAATTTTGTAAATATTTGAATTTAAATTTCGAAAATAAATATTAAAATTTAAACAAAACAATAATTATCAGAGATTTGGATTAGACTATGGATAATATTTGTGGAAAAAAAATTCTTATTCGTAATTTTGGGGTTGCCAGAAAAAATATTTTATGGATGTTCACAATATGGGAGCAATGGCGCTTAACGTTAACAAAATTCAAATTGATGTCTTGTTGGATTAACAACCAGATGCAAAATGCTACACGCCGGTCAAAATCGGAGGGATGAAGTGCTTGAAGTTCATGAATACAAAATGGATGCCAGTGGTATTTTCCAAGTGTTCTAGTAATTGGCATGCTTGACCACCCCAAAATTTCGCTTGCTTTTCGAATGTTTGTTCGTGGGTTGAAAGAAAAATATGCGATGATGTCAGTTTCTTTTTTATCTGTGTACAAACGATTTCTTCCAGGGCCTGGTCTGGGATGAAATTAACCGGAAGTTCTTAATCTCCTCATCATCCAATAAACAAATGTCCGTGAAATTTCAAGCACGTTTGGATATCGCCATCCAAAATCCCGAGCAGTTTCTACAGTATTTTTATTACACAAAGCATAAATCATTGTTAATTCGAAAAGCTCGTTATTTGTTAAAAATACCTTAATGCACAACCAGTTACGTGTTCTTAATTAATCAATTCAGAACTAAACATGCTGGCAATTCACTGAATGATTTCTAATTTTCCTTATTTTGGTATAATATTAAAAAAAATTAGTTGAATTGAATAGGAATAATACTGGGAATAAATACGTAAATTAAAATGAAAATCGGCTACATTTCATTCTCAGTTTTTTAAAATTATTTTCCTATAAACATTTGAAAGGACTAAATTAGAGTTAAAGGAAAGAAAAAATCGTCTGTGAGTTCTATTCTTCGTTTTGACAAAATATGTTACATTTCAAAATCAAATATATACTTGCATTTGTTAACTTACTTATTTTAATTGTTTCAAATAAAAAATGATATGTCTCAATGTGAAAAGTACTGAAGAATCCGTGATTGCATCGTGAGCCTACGCGGAATGCGCAAAAATGTCTCCGATGTATTATCAACCAGTTTTATCTTTCTTGTGATTTGTCACACATTTAGATTTCTAATTTGATATATGGTACCCATTCACAATGTTCAATTTTCAATTAAATGTAACTAGCTCAATTTTAAATATATATATATGCGGTTTTTAATAATCTTGTTGTATTAAAAATAAAAAATTTCTGATTGACCCAATTTGTCTAAGGGGGTCGTATAAAAATTTAAAAAGTGTAACATTTTGAAAATTAATGGGATGAATATTTGAAATTTACATTCCCCACTTATCTCCAACAGGTAAAGAATTAAGCTACCTTTCAATCTTTTGGGGGCACCTTGTATACCCAAACTACTAATATTTTTGTAGATTAGAAGATTATACCCCTGTATTAGAAAATATACCTGTACTACAATATGAGGATTTGTAAAATATTTCACTAAAATAAAACAGATGACGTAAGAATTTAAAAATGTCAATAATCCCATTAATCTTTAAACCTAAAGGTCGTAATGGATATAATGGAATCAAAAATGCAATTTCGATAAAACTTTATTTATATAGTACATTTCTTTATTATTTAAATAATAAAAGATTTACTACTATATTAACTCATTGGATTTTATTCTATTGCTTAGTAACATGATATTTTTTTCAAATACAAACTCATTGGGCTTAATTCCGTTGCTTAGCAACACGATATCTGTTTTTTTATTCAAATAACTTCGCTGAAGAAACATCGTCTGCATAATGGTATCGCAATGAAAGGTTTATTAATATCTCGATAGCCCCTTGTCCTCGACACATGAACTACATTTTAAGTGGGGATCTTCTATATTCACCCGAAAAATTTCATCACATTCGAATGAAGATTATTGTCTCGGCTGAAAATTTCATCACATTCGTATGAAAATTGTTGCCTCTCTTTCGGGATACCATTAAATTGCCATCCAGAAGAAACCGTGATTTAAGACGTTAGAGTTCCATAATATTTTGAAGTAATTTAGAAAAAATATCCTCCTAACAGATTTAAATTCACAGTAAGTTGAAATTATGCACTCTCAATAAAATACCTAGTTGAAGAATTCTCAATAAAATACCTAGGAGAATTATTAAACATCATATTTTTCTTTAGAGTCTAAGACTAAAATCTGGTTGGGCACGGTCCCAAATGCCGAGCCACCACAGTTCTCAGTTAACTACATTTTAAGCATTTAAAATAATTATAATAATTATGATTACCTTCAGAAAACTTTAAATAATTGAGTAGTTTGGAGCTCAATGATTGTTTTGCGGACATGATAAATTATCCTTTGCATAAGTATGAAAGGAAAATACGTCATAATCCCAATTTAAATTTATTTTCCCCATTTTCAGAGAAATATACCAACAAATAAAATTAAGATATAATTAAGAGCAGTGACATACTCATAGGGAGTGCAAAATGGTATAATTAAAATTTTGATTAAATCTCCTGGTCTTAACTTTTAATGTTCCTTCTACTCAATTTGATTTTAATTCATTTATGTAAATATTTTTTTTATATATAAGAACATTTAAGGAAGCGACTATTTAAATAATCTGAAAATTACGTTCTTCTTAATACTTCACCTATCGCTGTGTATCTCACAAATGTTAATATTTTATTTTACAAGTTGATCTAGAGCTAGTGTTATAATGATGAATTTTCACGTTTTTTTTTATTTTTTTATCGTGTAGTAGAGAAAAAATCATGAATGATAGTATATATATTTTTTAATTTTTGAACTTAGATAGTTAATATAAAAATATTTAAACTCGCACTTAGCAATCCGGTACGCAAACGCTGTTTCTGTAATGGCCATTCTTGTGACGTCACTATGCATGTAAACAAAGAGCGCAATACACTGTTTACTGTGGATTCCGAGAGGTGCTCACTTGATTCTCCGATAAAATATTTTATTTATCATATTTTTATAATGAGTGAGATTCTGAAACCGACCTACAAGTACTGTTTAGTACCTTGCTGCGCAAATACAACGGTTAATTCAGTTGATAAGCTGTTTTTTAATGTTCCAAAAGATCCAATTAAACGAAAAGCATGAACTAAAGCAATGAAAAGGGACGAGCAGAAAAATCCAAAATTATCGAATAAAACATCTCTTTGGTGTTGTGAAGATCACTTTTCGGTAAGTAACCATTTGCTTCTGTTTAAATAATATTTACTTGGATTTATGGCCGTAACTAGAGCTCCTCTACTACAGGCTGACTTATCAAGCATATTGAAGCTCATAAGGTTCCATACTACAGCTACAGAAATTATAAAATAAGTGTTTAAAATAAATATTTCATATAAAAAAAGAAGTTTCAATTAGAATATTGTAGAACTTAGCTCGCACAAGTATGCTCCAGTACCTGGTATCCAATTATTTATTAGCAATTGTTTTCTTCTTTCTTCGCTTCTAGGAAAGCTTAATAGCCCCAAATATTTTCTAGAATGATTAGATCAGTTCGGTGCAGAATAACCACCCATACTTATTTCAATTATACTTCCTAAAGTGAAAATACGAATAGAGCTAATGCTAATGGATTGCGCTTCCAGCTATGGTGGGCTTCAATATGCTTGATGAGTCAGCTCGTATATAGAGCAGCCTTAGCCGTAACCAAGGGTTTTTTCGGGGGTTCAACCCCCCCCAAAATGAAAAAGTTAACATTGAAAAGGTAAAGATCCATCAAGATATGAAATGGAGGTTTACCCCCCCCCCCCCCCAAATCAAATCCTGGATACGATCTTGCTTGGATCAATAATAAACTATAAATAATCCTGTGTAAATAGTAATTTAAAATTAAAGAATTTTGTGGTCAAGTTAGGGATTGAACAATAAAACATACTCTAGCTTGTATCTCAAAATAATAAGTTTTAAAAACATAGAATCAAACCTTAAAAATATCTCACAATTTATTAAACAGGGGTGGCGCTAGAATCTGCCCGAGGGGGGGGGGGGAGAGTGGCAGTAATAAATATTTTGAAATGACACCAGCGTTTTTGGCGCCACCCGGTATTAAGCCAAACAATTTATTGAAATAAACAATGGCACATTAATTTATAATTATTTCTTTTTGATGATATCTATTGTACAAATAGAAATGTTAACATTATATAGTAATTTAAAATAATAAATTGCTGTCATTCCTTGTGTAACAAATAAGTTGTGATCATAAGTTGTGCAACCCTCATTTGTGAAATAAAGATATATCTTATCAATATTTATCTGATATATATATATACTACTGATATATATATATTACTTTAACTATTATTTGTCAGTATAAATGCATTATATCTTCAACTTATGCAGTGTTTATACAGTAATGGTTCTATCAACTTTTGTCCCCATATACAGAACACAAAATCTCAGTGTCCCCCCCCCCCCTTCATCTGCTAAATAAAATATTCCTTTTTTGGAGGGGGAGGGAGACGAAAAATTACATAAAATATCTCTTATAATGCTTTTATTCCTCCAATTATATCAAAATAATATAATTTGACATATTACAGAATATTCTATGAAATGTTTTTTAAGTTTCGATAAATCCTTTTAACTTTGTAATGGGAGACATTAAATCAAACTATAAATGTAACTGTTTTTTTAGAACTGTTTCTTGATTCCTCTCTATATTTCAATTAAAGGAAGATATGGATAATTATTGGCAATGGAACCTCACATATCAGACTATGTCATTCAAAATTGGTTTTTTGTAGTTTGTATTGTATTTAAATTTCTTGAGTATTTCAGGCATGCTTTATTTGTCTTTACATAATTTCAAACTGCAATATAAACTACTATAAAAAGTCAATTATCAGCTTAAAAGCAGAATAGGACATTGTAGTGTGCGACTATTTCCACGTGCAATCAAAATTAAAGTTTTAAATGTAAAAGAAGTATTCATGCATTTGAATTAGTTTTAGATTTATTTGTCAATATTAATGAAGATCATACATACCTCTTAGTTTTAACTCCTCGCATTTCTGCTCCAATAAAATTGGGATTCGTTCCCAAAAACGAAAACATACATATAGCGTCAATTTCAGGAAGATTATCGGATTGTCCTTTGACAAATCCCGGAAAAATCGATATCTTAAACAAAATGAAATGGATGGGTTATACAATTAAAATATACGGTGAAATTAAAAAAGATTATAAAATTCAAAGACCCAAAAAATGATTTCTAAACTATGAATGCGAAGAAGCGAATTGATCTAGCGTTGTTTTTAAAACGTAAACACTGATACTCCTTGCACAGTGACGTCAGAGCCAATCACGTAGCGCTTCAAGATCACATGACATCGCGTCATTTTTCACTTATTTAAACTTCAATTTATCTAAAATCATTTTGACCTTTAATGTGATATATTTGAAAATCGTAAGCCTAAAATTACCAGGAAAATATAAAATTGAGCATTTTCCCCTCGTGTGCAAATTCCTCATTGTTCATGTAGCCTCCTGTCTCTATCCGCCTTATTCCCTTGTGGGGAGGCTAACGTTTACATGGCGAATGGACCTTGACACTGCATCGAAAGCCCCACCTCTCCTAAGGGGTGATTGAATCTTTGGAATGAACTTTCGGAGATTCCTCAGTTTTATTAAGGCAGATTCCATGAAACATATTCTTCCAGGTGGCCGGATAGGACTGGACAAATTATGGTCTGATCCTACAACCAACGACGACTGGGGTTTTGGCTTGGCGGTGTTCTTTGGACCCTATACGATTCTGTAAATAATACTGTCGCCTACGAAGCAATGGACGTGACTTTGCTGGATGGGAAATTAGAACACGAGGTCCTCCTTTCATCGGCATAAACTTCCTAGTTGTCGTCCAAAATATCTCTTTGAACCTACCCATCTTTTATTTTAGGGCATATAATTTCTTACCAGTACTGTCTTATTTCTTATCGGCTGTACTTTTTCAGTTATCTATAAGATGTACTGGAATTTTTGAGATCGTCGTATCAGTGTAAGTCATTTTTTTCATAATGAAACAATGGCCAAAGAACAGTGTTACTGTTGTTTAAATAACCCATATACTTGTCCGAGTCCGTGCTACGTATTTAAGCACAATAATAATCGAAACGTCAAGTGTCAGTAATCTCTTAGATGAAAGTAAAGCACGTGAAGCACGTCACAATCAATAATGAAACTTAAAACAAAAACATAAAATAAATCACATGTCAAAACTTAAAATGAAGCACATGTAGAGAGAAATGAGCAGACATACATTTCGGAAATTGTTTGAATTTCCTTTTTTAGTTCACTAAGTCTGGACCTGAATGCCCAATTAAGTGCAAATCCAAACTGGAAATGACAAAAAATAGAATCCGGTATGGTAATGTAGCCTAGTGTGATGAAAGGAAAATACATCGAGAAAAATAGAAATAAAACAGGAAAATATGAACAAAGGAAGCAAAGAAGAAAAATAAATTGCAGATAATTGAAATTCAAATTAATAAAAAATTTAGGGTACTTGTGCCAAACCTCGGAGAAATATGGAGTAATTGGCAAATCATTAACCAGATTAGTGGAATTTCTATAGAAATGAAAATATTAAAAAAAAACAAGTAAAAAAACTGAAGCTTGAAGTTTTATTAATGTCTTGGTTTTTTACACAATTCTGATGTTCTTTTAAGTGGTACTTTATGAGTCGGATCACACATGCGTCATTTTAAGGTCGCGTCTATCCTCAGCAAATTCTTATTTTTTTGTTTGCTTCTCATGTACATATTTCCTTTTTCTCGTTTTATTTTCCTTTTGACACACTAGGTGGCGCTACTATGCTGGAATCATTTTTTTTGACATCTCCAATTCGGTTGATTTAATAGTGCGCCTAATTAGGTGATCAGGTCCAAACTTGTTGCACTGAAGAGGGGAATCCAAATGATTTTCGGAACTGCTCATTTATTTTTATTTGCGCTGCATATTACGTTATGAACCAGTTCATTACCTCTTAGATGTACTGCAGCAGATGACATAGCGTTTTAAGATCACAGCACTAGTGCTAGCTAATCTTTCATATAAAACTATGGTTAAAAAGCCACTTTACTCTCATTTAAACAACCCTAAAGACTTTTGCAATGTTCGTGCTATGTATTTTAAGCGCTAAAATTGTAAAAAGTCTCAGATCTATCTCTCAGATGCACCTCAACTGATCGCTTTAGAAGCTAAAGATACCGGGCGCGACAGCCCAGTGGTTAGAGTGCCGAGTTTGCACTCAGACAACCCGTGTTCGATTTCAGCTTTTGCCCAAAAATGTCGCCGTGTTCACGAGAACGATTACGTTCAACATGTGGGTCCTTCCGACAGGTTGGTGGTAGGGGAAGGACAGTACCGTCCCTGTGAATGGAGGGCACGGTCACACCACCACTGGGTTCCGGTATAAATTGGGTGGCTCTTCCCGGCCGTCCAGACAGTTCCCTTACTTCTTCGGGTGATCGGACGGTCTTTGTCGAAGAAGAAGAAACTTTACAAACGACCAATGGAGGACCGAACATATCCATTCATGAGCATTTCACGCTAATGTCAAGGGTTGTTGTTGTTGAGACCCAGAAAGGTGTAAGATAACTGTTTGGACGGCCGAGAAGTTCCACCCAATTTAGACCGAAACCCAGTGGGGGAGGCATCCACAGGAACCGTACCCTCCTTCCCCTTCCACCAACTTCTCGGAAGGACTTACGGACACACATGTTTAACGTGATCGTATTCCGCATGAACACGGCGACAGTTGTGGCAGCGTACAAATCCAGAACGCAAACCACCGGGCTACCGCGCCCGAAATGTGACAACAGCACGCGGTGTTCTCAGGTGGTCACTCACCCAAGTACTAACCGCGCCCGATGCTGCCTGACTTCGGTGATCTAACGAGAACTGGAGTTTTCAGCACGGTAGGGCCATTGGCCCATATAATATGGGTTGTTGTTGTTGAGAACCAGACCGTCCGACCTACCAGAAAGATGTAAGGTAACTGTTTTGACGGCCGAGAAGTGCCATCCAATTTAGACCGGAACCCAGTGGGGGAAGCATCCACAGGGACCGTACACTCCTTCCCCTAAGGCTAACCTCTCGGATGGACTTACGGACCCACATGTTTAACGTGATCGTACTCCGCATGAACACGGCGACAGTTGTGGCAGCGTGCAAATCCAGCGCGCAAACCACCGGGCTACCGCACCCGAAATGTGCCAACAGTACGCGGTGTTCCCAGGTGGTCACCCACCCAAGTACTAACCGCGACCGATGCTGCCTGACTTCGGTGATCTAACGAGAACCGGTGTTTTCAGCACGGACGGCCGTTGGCATACGCTAATATCAAAGGTAGATAATTTGGTTTAATCTGTATATATGTTTCTCTATATATGATGGATTTCTTATTAGAATATATAGAAAATTTCTTGAAAATAACATAATTTTTTTTATAAAACTTTTCTGAATTTCTTTGAGAGTGTTCTTCGCAACATTTTTATGATAGATACCTTTGATTAATCATTAATAACTCGTTTCATTTCGTAAGTTTTTAAATTTAAATTTTAAATTACTATAAATAATCAAGCGAAATCATTAAGGCAAAAGGTGTCAGGATAGAAACAGTTCTTCTAATAAACAAGCCACTCAATCCATAGAACCAATATAATTCACGCCATGCGCCGATACGAACTAATATATAAGCTGTATCCAAATTATTTAGTTTTTGCACCTATATTTGATTTTAGAGTGCACTTCGAAGACACGCCTGTCAGTATTTTAAGTGAACTATTGTTAACAAATATCGCTGAAGATTTATTGGCTAAGTTACGTTTAAAGTCAATGTGCAAAAATATTGAATGTTACATGTCGAAAACCAAGACCACTCGACTGGCCCTAGGGCTTACAGCAGCTTTTTAAGTGGCCGGGGAAAGTTACATGTATTTTTTATCTATGTTTTTATTTAATATTGCGAATGCAAACTTTCTTGCAAGCTTTCGGTTTCTTTTTTTAAAACTTTACAACACAGTTGAAAAGTGTTTATGACATTGTTCATTCGGTCTGTTTGTCTGTCTGTCCGTTCGCATGATAAAATTGCCCTAAAAATGACTTTAGGATGTTGTTGAGACGGTCTGTGGGACATATGGGAATGTAAATGAATAATATCACTCAATTAGTTTTGGATTGAATCCGGGTTGAAAAAATGAAATACATTGAACCCTATGGGACCTAATTTTTTAAACATTTTTAAGCGAATTTAAAATTCACAAATAGCTTCTAAATTTTTTGGAAATATTCGAATTATCCCATAAAATATATAAAAAAATTTCAGTAAAATATATTCGGTAAATTTTAAATAAAAATTAAAATAATAATTGCACCCACATTATATGAAGAGATCACGTGACCCACTGCAAAAAAAAGTATGGCATCCATCTTGTGTCAAAATCGCGGTTTTTAAAGATCATTTTAATGTATATTTAGTGTTGTATTCGTCTTAAAATCGCTTTTTCTGTGCATCTATATACTGTGCCTACGCAATTACAATATGTTTAGTTTAAATGATCATCAAATTATGATTATTTCTACAACGAAGTCCTATTTTTACGTATGGAGAATGTAAACACATCAAGCTATAAGATGAGTTTTTTGAGGAATTGATGAATTTCCTTAACGCAAAATTATTTCGCTTTGGAGTCTGCAATATAGCTGATATGAATGTAACATCCATTGATTTCATGTAGAGAAGCAGACGATTCCATACTATTGCTTTTTCGACGAAGTTTTAAGCATGGAGTTAGAAAGTACTTTTACCTCTATGGTTTTGAATTTTTAAGTTAAATAAATTATTGTCGTATTGGGGTAATTTTAAAAATATCGCCGCTGAATGAAAGGAATGGAAAAAAGTTTATGAATGAAATATTCACTGCTTTTATATAGAGAGCTAGGCGATTACGTTATTTGAATAAAGTTCATTTGTTTTCGATGAAGTTTTCAAATAATATAAATGATTGTATTATTGTGATAATTTTATAAATATCACCACTGAATGTATCGTATTTTATAGGTGTTTAAATAAAATTGCATTTCAGTTGGAAAGTGTTTTCTAATCAATGCTTTATGCATGATGGATATTTCTTGTTTTCTTTTACAACATTATAACGTTTTCCATATAATGATGAGTTTTTAACTCCTTGCTGGTCTCTACCAGTCTTCTTAAAAATGAATGCAAATTCTTTTGGATGTTTTACACTTTGTGTTTATATATTTATACATAAGTAGTGTTATTGGCATAACATAATATTTTAACACAAGTAGTGTTATTGGCATAATTGTATTCTTCATAGTAATACATTTTGTCATTCCTTAGGTGATTTTTATTGAGCGGTGTACTTGAGTAAAATACTATAAATCCGATATAAAGTATATTAAATTCATCGGCAATTATTTAAAAATTTCATGGCTTATGAAAGTGTAAAAAATTTTATTGTAAACAAAAGGGTAAATGATTAAAAAATAAAATACCAATAAAATAATAGTTTTCAGGGGAAATTAAGGCAACGGTTTTGATAGAAGAACATCGAAAAAACACATCTCAAAATGCTTTACATTGAATTTAAACGCAATTTACTCAATTAATCTATACGTTGATAGTGGTTTCACTATTTGGCAAACGTCTTTAAAGTAAAATTTAAATACGTGTTTAAAATGTCCACCCAAATTATAAGCAAACAGTTATTGCAATCCTATGGACAAAATGCCTGATACGAGCATTAGGGTCAAGTTTAAGAAATACCTCCGGGTATCGCGTATGCGCATGAAACGCCATAACCTTACCAGTTCTGCCATAAATTAGATATCGATTATATATAAAAACCATAATGTCACCATTATCTATAATTGTCACTATTTATATGTGTTTCTCTCGTTTCAGCCCCTCCAGAAAGAAGATGACTTGAGATTCATGAAAGAAAATAACTTAGAAGGCTTAATTTTTGTACATTTATAGTATCCACCACAACACAAAATGCTGGGAGGGGTAAAGTTTCTTACCTCCCCCCCCCTCCACACACACAAATATACTATCGGTACGTAAAAGGATGAAACTCGACCATGGAGTAGAACTTAGCTGGGATGGTTTTTACTTTAACTGTAATACATGGTAATGTATAGGAAAAGTATTGGAATCATGCCGAAAATCGCAATTCGAGTTTTCGTCAAATTTACACATTTTGGGAACTCTAGAACACGAAAAATCTATTTTTAGCGTGACGTCTGTGTGTGTGTCTGTCTGTCAGTGATCAGTGAGTGTCTGTCTGTCTGTGCAATGCATGTATACACTCTTACTCAAAAACAAATGGACATAATTTCATAAAACTTGGTAGATAAGCCACTTGTCTATGATCCTGGTGCTGATTAGTTTTTGGTGCGATTTGGTCTAAAAGAACCCGTTCTGTTTTGCGAAATGGCCCTCAAAAATTGTCCATCCATTCTAGCTTAAAAACTATAGGACCGAATTTCACAAAATTTGGTAGATAAGTTGCTTGTGGATTACTCCGGCTCTGGTGCTTATCAGATTTTGGTACGATTCGGAAAGAAACAACTTGCTTCTTTGGCGAAATGCCCCACAAAAATTGTCAAAATCTGAAATAAAAGACTAGGCATGCTCAAATATATCAATGAAATGCTTGTTTCATACGTAATTTCTAACGATAAAAATATTAGGAAAAACCCCATTACACCAGGGTCAGCCGTTCTCGAGATATTTTAGTTTTTTCATATTTTCGCTACACCACATTTGACAATAAGTCCAGTTACCAAATGAGAACGAAAATTGAATTAAAAGTACAAATTCTGTGTAATTTTAAATAATTATGGTTTTTATTTTGTGCAATTAAACTCAATTTAATGATTTATTGAAGAAATAAAGAGAACGTAAATATGAGTGTACAGCGAAAGTCATGTTCTGCCCACAACAGATTTTTACTTTCCCTGCAATACATGGTAATGTTTGGGAAAGTAGTGGAATCATGCCAAAAATCGCATGTAGAGTTTTCGACGGATATGCACGTTTTGGAATCTCCAGAATACGAAAAAAACTATTTTTAGCTGGGTGTCTGTGAGTGCGTCTGTCTGTCCGTGTGTCTGTGAGTATGTGTGTCGGTATGTCTGTCTGAGCAATATATATATCCACTTTCAGTCAAAAACTAATGGGCCGAATTTCATACAATTTGGTAGGTAAGTCATGTAGGTGTGACGCTGGTGCTTATTAGTTTTTGGTACGATTCGGAAAAACAGAACCCGTCTTTTTTTTGCGAAATGACCCGCAAAAACCCCATGTATCCACTCTAGCTAAAATACTAATTGACCAAATATCACAAAATGTGGTAGATAAGTTACTTATGGGATACTTTGGTACTGATTAGATTTTGGTATGATTTGGAAAAGAACAACTTGCCTCTTTTTGCGAAATGGCCAGAAAAAATCGTCAAAATCGGAAATAAAAGACTACGTATCCTTAAATATATCAATTAAATGCTTGTTTTATACGTAAGGTTTAACGATAAACAAAATAAGGCCAACTATATTACTCTAGGACTAGCCGTTCTCAAGATATTTGAAATTTATTACAGAATGAATTTGAAATTCTTCTTTCTTTCTTTTATTACACCGCCTTTGGAAAAATGTCCAATTACCAAATAAAAACAAACATTGAATCAAAAATGCAAATGTATTGTTATTTTGTGCAATTAAACTCAATTTAACGAATTATTGAACAAATAAAGAAAAATTTTAATCTGCAGGGTAAGTCATGTCCTGCCCACATCAGATGTTTAAATATGACAATTATTTTTGACACTATGCACTATCCATTGTTTAACAAAATAAATCTTATTAAAATAATGTTGCAGCTTAATTTTTTTAAGAGTGTTAGTCTTTTTTGTTTTTAACACGTTTAATTTCTAGTACTGGTATGGAATATTGTCAGAGCGATAGGTTGTGTCTGTTTTATTTTAGAAAATGTTTTATAGATGTCCGGTTGGTGTCAATTTGGCTTATCAAAAATGATACATCAGATAGGTCTGATGCAAGCTTTACAAAATATATTCCCTCACATAAACACATTTTCATATCCAGAAATATGTCCGCGTAGCAAACTCAGCAATAGCATGATAAATAGCTTTACAAAATATATTCCCTCACATAAACACATTTTCATATCCAGAAATATGTCCGCGTAGCAAACTCAGCAATAGCATGATTATCAGTACTTTTAATACTTTCTCTTTATTTCCATACCCGGTATTTTTTTATTTATTTAAATTGCTACTTTTGAGCTCTTTTCAGTTGAAGAGGTGGACGGGATACTACTCTCGTCACGAGTGTGCATCCTTTGTGTGAAAATCATTACTTTTGCTTAATGTAAGATCTTGGGATCAAAATTGATAACACAAACTTGGTTTGAGTCAATGCTGTGTGGGAAAAACATAATCAATAATGCATAACTTTGAGAAAGTATCATAGTCACTAAGTTGGATTATTAACCCGGGTCACGGTTTATATTTTAAGCAACAAGCTATCGCGCTAACATATTTAAAATCACCCACTGCATTTTGAAACTTTATGACATGCCCCAAACGTTTAGCTATTGTACAAGGGACTCAATAAATATATAGTCTCCACGTAACATTACTTATCTCGAAAATTTTAGATTAAACATAGAATCGGCTATACTCTTCACAATTATGGAGTCTGCAGACAGAAAATAAAAAAATCTGATGTGGGCAACACATGACTTTCCTTATATAATGTAATGAATTTACTACTGTTACAGTAAAAAAAATAGGTTTTTCTTATAGTAGATACTAATATTCTTTCCAAGATATTGAATTTTCGACAATTAGTGGTCATTTTCATTGATTTAGCGTCATTTTTATCCATTTGGCGAGATTTTCGTTAATTTGGCAACATTTCAAAAAGTCGCCAAGTTGGCGACATTCCGCCAATTTTGTCGCCAAAATCTCGCCAAGCGTTATGGACGAAGAAATAAGTTATTCTTACAGCAGATAAATGATTATTGGCGTTCAAATACAAAAGTATTACTCAAAGTATCTTTTTTCATGAATGGAACAAGCTAGATCTACGAGAATGATGTCACCCAATTTATCGCATGGTATTACATATGAAAAGTGAACATGTTTCTCAACAAGATTTTTTTTCAATTTTATATGACTTTTTGATATTTTTTTTGAAAAATGTGCAATATCTCGAGAACGGTTCATGTTAGCGTTCTAAAATTTATGTCAATCGTTTTCTAATGAAAAATTACATAAGAAATGTCTATTTGCGTAACTTTATTAGTGGTTTTGATTTTTTTACGATTTTTTCAAATTTTCATTCGAAAATTTAGGGGGGTTCTGAACATTCGATTGCGTATAAAAACAATAGGCTTCCAGTGTTTACGGATTGTGATTTTTGTACCAAATTTGGTTCGAATCGGTCCATTCGTTCGTCAGTTATCGTCTCCACAGACCCACTGACACACACACACACACACACACACACACATACTTTCACACACACACACACACACACACACAGACATCACTTCAAAAATGTTTGATTCGTGATCAGGGATGCTTGAAACGTGCTCTCCCGTCGAAAACTCGAATTCGAATTTTCGACCCCGTCACAATACTTTCCTTATACATTATGTATATAAGGAAAGTAATATATGGAAGACACTTCCATATCAGATACCATCATCCAGTGGACCGTTTCCACGCTTATCAAGAGGTCATCAGCAAGAAACCTGCAATTACAGCAAGAAACTTGCTATAAGCCGCAATTTTTGCGAGCTTCTATGGAAACTGTAAATTTTTGTCCTTCCGCGTGGTCGGTATAATATTCGTTTACAATTTCGCTCATGCTACACGAAGCTGCAAAGACAAAGTTAATAAAACTTTGCCTTTGCATCTTTGGACATGGAAAAAATAGACATGGAAGGGGGGGGATCATTATATAAACCAAATATATTCACTGATATTCAATAGATGCGTGATTTAAAAGTACGTTTAATCAGAAATAAATTCTACCATTGTTTAGTTATTACCATGAACCATTCTAGAAATAGTGTAAAATTCACTTTTTTGCAGAGATAACGATATATCTGGGAATAGTTAAGCGAATTACTTAAAATTCTTAAATTAATAGATTCTGTGTAAATACTTTCAGCAAGAAATCAATTGAAAATATTTTTATCTTATAACGAGACATTTTCAAGATATTAAAAAGTACCTTAATCATGATATGTTTCGATGTCTAAGAAATTTGATATAAGTAGTTTAGTCAATAATAACGGTAAACGTATTAATCTTATTTAGATCGAGCATTAGAAAAACAGTGGAACCTGGAAAAGTGGCACATTGCTTAAGTAATAACCTACCTGATGTGGTATTTTCCCCCTATAGTGTACGTACAGTGACGGGCGATATTAAATTTATTTAATATGGCCCGTCGCAAGTAGAAATAACTACCATGTTAAAGTTATTTCTACTTATGAATGTGACCATATTTGGTTCCTCCAGCTTTATGTAAGCGCTGTAAGCTTCCAAATTACATTCTTTTAAATCCTAAAATCAATATCTATCAAGAAAAAACGTTACTTGAAGAATAATGATAAACACCACTTTTAAGTGTTCCTTTCTTTCATGAAGGAGACTAACACCTGTTGTGTAAAGGTAAGACCTGTTTGAAATGGGGGATGAGAATCATCACATTTCTGAGTAGTATGAATCGGGTGTTGTACATAGTATAGCAAAGCACCAGCCGCAAAACGTCTTTAATCCTCAGTATCATTTCCTGCGTTCATGACATTATTTCAATGACTACTTGGGGGTTCAAAATAGTACACTTTTTATTTTACCCTTTTATTTAGCCCAAGTCTCCTAACGCGGCATTTTGATACAAATATGGATTGGCAGGTCAGGAGGTTTGCACAGATCTGAATTTATTTAAGCAATTAATTAGTTTGGGGGAAATATGATTACTTTCCCATGGTAACGTATAGGGAAAGTATTGGAATTGTACCAAAAATCACAACTCCAGTTTTCGACGGATCTATATGTTTTGGGACCTCTAGAATACGAAAAACTATTTTTAGCGTGACGTCTGTGTGTGTATCTGTGTGTCTGTGTGTGCAATATATGCATCCATTCTAACTCAAAAACTAACGAATCACATTTTATAAAATTTGGTAGGTGAGTCACTTGCGGATGACTCTGGTGCTGATTAGTTTTTGACGCGATTCAGGGTAAAATAACCGGCCTTTTTTCGAAATGGACAGCAAAAATTGTCTGTATCCACTCTAGCTGAAATACGAATAGATCACATTTTACGAAATTCGGTAGGTAAGTCATATGCTAAATATGCACATCGTATTCTAAAATATGCCAATCAAATGTTTGTATTACACGTAATTTTTAACAATAAAAAGAACAAGACTAACCCCATTACACTAGGTCTAGTCGTTTTCGAGATATTTTAGTTTTTTCCCATTTTTACACGCTACCTTCGAAAATAAGTCCAGTTACCAAATGAGAACGAACATTGATTTAAAAGAGCACATTCAGTGTAATTTTAAATAATTATGGGTGTTATTTTGCACAATTAAACTCAATTTAATAAAAATTGAAGAAATAAAGAGAACATGAATATGAGTGTATAGGAAAAGTCATATGCTGCCGACATCAGATTTTTTTAATAAAGTTCCTATTAATAATACTGAAAGTATTCAAAATTAAATTTTGAGGTATTTATATTATGATAAATTTATGTAGTACTTATTAGTATACTTTATCTACTACCTTTCTTCGAAATGTGTTTAATGTTAAAAGTAATGCTAAAAGTTCAAAATGCGTTCAATGTTATGGAACAGAACATATTCCAGGTACTCCGTAAGGAAGAGTCTTGGTTTGACTATATCATTCTGATTTCCTTTTTCAAAAATAAGTCCAATACTAAAATTGTGTGTATCTCTGTCCTAAATGAAATCGCGTTTCTAGTTCCTCAGTCCTCAACTAGGACTATGAGTTTATTTTCTGAAAGGGATTTTGGTACTAAAATTAGTTTTCATTGCGGCATTAATAAGTTTTGCGAACTTTATAACATCTTTCCACATAATCTCGATGTTTTATATTCTTCTGCTAGTGCTTTTAAAAATCATTCTTTGTAAATATTTTATATTCTAATTTATCTTGCAACATTTTATCTGTATATTTTTGCATTGTATTTTACCTTGCAAGCTGTTAATGAAACTTTATCCTGTAGCTTGAATTCTTCTACATAAATAAATTATAAAATAAAATAAACACCTTTTCTGCAGTTTTTGAGAGAATCGTATGAATAGAGATTCTCTTGTAAAAACATTTGGTGGACAAACTTACAGCAAAACATAGAAATTTTTTGTGTTGGAAGTAAAAATTCTGAAGGTTTTGTCACTTAAGTCTATGCATTGTTAAAAGGTGCTATAGAGCTGATTTTTTGTTGGTTGAGTAATTGAAGTTGAAAGCTATATACAAAACTATGATAAAAAATCGAGGTATTGAAATTTCTTCAAAATGATAATAGCACATAGCAGCTGCATAAATTTTTAAGATAAGTAAAACTTGCTTGAGCAACATTGATAAGCAAAAATCAGACTATTCACAATGATATTAAAAGATATACACTGAATCTTAAAGCCTTGATATTCGTATAATACACAATTTTGTGGTAAACCAACGGTTTCTTCCAACGATCACGACATAACTCTTACAATCACTCAACCAAGGTTCAATTCAAGTGCTATTACAGAAAATTCTTACTCCAAGCTCCAGGTGTGACGGGTGTAAATATTCACATAAAATTACAGTGTGCATAAATTTTCTAGGTGCCATAATGTGGATATAAAGAGTATGTGGATTTAGTATATACATCTGCAATTACTTTACATTGTGAAAAATATTGTTCAAAAAACTCCATGTGATGTCCCTTCATATGATGACAGTGACAGTTATGTTGACAGCATTTCCAGTATGCAATACTTTATTGACCAATTGTACTCAGATGATGAGATAATAACTGCTGATTTGTTTTTAATTTTAATAATGATGTTTCATCGAGAGTAACAATTTTACTGACCAAGAAAGGGAAAGGTTGTAAAGTCATTCTTAAAAATGTGCATCTCCGTCTAATGATCGGAAATGGAAAATGAAGATGTCTATATTTCTTCCAATGCTGGAATGTTTCAGATTTGCAAGAAAATGAAATAGTATGCTTTACATAAATGTACAGATACGTTGGATTAATTAAGAAAAATTGAAAAAAGAAGTAGAGGTGTAATTCTAAATAAAATATATTTTATGTGAAGGACAATCACAGACTATTTTACTAAAAATAGCTTTTCATTACAAGTTACATGTTATACAATTTACTGTGTATTTGAATATCTTTAATGTAAAAGAATAATTTACATATTTATTATTACATTAAACGTTAACAAAGCGTGGTTTGTCAAGTGTATCATTCAGTGGAAGTTTCTCAGCTGCATCTAATATTAGAAGCAAACGACATCCGTATTCAAATAAAAATAAATGTAAGTCAATAAACAGTGCATAATATGCAAATCTCCTAATGCGGTTTTTAGGTTAATTTTTCTCATTTTGAATTTATTTCTTATTTTATTTGTGTTTATTGATTTATTTAAATAGCTGTAATTTTTCAAGATACAAGCTTTTTTTTGTCATTTTTTCCAGTAAAATGACCAAATTTTATCAGTCCCGTGGGCGATTACACTATGCAACTTTTATTGTTTACTAGAATACCAAACATTGTTTATTTATAAAGAAAGTCATGTGTAGGACACTTATGATATTGTTTTCTATAGTGGACGCCATTACACAGAACGATCTAGAGTGAACACTATTGTACACTCGCCTTCCTGCATAGATCCACTGAAAGTGTACTAAATTGCAAGTCTCTATCTATTCGGGAAGTGCCTAAAATGGGTGACAGACAGCCGGACAGACACTTGGTAATTAGTAAATATAGATAGTATCTTTATATATGGGTGCTTTTACAGATATGGGAATATTGTAATTAAATCAAAATAAAACATTTAATTTCGTTTTAAAGATTTTAAAAGAATCACTAAAATACTTTAAAAGGTAATTATTTATAAACAGAAATCAGGGCTTAAATGTTTTCATTTTCTTGCATGTTTGTATTTGTATTACTTTTTTAGTCATGGTAAATGACATAATGATGACCTTTACAAACATATAAAACACAGAACATGATTTGCAAATAATTTGCAGCTAGAAGTACTTTACTATTTTTTTTATCAAAGTAACAGTTTGATAAGGATGGATACTAATAAGAATCCTATACATAAACAGCATTCTACACAGTACTTACCGATATTCACCATTCCCATGTCTTCTATGTCATTACGTGCCCTTTATTGAAACATGTGCATGCAATAAAATATTGGACATGGGAAGGACAAAATAGGGATTTAGTGGTTTTTAACAAATAATTCCTGAAACTTTATAGGATTAATTTCAGAGAGTGCCTTCAAGTGTAAGGTTTATGAAAATGAATCATCAGACTTTATTGATATTCACATTTTACTTGTATTTCTAATGATATGGAATATGGAATTTGTTTTTTATATTATAATGATATGAAATAAAATTACTTACGTTGGAAAGAGGAAGTAAAGTCCGTAGCCAATCACAAAACCTTGCTTTCAGCAAAATGCAACTCCATTCTATAACAACAAGCACAAGCTGTCATGCTAATTCTTCAGCTCTGTTTCCAGTTTTAACCTTTTTTTTCCCCTCTCCTAAAGAAAAATTTGCCTATTTTCCAACTATGTAGAAGACCAAAATCCTTGTTCATTTTTTGGGAAAGATTTTCTTTCATTTTATTTTTTCGTGATAAACATTCTTCATATGTACATATTAAATGGTAGGAAAAAATGAAAATGAAACATTTTTGTGTAAGATTAATCCACCAGTATATGCAAATCATATGCATATGACGGACATTTATGAAAATCAACCGCACACCTACATAATGGAATAAATTGTTTCCTATTTAGGTATGCTCAGACCGCGAACATCCATCAAATGTGTCGGATTTTTGACACATCAAAATACTTCCATACAGCCTTTACAATATACTAGCCGATTACCTGTTGAGAATCAAGGATATCGCAATACAAACAAACTCTGTTTGTCTTGAGTTTTTTATCAGATGAATGGTCCATATACCAAATATCACATTTAAAAGGATGCGTGCCTCATTTATTCGAAAAATCGGTGTGCGACACCCCTTAAAGTAGCAATATTGGAAATCTGAAATTTCGCACTATCTCCCTTTCAAACTTTCTACTCTTATACCAAATTTGAAGTCTAATCTATCGAGAAGCATGTTTTTTCTATCGCTTCACCTTTCGAACGTTTTTCTGTGTAGCACCCCGTTCATGAACATTTTTGTCAAACTGTATTTATTTTTGGTTTTTTGTCAAATGGTTAGCCTATATGCTAAATTTCAAGCTACTACCACATTGTAAAGTAGGCGTTTTTCATTTGTTCTGCAAATCGAACATTTTAGTGAGCGGCACCCCCTACAATAGCATATGTTGGAAAACTGAGTTTGCACACTTTCTTCCTTTCCGACTTTATACCCGTACACCAAATTTGAAGTACCTATCTCATCGCGAAGCATGCTTCTCTAGCATTTCATTTTTCGAATGCTTTTGTGTGGAGTACACCCCCCTTAAATAAACATTTTTGAAAAACTTTATACTCCTTGTGATTTCTCTCAGATGATTCGCCCATACACCAAATATCAAGCCTCTATCACGTTTTAAAAACGGCGTTTCTCCTTCATTCCGAAAATGGAACATTTTGGTGTTTGGCACCTCCTAAAGTAGAAAATATTGGTACTGAAATTGTACACTTTCTTCCTTCCAAACTATCTACCCTTACACCAAATTTGATATCTCTATCTCATTCCGAAGCATGGATTTTTAACAGTTCACTTTTCGAAAGTTTTACTCTGGTGCACCCCCTTAAACGAACATTTTTGTAAAACTATATTCGTTTTGGGTGTTTTAGTCAAATGATTAGCCGATATACCAATTTCAAGCCTCTTTTAAAGGAGCCTTTTCTCATTTATTCGGTAAATCGAACATTTTAGTGCGCGGCACCCCTTAAGTAGAAAATATTGGAAATCTGAAATTGCACACTTCTTCCTTTCGAACGATTTACCCATTCATCAAATTTGAAGTCTCTGTCTCATTACAAAGCATTCTTTCCTATCATTTCACTTTTCGAACGTTTTGGTGTGGAACACCCCCTCTAGAGGACGTTTACGAAAAATTCGAATTTTCCAGGAGGTTTTATCGAAAGACCGAGCCGTGTACCAAATTGTAAGTCTCTATCCATTCGGGAAGTGCCTAAAAAAGCGTGACAGACGGACAGGTGGACACTTGGCAATTAGTATATACTTGCCGAATACCCGTTGAAAATCAACGGTCTCGCAATAAGCAATCCCTGAATAATGTATATTTTTGAATAATTCGTGTTTCACATTTATTCGGCAAATCGAATATTTTAGTGTGCAGAAGCCCCTAAAGAAAACATTATTGCAAATTTTAAATTGAGCACGTCTTCCTTTCGAACTGTCTACCAGTACACCAAATTAAAGTCTCTATCTCATCCCGAAGCATACTATTTTATCATCTCCCCTTTCGAACGTTTTTCTTTGGAGCACCCCCATAAATGAACATTTTTGAAAAACTCTGTTCGTGGCCCATATACCAAATATCAAGCCTCTATCACATTTAAAAGCAAGAGTGTCTCATTTATTCCGAAAATCGAACATATTAGCGTGCGACACCCCCTATAGTAGCAAATACTGGAAATCTGAAATTTGCTCACTTTCTTCCTTTCAAAGAATTTACCATCACACCAAATTTGATGTCTCTATCCTATTGTGGAGGATGTTTTTCTATCACTTCATATTTCGAACGTTTTTACGTTTTTCTGTGTTGCACCCCCTTAAATGATCATTTATGAAAAACCGTAATAATCTCAGGTTTTTTTTATCAAATGATTAGCCCATATACTAAATTTCAAGCTTCTATCACACTCTAAAGGAGGCGTTTTTCAGTTGTTCGTGAAATCGAACATATTAGTGTGCGGCACCCCCTACAATAGCAAATGTTTGTAAACTGAAATTGCACACTTTCTTCCTTTCAAACTATATACCCGTATACCAAATTTGAAGTATCTAACTCATCGCGAAGTATACTTTTTCTATCATTTCACCCTTCGAATGTTTTTCTGTGGAGTACCTACCCCCCTTAAATATATATTTTTGAAAAACTCCATTCTTCTTGGGTTTTCTATCAAATGATTCATATACCAAATATCAAGCTTCTATCACGTTCTAAAAGGGATATTTCTACTTCATTCCGAAAATCGAACATTTTTGTGTGCAACGCCCCCTCAAGTATAAAATATTGGAAAACTGAAATTGTACACTTTCTTCCTTCCAAACTATCTACCCGTACACCAAATTTCAAATCTCTATCTCATCCCGCAGTATGCTTTCCTATCAATTCACCTTTCGAACGTTTTCCTCTAGAGCACCCCCTTAAACGAACGTTTTTGAAAAACTACATGCGTCTTGGATGTTTTCATCAAATGATTAGTCCATATACCTAATTTCAAGCCTCTGTCAAATTTTAAAGGAGACGTTTCTCATTTATTCAGATACATCGAAAATTTTGGTGTGCGAAAAATATTGGTGTAGAAAATATTGGTTACCTGATATTGCACACTTTCTTCCTTTCGAACGATTTACCCATACACCAAATTTGAAGTCTCTATCTCATCGCAAAGCATCCTTTCCTATCATTTCACTTTTCGAACATTTTGGTGTGCGGCACCCCCTTAAGTAGAAAATATTGGAAATCCGAAATTGTACACTGTCTTGCTTTCAAATGATTTATCCATACACTAAATTTAAAGTCTCTATCTCATCGCAAAGCATGCTTTCCCATCATTTGACTTTTCGAAAGTTTTGGTGTTGCGGCACCCCCTTAGGTAAAAAATATTGGAAATGTGAAATTGCACACTTTCTTCCTTTTGAACGATTTACCCTTACACCAAATTTGAAGTCTTTATCTCGTCGCAAAGCATGCTTTCTTATCATTTAACTTTTCGAACGCTTTGGTGTGCGGCACCCCCTAAGGTAGAAAATATTGGAAATCTGAAATTGTACACTTTCTCCTTTGCGAATGATTTACCCATACACCAAATTTGAAGTCTCTATCTCATTGCAAAGTATGCTTTCCCATCATTTCACTTTTCGAACGTTTTGGTGAGGGGCACCCCCTCTATAGAACGTTTTTGAAAAATTCGATTTTTCCAGGGGGTTTTATCAAACGACCGAGCCGTGTACCAAATTGCAAGTTTCTATCTATTCGGGAAGTGCCTGAAAAAAGCGTGACAGACAGACAGACGGACAGACGGACACTTGGCAATTAGTATATACTAGCCGAATACCCGTTGAAAATCAACGGTATCGCAATAAGCAACCCCTGAATAGTGCAAATGTTTTAATAATTCGCGTTTCACATTTATTCGACAAATCGAATATTTTGGTGTTCAGTACCCCCTAAAAAAGAAAATATTGGTAAACTAAATTTGCGAATTTCTTCCTTTCGAATTATCTACCCGTACAACACATTAAAGTCTATCTCATCCCGATGCACTCCTATATTATTATTTCTCTTTTGGAACTTTTTTTTGTGAAGCACATCCATAAATAAACATTTTTGAAAAACTCTGTTTGTCTTGTTTTTTTTTTATCAGATGATTGGCCCATATACCAGATATCAAGCCTCTATCACATTTAAAAGGAAGTGTACCCCATTTATTCGGAAAATCTAACATATTAGTGTGCGGTACCCCTTAAAGTAATAAAAATTGGAAATCAGAAATTTCATTTTTTTTCCTTTCAAACTATCTTCCCGTACGCCAAATTTGAAGTCCTTATCCTATCGCGAAGAGAAGCATGTTTTTCTATCACTTCACCTTTCGACCGTTTTCTGTGTAGCACCCCGTTAAAGAACATTTTTGTCAAACTGTATTCATCTTTGGTTTTTTTGTCCAATGGTTAGCCCATATACTAAATTCCTCTATCATATTGTAAAGGATGCGTTTTTTATTATTTCGGCAAATCAAATATTTTAGTGAGCGGCACCCCCCCTACAATAACAAATGTTGGAAAACTGAAATTGCACACTTTCTTCCTTTCCAACATTTTACCCGTACACCAAATTTGAAGCATCTATCTCATCGCGAAGCATGCTTTTCTAGCATTTTACCTTTCGAATGTTTTTGTGGGGAGTACCCACCCCCTTAAATACACATTTTTGAAAAACTCTATACTTTTTGTGATTTCTATCAGATGATTCGCCCATATACCAAATATCAAGTTCCTATCACGTTTTAAAAGGGGCGTTTCTCCTTTATTCCGAAAATCGAACAATTTGGTGTGAGCCCCCCCCCCCCCAAAGTAGAAAATATTGGTAAACTGAAATTGTACACTTTCTTCCTTTCAAACTATCTACCCTTACACCAAATTTGATATCTCTATCTCATTCCGCAGCATGGTTTTTTATCAATTCACTTTTCGAACATTTTTCTCTGGAGCACCCCCTTAAACGAACATTTTTGAAAAACTATATTCGTTTTGGGTGTTTCCGTCAAATGATTTGCCCATCTACCAAATTTCAAGCCTCTATCAAATTTTAAAGGAGCGTTTTCTCATTTATTCTGTAAATCGAACATTTTGGTGTGCGGCACCCCCTTAAGTAGAAAATATTGGAAATCTGAAATTGTACACTTTATTCCTTTTAAACGGTTTACCCATACACCAAATTTGAAGTCTCTATCTTATCGCAAAGCACACTTTCCCATCATTTCACTTTTCGAACGTTTTGGTGTGGAGCACCCCCTAAACAAACATTTTAGAAAACTATATTTGTTTTAGGTGTTTTCTTCAAATGATTAGCCCATATACCAAATTTCAAGCCTCTATCAAATTTTAAAGTAGCCGTTTCTCATTTATTCGGTAAATCGAACATTTTGGTGTGCAGCACTCCCTTAAGTTGAAAATATTCAAAATCTGAAATTGTACACATTCTTCCTTTCAAACGTTTACCCATACACCAAATTTGAAGCCTCTATCGCAAAGCACACTTTCCCATCATTTCACTTTTCGAACGTTTTGGTGTGGAGCACCCCCTAAACGAACATTTTAGAAAACTATATTTGTTTTAGGTGTTTTCTTCAAATGATTAGCCCATATACCAAATTTCAAGCCTCTATCGAATTTTAAAGTGGTCGTTTCTCATTTATTCGGTAAATCGAACATTTTGGTGTGCAGCACCCCCAGAAGTAGAAAATATTGAAAATCTGAAATTGTACACTTTCTTCCTTTCAAACGGTTTACCCATACACCAAATTTGAAGTTTTTATCTTATCGGAAAGCACACTTTCCCATCATTTCACTTTTCGAACGTTTTGGTGTGGAGCACCCTCTAAACGAACATTTTAGAAAACTATATTTGTTTTAGGTGTTTTCTTCAAATGATTAGCCCATATACCAAATTTCAAGCCTCTATCAAATTTTAAAGTGGTCGTTTCTCATTTATTCGGTAAATCGAACATTTTGGTGTGCAGCACCCCCTTAAGTAGAAAATATTGAAAATCTGAAATTGTACACTTTCTTCCTTTCAAACGGTTTACCCATACACCAAATTTGAAGTCTCTATCTTATCGGAAAGCACACTTTCCCATCATTTCACTTTTCGAACATTTTGGTGTGGGCCACCCCATCTATAGAGCGTTTTCGGAAAATTCGATTTTTCCAGGGGGTTTCATCGAACGACCGAGCCGTGTACCAAATTGCAAGTCTCTATCTATTGGGGAAGTGCCTGAAAAAAGCGTGACAGACAGACAGACAGACAGACGGACACTTGGCAATTAGTATATACTAGCCGAATACCCGTTGAAAATCAACGGTCTTGCAATAAGCAACCCTTGAATAATGTAAATTTTTTTATAATTCACGTTTCACATTTATTCGACAAATCGAATATTTTGGTGTGCAGATCCCCCTGAAAAAGAAGATATTGGGAAAATTAATTTGCGCATTTAATCCTTTCGAATTATCTACTCGTACACGACATTAAAGTCTATCTCATCCAGAGGCACCCCTATTTTATTATTTCTCCTTTGGAACATTTTTCTGTGAAGCACACCCATAAATGAACATTTTTGAAAAACTCTATCTTGGGTTTTTTAACAGATGATTGGCCCATATACCAAATATCAAGCCTCTATCACATTTAAAAGGAAACGTGCCTCATTTATACTGAAAATCGAACATATTAGTTTGCGCACCCCTTAAAGTAGCAAATATTGGAAATCTGAAATTTCACACTTTCTTCTTTCCAAACTAAAATACCAAAACCTTAACAACACCAAATTTAATATCTCTATCTTATTCCGAAGCATGGTTTTTATCAATTCACTTTTCGAACGTTTTACTCTGGAACACCCCCTTAAACGAACATTTTTGAAAAACTATATTCGTCTAGGGTGTTTTCGTCAAATGATCAGCCTATATATCAAATTTCAAGCCTCTATCGAATTTTAAAGGAGCCTTTTCTCATTTATTCAGTATATCGAACATTTTGGTGTGCGGCACTCCCTTAAGTAGAAAATATTGGAAATCCGAAATTGCACACTTTCTTCCTTTCGAACAGTTTACCCATAAACCGAAAATGAAGTCTCTATCCTATCGCGAAACATGTTTTTCTATCACTTCACCTTTCGAACGTTTTTCTGTGTAGCACCCCCTTTAAATGAACATTTTTGAGAAACCGTAATAATCTTACGTTTTTTATCAAATAATTACCCCATATACTAAATTTCAGCCTCATCACATTGTAAAGCAGGCGTTTTTCATTTGTTCGTCAAATCGAATATTTTAGTGTGCGACACCCCCTATAATAACAAATCTTGGAAAACTGAAATTGCATACTTTCTTCCTTTCCAACCATTTACCCATATACCAAATTTGAAATCGCCATCTCATCGCGAAACATGCTTTTTTACTATTTCACCTTTCGAATGTTTTTATGTGAAAGCCCCAGGCCGTCCGGCTCGTCCAGAGGACTTGAAGCAACAAGATGAATGTTTTTATGTGGAGTACCCACTCCTTTAAGTGTACATTTTGAAAAAACTCCATTCTTATTGTATTTTCTATCAAATGATTCACCCATATACCAAATATCAAGCCTCTATCACGTTTTAAAAAGGACGTTTCTCCTTTTTTCCGAAAATCGAACATTTTGGTGTGCGGCACCCCCTAAAGTAGAAAATATTGGTAAACTGAAATTGTACACTTTCTTCCTTCCAAGCTATCTACCTTTGCACCAAATTTGATATCTCTATCTCATTCCGAAGCATGGCTTTTTATCAACTCAGTTTTCGAACGTTTTACTCTGGAGCACCCCCTCAAATGAACATTTTTGGAAAACTATTTTCTTCTTGGGTGTTTTCGTCAAGTGATTAGCCCATATAACAAGTTTCAAGCCGTTATCAAATTTTAAAGTAGCCTTTTCTCATTTATTCGTTAAATCGAATATTTTGGAGTGCGGCACCCCGTTAAGTAGAAAATATTGGAAATCTGAAATTGTACACTTTCTTCTTTTCGAACGGTTTATCAATACACTAAATTTGAAGTTTCTATCTCATCGCAAAGCATGCTTTCCTATCATTTCACTTTTCGAACGTTTTGGTGTGCGGCACCCCCTTAAGTAGAAAATATTGGAAATCTGAGTTTCACACTTTCTTCCTTTCAAACGGTTTACTCATGCACCAAATTTGAAGTTTCTAACTCATCGCAAAGCCTAGTTTCCTATAATTTCACTTTTTGAACGTTTTGGGTCTGCGGCATCCCCTTAATTAGACAATATTGGAAATCTGAAATTGCACATTTTCTTCCATTCGAACAGTTTACCCATACACCAAATTTGAAGTCTGTATCTCATCGCAAAGCATGCTTTCCTATGATTTCACTTTTCGAACGTTTTGGTGTGCAGCACCCCCCCTAGAGAACATTTTCGAAAAATTCGATTTTTCCAGGGGGTTTTATCGAACGTCCGAGCCGTGTACCAAATTGCAAGTCTCTATCTATACGGGAAGTGTCTGAAAAAAGCGTGACAGACAGACGGACACTTGGCAATTAGTATATACTAGCCGCATACCCGTTGAAAATCAACGGCCCCACATTAAGCAACCCCTGAATAATGTAAATTTTTTAATAATTCGCGTTTCTTATTTATTCGACAAATCGAACATTTAGTTTTGAGGCACCCCCAAAAGCTCAAAATATCGGAAAACTGAAATTGCACATGTTCTTCCTTTCGAACTATCTACCTGTACACCAAATTTGAAGTCTGTATCTTATTTCGAAGCATGTTTTTTTTTTTATCAATTCACATTTCGAACGTTTTCCTCTGGAAAACCCCCTTAAACGAACATTTTTGAAAAATTATATTCGTTTTGGGTGATTTCATCAAATGATTAGTCTATATTTAAAATTTTGAGCCTCTATCAAATTTTAAAGGGGCCGTTTCTCATTTATTCGGAAAATCGAACATTTTTGTGTGCGACACCCCCTTAAGTAGGAAATATTGGAAATCTGAAATTACACACTTTCTTCCTTTTCAACGGTTTACCTATATACCAAATTTGAAGTCCCTATCTTATCGCAAAGCAAGCTTTCCTATCATTTCACTTTTCGAACGTTTTGGTGTGCGGCACCCCCTTGAGTAGAAAATATTGGAAATCTGAAAATGCACACTTTCTGCATTTCGAACGATTCACCCATACACCAAATTTGAAGTCTCTACCTCATCGCAAAGCATGCTCGCCTATCATTTCACTTTTCGAACGTTTTGGTGTGCTGCACCCCCCCTTAAGTAGAAAATATTGGAAATCTGAAATTGCACACTTTCTTCCTTTCGAACGATTTACGCATACACCAAATTTGAAGTCTCTATCTCATCGCAAAGCATGCTTTCCCGTCATTTCACTTTTCGAACGTTTTGGTGTGGGGCACCCCCTCTATAGAAAGTTTTAGAAAAATTCGATTTTTCCAGGGGGTTTTATCGAACGACCGAGCCGTGTACCAAATTGCAAGTCTCTATCTATTCGGGAAGTGCCTAAAAATAGCGTGACAGACAGACGGACAGACAGACAGACAGACGGACACTTGGCATTTAGTATATACTAGCCGAATACCCGTTGAAAATCAACGGTCTTGCAATATGCAACCCCTGAATAATGTTAATTTTTTTATAATTCACGTTTCACATTTATTCGACAAATCGAATATTTTGGTGTGCAGATCCCCCTAAAAAAGAAGATATTGGGAAAATTAATTTGCGCATTTAATCCTTTCGAATTATCTACTCGTAAACGACATTAAAGTCTATCTCATCCAGAGGCACCCCTATTTTATTATTTCTCCTTTGGAACATTTTTCTGTGAAGCACACCCATAAATGAATATTTTTGAAAAACTCTATCTTGGGTTTTTTATCAGATGATTGGCCCATATACCAAATATCAAGCCTCTATCACATTTAAAAGGAAACGTGCCTCATTTATACTGAAATCGAACATATTAGTTTGCGCACCCCTTAAAGTAGCAAATATTGGAAATCTGAAATTTCACACTTTCTTCTTTCCAAACTAAAAAACCAAAACCTTAACAACAACAAATTTAATATCTCTATCTTATTCCGAAAAATGGTTTTTATCAATTCACTTTTCGAACGTTTTACTCTGGAACACCCCCTTAAACGAACATTTTTGAAAAACTATATTCGTCTCGGGTGTTTCCGTCAAATGATCAGCCCATATATCAAATTTCAAGCCTCTGTCGAATTTTAAAGGAACCTTTTCTCATTTATTCAGTAAATCGAACATTTTGGTGTGCGGCACTCCCTTAAGTAGAAAATATTGGAAATCTGAAATTGCACACTTTCTTCCTTTCGAACAGTTTACCCATACACCGAATTTGGAGTCTCTATCCTATCGCGAAACATGTTTTTCTATCACTTCACCTTTCGAACGTTTTTCTGTGTATCACCCCCTTTAAATGAACATTTTTGAGAAACCATAATAATCTAAGGTTTTTTATCAAATAATTACCCCATATACTAAATTTCAGCCTCATCACATTTTAAAGCAGGCGTTTTTCATTTGTTCGTCAAATCGAATATTTTAGTGTGCGACACCCCCCATAATAACAAATCTTGGAAAACTGAAATTGCATACTTTCTTCCTTTCCAACCATTTACCCATATACCAAATTTGAAATCGCCATCTCATCGCGAAACATACTTTTTTACTATTTCACCTTTCGAACGTTTTATGTGGAGTACCCACCCCTTTAAGTGTACATTTTGGAAAAACTCCATTCTTATTGCATTTTCTATCAAATGATTCACCCATATACCAAATATCAAGCCTCTATCACATTTGAAAAAAGACGTTTCTCCTTTTTTCCGAAAATCGAACATTTTGGTGTGCGGCACCCCCTAAAGTAGAAAATATTGGTAAACTGAAATTGTACACTTTCTTCCTTCCAAGCTATCTACCTTTGCACCAAATTTGATATCTCTATCTCATTCCGAAGCATGGTTTTTTATCAACTCAGTTTTCGAACGTTTTACTCTGAAGCACCCCCTCAAATGAACATTTTTGGAAAACTATTTTCTTCTTGGGTGTTTTCGTCAAGTGATTAGCCCATATAATAAGTTTCAAGCCGCTATCAAATTTTAAAGTAGCCTTTTCTCATTTATTCGATAAATCGAACATTTTGGAGTGCGGCACCCCATTAAGTAGAAAATATTGGAAATCTGAAATTGTACACTTTCTTCTTTTCGAACGGTTTATCAATACACCAAATTTGAAGTCTCTATCTCATCGCAAAGCATGCTTTCCTATCATTTCACTTTTCGAACGTTTTGGTGTGCGGCACCCCCCTTAAGTAGAAAATATTGGAAATCTGAATTGCACACTTTCTTCCTTTCAAACGGTTTACTCCTGCACCGAATTTGAAGTTTCTAACTCATCACAAACATAGTTTCCTATCGTTTCACTTTTCGAACGTTTTGGGTCTGAGGCACCCCCTTAAGTAGACAATATTGGAAATCTGAAATTGCCCATTTTCTTCCATTCGAACGGTTTACCCATACACCAAATTTGAAGTCTGTATCTCATCGCAAAGCATGCTTTCCTATGATTTCACTTTTCGAAAGTTTTGGTGTGCACCCCCCCCCCCTAGAGAACATTTTCGAAAAATTCGATTTTTCCAGGGGGTTTTATCGAACGTCCGAGCCGTGTACTAAATTGCAAGTTTCTATCTATACGGGAAGTGCCTGAAAAAAGCGTGACAGACAGACAGACAGACAGACGGACACTTGGCAATTAGTATATACTAGCCAAATACCCGTTGAAAATCAACGTTCTCGCAATAAGCAACCCCTGAATATTGTAATTTTTTAATAATTCGCGTTTCACATTTATTCGGCAAATCGAATATTTTAGTGTGCGGAACCCCCCTTAAGTAGAAAATATTGGAAATCTGAAATTCCACACGTTCTTTGTTTCAAACGATTTACCCATACACCAAACTTGAAGTCTCTATCTCATCGCAAATCATGCTCTCCTATCATTTCACTTTTCGAACGTTTTGGTGTGCTGCACCCCCCCCTTAAGTAGAAAATATTGGAAATCTGAAATTGCACACTTTCTTCCTTTCGAGTGATTTACCCATATACCAAATTTGAAGTCTCTATCTCATCGCAAAGCATGCTTTCCCGTCATTTCACTTTTCGAACGTTTTGGTGTGCGGCACCCCCTTAAGTAGAAAATATTGAAAATCTGAAATTCCACACTTTCTTTCTTTCTAACGATTTATCCATACACCAAATTTGAAGTCTCTATCTCGTCGCAAAGCATGCTCTCCTATCATTTCACTTTTCGAACGTTTTGGTGTGCTGCACCCCCCCCTTAAGTAGAAAATATTGGAAATCTGAAATTGCACACTTTCTTCCTTTCGAGTGATTTACCCATATACCAAATTTGAAGTCTCTATCTCATCGCAAAGCATGCTTTCCCGTCATTTCACTTTTCGAACGTTTTGGTGTGGGGCACCCTCTCTATAGAACGTTTTCGAAAAATTCGATTTTTCCAGGGGGTTTTATCGAACGACCGAGCCGTGTACCAAATTGCAAGTCTCTATCTATTCGGGAAGTGCCTAAAAAGGCGTGACAGACAGACGGACAGACAGACAGACAGACAGACGGACAGACAGACAGACAGACGGACACTTGGCAATTAGTATATACTAGCCGCATACCCGTTGAAAATCAACGGCCCCACATTAAGCAACCCCTGAATAATGTAAATTTTTTACTTATTTATTCGACAAATCGAACATTTAGTTTTGAGGCACCCCCAAAAGTTCAAAATATCGGAAAACTGAAATTGCACATGTTCTTTCTTTCGAACTATCTACCTGTACACCAAATTTGAAGTCTGTATCTTATTTCGAAGCATGTTTTTTTGTATCAATTCACATTTCGAACGTTTTCCTCTGGAAAACCCCCTTAAACGAACATTTTTGAAAAATTATATTCGTTTTGGGTGTTTTCATCAAATGTCTATATTTAAAATTTTGAGCCTCTAACAAATTTTAAAGGGGCCGTTTCTCATTTATTCGGAAAATCGAACATTTTTGTGTGCGACACCCCCTTAAGTAGGAAATATTGAAAATCTAAAATTACACATTTTCTTCCTTTCTAACGGTTTACCTATATACCAAATTTGAAGTCCCTATCTTATCGCAAAGCAGGCTTTCCTATCATTTCACTTTTCGAACGTTTTGGTGTGCGGCACCCCCTTGAGTAGAAAATATTGGAAATCTGAAAATGCGCACTTTCTGCCTTTCGAACGATTTACTCATACACCAAATTTGAAGTCTCTACCTCATCGCAAAGCATGCTCTCCTCTCATTTCACTTTTCGAACGTTTTGGTGTGCTGCACCCCCCCTTAAGTAGAAAATATTGGAAATCTGAAATTGCACACTTTCTTCCTTTCGAACGATTTACCCATACACCAAATTTGAAGTCTCTATCTCATCGCAAAGCATGCTTTCCCGTCGTTTCACTTTTCGAACGTTTTGGTGTGGGGCACCCCCTCTATAGAACGTTTTCGAAAAATTCGATTTTTCCAGGTAGTTTTATCGAACGACCGAGCCGTGTACCAAATTGCAAGTCTCTATCTATTCGGGAAGTGCCTAAAAAAGGCGTGACAGACAGACGGACAGACAGACAGACAGACAGACGGGCAGACAGACAGACAGACGGACACTTGGCAATTAGTATATATAATAATAATAGACTAGCCGAATACCCGTTGAAAATCAACGGTCTCGCAATAAGCAACCCCTAAATAATGTAAATTTTATAATAATTCGCGTTTCACATTTATTCGACAGATGGAATATTTTGGTGTGCAGAACCCCTTCTAAAGAAGAAAATATTGGGAAACTAAATTTGCGGATTTCTTCCTCTGTTTGTCTTGTGTTTTTTATTAGATTATTGGTCCATATACCAAAAATCAAGCCTCTATCACATATAAAAGGAAAAGCACTGAACGAACATTGTTGAAAAACTATATTCGTCTTGCGTGTTTCCGTCAAATGATTAGCCCATATACGAAATTTCAAGCCTCTATCAAATTTTAAAGGAACGTTTTCTCATTTTTTCTGTAAATCGGACATTTTGGTATGCGGCACCCTCTTAAGTAGAAAATATTGGAAATCTGAAATTGCACACTTTCTTCCTTTCGAACGATTTACCCATACACCAAATTTGAAGTCTCTACCTCATCGCAAAGCATTCTTTCCTATCATTTCACTTTTCGAACGTTTTAGTGTGCGGCATACCCTTAAGTAGAAAATATTGGAAATCTGAAATTCCACAATTTCTTTGTTTCAAACGATTTACCCATACTCCAAACTTGAAGTCTCTATCTCTTCCCAAAGCATGCTCTCCTATTATATCACTTTTCGAACGTTTTGGTGTGCTGCCCCCCCCCCCCCTTAAGGAGAAAATATTGGAAATCTGAAATTGCACACTTTCTTCCTTTCGAGTGATTTACCCATATACCAAATTTGAAGTCTCTATCTCATCGCAAAGCATGCTTTCCCGTCGTTTCACTTTTCGAACGTTTTGGTGTGGGGCACCCCCTCTATAGAACGTTTTCGAAAAATTCGATTTTTCCAGGTAGTTTTATCGAACGACCGAGCCGTGTACCAAATTGCAAGTCTCCATCTATTCGGGAAGTGCCTAAAAAAGGCGTGACAGACAGACAGACAGACGGACAGACAGACGGACAGACAGACGGACACTTGGCAATTAGTATATATATATATATAGATTAGCCGAATACCCGTTGAAAATCAACGATCTCGCAATAAGCAAACCCTGAATAATGTAATTTTTTTAATAATTCGCATTTCATATTTATTCGACAAATCGAATATTTTAGTGTGCAGAACCCTCTAAAGAAGAAAATATTAGGAAACTTAATTTGCGCATTTATTCCTTTCGAATTATCTACCCGTACACCACATTAAAGTCTATCTCATCCAGAGGCACCCCTATTTTATCATTTCTCCTTTCGAACTTTTTCTGTGAAGAACACCCATAAATGAACATTTTTGAAAAACTCTGTTTGTCTTGGGTTTTTTATCAGTTGATTGTCCCATATGCTAAATATCAAGCCTCTATTACATTTAAAAGGGAGCGTGCCACATTTATTCGGAAAACAGAACATATTAGTGTGCGGCATCCCTTAAAATAGCAAATATTGGAAATCTGAAATTTCATATTTTCTTCCTTTAAAATTATCTACCCGTACACCAAATTTGAAGTCTTTTTCCTATCGAGAAGCATGTATTTCTATCACTTCATCTTTCGAACGTTTTTCTGTGTAGAACCCCGTTAATGAATATTTTTGTCAAACCATATTCAACTTTGGTTTTTTGTCAAATGGTTAGCCCATATACTAAATTTCAAGCCTCTATCACATTATAAAGAAAGCGTTTTTCATTTGTTCGGCAAATCGAACATTTTAGTGAAAGGTACCCCCTACAATAGCAAATGATAGAAAACTGAAATTGCACACTTTCTTCCTTTCCAAATTTTCTTTTTTCTTCCTTTCAAAAGTCTCTGTCTCATAGCGAATCATGATTTTCTAGCATTTCACCTTTTGAATGATTTTGTGTGGAGTACCCACCCCCTTAAATATATATTTTTGAAAAACTCCATGCTTTTTGTGATTTCTATCAGATGATTCGCCCATATACCAAATATCAAGCCTTTATCAAGTTTTAAAAGGGACATTTCTCCTTTATTCCGAAAATCGAACATTTTGGTGTGCCGCACCCCTTAAAGTAGAAAATATTGGTAAACTGAAATTGTATACTTTCTTCTTTCCAAACTAACTACCCTTACACCAAATTTAATATCTCTATCGCATTCCGAAGCATGGTTTCTTAACAATTCACTTTTCGAACGTTTTACTCTGGTGCACACTCTTAAATGAACATTTTTGAAAAACTATATTCGTTTTAGGTGTTTTCGTCAAATGATTAGCCCGTATACCAAATTTCAAGCCTCTATCAAATTTTAAAGGAGATTTTTCACTTTTATTCGGTAAATCGAACATTTTGGTGTGAGACACCCCCTTAAGTAGAAAATATTGGAAACCTGAAATTGCGCACTTTCTTCCTTTCGAACATTTACCCATGCACCAAATTTGAAGTCTCTATCTCATCGCAAAGCATGTTTTCCTACCATTTCACTTTTCGAACGCTTTGGTTTGGAGAACGTTTTCGAACGTTTTCTCGAACGCTTTCGAAAAATTCGATTTTTCCTGGGAGGTTTATCGAACGACCGAGCCGTGTACTAAATTGCAAGTCTCTATCTATTCGGAAAGTGCCTAAAAAGCGTGATAGACAGACAGACAGACGGACAGACGTACGATCAGACGGACACTTGGCAATTATTATATATAGATAGATAGATTGTAGGGAAAGTGATAACAAAAGGCACTTTAAATAGTATAAAACATAATATGGAGATTCATAAGATTAAAAAATAAATACTTTCAAAATAATATTAATTTTTTTAAGCAAATGTTCGCATTGTGTTTAGAATTACCTTTATAAAGAATAAAATATTTAGCCATTCATTTCAATAATGTTTAATTTGTTGAATTTAAGTATACATAGAATATTAATGAAACAATAATTTGCATATTAATTTACAATTTCAATATGTATAGCTTATTTATTACTCATTAAAATTGCAGTACATTATAACATATTAAATATTTTCAAATGATGTGACTTGATTAAAATCTTTTAATGCTAATGGAACTTTAGTTTTCGTAATAGGATTTTGTTTTTATGAACTTGCATTTTTATAAAATAATTATTTGAACCTACTTTAAGTTTTTCCCTTAGGCAAAATGTATTAATTCTAATTAATTCCTCTGTGCCTTCAAAAGTCACTTTCATTTAATAACATTGCTGCACATACTAAATATGCATTCTGAAGCAATAAATTTTTTCTTTACGCTATGTGTTTGTTTGAATATTTTTTATTATTTTTAATGTAGAAATAATATTTAACGTGATAATTTCCACACACTAGTGAATACTTCAACACAATTACTACAGCATTTTATACCACGTTTTTAAATAAATATTTATTTGAAAGAACATTTTTACAAAAAAAAAATACTTACACAAATGGTTTATATTACAAACAATTTGTGAAAATGTAGGTTAGAAAATCATATTTGCAGATAATTTACTCTGCATTTTCTAATCAATAACGCTTATTTGTCAAAACTGTATTTATGGGATTGGAAGAAATTATATGTACCTAAAAACGAGAATGACAGTAATATTTACTTATTTTGTTGATAAATGACACATAACTCAACTCTTCAACCCAGTACTTTCCCTATATACATAGTATAATGTACAGGGAAAATATTATGATGGAGTCGAAAATTCGAATTCGAGTTCTCAACTGTAGAGCACATTTCACGCAACCCTGAACTAGAATTGATCGTTTCATAGGTAAAATTTGTCTGTGTGCGTGTGCGTGGGTGTCCCTCCTTGAGTATATGTAGCCAATATCTGGCGAACGAATAGAGTGTTTCAAACGTAGTTTGGTACAAAAATTGCAATCGTTGATTACTGGATGTCTATTATAAAAGCAATCGAATGCTCGGAAAAACCATCCGAATTAACCATAGACTTCATCAAAATAAGTAAACCGTATACGGATTTAGTTCTCTTCGATCATAAAAATTAGAATTTGTAATAAAAATGGGTGTTGACGTTCTAGATAAACTGATATAGGCAGAACACGACTTTCCCTATACATATAATTCAATGAATTTATTTCTTTTACAATAATAAAAAATATGTTTTAGATCCACAGAACACTTATTTTAACGTTGGTGGTTTTTCGTATGACAATATGACAGCATGTAAAATTATTTCGATTATCCAATTACCTATATATCACGCAAATCTATTTCACGCAACTGTATTTTCGATATTAATAGCATCCGTAATAAGCAATATTCTTATTTATTTTTAGCACTTTACAGCATATTTGAAAAGAGTTTATGACTTTGTTCATTCATTCTGTCTATCTGTCTGTCTGTTCGTTAGCACAATAACTACCGTAAAAATGACTTTATCAAAATGAAATTTTATTATGCTGTTCCGACGGTCTGTGAGACCTATGGGAATATAAATGAATGATACCACCCAATTAGTTTTGGTTGAAAAAATGAAATACATTGAACAGTATGGGATCTAATTTTTCAAACATTTTTTAAGCGATTTTAAATTCACAAATTGCTTCGAAAGTTTTAGGAAATATTTAAATTATCCCATAAAATATATAAAAAATTACAGCAAAATATATTCAGTAGTTCTTTAAATAAAAATTGAAATAATAATGACACCATTTATATGAAGAGATCACGTAACCATTATATGAAGAGGTCACGTGACTCACTTCAAAATGAAATATGGCATCCATCTTGTAACAAAATCGTGATTTTTAAAGTTCTTTTTAATTCATATTTAGTGCTGTATCCGTTCTAAAACCGCTTTATTTTTGCTTAAATTCTATGCATCTACATACTAAAACAACGCAATTACAATATATTTGAGTTTAAATGATTACCAAACTTTGATTAGTTCTACAACGAAGCCTAATTTTCACTTATGAAAAATGTAAATATCAAAAGATGTAGAGTGAGTTGTATAAGAATTGCTGCATTTCTTTAACGCAAAATTATTTAGCTCATGGAGTCTGCAATATAGCTGATATGAATGAAACTTTCATTGATTTTACACAGAGAACCAGACGATTTTTCCGATGAAGTTTTAAGCATAGTGTTAAATTACGTGTACTTCTATGGTTTTAAGTTTTTTAATAAAATAAATTATTATAGTATTGTGATGAATGAAAGGAATGGAAAAAGTTTATGAAGGAAATGCTGCTTTTATATAGAGGCGATTTATATTTGGATGACTTCATTTGAATGCAGTTCATTTGTTTTCGATGAAGTTTTCAAATATAATAAATTATTGTAGTATTATGATAATTTTAAAAATATTACCGATGGATGTATCGCATTTTAGAGATGTGTACACCAGGCAATTTATATTTCAATGCCGTCATTTAAATTAAGTTCATTTTTTTCGATGGAGTTTTGAGTTTTCAAATATAATAAATTAATGTAGTATTGTGGTAGTTTTAAAAATATTGCCGAGGACTATATCGCATTTTAGAGATGTTTATATAAAATTGCATTGAAGTTGAAAACTGTTTCATAATCAATGATTTATGCATGACTGATCCTTCTTTTTATTTATTTAAAAGCATTTAAGTTACAGGATAAAGTCCGTGTGACAACTCTCAAGATGAAATACAATATAACAATATAGAGATAAAAAAGTTATAAGATAAATTAAAATACGAAATATTTACTATAGAGGATTTTAAAAAATAGATGAATAATCCATCAAGATTTACAGACTGATTTTGGAATTAAGAACAAACACATAATGAAATATCTTCTGTTCTGTAAGCTTTTGACATTAAACACACTTCGAGGAAAGGTTGAAGATAAAGGATAAAAGTAAATATAATTTTCTTAATAATATAAATAAGACAAAACTTTATTTTGGATAACTTCAATATTATTGATATGAACTGTATGTAAAGGCACCCATATAACAGAGGTATATTCAAGCCTCAATCTGATCAAGACATTAAACAATGCGGTATCCATATTTGTAAAATTCTGAGTAATCCTCTTTAGGTACTAAATATTCTTATAGGATTAACACAGATATCAGAAATATGATAAGAAAAGGAGAAATTAGAAGTAAAAATAACACCAAGGTCAGTAACAGATAATTTCGAAGACAGAATTGCCAGTATCGCAAGAAAAAAATCTGATGTGGACAGCACATGACTTTTCCTACAGACTCAAATTCATTTTATCTTTATTATTTTAATAACTCATTAAATTAAGTTTAATTGCACGAAATAACACGCATGGGTATTTGAAATTCCACTGAATGTGCATTTTTAATTCAAATTTCATTTTCATTTGTAATTGGACTTTCTAAGACGAAGTAGCAAAAATGCGGAAAAAAAAACATATCTCAACAACGGCTAGTCCTAAAGTAATAGGTTTGGTTTTATTATTTTCATCGATTATTACATATTACGTATTACGTATTACAAATTACGTATAAAACAAGCATTAAATGAATACATTTGAGCATACGTAGTATTTTATTGTAAATTCTGACGATTTTTGTGAGTCACTTAGCAAAAAAGACGAATTATGATTTTTACGAATCCTACTAAATTCTAATCAGTACCCAGGTAACCCACAAATGACTTACTGACCAAATTTCATGAAATTTGGTAAATTAGTTTAGGAGTTAGAATAGATATATATATTATACAATTAGACAGACAAACACTCCGACGTTATGTTAAACAGTGTTTTCAGGCTCAAAAGTGCTCAAAACGTCTAGAAAATAGAGTTGGGATAAAATGTGTGAATCTTAAAGTAACGTACTGTATATTAATAGCATACCCGTTTTTCGTACGGAGTATATAATAGAAAAACAATTAAAATTCACAATCACGTGCGAATTCCTATAATAATCTGAGTGGCATTGTTATTCAAAGAATTCCATTAGAATATTTACATTAATGCTCCAAAAAATCAATTTAAGAATCCCTGTTTTTACTAAACAAAATTATCTGTCCAGGACGATCTTCTGATGAAGAAAATATCCTGGCTCCGCTTGAAAACCAATTTATAAAAAATATGACATTAAATCAATGTATGCCAAAATAAAAATGCTAAAGTTGTATGGGAAGTACTCGTACTGCTTATATTCTCGAATATCAGAAGATGTAATATACTTGTATATCAGTAGAAGATTACCCGTCCACAATATATGAGTTTCAAATATATTTGCCAAAAAATAACAGATAACGTAATGAATTGAAAATATCAATAATCTCCCTAATCTTTAAATCCAAATGAAGTAATTGATGCCACTATATGTCAAAATGAAAGTGCTAAAATTGTATTGGAAGACACACCCCTACTACTTGTATTCTCGTAGATTAGAAATAATACCCGTGTATTCAATAGAAGATTACCCGTACTACATAGGCGTTCTTTGCACGGAATATATAATTAAAAAAACATAAATTTCACAATCATATGCAAATTCCTATGCTATTAATTAATGACATTATTATTCAAAACATTCTATTAAAAATTTATATTAATGATCCTAAAAAGAAGTTTAAGAATCTCTGTTCTCGCTATACAGAAAATATCTCCACAGGCAGATCTGAAGAATAAAACAGCCTGGTTCCTTTGGTAAACAATTTTACAAAAAAATATGAAATTCGATCAATATATGCCAAAATAAAAGCTCTAAAATTGTATCGGAAGATATACTACTTATACTCCCGATACTCTCGAAGATACCCGTACTATTTATACTTCCGAATATTAGATGATATACCCGTGTATCAGTAGAAATTTACCCGTACTACAGTATATGAATTTCAAAAATTCTTGCTAAAATACAACAATGAAGTAATATAGTGAAAATATCAAATATCTTTAAACCGTCATAGATTCCAATATATGTCAAAATGAAAGCGCTAGAATGGTGTGGGAAGGTATAAGCGTGCTATTTATATTTTAGACGCTATATCATTGTACTAATAGAAGATTACCCTACCCGTACTGCAATATATGAGTTTCAAACGTTTTTGCCAAAATAAAACAAATGACATAATAAATTGAAAATATCAATAATCCCAAAGTAATTTAAAAAAAAAAATCCAGTCAAAATTGCAATTTCGCTAAAATTTATTTTATATACATTTCTTTATTATTTAAATTCGAAAAGATTTAATAAAACTTGTCTGCCGTATGAGCACATTGAATTTAAACCCGTTTCTAAACGATATGATATTATTTTCTTCAAATTAATAATATGATCTGCATAAAATAATATGGTCTGCATAATGGAAGGTCTAACTGTTAGTTTTTAATTAATGGCTAGACAACTCCTGGTATTAAAAACTCGAAACATGGACTAAATTTTAAGTGGGACTATTTCAAGGCTAACCACAAAATTTCATGCAAATCGACTTAGCCGTTCTCCCGTAACTATGAGACAAACCTACAGACAGACATATTTTCAATTTTATTTATATAGATTTCTGAAAAGAATACTTATCGCTTTTTAACAGTAACTCAAAAAATATATTCCAAAATTTTAGATTATGTAGGTTTTGCCGTGTTTGCTATTAATCGAAAGAGTTAAAGACAAAATGCGTGACTCTTGCCTGAACATACTGCCTATTTTTGAAAATAATACTTAACTCATCAATATATGAGTATATTCACTTTTGTTTGTTCTATAATTCTACCATAACAATTCTATTTAAAACATTTAATGCAACAAAATCAATAAAAAACCCGCATATCTGTGTCTTTAAAATCAACTAAATTATGATAAAGAAAAAAGAATCTGACTTATGCCATTTTTCCGTACCATGTGAAAGGCTGTTTCATCAGTGAAAATATGGATCATAAACAAATTGACGATGGAAATTTTTTGTTTATTTATTTTTTATTTTTATTTTTATTAAATGGCCAGGCACTTGGCCAGGCACTTGACACGATGGAAGTTGTTTAGATCAAAATTACGTTAATATGTGTTAATTTTTTTTTATCACAAATGCATCTAAATAAAGCATAACACAGACATAGATCATATAAAGCAGTGGTACTCACTACGCAGTTGGGTATCCTATATATTATCATCCAGTTTTATCTTTTTTGTGATATGTCACAAATTTACATTTTTAATTTGATATATGGTCCCCATTCACGATGTTCAATTTTCAATTAAATATAACTCGCTCAATTTTGAAGATACAGATATGCGGTTTTTTTAATGATCTTGTTGCATTAAAAATAAAAATTTTCTGATTGACCAAATTTGTCTAAGGGGTTCGTATAAAATTCTAAAGTGTAACTTTTGAAAATTAACGGGAGGACTATTTCATTAACGGAGTCTTATTTCATACCTTACTTTCAACATTTTTGCAATTTACATTGCCCACTTATCTCCAACAGGTAAAGAATTAAAGCGCGTTTCAATCTTTTTGGGACATCCTGTATATATATATATATATTTATTTGTATAATCTTTTATCACATATAGTGAAGTATTTTGAAGGTACATTATACACCAATCATTTTTTTTTTCGTTTTAGTATGTGATTCATTTGGGTGCCACTGTAAAATATCACTGCTCTTGACGGGGATCGAACCGCGGCCTTCGAACTGGCCACCTGATGTTTGTGGCACTACAGGGATATCGTTGTGATACTGGGATAATATTTCAATATCTTCTTCAACTATTACTGTTGTATGGTAAGCAAATATAGTGTTTAGAAAGTGCGCCACATTAAAATCACCCTACCTAGATACAATAGTCATATTTGATTGCTTCCGAATAAAAACCCATATTTTTGTCATTTTTCTGAAATTTGCTGCTGTTATTTGATCATAGAGGTTTCAAGTAATTCAGTATACCGGTTTAGATATAGCTGTAAAATCTGAGAGACTGCATTTTTTATCATTAGACATTAATTAATTGTTTCATATGCTCCCGAAAAATGCATGTTAATATTAACTTACCGTTTTATAAATTACTGAATGTTTGGGATTATCCGAATTAGCGGTAAAATACAGGAGTATCACCCGTTAATTTTATGGTACGTTACTAAGAAGTATTTACATATTTTTTGCGGCAACACAAAACAGGAAAATCACATGTGTGTGATCTCCCAAATATGGCGGTCTTTCCTTTTCCTCTTTTCGGAAGTTGTAAGTTCCGTTTTGGCGAGACGCTCTTGGCGCCCTATGCTGGCACTTTCCCGTTTACCAATGGCGTGCGGGGCGGACTCGGCAACCCCTAGCGCGTGTCAGTCGTCGGCTGAGCCCCCGCAGCGTCGGTCGCGCGGCCCCGGACGGCATATGCTGGCATCTGTGCCCGCTCTTGGACTGGAGCGCTTCCGTGCAAGGAAGTTGACGTCCGCGGACGACATCAGGAGGCTCGCGGTCGCCGGGGGTCGCACCCGCGCCTGGCATGCGGTAGGAAACCGCAGGTGATACGGTGGGCGGTTGCACTCGCTTCGGCGATGTGGAGAGTCTGGCTGTATCTCGTGCCCGTCCTTCTGACGGTCGCCTCGGGACCAGCGGCCCCGGCTAGTCCCCCTGGGTGAGTGCGAAAACCCTTACTCTGAGGTTTATGACATTCTTTATACATATTTGTCTGAGCGTTGCTTTCCAAACTCTTACATGAGATGTACCAATATGTGTAAAATATGTTTTATAAACAGTGAAGCGATGATAAAAAAAGATTTGTAACACTAAGATTTTAAATAACACAGAAAAGTGTTTAGGAAAAGTTGAAATCAAAGATTTTTCTCAAATGAAAAAAAGGACCAAATGATATAAAGTCATATTATCATGTAATTCTAATTAAATAATTTTTATAAATATTTCTTATATTTTAAGGGATACTATAAAAAAGTTTGGAATTTATAAATTAATCATAAATGCGATGTTCATAATAAGCACATGGATTACAGTTTGAGAAATCAAATTACGGTTTGTATACGTAAAATTTCAAGATATACCTATTCATTGCATTTTAAAACTTTTTAATTTAAATTGAGCACAATTTTATATACATCCGAATGGAAACTTTGAAAGAATTTATCTCCATATTCTGAAAGGCCAACGGAGTATCTCACAGGTTTCTGAAAGTCACGTGACATCTGCGCGTTGGACCTATTTCCACCGTTTCTATGGGTTCCACTTCCAAAACATTTTCCCTATTAGGCTATGCTCCTTGCAATGCACTGTTACACTAATGAAAATACGGTACATTGAATCCAAAGGTTATTTTTCAAATTTACTACTACTGCAATCCAAACCGAAAAAAATAGTGCGTTTTTGAAAGAAAGAATAACAAAATATAAATCATAAAACACACATGTATATAAACAATATAATGGTATATTAAATTCATAATCAACAATATAATAAAATATATAAACGATATTGTAATAGAACAAAATATAAAATAAAACAGCGAATTAACGTTGAACCCTTTTTATAGCTGAAACAACAGTACTTGATTTTATATTCTTCTGCTGAGTAACAATAATTCCGATGAATTTTTTGGACTCATAATAACCATTTTAACAAACAAACTTGTGTATACCTAACGCTATCTCTATCTCTCTATCTTTCTTTATACACACACTCACACACACATATATATATATATATATATATATATACATATATATATATATATATATATATATATATATATATATATATATGTATGTATATATTTCATGCATAATTAGTTTGACTAAGATTAATTTCTTGGGCAAATGAGTTGAGAATTTTCAAGGATCACTCGTCTATTGGTTTTTTTTTTAATTTTTTGCTTGCATTTTCTAAAAAAGTTTGCGCATATATACTTATAGAATATTTATTGGAATAAGGAAATATAGAGCAATAATTTTTAGTAAATGCCAAAGGTCCTATAGCTAATTTTATAGTATATCTAATCAGTACACCAAAAACAAATTTTTGTGAAAACAATATATAATCAATTATAATTAGAGTATTTCTTATTTGATTAGGGACTTACAGAATATTAAAATAGCTGCATTATGTAAGATATATTATTAAAGTTGTTATAAATTGAAATTATTGATAATGTATGTTATTAATAACAATTATTGCTTTATTAGGCTTTTAGGTCCAAATGCATCATAAGTATTTCTTCACTTCTATAATTTATTTTCTGAGTTCAAAAATTTTAATTTAAATCAGCATCCTCATTCATTTTTTTGCATAATTATGATTTATTCACATATAAATCTCGATGTCCTGTTTTCGTCCTACGTAAAGTGGAAAATAAAATTACAAAATTAATAATTTAAAGTAGAAAAACAATATGTTCCAAATTGAATAGAATTATTGGTTTATCATTAAAAATTTTAGAATATATTTATTCATTAATTATATTATATATTTATATTAGTGTAGAACTCCAAAGCAGAATATACGTTTTTCAAAATGAAAAGTTATCTATACCAGCCATTCTATAATAGAATAGGCATATACTAAAATTCATTTTAATTACTAGTTATGCGACTGTTGTTACTAAATTAAATTTAATTAAACTAAACATTATTATTCATATTTAGATTTTTAATTAATCTACAACAATTAAGAAGGCTATTGCCAGATATTTCTTAACATACTGAGAAGCGCGAGCACAAATACATATGTAATAGTTAGTTTTCTAATAGATTTCTTCATAAATGCCCTATATACTTGCATTCATCTTTTCCACAAAAGCAAATGTGTAATATGCAATGTTATAATGCCAATATAATTACTGCTTAAACAGTAATCATATTTTTTTATCTTACCTTTTATTTTTATTGTAGCAAATTAATTTGGAAAAAAATAGGTTTAAACTGAATAGCAAACATCACATGACATTTTTACTCATTGTTTATATTGTTTTAATCCTTAATTGGTTCGGTATGGGTCCCAGAAATATCTATTTTTCACATTTTAATGAAAAAAATTAACTTTATTAATAAAATGAAAACGTTTCAGTGTGGATTTTCAGGTAGCATTCAGTAGCTAAATCATTTTATGTCATCTAAACTATTCATGCATTCACGTAAGTTTATTTTGTTTATAATAGGAGCTTTAAAAGGTCCACGTGATCAGTTACAACCATATCAGTTTTGTATGTTATAAGATAATTCATTTATTTTGATTTAAGATTTTCTATTACATTAGCGGTTGTAATACTCTCTGTTAAAAGTTTATATTACGTATTTACTGCGATATAAAACGCAATCGGTATGGTATGGTCCCATGCAACCACTGTTACAACTGATGTTGTTACATTTTACCTATGAGTAATAGCATTTTTAGAGCCCCAAATATATTTGACGGTTTTTCAAAATATCCTACATCTTTAGGTTAATTTTTTGTTTAGTTAAATATTTAGTTATTTTTTAAATCCTCAATTGGTATGATGAATTGTTTTGTTCATAACTGGCATCATCGAATTTCATGGACCTTCGATTGGGCAAGAAATACGCAAATTCGCATTTCTTGAAATAGTTAAACAGCATATGGAAAACCTGTGGAGAGATCAAAACATAAAATTGCTGCATTTCCCTCTCAAATTTGGATAGAAAAGCAGCCCAACATTACTTAAAGTGCCCCAGACCGATTTGTATGAATTGCTGAAAAACACTTTGTGAAAACTGGCTTCATTAGAAATAATTTCTTTTTAAAAAGCACTTTGTTTTGAAATATGCCAACTATAAAAGCAAGAAATATTTTGTATTTATTTATTTCCATTTTTTTCTATGTTTCTTCATATATATATATATATATATATATATATATATATATATATATATATATATATATATATATATATATATATATATATATATATATATATATATATATATATATATATATATATATATATGTATATATATATATATATATATATATATATATATGTATATATATATATATATATATATATATATATATATATATATATATGTATATATATATATATATATGTATATATATATATATATATATATGTATATATGTATATATATATATATATATATATATATGTATATATATGTATATATGTATATATATATATATATATGTATATATATATATATATATATATATATATATATATATATATATATATATATATATATATATATATATATATATATATATATATATATATATATATATATATATATATATATATATATTTGGTGAAGCTCTAAAATAACCTCTATATATTTATTCAATTTATTCGAAAACGTATTATAAATTATTTGAAATTCATTTGATTGGTTTGTGGGACCCGACGATAAGAGTCATGGACAAAAATTCAACTATACCAGTTAAGGATTAAATGCACGGACAACTTTTAACAATATTGTCAATCTGGAAATTATAAAACATATTACTACACAATCTGGAATGCAACTTATATTGTACTACATTATGATTATACATTAAAATATATGTAATAAGTTTAATATGTAATATGTCTTATGGTAAAATCATGTTTAAAAGAAAAAACGCAAATAAAACAAAATTAATTTAAATCTTATTTTAAAAATATATCATTATTGTCATTGTACTCATGTCATTGAATTGTCATATCATATAAAAATATATCATTATTTACCACAATTAGCATCCATATGTAAAACTATTTCGAAGTACTGTATTAACTTATATTTCGCGCAATCCTAACCTGATAATTATCAATATTGATGGTAGGTATTTGCAATAAGCAATATAGTTCATTTATAAAAATATGTTAATTAATTCATCAATTTGCGTTATTTTCGTTAATTCAGCGACATATTTGCAATTTTGAAGATATTTTTGTCAATTGGGACCCATTAGAAAGTCGCTAAGTTAGCGATATTTCGTCGAGCTATTCGCGAAGTTTGCTAAACTTATCGTCCGACGTTAAAGGCAGACAGAAAGAAGATAATATTTTATACGTAATTAAATTACTTATGTTAAATTGCTGGCGATCAATAATATAAACTTATTACAAAAGTAACTCCTCTTGTAAATGGATCCATCAGAATGAGGCTAACAAACGTGCCGTATAATATTACATATGTAAAGTGAACATATTTTACAATAATTAACACTTTTATTCTATGAAATTATTTTTAAAAATTTATTTGAAAAATGTTGAATGTTTCAAGAACGGTTCATAATACCGTTCTAAAATTTTTGATAATTCGTGGGTCTTCTATACATTAGATAACTTTCAAAGTCAATGGTGTTCCGGTATTCACTGATTGTAATTTGTGTACCAAATTTCGTTTAAAACGCTCCATTTGTTTATGAGATATCGTATTCACAGTCTCACAGATACACACGGGTGCATATACACTACAATACACACACATACCCACAGACACAGGCTCAAAAACTTTTAATTTGAGTTCAGGAATGCTTTATACGTGTTCTTCCGTTGAAAACTCGCATTCAAATTTTCAACCCCGTCGCAGTACTTTCTCTATAAATTATACTATAGGGAAAGCAATAACTTCATCTACAACGTAAGTTGTTTTTACATCCTTTTGTTTGGTATTTTAATAGGGTATTTTAACTTTGCAGAGTAAGAGAAACTGTAAATGTATGACTGCATAAAGATATAACAGACTAACTACACAAAATAAGTAATATTTCCGTTTTTAATAAGATAGCATTATTGCTATTAAGGATTAAATGGATTTGCTTTCAGTTTTAAAGCGGTGTTTAATACGATTTTACACTTAAAGTCAGATTTTTAATAGACGTGTTTTAACTACTGAATTAAAAAGCCCAGATTCTTCAAAATTGTGGGTCATGATTGTACGTCTAAAACTATTTGATTTCAAGAGAAATCTTTATTATTTCTATTTAATTTGATATATAATAGCAAAAATTTTAATACACTCTAGTAACTTAAATATCTTACAGACCAGGCGATTGATGTTAATGATTTTTTCGGGCTATGAGAATAAATCCAGAGAATATTCTGATGTAAGTTTTAACGCGACATACGGAATAAAAACATGCTTCTGTCTGTTTGTATATAATGATCATTTATATCTCGGGAATGGTTAAAATGATTTATATACCTTAATCGAACTCGTTAAATTTAAGGAATCGAGCTAGTTTATGGTTACACATAAATTTGATTTTGTACCGCTTTATATTAAAATGAAAATTCAAAAATATGCTTCTGAACAAAGTAAGTTTGTCCTGAAATATGGGATCCACTTTGTTGAAACTTATCTTGATAAATATGTTATATATGCGATTTGCCATTATATGATTAACTCCAGAACAACGGTAATTAAATAACCTACTTCTCTTAGTCTATAACGTCCGACTATAACTATAAATGCATCACCAGATCATACACGTTTTAAACTGGTTTTCTAAGCTTAACTAGGAGCAGCTTTATGGCTACAATTGCTCAGATTTTGTATGACGTTAATTTTGTATAATATACAAACTAAGAAAATTGACGAATCAAATAATATCTTCCCTAATTAAATCATGAAATCTCAATGGCAATTAAGTAACAGCGTTCATTGCTTGCATTCTTCAATCCAGGAAGTGGTTGAAATAAAGCAAATAAATTTGCTTTATGATTATTTTTATTGTGAAAGTTCGGATTTATTTGAAGCTAATTAATTTTACACTTTGAGTTTATCATCTCGCTTTCCTGTGCCAAACATAAGGTTTTAATCCTAACTCATAAACATCTCACATTTTTCTTTTATTATTTACTATAGCTGATTTTACACTCAGTCTTCAAAAATACTTTTAGATCTACATTTGAAGTTTCTAACAAACTGCATCTCAAACGTTTAATATCTACTTTGTCAATTCTGAAAATTTAATTAGTTGATGAAGGAAAAAATGTATAATCTACATACGGCTGAGGAGGCGTTGGAGATTCCGAAATTTTTGCGAAAGAAGTATGGGGAGTTTAATTTCACTGAGCTAAATATACTGCTTCCACAGTAAACAGTATTTCCATTTCAAAAATATTTGAAGTATATTAAAAAGATATTTCATGGCTTTATATTCAGTACTTTTTCCTACATATGTAGTACTAGCAATATAGCCGTGCTTCGTAAGGAATTGCATTATAGAAACTTAAAATTCACAATCATGTACAAATTCCTATAGTATTCTAAATAACATTGTTATACAAAATATTTTATTAAAACATTTAAATTAATGCTCCTAAAAATAAGTTTAAGAATATATTTTCTCACTAAACGAAATTATCTTCCCAGATAGATCTAAAGAATAAAATATCCTGGTCCCGTTTGAAAAAAAAATTACAAAAAATATGAAATTGAATCAATATATGCCAAAATGAAACCGCAAAAATTGTATGGGAAAATATACCCGTACCACGTATATTGTCGTAGATTATAAGATATATGGCGTGTATTATTAGAAAATTACTTGTACTACAGTGTATGAGTTTCAAAAATATTTGCCAAAATGCAGCAGGTGACGTAGTAAATTCAAAATATCTGCAATCCCTTCTCTTTAAACCGGAAGGCCGTAAATATTTAAACCGAAAGGCTCTAAATGATATAATCCAGTCAAAAATGTAATTTCCATAAAATGTACTTTATAATCATTTCTTCATTAATTAAATTTGAAAATATTTAATAAAAATCGTCTACGCATAAACACATTTGATTTACATCTGGTGCTAAGCGATATGATATAAATTGGCCGAAAGAATATCATCTGCATAATGTAATCTCTGTGGAAGGTTTACGCGTCGGACATATATTACTACCTCGACAATTCCCGGAGATAGAAACTTGAAAAATGGACATGACAGTTTAAATGGAGCTATTTCACGGTTACCACCAAAATTTGGTGCAGCCTGTGATGATGCGACAAACACACATACATACATATAGACAGATAGACAAATTTTCAATTTTATTTATATAGATAATGTATAGGGACTGTATTGTAATTGGGTCAAAAATTCGAATTCAAGTTCATGATGGATTTACACGTTTTAAACATCCCTGAAAAGAACAACGTGAAATGGTGAATATTTATGAGACGATGTACTACGTGTATGTGTGCATATGTTTCTGTGAGTGTGTGCATACAGGTTTTTAATTTGTGTATGTGAGTATATACATTGTGTTCAGGAAATACCTCGAGAAATATTTGGAGGGAAGCTCGAGAAATGTTAGGGTTATCGAACATTGTTCTGTGCAGGTATATAAGAAAACTCAATGGCGCTAGATGATGAAACAAATTTAGGGATGCTAATCCCCTTTTTAGGGGGGTACTGTGGGATATATTGCTTATCGTCCGATATAGGAGAAAAAGCTAATTATAAAGTTATAGAGCATTACAAAACTCATACTAAGCCGTTATATTCCCCACAAAAGATGGAGCAAGACTCTGAAATCCAGTGCATATAATCTAACCCCCCCACTAAAAATAGAACATTTAGACAGTGCGGCAGAATAAAATTGACTTTAATATACGCAAAATACAAAATGGCCAGCTTCAGCGTGGTACATGCTTTTACACGCGTAATAAGTAGTCTTCGCGTGTTTTCCAATATCTCTACGTTTACACTATTACATGCAAATGCATAAAATTTTCTATTTTAAAATCCTTATTTAGAGAGTTATTTTTTCTGCTTTTACTGTAGAACTAAAATGCACTAATACAGTAGTGTATTAATTTTGCAACATTCTACAATTTTGTCACTGTCTTTTCTGTCATGTCTCTAGACTACCCTTTGTTTCCCTTTAAAAAAAGGTATCACGCCATAACGTAGTCTTATCATGTGGTATCATAGGGGCTTCCTATACATATGTATAAAAATATACAATACCTTTAACACTGCTGGAGTAACTGGCAGGGTCCACTGTAGCTCATATTTATGTATACGTGCCTTTCAAAGCGATAACTCACTAACTAATGGAGAATTTCGAATGAAATTTGGCTCAGATATTACATCCTGTGAAAAATGGAACCTTTTTTTATCTTAAACGCGATTAGATATTTAGATGAATTTCAAAATTTTTGAATGAATTTTTGAAAAATTAAAAAAAAATCAAGATAATCTATATTGTTGAATAAACAACCACTTTATATGTAATTTATCGTTAGAAAATATATGTCATTCAATTTATATATCTAGAAGAATCTTTTCTCACTTTACTTTACGCTTAGGGATAAATTTCATATAATTAATATTTTGCTTCAAATTTACTAACATTGTTCGCGTAAATCTAGTTCTTTCCATTCACGAGAGAATAGTATAATATTCACAGTATAATATAATTAAATGTCAATTTCATGTTGATGTGGATATTGCACGTGAGTGCAATGTCCACATCATGAATATTATAAGTTATTTTGTTTTGACCAATAACGGCCCAGTCTCCAAATTTCACTTTTTATTTTCGATGTTATTTTAATGCTAAAAATATTATGATATGGTCTTATATATTGATACGTATAGTTTTCGACTTTATGCCCACTGGCTAGATGAATACCATAGTAACAGATTCATCTTTAAAAATAACTAACTGAAAGTTAAATACATTATATATTGCCATATTAAGGGGTTATAATTTGGATTTTGGATTTTAGAAATTCACTGATTGGAATTCAAACCTATAGTTTTATATGATAAAATTTAATTTTCGAATTATTCGTAAAGTATACATAGCTTATGTTGGTTTGTAGATGCTACGCTTGCAATTTTTCTTATGTCTGTTAATTATCTAGATTTTCGGTAAATATAATTTAATTTCCTAGCTTTACATATACATAGCTTGAGAGACTCCGACCGTGGTGCTCGCCACGAGTGGCAAGGAGCAGCATAAAGCCCACGGCCGAGAAAGTTATAAATAGCTTAACATATTCTCACCGAAAATAGTGCCAAATTTTAATGTGTTGAAGACCCAGACCGTCCGACTCGTCCAGAGGACTTAGAGTAACTAGTTGGACGGCCGGGAAGAAAAAAAGAAAGAAAATTTTAATGTGTGTAACTTTGCATGTGAGGATTTTCTTGATCTTTGACCCAGACCGACCGACCTACTCGAAGATGTAATCATCTGTTTGACCGGCCCGGATGTGCAACCCAATTTGGACCGAAACCCAGTAAGGGGGGCATCCATAGGGATCGTATCCTCCTTTTCCTACCAACAACCACTCGGATTTATGGACCCACATAATTAACGTGCCTTTCTTCGCGTGAACACGGCGACAGTTTGGGCAGAGGCGCGAATGGACTACTATGTTGCCAAAAACGCCTAATTTAAATTTACGTGTTGTTTTCTCAACGCTAGTAAAGTGCAGGAAATCTTGTATATGATTGTATCGCTGTCTAAGAAATAAATACATTGCATTATGTAGCGAAAGTCATCCTGCGTTCTTATCAATTTTCTTAATTTGTAGCTGGATATTTAAACAAATAATTTGAGTTATTTATAATTTCTATTGATATTTCAGATAATTAGAAGCTCGTTCATTTAATTATATAATGAATGCCCTCTTGTTATATAGAGAAAGCATTTTGTAGTTAAAGTCATATGCTGTTCTTATCTTTTTTTTATATTATATCCTGAGCTGAATATTTAAATAAATAATGCAAGTTAATTATGATTTATATTTAAATTTTAGATAATTAGAAGCTCATTTAATATTTTTTATGCAGCGTTCAAGTTTCTGAGAATTACTTCACATCATATAGATTTGTTTAATAAAACACAACTTAATATTGTTGAAAAACTAATTTACGCCCATTTCAAAGTCTAGAATTTAGTGACTGGAAAATTACAAAACTTTTTTATTTTAAAGTTTCCCCTATTTTCTCTTCTCTCCATCAGAGATTTAAGCAAAGTTGACTTCTTTCAGTAAATAATCTCTACATGATGGATGAATTAAAAATCACTATCAATTTCATTTTTATAAGCCTCAGTCTGTTAAATACAGCACGGTATATTCCAAAACAGACACCTTCTGGATTATCCAAGAATGAGATGATAAGGTCAGAGGTCATTTGTCGGTTACTTTTATTCGAACTTTTCAAGGAGTCTAGAATCTGTATTTTTAGGAACATTTTTTGGAATTTACTGATAAGATCGGGCTAAAATGTCATCACTTATAAGTATTCATATTTTGGATGCATTTATTCATGAAGTAAACAAGATATTTTCCTCAATCCGCAGATGGGAGTCTCTGACACGTTTTTCAAAATTTTATTAAAGTAATCCTTGTGTGTATATCAAATCTAACGGGTGACAGTTATTGTAGCGATGCCATTTGTTAAGGGAAAAATCTGATGTAGGCAGAAAAAGACTTTTACTACAGACTCAAATTCACTTTTTTTCATAATCCATTCAATTAAGCTTAATTGCCCAAATGTCACAGATACTTATTTGAAATAATATTCATTTCACAGTTTAAACCTTCTGTTTCATTTGGCAACAAGAAAGCGTCACCAGATCCTCAAAATAAATATAAAAATATGAAATATTTCAAAATTGGTTTATCCTAGAGTAATGGGCTTATTTGTTTCGTCGTAAAAACTACTTACGAAAAAAACATTTAATTAACATATTTGAGCATATTTAGCCTTTTATTTAAGATTTTGCCAAATAAATCCAGTATGCTTTTTCCGAATTCTAACAAAATCCAATGAGCATAGTAAGTAACTTACCTGCTAAATGTTGTGAATTTTCGTCTAATAGATCGTGAGAGTGTATACATATATTGCACAGACACATAGACAGACACACATACAGATGTCATACTTAAAAGAATGTTTTCTTTTTTCAGAGCGTTCCGATGTTCGACCCTATTCCAATACTTATATATATATATATATATATATATATATATATATAATAATAATAATAATAGTAGTAGTTTGAAAAACCAATGAACGAAAACTCAGAAGCTGCAACATGATAAACTTAACTTTCTAAAACACCCACAGAATAAAATATAAAACAGCAAATCATCAATCAAATGGAAAAAATACAAAACACGAGTTATCAAGTTACAGAAAATCAACAAAATTCAAAGGTATGGTAACGAATAAAGAAAAACTTAAAAATTCATTTATTATATATATATATATATATATAATTTTATATATATATATATATATTTATATATATATATATATATATATATATATATATATATTTTCGATTAAAATCCTTCAATTTTTATTTATATATATATATATATATATATATATATATATATATATATATATCATTTAAAATATATTTTGCACCTTAAATAAATTATTCATTCAGTTTAACTATTTTGAGAAGTTTATATTTTCTAAAAATATTAATTGAATATAATGTGGAATTTCATACATTTTCTACTGTTAACATAGTACCTACAGAAAAATTTACTTGTTTACATTATATTTGTTAAAATTCAATTCGCGTTAAAACATTAAAATTAAAGTATGACTAATCTTAAGCATAATGATACTGCAATATAATTTCGTTACGCGTTATAAGTCCATACGTGTTCATTTATATTTACTATTTTCTGTTGTACTGTTCATCTCGTTTTATTATTTATTATATTTATTATATTAAATATATATTTCCATAATTTTAGTTATAAGCCTGTATTTCAAAATGTTATATATTGAAATACAGGCATTATAGGAAATATAGACATTAACTTACCATTTACGGTACTCTTGTCTCCGAAATTGTCCTATAAAAGATTGAATCATGATTAAGGTTGGCCAAGTTATGCTGCATCCATTGAGCTACTGAGGCAGATTTAATTATAGTTCCTATTTGAAGTAACTTTTCAAGAAGTTAAAACCGCTCCTTATATGATCCATGGAAAATTTCAATATTGGCATTATCCAAAGATAAGTCATGCTTAGCGCCTAACTTGCAGATGCAGTTTACTCAGGCGTCACTGTATGTAAATATCGATAAATCTGTTTACAGCGGTAGTTCTGTTTACAGCGATCTATTTATATATCTGTTTGGTATAGATTTGATAAGTACAAAGTGATAGATATTATGAATATCTATCAGATACATCTTATAGATAGCTCTATATCTGATATTTATGTTTGATACAAAGCGATAGATCTGATAGATAATCTGACATGCTTGATACAAAGAGGTAGCTTTGATAGATACTCTGATTATATCTGATATCTCTGTTTTATACAAAGCGATAAATCTGATAAATAATCTGATTATATCTAATACTAGCAGCATACCCGTTCTTCGTACGGAGTATATAATATAAAGAAATTTATAATTCGCAATCATGTGCAAATTCTGTTAAAATATTAAATTTATTGTTCATAAAGAGAAGTTTAAGAATATATCTTCTCCCTATGCAAAATTATCTCCATGGGCAGATCTGAAGAATAAAAACATCCTGGCCCCTTTTGTCAGCAAATTTACAAAAAAAAAAGGAATTGAATCAATATATGCAACCCCGTACTACCTATATTGTCGCAGATTAGAAAATATGCCAGTGTGTTAGTAGAAGCTTACTCGTATTGCATTATGAGTCTCAAAAATATTTTCCAAAATAAAAGAGATGACGTAATAAATTGAAAGTATCAAAAATACCCGTAATCTTAATACCAGAGGGTCGTAATTGATTCCAATATATGCCAATATATATCAAAATATATGTCAATGTACCTGTACTACTTATATTCTCGTAGATTAGAAGATATACCCATGCATTTGTAGAAGATTACTCGTACAACGTACTATATATGAGTTTCAACAATTTTCGTCATAATAAAACAATTCCATAATAATCTGAAAATATCAATAATACCTGAATCAACAGTCTCCGAAAATATCAATAATAATGATATTTAAACCTGAAGACCGTAATTGATATTATCCAGTCAAAAATTCAATGTCAATGAAATTTTATATAAATATTTTTATATTATTCAAATCGGAAAAGATTTAATCAAAATCGTATGCCGCATAACATATTGGATCCGTTGCTAAGTGACATGATATCATTTGCTTCAAATAAATTGATGGAAATCATATCATCTGAATAATGCAATCTCCATGGAAGGTTTGGTGACATTTTCGTCAATTTAGTGATAACTTAAAAAATCGCCAAATTTATCGCCATGTGGGACTGTAGAACTTATAGTCCCATTTTGCGACAAATTGACGAAATATCATCACAATATTATCCCCTGACAAAACACAATTAATTTCATTTATTAAGCGCGATTTTATCAATTTCATGATATTTTTATGGATTTAGAAATATTTTTATCAATTTGGTGATATTAAAAAAATTCCTTAAATGTGTTAGTAAGTAGGATGGATGGACTGACCGACAAATGCTACAGAAACATCATTTCGGAACTTTATTCTAAAAAAACAAATTTAATTTCATTGATTTGGGTCATTTTTATCAATTTGGAGACATTTCCACTAATTTGGTAAAGTTTAAGAAAAGTTACCAAGTTATTTAGATATATTCCGCTAAATTCATAGATCTGAATTTGCAGATCTGAAGAATAAAATATCATGATCCCGTTTGTATATACAAAATGAAAACACTAAAATTGTATTAGAAGATACATACACCCGTTCTACTCTTTTTCTGTTTCAACAATCGGCTAACTGAATTTATTGGGTAAATGCAATATATGAGTTTATTAGCAAAACACAATATATGAGCTTGAAACCTCTTTGCTAAAATAAATGAAAGTGAAGTACGCAGTCCGCAATTTATATAATTAAAAGAACAATCAAACCGTTCATTTATAAAATATATTTTTACATCCATTTATTTATTATACAAATAGAAAAAATAATAATAAATATTAACAACACATTTAATCATTCCGTTGCCGAGCAACATGATATAAGATAGAATCTTCCTCATAAAATGCGAAATTAAATAGCCATTTTGATTTCTTTATACTTTTCATCGTTGAGTAAAAGCTTGTGAAGATGAACCATGGAGGTAGATTTTTCCATTTAAATTCAGTTTCAAACTATTCATGTCTTCCTATAGTGACTAATTAATGCAAAAATCCTGCACCAAACTCGGAAATAAAGTTTTATTTCATTTTGGCGTTTTAAACAAACGATTTTCATCCTTTCCGTTTGGATAAACCACGGAGTTGGAGAGTAGATCTCCTAAGAAAAAGTTCCGTTTCTCATTAATATCTCGACAACCCCTGGTCTTAGAAACTCGAAACCTGGACTAAATTTATGGGGGGCTATTTCAAGGCTATCCACAAAATTTCATTAAATTCGCTTCATCCGTTTTCTCGTGATGATGAGACAAACGAAAATGTCATTTTTTACTAATATCTCGAGAACCACTGGTCATAGAAACTCAAAACACGGACTAAATTTTAAGTGGGGCTATTTCTAGGCTACCCACAAAATTTCATCAAATTCGGTTCAGCCGTTCTTCCGTGATGATGGGACAGACAGACAGACAGACAGACAGACAGGCAGACAGACAGACAGGCAGACAGACAGACAGATTTTCAATTTCATTTATATAGATATATGATTGATACAAAGCGATAGATCTGATAGATAATCTGACATCTCTGTTTGATACAAAGCGATAGATCTGATAGATAATCTGATTATATCTAATATCTCTGTTTGATACAAAGCGATATATCTGATAGACAATCTGATTATATCTGATATCTCGATATCTGATAGCCATAGAGTTATTTATTAAACCTATTTGCTAGATATCTCTCAGATATATCTGATAAATATCTTTATTTGGTACGAAGCGATATATTAACACCTATCGATTTATACAAAACATAGATTTTAAATTTTTCTTAAACAAAATATCCAATATTAGGCTAGATTATATTTGAAAACTTAAAACTTATCGAAAAACATGAACTTTATTCAAATGACGTCATTGAAATATAAAACGACTGTCTCTATATGCAAAATAATAAATATTTCAATCATACACTTTTATTCCATTCCTTTCATTCATTACAATACTACAATAATTTATTTTACTTCAAAACTTAAAACCATGGAAGTAAAAGTACTTTAACTCTATGCTTAAAACTTCATCCAAAATGTCTTCTATAAAATCGTCTGCTTTTCTATGTAAAATCATTGAATATTCAGCTCATTCATATCAGCTTTATTCCAGACTCCAGAGCTAAATAATTTTGCATTAAAAAAATCCAACTATTCTTATACAACTAAGCTTACAGCTTGGTGTGTTTACATTCTGCATATGTCAAAATTAGGCTTCGTTGTAGAAATAATCAAAGTTTGATGATCATTTAAATTCAAATATATTGTAATTACGATGATTAAGAATATAGATGCACAGAAATTAAGCAAAAATAAAGCGGTTTTAGGACGGATATAACACTAAATATAAATGAAGAAGAACTTTAAAAATCACGATTTTGACACAAGATGGATGCCATATTTTATATTTAAGTGGGTCACGTGATCTTTTCATATAATATAGGTTATTATTTTTGATACCCAGACCGTCCGACCTACCAGAAAGGTGTAAGGTAAATGCTTGGACGACCGGGAAGTGCCACCCAATTTAGACCGGAACCCAGTGGGGGAGGCATCCACAGGGACCGTACCCTCCTTCCCCTACCGCCAACCTCTCGAAAGGACTTACGGACTCATATGTTGAACGTGATCGTACTCCGCATGAACACAGCGGCAGTTGAGGCAGCGTGCAAATCTAGCGCGCAAACCACCGGGCTACCGCGCCCGAAATGTGCCAGCAGCACGTGGTGTTCCCAGGTGGTCACCCACCCAAGTACTAACCGCGCCCGATGCTGCTTGACTTCGGTGATCTAACGAGAACCGGTGTTTTCAGCACGGTAGGGCCGTTGGTTCCCATATAATATAGGTTGAATGTTGAAGACCCAGACCTTCCGACTCATTCTGAGACCATGAGCAACAAATTGGACGGTCGGGACATATAATATGGGTGTAATTATTATTTTAATTTTTATTTAAAAACTACGAAATATATTTTACTGAATTTTTTTTATTTTTCTTATGGGATATTTTCAATATTTTCTAAAACTTTCGAAGCAATTTGTGAATTTTAAATTTGTTTAAAAAATGTTTGAAAAATTAGGTCCCATAGGATTCAATGCATTTCATTTCTTTAACCCGTTTTCAATCCAAAACTAACTGTATGATATTATTATTCATTTATATTCCCATAGGTCCCACAGATCGTCTGAACAACATACTAAAATTTAATTTTGATAAAATCATTTTTTGCAGCATTTATCGTGCGAACGGGCAGACAAACAGACAAAATAAACAAAGTTATAAACACTTTTGAACTAAGTTGTAAAGTGTTAATAAAAAAAAGGCAATATGTTGTTAAACTTAAGAAGTATTGGATTAGTATATAATAGTTAAAATCACAAGTGTCTCTGAACTTTCGAACATCCTACTATACCGCATAAGCAATATTTCGAAACGGGAAATTTCAGATACTTTAAACACCGCTCATAGATATAATTTCGCCTACAAAACGCTTAAATCCCCAATCTTACTGTATCTCAGTATAATGTTCTTTGTAAGAAAACATTATTGAGATGATACGTATTTGATATATTTCTCATAGAAATTGAACATTATAGTAGTTATTTTCTGCAAAGAACGATAATACGTTGAAATTGCTAAAGCGGTCTTAGAGTCAATATCAAAACATCAGGATGCAATCTTCAGAAAATAGTCGATAAGTTTTGCCAAGACAAATCACGCGATTCCGCTATTTAGATAGTCGACGAAAATCAATAACTTTGAGTTACAACGACAAATAACTCAAAATTTTCATAAAACGGAGGAGGGGGGCATTTTTGTTTTATTATTTATCATAAAGGATAAATCGTTGTTTGTATTTTATTGATATTCTGGAAATATGAGATAAAATAAACGCACTCAATGTTTTCGTTGGAAGTTGTATGTTTTGAAATATACTTCCAAACATTAACAAAATTTAATAAATCGGCTAAACAGTGTGACAAAAAATTTAATGTAAAATGCGTTTGCATCTCAACGTTAATTTTATATTGTTTGAGGTCTGTGTATTCTTTATTCAGAAGCCCGTCAAAACATCAGGAACGTTAATAAAATGAAAATTAAGTATATAGTTCCTCCTATCCGCCTGTCTGAAGCAATTTCGCTTCCAAAATTTATAGACACACGTCGAATATGCATTTTATATATTCAATACTCTTAATTAATATATACGGCGGTTTTCTAACAGAAACGCCTAATTATTATGTAACGCATAAACAAAACGCGAAAATGTTTCAATTGAATCCCCCAAACAAAATGTACATGGTCTTTGAATAGTGTATTTCATTTGAATCAAGAATATTAAATTAATAATTCTCTCAAAATGACAAGAATGAGCAGAGACATCTTCAGGGATATTGAATTATTATTTACTTGGTGACATTTCCCAAGAGTCACCAAGTTTGTGATATTTTGCCAATTCTTCACCAAGGTCGAAAAATTGATGATATTTAGGGCGTTATACATAGTCGTGTTAGGCATTTGATGTATCCAGCGCGGAGTCAAAGCATAATGCATACCCGAGTCGGTGTCTAAGGTGTGATTTTGTGCTTATTTAAGACGAGCGTGTGTTTTGCAATTTAAGCATGTACTCGAGCAACGAGCAACTGAGCCTTTAAAAAATTTAACATATTAATTCAATTAATCCTTGCTTGAAATCCTTGGTGGGTACAGTTTCTAGTCTAATGAACAAAAAGGGAAAAATCGAAAATAAGCTTTTGAGTAAATATCTTCTGAACTACGCGATTCATTCTGCTAAAATTCATTTCAGAGCATAAAGATCAGTGTGCATTATATTCTGATATATGTTTAATCTTTTTGCAGTGAAGTTGGAATAGTATGAATTAAAAACATATTTCTGTCTGTCAAAAAACTTCCATAGTCCAGAAAGACTCCGTAAACTTATATCCCTTTTCTATTGGCAGTCGAAGTGGAGAAGTTTTCTGAAAAAATATTTACAATTTCGTACTAATAATCGTTAATATATAAAAGTGTATATTCAATAATATTCCTCCAAACAAAATTTATACTGAAATATAACACTTACCTGCTCTACAAGTACGAAATACTTGGAGTTATATTACTCTTTCTTGTTTGTCTTCAATTACAGCCTGTAACTTGAAAGCGAGACAATCAATTTTAATGCCTTTTTAGTGGTGTACTAAGATTAACAAATCTGATGTGGGCACATGACTTTCCCTGAAGACTCAAATTAAATTTTTCTTTATATCTTTAATAATTCATTAAATTGGGTTTAATTGCACAAAATAACACTAAATTGGCATTTTTAATTCAATTTCTGTTTTTATTTGGTAATTGGACATTTTTCTTAAAGTGACATAACTAAATCAAAAATTACGTCAAAATCATCAAAAATTACGTATGAAACAAGTATTTAATTGATATATTTGAACATGTAGCTTTTGGCGATTTTTGAGGACCATTTCGTAAAAATAGGCAAGTTGCTTTTTTCCGAATAATACCAAAATCTAATCAGCACCAGAGTATCCCACAAATGACTTATTTACAAAATTTGGTCAATTAGTATTTTAGCTAGAGTGGATACATGACATTTTTGAGGGCCATTTTGTAAAAAAAGCAGGTTGTTCTTTTCCCATTAATACCAAAATCTAATCAACACCAGAGTATCGTACAAATAATAATAGTATAACTTATATACCAAATTTTGTGAAATTTGGTCAATTAGTATTTCAGCTAGAGTGGATACATGAAATTTTTGCGGGTCATTTCGTTAAAAAAGGCGGGTTTTGTTTTTACGAATCGTAACAAAAACTAATCAGCACTAGGGCCGTACCCAAATGACTTACCTACCAAATTTTATGAAATTCGGCCCATAAATTTTTGAGTTAGTGTGGATACATACATTGCACATACACACAGACAGACGCACAGAGACAGATACACAGACAGACACACAGAGACAGACACACAGAGACTGACACACAGACAGACACACAGACACACACACAGACGTCACGCTAAAATAGTTTTTTCGTATTCTGGAGGTCTCGAAACGTGTAGATCCGTCAAAAACTCGAGTTGCGATTTTCGGCATGATTCCAATACTTTCCCTATACATTATCATGTATTGCAGGGAAAGTAAAATTAGCAAGTCATGTTTATGTGAAAAACAATTTAAATTGTGTGCTTCATTAATATATAAAAGTTAAAAATTCAAAAATACGCACCCATGCTAAATGTGCGCTGAAATACGTGATAGATTTTGTTAAAAAATATTCTGGCAATGAGGCTGAGTTCAAGAAATACTTGGATTTATGGTTTGTCTTTCTGCACATAGTAACCACATCACTCATAACTGTTTATAAACAAGAGAAAATTCATTCGAATTACATATCTTGTTCACTTAATTTTAATTTAATTGGAAACTCTGTTGAGATTGGTTTATTAAACGTAATTGGGAGCAGACTTATGACAAAAATATTTCAGATGTACTTTGTTAATTAATAAATGTAAAATTGTTAAATAATTGTTAGATAAATCAATTTCAGTTTGTCAAAATTGTTAGATAAATTTTTTCAAGCCATGTAGCAGACAAGTACACGACTAGTACAAGAAATTAATTAACTTGTGTTTTATTAATTTCTTGTACTCTATTCCTATCCGCATTAAAGTATAAATTCATATGGAGGTTTTTGTTAGCCTATCATTGCCAATTTTCTTATTCGAAATTGATGCAACCGATTTAGTTACACTTTTGACTGGTCTGTTAATATACATTTTATATAAGTTTTTTATAAAATTATTTCCTATTTTGTAGTATGTTGAAACGCTACAATTATTTTCAATTTAATAATACGTAAATATTTTAAATTTAAAAAAATGTCACCAAAAAGCTATTTTTATTTTATAATATTTTAATGCACAAACTTTATTTTATAAACACGTCATTGTCATTTTTTTAAATAATAAAATAATTGCGAAATACTGATTTTAGAAGATCAACGTGTAGTGGTGCGGATTGAAGCTAAATTAAATTGTAAAATATTGTAAAATAGAGCAATCAGTGACATATAGAGACTTCAGGAAATTCTTAATTATCTTTGGGATTTGGGATTCCTAACATAAAATTAACGATTTTTCAATCTGAGATTTGATCAAATAAAAATCTGAAAGGATTTAAATAAATCCGGTTATTTTAAAATATTAGTTAATTAGAATCAATATATTTAAAATTAAAAATATTATCTTTTGTTAATTTTTAAGTGAAAATAAAATTATCCATTTTAAATTAATGGTTAGTTACTTTGAAAAAAAATATAAATTGTAATATTACAAACTAAAAAACTGAAAATAAATAATTTTAATAGTCTGTTTTTAAAATATTAAAAATGCATTGATGATAATAGTATTTAAACATAAAACCAATTATTATTCTATTTTAATTATTTTATTGCGCTAATAAATTTTTATATTATCAAAATTATTTTTTCCATCAGTTCACTTTCTTTTAAGCGTTTTTACAACACACTTTCTCTTACTAAACTCTTATTAAATTTCTATTTTAGAATGTTTTTTACCAGTAAAATCAAAATTTTGTTTCAATAGTTCAAATTTTTTACGTAGTCCCCTGGACCTACTTTGGCTTAAAGTGTAATCCGAACATGATGAAGTGACTTATAGTCATTTTACTTTCCCTGCAATACATGGTACTGTATAGGGAAAGTATTGGAATCATAGGATCATTGGAAGTATAGGATAAGTCGCTTGTGGGTTACCCTGGTGCTGATTGGTATGATTCGAAAAAAATAACCTGCCTTTTTTTGCAAAATGGCCCTCAAAAACGACAAAATCTAAAATAAAAAAAACTACGTATGCTGAAATATATCCATTAAATACTTGTTTTATACATAATTTTTAACGAAGAAGAGAATAAGACCAACCCCATTACACTAGAACTACCGTTCTCGAGATATTTTCGTTTTTTCTCTTCGTCACCTTTGAAAATGAGTCCAGTTTCCAAATGAGAACGAAAATTGAATTATAAGTGAATTAAATTTAATTAAAATAAAGAGAACGTGGATATAAGTCTGCAGGGACAGTCATGTGCTGCTCACATCAGATTTTTACTTTCCCTGCAATAGAGAGTCGGCTAAGGGAGTAAAGTGAGAAAAATTATCAACAAGTATACGGAAATTTAGCTATGGTAGTTGCACACCCCTTCCCAGATCCAATAATTCTCTAAAAATACAAAAAGCAATTTTTGTATAGCTTTTCAATCAAAACAATCAATTAGTAAAATTTTTACGGCGCTTAAATAGGGTTCAAGGAATGTACCTGTTTCCTTTTGATAAAAAATTTTATATGATATAGATATTGGAAATTCTTGACTTATTGTGTGAATATTTCGCTTCCTCTGAAAGTAAATATGAGGGTCACAAATCTATTTTTTAAAAATCTGGCAATTTAAATTTGTTACCATTTAATTTTGAACAATTCAGTTGTTGATCCCTTGCACTCGAACGAAAATTACTTATTAGCAATAGCTTCAATATCTCGGCGAATTTTTCATCAAAAGGCACTGGTTAATTTTTTTATGCCTAAACAAAGCTCGGCGTCAATTTTACTAATAAATTATTTTCTGAAATTAGCATTTCTGGGGAGTGCAATTGTTATAGCTAAATTCTCATCTATTGCTGATTATGTTTCATATTTTGCTGTACTTCAGCGGACTCCCGCTTATACTTTATACCTTTCGGACACTAGTCATGGTACATCTGGGGTAATGCTGAAGGTGTGTGCTGATGTATGTTTCTACAGTGATATATCAATACAGAATGAAAAGTAAATAATAATATTTCAACTTTGCCCTTAAATTGATGCGTGAAAAAATGAAAATTTTACTGCGTTTAAGTATAGCACTTAATTGATAAAATGTATTAACTGGTGAAAACAATAATATGCGTGTACATGAGCAATACATTTATCTACACCTACGCGGATGGAAATTCAATTCTAAACGTGTAAGGTTAAACAGGTAAGATGTTTTTAATGCATAATTTTGCATTCCCGAATAAATTACTTTTTACCATCGAACATTATACATTTCGGAGGAAATTGTGAATTTGTATCTATAAAGCTTAAAGTATACGTATGTGTTACTTTGTATGGGATTATAGATATTAGTCTTTATATATTGAAAACTGAAGTTAAATTACGTGTCGGTGGCTTACATTTTAAATGCTTTCGATAAAATATTAGGGTAGTCCTTGTCGATGTTAAAAAAAGTGAAAAAAGTGAAGAAAGTCTCGGGTATAACAGTGCACTGTCTACATCCTTGTATTTTTACATCTTCTAAAATAACATCTGAGATACGAGGTTGACATTTTCTAGTTAAGCTTAAGTTCTCATATGCATGTCCACAGGAAAATTGATGTTATAAATAAAGATATTTGCATTGTAATCTAAGGCATTTTAAGTAGAACAAGAACATTTTGCCCTTGCCCTTTTTTACATATTAGGAGTTTTTTCTAGGATATCATATCCTTTGTTTTAAGCTTCTACAGAAGGTGTCATATCTTTTGAGGTTTATATGGAATATATCCTTATTAGCTTGTTGTATTTATGATAAAAAAGTTATATTTTTGTTAAAAATGTATCACTTTTTTTAGATTTTTAGCTTAAAATAAGAGATGGCTTTGACCTAAAAATTATTTTGATGCCTATTCTACCATATTTTTGAGATACCTAAAAATTTCGTCAAAATCAGATGATTTATTTATATAGAAACGTTAACTGAATAAGGAGAAGCAGAAATTAACAGTACAATTATTACCTTTTTTCTGATATTCGAAAGATCCTCGTTTTTGAAGATATAGCCCTGCAATTTTGAAGCGATCTTGCACAAATTCCATGCAATTTTGAAGATATAGCCATGCAGTAATATACTAGGCTATCGTAAACTCTTCCAACGGGTCATCTAAAATCATTTTAACCACTGTAATTTTAGAAATATAGGTATAGGAAATCATTTCTATAATATAGTATCTTGCACTGCCTCGTTCATTGTCCCTGCAAAGATACTTCTTTTTTTCATTAAAAATATATGGGCACCCTGAAATTCAATAAATCTATTGGATTTATACACGTAAATAGTGACACAAAATTTTATTTGAAATGCGCAATGCTATTTACACATATCATGCACACATAATTTATTAAAAAGGGGCCGCATCAAAGAAGTATAAATCCATTACATTATGGCAGTAGAATTTTTGAACCCATAATATATATTTCCTTTCTATAAATTCTCTTTATATATTATTTATATGTTATTTCTTTTTATTTCGTTATAATTTATATACTATATTTGCTTTATATACATATCAGTCCTTGTGCAATTGTTGTTGGAAAAGCAAGCAAATTTCTTGCGGAAAATCGTTGTTTACAAAGTTTGTGAAGTAACTACTTTGTTCTTAAGATACTTGTAATGAAAAAATGACATAACTACAACTTTTGGTATTAATTCAATTGGCCAAGGCAAGCCCACATAGACTATTGATTTCAATCTAAATTATTTTATCATCACACATAAATTATACAGTGACTGGTTGTAGAACTAGAAAGGTGTGTATACAAAAACAGATTGCACAGACCCGTTCCTTGAATGAACTTAAAACTTAGATTGCACGAGGCTTGGTGATACAATGGAATATTGAGATACTCGTCATAAGATAATACAGACGGCAGGTTCTTACCCAAATTCATTAAAGGAAGTTTGTAGACGCCAGAAGGGAATTATCGTAGTCGCCCTTCTTCTCTCAATTGCACACCTCGGCCAATCCTCTCAACATTAAATGATCGTTCACACGCTAGACCTTGGATAGAAACAATGCTAGCTTGTCTTGAAGCTCCGACGAGCGCGAGAATCTTCTGACGAATACGCATATTGATCCACTTTCTACTCACGAACGGAAACATTATTATGTTCTACTATAGGATCGCAGAAACTTGGTAACTGGTCCAAGATTGGCCTACATAACCGAGCCAGTAAGAAATTGTTAATACGAAGTAAATCATAACTTAAACGTAAACTGATTGAAATCATAACCAAAGATTATAGAAACCACACAAATGACTTTAAAGATCAAAACAGCATTTCCAATGTTTTTAATGTAGTTTACTATAAAAGTTACTTTAATGTGGTTTACTATAAAAGTTACTTTAATGTAGTTTACCATTTTATTTATCTAAAAGTAATCTTTATGAGTAGGACTAACAGGATGATATCTTTATGTGTAGAATTAATAAAAAAATAACACCTTGTATCCCAGCAAATTTAACATTTAGTCAAAATTATTTTGATTGGAAGGCATAATACAAATAAACTATACCCCCAAGTAATCCTATATAACAAAAAAATAATTCAATTATTAGTGTGTTGATCGGATTCTAGCAAAACAAGATATATTAAACGTATATAATTTTTCAGGTCTTCACTATGCCAGTTATTTTTCAAAACACTTAATTGATTTTACCCAGTTTCAAAAAGAATTTGTTAATTTACCTTTCTCATTATACTTCACAATTCATATCATTTTAAAAATAGTGACATTTTTAAACAGAATTTTTCCTCCAAGCTTAAAGGACAATCTGGGTATTGTATAAAAACTTGTTGTGATCCACCGCTGATTCTCATTAACCGTATTGCGCTTCAAAATTGCTTACCTTTTACAGAAAACAAATTTATTTTGTGCCCTAATCCATCATTATAATTCTGGAAGTTACCGTAATTAGCCGAATACACGAAGCTGTAAGACGAAGATATGTGCATAGTGTATCTAATTTAGATTTATAAATTTGTTTAAGTTCGGTGAGGAAAGTCTCTGTAAGTCCCTGAAATGTTTATCTAAATGAGCATTAAGTTCTTCGATTATCCATTGACTGACTTATCACGTGTTCATTCTCTTTTAATGGTAAGGTGAAAGCATTATGCATAGAATTTCACGGTTAAATGAAGAACATTAACTTTGGGTCTGGCTTCTCATTAATTTGCAGGCAAATAAGGTATTAAATACAGAATGTGAATTTGCCCGCAAACAATACGTATCTAGCTCACAATGCAAAATTCTGCGCAAATAAAATAGTGTATGAATACAATTGTTTCGAAAATACGTGATGTGTTTGCTTCATCACTGCGAGCATCAGTGAACTAACTACTCTCCAAATGAACTCCACGAGGTTTTCACAGATTTTCAAAGCCACCACAGAGGAGAAGGATCCAGATAAGGCGTTTAACGATATTGTTTCTCTTCTATTCTATAATAAAAGTCATAAAATTGATAATTTTTTAAAACGTTTAAATTCAAAGTGTTTTTCTCTCATATCAATAATATATCTTATTTCCTTAAGGATCCCATTGAGAAGCTCAGTTATTAATGAATTTATCAAATTTCTTGTCAATATGAACAATCGTAAATTGGTCAAACTAAATGTGCTTTACAGTACTGCTTATAAAAACACCAGAATTAAGATAAAGTCAAGAACCTAACTAAACTTCTATATGTAAGCATTGATGGGCAACCGTCTGTCATTTTGATCTTTCTCCTGCTTCCATTATTCAATAATGTTAATCAGTTTTAGTTCTGGATCCCTCTGAGTCTTTTCACATCAATAACATTTCCAACAATTTGGTTAATGATTTGTCTAAAACACCATAATTCTCCCAGTTATAGTTTGACCGGGATTAAATAGTTTCCGTGTTTCGCATATTATATTTTAGCATAATTTACTATTTATTACTTTCCTTATATACATAGTATAATGTATAGGGAAAGTATTGTGACGGGATCGAAAATTCCAAATCCAGTTTTCGACGGGTGAGCACGTTTCAAGCATTCCTGAACACGAATCAAACGTTTTTCAGATGATGTCTGTGTGTGTGTCAGTGAGTCTGTGGAAACGATATCTCACGAACGAATTTAGCGATTCGATTGAAATTTGGTACAAAAATTACAAACTGTGAATACTGAAAGCCCACTGCTTTTAAACGCAATCGAATGGTCAGAACCCCCTAAATTTTTGAGTGAAATTTTGGAAAAACCAGCAAAAAATCAAAACATTTAATAAAGTTACGCAAATAGTCATTTGTTATGTAGTTTTTCCTTAGAAAACGATTGACACAAACTTTAGAACGCTAGCATAAATCGTCCTTGAGATATTGCACATTTGTCAAATACATTTATCAAAAAATCACATAAAATAAAAAAATATATATAAACTATTGTGAAATATGTTTACTTTTCATATGTAATATCATACGATAAATTTGGTGACATCATTCTCGGGGATCTAACTCGTTTCATTCATGAGAAAAGATACTTTAGGTAATAATTTTGTATTTGAACGCCAATTGTTATTTATCTGCTGTAAGAATAACTCATTTTTCCGTCCATAATGCTTGGCGATACATTTTCGACGAATTTGGCGAAACGTCTCCAACTTGGTGACTTTTTAAATGTTGCCAAATTAACGAAAATGTCGCCAAATTGATAAAAATGCCGACTAATTGAAAAAAATTCAATATCTTGAAAATAATACTCGTCTCTGGAGTACGCATAACATATTTCCGGCCATAATGCTTGGCGATATTTTTGCGACGAATTTGGCGAAATATTTACAACTTGGCGACTTGATAAATGTTGCCAAATTAACGAAAATTTCACCAAATTGATAAAAATGACGACTAATTGACGAAAATTCAATATCTTGGAAATAATACACGTCTCTGGAGTACGTATAACATATTTTTCCGTCCGTAACGTTTGGCAAAATTTTGGTGACGAATTTGTTGGAATATCTCTGCTGTTGCTGAATGTTGGAATATCTCTGCTGTTGGAATACTGCTGACTTTTTAAAAGTTGATAAATTGGCGAAACTGCCACCGAATTGATAGAAATTCGCAAAATTGTTGAAACTAAGCTAAATCAATGAAATGATGACTAATTGATGAAAGTACAATATCTTGGAAAGAACATAAGAGTAGACTATAAGAATAACCAATTCTCCGCCCGTCCGTAATGCTTGGCGAGAAATTTAGCGTGACGTTGCCAACTTGGCGACTATTTTAAATGTTGCTAAAGTGGCAAAAATGTCGCCAAATTGGTAAAAATGATGCCAGATGGGAAGTGTCAAATGAGAATTGCCAAATATAGAATTCCACGTTAGAAACATAGTACAGTTGATCTTATACATTATTTTTGACTGTAAAAGGAATAAATTCATTGCATATAAGGAAAGTCATATGCTGCTCACAGCAGATTTTTTCTTTCAGTGTTTATTATTTGGCTAAATCTTTGTGGATTTCACGTTCTATTTTTTTGGTTTTATTATTTCCTTCTCCTTCTTGTCTTCATATGGAACCGCCACAGCGGTTTTTAGCTTATTTAAGCAGTTTCCTGCATGTAATGTAGTATATTTTGCAGGAGTATATTTTTAACTTACAGTGCTTTCTCTTGATCTGTTGTTCACACTGATGAAGAAAATACATGGCGTGTTATTGAGCTCATGCTTATGACATTCGGATTATTTGTGCTGCATTTACCTTGTGATCTAATTATATAGTGTATTTGTGACATTCTACAAAATGTACATAATACTTTTACATTGTAATGTAACTGTGGCGCAGTAAAAAGGAGGGATTCTTAAAACTAATCTTTAGACTTATTACGTTCTTAAGATATTGTTTATGCTTTGATTACCATTAATACCTCACTTTTGAGAATAAAACTTTAAAGTTTATTTATTCTTAGCTGCGTTGATTATTTCATAATACCTCTTTAAATATCATACGAGAATTATGCAAAAGCATATTAGCATATTAAATTGAATTATCTAAACATAGCCGTAAATTATCGTATTCGTGGGACTCATTAAATTATGCGTTGTGCAGCTGATAATCCTCCAATTTTATCTTTAGCGCGAGTTCTGTAAAGGAATATTAATTAACATAATACCACTCCATTAATTGCACCATTTTAACTTTAACAATAAATCATTTATTAACAACATAGATTCCTTAATTACTCAATTACTCACTTAATTACCTACTTAATTACTCAATTACAACAATTATTCCTCTTATTCGCGCCGGATAGAGACAATGTGAGGCCATTAGTTAAACATGCCTAAAATGTATTTAAGACCTTCAACAATATTTAATGGGAACATACATTCACTTTCGGATTTGGCCATAGATCACAATTCTTGCATCAGCATATCGTACTGGCCGTAACTGTACGTGTTTGGCTCCAACTTGTACTGCTAATTGTACTGTAATTGATCTAGACATGCTTTTGGAATGTCTACGGAACACTCTACAACACTTGCGTGACACTTATCTACTAAATCTCTCCAGTGTGCGGTCTGGTGGAAATACTCGGCACTCGTCATGGCATTCTGCTCTCTTGCTTCGGACTTTACCAACTACTTTATTACTTGTTGCATAACTACTCACTTGTATTCTCGTAGAAGTTGTGTAATATCACCTCGTGAATGCCGCCTCTTTTTGCACGAGGTGTGACACACCTCTTTGGTTCGTTCATGCGGAGTACGATCACGTTAAACATGTGGGTCCGAAAGTCCTTCCGAGAGGTTGGTGGTAGGGGAAGGAGGGTACGGTCCCTATGGATGCCTCCCCCACTGGGTTCCGGTCTAAATTGGATGGCACTTCCCGACCGTCCAAACAGTTACCTTACACCTTTCTGGTAGGTCGGACGGTCTGGGTTTCAACAACAACAACACCTCTTTGGTTCGGACGGCCTGGGGCTTTCACACCTCTTTGGTTGGTTGCCGGCCGTCCAAATAGATGCTCATGTCCTTGTTGACGAGTCGGACGGTCTGGGTCTTCAACACCTCTTTGGTTCTTATTGGTAGCCTTCAAGGCGAAGCTACAAGCATCTTCTCAATTGGTCAACCTTTTCCCCAATGTCGCTGCTTCATCTTATCCTTAGAGTCCTTCGACCCACCTCTCTTGACGCCCCTAAATTTATGGTTTCTGCTGACCTTTAGATCAGCGTGTTGTAAAAACTGGCGTCATTTCATCTGAAGCATTGTTTGCTATTGCAGCAAACCATAAATATTGAACATAAAACTGTCTCACCAAAAACTGGTGTAAGATCTATTTCTGGTCTCACAGTAACATGTTTCTATTTACTCAAAATATAAAATCTGATAAACAGTACCTCCTCGACCCCAAAAGTAGTCATCCCAATGTGCATTAAGCATGAAGACAGAAGAATGCAACTCAGTAATATCACAATTTAAAAATAAATTGTGATTGCAAATGAGATAACAAGAATTAACTAACAAATTCGACGCTCTCAGTATCAAAAGAAATATTTGTTTCCTAAAATACAACTAATAGATAAGCAAAACATTGGGAGGAATTTTGTGCAAAACTAAAATGTCAATCTCTAATTTAAAAAAATAAACAAATTTATCTCTTTAATAATTAGTGTTTCCTATTTGGGCATTTAAATCAGCTTCAACGTGATTTGGCATAGATTCAATATGATTTTGTCAAATGTGTTGTGTAATATTATCTCAGCCAACGCTCATTTATAAAATGTTTAACATTAGCGAACTTTTAAATATGTCTTTTAAGTTTTCGCCATTTGTGTTCAATCGTTTTGAGATATTGTAGACTGAGGTGACCATTCAAGAACGCCAAAGTTATAATCTTGAATCTAGGATCCCCTTGGAGGTATGCTTTGAATTGTTAGTATGTGGATACTCAAATTCCTCTCTTTCTATCTTATGCCACTTCAATGCTGGAAGCAAATGATTGTCCAATATTTATATGTATATAGATCCAGTCTTCCTGACACATTATTATCATATTATTATAATCCAGAGCATTATTTCTGGTCCAAACGCAGTAAATCATCCCCTTATCATCATACTTCAAACTCCAAATTTCAATGTAGGTTTCACACACTTATCATTTATATGTTTTACTAGTTTTTCCTAAGTCTAAATACGTCCACCTTATCTAACCCTATTAATTTCTGTCTCATATGAAAACAATTCACGCCTTCAATCATCAACAGTCCAATTCTTGTATATTTTTGCCAAATTTAGTCATAGAGTGAGTGCATAAGTGAGTGCATAGAGTGAGGATTATTTTTCAATATTTTTTCTATCCTACTGTTTTAATTTAAGCATATCTGAACTGTGAAGCACCATCGACTGCTAAGTTTTGCTGAAGAAGCTTTTTGCAATCCACATCTGAAGTTGCCTTTCCTCTTGTCACTGACTTCGCATGTCGTTTATTTCACATATTCAAGGCAAGCAAGTGTTGTGACAAAAATATTATTTATTAACTATGTATAGGGCATAATAGGTGTATGATACTTTTAACTTATGCGGAAGTGTTTAATGCATATGAGGTGAGCGTTTTAGTCAAGTTAGATTTATGGAAAAATATTTATAAAAATCAGAAACTGAAAACTGTCTAAAATATCCCACTCTTCCTTATACATTTTTTTGCTAAACTATGGAACTGGAATGTTTCAGACTAAATATTTATATTAGTGCAATTGAACGTACTACACGAAATAAATGTCAAAGATTATAACACAAAACACTATTCTAATATTAAATAACATTTCTACTTGCTCTGCATTTCACATTCAAACCCCTCCACTTCTTCTTCTTCGACCCAGACTGTCCGACCAACCCCCTACCCGAAAACGCAAGGTATCCGTTTGGATGGCCGCGAAGAGCCACCCAATTTTGACTCGAGCCCAGTGGGGGAGGCATAAAGAGGGCGTCATCCACCCTCCTGCCCCTACCACTAACCTCTCGGAAAGACTTACAAGCCCAAATGTTTAACGTCATCGTACTCTGCGTGAACACGGCTACAGTTTAGGCAGAGGCGGGAATCGAATTCTGATCGTCCGAGTGCAATCCCTGCGTGCTAACCAGTAGGATATCGCCCCCAGACCCTTCCTCTTGGCATCTATCGAACTTTTTTGTCGAAATGTTAAGACGCAATAAACAGTCTTTCGTTTCAGTGGTACACAAACAAAATGTTATTCAAGTTCATTAAATTAACTAATTACATTGTGTTGTAACATAAAATACCATTTTGATCACAACTCTTACATTAGAGCATGTCGTACTGGTACCAACTCAAGGTGTGGTTCTCCTACTCGTACTGAAGTCGATCTGGCATCTGCCGTTGACGTTCTGTATATTAGGACATTTCGTTCACATCTATAAGGGATCGCGTCATAAAGTTATGTCAGGACATTTCGCTGCAAATTCTATCGTCTAAATCATCGAACTGTATATCAGGACATTTCTGTGGAACACTCTATGGACTCTCTCTATGAAATCTAAATATGAAGTCTCTTTTTTTCTGGCGTAGAAGTCGTGTATATCGTATCTAGAACCTTTCGTTGGCTGCCTCTTTTGTCTGAGGTCTGACACGCCTATTCGGATACTATTGGCCGACCTTAGGTTAATGCGACCAGACATATTGCATATTGGTTAATATTTTTAACCAATCTCGTGGCTTCACTTTGGCCTCCTAGGTTTATGGCCTGTTTGACCTCTCGGGGCAAGGCTGCTATAAGACTGGCGTCCTTAAGTCTGATGCCATTGTTTGACATTATAGACAATCATAAATACAAACATAAAACTGTCTCACTAAATCTGATTTCACATATCTATTCCTGGTCTCACGTTTTCTATTAACAGATGCTACAAAAAATGCGTGCCTTTACGTGAGAGAGATGCAATTTATTCAAGAACAAATTCTAATATCACCTTAAAATTTTATATTCATGAAAATTATGCAATAATCCAAGTTCTAATTTTGTAGCAAATATGTAAATTTTATAATTTGCATGATTAAGACGCACGTTATGCAAAGTTAATGATCAGGAAAACAAATTTCCGAAAGTGGAAACTGCGCAGTGTTTTATATATATGTACTAGCAGCATACTCGTTCTTCGTACAGATTATATAATATAAAAAAACTTATAATTCGTAATCATGTGCAAATTCTGTTAAAATATTAAATTTATTGCTCATAAAAAGAAGTTTAAGAATATCTGTTCTCACTATGCAAAATTATCATCACGGGCAGATCTGAAGAATAAAACATCCTGGCCCCTTTTGCAAGCAAATTAAAAAAAAAAAAGGAATTGAATCAATATATGCAACCCCGTACTACTTATATTGTCGCAGATTAGAACATATGCCAGTGTGTTAGTAGAAGCTTACCCGTATTGCAATATGAGTCTCAAAAATGTTTGCCAAAATAAAAGAGATGACGTAAAAAATTGAAAGTATCAAAAATCCCCGTAATCTTAATACCAGAAGGACGTAATTGATTCCAATATATGCCAATATATATCAAAATATATGCCAATATACCTGCATTACTTATATTCTCGTAGGTTAGAAGATATACCCATGCATTTGTGGAAGATTACTCGTACAACGTACTATATATGAGTTTCAACGATTTTCGTCATAATAAAACAATTCCATAATAATTTGAAAATATCAGTAATCCCTGAATCAACAGACCTCGAAAATATCAATAATAATGATGTTTAAAACTGAAGACCGTAATTGGTATTATCCAGTCAAAAATTCAATGTCAATGAAATTTATTTTATATACATATTTTTATTATTCAAGTAGGAAAAGATTTAATAAAAATCGTATGCCGCATAACATATTGGATCCGTTGCTATGCGACATGATATCATTTGCTTTAAATAAATTGATGGAAATCATATCATCTGAATAATGGAAGGTCTCCATGGAAGGTTTGGCGACATTTTCGTCGATTTAGCTATAACTTAAACAATCGCCAAATTTATCGCCAAGTGGGACTGTAGAACTGATAGTCACATTTTGCGACAAATTGACGAAACATCATCACAATACTATCCTCTAACAAAACATAATTAATTTCATTTATTAAGCGCGATTTTATCAATTTCATGATATTTTTATGGATTTAGAAATATTTTTACCAATTTGGTGATATTAAAAAAATTCCTTAAATGTGAAACTAAGTAGGATGGATGGACTGACCGACAAATGCTACAGAAACATCATTTCAGTACTTTATTCTAAAAAAACAAATTTAATTTCATTGATTTGGATCATTTTTATCAATTTGGAGACATTTCCACTAATTTTGTAAAGTTTAAGAAATGTTACCAAGTTATTTAGAGATATTCCTCTAAATTCGTAGCTCTGAGTTTGCAGATCTGAAGAATAAAATATCCTGATCCCGTTTGTATATACTAAATGAAAACACTAAAATTGTATTAGAAGATACATACACCCGTTCTACTCCTTTTCTGCTTCAACAATCGGCAAAATGCATTTATTGAGTAAACACAATATGTGAGTTTATTAGCTAAGCACAATATATGAGCTTCAAACCTCTTTGCTAAAATAAATGAAAGTGATGTACGCAGTCCGCAATATATATAATTAATAGAACAATCAAACCGTTCATTTATAAAATATATTTTTACATCCATTTATTTATTATACAAATAGAAAAAATAATAATTAATATTAACAACACATTTAATTTCATTCCGCTGCCGAGCAACAGGATATAAAATAGAATCTTCCTCATAAAATTCGAAATTATATAGCCATTTTGATTTCTTTATACTTTACATCGTTAAGCTTGTGAAAGATGAATCATGGAGGTAGATTTTTCCATTTAAATTCATGTTTCAACCAATTCATGTTTTCCTATAGTGACTAATTAATGCAAAACTCCTGCACCAAACTCGGGAATAAAGTTTTATTTCATTTTGGCGTTTTAAACAAACGATTTTCATCCTTTCCGTTTGGATAAAGCACGGAGTTGGAGAGTAGATCTCCTGAGAAAAAGTTCCGTTTTTCATTAATATCTCGACAACCCCTGGTCTTAGAAACTCGAAACTTGGACAAAATTTATGGGGGCTATTTCAAGGCCATCCACAAAATTTCATTAAATTCGGTTCAGCCGTTTTCTCGTGATGATGAGACAAACGAAAATTTCGTTTTTTACTAATATCTCGAGAACCACTGGTCGTAGAATCTCAAAACATAGACTAAATTTTAAGTGGGGCTATTTCTAGGCTACCCACAAAATTTCATCAAATTCGATTCAGCCGTTCTCCCGTGATGATGGGACAAACAGACAGACAGACAGACAGATTTTCATTTTTATTTATATAGATTTAGTAATTACCCTTTATAGCTAAAGCGTGGAAGATTTTGTCCTCGTTGTTCAACTGCAAAAAGAACTATCACCTAAAACTGTTGAAATGCGATAAGAAAGCAATTCAGTTATATAATGATACAAACAACTGAATGGTGCAGACAATCAAACTTACTAACAACACTCCTTATACATAGGATTCTACCTAAATATTAAATTTTATTTAAACTTTAATTCTATATACATTTAATTCAACACTTTATTCAAGAATTGCTTGAAAAATATTGAAAGCCATGCACTTGGGTTACCATGTACTAATTAATATCTGTTTAACAAGCTATTTCAACTGTTTTTCCACGAATTAAATAGCTAGATGCACCATTCGCAGTGAAAATAGCCACATTTTAATCAGAAATAATTGTAAATCAATAATTCTTACCAGTATGCATAGGCTTCGCTTTTTCTAAATTAATTGAAAATCATAAATAAGATGTTATATGATGTTATATAAAGTGTTGGGTGTATAAATATAAGGAAAAACACAACATATTTTAAAAATTCCCTCCCACCCGTCGCCCACAGTTCTGGCACTCATTATACACAGAAACACTTAGACTCTTTGAATCAATCTAAGTAATTACTAAACAACTCTTCGCAATATGTAATTAATGTATGATCTTCCATGCAGTAAAATTACTGTACAACTCATAGCAAATTACAAGTACTGTATGATCTCTCCATGACACGTAATTATTATACGACCCATACATTTATTTTGCTATATGATCCCTAGCAAAATATTATTACTATACGATCCAAAACAAAATATATTTGCTGAAAGATTCCCCACAAAACATAATTACTAGTATATGACACATAAAAATATATTTACATTACAACGCATAAAATATATTTACTGTACGAACTCTAATAATATATAATTCCTATGCGATCTCTTAAACTGTTTTAATACACTACGGCTCATCAAAATTATCAATTACAATACGACGCCCTAACGTATATGGAAAGAAAGACAAGCAGATTATCATAATTTTACATAGAAATAATAAGCACATAACTTTATTGAAGAAAGTAGGCATACGCCAGTTGCCTACCAATTGCTTGGAGGGCATTATGAGCCCCATCTTCAGGCCAAAAGAACAGGTAGAGCAATATGTGCCCTTCCTTAACAACCACTAAGATCCAACTGTTTTAAAACTAAAGAAGGGAGCATATTAAATTTATTACAACTAAATCATTGATCCTTCATACACTTCCAATACCCACGAAATCTTCGAAACAATTGTAGGCAGTTCCTTTTCATCGGTTTTTAAGGAACTTTTGGCCTGAAGAAGAGGGATTATAACGCCTTCGAAACAATTGTAGTCACTTTACTGACATATGCCTGATTTTTTTAAAGAATTTCTGTACGTGTGTACAATAAAAGCAGCAGTTTAAATTATTGTAATAGTGGTAGTAGTTCATATTTGATTGTTTGGGCATTGAGTGATGATGTTATAAAATTTAAAGTACATTTCATTTTAATTCTATTCAAATGCTTTTTCTGCAAAATACTTTGTATTACACATTCAAATAAGCGTCAAAAGGAAATTTACTTTTGAAAAAGTAACGCATTAAATAATCCTAAAATGTATACAAATACTTTCATTTTTCGTTTGAATAGAATATTTATCACTTGCATAATCTTGTCACAAGCACTATCATTGCTGTTGAGGGAGAAAATATTGAAATGTCAGTTGGAGTAGTAAATATATTTCCACTTTGTTAAAAATTCAATATCAAGCTTGGAACTTTGATATATTCTTTGATGGATTCCTTTATGATTAGGAAAATCTATACTCACTTTTCATATGTTATCTACCAATTGTCTGGCGAAAGAAATATGGCCAGTGCGAGATATTTTCCATCGTAAGGAAGATTAATTCTGCTTATTCCATTGATTTCTATCTGTATTTTAGACTCCAGACATTATAGGTAGGCGAGTAGAAATGAGAGATTTCATTGACAGAACTGATAAGATATGCTGTTTATGTATGTTTGCAATATGCATTCAAACTAACGATCGCTTGCCGATATCGTGCTCCCAAAAGCAATCGCTGTTATAAAAAAACAAACTGCATTTTACAAAAGTCCCGAAATGCAAAACATCATGCAAGCAGGCCGGGTATTAGATTTATTGCAACGAAATCTTTGATCTTTTATGCACTTGATCAATATTCTAATAAATAACAGTCTGTTTCTAGTCCTTTTATGCAACAGCAACAATTTATAAAGTCATCTCCGGAAAATTTTGTTAATGTGCTTTATCTTCAAAATAGTGTTTTCTGCCTCAATTTATGGGAAAGTTAAGGGTGCGAATTCACTCCGAAAAATTTCCGAGCACCGTGTTTAATGCGCGTCATTATGGGAACCATTTTATGTTGGAGTATCGCTTCGTGAGTGAGCTGCGGGAGGTAAGGACTTAAAAAGTAAACAAAAAGGTTGCGTTTATGTAGTCGATATCGTAAGGCTGCGTTCCAGCTTTCGTTTCGGAATGGCATAAAAAATAATTAAATTAACACATTTGAGGCACGATTTACTGTTAACGATAGAATGCTGTGTTAAAGTTTTCTAAAGATAATGCTGCATTTTAAGAGTATTTGCATCTGCTCATTATTTTCGACGCGAATTTCTCAGATAATGGTCCCTTTCTCCTTATATGGCCTCTTTCTCCGAAAGTCCTGTACACCAGTTTTTTTCGCCAACGATCCGGATGGCCGCTTCTGCTTCGACCCAGACCGTCCGACCTACCAGAAAGGAATAAAGTATCTGTTTGGACGGCCGAGAAGTGCCACCCAATTTATACGGAAACCCAGTGAGGGAGGCATCCACAGAGACCGTACCCTCCTTCCCCTACCACCAACCTCTCGGAAGGACTTACGGACCCACATGTTTAACGTGATCGTACTCCGCGTGAACACGGTGGCAGTTTTGGTAGTGGAGGGAATCGAACACTGGCCGACAGAATGCAATTCCCGCGCTCTAACCACTGGGCTGTCGCGCCCCTTCGGATGACCGCATGAATTTGCTGTTACTTTGCTTCTGAAGCATGTCTCTTTTATTTCCTTCATAGTTCTCAACTTCTCAGATTAGCGATCTGTCACAGCCGCGTTACGTACGATGGATCGATAAAGTCCGCGACATATTTTGAATATAATTCTGTATTAATTTAAAAAATGAAAAATAACTTTATGTATCTGTATTGTAGATAAAAATTGAAAATATGAATGATAATTTCGTCAATTATTAACCTCGGTCTTTAACATTTCTTGCAAACGGGGAGACGAAGAAATAATAAGAATATTTTTCTACTAACAACTTTTCCCGAAGCGTATAATAATCTTTTGCAATAATCAGTTTCACAGATGCATTATAAGGATCAATATTCTTAAGAAATACTGCATTACACTTTATGAAGGAAATATAGGAATCAAATTCTAATTAGCTGTTTAAAATACGCATATAATTTTCCTAGCGTAACTTTGTTAAAATATTAAAAGGTTTTCATATTTTTAACAAAATCCGATGAAAATGGGATATTCTAAATGTTTTGCATTTCTTTGATCAATGCCAACTTGCAATAATTTTATCTAAATATCTACAAAACTTGACATGAATCGTTTGTATATGGTCTTTAAGCAATATTCAAAAAAATAAAATTTTATTTTCTCTGATAGAACTTACCCTAAAATTTTGGTACTTGAATGCATCAAACGTTCTTATAACTGATTGGAACTGATCCGATACACAGAGTATGGAGCTTTTAAACGCTTTAAAATTTCCTTGAATGTTAATTTGCCGATGCTATTTCATATTTTTCATAAACTCTGACTTGTGAATTAGATTTTACGATAAAATCTGTAATTTAATGCTCGAAAGGCAATGTGTTGATAACACAGGACCGCAAAATTGAAACAAAACTTTTAAAACATGCATTCCGATTTTATAGATATTTGGGGTTTTACATGTAAAGATAACGTCGGATTTTATTCATCAAGTACAGATTTCTTAGAACTTCCTCTGATTTCCTTCTATGTTGTAATATGTTAATCAATGGACTTAGTAGTGAAAAATCTAATGTTGGCAGCTAGTACCCTGCAGACACAAATGCATTTTCTCTTTCATAATCCATAGAGTTTAATTGCGCAAACTTACATAGATATGTATTTAATACACTATATTCATTTTGAAGTTTTATTACATATTCTTTTTCTTATCTAAGGCTAAATAATGACAGTGATGTACATTCAATAAGAGACTTAGAGAATTTATCGAAGAAGTAGACATTGTTTCGAGATAAAGGCAGTGAGTAACTTAAAAGAAACCTTAACCACAACGGATTTCTTAAATTTTACTATGACAAGTTTTAACATTTAAACGCTGCTTTAAAAACAGCCTAGAAATATAGTGCTTTTTCTTCAATAGACAAAATTTGCATCGAACAGTACTGCAGATAATATTAACCGATTATTACGTATCATCTTATTTTTAAAGTGCTAATGTTTCTTTGAAATATCCTTTATGTACTTAACTTTTTGTGAACAGTATATAATGTACGAAATGTAAAAAAATAAACCATTTTTAGACCAGTTCTTAATATATCGGTTTAAAAAAAATATAGAACATGTTTATTTACAGCTTTATCTTTGTCAAATGGCTCTTCACCTTAGTTTCCTTTTAATTTGCCAGTGAATCTGTTGCCTTTCTTTTCGTGGGCTTTGTATCCATCGGAGTCCGCTGAACTGTGTGCTCCGAAACATTTCTACTAGGACCTGCATTGTAATAGGCTGTCAGGTGAGCCACTGCCTATCGCCGATTTTGCTTCACCAAACGGGACAGCCTCCGACGTCCAGTTTGTTGATGACTCGTGGACGTCCAAAGCCTTGCCGTCTACTACTAGTTTCGCCGTCATTGATCCACTTGCATAGGTCCTAACTACGACAGCTCGCGAACACCCGATGAGCCGTGCAGTTTCGGAAATACTCGTTCCGATTCGTTGGGCCACCACGATCTGCCCTCGATCGAACTCTCTTATATCAGCAGTCTGACCCATTACACACACACGGAAGCCGTTCCTGGCCACTTAATTTGCTGCTTATGCCTTAGGGCGAGTCGAGTGGTCTGGGTTTTCGACATACATGGAAACGATAGAATTATGCCTCAGAATCACCGGCAGCCGTTAAATACCTTTCCCGCCTGCTCACGTGCCCTCCGCGTCATTCAGGCAAGCCCATTCGCACAGGGTGGGGGTGGTCATAATGATTTGGTTCTTCAGCGTATACGATAACCCTAAAATTTCTCAAGCTACTGGTATGTTCCATTGTTTTCCTTGATACTTTGATTAATACAAACTATGCACTAATTTGAAAATTGCTATTCGAGTGGTATCACGTACTCTTTTATGTATAATTTGACAGTGAATTTAGATTTATTTAAATATATTAAAGTGTACTTATGACGAAAATATGAGAAAACTATCAAACATATTTCTTTACGTTAATCTGAAACTAAATATGCTTCATGGTGAGAGAAGTAAGAAGCATTACTGTGCAGTTATCAAATTCTGTAACAGAAATGAATACATAGATTTCTAACAATATTTGTGCATATAGGATGAGTTATGGGAAAAATAAAAAACATTGAACTTATTATCTCTCGCTCTGTAAATGTAATATTTTATCAGATATAAATATTGTTCACTGTAAAAACAAAATTTTAAATGTGGCGAAATATTTAAATATTATATAATTAACACCACATTTTTGGTGCCGTGACCAGGATTCAAACCTGGGTTATTGCGGCACCAAAATGTGGCGTATACTTAAATATTAATGATTAACGCCACATAAAATATTTCTTATTCTAATCGTATAATTTACCCCGTTGAAAATTGCATTCATTTTCTTTCAACGGGATTTACTTGGTTGATTGCTGTTCCCTCATATGACGTTGTCCTATCATTACCATTGGGACAGAAACATGACTTAATCCGAAACTTTATTTCGTGTATTGCCGTAGAATTTAATTGATTCGCCCTCTCCGGAAAAGCGTCTCCTTTTTTGTCTCATTTTGAAAGTCTGAAAAATTCCGTGAAACAGCACTCTCTCCTAAACATAGATTAAAAAGTTTGGCGTCAAATAAAATAAATTTATTGATAAAAGTATACTTTTTAACTGATCATTCCAAGTAAATCGCGGAGTATGCAGAATTCCTGCATACTTCGCGCTATTGGAGCTATGGGATTCTACTTCGTATCCTTTAGCAGAAAATTCCCCGAAATCCACCCCGTATATTCTTGACTATTTTTCACAGTATTTAAAAGGGTAACTCAATGGAGGGAATCACGTCCGGATCATCATTTTCTGTAGACCATTGTCCTGATTGCCGGTCCATATAACGTTCCGGCCACCAATGCAACGAAAATGCGAAATCAGAAACTTGGCACTGTTAGAGTTTGATCCCGGGAGCTAAAGCGCATAGTAGGCCGATATCCTAGGGTTGTGTTAAAGAAGTCTCCAGCGCAAGACATTTAATACAATTTTGCATTCAGGAATTATTGCGTGCCGTTTTCATGTATTGGTACTATATTAATCGCGTTCAAACTTGTCTCGGCTGCAGTTTTAAGTTTATTTATTTATTTATTTATTTATTTAATTTTAGCGACATTTCGGACAGAGAACTGTAAAATGTAAAAGAACATTTACAATTGTAATTTTTATGCTACAAAATTCAAATTAATCTATATGATAAAAGAAATAAATAAAAAACTAAATTAGGAGTCTGCAGCAAAGTTATGTTCTGGCCACATCGGTTTCCCTTCTCAACTGCCTACTAATTAATAATACTTCCATTGAGAGATCTAAAATTAAATTATAATATGGAATAATCTCCTTTACAAATATCCTTCTCCTGTTGTACTTCTATGTCTCTATCTCAATTATTAAAATGATTAAATCGTATCAAAATGTTATAAATGTTTCTTATATCAAAATGTTACAAATATTAAATGCTACAGTTTGATTAAATGTATATCAAAATTAATTAAGTGTAAAGCCAAGATACCTGCTTTGGCTTCGGCTGAAATTAGAACTGATGGTAAGCAGAATTGTATAAATATGAGCTTATAGTTCTATAAAATTTATTTATTCGGGTACTTATCCCCACGAGAAACCCTAGAAGATACTGAAACTGTGATAAATATGAAAACAATGATACTATGAAACAATTTTTGGTAGCACTTTCGAAAAAGAAATAGTTATTGAAAATGAAATATTTTAATTTAAATATTTCATTTAGTATTATAATGTTATTTATATAAAGGAAATTGGGAATCTTTCTTAATCTGTTAATCTCATCATCATAGAAGAAAATCAGTACTGGATTTCATGAACTTTTGGTGGATAGACTTGGTGGAGTCCAACTGAAAATTTAGGTGTTTGTTTGTCTTTCTGTCTGTTTATCTTCATGTCTTTCTGTCTGTTTCCTCACTTTGAGCGTTACCCAATTGTTATATGAGCCTTCAAGCAAACTGGTCTTGAAAGATATTTGAGTTACTAAACTAGAGCGACCTAATATCATTTTATTCGCTCTACAATAAATGTAATTAAAAATAAGAAAACGTGACTAGATCGCTGTTTGTGCCTCTATATCTGAAATAATGGGAGCTTTATAAACAAGGGCAGACAGCTGAAGCAAGTTGTTGTTGTTGAGACCCAGACCGTCCGACCTACCAGAAAGGTGTAAGGTAACTGTTTGGACGGCCGGGAAGTGCCTCCCAATTAAGACCGGAACCCAGTGGGGGAGGCATCCAAAGGGACCGTACTCTCCTTCCCCTACCACCAACCTCTCGGAAGGACTTACGGACCCACATGTTTAACGTGATCGTACTCCGCATGAACACGGCGGCAGTTGTGGCAGCATGCAAATCCAGCGCGCAAACCACCGGGCTACCGCGCCCGAAATGTGCCAATAGCACGCGGTGTCAGCTGAAGCAAGTGTAGAAATTAAGCATTATGGGCACAGATCTAAGTAATTGCTGCTTTTCCATGGCCAACTGTATGCTGCCTGCTCCGGGGCCATAAATGAAATATATCCCTTCATTTATTTCCGTATTAAGAAGATCAAAAATCTAGTCTACACAGACGTTATTATTTAATAACAAACATAAATTGCTATCTCAGGCTGTGCATCAAGTTGCGCTAAGCCATTGGGCTGGCCGCTCAGTCTGGGTCAAAAAGTGAAAAAATTGTTATTATCTATAATAAAATAATACGTTGTGTTTGTCTGTTTGTTATCTTTGCACGGATGAACTCACTTCATTCCTTTGTGTGAGGATTATGAAATTTCGAAAAAGAAATACTGCAAATACATATTTCAAGTCTGCTGCAAATTGTGAGTTAAGTTTCTTTACATTTTAGGAACATGAAAGCGTTCCGTCCCACCAAGTCGCCATTTCCAAATCTGCAGCTGGCATGTCTATATTATACGTGACCTGACAAGGCCCGATTTTCAGGTGCCTGTATCTCAGCCCCAAAATAGATATACACGTGACCTTTTTTATGCAATATGATCACGAAGCTGACAAAAACATACAATTGGTGTGGTAGCATCCGAGAAAAAGGAAGTTTAAATTAACTTTTTACGATTTTCGGCACAGACATTTTTTCTTCAATATTGCCTAGCCTTAATGTTGGCGGACCTTCAATGTTGACGGTTGATATTTTGTGTTCTGGAGGGTTGTACATACTTTTCTTTTAAAATTTGAAGGTAAATGTGATTTAGAATTTCAAAAATTGAAAACAAAAAACATGAATATATAATGCTCGGTGGTAGAGTAAAATATACAGTGCCTGCTATATCATTGTTGCGTAATCCTGTTGATAAATATTTTGTACTAAAATCTCACAAAAACACCACTTCATGGTAAAAGAATCTTTGCCAAGTACAAGTAATAAAAATTTCCTTTCAAAAATAATATGAAATTTCAAAAAGTTTTGGGTCAAGTTACGGCATATCCGGAGCTGAACTTTTAGGTCTAGGTACCGAGCGGAAGGTTCCTAACACTCCACGTAATGACACACGACCTTTTTATTTGCAGTCATTAAGTTTTCATTAAATGCTCCTAAAAGGAGTTCCTTTTGATTAAGTGGAGGGTTAGGATTTTTGCATTTCACTAAAGATAATTATTTAAAATTTCCCTAAATTATACCATGTTATAATTCATTGGTTATTTTCATGTATACTTGTTTTTTCTTTCTTGAAACTATGTTATTTATGTACTTTTTCTTTACTTTTAGAGATGAAAAGATAAACATCACCGAAATCCTAAACAGTTTTTTTGATAAAGGCTATGATAAACGCGTGCGCCCAAATTATGGAGGTAAGTAAAAGTCCAAATGTTTTCAATATTATTTTATAATGAAAATATTATTTTATGAAAATCTTATTTTATACGTACACTATAATACGTACACACAAAAATATTATGATACATAATACATAATACGTAATACATAAATATTATATAATATAATACATAATAAAATATTATAATACATAATAAATATTATAATACACACATAAATATTATAATATTATAATAATATAATATAAGAAATATATAATACGTACACACATGAAAATATTAATTTATACGTACACTATAGTTATTTTACCCATTCTTGTACTCATATTTTGTAATGTTGTTCTGGGTACTATAATGGTCTCTCGTAGCAATTTAAATAGCTATATATAATATGAACTAATCTGACTGAGTGAATAAGTGAGTGAATGATGGGTTGATGTATTAAAATTGGGTGCCAATGGTCTTTCGTATCAATTTAAATACCTATATATAATATGAACTAATCTGACTGAGTGAATAAGTGAGTGAATGATGTTGCGATGTATCAAAATTGGGTACCAATGATCTCCGGTAACAATTTAAATATCTATATATAATATGAACAAATCTGACTGAGTGAATAAGTGAGTGAACGATGGGATGATGTATCAAAATTGGGTACCAATGGTCTTTCGTATCAATTTAAATAGATATATATAATATGAACTAATCTAACTGAGTGAATAAGTGAGTGAATGATGGGGTGATGTATCAAAACTACCTTGCTCTTTCACTATAGCTAAAATCTTGGTTTCATTGTCATTTGATCTGTCTCAGCTTCGTGACCAATGTAAAAACCTAAAATTTCAAAAATGGGAAATAGCTGCGACGATGCAAATGAATAATGAAAATATCAATCACTTTGCTTAATCATTGAACGCTTCTAGTCTAGTTAGCACCTTGGTTTTGGTCCCATTCGACACGTTTCAACTTAGATATCAACGAAACAAATCTAATATTTTGAAAATTCAAATTAGGTGTGACGATGCAAGGGAGGGATTAAATAATTCGGAACCCTTTGTCAAAATGATGGAGTAAGTCCATTCAAACCAGAACCTCGGTTTTGAACACATTCGATCTGTCTCAGCAAAAATATCAAAAATTCCGATAAGGCAAATTAGGTGTGACGAAACATCTGGATATGGAAAAAACTTACACCACTTTGCCTCTCAAAAACAATAAATATATAATTTCGTAATTTTTCGCTGCAAACAAATAAAAATGCTTACAACTTTGCTTTAGTGTATAGGTGTCACATTACACACACACACACACACACACACACACACATATATATATATATATATAGCATAGTAAACATATTAAAATAAAATTATTTCACAGTTATCCAATTTTTCTCCAGAAGTTGGCGCAATGCAGCACATTCTCCTAAAGTAGCATACAAGATTCATATGAAAAAGAGGGGAAATGACCAAATGCAAGGCATAAAATGGTAGAGGGGGATGGCGACCCTTCTTTCCCGTTTAAAAGACTGCTTTTATGCCCGGGCAACACTCACGGTACCAATGCCATGCAGAAGCCATACTTCCGTAAATGTGTCAAATCAAAAACACTCGAAAAAGTGCAAAGAAAACAAATAGGAATCGACCAGGATCGCAAGGGAAAGAATGGAAATGCAGCAAATGCCCCTGTCGGTTAAGATGGAGTGCATCATATATAACAGAAGTCCACGCATGCGCTATTCGTTATTTTCACTTTCATCAATTTACAATTGGCTTCCTGAAATGTTATTATAATTCCCTATTTAATACAAAAAAGGGAGAAAATGCTTACTTAAAGGATATGGCAGAGGTATAGAACGATGAAAGTGAAAATAACGAATAGCGCATGCGTGGACTTCTGTTATATATGATGCACTCCATCTTAACCGACAGGGGCATTTGCTGCATTTCCATTCTTTCCCTTGCGATCCTGGTCGATTCCTATTTGTTTTCTTTGCACTTTTTCGAGTGTTTTTGATTTGACACATTTACGGAAGTATGGCTTCTGCATGGCATTGGTACCGTGAGTGTTGCCCGGGCATAAAAGCAGTCTTTTAAACGGGAAAGAGGGGTCGCCATCCCCCTCTACCATTTTATGCCTTGCATTTGGTCATTTCCCCTCTTTTTCATATGAATCTTATATATATATATATATATATATATATATATATATATATATATATATATATATATATATATATATATATATATATATATATATATATATATATATATATATATATATATAAATAAAAAATGAAAGATTTTAATCGAAAATTATGCATAAACTACTGTATGAATAAAAAACCCATCTCTAGCATATCTGTTACAAATGAGTAACTATAGACCAAGACTAAGGATAAAAATAGAAGGTAACATATCACTACAATGGAAAGGGGGATGAGAAGAATATTAGGATACAAAATTCACAATTAAAAGTATATAAATATAAATAAAAATAAAAAGAAAAACGGCAAAAAGGAGAAAAGGCAATACTAATTAGCTCAAGATAAAAGATTAAGACATAGAGAACAATCAATTGAAACTACACAAAAAATGGCGGTTAGTTCGAAATTGCATTCTCATCAGGACAGCCATACAATTCGAATTAAGTTTCTGACAATGGCGATAGTATTTAACTATAGACACCATTGGAACTGTCTACTGGCTAGTGGAAGGAGAAAAATAAATCAATTGAATTACAAATCAGAAAATTAATACCTCCTCGAATAGAAATATGAACTCAGAAGCATAGTTACCACGTGTAAGTGGAAGAAGCGACTGAGCATTTTACCTCACTTTGTCAATGCGAGTGGGCACCGGAATGAATACATTTGAACGATACATAATATGTATGGAGACTTTCAAAAGTAGTAATCAGTATAGGACTCAGGACAAGTGGAAAATAGTCATTCGAAAATAGTAAACAGTAATAGACTCAGGCCAAGTGGTAAGTTAGGTGATAAGAATGGGTGAATTCTCAAAAATGAGTTATCCAATCAAAGATAAATAATTATTTATATATATATATATATATATATATATATATATATATATATATATATATATATGATATTAAAAAATCAAGCATCGCTAAATTTGTAATATCAACCATTTAACTATTGATCAATCTGATTTCTAATGGTATGCCTCCATAGAAACTGTTCATGGCGAATTATGAATGGAGCTTTTACCTCCCCAAAAACGTAGTTTTTATATTTACTTCTTTTGTGGTAAATACTTGTGAAAAGGTACATACTTTAAATTTAGCCGAAAAGTGTTTTCAATACGAAAGAAGGATATTTTTTTTTCAGTGATGGAAGTAAAACATCATGGGTGGACATATATCTTATCTAACTTTCACGTCTAAACTTAATGCACATGTTAATACGCAGTATTAAAAATAAAAGTTCAATCACATCTTTAATCTTTATAATGTACAACTTTACAAATTCTAATACCAGTTCATTATACATATTTTTCTCTTTTGTTGAAAATATTCCTTCCTGAAGGATCCAAATTAACGTGTACTGTGTCTCTAGAGATTGCGTATATCACTTAACATAACTAAAAATTGAGTCTTTTTAGATGACTTTCTTTATCATTGATTAAAACGCTTTGATAGATTTCGTCGTGAAATAAATTAATATTTTCATTTTCTATGCCTTCATAGGTAATTGACGATTACCTATATAATTGGTTATCTTTCAGTAGAAGGCATTACTTTGTGATTTAATGGAAAATCTAGAATTGAACTGATTGAACCTTTTCCTATTTGTTTTGTATTTTTATCGTAAAGATGTGATTGTCTGAGCAGTTAATATAAAAACACTTAAATAAATTGCATATTCTTAAATTTAATTCATTTTTAATTTTATTAATTATGTTGTGGGTATATTTTCGAGTACTATAGCATTGAAATGTATGAAAAAAAACATAGTTTTCATTAATTTGTCAGTAGATTAACTAATCTATGTACAACTCTAATACTTGTAAAGTTCCAACTCATTTAGAACTTTAACTTTTTAAAAGTGACCTAACACAAAATATTTTAACCTGCTGCAAAACAAACATGAAATCCTTCTAACAACCAAAGATATGGACAGAAACAAAATGTCAATTTAAATAATAGTTTTATTAACTTAAAATACACGTCGTCTTGTCTGAATAACATAAACTTAAAGTCACTACTTGCAACTTATAATAACACACGCTGCTCTTAAGGGGGATCGTTACAAAAAAAATTTAAATTTAAAGTTAAAAATCATTTTTGTTCTTTAGAATTTCAAATCTACATTTTCTTAAAAATTAATTTTTTAAATCTCGAATTTCACGACTACTATATTGAACCAAATTGCTGATTTTATAAAGTGTTATTTCATAATCCTCATAATAAAATGAAAACTTTGTATCCCGAAAATACTAGCCAAATAAATTTTGCGTTTATTGTTTTATTCTAACTAAGCCTTTTTTATATTTACAATAATCATAAATATTTTGATATATTTTTAATGTTCAAAATATGTACCATAAAAGTATGCAAGGCTTTCTTTTAAATTGTAATTTTATAAACTTGCAAAATATTAATATATCTCAAAAATACATATCAATCGACAAAATTTTTATATGATAAATATAAATGTATTGTAAATTATTTTGGAGACCAATATTAAAAATCTGATGTGGGCAGCACATGACTTTCCCTGCAGACTTATATTCACGTTATCTTTTTTTTTAATTAAATTTGATTCACTTTTAATTCAATTTTAATTTGATAACTGGTCTTATTTTCAAAGGTGGAGTAGAGAAAATACGAAAAACTGAAATATCTGTAGAACGGCTAGTTCTAGTGTAATGGGGTTGGTCTTATTCTTTTCTTCGTTAAAATTACATATTAAACAAGCATTTAATGGATATATTTGAGCATACGTAGTTATTTATTTTATATTTTGGCGGGCCATTTTGCAACAAAAGGCAGGTTATTTTTTCCCGAATCGTACCAAAGTCTAATCAGCACCAGGATGTCCTTCAAGTAATTTATCTACCGAATTTTGTGAAATTCGGTCCATTAGTTTTTCAGCGAGAGTGGATACAAGCTTTTGCGGGCTATTTCGCAAAAAAAGGCGGTTTCTTTTATCCCGAATCATACCCAAAACTAATCAGCACCAGATTCGCCCACATGTGACTTACCTACAAAATTTTATGAAATTCGGTGCACTAGTTTTTAGTTAGAGTGGATATAAACTCTGTACAGACAGATAGACACACAGACATACACTCAGAGACGTCACGCTAAAAATGGTTTTTTCGTATTCTAGAGGTCTCGAAATGTGTAAATCCGTCGAAAACTCGAGTTGGGATTTTCGGCATGATTTCAATACTTTCCCTTTACATTACCATGTATTGCAGGGAAAGTAAAAATAGGTACTTTCATAGCCCAAGATATAATCATACGCAAAACATAAAAAGTAAATTTGTATCATAATTAGTTTTGAAGTTTTGGCATTTTAAAAACATAGCAATTAAAAGGTAAATTTTATTTATTTCTTCAAAATTTCACAAATTTAGAAAATATATATGTCTCTTATTTTATAATGTGCCTTGCAACAAGGTAACTTGTAAATAACAAGACTAATCTTTCATCTGTATAGTGATTTTAAAAAATAGAATTTTGTGTAACAATTTCTCTTAAATACAAATATGATATAGAGGTTCTAATTAGAAACGCCCCCGAGGAGCGAGTTTCCAAACCGCAAACCGAAATTCTCATTCCACCCTTTTCAGAATCAAACCGCTTGCCAGGCTAAATTAAATTAAAATTTAGTATGGAATTTAAAAAAAAAATTAATAGTATCAAGTTTGAAGTGAGAGAGAAAAATTGTAAGTTATACTTATTACTTTTTCTATATACATCATAATGTATAGGGAAGTTATTGTGATGCGGTCGAAATTCGAATTCGAGTTATTGACGGTAGAGCACGTTTCATGCATCCCTGAGCATTAATCGAACATGAGTTTAAGTCTGTGTATATGTGTGTGTGTCCATGAGTATGTGAATACGATATCTCACACGAACTACTGGAGCGTTTCGAACGACATTTGGTACAAATATTACAATCGAGGAATATTGGTAGCCTATTGATTTTAAACGCAATTGAATGTTCGAAAGATCCTCAAATTTTTTAATGATATATTGTCAAAATTACTGAAAAATCATAATTTTCAATAATATTACGCACATAATAATTTCTTAAGCAATTTTTATTAGAAAACGAATGACAAACTTTAGAATGCTAACATGAACCGTTTTCGAGATATTGTTCATTTTTAAAGAAATGTAAAAAATCAATCACTTAAAAATAAAAAAACAAGAAAGATTAATCATGCATAAAACATTGATTTTGAAACACTTTCCAAATGAAATGAAATTTTATTTAAACATCTCTAAAATTCGATACATTCAGCGGTGATATATTTGATAATATCACAGTACAATAATTGGAAACTTAAAACTTTATCAAAAAAGTCAATGCTATAAAATCGCTTGCTCCTCTATCTAAGTAAAATCAATGAATATTCCATTCATATCACATATATTCCAGATTACAGAGCTAAATAATTTTGAGTTAAAAATTCAGCAGTTCTTATACAACTCATCTTACAAAATCTTGTTTTGTTTACATTTTGCATACGTTAAAATTAGGCTTCGCTGTAGAAATAATCAAAGTCTAGTGATCATTTAAAATAAAAAATATTGTAATTGCGTACGCACAGAATTTAGAAACACATACAATATGCAAAAATAAATCGGTGTTTGGACGGATGCAATACTAAATATAAATACAAGAAAGATCAGTCATGCATAAAGCACTGATTATAAAACATTATCCATTTGTAATTTTATTTAAACATCTCGAAAATACTATACAGTCAGCGGATATATTATTTTAATTATCACAGAACTACAATAATTTATTTTACTTGGAAAATTAAAACCATGAAAGTAAAATTACGTTCTAATTCCAAGCTTAAAACGTCATTCAAAGTTTATTCAAATGACGTTAGCGAAATATAAATCGTCTGGCTCTCTATGTAAAAGCAGTGAGTATTTCATTTATACACTTTTATTCCAGACTCTAGAGTTGAATAATTTTGCGTGAAAGAAATTCAGCAATTCTTATACAACTCATCTTACAACCACCTGTTTACATTTTACATTCATGAAAATTAGGTTTTAGTTGTAGAAATAATCGAAGTTTGATTATCATTTAAACTAAAAAGTATTGAAACTACGTTGGCGCAGAATATGGATGCACAGAAAAATCTAAAAAATAAAGCGGTTTTTGGACGGATGCAACACTAAATATGGATTAAAAAGAACTTTAAAAATCACGATTTTGACACAAGATGGATACCATATTTCATTTTGAAGAGGGTCACGTGACCGCTTCATGTTATATTTGTTTCATTATTATTTTAATTTTATTTTAAAAAATAACCGAACATATTTTGCTGAAATTTTTGTTATATATTTTATGGAATGATTTAAGCATTTTCTAAAATTTTCGAAACGATTTGTGAATTTTAACTTCACTTAAAAAATGTTTGCAAAATTAGGTCCCATAGGGTTCAATGCATTTCATTTTTTCAACCCGTGTTAAATCCAAAGGTGATATTATTCAGATACATTCCCATATGTCCCACAGTACGTCTGAGTAATGTACCAAAATGTTATTTTAATAAAGTCATTTTTACGGCAGTTATCGTGCGAACGGACAGACAGACAGATAAACCGAATGAACAAAGTCATAAACACTTTGCAACTACCTTGTACATTGCTAAAAAGAATTAACTATTGTGAAATATGTTCAGTTTTTATGCATATGGTTCCATTCACGAGATTTGATAATTTGCTTAAATGTTTGTATTTTGACGCCTAACAATTCGCCAATAGTCACTTGTGTATAAGAAAAGTTCTTCTATCCGTTTGTATGTAACGTTTGACAATAAATTTGGTGAAATTTTCGACTAATTTAACGAAATATTGCCAAGTTGGCGAAAGGGCTCCCTAAACTGACGAAACTATTGTTAAAATAGCAAATATAATTTTATATTTACCAAAATAATGGCGAATTTATGAATTAATTAATAAAGATTTTAATAGATGGACTACACTGTTATCGAAAAATCTAATACTAGATAGGATTTCTTTAAAATTCGAACGAAAACTTTGAAATGTATACAAAATTTTATATTTTTATAATACTGCAACATAGGACAAAATGTAACATAATATTGCATAAAATTATACGATAAATTAAACCATATAGAATAAATTAAAGTTTTTGAAGTACAGCATATATACAAAAATAAACGGGTCAACCTGTTTCGAAAAAAAAAATCTGATGTGGGCAGCACATGGCTTTCCCTGCAGACTCAAATTCATATTTTCTTTATTTCTTTAATATTTCATTAGATTGAGTTTAATTGAAACAAATAACACTAAATTAGTATTTTCAATTCACTTTTTGTGTTTATTTGGTAATTGGACATTTTTCCGAAATCGGCGTAACAAAAATGCAAGAAATCTCAAATATCTTGAAAACAGTTAGTTCTAAAGTATAATGGAGTGTGTTATATTATTTTCCTCTTCAAAATTGCGTATAAAACAAGAATTTATTTGATACATTTGAGCATACACTACTTAGTCCTTTTTTTAGAATTTGGCGGGCCATTTCGTAAAAAAAGGCTCTTCTGAAACGTATGAAAATCTAATCAGCACCAGAGTATCCAACAAGTAACTTATCTACCAAATTTTGTGAAATTTGGTCAATTAGTATTTCAGCTAGAGCGGATGAATGAGATTTTTACGGGCCATTTCGCAAAAAGAGGCGGGTTCTGTTTTTAAGAATCGTACCAAAAACTAATCAGCACCAGGGTCACATCCATGTGACTTACCAAATTTTATGAAATTCGTTCCATTAGTTTTTGAGTTAGAGTGGATAAATACATTACACAGACAGACAGACAGACAGACAGACACACAGACGTCACACTAAAAATAGTTTTTTCGTATTCTAGAGGTCTCGAAACGTGTAGATCCGTCGAAAACTCGAGTTGCGATTATCTACAGGATTCCAATACTTTCCCTATACATTACCATGTATTGCTGGGAAAGTAGAAACAGGCTTTTTCTTCAGAACTCATAAAAAACGTTAGATCAAAAGCATTGCGCTCCCTGTATTTCTTGAGAAGATAGCTGATTTTGCCCTTTGCAGTCGGTTGGCCATTGTTTTTGTTTATATGCTGTCTTTTGCAAAGTTTAAATTTCTCGTGAAATTACTTTCCCTGCAATACATGGTAATGTATGGGGAAAGTATTGGAATCATGCCGAATATCGCAACTCGAGTTTTCGACGGATATACGCGTTTCGAGACCTCTAGAAAACGAAAAATCTATTTGTAGCGTGACGTCTGTGTGTGTGTGTCTGTGTGTCTGTCTGTCTGTGCAGATTTTGTATCCACTCTAACTAAAAAACTAATACACCGAATTTCATAAAATTTGGTAGGTAAGATACTTGTGGGCGAATATGGGGCTGATTAGATTTGGGTGCGATTCGGGATAAAAGAACCTGTCTTTTATTGCGAAACAGCCCGCAAGAGATCGTATCCACTCTAGCTAAAAAACTAATAGACCGAATTTCACAAAATTCGGTAGATAAGTCACTTGTGGGATACCCTGGTGCTGATTAGATTTTGGTATGATTCGTAAAAAAGTAACCTACCCCTTTTTGCAAAATGGCCCGCAAAAATCTCCAAAATCTAAAATAAAAACTACGTATGCTCAAATATATACATTAAATTCTTATTTAATACGTAATTTTTAACGAAGAAAAGAATAAGACCAACACCATTACACTAGGACTAGCCGTTCTCGAGATAATTTAGTTTTCTCTTATTTTCTCTTCACCACCTTTGAAAATAAGTCCAGCTATCAAATGAGAACGAAAATTGAATTAAAAGTGAATTAAATTTAATTAAAATAAAGATAACGTGAATATAAGTCTGCAGGGAAAGTCATGTGCTGCCCACATCAGATTTTTTTTATGTTCTTTTACTACACAGCGTTGTAGGGTTGATGAAACCTCATAATGTGCATCCGATGACGCTGACACCGACGACACAGACATCTGATGACACAGATGTACACAGACTGTTCCGAAAAACTGGCAATAACATTTTCATCAAGGTCCAGATCTTCTCGTTTTTCAAAATGTATATAGCTTGTAATTTTTGCTAAAATGCTATGTAATCTCCGGGCAGGGATTTGTGTGAAATTTCAAATGTAGGCAAATTAACTAACTCGCGAATAATTTCACGAACATTTTCACTGGATGAAATATCTAATGATGAGTGTAAAATTGCTTTGGATGCGACATGTATGACATAGCATAGCTCTTTATCAGTAACAACTAATTCTAACTCTCCGAACATTTCTTACCATAGGAAAACAGAAACAAACGAAAAATAGATTTTTAGTTTGTAAATTTACTATACATATGTCTCTTTCCTGAGAGAAAATTGTGAAATTTATTACCTAAATATTTATTCCGCACTATATATATATATTAATAGATATATATAATTGGAAATTTTTTATTTTACTTGTATTATATATACCTGAGATTGATCATTAATAGAAAATGTTCAGTATAGCAAAAGTGAAAGGAAGATGGACTGAAATATAAATGTGACATCAAAAGGACTATACGACAAGCTGTTGAATATTTTAAAAAGAACATGTTAAACAAATATTATAAATAAAATAGGTTACTAAATTGGTATAATATACCACACTGTTTTCCTCGTTCTATACATAAGTTAAAGAATGGGATAAGAATTACTATGGCCAAGATGGATGTAAAAATGTTTTGTAACTGCACATTAAGATGAAAGAATTTTCATATAAATCATATATGTAACTCAGGTACTTAAGGTACTAATCCACTTGTTCACTGCATAAACATACATGGTGTAAATGCAAGAAATGTATATATATATATATATATTGTGAGATCAGATTTGAGACACTTTTATCCGCAAGAAATTTATGAAGAAGCCTTCATATGGTGGCAATTAGTTTGCACATTTCATATTTGACTGAACTATTAAGTTTTTTTTCTTTTTTTGCATACTAATTTCATAAAAGCTAACGAATTTTCGAAAAAACCCGGAAGTGACTTTTCCAGAATCTTCCCCGACTCAGACCGTCCGACCTACTTGAAAGTGTAAGGTCTGTTTAGATGCCCAGAAACAGATCTCCAGAATCAGATATAGAAATCCTTAATAAACTCTTACCATCTTCTAGAACTCGATGCTGAATCAATATCAGTCATCATCTGAGCTCTATTTATGGCAAATCATAAGAAATATTTGTTTCAAGGACATTTTTAACCGAAAGTAATAAAAAAAAAACACAAAAGAGGAATTAGAAATCCTTACAGAATCCCCACTGCCTTCTCTAAAATTCAATGCTGAGATCATACCAGTCATTACATAACTATATAGCCAATCCTGAAAAATTGATTTTTAAAACTTTTTAAACCAGGAAGGAAAATTTTCATTAAATTACTCTGCTCCCTACAAAATTTGATGTTACCCGCTAAAATCTCTCTACAGCTAATCTTGATAAATTGATATTTCAATTAAACTGAAAATTTAGTACTAAGAGAATGATGTTAGCAGATTTGTTCCATAATATTACTTATGGAAAGCCAACATATTTGATAACTACTTTTTCTTTTACTTTCTGTACCTAATTTATGTACTTACTACTTTTTAACCTCATGTAATTTTTTTAAAAATTTATTTTATATAATTTATGCAATATCTGTTCGTGTAATTTATTCAACAATAACTGTTCGTGCCAGCGTTCTAAAGCTTCTGTCATTAATTTATAATGAAAAATTACGTTTGAATATATTATTATATTCAATAGTATTAATCCTGATTTTTAATGATGTTTTCAATAATTCATTCGTAAGTTATGCAATATCTCGTGAATGGTTCATGCTAGCGTTCTAAAGCTTATGTCATCTGTTTTCTAATGAAAATTTACGTCCACAATGATTTTACAGTTATCATTGTTGAAGGTGTCAATTTTTTATGATTTTTTCAAAAATTCCATCTAATATTGGAGGAGGGAGGGTATTCCTAATATTCGATTGTGTTTAAAATTAATAGTGTTTTAGTAATAATTGACTGTAATAATCGTAAAAATTATCTTTTAAACTCGTCATTTGTTTGTGATATATCGCATCCACATACTCACGGATGCATGCACATTAAGAGACATACACATACATACACTATCATACATGCACACATACAGCCATCACCTCAAAAACGTACTATTCGAGTTCAGGAATGCTTAAAATGTGTTTTTCCGTTGAAAACTTGATTTTGAATTTTCGACCCCATCATAGTACTTCCCCTATACCTTACACTATGTATGCAGGGAAAGCAAAAATAATATATAATAAGTAATCTCCTTTTTGTAGATTTTTATACGACATTTGCCACCGCCGTTTTATTTCTATGTTTATTAGTGAAATGATTATTTCCAGCTATACTTATGGAATATCTAGTATATTTCGATAACAGTTCTCATAATGGGCATCTTCAAAACGTACAGAATATTTTTAACCAAATCCATAATCTAACAGGATCTTTAACATTTCAATTTCAACCTGATTATGAAAAAATACGGCAACTCTTCTGGAATAGTAATAAAGTAAATTAGAAAAGGCAGCCGCCGTTGACAAACATTTCTCAAGAGATCCTTAAAGAGTAATAGCTCACTCCAGTACATTTCTGTTGCAATTCTTCTATATTGCAAAAAATAGTTCACCAGATAAAAATGAGCAAATGAAATTAACATTAATACTAACCTCGAGGAACATAATGTAAATCGATAAATACACTTATCAGAACACATCTGAATGTACTTATATATTTATCATACTTTATTTCATCATAAATAATCAAAATGGATTAACGCATAAATAATAAATATTTAACCTTAAGAGCTTCCAGCTGTGTTTGCTCTTCCTTTCTTTCTCATGTTCTTGTTTTTCATTTCTTGCTACATTGCAAGCACCAGATTTTTGCAACACTTTATAAATCCACTTTAAATATGACCAAATATGCAGGCTCAAATATAGATGATTTTACATATGGAGACTCTTAGATAAATAGACTCTTAAATATGGAAAATTTTAAATCTATAGACTTTTAAATTTATAAATTCTTAAATATATACTCTTTTGCGACTTTAGATTGCTTTACACGAGATGAATTTGAACATAATAAATAAATAACGTACAGTCTACATTGTTATACAGTCTACACTGTAAAAATGTTATAAAATAGATGTTTTCGTTTTATTTTCCAACATGCGAAGAATTAGACGTGAAAGCTTAACTACGTGCTAGCAAAATATTTGCAAATTTTTTATAGCAAATAACTATTGGATGTCTAGTAATCGCTTTAATATTTCTTTTCCCTCTTTTACTCGAAAGTATTCCTTACATTTTGTATTAGATTTTTCGTAGTTCTTTATATCAATAAAAATTTTGACTATGGTGTGTAATGATTTATATGATATGTCATTTGCCTATGACATCATATTTCTCATTCTTATGATACGTGTAATAGTGCGTTTTGCATTAGCAATGATGGTAATTTAACAATATTGAAGAATTAAGATTACACATATTTAATCTTATCAAATATTATCAATTATGCCGTATAACTGCGTTTTATATAATTTTAGTATGTCCGCAGAAAACCCACCCGTGCTTCTGCAGCGAAAGATGTACGGTGACTGGAAGGAAAGAGCTGCTAATTTAGAGTCAATTAAAATACCTTCTGAAATTCATTTATTTATTTACTTATTATGATCCTTAATATTTGTAATATTATATATACAGTACATTGCTTACTCATATCCATGGATTTTGTGCCAAATGCATTTACCAAGGGTGATAAAGTTGGTGAATTTAGTATATATTTAATTTTGCACTTAATGTGATGACTAGAATCTTATCTAAATTGTTTATTCTCTATATCTATTTATAATAGTCTATAGAGAATTTAACGCATATCTCCATGCACTGTAGTTTGCACTGTAGTTTCTATTGCACTGTAGTTTGGGGTATTCGTAGCTTCAATAGAGTTCCTAGGGCTAGTTATCTTTAGCTCAGGCACCTTAATTTACTTCTTTTTTATGCTAACATCCTCTTTTCATCATTTGTGTATTTCTATATTTTATTCAGCCGAGTCATTCGCAATTTTCTTTCGTTTTGGGCAAGAACTTCTCCTTGCCCTGAGTGGCCTTTAATTAAAAGTTTTGAGGCTCGTCTTCTTCATTTGATTTGCCGGCCAGTCAATTCGATGCGAAGTGCAGCTGGTCTGGTTCAGGATTATGACCATCTTTTATATGAGCAAATTGTTTCCGTTGGATTTATTTCCCATAAATATCTCTCCAAATTAATTTCAATGTTAGCATTCATCAACATTAGCATTTGTTTCTGTAATGTCTTTTTCTTTCTATACACTACTTTTCTCACGTCTATTTTTTTTTCTAATTTTCAACTATGTCTTTCGTTTAATATAAATTTTATTATACCAGATAGGGTAACCACTGCTTATTTCAAGATTTTGATAGACCGTTTTATTGATTGGGTTGGTTTAATATTCCATTAACTGATATATCCCATCAAGCGGTCTCGATATCTTTAAATATTCAGTTACCAAATTCTTGATAATTATAATGATCAGTATATGAGTATATGTCGATTAATTGTAGATATTTTATAGACAATTCTTAGCAATAAGTTTATTTTATTTTCATTTTTTATATATATATCTTCCAATTCTTTCTTCATTTATAGAGTTATTCAAAATAAAGGTTTAAGATATAGGCTCAATCTTATACTTTATTCATCATTTTCCTACTTTTCCCATAAATTGAATTTTATCAAATTCATCTCATTATTTTTGACGTAATATATTATTTTTCAAATGAAGTGAAGAAATAAGAACAACAGAATCCCCGTATATTAGAATGATATGTTAAAGGGCGGCCTATTCTTTTAACCGATATCCCCTTAAGCGATTTCGATGCCCTCAAAATAGCGCAACTTAACTGAATGGATGCCCCAGAATCTCTCCCCGCCGACGACATCGGCTTTTCACGGTCAGCTTTCAGGGGAAGTTGCCGCACCGATTCCCCGTCGAAGCAACGGGGAAATGCGGTCAATGGCTGAACGCACAGCCGCTCCAGATGGTTTTTCGATGTACTTCGACTCCAGGTGAATTACGTTCCTTTTCCATCACAGATCAATTTTTAAATAGTGTACAGGAAGGGAGACTTTGAAACGCCCGTAAAGACATGCGTCCGTTGTTATGTCATTTTCGTTTCATACGCATTAACTGGAGACTGTGACGCACGCCGCTATCAAAATTTGCAACACTGAGGTTGAAGCAAATAAATTCAATGAAATTAAAGCACTAAATTGCTTAACTTTATTAAGAGAGGGGATTAAGAATTCAGTGGTGTTGGAATATTAAAAAAATTGTTGCCGAGTTTATATTTTAGGCATTGCTTTGTTTATAATGGCCCACCGATTTTGAGAACTGTATCGGAAGAGTCATATTAGCTGTAAATTCCGCCATTAAAGGGATATTCACAAATTACTCATATTTTATTTCAACTAATTTATCAATAAACATAACTAATATTTAGAGCGTTACGGTAATAGAATAAAGGGATAGAAAATTATCAAAACTTCCACCGCCCTCAAGTGATGGACAGATCGAAACCCGATTTCATAAATTTCATAAATTTGAGTATTCAACTGCAGCGAATAACTGCTGAATATGAAAAATAAATGTTGATATGTCAACTGTTGAATATTGACTGTAAAGACAGAACCTTGTACGATAAAACACGGAAAATTCAAGGAGGGGAGGCTGTCTGGGAAAATTTCTGCCAAAAGAAAAAAACAAAACAAGAAAGCTCAATCATGCGTAAAACATTGATTATTAAACACCTTCCAACTGAAATGCAATTTTATTTAAACATCTGTAACTTGCGATACATTCAGCGTTGACCTATTTTAAATTATCATAGTACTACAATAATTTATTATATTTGAAAACTTAAAACTTCAACCGAAAAAATATACTTTATTCACATGACGTCATCGAAATATAAATTGTACGGCTCTCTACGTAAAAGCAATGAATATTTCATTCATATCGCTTTTATTCCAGACTCCAGAGCTAAATAACCTTGCGTGAAAAAATTCAATAATTCTTATACAACTCATCTTACAGTCACTTGTTTACATTATCAATCTATTAAAATTAGGCTTCTTTGTAGAAATAATGATAATCATAAACAAAAATAATATTATAATTGCGTTGGCACAGAATATAGATGCACAGAAAATAAGCAAAAATAAAACAATTTTAGGACGGATGCAAAAATAAATATAAATTTAAAAGAACTGTAAAAATCATTATTTTTCCACTGGGAAACAAATATGGATGCCATATTTTATTTTGAAGTGGGTCACGAGATCTCTTCATATAATATGGGTGTAATTATTATTTTAATTTTTATTTAAAACAACTATCGAACATGTTTTGCGGAATTTTTTTATATATTTCATGGGTTCATTTGAATATTTTCTAAAAATTTCGAAGTGATTTAAACATTTTAAACCTTGCTTTAAAAATGTTTGAAAAATTAGGTCCCATAGGGTTCAATGTATTTCACTTTTCAACCAGGGTTCTATTCCAAACTAATTGGATGATATTATTCATTTCCATTCCCATATGTCCCACAGACCGTCTGAACAACATACTAAAAATTCATTTTGATAAAGTCATTTTTACGGCAGTTATCGTACGAAATGGCAGACAGATAGACAGAAGGAACAAAGACATAAACAATTTTTAACTATGTTAGATTTTTAACTATGTTAAAGTTGCATTCTTTTGATCGGCCCTCTCCGATAAGGGGAGCAACAAAAGCCATTGCTATTAGTTAAAATAATAATTTCTGATTAATGTATGCATGATTATAAGATCAAAAAACCCGATGTCACAGTGCATGGCTTTCATTACATAATACGATGAATTCACTCTTTTTACAGTCAAAATATACTGTATATGAACCACGGTACAGTGATTTTATCGTTGAATTGTGCATATGTAATACTCGTACTATTTCAAAGTACCCAATTAACTTATATTTAGCGCAACTCTAAATAAACAATTATCACTATTGATAGAATCCTTAATAAGCCGCATAGTTCATATATTAAAATATTTTAACAATTAATTCTTCAATCAGTTGCCATTGTTATTAATTTAGCGTCATTTTTGCACTTGTGACTATATTTTTGTCAATCTGGGGTGAAATATCGCCAAACTGGTGATGCGTTGATTGATTATTCGCTATAATCGGCAAATGCGTTAGCAAGTGTTACAGACAGAGAAAATTTCTTATATACTAGAAGATATGTTCGTCATATGGCGGAAATCAGAATTTGCGAAATATTACTTCCCATTTGGCGTAATTTTTATGAATTTGGCGAAATTTTTGTCACTTTAGCAACATTTAAAATAGTTGCCAATTTGGTGACGTCCCACTAAATTTCTCGCCAAGCGTTACGTACGTACGGAGAAATGCGTTATTCTTATGGTCTACTATGTTCTTTCCAAGATATTGAACTCAATTAGTCGTCATTTCATTACTTTAGCGTCGGTTTCATCAATTTGGCGAATTTTTATCAATTTGGCAAAATTTAAAAAGCCAGCCAGTTGGAGATATTCCGAAAAATGTTTCTCCAAACTTTTGTTAAACGTTACGGACGGAAAAATAGGTTATTCTTATAGTAGATACTTATATTATTTTCAAGATATTGAATTTTTGTCATTGAGTCTTAAGTTTCATTGATTTAGCGTTATTGTTATAAATTTGGCGACATTTTCGTTAATTTGGCAACTTTTAAAAAAATCGCCAAGGCGACATTTCGCCAAATTTGTTACCAAAACCTTACCAAGCGTTATGAACGGCGAAATAAGTTATTCTTATAGCAGATAAATGAATATTGGTGTTCAAACACAAATGTACTACCCAAAGTAAATTTTCTTATGAATGGAATGATCTAGATCCACGAGAATCATGTCACCAAATTTATCGCATGATAGTACATATGAAAAGTGAGCATATTTCACAATAATAATTTTTTTTATTTTATGTGATTTTTTGATGCATTTTTTTTAGAAATGTGCAATATCTCGACAGCGGTTCTTGCTATAAGTTTATGTCAATCGTTGTCTAAGCAAAAATTGCATAATAAATGACTATTTGCGTAACTTTATTAAACGTTTTGATTTTTTGATGATTTTTTCTAAATTTCACTCGAAAATTTAAGGGAGTTCTGAACATTCGATTGCGTTGAAAAGCAATAGGCGTCCAGTATTCAGGGATTGTAATTTTTGTATAAAATTTTGCTGGAATCGCTCTATTCGTTCGTGAGATATCGTCTCCACAGGCCCACTGACACACATACACACTTTCTTACACATTCACGCACACAGATATCATCTCAAAAACGTTTGATTTGTATTCAGGGATGCTTGAAACGCGCTCTCCCTTCGGAAACTTGAATTCGTATATTCGACTCCGTCGCAATACTTTCCTTATACATTATTGTATGTATATAAGGAAAGTAATAACGATATTTTTTATCAATAGCATTATTGTATTCAACAACGAAAATTTCTGTTTTCTTTGAGATTAGAATGGAGATTACGATTAGAATGGGATTTTCAGAATCCCAAATTGAGACAAAAATGTGGGGAAAGCGGATGGAGGGAATTCTTCGGTAATGTAATTGAGCAAGAAAGGGCACCTGCGATGCGACGTCTGATAGGATTGGCCACCGTGTCGCCGCTTGATAATTTACTCGGGATTTTTCGCATTAAATAGCGTATTGTCAGTGCAGAAAGTAGCCAAAAATCTGCTACCATTCTTTAGCATCATCAAAATGGGCCAAAGAATCCATTCTCAGAAAAAGCTTCGTGGGCGAGGTTTTTTTTAACAACAGTTTTTTTTCCTGCTCTGTTTTTCTTGCGATAAATTCATTTTACTGTATTCATTGTTTTTCATATACGAGTTTCGTTTGTTCCTAGTGTCGATTTCTCGAAATTAGATAATTTTCAACAACTTTGCAATGTGCTTTATTTGTCTATCTCGTTTTCTTGCCGTATTCGTTATTCTAACGTCTTAAATTTTCCGCTAGAGAACCTGGAATCTCATTTATTCGTTCGAGTATGGCCGTTTTACTATAGATAAACCTAACGCTGTAGCTCATGGGCATTTTCTTACAAAGCTATTGAGTGCTTAAGATCTGTTCTAGGATCCCACTGAATTAGATACATAAATAGAGAAATATAGGATATGATATAACTAAATGGAACTCAGACCCAATTTTTGGATTTTTTTTTAATACTCATTTTAATATTCAATATCTGGAATTATTATTAAAACATACGTTAAAAAAAAAGGTGTGAATAAATGTTTCCAAGTGCTTTACTACGTGCTTTAAGTGTTGTTTTTGAGTTTACAAGAATCCACATCTACCGAAATTAAAAAATAAATAAATAAATAAAAAGAAAAGCCTTTCATTAAGTTGCTTTTAGTTTTTGAAATAAGCCGAAACAGAAAGAAAATAAAATTAAAATGTCGAAAAAGGAAACCTTATATATTTGTGGAATTGTGGTATTTAATTTTTCAACAATAGCTTGTGTGGGATTAAAGGTCAGTTTATTTTCCAGTATCGAAACTTTACTATGTATTTCAAAGATCAGAATTGCGTGTTTGCTGAGTAATATTAGAAACATTTCGTTAAAAGTATGGTAAACGTTTTACAAATGTTAAAAAAAAATATGACAATAATTGTTTCTATTATATTTCTTGATTTCAGCGTTTTAAGAATTTTAACATTTTAAGACATACATTACAGTTTAACACTTAACATTTTAAGAACATTTTAATTTACAATTAATATAGTACTGACACATTTATATAAAGTTCAGAGGTTAGAGGTTAAAAATAGATGCACTATATTGTGTGCGCACAACTTCTTATGTAGAAGCTGTATAATATGTCGTCGTTCACACTGCAATGGGAAAGATGCTAAAATTTATCAGTTTTCATGATAGTAATAATAATATTGTTTGGCTAGTTTGGCTTGGAATCTAAATATTTGATCATTTCGATATAATTTAGAAATCAGCATTGGTTTTTCCTGATAGAACAAACAAATTTTGAGACATCATATACATATATCATACCACGAACTGCAGTAATTAAACATAAGAGCAATAGACATACTGTTTTTTAAGGAAGACTTTAGGAACGTATTTAAGCATAAATAGAACAAGAATAATGTATTGCACTTCTATTTCTGCTTAAATACGTTGTTCAAGTTTAATACATATTGATATTTTACGACTATTTATATATTAAATAATAATATATTGTTATTATATATATGTTATTTTGTAATCCCTATAACTATAAATAGTTATTTCTATAACTCTTTATATATTGTTATTCTATAACTATTGATATACTCTTATTCTATAACTATTGTTATATTGTTATTTTATTTGTGCTTAAATATCATGATTACGTTTTCCATATCCTTTGCACAAAGTGTTTATTACTTATACGTATTTTTTCTGCTACTTGCACTGCTCTCTTACTATTTGTCATTACAAACGATTTTTCAAATAAAATTAGAACTAGTTATTTTGATTGCAGTATAAACACGAATGTGGATTATGTCCAATTTAATGTGGGTAAATAATTAAAACAGAAGTGATGACCGATTAACTGTCTAAAAAACATATTTTTTAAACAAATAATAAAAGAAAGCAATTTGTATTGGCATATGCATGAAATAAAAAACGAGAAAACAACTTATATTAATAGCAATTATTGTCATTTTCATGATGTACATTTTCTTTTACGAAATTTTTCGTATTATATGCATCTTTTTACATGTTATACAGAACCAATTATTAAACCATCCTAAATAATCTGAGGGATGAAAATAGAGGCATAACGTTATTATATGTTACGTTAGAAATATAAACTTATTTTAAGGGGGTACGAGACATAAAATTTTCGAACAATAGACATTTATTTTTTTTTAAACTAAAAATGTTTAAATATTGAAAAACCGAATGACATAAAAATATTATGTAAAATCTCTTATAATGATCGCATCGCAGAAAAACATAATGCTTGTCCTTTTTAGGGAAAAACAGCCAACGGATTCTCGGATCAGCTTGTATGAAAAGTTTTGAAAGTCAGGGACGATTAGAGCAGGATACATGTATGTTTCAATGCCGCTTTCGACTTGAAAAGCGGAGGAATGTGCGTTACACATGACTGGGAGATAATTGTATGTAAAGCGAGAAAGTTCTTACTGAGATTTAATGGAAATTTTTACATATAACTTCATATTTTTTGGCACAACTACACCATGGGCAGAAGGTTGGAACTTTATTGGCGTAGCCGGTGGGATTGGAAATCCATTGAGACTGTCCTGTATATGTAGAACTTTGAAGTACCTCTCCGGGGTTGTGCTGGTTCGAAGAAAAGGTTTTTGTGAATTTCTATTCCGCTGGAAAACGGTTTTGTCTATCTGCGTAGTTTTTTCGTAATTTTCAGTAATATATGCCCCCTGTTATACGCTGTGGTTATCTGGAATTAATTATTGAAACATTTCAAATATACTGAGGAAGAAAAATAGTCTCGCCGAACTCTGCCTCTTTCGTTTCAATGTTGTCAATTCAACTGTGTGTATTTTGTGTTCAACTGGACAAGACATGACCGCTGCGTACATTGACGAATGTCCTGCATTATCTCATTGTAATTGTATTGTGGAAAAATATTGGAAAGCACGACGCCTTATGACTTAATAGTCAACAGGCTGGCATTTGATAAATAAAATAAAAATAGTCTCACTTATGATAACTTAAACTTACCTTATGATCTGTTATGTTTAAAATATAAAAATATTTTAAGCGGTCCGGGATAGAAAATAATAAAATAGAAGTTAATTTTTTTCGAATAAGCTAAACAAAAGTTTAAATACTGTAGAATTGTATGATATAAATGTTACGTAAATCCTTCAGTTAAAAATTTAAGAAGTTAAGCCTTAAAAACTTGTTTTACTGATACTTGATGTTTAAAATGGAACTTTAAAACCTTAAAAGCCTGTTGTCTCAGAAATTGACTTCTTGAAAATATAATATAACCCAAGATATAACCCAAGAAGATTAGAGACAGAACTATGACATTTGACATTTAATGCATCTATAATATTAACTTTAATTTGTTTTTAAAATTTGTACATAAAATTGCAAATTTTAAATTTAACGTGTTTTACGTATGTAACTTATTAAGTGAGAACTTTTTTATTAAAATATTTTTTTTGTTCTTGCTTATTAGTATATCAGAACATTCTAAGTACAAATTAAAAAACATGCTTTTCACCAATAAAAATATCTTTTTTGTTGTAAATAAAGTGCTTAAGTACATAATTATGTTAATGTTATAAACTTCAATCTTTTACGTTTTAAATTTAAAAGAAGTTATTTTTATTTGCTTTACCTAGACCATTACTCCCAATAAAAGAAAAACTTTTGAGTAAAAATTTTTGAAGAAAGCTATTCATAAATAATAGGAATACAATTATCTGTCCCGGACCCCCTTAAAGTTTTGCGTTCATTTTAATAATAATCGCATTAATAAGAGTTCTAAATAGTAAAGTTAAGAATATAACGCAATCTGCTTTATTTTTTTTAGTAAAATATTATTTTCTCCAAAATGTGAGGTGCACCTTAATAGTAAAACATAATAAGAAATTTTGTAATTACTTCCCTTATATACATAATGTATAAGGAAAGTATTGTGACGGGGTCGAAAATTCGAATTCAAGTTTTTGACGGGAGAGCACGTTTCAAGCATCCCTGATCACGAATCAAACTTTTTTGAAGTGATGTCTGTGTGTGTGTGTGTGTGTGTGTCAGTGGGTCTGTGGAGACGATAACTGACGAACGAATGGACCGATTCGAACCACATTTGGAACAAAAATCATAATCTGTAAACACTGGAAGCCTATTGTTTTTATACGCAATCGAATGTTCAGAACCCCCCTAAATTTTCGAATGAAATTTTGAAAAAATCGTCAAAAAATCAAAACCAATATTAAAGTTACGCAAATAGACATTTCTTATGTAATTTTTCATTAGAAAACTATTGACATAAATTTTAGAACGTTAACATGAACCGTTCTCGAAATATTGCACATTTTTCAAAAAAATTATCAAAAAGTCATATAAAATAGAAAAAAAAATATTTCCTATTGAGAAACATGTTCACTTTTCATATATAATATCATGCGATAAATTGGGTGACATCATTCTCGTGGATCTAGCTCGTTCCATTCATGAAAAAAGATACTTTGAGTAATACTTTTGCATTTGAACGCCAATTTATCTGCTGTAAGAACAACTTATTTCTTCGTCCATAACGCTTGGCTAGATTTTGGCGACGAAATTGGCGGAATGTCGCCAACTTGGCGACTTTTTGAAATGTTGCCAAATTAACGAAAATCTCGCCAAATAGATAAAAATGACGCTAAATCAATGAAAATGACGACTAATTGAGGAAAATTCAATATCTAATAAGTTATATAATATATAAATATATAATAATAGTTATATAATATATGTCGAAAATTCAATATCTAATAAGTTATATATATATATATAACTTATTTCTTCGTCCATAACGCTTGGCGAAATTTTGGCGACGAAATTGGCGGAATGTCGCCAACTTGGCGACTTTTTGAAATGTTGCCAAATTAACGAAAATCTCGCCAAATGGATAAAAATGACGCTAAATCAATGAAAATGACGACTAATTGTCGAAAATTCAATATCTTGGAAAGGATATTAATATCTACTAGAAGAAAAACCTATTTATTTTACTCCAAAAGTAGTTTAATTCATTTCATTATATAAGGAAAGTCATGTGTTGCCCACATCAGATTTTTTCGTCTTGTCATTCACGGCTCGACCACTGGCCTAATCGCTGATTTAGTTCGCGCATTTTCGATGCCAGTCCTGTTTTCAGAATCCACTTACTGCTTTTAACTTTCTTTTTTTCTTGTGTTTTGCTGTTTTTTTTTTCTACCCGCCCTTTATCAGTCACTGCAGGTTTCTGTCATTCAAAACAATTTGTGCATAGCCCATCCATTCATCTGATCTCATCATAGCACCCGGTGTAAAGAAGTATCAATGATAACTTATCTCATGTTGCTATAAAAATCGTATGCTGATAATTGTTATTATCTGATGTGGGGATAAGTGACATAGTGTCATAGCTGTCTGGAATGATGCGTCTTGGCATTTGTCCTTCAGAGAATAAATATACACTAGCAAATATTATCCAAATTTGCTGAATAATCGTACACACATATGCTAATTTTGGAACAAACTTGTGGCCAAAACATTTAGGAAATTTTGCGCACCATGTCATGGCACCATATTGAGACAGTGATATTTTATTGCAGATATTAAAGTAAGGGATGGTAATTGTAATTTCACAGATGATTTACGGGGATTTTTTAAGCTCTTCCTTTGGATTTAAGCTGCATAGATTTCCCGCCATGGCATGGGGGGAGTCAGGCGTCATTTTCTGTTTTTCGTTTTGTACATCGAAAAAATAATTACATGTTATAAACGCAGAGTGATAAAATTTAAACAATAACATGTTCATATTAAAAAAATATTTTTTCAAAATGAATATTTTCATGCATGATAAACTAAAAGATGTTTTAAGTTCACCAGCAGATAACATATTTACGAATTGAGAGAGATTAAATACCTTTAAACACATAAGACAACACAGATTTTTCAATTAATCAATAGCACAGAATATTTTAATCTAAAAAATCATCAAAATAAAATTAACATTACAATAGATATTATATGGCAAAGGATTTTTTTTTTACTTTTTTATGAAACCTGCTATTCTTCATAGATTATTGAAATGAAAATGTATTTTATATTATTATCATATCCTTACGTACAACTACATCATTGTATAAAAGCAATTATAGACATGAAATTTAATAATGTATTTTATTTTAATTAAGACCATTTGGTAAAATGATATAATTAAAATAAAAGGAAAAAAATAAGGGAAATATTTAAAATTTAATGCACTTTAACATATGTATCACAAGTGTAACAATTAAATTTATGGGCATAAAATCAGGGATTGAAACAAGAAAGTTCAATCATGCTTTAAGCATTGATTATGAAACACTTCCCAACTTCAATGCAATTTTACTTAAACATGTCTAAAATGCAATACATTCCTCGGTAATATTTTAAAACTTATCACAATACTACATTAATTTATTATATTTGAAAACTTAAACCTTCAATGAAAAAAATGAACTTCATTCAAATGACGGCATTGAAATACAAATTGCCTGGTTTAAACATCTCTAAAATGTGATACATTCCTCGGTAATAATTTTAGAATTATCATAATACTACGATAATTTATTATATTTCAAAACGCCGTCGAAAACAACTGAAATTCATTCAAATGACGTCATAGAAAAAATAACACGCCTGGCTCTCTCTATAAAAGCAGCATTTCATTCATAAATCATTTCCCATTCATGCCAGTCATCACAATACTATAATAATTAATTTTATTTCAAAATTAAGACCATGGAGCTACAAGAAATTAAACTCTATGCGTAAAACTTCATCGAAAAAAACCGTCCTTCTCTTTGTAAAATCAATGAATATTTCATTCATATCAGCTATGCAGACTCCATCAACCATATTTTGTGTTAAAGAAATTCAGCAATTCTAATACAACTCATTCTACATATTTTGCTGTTTACATTTGACATAGGTGAAAAATAGGCTTCGTTGCAGAAATAATCAAATTTGGATGAGCATTTAAACTCAAATATATTGTAATTGCCTTGTTTCAGTATGTAGATGCACAGAATTTAAGCAAAAATAAAGTGGTTTTAGGACGGATACAACACTCAATATGAATTAAAAAGAACTTTAAAAATCACGATTTTGAGATAAGATGGATGCCATATATCATTTTGAAGTAGGTCACGTGATCTTTTCATATCATGGTCACGTGATCGCTTCATATAAGAGGTGTTATTATTATTTTAATTTTTATTTAAAAACTACTCAATATATTTCGCTGATTTTTTTTCTTATATTTTATGAAACAATTTGAATATTACCTAAAATTTTCGAAGCATTTTGTGAATTTTAAATCCGTTTAAAAATGTTTGAAAAATTAGGTCCCATAGAGCTCAATGTATTTCATTTTTTCAACCCAGGTTCAATCCAAAACTAATTGGGTGATATTATTCATTTATATTCCCATAGGTCCTACAGACCGTCTGAACATCATACTAAAATTTCATTTTATTTAAGTCATTTTTACGGCAGTTATCGTGCTAACGGACAGACAGACAGACAGAATGAACAAAGTCATAAACACTTTTCAACTTTGTTGTAGAGGGTTAATAAAAAAAGAAGGCAAAGTAAAATTATTTATTCGCGTTATATTAATCCACTTAAATTTGCTTGTTGCTTTGGTGCACCTATAAGAACTGCTGAAAGTAAAACATGGATTTTGAAGTCCAAATAAGCTTGATCCATAAGTAAAAATTAAATAATGTATTTTTAATTTAACTTTCAAAATCAAAGTTACGGTTATATTCATTTAAAAAAATTTACAAAAATATTCACTATTCACAAATTAGTTTATAAATTTATTCATATTTTCACATATTACATTTATTTACATTTTGGGAGCTTCTATGTGATGTAATGACGCAATAAAACTTTCGAGACAGAAAAATATCTTCAGCAAAACTTTCTATTCTAGGACTTCCCCACACATTGTAAATTTAAGCATCACAAATATTTTTATTCTCAGTCGAATGCTTTGTAGAAGAATTTCTATTGTTTGACTTGACAAATTTGACATCCCTTGACAAACAATACACTTAATGAGGGAAGCACCTCATTAATACAAGCGGCCATGCCAAAAAAGCATCATTCTTCGATAAATTTTCAAAAGCACGTACTGTTGTCTTTGTACAACATTAATCTCATCTTCCAAAGCTGAACTGTCAATTGAACTTCTAAATCATACATCTTGTATATGAACTCTCACCAGTTAACTGAACAGTGTCTAGCCGTGTCTCAACTGGTAAAAACATTCTCTTCATAAGAGTATGTGGCCACCGTTCCTCTTTCTCAACTCAAAGGCAAGTTCGAGATATTATCATTTCTCACTGCTGGATTAGTTTAGCAAGATTCGACCGGAACATCTTTGACTGCTTATCGTCAGATATGTTACTTGCAGTGTAAATGTTTATAAATGATAAAATTAATTAGCTATTTAAAATTTCAGTATACTATCTAAATTCGAGTTTTACGTCATTATAGCTGGTACCACTAAAGTGAAAAAGCAGCGTATTAGCTTCAAGTACATATTTCAAAATTAAATATGACATTTTTCTATAATGGGCAAAATTAATATCGGTTCATTATACTTAAATTATATTTGTAGAGAATTTTTATAACACTTTATATAAGTTTATTTGTCTTCGGCAGGGTCTGAGACAGTTTTATATTACTCAATTTTAAGTAAAATTCAATGATTAAAAACTGAAAGTATTTGTTCAAAAGAATCCATTAAATGCAAAAATCTAATGATAAACAAAACTCTATAGGATATTGACAAAACAATTTATTCTCTCTAGTCAATTTATCAAAAAAGAGAGAGTCATTCGAAACCACCTGTTCCAGCTTTGTTTTTATATAATTTCATATAAAAATAGTTTTTGAAATGCAATGAAATTGTTACTATTCCACAGATCCATCTACTGAAAGAGAAAACATTGTTTTTCTTTAGCTATAATTAAACCAAAACGTAAACCGAGAAGGTGCATAAAAAAACTTTTTTCAAAGCACAGTATTTATATTTAATTAGCATTCTAAATTATTAAATTCAGGATGTCATTTACTTAATTTTCATATTTATTTATTACTTAGGAATGAAAACAGTACGCTGTTAAACAACATAAAATTGTACTATATATCTATTATTTTACCAAATGTTATTCTTCAGTAACCAGTGATATTTCTGGAGTTCTAGTGTTATATGTTTCAGTTATTTAAATATATATATATATATATATATATATAATCCAAGAAAAAGAAGATTTAAAGGAATATGGGATAACCAAATGCTTTGCATTTAATGGTTGGGGAGGATTGCGACTCCTCCTCCCGTTTAGAGCGGCTTGGCGCCTTTTCCTGAGTAGTGCCTTTGCTTTTTGTGGATATGCATAGGAATTCTATTTGAATTTGATTACTGGTTTTTATATGATATATATATATATATATATATATACACACACACATATATATATATATATATATATATATATATATATATATATATATAATGATAGTAGTTTGAAAATACAATTTAGAATAGCTAGATTTTTGTAATTCTTTTTCCCATCTAAGCCAGACATCTCCATTCTCTTGTATTTTTAATACTTTTATTTTTACATCCTCTTTCACGTCAGCATTATTATTATTAGCCCCTCCTTTTAGTAGCTCTTTTTGTATTTTATTACTTTTTCTTACCATTTCGCTTTACTGTTTTTCCATTCTTATGAATTGCAACAGTAGATCGTTTTTTATTTATCCTTTGCGAATGGCAACACTGGTCTCTTCAATCAGAGTTCCCGGTTTCGACTCGTTTGTACATATGCTGTGCATTTTCCAGGTATTCATTTTTTATTCTTTATTCCTTCTTTATGTTTGTCGTCCAAGTAGAAATAGTTTATAGATATAATATATATCTTTCTTCAGAATATCTTCAGAATACATATTTTGTGTCTGCTTCGTCAAAATACTTGGACTTGAGAACGAATTTTACGAAGTGAACATTTCCATTTTTTAGGCTTAGCCCTTTTTCCACGTGTATAGCGATATAGCTTGATTTTTTAAGTGTTTCTTTATTCGTTTCCATACCTTTGAATTTTGTTGATTTTTTGTAACTTGATAACTCGTGTTTTATATTTTTTTCCCATTTGATTGATGATTTGCTGTTATATATATATATATATATGATTAATTGGCATATGAGTAATTTTTACGGCAAACTGTAACCGTTGGTTATTTCGATCACGGAAATATTAAGTTGATGACATGGTACTATATATATTGGGGATTTGTGTTGTATAAGGCATGATTTCTTTAGGGAGAAACTTGAAGTCTTGTTTGTGCGAATTCTAGTGTTGTGTTTGGCTTTAACGATCATGGTATTTTCGTTTCCAAATATATTTTCTTAGGTATAACGGCCTAGATGCGGAATGGTACCGGCATCCGGGAGTGTGGCCATGGCGTAAAGCATGCTGAACCGGGGTGAGGGGGTCACAACCCCCCTCTGCCAATTTTTGGTACTTTTCTTTTTCTTGTTTTTTTCATGTATCATATTTGATTTTCAGATTTGGAAATTTCCTTTTGGCTATATATATTGTTCCTTGATGTAAAGCAGCGTGGCGCTTTACTTCATTATAACTTCGGTGTATATTTTTTACGGCTTTTGGTTAAAATTAAAAATAAAAATGAATTTTTATTCAATAATTTTGTTAGCTTTAAAATTAAATAGATGGTTTTTAGATTTGTTATGTAATAATCTGTATTAAAATTAGTAAAAAATTATGATGTATATATATATATATATATATATATATATAAAACTTTGTATAAATAGCGTTGTCTCACGTGAATTTTGTTCGGATATTGGTGAGGTTGATTTCTGGTTGGAGTTTTGTACATAGGACTTTTTTGGTAAGATTAGTTTTTGAATTTTGTAGAGACGGGTTATAGGGTAGTTTCTTTTGTTAAAGCATAGAGAAAATGAACTTGTTTTTCGTGTATCACTCAATTTGAATATTTGTACTTTTTCTGTGGGTTTTTGCTGTTCAGTATTGATGGTATTAAGGCCATTCCATGTATAAGTATCGGCTTCTGGGAGTGTCGACATGGCATAAAGCATTTACTCAACCGGAGAGTGGGGGTCACAACTCCCCCCGGCCACTTGTGATACTTGTCGTCTTTCGCATTCATCTATTGCTTTTCAGTTTTTAGGTATTCCTTTTGGTAAATAAATATATATATATATATATATATATATATATATATATATATATATATATATATATATATATATATATATATATATATATATATATATATATATATGAGTAATTGCTAAAACTCACTAATGTGGCCATTGTAACTAATTTTTAGAAATAAATTTAGATAATCATATTCCATTCTTTTAATTTAATAAATAATCCACGTTTATGCAGTTTATATTTACTAGGACATGTTTCTGTGTGTAACTATTTCAATCCTTTACCTTAAGGAAAATATTAAGTACATATTAACAACTTCTACCATTAACTGTCTAGTTCTTAAAATAATCTACGTTGTTTCTAACACCGTCCTTGAATCAACTAAGAATTACTTCTTAATGGATACCTTTCTAGTGCATTAAATTTCCTAAGCTTATTTAAATTACACCTCGAACATTCAAATAACGACTGAATAAACATAATTCATGTCTGTGATAAACAGTTTCGTTCGTTCGTATGTGTTTAAAATAACATGCTTTAAATACCTTTTTTATACTAAGCCGTACTTTTACATTTAAGACATAAGTATTTTGAATGCATGGTCAAATTCATTAGTTTATCTCATACTAACACATTGTTTTGTATTCTCAATTTAGCATGACGTAAATAAAGGAAATATTTAAGGTGACCAATTTCAAGTATTAATCTTACCATAGAAACCCATCCAGCAACATGACGTCATATAGTTATGTACTCTACGATACGAATGATATGTCAAGACCTCAGTCTTTTGAGTACAAAGTAGTGAAAGATACTAAAGGAAAATACCCTCTTTTGCAAAAAAATCCCGAAGCTCCATGAAAAAAGTGACTGTTTTTATTGAAATTAAATATGCGTACAGTTCATACACAGGTAATGAAATTATTACAAAATCAAGGTCGTCGGACTCATCTATAGTTAGCTATTGCATATTGAATGTTCAAATCAGTAATTGGTGAAATCCCCCGTGGCGCCAATGCATGCTTGTATACGTCTAGATAAGGATTGATGAAGTATCCTAATGTCATCGTGCGATACATTCTGCCAGGTAACCCTCAATTTTTGCTCCAGATCTGCTAGATTTAGGGGTGCCCGAATCTGGCGGCCTAGCATGTCCCATACATGATCGATTGGCGAAAGGTCTGGTGACCTTGCTGGCCAAGGAACAGTATCAACAGCACGGATGCAATCCACACATATACGAGCCGCATGTGGCGTGGCATTTTCTAGTTGGAAAGTGGCCCCAGAATTACGTGCCGTGAAGGATAACGCAAACGGGCGCAGGATTTTATCAACATATCGTTGAGCTGTTAATGTTGTACGCAAGATGACTAGGGGTGACCTGTTGAAGTAAGGGATAGCACCCCACATACGTACTCGATGGTCATCTGCTGAAAGACTGAAGTAATTCATCGTTGAACACTATGCGATGCCAGTCTGCTGGCAGCCATGATGCTCGGCTACGTCACCACTCCAAACTACTCTGTCTATGTTGTGGGGTTATGGGCAGGCGTCTTAAAGATCGCGCTGAGCTTAACCTCACCTCAACCAAGCGCCGTGAGATGGTGAAAGATACCACAGGTGGTATGGAAGAGGCACGTTGGATGGCGGACAGTGATGTCGTTGGGGCAGTTCAGGACTGTCGCACAATCATCCGATCTTGCATCGCATTCGTGCACCTTTTCCTTCCAGAACATTCGTTCGGCCGCAGCAACCATTGCTACCAGCACCTTTGCACAGCAGTGTCCGTTCGCTGCAAGTGGCAGCGTATTGCTCAGAATGACCAGACAGCTTCACGCATCCCGACTATATGACCACGTTCGAACTCGTCTAATTGCTTCGGCATTTTCTTAAGATCTTCGGCAACATCGTAACACCATTATTGGTTGTGTCTCTACGGAACTGCAACGACGATAACGAGCAAATATGAACCGTCCACATTTTAAACCTGTTTTATAGAATGCTAGTTGCGCAGTAGAAACGTCTCCCATGACAGAAGTTAACACTCATTGGCCTTGCAAATTTAATCATTTAAATTCTTGATATAAAGAAATTTGTATGCGAAATTTTGAGATGATCGTATTATTTTTTAGAGGTGCTTTTTTTTTTTTTTTTTGCAAAAGTGTGTATTAAAGGATAATGGTGAAAGAAAATAATGAATGAGAATAATGAAGGTCAAATTTGTCCGATGTGAATATAGAATATGCATCGTCGAGAGATGTATGAATATGTAAATTTGATCTTAACTCTAAACTAGATCAGAAAGTGGTAATAAGGAAATGTATTTTAAAGGCTAAAAATCGAAACAAACTCTGGTAATTTTAGGGTTTGAGATAATTTTTTATGTAATATTTTACCTTTGTTGGCAAAGTGTTGAAATAAAAAAAACTAATCATAAAATATTCAGAAAATCAAAAGTATTGCAGTATTTAGTCAAGTTATATACATGTTTGTGTATAACTTAATACTTATTATTATTTATTAAACAGTATTAAGGGTAACAAGAAGTTTACGAAAAAACTTCATATAGTGACAAGTTGTGTGTGCCCTTAACTTTTGACGGACATTTTAAGAATGTTATTCGCTTTCACACACGTATTTCGTATAATCATGGAATTTTCGAATTACATATTCATGGAATTTTCGAAAAATTTATGAATTGGAAGTAGAGGAGAAACACATGTGAAAATCCCAGACCGCACGACAGACCCGAAGGCTTACTGTAGCTTTATGTGTGGCCGGGGAGAAACATATGTGAAATCATTCTACCTCTTCTTGAATTTGACGCTGAATCTATATCAGTGATCATATAAGCTGTATCATAGCCAATCTAGAGCAATAGATCTTTTAAGTAAAATTAAAATTTTAGAAGTGGAAATTTTTAATGAACCCTTATAGGTCCAAGAATTTGATGCTGAATCTATATCAGTCATCGTCTAAGTTCTATCTATAACAGATCCTGAGAAATAGGAGCTTCAAGAATTTTATATGGAACAATAGTATACATTTTTTGCCAACAATTATCCTTAATTTTTGTAAATAGTAGATTATATTAAGTAGATTTAAAAAGAATAATTGCCTCATGAGTTTATTAAGTATACTTAATGTGTAAATAAAAATTATTTGTTGTAAGAGAGTATATTATAAGCGCGTTGACAGTACAAAACAGCGAACAAATTAAATTTAAATTTGAATGTAACAAACAAAGTAACTTTAAAATTATACATATACTAGTACGAGTATTTAGATCTGTTAAAGACAGCTAAACTAACACTCTCAAAATGTTTGACAATGTATGGTGCTTAGGGTCGAAAACGGTTGTCCCATTTTGTTTTTGTGCCGTTTTCGAGTTAAGACTTTTATGTACGGCTTTGGAAGAGCTCTGAGAGACTTTATCATCTTCCTCCATTTTATTGGCTCCAAGACAGAAATAAAAAAAACACTTTCTTTCCTTTTTTTAATGGCCAGGGACTTGATCGTCCAATCATTCGCCAATATTTAGTTACTGGCTCCAAGACAGAAATAAAAAAACCCACTTTCTTTGCTTTTTTTAATGGCCAGGAATTTGATCGTCCAATCATTCGCCAATATTTAGTTACTGAGTCGTGAACCATTTTACTGTCATATATGACGTTGTCCCAGCGTTTCAGAGGGAGCGGTACATAGTACGGCCTCAATGGACACAATATAATCCATGCCCGCAGGTGGGACTCGAACGCACAACCCGACGGCCAAGTGAGCATCAGGAAATGTCTGTCTTCGACATCACAGTTACTGGGTCGGCTCGAAAAACCTAACCCGTTATGTTCGTTCCAGTGGTCGATACTACAAGTGTTGACGACCGAGACAGTCCGACTTGTCCGGGAACATGAGCAACAGTTTGGACGGCCGGATACTATAAGTGTGCGAAGATTCAGGCCTATAAGCCAATAGAGGGATGTTTGAGGGTTTGGAATGTTTTAAAAAAGAATAAAATCATAATTTTCGCCCCGTGGACGGGATTGGAAATCGGATAAGGTTTTGTCCGATAGTCGATACAATAATTTTGAAAAGATTCATCCTTCTTAGTAAGACTTATGAAGGGACTTTTTTACAAAAAAAAACTGCATTTTACCATCCCCTGAGGGCAAATTAAAAATATGGCTACGTTAAGTTCAGCTAGATGAGCAATATTATTTTCGTAATGGGCAGATTTGATTAACAAATCATTTGCCTATGCAGTGGCCGGATCGTGAAACATTTAACTGTCATATAACATTGATCAGACACACCATGGAAGGCGGTCTGCATTTTATCCTTAAAGGATACTACAAAATTCACGTCTGCATGTGGGTATCGAACATACGACTCCGGCAGTTGAGGGAGCACGCGGAAACGCGTGTCCTTGACCTTTCGCTTACCGGGGCGGTTGGTCAATACTATAAGCATGCTTAGATTAAGCCTTTTACACCACCAGGGGTCTTCCTTAGGGTATAGAAAGGGTTTTAATACTCTCCATTTTCTGTGGCCGAAAATGAGCGAAAATTGAAATCTGCCCCACACTTTATACTATAAGAAAGCAAAGATTCAGTCTTCTACGTCACCGGGGCTTCTGGAGTGCCTGGAAAGACAAAAACACGTAAAACATGTTAGACAGTTACATAACAGTGGTTTCATATTATTAATGATAGTGTTTTTTTATATAAGAGAATCAGCAACCATAATTGCATTCTAAAACATTTACAAAATGGATGTGCATTTATAAAACTTTTTAAGCATTATGTCAAAAATGCATCGTGGTCTATTTGAAAAGAAAGTTCCAAACGCATTGTTAAACTTTGTTATCATGAATTCAAGTACTTATATCGTTTTTCTTACATTAGTCAAACAGCGAGCAACTTGAAATCTTTTGCTGTGAAAAGGTTCTTGGAAAAATATTCACACTTTGCCGTATATATGCGGTACACAGAAGTAAGTTTTACAGCTATTAAAAAGGAATAAAATAAATTGAAAGTAAAGTTTTGAAGAATCAAAGGGAAAAACGGTTTCTCAATTCAACTTTATTCAAACTACATTAAAAGCAGTGAAAAATGCAAATCCGTATAATGTTGAAAATGTTACAAGTAAAATGAGGATTTTAGAACAGGAAATAAAAAAGTAACCTGAAGTGAAAATCCTTAGAAAATTCTTCTACCATATCCAATATTTGATGTTGCATCAAATTCAGTCATACTCTAAATTCTATCTACAGCTCATTCCATATGATAAGCTACATCTATAACAAATCTCAAGAAATTGATGTTTCAAGGAAAAAGTTAAATTTTGAATCCAAAGTGAAATCGCCAGAACCGTAAGTGAAAATCCTTAGTGCGTCTTTTAACCTCCTCTAGAATTTGATGTTGAATCCATATCAGTCATCATCTAAGCTGTATCTATAGCAGATTCTGATAATTAGATGTTTCAAGGCAAAATGTTTCCAAAAAGACAATAGTGTGGCAAAATTTTGGCCAACAATTATACATATATTTCATATAAGTATATTGTTTCATTTTATTTAAAATAATCAGGAACTGTGATTACACATAAAAGCAATCGCAAATTGTCTGTGTATTTAAAAAACTTTTTAAGCGTTATTTCAAAAATGCATCGCGGTCTATCTATCTGAAAGAAAAGTTCCTAACGCATTGTTAAACGTTGTTATCACGAATTCAAGCACTTGCTATTTGCGTTTTTCTTTCTTACATCTGTCAAACTGCGAGTAACTTGAAAGCTTTTACTGTGAAGAAGTTCTTGAAAAACTATTTCAGATTCTGCCGTACATGTGCGATGCTCAGATGTAACTTTTATAGTTATTGAAAAAGAATACAAAAATAAAAATAAAATGTTGAAGAAAAATCAAAGGGAAAAATGGTTACTCATTTTAACTTTATTCAAACTACGTTCAAAACAGAAAAAATGCAAACCAGTATAATGACGAATACTTTTCGTTTTCAACTCGAGAGGAAAAAAAATCTGATGTGGTAGCAATTGACTTTCCCTGCAGTCTCAAATTCATTTTCTTTATTTCTTTAATGATTCATTAAATTGAGTTTAATTGCACAAAATAATACGCATAATTAATTGAATTGAAACTAAATTTGCACTTTTAATTTAATTTTCTTTTTCATTTGGTAATTGGACGTATTTTCATAGGCGGTTCTGTAAAAATGAAAAAGTAACTAAAATATCTCGAGAACGGCTAGTCCTAGAGTTATCGGTTTGGTCTTATTATTTTCATGGTTAAAAATTACATATACAATAAGCATTCGATACGTTTGAGTATACGTAGTCTTTTATTTTAGATTGTGACGATTTTTGCGGGCCATTTCGCAAAAAAGGCAGGGTTTTTTTTTCCGTATAGTACCAAAATCTAATCAGCACTAGAGTCACTCATAAGTGACTTATGTACCAAATTTTGTGAAATTTCGTCAATTGGTTTTCGACTAGAGCGAATACAGGCGATTTTTGCGGGCAATTTCGCAAAAAAAGACAGGTTCTTTCATCTTGAATTATGCCAAAAAATTAAGCAGCACCAGAGTCACACATACTTATAAAATACTATTTATAGATTTATTTATAAAATTCATAAAATTAGGTCTATTAGTTCTTGAGTTAGAGTGGAAACATACATTGCACAGACATACACACTCACTCACTCTCTCTCTCTCTCTCACACACACACACACACACAATCACACACACACACACACAATCACACACACACACACAAACGTCGCACTAAAATAGTTTCTTTGTGTTCTAAAGCTCCCAAAACGTGTAGATGCTGTCAAAAAAACGAGTTGTGATTTTCGACACGATTTCAATATTGTCCCTATACATTACTATACATTGCAGGTAAAGTAATAAATGATTAAAATTTAGAAATGATCCCAGTAAACATTGTAGCTATTATTAGTAATTTATTCAATATATTCTACTATTATAAAAGTATTTATTTTTGTAAGTATAAAATAAATATATTTTTTAATTATATAAGTATAAATAAATTCATGGAAAACTGCATGGGACATTTTAGCGATATAGAATATTCCCAGGAAAGTTCTTAAACATTCCAATAACTTATTAAGGAAATGTACATGGGTGTAAACTTTAAGTCCAGCTATTGTAAAGTGCCCATGTCAGATTGAATGAAAGTAATTGCAGCTACCCTTGAGGAGAATTTAAAAAGTTATGATTACGGGCTCTGCAACAAAGCTAGGCAGATGAAAAGAACTATTAACAAAGTTGTACAGCATGGTCTAATTAGTATAAACCGACAATAGTATTACGGTAAGAGGCATTCGTTTGACACATTATAGTTATTAGTGAGTTGTTGCCCTATTCAAGAATCCTAAAATAAACAACACTTACATGCACTGGAATCTAATATACATATTGCTCAACATGCCCTCCGTCAGCAACAGTGCAAATTTGAATTCGAGAATGAATATTCTCCCGTACTTTTACAAGCAATACAGGTGTTACTGTGTTACAGCGTCTAGCTACGTATAAAGCGTGACAGGTATCTATTAACTTTGAGGTTCGTGTGTTTTGCTTTCCTCATGCCGATCTCTACTAACAAGACAATTCTGTAAACTTTGGGATTGACTTTTATCTGGCTTTATTACCGGGTTCCTGTTTGTAATTTCTTAAATTCTTCGCTGAGGGCGCTACAATCACTTTGATTCGAGTGGGTAGTTTCATTCCATAATTAATTGGATGCTTAAGGACGTTCCTGGGATCTCTGAAAAATGCCCAATTAGTAATTCTCAAAGATTGAAACTAATATAATAAAACGATTAAAATATTCGGCAATTTTGTATTTGACAATAATGTATCATATAGGAAATAAATACATATTGTATCATATAGGAAGCATAATTCAAGCTGCCCTAATGCAAACTGAAAGGTTATTCGTTATATAAAATATTTAGTAAGAAAACTTTTTTCTGCCCATACTTTCAGCTCTAACCAGAATGGTTTCGACTATATTGACGCTTTACATTTTTTTTTATTTCATATTTTTATTGCGCACGATATAAATGCTGACCAGGAGATACAATTTCATGTTGATTCCGATCCACTATGAATATATATACAAATATAGGTTAATCACAAGTATACAGCTGTTATGGACTAGACAAGGTCTAAGAGATAATCGTATAACAAGATCTGACAATAATCCGTATTACAACGTCTGACAATGAGCTATATTACAAGGTCTAGACAATGGTTAAGATATGGTTGTTAGATAAGAAATCGTTCTGCTACTAGTGTGTCTTGCAGCTCGAGGAAATTCCCCAATACGTAAAACATATGTGTTTGTGCTATCTGTATATGTGGTATCTGTGTTATGGTATAAAGAAGGAGTATTTGCTTTTCAATATTTTACTGACGCGCTTTATTACCATTACGTGTATCGTTTACAGCACAACAAATGAGAATTTCAAATTAGCAATACAATCTAAACAGTGGTATCTAAAATGAAATATATACACATAATGGATACATCTGTACTGGTGTAATAAACATGCATATATAGAAGTTAATAATTTCAAACGCTTACATAAATTTTATTTAACTATTTTGTTTCAAAATAGATTCTTAAGAATAATTTCTTTTAAAGTGTCAGGTTTCTGAATATAAAGTTTTTATTGATGCAATTTGGTTTCGCAGTATTGGTAGAGATGCTGGTTTTATGACATGCTTTTTCAACGCATTTCAGGCATGTGATATGTGATATCATGAAAAACTTACTCATAATCTGTCCTTCAAGATAACATCTACATGTTTTTTTGCAAGATATAAACTCGTTGTCATTTAAAACGCTTGATTTTTATAATTTTAACTGAGACTCCAGTTTGACTTTGCCCTAATATCTATTTATAGTTATAAATGTATAATATCTTTTGCATCGAATGGAGTATTTGATATAGTATAGAGTAATTACGTATAACTTTACGCATTTGTGGTGAACAACGTGAAGCCATGGGACACAAGATGAAGACAATCCCATCATATAACTTATTACATAAAATTATGCAACATAGTCAATCTGCTTGTTTGCAGATTGATACAACCTCTCTTGTATTTCTGACTCTAGAAAATTTCTTAAGCGTTTTCCCGTCTCAGAGATATTTACGTTTGCAAAACAGAGAGTAAAAATGAATGTTTCTAACTTTTCCTTTATTGTAAGTGAATCTCGGGGATATTTTTTACAGTATAGCAATCACGGTATAAAGAAAGATACTATAATGTCATATTTATGAAATATTTTCAATTCATGACACTGATGTAGATAATTAACAGACATTTTTTTGCTTTGTAGCTTAACTACGATTATATATTACCCATATTTTTACACTTTTTAACACTTTACAACAAAGTTGAAAAGTGTTTATGACTTTGTTCATTCTCTCTGTCTGTCTGTCCGTTAGCACGATGACTGCCGTAAAAATGACTTAATCAAAATGAAATTTTAGTATGTTGTTCAGACGGTCTGCAGGACCTATGGGAATATAAATCAATAATATCACCCAATTACTTTTGGATTGAACCCGGGTTGAAAAAATGAATTACATTCAGCCCTATGGGATCTAATTTTTCAAACATTTTTAAGCGGATTTAAAATTCACAAATTGCTTCGAAAATTTTAGGTAATATTCAAATTGTTCCGTAAAATATAAAAAAAAATTCAGCGAAATATATTCAGTAGTTTTTTAGATAAAAATTAAAATAATAATAACACCTCTTATATGAGGCGATCACCTGACCATTATATAAAAATATCACGTGACCCACTTCAAAATGATGTATGGCATCCATCTTGTCTCAAAATCGTGATTTTTAAAGTTCTTTTTAATTCATATTGAGTGTTGTATCCGCCCTAAAACCACTTTATTTTTGGTTAAATTCTGTGCATTTATATACTGAAGCAACGCAATTACAATAAATTTTAGTTTAAATGTTCATCCAAATTTGATTATTTCTACAACGAAGCCTATTTTTCACCTATGTAAAATGTAAACAGCAAAATATGTAGAATGAGTTGTATTAGAATTGCTGTATTTCTTTAACACAAAATCATTTAGTACATGGAGTCTGCGTAGCTGATATGAATGAAATATTCATTGATTTTAAAAGAGAAGGACGATTTTTTTCGATGAAGTTTTACGCATAGAGTTTAATTACTTGTAGCTCCATGGTCTTAATTTTTAAATAAAATAAATTATTATAGTATTGTGATGAATAACATGAATGGGAAATTATTTATGAATGAAATGCTACTTTTATAGAGAGAGCCAGACGTGTTATTTTTCTATGACGTCATTTGAATGAATTTTAGTTGTTTTCGATGAAGTTTTCAAATATAATAAATTATCGTAGTATTATGATAATTCTAAAACTATTACCGAGGAATGTATAACATTTTAAAGATGTTTAAACCAGGCAATTTATATTTAAATGCCGTCATTTGAATGAAGTTCATTTTTTTCGATGAAGGTTTAAGTTTTCAAATATAATAAATTAATGCAGTATTGTGATAAGTTTCAAAATATTACCGAGGAATGTATTGCATTTCAGACATGTTTAAATAAAATTGCATTGAAGTTGGAAAGTATTTCATAATCAATGCTTTAAGCATGATTGATCTTTCTTGTTCACCTTTTACATTCAGTGTGCTGAGTCAATGTGCTGATTTTCTGCTGATTTTTGAATGGTTCATAAAAACCAAATTGAAGAATTTAATTTTCTACCGCAGCGTAGAAAAATATTCGTATTTGAGATTTTTTTTTTCTGAAAAATGAAATCTAAAAAACATCACCGGTTTTGTTTTAGAAACATAAAGCTTTACGAGATAAGAGCGTTTTAAATTAGATTTCTTAGAGTTGTCAACAAATATATTCTATATGCAATTTGAACTGTAGCTCTAAGTTAAGATAAACATCGTGCAAATACAAATTAATTTTTGAGGACCAAAGTATTCCAGTCACTGTGGAACTGAAGGAACAGCAAATAATAATACAATGATTAAATGATTCAATTAACTTAAAAAGTTTCTACACCTTACAGGACAGCTGGATTTCTTCATCCTTTATTAGTTCATACCATATTTCTAGAGTGCACTAAGATATTTTTCAGTGTTTCAAATTTATGTATCATTACGTGGGCTAAAATAAAATAGCTGATGTGGACAGCACATGCCTTTACCTGCAGACTCCAAATTCATATTTTCTTTATTTCTTTAATAATTCGCTAAATTGAGTTTAATTGCACAAAATAACATGGAAAATTATTTAAAATTATACAGGATTTGCAGTTTTAATTCATATTTCTTTTTCATTTAGCGACTGGACGTATTTTCAAAGGCTACGTTGCAAAAAAATAAGAAAAGCTAAAATATCTCGAAAACATATATTCCTGGAGTTATGCGGTTGGTATTATTGTTTTCGTCGTCAAACATTACGTATAAAACAATCATTTCATTGATACATATAAGCATATGTAGTCTTTTATTACATATTTTGAAAAGTTTTACGGGTTATTTCGAGGGGCGCGGTAGCCCATTGGTTAGCGCGCTGGAGTTGCACTCGGTAGGCCCGGGTTCGATTCCAGCCACTGCCAAAACTGCCGCCGTGTTCATGCGGAGTACGATCACGTTAAACATGTGGGTCCGAAAGTCCTTCCGAGAGGTTGGTGGTAGGGGAAGGAGGGTACGGTCCCTGTGGATGCCTCCCCCCACTGGGTTCCGGTCTAAATTGGGTGGCACTTCCCGACCGTCCAAACAGTTACCTTACACCTTTCTGGTAGGTCGGACGGTCTGGGTTTCAACAACAACAACGGGTTATTTCGCAAAAAAGGCAGGATTTCCTTTTCGAATCGCACCAAAATCTAATCAGCACCAGAGCAAACCACATGTGACTTACTTGACAAATTTTCTGAAACTTGCTCCCTTAATTTTTGAGATAGAATGGAGACGCTCATATGAGCGTTCGCTACAGACACATGCATTGCACAGACAGAACGACAGACACAAACACTCGCATACACAGACGCCACGTTGACAATAATTTTTCGTATTGGAGAGTGCATAAAATTCTAGATTCCAATACTTTGCCTATCATTCCCTTTTATTGTAGGAGAGTGAAATGATATACATAAAGGACAGAAACATATGTGCACCGGATTTAAATGGGCATACTTATGATAGACAAAATTATAGCTAAAGCAAACATTTGAAAGGATTGATTTGGCAGCAGAAATGACATTTTAATAAATATTTTTATAGAAAAAGAACTAGCCGGTACGTTTTACAATCGATTTATATAGTTAATAGATTTGAATAATATGATTTGTTCAAAAAATTGTAAGTCTCTTTTTTTTGTTTGTTTTTGTTTATATTGTAAAATGTGTATATTTAACAAACTATTTTCCTACTTGATTTTAGAAATCTAGATGGCTCAGCAAGTTTATCAAGCAAATTATTTTTATTTTTAAAACAAGCCTAATCGCATGTGATTTTTTATATGTGTGTCTGTGAGTCTATCTGTCTGTCTGCCTGTGCGATTTGTAGCTGGAATTTTAAGTGTTGCAAGGCAATAAAATTTCGTACACAGGTGTTTCAGGACCCGTGAAGGTACACCTCGGCGAGTTTTATTGTTGTTAATTTCGGATTAACATTTTAGTTATTTTATGTTTTAACATTTTCCCATAAATCTGTTCCTTAGCCGACCGAAAATATTATCATAGGGTTTTCATCTTGTCACCATCGGAAATGTAGAAGAACGTTCTTCACAACGATATCTGATTCTAATCTGTAGGTCAAATCCTTTATTTTTATTTTTCTAAATATACACCGAACTTTGAATTTGTTTCGTTATCTGACATATGTACCGTTTCATCCAGAAATCTAAGATTGCCACATTTCTATAATTTGGTAAAAATATCCGCATACATATCTTAGCATTCTAACAAAACACAATTGAGATTTTATAAGTCATTTTATTTTTTGTAAATTTTTAAGTGGTTGCATTGGGTGATCGTATTGAGTGATCGCAAGGCAGCCTCCGTGGAGTCCACGCACCAATGACGTGTCCGACCGATAGAGATTTTACTGCGCATGCACACTTAGGAGTTTATGTCACGCCTTTATTATTCTTTTCTTCTTATTATTCTTCTTTTTTTCCCGGAGAGAGTGTAATTTTCGGATCGATTTCATTTTAAAACAGTGTTCAAAAATTTTATTATTTAAGTAGCTGTCTTCAATTATTTAAGTAATTGTTTATAATAAGTAGTGGATGCTTATTTAGGACTTTGGAAACGTCGGGTAATTCGTTCTAGTATCATAAATTTCTTGGTATATTTCATAATTTTGCATAATGATCCTCCGTTTGAACAATTACTTTAAGTAATTATTGCCAATAATTATCATCACCTAACTCTACTGTTTAAATTAAATCCTCTGCTTAATTAATTTATTATTCCTTTCTGCTTATGCGTGTGTGCGTTTTTGCGTGTGTACATTTTGTCTTCATCAAATTTATTTTTAATGTGTTTTTATTTATTTATCTACTTATTTATTTATAAAAAAGCATGCTACAGGAAGAATCCCAGTGACAGCAGGCAAAATAATACACGGAGTAAAAACCCGAACCATACAGAAAAAAAAGTACAAAAACATAAAGACACAAAAAATTACAATTAATGATTTTTTAAAATAGTTAGAGAAGAAAAAAAATACATCTAAATCATCAGGCAAGTTATTGTAGAGCCTACAGAAATTGTTAACTGCACATCGATTCCCAACACCAATTCCAAAATCTTCTCAGCAAACAAATTTCTATCCCTAGAATTAAAACTGGGAACACGAAAACCAATCTCACCCAGAAGAGAACAGTCAACCCTACCACAAAGAAGATCCATAAAAAAAGAAAACAAAATAAAATTCCTTCTAACACATAAGTTATTCACAACAAGCATCTCACGAAGCAAAGCAGCAGAAAGGGAGTTGCAGGACACAGTGTTAATGTTCATCTTTGAGAAATAAATTTTTTAAATTATGTTCAGAATCAGAAATTCCTAAAACGAAATTCATCTGCGTAGAAATTGTTGTCAATAATCGCACTTTTCGTTTCTGCTGGTTTTCGACAATGCAAATCACATGGCTGACCTTAGAAAGTTCTACATTGGATGCAAAAACTAATATGAAGCAACCATGTACTTAAAGTGCAAAATCAAAAATTGAAATGTGATAGTCAGCTCCATATTTCGCAAACAACTTAAATAGAAACGAGTGTGTTTAATTTTCATTTCGAATTTTTGAATAAAAGCATTGCCACATGACCTCTGTTTTTACGAACAGCGACCTGTAGGATTGGACTGCAAGAACTGCGGGAAATCTAAAATGAATCGATTTCCGAGATGGCTCAGCGTGGATCTAAAAATAGAACTGGTAGGTTCTTACAGGTTCTCTTCTTCGTGCTATTCTTAGAAGTAGTCTGTTGCAAATTTTACTTTTTTTTTTTTTGTATCAAATATGAGTCCCTGGTACAATGCTTTTCCTGAATAGGCGGGAAATTGATGCAGACGATTTTGAAATACAAAAGAACGTTACAGATTTCCTAGATAAAATATTATGCACGCAAATTGTCTATCTTTGAAATATATAAATTCTAACTGCTAAATTTTGAAACAAATTTAAACTATACAATATATAGACTTTGTTAAGGATCATAAATGGGTTGTCAAGTAAACTCACACGTGCATATTTTGTATAGATTATATATAAAAACATTATTTGCGTGTTTGTCAAGGAAATTATATATATATATATATATATATATATATATATATATATATATATATATATTATTCACTGCCGTCCATAGGCGTAAATTTACTACCATCTAATAAATTTAATAAATTTGAGGATGTGGAAAAAGTGACAAATATTTACGAAACAATTAAAAATGAATTTAGAATCTTTATGAACAGACAAATGAGATTAAAATAATCAAATTGTTGCGTCATTTATATGTCCAATTTTTTTATCTTCTCTACAATACATGATAATGTATAGGAAAAGTATTGGAATCGTGTCGAAAATCGCAATTCGAGTTTTCGATTTTCGACGGATCTACATGTTTCGAGCACTCTTTGAAACCGAAACAATATTTTTACCGTGACGTCTCTGTGTGTACGTGTCTGTCTGTCCCTGCAAACAATATATCCATTCTAGCTGAAAAACTAATTGACAAAATTTCATAAAATTTGGTAGATATGTTACTTTGGGTTATTCTGGTGCTGATTAGAATTTGGTACCATTCGGAAAGAAGGAACCTAACTTTTTTGCTAAATGTCCCGCAAAAATTGTCAAATTTAAAAAAAAAAGACTGCGTTTCCCCAAATGTATCAATTCAGTGCTTGCTTGCATTATACGTAATTTCTGACAATGAAAGTAATAAGACCAAGCCTATAATTTTAGAACGAAACGTTTTTGAGATATTTTAGTTTATTATTTTATTTGTATTTTTGCCTCTCTGCCTCTGAGAATACACCCAGTCGCTAAATAGATAACAATATTGAAATAAGATTGATATTTCAGTGTATTATCAAAAATTATACGTGTTATTTGATGCTACTAAAATAATTCAAGTAATGTAAAAGAAGGAAAGAGAAAAATAATTTGAGTCGTAAAAGTCAGTCAGACCTACATCAGATTTACATGACTAGTTTGCAAAGTTTAGACATTCTCTCTATCAACTTGTTCTGCGATTACGGCTTCAGTTTCTTCTATTCTGCACACATTTTTCGGGTCCAGTTCATCCCACCACAGTTCAACCGAATTGAGATCCGGTGACTGTATTAGCCAAAACATAACTCTAAGCTTTCCTTCCTTAGTTAACTTATCTAAATACTTTAAAAAATATTTTCTGAACGTTTCGGATCATTGCTCTGTTGGAATATAAATATTGGAGCAAAAAATCGCAGCCCAAATAGCAGCATTTCATTTTCATAGATGTATAGGTGATGTATATCACAATTTAAAAAATTGCATTTTCTTTGCAACATTTATTTCTCAGTATCGGCTAAAAATAAATCTTAGATGATGACTGATATAGATTTAGCATTAAATTCTGGAGAGGCTGGAGGGTTTACAAAGAGTTTACACTTTTCTTACTTTTAACTTTCGGTTCGAAAATGTTCCTTATAACATCTATTTCTCAGAATTGTCGATAGATACATCTTAGATTATGATTGATAGCGATTCAGCATCATATTTGGGAACTTTTTTTTCCGAGGGAGGGGAAGGAGGTTCATCGAGGATTTCCACTTCCGTTTTGGAAATGGCATTTCTGGTTTTTATGAAAATTCGTATGACTGAACGTCATAAGCGTGCAAAAGCGCATAAATATGGTTAATCGTTCTAGTGAAAATGAAGTGCATACACTTCATAAGCTTTTATTTTCATTGCAAATTCTTAAGCAAAATGCATTTTAAAGTTACTGGTTTTTCCAGAAATTATATTTTAATAAATGCACCTTCGTTTCAAAAGTAATGATAGAGATGCGAATTTTGTGACACGTTTTCTTAAAGCATTTCTGTTGAAGTTGAGCAGAGTAAGACTTTTTTGATGCATGTGATACGTGATATCACTGGAAAATCTTTCATAATCTGTCCTTCGAGATAGCACTAGATGTTTTCTCGCAAGATATAACCAAGATGTTTCGCAAGATGTTTTCTTGAAAGACTGCCTGTCGTGTAAAACTTCTGGTTTCTGATTTCAATTCTGAATCCAATCGGATTTTTTCGTAATACTCTTTATTCGTAATATTATTTTACAGTTTTAATATTCAAATCTCTTCTGCATCGAATGGTGTGGCTAAGTATTTGTTGCTATGGTACATGTTAATTGCGAATAATTTATCGTATCCATAGTGGTTCAGATGATAAGCACGTTATAGGAAAGAGTGCATAAAATTATGTAATATATTCACTCTAATCTGCCCACCTGCAGAACTTTCTTTCTTGAAATCCTCGGATGCTAAACGTACCTGATACGACAATGAAACGCATTATTTCGAGAATCTCAATTATTAAATTAATTTCTACAATTAGGCAGAGATAATAAAATAAATTACATTTTTTTCTTCACAAAAGCTATAGTTTTCAAGGATGTGATGACATGTGCACATTTTACTATTAAAAAACACAATATGGTGTATCCAGTTAAATTATTTCTCAATAATCTAGCAAATTTGATTTTTGTGAGAAAACAAAAAAATGGAGACATCTCATGATTTGAAATTTTTCAAAATGAAATGTCTTCTTGAAATTGACAATTGAGATAATATCTCAGAATTCCAACCTCAAACACTCAAATCTTTTGAGATATATAGTGTATGCTGCAGCTAAAAAATACCACCAGTGGCTACCAAATTGGGGCCACTGGTGGTATTACAACCCAACTGGTAGCCACTAAAAATGGCTACCAGTTGGGTCACTTTTTAAAATAGCTCGGAGATGTATTTAAGAAGCCCACGTAGCGACCGTGGTAAGCGCACGTCGATCGCTGGTACGTAACTGCATTCCCCGTAGCACCCACATAGCTGAGAAATATCCTCAATTTATTGGATGTTGGAATTTATAATAGATTTCGTGATCCAATCCCGAAAATGTTTTCAGTCTCTTTAATAAATCGCTAAAATGCATTAAATCGTGCTACCGATCCCGTCCTGTTGTCATTTCAGTTCTCAGATTTAGTTCAGCTCTCGGATTGTTCTACGTACAATACGATAGTGTTATAATTAAATCTTAGCCATAATTTCCGAATAAATGCGAACGGATTAATATGGAATCACTCAAAATTTCACGTAAAATATAAATAACTAGAAAAACTAATTTGAATTTAAAAAAATCGTTCCAAAGTGTCTCGTGACCTGTCGGGAAGTACAAAATAAATTTAATACACTGTATTCCAATATATTTTTTTCTGAAAGCAAAATTGCGTATAATTATCTTTTGAAAAGGAAAGAAATTTTCGATTAACCCATTTAAAAAGTTATTCTTGTAACGTCTCTATTAAATAATGCCTATAAAAGTACGCAAAGAGTACTCTCAGTTTTAGATTATCTTCTCATCTCGGGTTTACGTTTCCTATAATGTGATTAATAATTCTGTCAACATATTTGGACATGATATTATCTTCCAAGAAATTTTAGTGGCATTTAACTAAAATGAATGAATGCTGAGGATGTGAACCCATCAATCATGCTGTAATTATTTGAAAAAAAAAATCCCCTAGGAATATCATAAATCAAATATGATATTGATTTCTGTGCGGAATAAATCATGAATCTAATATTATATTGATTTTTCTGGAAGTAAATAAGCTTGTAAGGTACATGATAAATGTGTAGATGACGTTAAAAAGTAAAAGCGATGCCTGAGATTTTTGAAATGTTCCATTTGTATAATGAAATTGAATATTACTTCGTTGAAGGTATTTTCTGTTTGCTAATACTGTCGTTATTTCAGTTAAATTTTTCCAAGTTTTCAACATCAAAATTTGCAATTTATCTATGGTTATTGTTAAAAAATTTGAAAATTATAAAATGGATACTGTGTTAAGAACATTGCTGCCCCAATTTGTTAATTGATCCACTGATCTTCGTACTGGTCAGTCGACTGAACACCTTTGAACTACTGGGAAGGAATTGCAAAATCTTATTATCGAAATGGGCTCTGTATTATCCACCATCTGATGTTAGATTGGAGTACAACCGACAAACTGGCTGACCATCTTAGGCTATTGTTACCTCAGGTGAGCCTGCTGCTGCCAATTTATCCTCCAGGATAGCTTCCTGCGTGGTCGTTGACCTCCCAATTTGAAATCGGTGCCTTATATACCAGACTCCGCTGAATCAGTGCTAGTTGTACTAAGATCACTTTCAGACCCCCGACATATTTGCGCTAACCTTCAGGGTTGGTTCGTCCAGACGCCATTGAAAGCAGCCTTGCAGCAACAACCGAGAATCTAACCACGGATATTCATACTGGCCAGCCAACGCTTCACCTTTGTGCTACTGGAAATAATTTGCAATTTCTTATTGTTGACGTGGCCTCTGCAACTAAAAATACATTATTTGCCGTTTACAAACACAAGCGTCTAAAATCTAATAATCAAGATTGGTATCAAGTCTGCTTTCAATAGATAAAATGTAAGACAAAACGTTTAAAAAAACGAAATGTATTTTATTTAACACATCCTAAAAGACGTACACAATATATATTAAATATTTTTAATATATATTTTGTACGTCTTTTAGGATGTGTTAAATAAAATACCTTTCGTTTTTTAAAACGTTTCGCCCTTAATTTTGTCTAAAATCTAGCTTTATCATATATTTTTAAATGTATATTCTTCAAAAAATAAAAAGTTCGATTAAATGTTGAAACTACGATTACAAGTTGGTAGAACGTCAACGTTTTTTAGTTAAAAAGGCAAAATGTATTTTATATAGATACTCTATTCTCAAGAGCATGGTAATGCTCATTAACATATCATTCACGAAAAAGTTAATCTGATTGATGGTTGACAGCACAGTATTATACACATCAAGTCTTAAATTCATATTCCAGAATGCTACAGACGTATAAATTCATATTCCAGAATGCTACAGACGTATAAATTCATTTAAATTAACTTCAAGTGTTTACCCTATAGAAATATATTCTAATTACTAATAATATGCATTGTTTTGGAAATGATAATGTGAGACCAGAGATAGATCTCACACCAGTTTTTGGTGAGACAGTTTTATTTTAAACATTTATGTTTTGCTGAAATAGCACACAATGATTCAGACGAAATGACGGCAGTTTTTACAACATGCTGACCCAAAGGTCAGCTGAAACCATACATATAGGGGCGTCGAGACAGATGGGTCGATGAAGTCTAAGGATAAGGTGAAGCAACGACATTGGGTAAAAGGTTGACTAATTGAGAAGATGCTTGTAACTTCGCCCTGAAGTTACCAATAAGAACCAAAGAGGTGTTGTTGTTGAGACCCAGACCGTCCGACCTACCAGAAAGGTGTAAGGTAACAGCTTGGACGGCCGGGAAGTGCCACCCAATTTAGACCGGAACCCAGTGGGGGAGGCATTCACAGGGACTGTACCCTCCTTCTTCTACCATCAACCTCTCGGTAGGACTTACGGACACACATGTTTAACGTGATCGTACTCCGCGTGAATACGGCGGCAGTTTTGTCAGTGGCGGGAATCGAACCCGGGCCTATCAAGTGCAATTCTCACGCGTTAACCACTGGGTTACCGCGCCCGAACCAAAGAGATGTGAAAAACCCAGACCACACGACTGACCCGAAGGCTTACAGTAGCTATTTGTGTGGCCGAAACCAAAGAGGTGTTGAAGACCCAAACCGTCCGACTCATCCTGAGGACTTGAGCAACTAATTGGACGGACGGAACCAAAGAGTCAGACCTCAGGCAAAGGGAGGCGGCAACCACGAGATGATATTACAGAACTTCTATGAGAATAATCAGTTGAGCAGTTAGTAGTTATGAAACAATTGATGAAGTTGTTGGTAAAGTCCGAAGCAAGAGCGCAGAAGAATGCCATGACGATTCTCGATTCCATGAGACCCTACAGTAGAGAGATGCAGTAGAGAAGTGTTACGCAAGTGTTGTAGAGTATCCAAGAGAAGATACTCCGTAGAGATTCCGTAGAGATTCCAAGAGAATGGCTAGATCAAATCAAGTACGATTAGCAGTACGAGTTGGAGCCGAACACGTACAGTTACGGCCAATACGATATGTTAATGCAAGAATTGTGGTCTGTGGCCAAAGCCGAAAGTGAAGGTATGTTCCCATTAAATATTGTTGAACATTTTAAATACATTTTAAATACATTTAAATACATTTTAGGTATTTTTAACTAATGGTCTAACATTGTCTCTATCCGGCACGAATAAGAGGAATAATTGTTGTAATTGAGTAATTAAGTGATCTATGTTGTTAATAAATGATTTATTGTTAAAGTTAAAATGGTGCAATTAATTTAGTAGTATGTTAATTAATATTATTTTACAGAACCCGCTCTGAAGGTAAAATTTGATGGTTATGAGCGGCACAACGCATAATTTAATAAGTCCACGAATACGATAATTTGCGGCCTTGTTTAGATAAATCAATTTTATATGCTTTTGCATAATTCTTGTATGATGGTTAAAGCGGTAGTATTAAATAATCAACGCAACTAAGAATAAGTAAACTTTAATGTTTTATTCTCAAATGTGCGGTAATAATGGTAATCAACGCATTAACAGTAATCTTACTAAATTATACGTCTAAAAAGCCAATATTAGGTTCCCATTTCTTTTTTTGCACCACATTTGGTGCCGTGACTAGGATTCGAACCTGGTTTATTGCTGACACAACGTAATGTACTAACCACTAAACGATCATAGCGATGTTTAGATAAATCAATTTTATATGCTTTTGCATAATTATGGTGTGATGGTTAAAGCGGCATTATTAAATAATCAACGCAACTAAGAATAAACAAACTTTATTGTTTTAATCTCAAAGGTGCAGTATCAATAATAATCAACGTAGTGATCAATATTTAAAGTCGTACTTTAGGTTATTTTTTTGTGCACTACAGATAATACAATAGTTATTATTACTTTCCTTATATACAATAATGTATAAGGAAAGTATTGTGACGGGGTCGAAAATTCGAATTCGAGTTTTCGACGGGAGAGCACGTTTCAAGTATCCCTGATCACGAATCGACCATTTTTGAAGTTATGTATGTGTGTGTGTGTGTGCCAGTGAGTCTGTGGACACGATAACTGACGAACGAATGGACCGATTCGAATGAAATTTGGTACAAAAATTACTATCCGTAAATAATGGAAGCTTATTGTTTTTATACGTAATCGAATGTTCAGAACCCCCTAAACTTTCCAGTGAAATTTTGAAAAAATCGTCAAAAAATTAAAACCTCTAATAAAGTTACGCAAAAAGGCATTTCTTATGTAATTTTTCATTAGAAAACGATTGACATAAATTTTAGAACGCTAACATGAACTGTTCTCGAGATATTGCACATTAAAAAAATATCAAGAAATCATATAAAATAAAAAAATATATTTCCTATTGAGAAACATGTTCACTTATCATATATAATACCATGCGATAAATTTGTGACATCATTCTCGTGGATCTAGCTCGTTCTATTGATGAAAAAAGATACTTTGAGTAATACTTTTGTATTTGAACGCTAATAGTCATTTATCTGCTGTAAGAATAACTTACTTCTCCATCCATAATGCTTGGCGAGATTTTGGCGACGAATTTGGCAGAATGTCGCCAACTTGGCGACATTTTTAATTGTTGCCAAATTAACAAAAATCTCGCCAAATTGATAAAAATGACGCTAAATCAATGAAAATTACGACTAATTGAAGAAAATTCAATATCTTGGAAAGAATATAAATATCTCCTATAATAATTATCTATTTTTTCTTTACTGAAACAGTAGTAAATTCATTGCATTATATAAGGAAAGTCATCTGCTGCCCACATCAGATTTTTTAGAATGTGTTACACGATACTTTGATTTATCATCGAAGGTGCTCACTAACACGCCAGTCACCAAGAGAAACACAACTGTTAGACAAATGACCATGCAGCCACAAATAATAGTTTATTCGTGATCATGGATGTATATTTCTCTCTCTCTCTCTATATATATATATATATATATACACACATATATATATACTATATATATATATGCATATATATATAATATATACTATATATATATATATATATATATATATATATATATATATATATATATATATATATATATATATATATATATATATAATGTCATAAAACTGAAGGTCGTGAAACGTAGATGTACAGATATATTAATGCAAGATAATTATGTGTCTTCCATGCAAAATTCTTGTCATGTCCGCAAATCTGGAAACGGTTTCCGACTCACAATAGAGTCATATACAATTCCGTTCTGTAATGACTAAATTTGTAATTGTGTATTTCTGTTCAGACTAGTTATGAAAAATATGCTGCACTTACTAGTAAAGGATATATTTGAATAACTGAAAATTTTATTATTTCCTGTCGATAAAAAAACTTTCACAAAGTTGAATACAAGCTCGTATAATATACCAACTATACAAAGTTTAATAAATACCGTATCCTCGATCTAAAGCTAATACGTGCAAATCAGAACAAATTATGAAAATCTACTCTTTAACTGCGAACGAAACTGAGCGATTTGAATACATCTTCCATGAACCCTACTTTAATATTCTATATTAATCATATGTCGAAATATATCTATGGGAGTGATGCTTCTAACAACTATTTCCAATAAAATAAGTAAAATATTCAAACAGGAGTTTCAAATGCATATAAATTTTACTCACTAATAGAATTATCCTGTATAACCAAAAGATATTAAATAATCAGATAACGACAACAAATCATCAGAAAAGCAGAGAGTAACGTTATGGATCGATTTCTTGATAAATTTCACTTAATATTGAATGAAAGCTGCTTCGGCTTTGGTAAAATGTGCAAAGGTCTCTCTTGCTAAATATCCAATTACTATGGCTTGAACTGAATATCAATTATGTTTGCTTTTAAATCAAATATATAAATCAAATCATTGCAAGACATCTAAACTACTGTATACTAATGCATAATCTAATATATTATATAGTATTATTACATTGCATAGTTTACTACAGACATAACAAGATTTACTGCAATTATATTCGCCGAACATACATCCGTGCATCATGCAATGTAGAGTATCGTGCAATGTACTACTGTATGTCACAGTATTGTAATAATAGTATTTAAACCTGTTAAAAACATAAAAACTAACACACTTTAAATATTGAAGTTTCAACTTTGTATAACAATGTTTATTTTGTATTACAATGCATGACGATTAACGTTTATAATAGTTATATTAATCAAAAGCTGGTTCAGATAGATTCTGTCCCGTATTCGATATCTAAATGTGCAAAGTTTTAGTTTTCTAGGTCACCGGTGGACTTCTGGAGGGTCTGGAAATACTTTACGACAAACCCCCATGTTGTGCGAACCCGAGAAAGAAATCGAATATACGGTTCGATTATGTTTTGTTCTGTGATCGATATTATAAGTATGCAAAGATTTGGTACAGTGGACTTTTGAAGGGTCTGGAGAAACTTTACGATACTCCCCTAACTGATAGTAAATTCAATTAATTCCTGATAGTCAATTCATATGATGTTATTCATGAAATAAAATATATGTCTACAATCCCAGACTTTACAATATTCCCCCATTTTCTCCTCTTCCGGAAAGAAAATTGAATATTAGGTTTCGTTCAGTGCTGAATTGTAGCCCAAGTGTGCACAGATTCAGTATTATTCTAATTTAGGAAAAGTATTTCAGTATTTTAATTTAGGAAAAATATGAATTTAGGATTCTTCTAGATGGAAATGGCCTGTCTGGGAAGGCTGTTATCTGGAACGGTATTTTATAACGCTTTTTTTTAAAGGTTCCGGAAAGAAAATTGAATATTAGGTTTCGTTCAGTGCTGAATTGTAGCCCAAGTGTGCACAGATTCAGTATTCTAATTTAGGAAAAGTATTTCAGTATTTTAATTTAGGAAAAATAGGAATTTAGGATTCTTCTAGATGGAAATGACCTGTCTGAGAAGGCTGTTATCTGGAACGGTTTTTCATAACGCTTTTTTTAACGGTTCCAGAAAGAAAATTGAATATTAGGTTTCGTTCAGTGCTGAATTGTAGCCCAAGTGTGCACAGATTCAGTATTCTAATTTAGGAAAAGTATTTCAGTATTTTAATTTAGGAAAAATAGGAATTTAGGATTCTTCTAGATGGAAATGGCCGGTCTGGGAAGGCTGTTATCTAAAACGGTTTTTCATAACGCTTTTTTTAACGGTTTTTCATCCCCCATTCTCTCTTCCTGGGAAGAGGGAATTAAAAATCCAACTACGTTAAGTGCAGCCTCGTGAGTCATACAAGTAAGCTTTTGATCTTGCTAGCATTTTATTACCCTGCTAGCATTCGATCCCTGACTTTTAGTTCAATAAACACGTACGGCGACTTTCTGTGTCTAGAAGTTCTTCTAAAGTTTGAATTCATTATCGATAGTTTGTGCTTTCCTATATATATATATATATATATATATATATATATATATACATATATATAATATGCACATATATACTATATATAATCACTTTTCTCTATTCAGGTGTGTTATATTAATAAATTAAATGCTTTAAATACATAATAATAAAGTTAGGTTAAATTTTATGAACCCCGGCGCCGAAAGTTTAAGAAGTTATGTTATATTTTAAGAACCCTGGGCTCTTTACGTTTATGTACGAAATTATGTTATATTTTATGTAAGAAGAGCAGCGCCCTCGTGAGTATGCCCAGATTTAGGGCGTAGCAACGGGAGCACGCAATCGCTTATTTAGAGCATATGTTGGCGCTTATGTAAGGTGTTTTTGAAATGAAGTGGTATTAAGCGAATAAATGCACCTTGCATTTACTCGCTTACGCGGATTGCGCAATGGCTTATACATGGATGAGAGCTACTGCAAAATATCCTTTGCAGCTAAGATATTTTATAATAGAGCAGTGGTCGGTTCCATGACATATGGTTGCAAGTAATATGATTAGAGGTATGATTCACAAGTATGATTTACATACATATGTACTTTGTTTAATATCCTTCAAATAATATTATATTTCTTTCTAGGAAAATACAAGGGGGATAACGTACTTGAACTTCAGCTATAAGCTGATGTTCAAGTGCATCAACTTTCTGAGCTAAACTGAAAAACCTATTGGAAAAACCTTAAAAAACTTCAATTGATTTTTATCACCACTAAGCGCTATACTTTGTCAAACAAAATAAAATGTATACATAAATTTATAACTTAATTCTGAGTGTTTGTTTTCTGGTCTATGTTACAACACTGTTTTAACGTAATGTCTCTGTGTGTGTGTGTGTGTGCAGTGTATGTACCCACTCTAACTGAAAAACTATTGAACCAAAAAATTCATAAAATTGGGTAGGTACGTCATTTGCGGGTGACCGCGGCGCTGATTAGGCTTTGGTACGAGTCGGACAAAAGGTACCTGCCTGCTTTTGCTCCAAGTGAAACAAATATGTATTTAAAAATGCAATCTTTGCGTAATTTCAAGTAATTATCAGTTTAATTTTGCACAATTATACGCAATTTAATGAATTATGAAATAAATAAAGATAACGTTAATTTGAGTCTGCAAGGAAAGTCATTGCTGTTCCCCAGATCAGACTTTTTTATGATAAAATTTAAATCACAATTATTTTAATGTGATTATAGAATAACATCATAATTATATCATTATTCTTTCTTAGTTATTACATACTCTACGATGTAATTTAATCTTTTTGTCACTGTGGCTCTATTTATTTTAAAGTTTAATAACTGCATAAAGCTTTAAACCTTGTTTGTTATTGATACAATCTTTTACTTTATGAACTTTTTTGGATTCAACTTGTAGTTCGAATGTATGTCAATCGTTTTATAATGAAAAATTGCATAAGAAATGTCTATTTGCGTAACTTTATTAGCAGTTCTGATTTTTTGACGATTTTTTCAAAATTTCACTCGAAAATTTAGAGGGGGGGTTCTGCACATTCGATTGCGTATAAAAACAATAGGCTTCCAGTGTTTATGGATTGGGATTTTTGTACCAAATTTCATTCGAATCGGTCCATTTGTTCGTCAGTTATCGTCTCCACAGACTCACTGATACACACACACACACACACACATACTTTCACACACACACAGTCTTTCACACACACACACACACAGACATCACTTCAAAAATGTTCGAATCGTGATCAGGGGTGCTTGAAACGTGCTCTCCTGTCGAAAACTCAAATTTGAGTTTTCGACCCCGTCACAATACTTTCCTTATACATTATGTATATAAGGAAAGTAAAAATTCCGAATATAAGCAGATACATTAAGCAGCGGGAGTTCATTTATGATCTGAAAAAGCCTGGATAGTTTGTTCTAGTTTAAGAAAAATTATTAGAAATAGCACCAAATGCACAGTAATGTTCAATTGAATTGTCGATATATTTCACTAATATTACATCGTATTTTAATTTAGGAAAAATACTCTAGTGTTAGAATAAGTAATGATAGAATTATATTAATTCATCAAGTGATCTTATGCACAAATTAGATTTAACTTTTGACCAATAAAATAATATTTTCCATTCTTAAAATTCATTTACTTGAAATTTCCCTCCAATATCTCGTATTTTAATGCAAATTCTATATCTTATATGTAAATCAAACTTTTCACTTTCCTTATATACATAATGTATAAGGAAAGTATTGTGATGGGGTCGAAAATTCGAATTCGAGTTTTCGACGGGAGAGCACGTTTCAAGCATCCCTGATCACGAATGAAACATTTTTGAAGTGATGTCTGTGTGTGTGTGTGTTTCAGTGAGTCTATGGAGACGATAACTGACGAACGAATAGACCGATTCGAACCAAATTTAGTCCCAAAATCACAATCCGTAAACACTGGAAGCCTATTGTTTTTATACGCAATCGAATGTTCAGAACCCCCCCTAAATTTTCGAATGAATTTTTGAAAAAATCGTCAAAAAATCAAAACCTCTAATAAAGTTACGCAAATAGACATATCTCATGTAATTTGTCATTTGAAAACGATTGACATAAATTTTAGAACGCTAACATGAGCCGTTCTCGAGATATTGCCCATTTTTCAAAAAAATAATCAAAAAGTCATATAAAATTAAAAAAAATATTTCCTATTGAGAAACATGTTTACTTTTCATATGTAATACAATGCGATAAATTGGATGACATCATTCTTGTGGATCTAGCTCGTTCCATTCATGAAAAATGATACTTTGAGTAATACTTTTGTATTTGAATGCCAATAACCATTTATCTGCTGTAAGATTAACTTATTTCTTCGTCCATCACGCTTGGCGAGATTTTGGCGACGAATTTGGCGGAATGTCGCCAACTTGGCGACTTTTTGAAATGTTGCCAAATTAACGAAAATCTCGCCAAATGGATAAAAATGACGCTAAATCAATGAAATTGACGACTAATTGTCGAAAATTCAATATCTTGGAAATAATATTAGTATCTACTATAAGAAAAACCTTTTTTTTTTACTGTAAAAGTAGTAAATTCATTACATTATATAAGGAAAGTCATGTGTTGGCCACATCAGATTTTTTAAAATGTGTGGCAATTAACCCAGTCTCCATTTTTCGTAGACTTATATTGACGTTTTAGGAAAGCAAATATTGGACGATCAAATAATTTTCAAATACTCTGCAATGAAAAAGAAGAGCTCAAAACGTCAAAAATGTTAACGTTCAAACGATGCATTTTTTTTTAATATGCAGAATTCTGTGTATTCAGAAACCTTTTCTGGGCATGGTCCATTAACAGCTCGAACATTTAGTCATCTGTCCTATCGATTTTTTATTTTTCCTTCACTTATATTTTGTCCTTTAAACTTACTCTAAATGTAAAAAATAAACCTACAATTCTGAAAAAGCATTAAAGTGATGAAGGTACAAGGACAAGACACTCCCCTTCAGGGCGTTAATCTTTAAAGAAATCAATAAATGAAAGAAGTTTTGTAAATACCCGGGAGGAAGCGTTCATTTTACACTTTTTCGTCATCGTTGAACTGTTTATACACGTGTACAATTTGGTACTTTCTTTACGCCTTTTGATAATGGTAGTTTTTCCAAACTTTGCATCGTGCTGATGCATAGGGGTTAAAAATAACGACGCAACTGTAGATCCGAATAGTTGTCAGTAAAATATTCAAATACTGCTGAGTAAACTAGTACAAGATTTCGAAACTTAGAATGTGTTTTGGGTATGATTATTTTAATATTCTAATCATCCCCTAAAAGAGAGAATTGCACAGTAAATATAAAATACGTTCCAGTTTAAAAAATTTTTGTTAGAAAGATGTATATTTATTTCTTTGATATAAATGTGAAAATAATAGCTTATATAATTTTTTACGGTTACCAATTTAAATGTTTAGTGTTAAAGCATTTTGTATAGAACGTGACTTTATACACAATTAATAATAAATTGGATCATAAAGTAAAAGGCTGCACCAATAATTCACATTTTAGTGTCAAGTCATTTTGTATAAAGCGTGATTTTAAGCACAATCAATAATGAATTAGATCATAAAGTAAAAGGATGCACCAATAATTCAAATTTTAGTGTTAAGGCATTTTGTATAGAATGTGTCTTTACGCAGAATCAATAATAAATTAGATCATAAAGTAAAATGCTGCGCCAATAAGTTTTGACCAGCAGATGTTCGTTTTGGAAATATTTGTATTTCCTTCTTCAACACGAACCAACCTAGAACTGAACGCTCAAATTAGAACACGGCCATACTAGACAATGAGAAAAATGGCTAGGCGATATAACATAATGAAGTAAGAGGTGTAAAAGATGAAAAATAAAAAATGCAAAGAGTGTGATCTTGAAAGGCAAAAATAAATAAATAAATAAACAAATAAAATACAGAATAAATGAAAAGAATAAATGAATGAGTATGGGAAGAGAACGAAGCACAGAAACAAGTAATTAAAATTTGTTATACCATTCTTCAGAGAAATATACTGTCATTTTTCAATTATTAATCATATTACTTTAATTATATCGATAACAAAAGCTTCAAAATATCCAAATCGAAAACTGAAGATCACTTTGAATAAGAACGCAAATGAAGAACCAAACCAGTGTCTATAAATCCTGCAGGAAATATTTATTAAAAGTTCATCAATTTCTTGCCTATTTTATGCAATTTTGATATTTTTTTTGAACGATACTCTAAAGCAAATTTAGTATGACCAATATATGGTAGTCTGACTATTGAACATTGACAATGAATTCGTTAAATGCCCCAATTATTGAACTTTTCAACAGGGTATTTAAGAGAAGGAAAATTATTTTATTGCCAGCGGGGAAAACTATTTTAAAAATCAAAGTTATACAGAACTTTAGAAATTTTAATACTACTTATAGGATATAATAGAAGACAAACAAAACTTGCTAACTATTTTAACCGGATTTTCCTTGTTTTGTAATGGTTTATGTCGAAAAGTTTTTCAGTCACGACAGCATATATGGGGTGAAGGGCTTTGATGACCTTTATAAAGATGATGTTTATTTACGTAAAATGTGTATTTAAATTGCGGTAACCCTCAATAATATAAAAAAAATATAAAAACTTGCTATGTATTAAATATTTAAATAATTTTACACCTTTCTTTCATTGTGAAATATCAGCATGATTTTATACTAGTTTACGTAGCAGGATATGCACGTATCATAAACGTATAATTGTAATTATCTTACCAAGTTTCGATGTGTTCATCTTCAGTGGTACTGTAAAGAATAACACCGACTAGATAATGTTGAATGAGGTTTACTGATTAGCAATTCCATAATTTACCAATTTTAAATTAACTCACCTAGGACCAAACGAGTTAAAGATCTTTAATAAAATTTTTAATTTGAATTTAGTCAAACAAGACCAAGCCATTATATGACAACACAAGCACCCTTACACATTTATGAGACAAAAAAGAAATATTTAACAAAGCAGACACGCAAGCTAACGCGAACACATCTAAATGGGGAAACACAGATGCGCCGATTTATAGAAGCACGCACAATGATTATCATAAGAAAATGTCATTTTGGGGTTACAAAATGCTTGAAAAGTCTAATTCAGTCAAAAAATAGAAACATAAAAAAATAATAACATAGATACCAATATTTGACTTAGTTGAACAAATATTCCTAGTTCACCTTCATAAATTGAATAAAATATAAAAATGTAATATTTTAATTTTATTTTTTCTAATTCCTCATGCTAAAAGTGTTGCAAAATAAAATAATAATTTCGATTGGTATAGTTTTCGTACAACTTCAATTAATTGTCAGTAAAATATTTAGAAAAAATCATTAAAGTTGATTATACTGTAAAGTACTTTTGAGAATCCTCTTGAAAACCAGAACGGGCATCGCAAAATATTCAGCTTATACACTTCATTAACAAGCGCAAAACATATAACTTTACATGCAGTTTTAGAGATTAGAATAGTATTATAATAATTATCAATTGCCATCTAGCTGAATGATATGAAGTGGCCAAATTTTGAAATATTTTTAAACCGTTGAATATAAGATACATTTGGTATCAAAACTTTTTTTTTCGGCATATTTTAATGCTTAGAATGGATAAGTAGATGGACCACAGAAGACTTCATATTGAATGGCATGAGACTTAATTTCAGTTGCGAATAAAATGAATAAAATACCGAATTGAACCCAGGCCTAATAAATTGCAACTATGCATGCCATATACACTTCTCCAGCCATGTAAATACAAGTTCTATCTTGCGATTTCCACTGGGTGGAAAACAATGGAGGCATGTAACTCGCAGCCTTTCCAACACTAGGCCATTTTTCAGTTTCGGCAATCTCACGCAAGTCAGACCAACCTAACTTTAGTAGGGAGTGCTCCTTGTCAGTCCCGAAGAAGGAGGTTGTTTTCTGCCTTTAAAACCAGCTGACTAGAACATTTTTATATACCCTGTATTTTAAAGTTTTAATTTATCATGTTATTACTGAAGCAGTTTTTCAGCGATTATTTGATCATCAAATATGTTCACTTTTCTTATGCAATATTATGCAACAAATACGTAAACAATATTCTGGAAAATTCAGATCATTGCATTCACCAGGAAAAAATACTTTTTGCAATGGTTTTATACTTTGACGCTAAACAATTAATCAACAGTTACTTATTCCATGGGATATTTATAACACATCAATAGCATTTTGATGAAGATTTTGTACGTGAGTATGAATAAGTCATTTGATTTGGACTAATAAGTTGCAAAAGTGCCAAATATATATTTAGGTTAAGTTAACTCAATGCGAAAAACATTGTAACGTGGATCTTGTACGCCATATTTTCTTTCTAAGAGAAGTAATTGCATTATGCAGGGAAAATCATGTCATGCCGATATTAAATTATTTTAAACTGTAGATGCATCGCGAAGTTTGAGAATCTCTGGAGTCACAACTACCAGTTATAATCGCCACTGGAGACTACGTTGCCAGAAATGAGACATTGCACTGAAAAGATTAGATTTAGGATAAATGACTGGTGAAAAAGAAGCGAAACTATTTTATGTGTCTGCCACGGAATAACAGTGCGTTGAGTAATGGTATTTCAGATATTTTTAGCTTTATCAGTAGAAAACACTTTGGTGAATTGCAAACCTAGTATCTATCATAGGAAGAAACAAAATCTAGTTTTACTTGTAGAACAGTCAAAATTGCTTAGCTAAACAGAGAAACCAATGTTCGTAAGTACTAAGAGTAAAGGTAACTTGGATTATTTTGTCAAAAATACTAACGTGTTCAGAATTTTGCTAACAGAGACTTTATTATATATATATATATATATATATATATATATATATATATACATATATATATATAGACATATATAGAACTATACAAATATGAAAAATACGAAAAATGTAATATAATACCACTCAGAAAAAGGCGCAATGCAGCACTATATACTGAAGCAGGATATAACTAATTTAAACGATTTGAAAAAAGGAAAGGGGGAAAACCATATGAATTGCATAAAAATGGCTGAGAGGGATAGCGACCTCTCATTCCCGTTTTAAGTACTTTTCGTCTAGACAACGCCCACGGATACCAATGCAATTCAATGACAGATCCCCGTAGCATGTGCAAAAATGAAAGCTCCAAAATGCAGAAAAGGAGGCCTCAGAATGCAGACAGAAAGAAGACAGAAATGGAACGACGAAATCACACTGGCAATGATGCTACCGACTAAAACGCATCGCCCGTTTCGCCATATGTAGTATGTACCCATACGCATGCGTACCTCGATTATTCAAATATGATGTCATATTCTCAAGTCATTAAAGAATGAATAATCCTCTTCTTTAAAGAAAGAATTGTAAATATCTTTAAGGAAATTCCGTGGGTAATGATTTTTAAGTGCTTCCTGTAAAATGAGTTTGTTACACGTGAGACAATCTTTTTTGAAAGTATTATTATTACGATTTCTTCTCAGATGTCCTGTTATGATGTTACGGAAAATATTCCTATTCAAATTCGACTTCCATCCAATTATTTGGTTAATCTTCATATCATAATTATTACGTTTATTGTACAGAACTGTATGAATTCCATTTTTATGTTTGTATCTAATGGTTATGTCTATAAAATTAACTTCGTTTTTGACACTATTAGGGTTCTTGATAAGATCCAATTCCAAAGGATAAAAGTCAAATTCAAATTCAGGAGTATTTGAGTAATGGCCTAAAATCACATCGTCCACATATCTGTAATATGGCATTTCATATAATACATGATTATTCCTTACCAAATATGTTAAATATATGTCAGCCAGGACTGATGAACAGCCCCCACCCATAGGAATACCCCTAATTTGTTGATAAAAGACTCCTCCGTTACATAATATATTCTCAAACAAAACGATCTGAATTAAATCCATATACCTTCGTAAAGTGATCACTTTTTTAAGATTGTATTCTGTATGTACCAGTAAAAGTATTTCATGCAATTTTTTAAGATCAATGTTGTTGAAAAGGTCCCGGAAGTCATAACTGGTGAACTGCATATCTTTATTGCAATACTTCAGTCGTTTAATTACTTCAGAGCTGTTTTTTATGATTATTGGATTTTGTACTAATAAAGATTTATATGCAGGTTTAAGTATATTCATAAGTTTTTTGTTAGCCAATGTAATATATGTATTACATCCTACAGTTACCGTACGAAATTTCACGGGTGTTTTATGCAGTTTTGGAATGAGTACTAAATAAGGAAAGTACACATTTTTTAAATTGATGCCAATTCTTTTATATAGAGCCCTGATTTTATTTGTCATCACAGTTAAATTATAAGGTAAAGGTTTGTACAATGTGGGTTCCATGTAAGATTTCTGTAAGATTTCTATGTAATAAGGTTTGCAGGTAATTGCGTAATTCGATACCACTTTATCAGTATATGTGATCACAAAACGTTCATGTACTTCCCTGATAGAAGAGGGGATGATTGAATTCCATTGAATATTGAGTTTGCTATTATATTGGTTGACAAAACAGTTTAGGATATTATATTTCCATTCATCAAAGGCTTTTATGGGTAATCCATATTTAATAGCTAATTTATATATGAAAGAATCCAAATCTAGATTAAAATCTTCTTTCACGTGGTCAAATTCTTGTCTGCGGAATTTTGTTCCTTTTTCAAAAAGATTTCTTAAAGGCAAATCATTTCTTAAAGGCAAAAAGTGCCAAATATATATTTAGGTTAAGTTAACTCAATGCGAAAAACATTGTAACGTGGATCTTGTACGCCATATTTTCTTTCTAAGAGAAGTAATTGCATTATGCAGGGAAAATCATGTCATGCCGATATTAAATTATTTTAAACTGTAGGTGCATCGCGAAGTTTGAGAATCTCTGGAGTCACAACTACCAGTTATAATCGCCACTGGAGACTACGTTGCCAGAAATGAGACATTGCACTGAAAAGATTAGATTTAGGATAAATGACTGGTGAAAAAGAAGCGAAACTATTTTATGTGTCTGCCACGGAATAACAGTGCGTTGAGTAATGGTATTTCAGATATTTTTAGCTTTATCAGTAGAAAACACTTTGGTGAATTGCAAACCTAGTATCTATCATAGGAAGAAACAAAATCTAGTTTTACTTGTAGAACAGTCAAAATTGCTTAGCTAAACAGAGAAACCAATGTTCGTAAGTACTAAGAGTAACGGTAACTTGGATTATTTTGTCAAAAATACTAACGTGTTCAGAATTTTGCTAACAGAGACTTTATTATATATATATATATATATATATATATATATATATATATATATATATATATATATATATATATATATATATACATATATATATATATATATACATATATATATATATATACATATATATATATATACATATATATACATACATATATATATATATATATATTATATATATATATATATATATATATATATATATACATATACATACATATATATATACATATATATATATATATATATATATATATATATATATATATATATATATATATATATATATATATATATATAATGCACTCTGGCATTTGCTGCATTTTCATTCTTTTCCTCTCCCTTGCGATCCTGGTTGATTCCTATTTGTTTACTTTGCACTTTTTCGAGTGTTTTTGACACGTTTACGGAAGTATGGCTACGGCATGGCACTGGTATCGTGAGTGTTGCTTGGGCATAAAAGCAGTCTTTTAAACGGGAAAGAGGGGTCGCCATCCCCCTCTACCATTTTATGCCTTGCATTTGGTCATTTCCCCCCCTTTTTTTCTTAAGAATCTTGTATGTTACTTTAGGAGAGTGTGCTGCTTTGCGCCAACTTCTGGAGAATAGTTGGATAACTGTGGAATTAATTTTAATTTTATATGTTTACTATGCTGTACATATATATATATATATATATGTGTGTGTGTGTGTGTGTGTGTGTGTGTGTGTGTGTGTGTGTATGTGTGTGTGTGTGTGTGTGTGTGTGTGTGTGTGTGTGCGTGTGGTGTGTCTGTGTGTGTGTGTGTGTGTAAATTTCTGGACAGCGTTTTAACCAGAGCTCCATTTTAAAGAAAATTGAAGCCAGCTACGTAGTAGTATTGAATTTGTCAGTTACCATAATTGTTTCAAAATTGTGGTGTTCAACGACGCATAATTGTAGAACTTGTCCTTGAATGTTGTTATCTGAAATGGGAGCACGATCTATTATTTCTTTAGCTTTGAAATATAGTAATTATTTCACACAGAGATAAATTTACAGAGATTTTCATGAAATTGTAGCTCATGCATATAATGATACGATACGCATTATATAAGAGCTTTAGTTTGTGGTTGAAACAAACGATATGTTCGGGTTTCGTATAATCAAGTGTAAGCATAATTACCTGCTATGCAAAACAATATGTTGTCCATACGCTAATTGGCCCTCGTGAATTCGAAATATCTAGTCAGCTGCACTTCAATTCAACTCTAAAATTTTGCAATATTCGAAAACTATGAAATACATACCCGAAATTAGAATACCTTATCAGTGAATTTAAATGGTGTTAATAACAATCTAAATGCACATTACTATCAGATATATAGCACATCTTATACAACTTATGCATCTAAATTTTGTACCATTCTTCAAAGAATGAAATTTCTCATTTTTAAGTTAAAAATTGCAATATAATTATTACTGATTATATTATTTTATTTTGAATCCTCCTCATATAAAAAGTAAAGGCATGGTCTTATATTTTGCTATTACCGAATTTTAGAATATTATAGAAACTTGGACTATATTACAATAAAAAGTGTTGAAGACACTTTTATAATAAAAATGAAAATATGTTTGAAACATAAAGAAGCAATTTCTTGTACATTTCATTGAAGTTTAATGGGCCATCAAGCATTTTATTACCCATTATATATTTATTTTTAAATATTTCATCACTTTACAGCCCGTTTTTCTGACGTTTCACTAAATAACGTTTACACTAAAGAAAACTTTATTTTTTCCGGTTGTTTTAACATACCTGGTATGATTTCGCTATTAAATGCTAGTTTTCAGTGTATACGAGCGAGAAAATCAACTGTTATTTATTTTTTAAAGCATATATATGACCATTAATAAGTGAATAGTGCGTAATTTTAAGTCTAATTTGTTGATAATCCAAGAAAATTATATACATCAAAAACAAGAATTTTAGATATGGTACTTAAAATGAATAGATTAGTTTGACATTTTAATCGATGATTCTAAAGGAGGAGTAAGTAAGAATTTTTACAATTCTAATGTGATAATTTAGTTTTATTGTATATATAGTGCTCTGTCCAATGGTAATAAGAAGGGAGTAAATCAATTCTATCAATGCTTTTCACACCCATCTTTTCTGGTTTGCGCGCTAGATTTGCACGCTGCCACAACTGCCGCCGTGTTCGTGCGGAGTACGACCACGTTAAACATGTGGGTCCGTAAGTCCTTCCGACAGGTTGGTGGTAGGGGATGGAGGGTACAGTCCTTGTGGATGCCTCCCCCACTGCGTTCCGGTCAAAATTGGGTGGCACTTCCCGGCCGTCCAAACAGTTACCTTACACCTTTCTGGTAGGCCGGACGGTCTGGGTCTCAACAACAACACCCATTTTTTCTATCATACGAGTTTTATAACTGAGTAAGTCGTCGCCCTTTTCAAATTAGATGTTCATTTCTTACACTGTGAAACGTGCTGTAATATAGAAATATAGAAAATCTGATAATATTTTTCATCTCCGTTAGCATGGTTAAGAAACTCGGACGAAGGAAAAGGTTGCCTGTGCCGACTACGTAGATGGCATTGGTGGTCTACTTGCCACAAGAAATCGTGTTTCCGGGCTGTGAATATCAAACCTGGGCAGAAATGACACCGCAAAAATAGACTGCTGATCACAGCAAACAAGCTGTAACGTGCGATACATTTTCCTTGCAAATCAACAATTCGACTGTTCAGCAAATCGTTTCAGCATAGGCCAGTCGAAAGCGAGCACTGGCAGAGGGGCTAAGACTTCTCTGTAGTTCCCGTTCCCTTCCTGGCTGTATCAATGTTTCGTTTTTACTTTGCCTGCAATACATGGTAATGTATAGGGAAAGTATTGTAATCATGACGAAAATCGCAACTCGAGTTTTCGAAGGATCCACACGTTTTGGGACCTCTAGAATACGTAAAAACTATTTTTGGCGTGGCGTTTGCGTGTCTGTATGTATGTGTGTCTGTGTGTTTGTCTGTCTGTGTGTCTGTCTGTGCAAAGTATGTATCCACTTTAACTCGAAAACTAATAGACCAAATTGTATAAGATCTGGTAGGTGAGTCACTTGTGCTTGACCCTGGTGCAGATTAGTTTTTGGTGTGATTCGGGATAAAAGAACCCACCTGTTTTTGCAAAATGGTCCTCAAAAATTGCCTGTATCCATTCTAGCTGAAAAACTAACAAATAAAATTTTACAAAATTTTGCAGATTAGTCACTTGTGTTACCCTGGTGCTGATTAGATTTTAGTACGATTCGGAAAAAAAATAACCTGCCTTTTTTGCGAAATGATTCGCAAAAATCGTCAAAATCTAATATAAAAGACTATGTATGCTCAAATATATCAATTAAATGCTTGTTTTATACCTAATTTTTTTAACGATCAAAAGAAAAAGATCACCCCATTACACTACCCGACCGTCCAAACAGTTACCTTACACCTTTCTGGTAGGTCGGACGGTCTGGGTTTCAACAACAACAACCCCATTACACTAGAACTAGCCATTCTCGAGATATTTTAGTTTTTTTTTGCATTTTCGCTAAGCCACCTTTAAAAATAAGTCCAGTTACAGAATGAGGACGAAAACTGAATTAAAAATGTAATTTTGAATAATTATGGATGTTATTTTTTGCAATTAAACTCAATTTAATGAATTACTGAAGAAATAAAGAGAATGTGAAGTATTGGAAGAGAACGGTAAGTATTGGAATCATGCTGAAAATTGCCACTCGAGTTTTCGACGGATTTACACGTTTAGGACCCACTAGAATACGAAAACCTCTTTTTAGCGTGATCTCTGTTTGTGTGTTTGTCTGTCTGTGTGTCTGTCTGTGAGTCTGTGTGTCTGTGTGTCTGTCTGTGCAATGTATGTATCCACTCTAACTAAAATTATGGACAGAATGTCATAATATTTAGTAGGTATGTCCCTTGGGTACGACCCTGATGCCTATTAGGTTTTAGTCCGATTCGGAAAAAAATAACCCGCCTTTTTTTGCGAAATGGCCAGCAAAAATCTCATGTATCCACTTTAGTTGAAATACGAATTGACCCAATTTTACAAAATTTGGTAAATAAGTTACTTGTGGGATACTCTGGTGCTGATTAGATTTTAGTACGATTCGGAAAATAACAATCAGCTTTTTATTATGAAAAAGTCCGCAAAAATCGACAAAATTAAAAAGAAAAACTGCGTATGCTCAAAGTATCAATGAAATGCTTTTTTATACGTAATTTTTAACCAGGAAAAGAATAAGAACAATCTATTACTTTAGACCTAACCGTTCTCTAGATAAGAGATTTTTCGCATTTTCATTACGCCGTCTTTGTAAAAATGTCCAAATATACAGGACAACACATTTCGATGAATTTTTTATTCTGAGATTAAATTAGTCATTTGGTACTAATTTTGGGTTGCTGAACCCGAATATGACAATGCATATTTGAAATTGGCTCCCATTCCTAAGGTATTTGTAATTTAATGTTTTTAATATGAAACAATGTGTCAACAAGCCCATGTACCTGTTTACTGCATGTTACTGGGTCGCTTGGATTGTCGCTTATGCATTTTCCCAGAGTTATCATTTAAAATTGTCTAACAGTAGTCTGCCAACATTGTAGTGAACCAGTTTTCTTGGTATCTTTTCTCTGTTTTTGCAGCCTGGTGAAAACGCTCACCTTGCTCATTGCTAAACTGGCCACAGTTTTCAGAAAAAGTTCAAATAACACTGCAGGGAATGCATTTTTAGAGACATAGTGCAACCAAGTTTCTTGTATGCAGACAACATATCAATCTCTAATTTCTTATAGTCCTTTGGCTTCACATTTTCTAAGAAATTCGTTGACACTAGGCGAAAAGCATTCCAAGCTTCTTTTTCATCTTGTTGTAGCACTGTATCAAAATTTGCATTCTTACGAATTTGTGGACGAATTGAAATTCCCTCTTTCAGTTTAGCTTCGCTGATTACAGGGAATTTCTTATTTATGTACTTAAAGGCTGACCCACTCTTGTCCATGGCTTTCACAAAATATTTCATTAAGACAAGTTTTATGTGCAAGGGTGGTAGTAAGATTTTTTTGCCTCTACTAATAATGGTGGATTTTGTACATTTTTCTCTCGAATATCATATGTTTTTCTAGTAGGCCATTCTTTTTTTACATAGTGCAAAGATTTGGCTCTACTGTCCCACTCACATGAAAAGCAGATGTAATTCTTATGTCCTAATTGAAGACCCATGAGAAGAGCTACCACTTTCAAATCACAACAAATATGCCAGCTGTATTTGTATTAAAATCAGTTCAACAAATGTTTCAAATTTTCGTAGGTTTCTTTCATAGAGACAGAGTGTCCGACTGGAAAGGATGTAAGCTGTTTTCCATTATGCAGCAATACTGCCCTGAGACTTGTTTTGGATGTATCTATGAATAGCCACCATTGCGAAGGGTCATGTTCTATTTTGAGAGCCGTCATTAAGTCATTGGCGTCAGAACAGAAAACAAGGTTTTGTTCCTTTATAATAAGGCAGAAATTGCTCATGACGACAGCGAAAACAAGTCACTCGGACGTCTTCCTGGAGTAAATTCCATTCTCTAAGTCTCGATGTAAGTAATTTTGAATTTGTTTTGGACAGCTCTAGATCTCTAACAAGATTATTCATTTCTTCTTGAGACAGAATGTGTGGTGTAGGTATAGCATCATCATTATATTCATCACTAGACGTAGAACACTGTTGATCATCACATGAAATTGATTCTTGAACTTCATCTGGATCAATGAAAATTTCATTTGGAGTTTCCGGAATGGGTAAACCTTCAACATGAGGAATTGGTCGTATGGCAGATGATATATTCGGGTACTGCACTGTTGACATTTTTTTGCTTGTAATTACGCCACGAAGAGATTGGATCATGCAGAAGTAGCAGTCATTTACGTGATTATTCTGTTCCCTACAAATCATAGGAATGGCAAATGCCATTGCCATTTTCTATTTGCCTCGCAGTCATATGTAAAGTTTCCTTGAACAAGAATTACAGCATATGTGTGGGGCCCAGGGCTTGACCTGATCTCCAATGTTGCATTCGAAATAAAGGTGATATGCCTTTTTCACTAAAGGAGTGATGGAATATTTCTGGACTTCAAATGTCACTTCTCCACATATATAGCAGAAATTATTAGCAGAATTAATGCATTTACGAGGCGTTACTTGTCTAAAATATATAAGGTGTCTAACTAAAACGCAAAGTCACTGCAATCACTTCCTTCTCACACAAAACGCCGCGTACAACTAACAGCTATCACATTTTTACTTTCCTTGCAATACATGGTAATGTATAGGGAAAGTATTGGAATCATGCCGAAAATCGCAACTGGAGTTTTCGACGGATCTACACGTTTCGAGACCTCTAGAATACGAAAAAACTATTTTTAGCGTGACGTCTGAGTGTGTGTCTGTGTGTCTGTGTGTCTGTGTGTCTGTCTGTCTGTGTGTCTGTGTGTCTGTCTGTCTGTGTGTCTGTGTGTCTGTCTGTGTGTCTGTCTGTCTGTGCAGATTTTGTATCCACTCTAACTAAAAAACTAATTGACCGAATTTCATAAAATTTGGTAGGTAAGTCACTTGTGCACGAATCTGGTGATGATTAGTTTTGGGTATGACTCGGGTTAAAAAAACCCGCCTTTTTTTGCGAAATGGCCCACAAAAGTTTGTATCCACTCTACCTGAAAAACTAATGGACCGAATTTCACAAAATTTGGTAAATAAGTCGCTTGTAGGCCAACCTGGTGCTGATTGGATTTTGGTATAATTCGAAATAAAATAACCTGCCTTTTTTTGCAAAATTACCCGCAAAAATCACCAAAATCTAAACTTACGATCTACGTATGCTCAAATATAGCCATTAAATGCTTGTTTAATACGTAATTTTTAGCGAAGAAAAGAATAAGACCAACCCCATTACACCAGGACTAGCCGTTCTCGAGATATTTTAGTTTTTCGTATTTGTCCTACACCATTTTTGAAAATAAGTCCAGTTTTCAAATGAGAACGAAAATTGAATTAAAAATTAATTAAATTTAATTTAAATAAATAGAACGTGAATATAAGTCTGCAGGGAAAGTCATGTGCAGCCCACATCAGATTTTTACTTTCCCTGCAATACATGGTAATGTATAGGGAAAGTATTGGAATCATGTCGAAAATCGCAACTCGAGTTTTTGACGGATCTACACGTTTCGAGACCTCTAGAATAAGAAAAAACTATTTTTAGCGTGACGTCTGTGTGTGTGTCTGTGTGTCTGTCTGTGTGTCTGTCTGTACAGATTTCTTATCCACTCTAACTGAAAAACTAATTGACCGAATTTCATAAAATTTGGTGGGTATGTTACTTGTCTGCGAATCTGATGCTGATTAGTTTTGGGTACGATTCGAGATAAAAGAACCCGCCTTTTTCTGAGAAATGGCCCGCAAAGGATTGTATCCACTCTAGCTAATAATCTAATGGACCGAATTTCACAAAATTTGGTAGATAAGTCGCATGTGGGTCATGCAGGTGCTGATTAGATATTGGTACAATTCGGAAAAAAATAACCTGCCTTTTTTTGCAAATTGGCCCGCAAAAATCGCCAAAATTTGAAATAAAGAACTACGTATGCTCAAATATATTCATTACATGCTCGTTTAATACGTAATTTTTAACAAAGAAAAGAATAAGACCAACCCCATTACACTAGGCCTAGCCGTTCTCGAGATATTCTAGTTTTTTCGTATTTTCTCTATTCCATCTTTGAAAGTCCAGTTATCAAATGAGAACGAAAATGGAATTACAAGTGAATTAAATTTAATTAAAATAAAGAGAACGTGAATATAAGTCTGCAGGGAAAGTCATGTGCTGCCCACATCAGATTTTTACTTTCCCTGCAATACATGGTAATGTATAGGCAAAGTATTGAAATCATGCCGAAAATCGCAACTCGAGTTTTCGACGGATCAACACGTTTCGAGACCAATAGAATTCGAAAAAAACATTTTTAGCGTGACGTCTGTGTGTGTGTCTGTGTATCTGCCTGTCTGTGTGTCTGTCTATCTGTGCAGATTTTGTATCCACTCTAACTCAAAGACTAATGGACTGAATTTCACAAAATTTGGTTGGCTAGTCACTTGTGGGCGAATCTGGTGCTGATTAGTTTGGGTATGATTCGTAATAGCAGAACCCGCCTTTTTTGCGAAATGGCCTGCAAAAGATTGTATCCACTCTAGCTGGAAAACTAATGGACTGAATTTTACAAAAATCTGTTGATAAGTCACTTGTGGGATACCCTGGTGCTGATTAGATTTTGGTATGATTCGGAAAAAAATAACCTGCCTTTATTTGAGAAATGGCCCCCAAAAATCGTCAAAATCTAAAATATATACATACGTATACTCAAATATATCCATTAAATGCTCGTTTTATACGTAATTTTTAACGATGAAAAAAATAAGACCAACCCCATTACACTAGGACTAGCCGTTCTCGAGATATTTCAGTTTTTTCGCATTTTCTCCACGCCACCTTTGAAAATAAGTCCAGTTACCAAATGAGAATGAAAATAGAATTAAAAGTGAATTAAATTTAATTTAGATAAAAAGAAGTGAATATAAGTCTGCAGTGAAAGTCATGTGTTGCCCACATCAGATTTTTATTTTTAGTGCCAAGGCAGGAAACAGTGTCGACAGCCAGACTGGCGTCGTCTCCTGCAGACTAATTGGTTCCAAAGATTTTACTCGATAGAGCTATAAAGCTGTTATGCCTTGTGAATCACGTTCCAAAATCTTACTTTTTAAGATATTTCATTTATATGTAATATATATTAATATTAATACATTTCATATGCATTCCATTCAATATATGAGACATATATTTTAATACATTTCTTTTTATAATCGTTGCTATATAACTTACAAATTATATTAATTTGTAAGTTATATAAATTTACATATTCCCATATTTCATTTTTCACATACATTTCAAGGAAATGGACGAAACCGCCTACCTTTGTTTCTCAGAAACAAGATCCGATTGCCAATTTTTACTATCATTTTGTGTTCAGCGCCCCAAAATTAGGGAGAAATGGCCGCTTTCATATTTGAGAAAATTTGTGTGTTGCACAGTGTTACCAAGTAAAAACAAAAATTGAATTAAATGTGCAAATTTAATGCAAATTTGTGCAATTAAACTAAATTTAATGAATTTTTAAAGAAATGAAGAAAAAATGAGTTTGAGTCTGCAGGGAAAATCACGTGCTGCCCACATCAGATTTTTACTTTCCCTGCAATACATGGTAATGTATAGGGAAATTATTGGAACCATGCCGAAAATCGCAACTCGAGTTTTCGACGGATTTACATGTTTTGGGGCCTCTAGAATAAGAAAAAACTATTTTTAACGTGACGTCTGTGTATCTGTCTGTGTGTGCAATATATATATCCACTCTAACTCAAAAATCAATGAACCAAATTTCATAAAATTTGGTAGGTAAATGACTTGTGGGTGACCCTGGTGCTGATTAGATTTTAGTATGATTCAGGATAAAAGAACCCGTCTTTTTTGCGAAATGGCCCGCAAAATTTGCATATATCCACTCTAGCTGAAAAACTAATAAATCAAATTTTACAAAATTTGATAGATAAGTCACTTGTGGGTTATCCTGGTGCTGATTAGATTTTGGTACTATTTGGAAAAAATCGCCTGCCTTTTTTGCGGGTGTTATCTTGTCCAATTAAACTCAATACAATGAATTATTGAAGAAATAATGTGTATCCAGTACAGACGAAAAACTAATAGACCAAACTTCACAAAATTTGACAGATAAATTACTCTGGTGACTAAATTACTCTGACAGATAAATTAATGGTGCTCATTAGATGTTGGCACAATTCAGAAAAAGTGAAACTGCTTTTTTTGCGAAATGACCTGCAAAAATCATTAATTCTAAAAATAGAACACTGCGTATGACCGAATATATCAATTAAATGCTTATTTTATACGTAATTTTTAACGATAAAAGGAATAAGGCAAACTACATTGCTCTAGCACTAGTCGTTCTCGAGATATTGTAGTATTTTGCATTTTCGAAACGCCACCTTTGAAAATAAGTCCAGTTACCAAATGGAAACGAAAATTGAATTAAAAATGCACATTCAGTGTAATTTAAAATAATTATGGCTATTATTTTGTGCAATTAAACTCAAATTAATTAATTACTGAATAAATAAATAGAACGTGAATATAAGTCTGCAGGGAAAGTCATGTTCTGCACACATCAGATTTTTTCTCTCGTTTTATTAATAATAATTAGTTACTGATATTAATAATAATTAGTTACTGATATTAATAATAATTTGTTACTGATATTAATAATAATTAGTTACTGATATTAATAATAATTAGTTACTGATATTAATAATAATTTGTTACTGATATTAATAATAATTAGTTACTGATATTAATAATAATTACTGATTATTAATAATAATTACTTACTGATAATTTATCTTTATATCAAAAGTATTGGTTATTTACCGTATTGAACTTAATCCAAAATTGTAAATGGATTGGTGTATTATGTATGTCCTAGGTTTGATTCAAAATGAGGGTTAGAAATGCACTCGTCACAAAATATAGAATATTAACATAATTAATTCGTACGAGAGCAAGCATGGTTAATTAACTGAATAAATAAATTGAGATATTTAGGTGTCTAGAAAAATGAAATGATGAAGGAAAGTGGTTTAAAACGGACTGTTGGTTTTATCTACAAAAAAAAAAAAAAAATCACTGAATATTACAGAGGAATACTACAAGTATTGTATATAGGGATTGTATTTTTATTTTTACCATTGACGTTTTGTTAAGGTCAAATTTCATTTCAATGCAACAAAACTTGCTATTTACAAGAATAATTTCATTTAATAAGGTTACATTTTTTGAAAAATTCAACATACCTTTGCCATTAAGCATTATAAAAGTCATTTGGGGCTCCTGTTCTGGCCGTCTGAGTATTCAGTCCCCCTCCCCCGTACTGAACAGTAGAGGTCCAGGATTCTCTCTTTCGTTGGTCGTGTTTCTCATGGTTGATTAAGGGTAATTTCTCTGCAAATCTTCCAATCGCCTGTGTTTATAAAAATTAGGTACATATCAAGGGAAAAAACTGTAGACATTATAAAGGTCCTGTAATATATCCCGGAAGAAAGCAAACCATTTTACAACGTGATCCTAGTATGGAAAACTACGGTACTGATTACGACACATTCGCCGGCGACGACGAGAAGCATCACATTAATACACCGAAACCTTAAATCATGCTGTATACTGTAAACAATACTCACATTCATTTCAGTTTTGTTTATTTGAAACTTCTGAGTTCCTTTTATTCTTCTTACTACTGTTCGCATCGAAATAATATTAGCATATAATAAACAATATTAGCATAATTTGCTTTGAAAAGGACGTAAGTCATGAACATTGCTGAAGGCTTAACTCCTCTAATGTAGAAAACTAATTTAAAATTTATGAGCACAATCGATCGACTTGATAAGGATCAACATTTTATAAATCTTGAATTTATAATAATTCACCAAACGGTCGAGAAAATATTTTCTGATGTTTTCTTAAAACGTTTATATTTGGACTTCCGCTTTTTCAAAATCAGCAACTTATATATATATATATAAATTGCTGATTTTGAAAAAGCGGAATATATATATATATATATAAATAAATATATATCATCTTCACTTATATATATATATGTGTGTGTGTGTGTGTGGTATTCAGTAGGAAGCGTCTCTGTAGGAAAATGTACTGGGCGACCAAATCGCAACCAAGTTTCGTATACATACCTTCCTCAATATGCAGTATTCATGTCTGGAAAATAGTCCAAATTCGAACCGCCAGGGGCGAACTTTGGCGCTGCAATCCCTGAAGTTGCATATTGCTTAACTTATGAAACAAATATCAGCAAAAAGAAGTTCGCGTGCAATTGCTTTATTGCAATCACATGCTGAAAGATACCAAGATCACTGATACGGCTCTACATAATCTCTATAGTCTTACTCTACAAGCTGCATTCACTGCACAATATTTTCTGCTGCAGAACATCCTGCGTCATTCGGGACTGTGAAATATGGCTTTGTGACTCCTTTTATAAGCAGCAGCTATAAAATAAATTTAACAATATGCAAATTACAGGGACAAATGCGACGGATTTTCCCTTCTGAAATTTGTACTATACTTTAACTTATTTTTTTTAACTTAATTTACTTCAACATACTTAATTTTAATGATTAATTTATTAAACGCCTATTAGTTTTTTCTTTCTGTCTTTTCAATCTCATATCTTTCTACTATATGTTTTTTATAATGTGTCGGATCTTAGTATAATAGTATAATAGGAGGATAGTATAATAGGATATTAGTATAATAATTCAACCATATGATACAACCATGTTGCTTTATACAACGAAACACATTTCGAGTATCCATTGGTGTAAAGATTCCTGAAGAGTTGCACTAATGGATAATCTATCCTATTCCTTCTCTGTTTATTTTCTTGTTTCATTTTCCTTTTAATTTTGTGAGCATCTTAAAATTTCTTGTTTTCTTGTTCTACTAGATTAGTTTTATGTAATAAATTAGGAATACTTTCTGGTTTGTGTCATATCTTCAATGAAGATTTCGTTGACTTTCATATATTCTTACTCCCTTGTTAAATACTACCTAACTTTCCATTTATGTATTTATTCTCTATTAATGCCATTTTCCTCTAATTTAATCAATATATGCTAAATTTTCACAAATTTGACATTAATTTATCGGAATAGATTTTTAATTATTTCTTTTATAAACGCCTCGTCTTGAAAAGAGTTTCAGGCTAATATGTGTCGTTTAATAACAAACAAAAATGTATTATAACAATATGTGGAAATACCATGTTTATTTAAAAAAAAATTCTTAAAATTTATTGTAGAAAATTGAGAGTTGCAACACAAGAAATGTTAGAGAATACGTAAATCAAGAAGGTTATTAATATAAAAAACTATATACTACCATTACTATATTTTAAACATCAAAATATAAACTTTTATTTTAGTTCGATAGAATGTAAATAAAATACCAAATTACAAAAAATCTGTTAGAAATTTTAGTATCAAAAATCAAAAGAAATATATAAATACATTCGGATATTTTTTAAGATTTTAAATACGATTAGTTAAACATTGTGGTTCTGAACTTTAAATACATCAAAAATAGTAAATGTGATTATATAAAAATTATGTTTCCAAATTTGAACAACGTAGTAAATATGCAATGAGCACACTTGAAGCTCCTTAGCCACACCATGTTGCACTCACGCGTGTTTAGGACGTTCACGATGGGAATATGTATAGACTTATCGACTATATTGAATTATTACATTCATTAGCATAAGGTCCTTGTATTAAATGAAGCTGAAGCATTTCTCAACGTAATGATGCCCACAGGCGGATAGCTTTATCGTAAATGGTTAGTGTAGGATTAAAACGGAAAGCTGCTTTACGAATGAAAATTTCATAGTTGACATGGTTTTAACTACTTTGTATCATTAACTGGTAGTAATAAGCCTACTGTTTGTGAGTAATTATGTTATGTAATCAAAATTCTTTGTTGTGGGACTGACAACGTTGAAGCGTATGGATGTGTGGTAATCATTTGGTTTCTGTAATTTAAAATAAGGTTAATTTCTGAAAACGTTTAGTATAACATGATTCAAGGTCATTATTTATTGAGATTTGGCACCTACTATTTTATTGATTATGTATCTTCAATGATATCACCATATCATAGTTTCAGAAATATGAAATAACTATGAAATGTCTGACATAATTTAATTCGTATGTACATTTTAATTGTAAAGACATGATCTTCGCAATCGGTCCCATACATCGTTTCTTACTCACAGGCAACCTGAAAATATGCTGAATGTCTGTAAATGTCTCCTTGCTGGCTGATGGAGTCATTTTACTTCATCTCGCATCATTCGAATATTATTAAATTCAAATCGAGGAGAACATTTCAAACTTTTTGAAAATTTTAGATCCCATGTCTTCGTTTTCCTACATATATATTTGATACACCCTGATAATGCCAAATAATTTTAGATGTATCAATACTGATGTTAATATCAAAATGATTCTTCGAGTACAATTAGCAGGCAGTAACTTATTTTCATTAGTATAACGTGTCCACTATAAATATGTATCTATAATTACCAGTATAAATAGAATTTACATATATTAGTGAGGACAATTTTCGATATTACATGTTGATCGAACGGTCACAGACTTCGCGTGCTGGAAATAGATCTATATATATGCTGGAAATAGATCGTGTTTACGTTGCAGATCATATTGCTTAATCAGATCATGTCGCTCAGTCTATGAAATTTTATGCCGGCTGCGTGGTTAGACTGAACTTGTCGGTCTTCAAAGAGGTTCACAAAATTACACCACACAGAAAGTTTTTTCCTGGCATTGATGGTATTGATTATTTCGTGTTGATGAACATTATGAACTACAAATCTGATCTAGTATCTAAAATTGTAACCGTAGTTTTGCTTATGTCCTCTTTAAGCGAGCTTTGTGAGTATGATATATTGAAAATGACTAGGTCGTCAGAAATTCTAAATTCACTTATTCAAAAGTATCGATAATATCTCACAAATATTATAAATAGTTACTTCTGCTTGTAAATGACGTTATATTTTCATAAAAGCTTAATTTATCTATTCAGAATAGTTGCCCACAATGGATGACAGCACACAGAAAGTTTTTTCCTGGCATTGATGGTATTGATTATTTCGTGTTGATGAACATTATGAACTACAAATCTGATCTGGTATCTAAAATTGTAACCGTAGTTTTGCTTATGTCCTCTTTAAGCGAGCTTTGTGAGTATGATATATTGAAAATGACTAGGTCGTCAGAAATTCTAAATTCACTTATTCAAAAGTATCGATAATATCTCACAAATATTATAAATATTTACTTCTGCTTGTAAATGATATTATCTTTTCATAAAAGCTTAATTTACCTATTCAGAATATTTGCCCACAAAGGATGACAGCACACAGAAAGTTTTTTCTGGTATTGATTATTTCGTGTTGATGAACATTATGAACTACAAATCTGATCTGGTATCTAAAATTGTAACCGTAGTTTTGCTTATGTCCTCTTTAAGCGAGCTTTGTGAGTATGATATATTGAAAATGACTAGGTCGTCAGAAATTCTAAATTCACTTATTCAAAAGTATCGATAATATCTCACAAATATTATAAATATTTACTTCTGCTTGTAAATGATATTATCTTTTCATAAAAGCTTAATTTACCTATTCAGAATAGTTGCCCACAAAGGATGACAGCACACAGAAAGTTTTTTCCTGGTATTGATTATTTCATGTTGATGAACATTATGAACTACAAATCTGATCTGGTATCTAAAATTGTAACCGTAGTTTTGCTTATGTCCTCTTTAAGCGAGATTTGTGAGTATGATATATTGAAAATGACTAGGTCGTCAGAAATTCTAAATTCACTTATTCAAAAGTATCGATAATATCTCACAAATATTATAAATATTTACTTCTGCTTGTAAATGATGTTTTCTTTTCATAAAAGCTTAATTTACCTATTCAGAATATTTGCCCACAAAGGATGACATCATACAGAAAGTTTTTTCCTGGCATTGATGGTATTGATTATTTCGTGTTGATGAACATTATGAACTACAAATCTGATCTGGTATCTAAAATTGTAACCGTAGTTTTGCTTATGTCCTCTTTAAGCGAGCTATGTGAGTATGATATATTGAAAATAACTAGGTCGTCAGAAATTCTAAATTCACTTATTCAATAGTATCGATATTATCTCACAAATATTATACATATTTACTTCTGCTTGTAAATGATATTATCTTTTCATAAAAGCTTAATTTACCTATTCAGAATAGTTGCCCACAAAGGATGACAGCACACAGAAAGTTTTTTCCCGGCATTGATGGTATTGATTATTTCGTGTTGATGAACATTATGAACTACAAATCTGATCTGGTATCTAAAATTGTAACCGTAGTTTTGCTTATGTCCTCTTTAAGCGAGCTTTGTGAGTATGATATATTGAAAATGACTAGGTCGTCAGAAATTCTAAATTCACTTATTCAAAAGTATCGATAATATCTCACAAATATTATAAATATTTACTTCTGCTTGTAAATGATGTTATCTTTTCATAAAAGCTTATTTTACCTATTCAGAATATTTGCCCACAAAGGATGACAGCACACAGAAAGTTTTTTCCTGGCATTGATGGTATTGATTATTTCGTGTTGATGAACATTATGAACTACAAATCTGATCTGGTATCTAAAATTGTAACCGTAGTTTTGCTTATGTCCTCTTTAAGCGAGCTTTGTGAGTATGATATATTGAAAATGACTAGGTCGTCAGAATTTCTAAATTCACTTATTCAAAAGTATCGATAATATCTCACAAGTATTATAAATATTTACTTCTGCTTGTAAATGATGTTATCTTTTCATAAAAGCTTAATTTACCTATTCAGAATATTTGCCCACAAAGGATGACAGCACACAGAAAGTTTTTTCTGGTATTGATTATTTCGTGTTGATGAACATTATGAACTACAAATCTGATCTGGTATCTAAAATTGTAACCGTAGTTTTGCTTATGTCCTCTTTAAGCGAGCTTTGTGAGTATGATATATTGAAAATGACTAGGTCGTCAGAAATTCTAAATTCACTTATTCAAAAGTATCGATAATATCTCACAAATATTATAAATATTTACTTCTGCTTGTAAATGATATTATCTTTTCATAAAAGCTTAATTTACCTATTCAGAATAGTTGCCCACAAAGGATGACAGCACACAGAAAGTTTTTTCCTGGCATTGATGGTATTGATTATTTCGTGTTGATGAACATTATGAACTACAAATCTGATCTGGTATCTAAAATTGTAACCGTAGTTTTGCTTATGTCCTCTTTAAGCGAGCTTTGTGAGTATGATATATTGAAAATGACTAGGTCGTCAGAAATTCTAAATTCACTTATTCAAAAGTATCGATAATATCTCACAAATATTATAAATATTTACTTCTGCTTGTAAATGATATTATCTTTTCATAAAAGCTTAATTTACCTATTCAGAATAGTTGCCCACAAAGGATGACAGCACACAGAAAGTTTTTTCCTGGCATTGATGGTATTGATTATTTCGTGTTGATGAACATTATGAACTACAAATCTGATCTGGTATCTAAAATTGTAACCGTAGTTTTGCTTATGTCCTCTTTAAGCGAGCTTTGTGAGTATGATATATTGAAAATGACTAGGTCGTCAGAAATTCTAAATTCACTTATTCAAAAGTATCGATAATATCTCACAAATATTATAAATATTTACTTCTGCTTGTAAATGATGTTATCTTTTCATAAAAGCTTATTTTACCTATTCAGAATATTTGCCCACAAAGGATGACAGCACACAGAAAGTTTTTTCCTGGCATTGATGGTATTGATTATTTCGTGTTGATGAACATTATGAACTACAAATCTGATCTGGTATCTAAAATTGTAACCGTAGTTTTGCTTATGTCCTCTTTAAGCGAGCTTTGTGAGTATGATATATTGAAAATGACTAGGTCGTCAGAATTTCTAAATTCACTTATTCAAAAGTATCGATAATATCTCACAAGTATTATAAATATTTACTTCTGCTTGTAAATGATGTTATCTTTTCATAAAAGCTTAATTTACCTATTCAGAATATTTGCCCACAAAGGATGACAGCACACAGAAAGTTTTTTCTGGTATTGATTATTTCGTGTTGATGAACATTATGAACTACAAATCTGATCTGGTATCTAAAATTGTAACCGTAGTTTTGCTTATGTCCTCTTTAAGCGAGCTTTGTGAGTATGATATATTGAAAATGACTAGGTCGTCAGAAATTCTAAATTCACTTATTCAAAAGTATCGATAATATCTCACAAATATTATAAATATTTACTTCTGCTTGTAAATGATATTATCTTTTCATAAAAGCTTAATTTACCTATTCAGAATAGTTGCCCACAAAGGATGACAGCACACAGAAAGTTTTTTCCTGGCATTGATGGTATTGATTATTTCGTGTTGATGAACATTATGAACTACAAATCTGATCTGGTATCTAAAATTGTAACCGTAGTTTTGCTTATGTCCTCTTTAAGCGAGCTTTGTGAGTATGATATATTGAAAATGACTAGGTCGTCAGAAATTCTAAATTCACTTATTCAAAAGTATCGATAATATCTCACAAATATTATAAATATTTACTTCTGCTTGTAAATGATATTATCTTTTCATAAAAGCTTAATTTACCTATTCAGAATAGTTGCCCACAAAGGATGACAGCACACAGAAAGTTTTTTCCTGGCATTGATGGTATTGATTATTTCGTGTTGATGAACATTATGAACTACAAATCTGATCTGGTATCTAAAATTGTAACCGTAGTTTTGCTTATGTCCTCTTTAAGCGAGCTTTGTGAGTATGATATATTGAAAATGACTAGGTCGTCAGAAATTCTAAATTCACTTATTCAAAAGTATCGATAATATCTCACAAATATTATAAATATTTACTTCTGCTTGTAAATGATGTTTTCTTTTCATAAAAGCTTAATTTACCTATTCAGAATATTTGCCCACAAAGGATGACATCATACAGAAAGTTTTTTCCTGGCATTGATGGTATTGATTATTTCGTGTTGATGAACATTATGAACTACAAATCTGATCTGGTATCTAAAATTGTAACCGTAGTTTTGCTTATGTCCTCTTTAAGCGAGCTCTGTGAGTATGATATATTGAAAATAACTAGGTCGTCAGATATTCTAAATTCACTTATTCAATAGTATCGATAATATCTCACAAATATTATACATATTTACTTCTGCTTGTAAATGATGTTATCTTTTCATAAAAGCTTAATTTACCTATTCAGAATATTTGCCCACAAAGGATGACAGCACACAGAAAGTTTTTTCCTGGCATTGATGGTATTGATTATTTCGTGTTGATGAACATTATAAACTACAAATCTGATCTGGTATCTAAAATTGTAACCGTAGTTTTGCTTATGTCCTCTTTAAGCGAGCTCTGTGAGTATGATATATTGAAAATGACTAGGTCGTCAGAAATTCTAAATTCACTTATTCAAAAGTATCGATAATATCTCACAAATATTATACATATTTACTTCTGCTTGTAAATGATTTTATCTTTTCATAAAAGCTTAATTTACCTATTCAGAATAGTTGTCCCCAAAGGATGTGAAGAGATTGCATTTACACCCATCGAATAGTTGATAAGTACGCAAGTCATCCTAATGTTATGGTTCTCCAAAACTATCGGTTATATTATTGAAGTTTGATCGGGTAAATGTATTGTAGATGACCTTGGAAAATGAACATTGTTTTCTTCAAAATTTAGAAACTAAAATGTTAAAACTTTCCGGGCATTCTATTTAAGATGGCTCCCAGTAGGAAATGGCCTACTTTGCATTCTGTATGATTTGCCCACAACCTCTTAACACTCCTCGCCGTATGGTATATGTTAAAATTCTAAGAAAATATACTTTTTTGCAAATAATGATAATATTTTGTTGAAATAATTATATTTAATTTATATATTATAACTATATATTATTGAAATAACTACTATAAGTATATTTTGATGAAATGCGAAATGGAGATAAATATAATGAGCACTTTTAGATAGTGCATTTTAGTAGAGCGTGCATTTTAAGAGGGTGTACATTAAATTAGAGTACGGTTTGTTGTTTTATATACTCAAAAACATATAGAATTACATTTATAGAAATTCGTGTTCTCTGTATAACTAATGTATGTCAACTAATCTACTAATACTCTCTGTATAACTAATGTAGTATGTCTACTCTGTATGTCTACTAATAAGTAAACTATGTAATGGGCATTTAATTCTGATTCCGAATTTATTAAGAAAGACACCATTATTACTTTACTTCTTACATATAGATACATTTATTAAAATCCAACCCGCTTAATAGAATTTCGCTTACTGGAATTTTAAAAAATGGAATAACTCACTTAATATAATAGCGTTCCAAAGTCTCAAACCCGCTACCATACATTTCACTAACAAAATTATCTAGCTAATGGATAATAATTAATTGAAATAATCCGAGTTATTGTATTAAGCATTCCAATTTGTTAATGTAATATTTAATGGGACATATTCAGGAAATTTCCTCAATCGCAAATATAATTCTAGTAATTTTCTACTGAAACACTAAAATAATTATAGTTTTATTGCAAAAATATAATGAATATGGTATTATTTTATGGGCTCATACAGTAATGTATGCAGTTGAATGAACAGGAAGAAAGCTAAAGCTGGAATTCCAAATTCCATTTCTTTAAGTATATTCCATTTTTTCACGCGTTAAAGATTTATACTTTGCTCACTCTTATAATAGATCACCCTTGACCGTCAAATCATTTTTTATAAAAGTCTTAACCGATAGATTTTTTAAGATATATATAAATGCTACTAGTTTCTGGAAGAAGTTTATAATAAATTATTTCCTATTTATTTAATATTAACTTATTAAATAATGGAGACGATGCATCTGTATCAGATAGTAAAAGTTATAAATGGGATCTATTAGTCTGGTATATTTTTACAAATCAACTTGTTGAATTAAATATATAAAAAAATTCAGCCCTTTATAAAACCTGCATGCACTGATGTCCAAAAGTTAGACATAATCGATATACGAATGGATATTTTAAGAAGCAAAAGACATAATGGAACGAAGCGTGGTATGCATGTGTAATTAGGTAATGTTAGTACAACCATAAAAAAACAAGTATAACAATAACTTCGTAATCTAAAATGTTTAAAATGTCTTTATATATATTATATAATGTGCAATATTATTAAAATTATATTACATAATATAATGGGGTAATCGTGTCACTCATACTGTAAGTGAGTGACAAGGGAAGTTCACTTGTTACAGTTAAAATCTTATAGGTATACTATATACCATCGTGAAGAGAACCCAAAACAATGTACGAAAATCGTATTTATTTATATCGACAATTGTTCTTTACCGACACAAAAAGCTGTAAAAGGCATTAAATATATGCATTCAAATCAGAATATTTCTGCAAATATCTGTTTCCGACCGTGTAAATTAAATTCTGTGGTAGGGAAGAAACTAGTGCAGATGCAAATAAACATGATTTCCATACATTATTCCTTTCAGCCAATTGCCATTCGCACTACATAAATTTACCCAATATAAATGCATATACTCGTTTGAAAATGTTTTGTTTCTGTGAAGAGCAATCGTTGAAATAAATACAAATTTTGTATGCTGTTTTAGGTCCTCTTCACGACGATATAATAATGCCTATTTTTCAGACTATAAACTAGTGACATTCCCTTGTGAGAGGTTGTGTGTGAGGATATATTACATTGTAAACAAGAAAGATCAATCATGCATAAGCATTGATTATGAAACACTTTCCAACTGAAATGTCATTTCATTTAAAAATTTCTAAAATGTGATTCATTCAGTGGTAATATCTTTTACATTATCACAGAACTACAGTAATTTATTATACTTAAATATTTAAAACTGTATCGAAATATAAATCATCTGATTCTTTATGCAAAATCAATGAATATTTCATTCATATAACTTGTATTCCAGACTCCAGAGCTAAATAATTTTGTGTGAAAAAAATTCAGCAATTCTTATGTAATTCATCTTACAATCGCTTGAGATATTTGCATTCTGCATATGTTAAAATTAGGCTTCCTTGAAGAAATAATAAAAGTTTAGGGATCATTTAAAATCACAACTATTGTAATTGCATAGGCACGGAATTTAGATACACAGATAATATATATGTGTATGTGTATGTACTCAAAGTATTGGAATCGTGCCGAGGATCGGAACTCGAATTTTCAAAGTATCTACACGTTTTGGGACTTCTAGAACACGAAAAAACTACTTTTAGGAAGACGTCTGTGTGTGTAAGGGTGTATCTGTGTATGTTTCTGTGTGTCTGTGTGGATATTACATCCACTCTAATTGAAAAACTAATGGACCGAATTTCATACAATTTGGTAGGTATGTTTTTTGTGGGAAATCCTGATGTTCATTAGATTATAGTACGATTCGTAATAAAAGAATCTGCCTTCTTTGCGAAATGGCCGCAGAAATTGCCTTTATCCACTCTAGCTAAAAACTAATGAACCAAATTTAACAAAATTTAGAGTATAATATTTCAATAACCTACAAGTAATTTATATACCAAATTTAACAAAATTTTGTATATAAATCATTTGTAGGTTATTCTACTACGATTCGGGAAAAAGGAACGGGCTATTTTTGCGAAATGGCCAGCAAAAATCGTTATATATAAAAATAAAAGACTACGTGTGCTCAATTATATCAATGAAATTCCTATTTTATATGTGATTTTTGACAACAAAAAGAATAAGACTAACCCCATTACTCTAGGACTAGCCGTTCTTGAGATATTCTAGTTTTTTCGCGTTTTCGCTACGCCACCTTTGACAATAAGTCCAGCTATCAAATGAGAACCAAATTTAAGTTTAACGTATAAATTTAATGTCATTTAAAATACTTATGTTGTGCAGATAAACTCAAATTATCATTGAATAAATAAAGAGAACGAATATGAGTCTGCAGAGAAAGACATGTGCTGTCCACATCAGAATTTTTAACAATATTACACCAATGATTTATAGAAGTGAACGGGGATTATTTTCAGGCCATTTCGAAAAAAATGTATAATCTATATTTAAAGATCCATCAAATTTTTGTCGAATAAAATGTTCAACAAATTTAAGCTGTGTACCAAATTTTAACTCTCTAGGACGTAGGAAAGTGCATTTAAAATGCCATCAATTAAATTTATCATGAAGAGTTATATAAAATTAAAAAAAAATGAAAAATTGTTATCTACCAAATTTATCTTAAAATATGAAGCCACTCCCATATGCAAAACGCTTAAACAAATGGAGAGATATTTATTATATAATATCTCTCTCTTTTCTTTCTGGAAGATATCCCAAAGTCAGAATTTAATTGAATTTGTTTTTTTCCCTATATAAAAAATTTTTTTAATTAAAAAACTACTTAACATATTTTACTGAATTTTTTTTTATATATTCTATGGGATAATGTGAATATTTCCTAAAAATTTCGAAGCAATTCGTGAATTTTAAATTTACTTAAAAAATGTTTGAAAAATTAGGTCCCATAGGGTTCAATGTATTTCATTTTTTCAACCCGGGTTCAATAAAAAACTAATTGGGTGATATTATTTATTTATATTCCCATAGGTCCTACAGACCGTCTGAACAACATACTAAAATTTCATTTTGATAAACTCATTTTTACGGCAGTTATCGTGCTAACGGACAGACAGACAGACAGACAGACAGACAGACAGACAGACAGACAGACAGAATGAACAAAGTCATAAACACTTTTCAACTTTGTTGTAAAGTGTTAAAAATGAAAAACAAATATTAAAAATATGCAGGAAGAAATAGAAAATTATATTTTGATGGGAAAAATTATATTTAATTACAGAGGTGGTTGAAAGTGGAGGGTGTGAGGGCAGAACCGTAAACATTAATACTGTGAAAATATACATCATTGACTTATAATTGTCTAAGATATCTAACGTGTTTTGTCTGTACATACCCAAAAGAAGCCCCAGGATGACATAGAATACTAAATTTTTGAACATTTATAGTTCCGACTATCGTACAGAACGTACCGGAGTCGGATTTTTGAATTATACCCAGGGAGGGGGAGAAAATGGGAGTTTCAAACAGACTTTCAGTTCCTCTAGATGCCTTCTGGTGATCTAGAAGGCTAAATCTGCCCCATTATAGTATTGATCATCTTACAGAACTTAACGTAGATGGATTTTCAACTCCCCCTCCCACTTCTGGAAGTGCAGAAAATAGTATTTTGTTTTTCGAAAAGTATTTTAAGACACCCCAGAAACCCCACTAGTGATCTAGGAGGCTGAATCTTAGAACACTTATAATATTAACCATAAAACGAAACGTAGTTGGATATCTGTCTCTCACCTCTTGGAGAGCAAAGGTTATGAATTTTTAACATGTTTTCAGATTTGTAATCACCTCTCCGGTGGCTTAGACGGCCGAAACCGTACAATTATGATATCAATCACTGAATTAAACATAACAAATCCATATTTTTGATTTTCGATTTCTCTCGCAAAATGGGAAAAATGGGGATAAAGTATCTCAGAATCCTCCCGAAGACATAAATGACTAGAACGCGACCATGGGGCATGACCTAGCTAGGCTAATTTCCAATTGGAATGACTTTTTACAATGCTAAGCATCATATATTGTTAAACAAAGTAACACTTACTGAAAAAAGTTACAACTTTATTTTACAAGTGTTGGTTTTCCCGTCTTTGACAGGATTAACTACTAAATTATATATTTTGCTTTAGTATCCACGTTAAAATAAAAATAAGTTGCATATTAGCAAAAAAAAACAACAAATTCTTTAGATTAGAACAGGCGCAGCAATAATTAGATTCTTAGTATTTTTTTTGATTTTAGGAATAAATATATGAAGGAACTCGTTTATCGTTCGTCTTTCGTTTTCCAATACACGAGTTGAATAGGAAAAAAAATGAGTCTTATTTCGTTTTGAAAGATTTTCTTATTTGTTTGTTTAAATATCTCTTGAGAAGACGGAAAACAAAGCTTTATGCTTAAACACCCTTTCAGTTCTTTTTCGATTTTTCATTACGAAAAATGCATTTGCAAGAAGTAAAAACATGCTTGTATTCAACAGCAATTTCACTTGGGAAGTTTTTATTAGCGTGGATGCAAATAATTTCCTTTACGATCCTTGCACTTAATGATGGAGCACACGCAAATGATTCCGTAAGCAAAGATTCTATTTTATCACGGAAGTTCTTTTTAAAAGAAGTGCAAAAAATACTATTAGAAGTGTGTATCAAATTGTAAAAAAGTATGAAAATGTGGCACTTGCGTACACATTTCTTGTTAGATTCGTCATATATTGCAGAGGGATATGTGTTTATGTAACATATGTAGAATACTTTTATGTAACTATGTAACTACGAAAACGTGACTTTTAGGAAATAAAATATGCGTAGATTTTGAAACTTTTCCTTCATCAAATATTTATTTATATATTTAAATGCAATTCGGATGCAAAATGCTAACGCATTTTTTTATTTATTGTAATTTAATTGTTTTCTATAGAACCATAACAACCTATCTAGTTGTACAGTTCCGCGCTGTCCAACATCAGTAAAACACCAATACGAAGTTTGGTCTCGGTCACATTATGCTATTTAGGAATTCGTAATATAGAACATAATATATTTTTCATGATATTTATGATAGGAAAAACAGGTTAAAACGATCTATGAAGTGTCTGAGCCACAGTTGTTTTAACGTTAGTATAAATAAAAACATTAAAAATACATCAAGTAATTTAACGGTTTTATCACAGTATTCATTCTACAATATGCAAGCAAACACAAAATTGAGTGTTATTAAACGTTTACAGAATTTTTGGTTTTATTATTGCTTCTTGCCAGAGACAGAACGGGGAAATTGTAAATTTATAAGAAATTGAATAGAAAAAATTCTAAAATACTAAATATATAGCTTTTTTAGGCTATTTCATGAATTTTTGAGACAAAGTTCACAAATGAGTTGTTATTCAACCTCATCACTGTTAATGTCGTCGCTGGACTTACTCTGTAATCAAATTTGCTCCATTCATACATTATCAGCCCTTTTAAAATTCCTGAAAATTTGAGCATGCATTTGTTGCGATAGTAAAATTTAAATACATAATTCTGACACCCTTTTTGCGACATAGGTTCTCGTTAGTGTGGCGATAAGATAAGAAATCTAAAAATTATACTTATAAATCTTAAATTCATTAAGTAATTATTACTTATTTACTATTAATATTAAATTCATTAAGATGACCTGGCCGCTGATTCTCATATAGTGGAATTATTATGAAATGTACATTGCTATGTTGTGCCGCAATAAACCTTCCAATTATTTTTACCTTTTGAGTGAGTCCTGAAAATAATTATTAATTAATATAAAAAGATTAGACCAATTTAAACTTAACAATAACATTTATTTAAGACATAAAATACCTATTAAATTCAATACATTAACTATTCTTCCTATTAATTATTTATTAAGATAGCATGTGAGAGGGGTGCACGTGAGACCCTTAACCATATATCTAACGTATTTAATAACCTGTGGATATTTGAGGAACATATACCTTCAATTTGGGCCTTTGCAATAGACCATAATGCTTGCAAATACTTGGTTGCACTGAACACATCCTAGATGCACTGAACACATCCTAGAACACCCCTCCCTTATTTGGGAACTTCCACGCAATATTCTGCTTCCTTCGTATTGTCGTTCTATCATAATGGCAGGCAAGCCTCCACCCAATTCATAACGTCGCAGTCGTTGCACACATGTCCTATTTCAGCCAAAACTCATAATCGTCTCCTAAGTCAAAATCCAACTGTTTCATCAAAGTCTGATCTCCATCTCTTTTCGTCTACATCTGATCATCTCATTCTCTCTCAGGTTGTGGTTCCTTCGGTGGTGGTGGTGGTGGGGGGGTAGCTCCGCCTCTACTTCTTTGGCGCTCATTGGTTCTTCTTTACCCAATTACACTATTGCACATTTAGTACGACCCAGCTCAGCCCCTCTAGTATTGCACCCCTAAATTTCTAAATTTATAGTCTTTTGACCTTAAAGTTCAAGTCCTCATAAACCCTGGTGCCAGCCAGACTACAGCTTTGTTCGCCGTTCTGGGCATCATAAATTTCACAAATAAAAGTGTCTCATGTGAGAACAATTTCTGGTCTCATAGTTAGATCACCGAAGTCAAGCAGCATCGGGCGCGGTTAGTACTTGGGTGGGTGACCACCTGGGAACACCGCGTGCTGTTGGCATATTTCGGTCGCGGTAGCCCGGTGGTTTGCGCGCTGGATTTGCACGCTGCCACAACTGCCGCCGTGTTCATGTGGAGTACGATCACGTTAAACATGTGGGTCCGTTGGTCCTTCCGAGAGGTTGGTGGTAGGGAAGGAGGGTACGGTCCCTGTGGATGCCTCCCCCACTGGGTTCCGGTGTAAATTGGATGGCACTTCCCGGCCGTCCAAACGGTTATTTTACACCTTTCTGGTAGTGTCTGCTCTAACCCTTCTTCAATCAATAAAATAAAAAACTGTGTTCTCATAGCGAGAGAAATCTCTAATAAAATTTCATAATCAGCCTGGGGATCTCTGCTTTTAATTTTTTCGGTCGGTGACTTCTCTTCTTGTTGTTTTTTTTTGTTTGTTTTTTATGTTGTTTTTTATGTTGTTTTTTTATATGTTGTTTTTCTCGGTGGTGTCGTCTGCTTTTGTTGTGTTGTCTTTAGTTGTTGCACCCCATTTTATAACCCCATTTTATAGTCAACTTCAAAATGTTTTCAACTACTATCATAATACTTATATTATCTCAGATCATTATGTCATTTGTAAATATACTATCAAGTCTTCAATAATGTAAATAAGTCAACAAAATGTATTCAAGTCTACAAGAGTATAAATGTAATCAAGTCTTCAGATATATTTTCATATTAGCAAAACTATGTTATTAGCTTATATCCTTGTAACCACTCCTGTAAAAATTTTTTAAAGATTCAATAAATTTGGTGTTGGTTGTTGTGGACACCCGGACATCGGCCGGACGCCTGCCAACTCCTCTCCCGGCCGTCCAAATAGATGCTCAAGTCCTCAGGACGAGTCGGACGGTCTGGGTCTTCAACACCTTTCTGGTATGTCGGAGGGTCTGGGTCTCAACAACAACTTTGGGCGGCAAACCCGTGCAACTGTTATTTCCTTTTTATCATACTAATATCACACCATCTGCAAACACAATAATATACCAGAAGTAAATAACATTTAGAAAATAATACACAAGTAGCAAGGATAGAATGACTTGCCTCTTCCCCAAATTTTGCACTGCAAGTGCATTGACAAGAAAATTACATAGCCTTCAAATCTATTAAGACAAGTCTGGCCCAAAAAAATATTACAGTATTATAAAAGTGATTACAAAAATACTTTTCGAAAAATGTATTGCTAATAACAACAGTAAAACCTGAGTATTTACTTAATGTAATAGTTATAATAATTTCAATTTGTATAAACAAGCTGAGAAAGCACTTTCTTAACTTGCTCTACATTTAGGAACATAATTTTAGTGGGAAAAACTGCACATATAAAGTGGTGTCATTTATCTTGCTATCTATTTTCAATGACACGAGATGAGACAGCTTCAAAAAGCGGGGTAAAGACGTTTAAAAAGTGCAACAACAATTCACAAATGTTCTTTGCTGTTGCTGATATTGTGTTGTCAAGATTTGAGAAAACCTCCAAAACGCGGGTGTTTTATGTGACTAAAATTTATAATATTTAAGTATCGCAGGAGTAAGTGATATGCATACATTTTCAGCTGAAATGTTTCCATGAACACAAACCTCGCCTATAAGGAGCGATCCCCAAAACCATGGATGCTGGTATCTGTACAGGGAATGACTTCCAGAAATATTTTCGTTCCTTGGGTTCTCGGATACTGGGGTACAATGGAATGAAGTTTTAAGAAAATTGATAATTCTGTTTCATAAAAAATACGTAATTATAAGTTATGCAGATTATATAATGAATTAAAAAATAAGTATTATATTTTAGACGGAGACATCTTAGTACTTTCGGCAAATGGAGATTTAATAACGAAAATAGAAATTCTTGACAATTTCTTTCATCGCTCGTTTTATGAATGGCAGTAAGCAGCAGAGAAATTACAAAGATGATAAAAAATAATGGAAAAAATATTTTTCAAAATAGAACGAGATATTTAATAAGGAGACTTCATATGGTGACAAATAGTGTACAAACTTAATTTTCGACGATTTTTAAAGTAACTATTAAGCATTTTCACCCTTTTGCATAGGAAAGGAATTAGGATGAAAGGGCCACTATCATTTATTTCTTAAAATAAACCATTATATTATTCACATGGGGCTCAACAGATAGTCATGGCTAAAACAGTCGTAGAAAGGCAACACTTAACACAATATATTGAGCCGTGGGTAAATAATATAATGGTTTAATTTGGATAAAGAACAAAATTATAGTGTATCTTTTATCCCCTCCCTCCCCTGCTTAATTCGCTCATTCGAATTCTCGGAAAATTTGAAAGTGAGATCTCTAGAACTGGAAATAGAAATCTTGAATAGCGACAATATTTCCTCCGAAATTCTATGCTAAATCCATGTAAATCCTCATCTAACCTATATCTATAGATATTCCTGATAAATATATTTATCAGAATGATATTTGAACCGGAAGTAAAACAAACAGAAATGGAAATTCTTAAGCCCCTGCCACCTCTAGAATTTTGTGCTGAATCCACATGTCTTCAACTAAGCCCAATCCTGAGAAATAGATATTGCAAGTAAAATGTAAGTTTTTGATTAGAAGTGACTGATCCAGAACGGAAATCTGTAGTTAACCCCCCAACCTGTTCTAGAATGCAACGTTAAATCCATATCGGTCATCGTCAAAGCTTTATCTATAGCTTATCCTGATAAATAGACGCTTAAAAAATTAAACCATACGTATAACATACATCCGAAATGTAAAATTTTAGTATATTATATCATCTGATTCAGTATTTGATGCTGAATCCATATCAGTTATCACCTAAGCACCATCTATAGCAAATATTGCGAAATAGATGTTTCAAGAAAAATTAAAATGCTTGTACTGAAAATGAAAAAAAAGAATCGGAAGTAAAAATGAACCGTTCTCGAGACATTGCTCATTTTTCTAATAAATGTATCAAATTTATATATGAAATATTATATATATTTTTGATAATTTATATAACATTACATGAAATGAATAAAACATTAAATATGCTTATTTTTAATGCAGTACGACCAACAATCCGTCAATAAACTTTTATTTATAAGAAAAGCTCTTTTCCCGTCCTGCACGTAATGCTTGGTGATAAATTCGGCGAACTTCGAAACGAATTTAGAAAAATATCGCCAATTTGGCGATATATCGCCGCTGATTGACGAAAATATTGTCGAAATTACAAAAATTACTCTAAATTAATGGAAATGACGCCAAATTCATGAATTAATTATTAAAATATTTTAATATATAGACTTCATTGCTTATTGCAGATGCTATAAATATTTATAATTGACAATTTAGAGTTGCTTGAAATAAATTGGGTACGTGAAAAAATTTTGCATGTTGTCATCCGGAAAAGTGCCAAATTTTCAATTCAGCGTTAAAAACATTATGCCGTGGATATTATACATCATTGTTTTACTGTGAAAGAAGTAAATATATTGCATTATATAGGAAAATTAATGTGCTTCTCACAACGGATTTTTTAAGTACGGTATTTATATAATTCTATATTTTATATAATTCTATAACTAATATTATCATTAATGATTTATGTGACTAGATAATTGAGTTCATTCGAAGGGAGTTCATTCTCTGAGTGCTTTATCTAAAACTAACAATTTCCTAAACACCTTCAATGTAGGTAATTTCTTATCTAAAATATTATTTATGTTTCAGCTTTATCTTATCTTTTGGTAAATTATATGTTTAACAATCATTTTGAATAAGTAAGTTATATTTAAGATTATGATTAATGGTGTATGCATGTAATTAGAAAATTGATTTAGAAACATTAGAACTGTTTTCAGATAATATGCGCAGTATTTGAAAATAATAAACGGAAAATCTCTATTATCAAGTTTTCAACGATAAGCCAATTTTTATCTTAAGGTATTGAGGAATAAAATGCAAAGATAGTTAGATGGATGTTAATAACAAATTGTAAGCAATTGAAGGAATATCAATTTAATAAGTAGACATTTTGAAAATTTAGTAGTAATGTGTTTTTTCATATAAATTGACTTAATTTTAATGTTTACCCTTTTTTTATTATTGTGTATTACAATGCTATTCCTTTCTAGTGGACTTCATATATTCACAAGGATGCTCTTCTTATTTTAAGACGTAGAAAAATTGGCAAGTCGAAAAACCTTACCGCAGTTGCACAAATTTTGTCGAAGAACAAAACGGAATATATCATTCGATAGAGATTAATGTTAACTACAAATATTAATATTTAAAATTTGCTTAAGAGACCGTCTTCTTAGTCATTTTGGTACTAACTCTGAAATCCTCAAGGGCGATCCCTATTCATCATTACATACAGATTGTATAGTAAATTTCAAGATGATTTAAGAGAAAGGTTTACCATTTTAAAATAATTTTTCATCTATTTGTTAGAATTTAATTATTTTTTGAAATATGCTGATCCTAATGTTAAATGGGTTTTCCAGTTTTTTAGATGCATACTATACATATTCCTGATAAATAAATTTTCCAATAATTTTGTTTGCTTACTTTTCTACTAAAGAGCCCAAGCAAAATTAATATAAATTTTAATATTCAAACATATTTGAAATATGTTAAATTAAATCAACTTGAAATATGAATATCAATTATTGAATAAATATTCATAAATTTGAATAGAAAAGTGACCATTCGATGACACACCATTTGACACAATTCGATTTAGCTGCGTCGGAAACACCGGAATACAAAATTTCAGTTTCATCAGTGCAATATCGAATGTGCTATCAAATTTTATTCAAAATTCGCAAATTTATTCAAATATTTTATAAATATAACTAGGAAACCTCGGTGTTCAATTGCAACTAGGAATATTTCTACAGTGTGGATAACTATGGGTGCCCCCGGTGCCCAAAGAAAAAATTCCCTGCTCCGCCGCTGGAATAAGAATAATTAAATTAAAAAAAATCTTTTAAATTTCACTGTATAAATATTGTATTGTAAAACGTAAAATACGTATTAAAAACCAAATGTAGAAGATTTATGCAGAAAATATTTACGTTTCTATAATAAACATCATTTATAAAGCATTGATTTACTCATTTTTCTTAACAAAAAAAAGGAGGCAAATGAATATTAAGATCCTACTAAATGAAACACAAAATCAATAATGAATGTCAAATTATGGGCAAAAAGTTTTACTTTTATTACGCAGTTACTGCACTTGGAAGAAAAGCTCAGGTTTTTTTTAAACCACCGAACCATCTTCATACCCATCGATGTTTCAAAAACAGCTACAATCTATACTATGTAACACTAAAACGAAACTCCCAAAAAACTTTGGTGAAAGTGACAAAACATAACATACTGTCTAATCTAGACTGTTAGATCGGAATCCGCTCATTTTCTGCAAAGTTCAATTTTTAAACGAACGAATCTTTAATGGTTTTGAGGATTTTCTAGATCAATTTTAGACCTTTTTTATATTTTTTTAATCTGCATGAAAATTTTCGAGGAATTAGAAATAAATATCGAAGATAATGTCTTTTAAAATTTTTTTAACTCAGCACTGGTGAAATTATTTCAACATCTATTACATATAGCTCAAACTACTGTTAGCGGGAATAAATCATATGAACTTCACTAAAAGCAGCATGCAACATTAAATTGAAAGTGCCGGCCTGTTTCAGAAAACGTAAATAGCTTTTGCCAGGGACAACAAGAAGCGCAATTTTCACTGGAGTAATTGCCGGCCTTACTTTCGTTGTTGTGCTTCCTGTTGCGTTTCCTGTTTGCCCTGACGAGAAAGGCCGTTTTTTGCCTTCGAAACTGGTCGACACGAAACCAATGTCTTTGTGTTGCATGTTTTTTTAGCGAAGTTTTAGTAATATTATTTCAGTATTGTTATTTTAAAATGCTAAAACTTGAGTTATATATTCATAACATAAATTTCAAAGATGTATCAAGGTTTAGTAGGAAGGTCAATAAACTTACTTCCAGTATAGAAGAAAATAAAAGTAATGTCTTGAAACCATTTTCAGCCACAGGGGAAAAATAACAAAAATTGATTTAATGGGCCTTTTACACCTACACTCTTTTTTACTAGCAATTGCAGATAGTGCCATAGAAAAGCGTGAATGTTGTTTCTTCCCCGTAGAAGTACTGTTATAATTGTAAATAAGATGTACATGAAGTAGTATTTCTCTGTTAATTGAGCATGAATGTGTTGTAGTATATTTAAATTTAGTTAGGCATTTATTATCTTTTTTAACAGTTAACCGAATAACATAGTGGGATGCTACTCTATGATTGGTAGAGCCTAATAATTAACTGCCTCTTGTATTCGCATTATTTTATCTAGCATGCGTAAGAAATATATATATATATATATATATATATATATATATATATATATATATATATATATATATATATATATATATATATATATATATATATATATATATATATATATATATATATATATATTAAATTGAGATGATTCTTACTGTAGATTTTCAATGGAAAGGAAATACATTAAATATCCGTTTATTTTTAATATTGCTACATGGAACTTGCAAACCTGGTGACGTTTCTTCTAAAGTAACTTATCTCAAACAAGCCTTTATTATTTTACTTTGAAATTATGTGCAAGCAATTTATTAAAAGAAAATTCTACATTATTTCATACACACGCGGTGAAAAGTTTTTGACTTCGAATTATATAATTACAATTTAGGCATAAAAATGTCCCTAGACTACAAATTCGTGTCGTATGAGATGTTAACTGTTTCTGACAGTTATTTAGTTCGGATTTATTAGTTCTTACATTCTTTATTATTCATTAGTAACTACATAAAATCCAGGAAATACTCACAATTATGAAAAACATAGTAAATACAGTTATAATGTAACAAATTTGACATAAGTAAACGTTTTTAGTAAACGCGCACATATTCCTTTTTAATACTATTATAGTATATTTTCTTTTTAGTAAACGTAAATAGCAAACGTATATAGTTAGCGTGTACAGAAGTTTATTACTTTTTTATAGCATTATAGACATTTCTATCTTTAAAATATTGTCTCAATTTTCCTAAATAGGTATACAGTTGTGCATTATAGAAAATCCAAGTTTTGATACTATTTGTTCATATTAGATATACATTTTTTGACATCGTAAGCTATGTATGAGACATGTATAGGAAAAAGCTTTTTTGAACAATTTTTTTCTCTTTTCTAGTAGCTGATTTAGGGCAGACTGAGACAAAAAGTCTGCACATTAATATTATCACGCAAGCCAGCAAAGAACATTATTACTATGAAAAACATATCAATGATCAGATTAAGTTCAGTAGTCGTGAAACATCCTGGGACAAGGGAGCCTAGGATATATTTGAGATTGAAAAAAGAATATAGAAAAATTAGAAAAATAGGGAAAACTATTCAAATATGAACGTAAAATGAATCAATGTGGTTACTTGATTCTGAAATGTAAAGAACATGTTTCTCAAATATTTCTCAACTATAAAGAAACTGTGCCATTCGATATCATATCATATATATATATATATATATATATATATATATATATATATATATATATATATATATATATATATATATATATATACATATATACATATATACATACATATATATATATATATATATATATATACACATATATATGCACATATATATAACTGAACCGGGATGAGGGGGTCACAACCCCCTCTCTGCCAATTTTTGGTACTTTTCTTTTTCTTGTTTGCTTCATGTATCATATTTGTTGTTGTTGTTGTTGTCGTGTCCCCAACATTACATTTAAGGAAGAATGTGTGCACTGCTTCTGTATCATATTTGATTTTCATATTTGGATATTTCCTTTTGGATATATATATTGTTCCTTGATGCGAAGCAGCGTGGCGCTTTACTTCATTGTAACTTCGAGTATATGAGTTCGTGTTTTATGGGTTTTGGTTAAAATTTAAAATAAAAATAATATTTTTTTTTCAATAATTTTGATAGCTTTAAAATTAAATGGATGGTTTTTAGATATGTTATTTAATAATCTATATTAAAATTTGTAAGAAATTTTTATATATATATATATATATATATATATATATATATATATATATACATATATAAAACAATTACATGTGGTGAAAGATTGGTGAATATAATCCCTTAACTACACCCTAAAATTAAAATTTATTTTAAGTGTTATAAATCTTATATGTAATACAAGTACTTAAGATACTTATCCCTTTGTTCCCTGCATAAACATATATGGTGTAAATGCATGAATAGTGCATAAGATGAAAAGTTTCAAACAGCATGGAGCAATATATATGGAACTAGGCCTTTCTGGAGCCCCCCTCCCCCCCAAAAAAAAAATTATATGAAACTGAATATTATTGAAAAAAGTGAAAAGCATTTCTGAAACCATGTACATTATCAAGGGCCATACCTGGTTCGGTAATGTTGAACTTCTATGTTTCTGTGTGCGTAATTGCAAATTGTATTACAGAAATTATGCACATGGCCCGACGCAGAAGAACGTAGAATATGGATTAGGTATAAATATGAAAATAATCAAACAAAATAATCAAATATACCAGCTTGATGTCTTGTAATATTAATATTATAAGAATACAATGTAATATGTAAAAGGTGAAAAAGAATCAAAATAAAATAACATAAATTGAGTTACTACATGTTCTGGATACATTGGAGTGTAATTGAGACTGACTTAGCTTTGAGTCAACTCAAAACAGTTTACAGTTATGGTTGTAGACTAAGGGTGTAACTGTTAGCAATGAAACACGGAGATTATAAAATGTTATTATTCATTTATTATTTTTATATTATTAATCAAATAATTGATAACTATTCTGATATTGAATTTTAACTTGTAAATTTATTTGGATTCTTAGTAATCACTTTGATGATAATTTGTTTAAAATTTTATGATTATTGAATAGTGGTTGTTATTAATCTTTCAATGTGTTGCTGTAATTGGAGCATATGAGTGAAATATAAGGTTTATTTAAATGTTTTGATGGGAAATACCCAGTTTCTGATCTTTTTCCAATCATAGTTAGATCCAAATAGTGAATGGATATTATTTAGTCGAGGCTTAAAGTTTAATTTAATAGCGTGTTTATTTTTGTGTATTCCCCTCTGATTGCGTGTGGTTTTGTGAGAATGAGGATGCAACAAAGTATATACTGTTTGTTGTTTAATTGAAGTATTAAATAAATCATTTTTAACAATATTTTGACTATCAATAATTTGATTTAGTACAAAAGGAAAAGCAGTATTATGTTTTAAATGTGTTTGTTTTCATAGTAAATTCTGTCAGAAGGATTTAGAATTATATCCAAAATATAAATAATACCTGAATCAAAACCATGTTCGTAAAAATGTTCATATTTAAATTGATTTTTTGAATTGCGATTATTATGAAAATGCTTTATGTGATTGCGATGTACATTTAATCCAAGATGCAGTGGCCATCTGGCAGACTAAACATTGTAGCTTATATACACAATTAAAGTTTTTACAGAAAGTAAGTGAATGCTTATCGTTGGTTACTTGATCTGAATACACATTTGGGCAGGTTTTACAATTTTTGTTTTTGCAGATTTGAAATCTAAATTTTCTAAAGCGTATTGTAGCCATCATATCTGCTTCGCACTGAATTGGGTAATAGGATATCGATCTTTGGTATGCTCTATTGAGATAAAAGTACCGGGTACAAGATTTTTTTCTTTTTTGCCAGTCGCTAAAATAATATCATTTTGTATATTCACAGTTGTAAAAATGTTGGGCAATAATGCCTAGGAGGTATACTTTGAAAAAAATATTTGAAAGTACGCTAAATAGTAAAGTCTTGAGTATGTCGTGATGAAACAAATTACAAAAATATGAAACATGAAGTTGGCTGAATAGTAACACTTTGATCAGCTAGCTCTACATTGGCATGTTGAAGATATATTCTAACCCATATTATCATAATCTTCAGATAAAATGATTTCAAATCTGTTCTGCAAACTTTCAAAGTAAATCATTGCCTCCAAATAGTGTCCAAATATTAATCCAACTGAAATGAATTTTGAATAAGTGGCACCAGATGGCAGCACTTCACTAAATTTTCGCGAATTCAGTTTATAGGAGTAGTAAATGAAAATCCCAATAATCAAGCAGTTTTATAATTATATTTTTAGTAAAAAAAAACATACCATATTTTACACCTTACGCTAATTTACTGCTAAATTTGTAATATTGTGAAATTAGTAGGTTTATAAGTTGTTTTACATGATATAAATTCATATAAAATGACTGATAGTAACAAAATATTCCCTTTTTAAAAAACGCGCTTAAGCTGCTGATTATTTATAGGGTACTATTTATTTTAAGAATTTTAATTTACTTGTATTATAAATACCAGAGATTGATCATTTATTGAAAATGGTCTGTAGAGCAAATGTATAAATAAAATGGTCTGAAGTGAAAATTTGAAATGAAAATTGACTCTACGACAAGCTTGAGAATATTATAAATAGAACATTATAAATAAAACAGGTACTAAATAGGTAAGAAATACCCCTCTCCCTCTGTTCCATATATAAGGTAAGCAATTGAAAAAATAATTGCATGTGGTGAAGATTGCAGAGTATAATCCCTTAACGTATATATATATATATATATATATATATATGTGTGTGTGTGTGTGTGTGTATATATATATAACGACAGAGATTTTTATGAATTTCTCTCAATTGGTAAATATATCACGAAAAATCAAATAAACGTCCGCTACATAGCATATATACATATATAGTATATATGCTATAAACCTTATTGTGTTTTGGGTCGAGCAGTTGCTGAACAACTAGAAGTGTTGCAATTTGTCTATTTCATGGGAACACCAGAAGTGTATCACGACTGATAGTTGAAGTCTGCAGCACATGTTCTGCCATTCTTCGTGCTTTAATCGATTCATTTAATCTTCATTTCAGTCCCCCACATTATGCTCGGGAACACGGAGTTAGCTATTTAGAGTTTAGCTGGTCGTTCAGCAAAGGAATAAATAAATGAACGTAATTTAAGTATGTTTCTTAAATGGATGAACATATATTAAAATCAGATAAGATATACAAATGTGCTTTTTAAGGGGATAACGAGAGGTTTACTCCCCACCAAACTACTTAATTACTTAAGCAAATAGTTTGGTGGGGGTATTTAAGCAAATAGTCCTAGCATAATAATGTGAATCTTCGTATTTCATAAAGTTTAAAGGATTTCTTTCTAAACCCTATACCGAAATGTCTGTTAAAATACGCCTCTGATAATAATACTGCTATTGATTAAAAATTCTGATGTGGAAGTACATATTTTCCATACAGACTCGGATTCCTTTTCAAAATATTCCTTTAATAATTCCGCATAAAATGACACAGATACTTACTTAAAATCATATCCAATTTTTAATTTCAATATATCTTCTCTTTTATTTGGTTACTTTATGCATTTTAAAATGCCGTCAGCTTCTCAAAAACTTTGATATGTCGAGAAAATTTTTTCTAGATTAATATGGTGACATTACTAGTTTTTTCGTCAGAAATTACATATAGAACAAGTATAATTACTTCTCAAAATATTTATGTTTTTACAGATTTTGCCGATTTTTGTGTGTCATTTTATAAAACAAGTATGTTCCATTGTTACGAATCATACCAAATTATAATAAAGACCAAAGTATAATAAACACTACAATATAAGCCCTAACTCACAAGTGTTTTACTTACCAAAGTATGTAAAATTTAGTCGTATTGCTTTTCATATAGCGTAAATACATACATTGCAAGGATACACAATTCCAGAGTCCCGGAAATGTGCTGATCCCTTAAAAGCTCCAATACTTTCCTTATGCATTAACGTGTATTGTAAGGAAAGTAAATACATTATCGTGGGGAAAGTAAATACACTATCGTGTATTGTACGAAAGTAAATACATTATCATGCATTGCAGGGAAAGTAACATGCACATACGCTTTACATTGCTTTCTATTGTAGAACTTAAATAACGTTAACTAGTTAAACTTATGTGTCATCTATATGCATACAATGGAAATAAGAAATGTTTAAAATTATAATCTAAAATATAATTAAGGATCCAGGTTTATCATAGTGTCAGAGTAAAGCTGAAAATATACTTTCATTAAATATATGAATAGATGATGAAAAGTACTGGACAATTATTTTAAATTCTAAATTTGTAAATTTGTTTTTTTATTTATAAATAAACTCTCCTTATATACAGCACAGAATGAGTTCTTGCAACGTGATCTGAAACCACTACTAAGTTCATTTATTGGAGATTAAATTTTAATCAATCACATGCATGTCTGCAAGTATCTGAGTTGCGTCTTTTTTTTTCATATAAGTATATACTAGGCATGAAGGAAAATCAAGAATTTTATTTGAAGAGGCTTGTTATTTTTTCTTATTAATAGCTAGCCTCTAGGGCTTAGTGTATAATTGTCTATCACCCACGTAACCAAAAAATAAATACACTGCTGCAGGGTTCGATTCCAGGTAGGAAGGAGGACTCTGAGTATGTAAGTACATTCGAAGCAGCCCTAAATATAGATAAAATTACCATTATTTCTGCCATTATTTAATTAATATTACTTCAAGAGATGAAAATTAAACTAATGGCTGTCCAATTGCTGTAATATGTGGAATGTACTTACTAAATTATTTTTGATCAGATGAAAAACTGGGCATGCTGGGGTTTCTATTTTAAGAGCAACCCGAAACATTTAATATTTGTATAAAACATAAAATATTTGTTACAAACAACTAAGCATTAGTTTGAAACGTAGTTCTACACGAGTAAATAAATACATTTGTTTTCAGAGTAATAACTTTAAGTGACGTGGAAATTGATGAAGCTAAGGTAAAAAAGCCAGCTGAAAGCAATAAAAGATGTAAAAGTTAACAAATATTGTCAAAAACTGTTTTTTAAGGATATAGTTTTGTGATATATATATATATATATATATATATATATATATATCGCAAAAACTATTGTATCTGAGTTGCGTCTACTATACATATATATATATATATATATATATATATATATATATATATATATATATATATATATATATATATATATATATATATATATATATATATATATATATATATATATATATATATATATATATATATATATATATATAAAGTACTGCAGTGAACGTTAATTGGAATACCTAATGTAAACCATGGTAAATTGATATTTGTGTATATTATTTGGCGAATATTGTCCAGGACGGGCATTACTTATCCAGTGTTTGGACAATTTCAGCAGTTAATATTTACCCAGTTCTAGGCTAATCTTCTCTGTAAATATTCCATCAGTATAAAGCCATACTGCGGAACAATTGTATGTACAATGCTAATCTGACTCAACAATAGTAATATCAGTAAAGATTTTATCAACAATACTGGTAGAATATTGTTGACCAAAAATACTGTGGTATTAGAGATCAAAGTAAGCAACGAGAAGCAAGTATTTTTGCAACATCTTATACAAAATGCTAAAATATTTACGAATTTACGGCACTCTAATACATTTTCGTCATACTTATGACCAAACAATTTCATGCCATTAATCAATGTCTACTCTTGTCATTCAATATCCGTACCTCTAACTCCTGAAAACAGCAATCGTCTTTTGATTTGCGGGCAATCAATTGGTTCAAGAGGAATAAGATAAATTATGATCCGTATTCTTTGTCAAGTCTTGCTAGAATGACAATATTCTGTACCATTTTGATCTGTGAAAGTGTCAAGTATCTAGTCTTGTCATAAATTATTTAAGTATCATAATTTTAGTATCATAATATCGAAGTATATTAGTATCCAAGTATTGTAAATCATAAAACATTTAAGTATCATTCTGAAACCAGATATTTTTCATGAAGATTGGATGAAACTTAATAGCCAAATTTAAACTGATTAGTTTTTTATACTAACCTCTATGTAAAAGATATTTAGATATAGATCTTTGATATATAGAAATTGACACTGATTATATGGTACTATATTATTTTGTACGGAATCAAAATGTCAACTATTTAAATATCATATAAACTATGTACTGTAAGTATCATACTAAAATCAACGCTAAAGATATTTAAAATCAAATCCTTGATTTAAGTTTTAACATTGATATATAAAAATCGGCACTGATTTTATTATATCATGCTACTTTATATAGATCTAGAATTAAACTATCTTATGTATTACTAACAGTATACCTGTTCTTTGTACGGAGTATATAATATAAAGAAATTTAAAAATTCACAATAATGTGCAAATTTCTATATACTAAATGACATTGTCCATCAAAATATTCTATTAAAATATTTAATTTAATGTTCTTAAAATGAAGTTTAAGAATCTACGTTCTCTCTACACAAAATTATCTTCACGGGTAGATCTAAAGAATACAACATTCTGGTCCGGGTTTTTAATAAATAAATTTACAAAAAATATGAAAGTGGATCAATATATACAAAATAAAAGCGCTAAAATTGCATGGGACCCGTACGACTTATATTTGCAATATTAAAATATATACTCGTGTTTTAGTAGAAGGTTACACGTACTACAAAAAATGAAGTTCTAAAGCCTTTGTCAAAATAAAACAATAACCTTTGTCAAAATACAAAAAGGGCGTAATAAATTGAAAATATCAAAAATCCAGTAATCTTTAAACCTGAAGGCCGTAATTGATACCAATATCCGCCAAAATGAAAAAAAATGATAACATTGTATGGGAAGTAACCTGTACTACTGTATGTAACCTGTACTACTTATATTGTTGTAGATTAAAAGATATGCCCTGTGTGCTAGTAGAAGATTACCTGTATTACAATATGAGTTTATAAAATTTTTGTCAAAATAAAACAGATGCCGTAATAAATTAAAAATATTAATAATCTCCGTAATTTTTAAACCAGAAGGCCTTACTTGATTCCAATATATGCCAATATATGTCAAATTATATGCCAATATACGTGTACTACTTATATTCTCGTAGATTAGAAGATATATACGTGCATTTGTAGAAGATTATCCGTACTAGGTACAATATGAGTTTTAACAATTTTTGCCAAAATAAAACAATGACGTAATAAATTGAAAATATCAATAATCCCCGAATCAATAATACCCCCAAAAATATCATTAATTATAATGTTTAAATCTGAAACCTGCAATTAATGTAATCCAGTCAAAAATGCAATATCGATGAAATTTATTTTATATACATATCTTTATTATTTAAACCGGAAAAGATTTAATAAAAATCGTCTGCGCATAAACACATTGGATTTAAACCAGTTTCTAAGCTATATGATATAATTTTCTTTAAATAAATTGGTGGAAAAATATCATCTGTATATTGTTATCTCTAAGGAAGGTTTAATTGTCCATTTTTAACATTTTACAACAAAGTTGAAAAGTGTTTATGACTTTGCTCATTCTGTCTGTCTCTCTGTCTGTATGTCTGTCCGTTAGCACGATAACTACCATAAAATGACTTTATCAAAATGAAATTTTAGTATGTTGTTCAGGCGGTCTGTGGGGGAATATAAATGAATGACATCAACCAATTAGTTTTGGATTGAACCTGGGTTGAAAAAATGAAGTACGTTGAACCCTACGGACATAATTTTCCAAACATTTTTTCAAGCGGATTTAAAATTCACAAATTGCTTCGAAAGTTTTAGGAAATATTCAAATTATCCCATAAAATATATACAAAAAAAATTCAGCAATATATATTCAGTAGTTTTTTAAATAAAATTTAAAATAATAATTACACCTTTTATATGAAAAGATCACATGACCATTATATAAAGAGATCACGTGACCCACTTAAAAATAAAATATGGCATCCATCTTTTGTCGAAATCGTGATTTTTAAAGTTCTTTATAATTCATATTTAGTGTTGTATCCGTCCCAAAACCGCTTTAATCTTGCTTAAATTCGGTGCATCTACATACTGAAACAACGTAATTACAAAATATTTGAATTTAAATGATCATCCAAATTTGATTATTTTTACAACGAAGCCTAATTTTCACCTATGGAAAATGCAAACAGCAAAATATGTAGAATGAGCTGTATAAGAATTGCTGCATTTCTTTAACGTAAAATTATTTAGCTCATGGAGTCTGCAATATAGCTGATATGAATGAAATAATAAGTTTTAAGCATAGAGTTCAATTACTTGTACATCCATGGTCTTAAGTTTTTTAAATACAATAAATTATTATAGTCTTGTGTTGAATGAAATGAATGGAAAAATAATAATGAATGAAATGAATGGAAAAATATTTATGATTGAAATGATGCTTTTGTAGAGAGAGCCAGGCGTGTTATATTTCGATGACGTCATTTGAAGAAAATTTCATTTATTTCCAATGCAAGTTTTCAAATATAATAAGTTATTGTAGTATTATGATAATTTAAAAAATATTACCGAGGAATGTATCGCAGTATAGAGATGTTTGAACCAGGCAATTTATATATTTCAATGCCGTCATTTGAATGAAGTTCATTGTTTTCGATGAAGTTTTAAGTTTTTAAATATAATAAATGAATGCAATATTGTGATAATTTTAAAATTATTACCGAGGAATGTATCGCATTTTAGAGATATTTAAATAAAATTGCATTGAAGTTGGAAAGTGTTTCATAATCAAATCTTTATACATGATTGATCTTTCTTGTTATTATTAACACTTTTTATTATTATCCCATAAAATATATAAAAAATATTTTAGAATAATATATTCTGCAGTTTTTTAAATAAAAATTAAAATAGTAATTACACCCTTTATATGAAGAGATGACGTGACCTTATATGAAGAGATCACGTGACCTACTTCAAAATAAAATATGGCATCCATCTAGTCTCAAAATCGTGATTCTATTTTACGAAGAATATTTCTCTTTATTTAAGACTCCAAACATAAAAATTGTATTTCAGCAATTTGTAAGTAAATACGCTAGAAGTATCAATAAATTTATGAATCGATTATATATTTGATCTTAATTATACAACGTCATTAAAACTTTGTAATTAATATAGCACAATTAATAATTTAATTAAACATTGTTGAAATTTATCGCCAGAGAAACAAACTGTGAAAAAAAATACTTTCGAGTTTCTTAGTTACAAACGAATAATATCCCGCTTTATTTTCTGTTAGGAAAGACACTTTCAAACAACGACATTTGTTGACAAGATATTTAGTTTGTATTCGCAAGCATATCAATATTATTCATCATGGATTTTCTCGGTCCACCTATTAGTGGTCTAATTTTTGGAACCATACTTGCCGAAGTCGAATCCTGTGTAACTAAGTATAGTTGTCTGTTTACAGCGGTTTGGAGTATGGTAACTGTAAACTATCCTCTTGATCATAGAACGACCTCACCGAGCTAAAATATTTCAGTCCAATCCAGCGAACATAACATAACTTATTTCTCTAATAAGAGAAGTTTCCATTCCATAAAACAAATCAAATTAACATTTAGTTGTTCTACAATTCTAAACGACAAGTCTTGTATAAGTAATCTGGAATTTATGAGATCGAGTGGTAATTAACATAATAGTACCTCTTAAAGTGTAGATAAAAGTTCTACAAATACCGTTTGAATGGGGAATTTAAGTTCTTGAGATTGATCAAGCTTTTCTACCTCAATTATTTTTCTCGTAACCCGTGTATAAGCTTCTAAGAACAAAGAAGAATGTCAGTAACCGTGTATGATGAAGAATATTTTTATGTTTAAGAAAGAAGTTATAATTTGACAATGAATTATTTTTATTTACATTGAAAATCTCTATATGTCACACAAACTGTAAACAGCGGAAGATGCTTTGAACCGTTAGTACCAATTGCAAAATTGCTTTAAATAAGGTCGGAAGTTATGAAATAATAATTTAAATGTTGTACCATATTTTTGTAAAGCATTAAGAAAATGAACTTTTTATGTATGTTACATATGGCTTTATTCCGGAAATTAATCCATACTGATTAGATAGCTCACAGCATTACAAAGGATCAAGAAAAGAACAAGGAACAATAAAATAACAACAATAACCAAGAAATATGTATACAAATAAATTAGTTCAGTCACAAGGAGTTCATACTTGTTCTGGCATCCTGGCATACTTGTCCTGGCACTATAGCGCAAAATTTGATATAACTATGAATAAAATGGAATATTTGTAAATCACTGATCACAAAACTGATAAATCCTTGCACTGACAAATAGCCGCAATGCAATTTCTGTGTTCTTGACATCATTAGACCCACATCGGAGGCTACGCCCCCCCATCCCGAGGAAATACATTGTCAAACTTGTATCAATCGAAAGATTTTCCAAGCAATTTAAAATTAAATTCACAATCAGAGAGAGGAGCAAGTTATCCGCCAAGTTACAGCGTCAAACTTGGTATGAATCGAAATATTTTTCCAGGTCCTTTAAAATGAGAGTTAGCATGCTATAATTGTGATTATTTGGATCAACGATGCAGTTTTTTTTCAAAAATTCCCTTCCAAAAATTCGAAAAATTTGAAAAACAAATCACAATCAACTTAATGGATTCTGTTACGAGATAATCGAGTTCAGCCACTCTCCAATTAGTTTTTATCTGCTGTTGTCAATGCGATATGGTCATGTTACGATGGTGCTGGATGTTGACTAGATTGATTAGGTTTTCCGAATGAATATGCAATGTTCTTCCCTTTACCTTGAACCTGTCTGATCTTACTTGTACTTGTTTCATAGTTTTAGGCAAATGCAGTAAGCAACAAAAACACATAAACATATCCAATAAATTTTGAACACATAATCAAACAGTTCTACTTTTGAGATATAAAAATAAATAAATCGATGAAATAGAACTTACTAAAACAATTAAATTTTGTTGCATTTACTTACTGTTATATTTTCAAATATTTTTATTGATTAAATCATATAGTAATTTTTATTTGAAATAATTTTCAACATAGACATTCTACAGTAAACATGTTTTCGTTTATCTAACATATTTCATAAATGCAGTTACATGCATACTTTTGCAAATAGTTGAAAGTTCACCTTATTAAATTAATATAATTTTTGTATTCTGAACCAAGACACGAAGTGCATATTCAATCTCATAGGAGGAGGGTAAACATTGTCTAGACTGGTTTCAAAAATTAACCTGCTTGTTTGGGTTTAAAATCAATTTTACTCAAAACTTAACTCAGACAATTTTAGGCACATTATATTCTCATAAAAATGGAAAAAATATGTTTCATCATAGTAAAAAATGTAAATATTCATAAGAAAACCCCAACACTATATTAGGGCTATATAAAATGCGTTACTACTTTCCCTACATACATAGTGTAATATAGAGAAAGTGTTGTGAAGGGTTCAAAAATTCAAATTCTAGTTTCCGGCGGAAGAGCACGTTTCAAGTATCCATGAATTCAAATCAAACGTTTTTGAGGTGATGACTGTGTGTATACGTAAGTATGCATGTGTGTGTGTGTGTGTCTTAATGTGTCTGTAAGACTCTCACTGCGACATATTACAAACGAAAGGAGCGTTTTAATCGTAATTTGGTTCAGTTATTGCAATCCATAAATACTGAAACCCTAATAATTTTAAACGCGATCAAAGACGCGATCATCACGCATGCAGAAGATCTCCATATTATCGAAATAATTTTTGAAAAAATCATAAAAAGCCAGAACTTTCAATAATGTTAAATAAGTAATTATTTTGTACTTATTTTTTTTAAACGAATAACACAAATTTTAGAACGATAATTTCAACCGTTCTTGAGATGCTGTATGTTTCCAAATAAATGCATCTAAATATACATAAAACTAAACAGTCGCAAATATCCTTAAATGCGCAACACTTGGCAAAGCATTTAACGACATTGGCGACTAAGTTGAGTAAAATTACGTAAAATAGATGAAATAATAGTTAATATATTTTAATATAATGGGGTATATTGCTTAGGAGATGTTAGTAATATTTCCAATTGTCAAGTTAGATTTGAACGAAATATAAATTAATTTAGTACTTCAAATATTTTATATGTTGTCATCCAAAAATGTGCCAAATGTCAGTGTATTTTTCAATGTTAAAATATTGTCCCGTGGATCTTGTCCATCATTTTTTTGCATTGAAATAAAAAAATTACTTGCATTATCTATGGAAAGTTATGTGCTGCCCACATCAAATTTTTGCCGTTAAAAGATGCAAATCGGATCGATGAGTACGCATTACGTATTGTGGTATAAAATACAGCTCTAAATATTTTTATACAAAATCGTGTAAGAAGGTTAGTTCAAACGAAATTTAACGAGTAATAAATTCCAGCATAAGTTAACAAATATTTATAAATTAAAACGTAATAAATCAAACGTATTTGAACATCGAATGCTTGCATCCAACGTCGGAATAAACAGCATTGTGTGACTCATTCGCACTATATTATAAAGACAAAATGAATTAAAAAAAATAGTTACGGACAATGCTGACGAAATATGCGTCCTCGTCTATGGCGCATCTGTGGTAGTCTGGTCATCGTCATCATCGTCGTTGTAATGTTTCTCGTTGTTCACTAACCAAAACAAAATTAATTGAGAAGCGTGCACCGTAGTTGTATAACTCAAACATTATCTTCTTCCTTGTCCAATATTTTGTAGATCGGACACTTTAATGTTTCAAAGGGAACCACTAAGGGCCCTCGATAACATACTTGCAGGTTTGAACTTTTACCAATTTGCTTTGACAAGTGCTTCTCAAGGAAAACGTCGCTAACTCATTTTAAATTGAAATTCAGATTTTAATTTGAATTTAATTTGAATTTAATTTGAATTTAATTTGAAATCCTTTATTTTAATTTGAAATTCAGAAATAGTGTCCTTTACTTTAGCCAGCAGAATTTTAGGTTCACAATATCTTCCTACTTGCACTAACAGGTCAATCCGCTTTCATCAGTGTTTTCTGATACATAGCCATATAGCAACTCGTCTGCACATTTGTCAGTATATTTGTCCGGTGTTCATTTTCTTATATAGGACGTTATGCATGAATTTGTCCCAATCTTTTTGGCTATATTTCTTACAACTGACATTAATAACAGTGATCAATGCTGGATATATTCTTTCGACTTAACCATTTACTTAAGGTTATTGACTGCAGATTAATGTGTTTTTTACTGCAGTATTTCGTGAATGACTTGATGCAAAACATTTTTCTCGATCAGATATTACCTGCACTGTAGCTCCAAAGTATTTGATAAATTCATCTACGTATTTTATCGCATTAGTTATCGTGCATGTGGAGAAGGCACGTAAACGTATGAACATTGCCAAATTATCTATGAGGAAAGAAATTTCCATGTTTCTGCTATAAGAGGTCCAAGAAAATCAATATGGATAATTTCAAACGGTCGTCTTCCAGGGGAAATTGAGGGGAAATTGCCCCAATTTCTCTTGAAATTGTCCAGCAGGAACTAAGTTTAAAGTTTTGTTAATATACTGTCGTATATGCTATTTGGTAATTCGTCATAATGGGAATCTAAATTATTTCTTGAATTAGTTGTCTAACTATATCGGCTCCATAATATCCAGAAAAATTGTGGTAGCGGGCAATTAAATATTTCTGTTTCGGTTGAGGCATAGCTTCTATTTTATATCAGGATCAGTTACTACTGAATGGATAATTCCGTTTTCTAGACTATACTCATTGATTGATAAGTTGACGTTCTTCTGGGTTTCGGCTAATTGATGGTGTGGTTATTATATTAAATATTTTGCACTTCATTATCCTGGCCTATTTCCCGACTATTTTTTGTAAGGCTAGCCGACATTGCCTTTTTTGATCATAGGAAATCCGCGAATCCAAGGTGTTTAAAAGGAAAAAAGTTTGCAGACGTCATACAAGAACAACATAAAAGCATGGATGACAAGCATCATTTTAAAGAATAGCTTAGAGAACTGGACCGAAAAATGGCTGCGTAGTAGAAATGCTTGCGGAGAAGTAAGACACAAGACTGACTTGCTCCAAAACACATCAAGAACGGTATTACTTCTCGTTTCAGATTGACTGAATTGGTCTTCTTTTGGATTCTTAATTTGTTTTCTCAGGTACGCTCTTAATCCATGTCTTGTGTATATATAACCCCCCACTGTTTCTATTTTCGTCCATTTCGTTTTTACTTTCCTTATATACATAATGTATAAGGAAAGTATTGTGACGGTTTCGAAAATTCGAATTCGAGTTTTCGACGGGAGAGAGCGTTTCAAGCATCCCTGATCACGAATCAAACATTTTTGAAGTGATGTCTGTGTGTGTGTGTGTGTGTGTGTGTGTGTCACTGGGTATGTGGAGACGATAACTGACGAACGAATGGACCGATTCGAACGAAATTTGGTACAAAAATCACAATTCATAAACACTAGAAGCCTATTGTTTTTAAACGTAATCGAATGTTCAGAACCCCCCTAAATTTTGGAATGAAATTTTGAAAAAATCGTCAAAAAAGCAAAACCGCTAATAAAGTTACGCAAATAGAAATTTCTTATGTAATTTTTCATTAGAAAACGATTGACATAAAATTTAGAACTCTAACATGAACCGTTCTCGAGATATTTCACATTTTTTTTAAAAAAATTATCAAAAAGTTATATAAAATAAAAATATATATTTCCTATTGAGAAACATGTTCACTTCTCATATATAATACCATGTGATAAATTGGGTGACATCATTCTCGTGGATCTAGCTCGTTCCATTCATGGGAAAAGATACTTCGAATAATACTTTTGTATTTGAACGCCAATAGTCATTTATCTGTTATAAGAATAACTTATTTCTCCGTCAGTAAAGCTTGGCGAGATTTTGGCGACGAATTTGGAGGAATGTCGCCATCTTGGCGACTTTTTGAAATGTTGTCAAATTAGCGAAAATATCGCCAAATGGATTAAAATGACGCTAAATCAATGAAAATGACGACTAATTGTCGAAAATTCAATATCTTGGAAAGAATATAAGTATTTACTATAAGAAAAACCTATTTTTTTACTGTAAAAGTAGTAAATTCATTACATTATATAAGGAAAGTCACGTGTTGCCCACATCAGATTTTTTTTTGTCTTTGGGTTTGCTGATTCTATTGCACTGAAGAAGGAGATTCAGTGTATATTCGAAAAACCTGTATGCTGCATTATTGTTTTATTTGTGCTTATATACGTTTCTCAAGTTTTCCTTATCCTTTGCATAAGGTGTATTTTACTTATTTAAAGTATATTGTATTGAATTTTTACTCATTCAGAAAATATCAGCTGTAAAATAATGAAAATAGATTCGATAGATCCTCAGAAAGTAAATGATAAAGAAAGGCTTACATTTTAATTAGGGATAAATGTAAAATGTGCTAAATGCACAATATTTTTAAACGATAGTTAATCTAGTGGATTTTCTACCACCTCATGTAAAAATCTGGTGTGTTTGAGAGAATTCCAAATACTTAAATTATCCAGAATGTATCAGCTTTCAAACAAGAAAATCATTTGAAAATCATTTGGATAGATTTTCAAATTCTCAGAAATTGAATGACACAAAACGGCTTGTGTTTTAAATAATATATATTGCAAATGAAAAATAAGGAAAATGCCATTTCTGTCCTTTTAAGAAATACCAATATTTCCTCACACAAAATATGTTAACAAAATTTTCTTAAAGTCGCAAGCACCTGTGGCAATTCAATATGTGGAAATCTACTGATAGAAGACTGTATGTTAGATATAAGTATCAATTCAGAATATAAATATCATTCTCTGGTCTTCATTGAACTCTAAAGAGGTGTGTATTGAGCAATGATTTTTTTTTTTATTCTTGCAATTGTTTGGAAATCAATTTAAACAGCAGTCTGTAGTCCATATACTGTTAGGGTGCAAAAATGAATAATACAGCTAAAAGATATTCAAATCCAGTCCATTCTGAAAGCTTTAACTTCGATAGAATGAATCATTGATATTTAAATATTAAATTTTAAAGGATTTTTTCAGGGCTGTTGAATTTCTACAGCTGCAAAATATGTGGGTATATACTGTTAAATATTGTCGCTCATTTAACAAGTAAAATTCACCTGATAATAGAATATAGTTTAACTAAATAATCTCGTATTTTAAATAAATGCTTAATACCTACACAAGTGCCATTATGTTAAAGTTACTCAAATTAAGGAATACAATACATTTGAAACATTGAAAACTATTAATCAAATTTAATTCATGGGGCGTTATATAATGATGTTTAATATCGTAGTATTTTGTTTTGTCATTGTAATGATATTGAACTTATTATGCAGCTTCATACTATTTGCTTACTTTGAATTTTAGATTTCCGAATAATGGTATATAAACTAACGTGCTAAACATTCATACGAATATGAGCTACTAAATGGAAACTAAACCAATTTAACAGACTATTCCTCCGCCTTAAAATGTGTATTGATATTAATTATGTAGTTAAAATAATTAAATTATTTTATAAAATATAATAGTTTGCATATTAATAACCTTAAAATACAAGTAAACCATATAAATACCAAGTGAATGTAATGAATGGTACTGCAAAGAAACTCCTTAATACATCCTCCTATCTATCTATATATATATATATATATATATATATATATATATATATATATATATATATATATATATATATATATATATATATACATATATATATATATATATATATATATATATATATATATATATATACATATATATATATATATATATATATATATATATATATATATATATATATACATATATATATATATATATATATATATATATATATATATATACATATATATATATACATATATATATATACATATATATATATATATATATATATATATATATATATATATATATATACATATATATATATACATATATATATATATACATATATATATATATATATATATATATATATATATATATATATATATATATATATATACATATACATATATATATATACATATATATATATATATATGCATATATATATATACAGGGTGTCCCAAAAACATTGACCTCGGCTTTTATTCCTTAAATATTGATCTTAGACATATATAATAAATTACAAAGTTGCGCAAAGAAGGTACAGAATTGTGTGAAATCGATAAACATTTTCAGGGGATTAAATTTGAAGAAATACAAAATGTAAATTTTTATACGGCCCCTTGTACAAAAACATTTCCAATGAGTAACATGTGCCCCATACACTAATAAGGTGATATACAACATTTCAGCATTTTATCATAAAAAGTCCCAGATATATGTTTAAACAAAGTTGGTGAGGGGTCCATCACAAATTAAAATGCAAATGTTTGCAGAAAGAGTTCAAATGACGCAACGCAGAAATGCATCATAAGCAAATAATATCTGCCTCTTATTTTTAATGGATATTTGGCATAGATGGAAACATTTTGAACAAGCTTTGTAACCTTTGTGTAGTTATTATTTCTACACAGTGTAGATACTTTTGTATCAATAAATAGAAAAAATATTATTTATTTATGTAATCATTGTTTTCTTTCGTAATTTGTGTATGTCCCCTGAAACGCGATCTGCCGACATGATTTTTCCCCTTTGAGAACCCATGTCTATGCATCGAAGAGTAATTTAAGATAGCACTTTTGTATTTTTATGTCTCTGGGACTTTTTATGATAAAATGCTGAAATTTTGTACGCCACTTTATTAGTGCATGCGGCACATTTTAGTCAATGGAAATGTTTTTGTACGGGGGCCGTAAAAAAATTTAAATTTTGTATTTCTTAAAATTTAATTCCCTTGAAAATTTTAATCGATTTCATAAAAGTACCTTCATCGCTTTCATAAAAGTACCCTGTACCTTCTTTACGCAACTTTGTAATGTATTATATATGTCAAAGATCAATATTTAAGGAATAAAATCCGAGGTCAATGTTTTTGCAACATACACACACACACACATATATATATATATATATATATATATATACATACACATTATATATATATATATACATATATATATATATATATATATATATATATATATATATATATATAATGTGTATGTTGTAAATTAATGTAAATTTGAAGTACATGTTTCATCAACTATATGTTGTTGTTGTTGAGACCCAGACCGTCCGACCTACCAGAAAGGTGTAAGGGTAACCGTTTGGACGGCCGGGAAGTGCCACCCAATTTAGACCGGAATCCAGTGGGGGAGGCATCCACAGGGACCGTATCCTCCTTCCCCTACCACCAACCTCTCGGAAGGACTTACGGACCCACATGTTTAACGTGATCGTACTAAGCATGAACACGGCGGCAACTGTGGCTGCGTGCAAAACCAGTGCGAAACCACCGTGCTACCGCGCCCGAAATGTGCCAACAGGACGCGATGTTCCCAGGTGGTCACCCACCCAAGTACTAACCGCGCCCAATGCTGCTTGACTTCGGTGATCTAACGAGAACCGGTGTTTTCAGCACGGTAGGGCCGTTGGCTATCAACTATATGTTATACAACTTTTAAACCTTGTTTTATTAATATAATTTTACATTTTATTTTAAAATGAATGCTTAAAAAATGAAAGCATCTCTGCAATGTATGAAATGCAATAGGTTTGAAACATTTATTTTGATTGGGATATTGTGCTCACAGCTACCACACAGAAACAGACACACCGACATGCACAGACTAGCAGCCATTATGTAAAACGATTTGTATGTAGTGAAAATGGTATATAGATCTATCAAAATCTAACAGGATAATTTTAGTCGCCATCATAGTACTTAAGTTGTTCATTTTCCGTGTTCGACAGTACAAATAAAAATAAATTTGATCGTTAAATTCACACGATTTATTCGATAAGTGATTTTATCTACTAAAATATGTAGAGAGAAATGTGAACTGTAGATAACAAAACATATACAATTTTCAACAATGTTGACGGATTCAATGCTTATACCACAGTCCTGCCATTAACATATTTGCATAGTCATGATTAAAGGAAGAATTCAAATAATTACAAAGCTCAATCACAAAATTGAGAAATTGCAGACTGAGTGAAGAAGTAAATATTCTTAATCTATCAAAGAGGAGATTCATCAGAAATTCAACAGAATGATGCATCACTGGCAGCAGGACAAGAGATAAAAAAAAAGGAGAAAAAACGTCGACAAAATGCTAAAATAATAATAAAATATATAGGGGAGGCTTCCGTCGCCGGGTCCCGTGGATGTACCCACGTGATAGGTGATATTAGGTCGCTGTGATTGAGTAGGGTAGCCATCGTTTTACCAAATTTAGTCTTATAGCAATGGAAGATGTCATTTTGCTAATGGACGCTGGATTGGCCGAGAAAATAATGTGGCCTACGTGACAAGACAGGATATGAGGTGGCCAGATTCAAACACCAAGGGAGCTCTGTAAGCTTTTATGGACTTAGTCCGTTGTTTCGGATTTTTCTCTTGGTAGTTTTTGTAGAGCGTAATGCAGAATATTTGTTTTAAGTCTTAGATTTCAAGTTTCAGTAGCAACATTTCAGTGTATGAACGTCATGGAAATATAGAATTAAACTAATGGCATCGTTTTATATATATATTATCTTTGATATACAAAAATTGATATGGATAATTTGCAAATAATTATACACTGATATTAATTATATTGCTCGTAAAGGTTGAAAAAGGGTAGTTGGATTACTGTGCCTTGAAAATATAAAATTGATTAAATTGATATTTTGCTTATATATATATATATATATATATATATATATATATATATATATATATTAAATATAAATACATTTTTCAGCAATGCTTTACTGCTTTTCGAATTCTTTTCTTTATTTTGCTTTATTCTTTTCTCCTTCAGAAATTATGTATGAAAAAAGCATTTAATTGAAATATTTGAGCATACGGTGTCTTTTATTATAATCTTTGACGGTTTTCTCGAACCATTTGAAATAAAAACGCAGGTTCTTTTTTTCCATATTGTACCGAAATCTAATAAGCTACAGGGTAAACCACAAGTAACTTATCCATCAAATTTTGGGAAATTTCGTTAAATATATTTTTTGAGCTAAAGTGGATACATAAATTACACAGAAAGACACACACTCACATATAAATGTCAGGCTAAAAATAATATTTTCATATTCTAGAGGTCCCAAAATATGTAGATCTATCGAAAACTCGAGTTGCTATTCCAATATTTTACCTATATATTATTACCTTGCATTGTAGGGAAAGAAAAATGTTCTTCCTGCGTACCTATAGTATTTTGAAAGAACATCTAAAAGTGCTGAATTCCACGTTGTTGAATTCCGTATATTCATCAGCTATAAAAAAGTTTCCCAAGTCAGATATTTCTGTTTCGCATCTTGAAATATTTGAATGTAGAAACAAACCTTAACGAACTACCTCGAGATGTACAGCTAGATCGTTAAGGATTTGACATCAGCGAAATGCAGAACTTTTAAAGTAAATATTCAGTAAGAAAACTTTGCTTTAGTTAAACTAATCTATCGAATACATGTACAACTTAAATCTCCTCAAATATGAACTTCCTAACCAGTTTAATGCTGCATATTGAGGTGCAAGCTAAAATAATCATTAGTTAGCTTTTCCATATATCTATTGGAGACAGTATAAAATAACGTATATTCAAACTTACAGATATGTTTTTTCAGGATCGGCTTGATAAGTTTCAAATTTTTCTTTTAGTTGAACAAAATAATATTTTTCTTTATCATTTTATTATTACTAATGAAAGTCAAGGGACTTATTGATATTATAGATCAATTAATAAAAGTTTACAAATTCTACAGAAATACAGGGTCTTTCAAAAGTCCGTCTAAAATTTAAAAATTCATTAAAAATCGAAAATTCATCGCATTGAGGTACGGTTTGTTCCATAAGTATTGTTAGGACGAGGTTTGTGTTTCTGACGTGAAAACATTTTGTAGTTTAAAAATCACCTATAGGTGGCGCTGAACGCATTGGAAAGACGAAGAAAATAATTTACCGTACGTGTCAAATCGTGTGACAAGCCGAAATAAATCTGAACAGGTGATAGGACATTTTCCTTTCTTTAGATTTTTCCTAAATCGAAATTTTCGCAAAGCATCTGATGCTGATTCTCCGCTCACTTAATACAGCTTCACTAGCAAGGCTTTCTCGATCATAGTTAACATTCTCGCAAAAACTTCTTCTTTGCACAGTTTACTAATGAATCAAATGAAGAATCTGTAGAGCACTACAGCTCTTTTATAATAGCCTCATTCACATACTTCTGGAAGATGTATTCGGGTAAGCGCCACCTGTAGGTGATTTTTTAAAATATAAAATTTTTTCAAGTCAAAAAAACCCCCCGTCCTGGCAATACTTATGGTACAAACCGTACCTCAACGCGATGATTTTTCGATTTTTAATGAATTTTTAAAGTTTATACGGACTTTTGAAAGGCCCTGTATATCTATATCTTTTAATATAAATATATTACTATATCTTTATACTTTCCTTGCAATATATGCCAATATATAGGGAAAGCATTTAAATCATGTCGAAAATCAAAATGCGAGTTTTCAACGGATATAAACGTTTTGGGACCTCTAGAACACGAACAAACTATTTTTAGCGTCTCTCGTGTGTATGAGTGTGTAAAGTACGAATCCACTTTAACTCCAAGACAAATTGATCAAAATTTTAATATGACAAATTTTTAACTGATTTGATTTTAGTACGATTCGGGATAATAAAAAAACGCATTATTTGCAAAATGGCCCGCGAAATAGTATGTGTCCACTCTAGATAAAAAACTAATTGCCTAAATTTCACAAAATGCAGTAGATAAGTCAATAATAAGTTACCCTACTAGTGCTGATTAGATTTTGGTATGATACGTACAAAAGGCACCTGCCTGTTTTTGCGACATGGCCCGCCAAAAATGTTAACATCTAAAATAAAAGACTGTATATGCTCAAATAAAAGACTACGTGTGCTCAAATGTCTATTAGGTGCTTGTTTTATATGTCCGTTTTGGCGATGAGAAGAATAAGATCAACTCCATTACTATAGAACTAGACGTTCCCGAGCTATTTTAGTTTGTCTGCATTTTTACTTCGTCGTCTTTGAAAATACGTCCATTTAAGAACTGAAAACGAACAGTGAATTAAAAGTGCAAATTTAGTGTTATTACAAGTAATTATGTGTGTTATTTTGTGTGATTAAACTTATTTTAATGAATTATTAAATAAGTAAAGAGCAACTTAATTTGAATCGGTAGGGAAAGTCATGTGCTGCCCACATCAGATTATTTTAATATGTTTACTGGGCAATGTTGTCAATTCATTTATGATTAAAATCTACATAAATAAAATTGAAAATCTGTCTATCTGTTTGTCCCATCATCACGAGAGAACGGCTGAACCGAATTTGATGAAATTTGTGGTTAGCCTTGAAATAGCCCCGCTTAAATTTTATCTAAGCTTCGAGTTTCTAAAACCAGGGGTAGTCGAGATATTAATGAAAAACGAAACTTTTTCCTAGGAGTTCTACTCTCTACCTCCCTGATTAATCCAAACGAAAAGGTTGGAAATCGCTTGTTTAAAACGTGAAAGTGAATTAAAGTTTATCTCTGAGTTTGGTGGAACATTTTTGGGCTAATTAGTCACTTTCTGAATTGTTTGAAACAATGAATATTTGAAACATGAATTTAAATGGAAAATCTATCGCCATGGTTTATTTTCACAAGCTTTTAATCAACAATGAAAATTATTAAAAAATCAAAATGGTTATTTAATTATTAGAATTTTATGAGGAAGATGCTATCTTATATCATGTTGCGCGGCAACGTAATTAAATTAAATGTGTTTGTTAATGTTTATTATTATTTATTCGATTTGAATAATAAATAAATGGATATAAAAATATATCTTATAAATGAACGGTTTGAGTTTTCTTTTAATTATATTAATTGCGGACTGCGTACATCACTTTCATTTATTGTGGCAAAGAGTTTTCAAGCTTATATACTGTGTTTAGCTAATAAACTCATACATTGTATTTAGCCAATAAATTCATTTAGCCGGTTGTTGAAACAGAAAAAGAGTAGAACGGGTATATCTTTTAATACAATTTTAGCGTTTTTATTTAGTATATACAAACGGGATCGAGATGTTTTATTCAGATCTGCAAATTCAGAGCTACGAATTTGTGTTGTGGGGTTGGTTTTATTTTCTTGTCGTCAAGAATTGGCGTATCAAATAAGCATTTAATTGATACATTTAAGCATATGTAGTCTTTTTTTATTGTAACGATTTTTGTGGCCCATTTCTCAAAAATGCAGTTTCTTTTAGAAGCGTACCAACATTTATTCGTCACCAGGGTTTTCATCATAAGTGACATTTAAAAAAAAAAATTGTGAAATTTGTGCAATTAGTTTTTCAACTAGAGTGGATACATACATTGTACAGACAGATACATACACATACAGACCTCACGCTAAACATAGTTTTTTCCGGTCGTGGTGTAATCGAGACGTGAAGATCCGTCGAATACTCCTGTTGGATTTTCGACATGATTCCAATATTTCCCTACACATTACCATGTATTGCAGGGAAAGTAAAAATCTCATGTGCACATAACTTTCCCTGAAGACCCAAATTCTTTTTCTGTTTATTTAATTAATAATTCATTAAATTGTATTTAATTGCACTAATTAGCAAATAAAATAATTGAAATTCCACTAAATGTACACTTTTAATTCAGTTTCCGTTTTCAACTGGACTTAGCAAAAATTCGAAAAACCAAAATATCTCGAGAACGACTAGTCCTATAGTGATGGGGGTTGGTCTTATTTACTTCATCGTCAAACAGTACATATGAAACAAATATTTAGTTGGTGCATTTCAGCATACGTAGTCTTTTATTTAAATTTTGGCGATTTTGCGGTCCGTTTCGTAAAAAACAGCATGTTCTTTTCTGAATCAGCACCAGGGTATCCTACATGTGACTTATCTACCGAATTTTGGGAAATTTTGTTAAATAGTTTTTCAGCTAGAGTGGATCCATGAGACTTTCATGGGCCATTTTGCAAAGGAAAACTGCGGTCACTTTATCTCGAATCGTACAAAAATCTAATGAGCATCTTGATCATGCACAAGTGACTTCTCTATAAAATGTTATATAATCTGGTGTATTAGATTTTGAGTTAGCATGGATACAAAATCTGCACAGACAGACTGACACACGAGCACAGGCACACAAACACACACACAGACGTCACGCTAAAATTAGTTTTTCGTCGTATTCTAGCGGTCTCGAAACGTGTATATCCGTCAAAAACTCGAGTTACGTTTTTCGACACGATTCCGATAATTTCCCTATACATTTCCATGTATTGGAAAGAAAGAAAAAAAGCAGGAAAAAGCAGATAGAAAGTTTCACTTTGATCTGAATCAGTGGGAAAAGAATATATGATCCATTTCCAATATATGAGACAAGAATGTCGTCCAAGTTGCTTAAATGTTAACAATCTTCTATGCAGATTTCAGATCCGTCGTTTGATTTCCGTTTGGGAATTGGAATTCTTCACACAGTTTTAACCAAAGTTAAACAATTAAAAATATAATTAAATATAAGCAATTTTTAAACTAGCTTAAAATATATAACATCCCTTATATGCATAGTATAATGTATAAGGAAAGTATAGTGAAAGAGTCGTAAATTTAAATTCAAATTTTCGACGGGGGAGCACGTTTAAAGCATCAAGCGTTTATGAGATAAAATTTCTGTGTGCGCGCGCTTGTGTGTGTGTGTGTGTGTGTGTGTGTGTGTGTGTGTGTGTGTGTGTGTGCGCGTGCGTGTGTGTGTGTGTGTGCGTGTGTGTGTGTGTCTGTGTGTGTGTGTGTGTGTGTGTGTGGAGACTATATCTCACAAACAATTGGAGCGATTCAAACGAAATTTGGTACAAAAATTACAATCCGTGAATACTGGAAACCTACTGTTTTTAAACCCAATTGAATATTCAGAATACCCCAAAATTTGCGAGTGAAATTATGAGAAAATCATCAAAAACCAAAACCTTTAATAAAGTTACGCAAATAGACATTTCTTATGTAATTTTTTATTGGAACACGATTGGCATAGAATTTAGAACATTAACATGAACCGTTCTCGAGATATTGTGCATTTTTCAAAAAAAATTATCAAAAAATCACATAAAATAAGAAAAAAAATATTAACTATTGTGAAATATGTTAACTTTTTATATGTATTATCATGCGATAAATTTGGTGACGCCATGCTCGTGAATCTAGCTCGTTCAATTCATGAGAAAATACACTTTGGGTAATATTTTCGAATTTGGACGCCAATATTCATTTATCTGTTATAAGAATAACTTATTTCTCCGTCCACAATGCTTGGGGAGATTTTGGCGACGAATTTGGTGACTTTTTTTAATATTGCCAATTTAATGGAAATGTCGCCAAATTGATAAAAATGATTCTAAATCATTAAAAATGACAACTAATTGATGAAAGTTCAATATCTTGGAAAGAACATAAGAGTAGACTGTAAGAATAACCCATTTATCCGTCCGTGTGACCGTCCGTAACGCTTGATGAGAAATTTAGAGGGACGTCGCCAAATTGCCGACTATTTTCAATGTTGTCAAAGTGACAAAAAGTTCGCTAAATTGATAAAAATGACGCCAGATGGAGGTAATGTTTCGCTAATTCTCATTTCCCCTATATGGCGTGCATACCTTCTAGTATGTAAGAACTGCTCTTTTCTCCGTTTGTCTGCAACACTTGGTGATGCATTTGGCAAACTTGGTGAATAATTTAACAAAGTATGGCCAACTTGGCGATATTTCGCCCCAGACAAAATGATCGTAAATATTGCACAAATGACGCTAAATTAATGAAATTGTTTATATAAATTTTCGCGAAATATAATTTGATTGGATACTTTGAAATAGTTTTTCATGGTATCATCCTGAAAATCGCCAAATGTACAATTCAGTGATAAAAACACATTACCATGGATCTTATACATTAATTTTTAACGCTTTACAACAAAGTTGAAAAGTGTTTATGACTTTGTTCATTCTGTCTGTCTGTCTGTCTGTCCGTTAGCACGATAACTGCCGTAAAAATGACTCAATCAAAATGAAATTTTAGTATGTTGTTCAGACGGTCTGTAGGACCTATGGGAATATAAATGAATAATATAACCCAATTAGTTTTGGATTGAACCCGGGTTGAAAAAATGAAATACATTGAGCCCAATGGGACCTAATTTTTCAAACATTTTTTAAGCGGATTTAAAATTCACAAATTGCTTCGAAAATTTTAGGTAATATTCAAATTGTTCCATAAAATATATAAAAAAAATTCAGCGAAATATATTCAATAGTTTTTTAAATAAAAATTAAAATAATAATACACCTCTTATATGAAACGATCACGTGACCATGATATGAAAGTATCACTTGATCCACTTCAAATTTATATATGGCATCCATCTTGTCTCAAAATCGGGATTTTTAAAGTTCTTTTTATTTCATATTGAGTGTTGTATCCGTCCTAAAACGACTTTATTTTGGTTTAAATTCTGTGCATCTACATACTAAATCAACACAATTACAATATATATGAGTTTAAATGCTCATCCAAATTTTATTATTTCTACAACGAAGCCTATTTTTCACTTATGTAAAATGTAAACAGCAAAAAAAGTAGGATGAGTTGTATAGAAATTGCTGTATTTTTTTAACGCAAAAGAATTTAGCTCATGGAGTCTGCATAGCTCATATGAAAGAAATATTCATTGACTTTACCGAGAGAAGGACGATTTTTTGCGATGAAGTTTTAAGCATAGAGTTAAATTACTTGTAGCTCCATGGTCTTAATTTTTAAATAAAATAAATTATTATAGTATTGTGATGAATGACATGAGTGGGAAATTATTTATGAATGAAATGCTGCTTTTTTAGAGAGAGCCAGGCGTGTTATTTTTTCTATGACGTCATTTGAATGAATTTCAGTTGTTTTCGATGAAGTTTTTAAATATAATAAATTATCGTGGTATTATGATAATTCTAAAATTATTATCGAGGAATGTAACACATTTTAGAGATGAAACAATTTATATTTCAATGCCGTCATTTGAATGAAATTCATTTTTTTCGATGAATGTTTAAGTTTTCAAATATAATAAATCAATGTAGTACTGTGAGAAGTTTTAAAATATTACCGAGGAATGTATTGCATTTTAGACATGTGTAAATAAAATAGCATTACTGTTGGAAAGTGTTTCATAATCAATGCTTTAAGCATGATTGATCTTTCTTGTTTACTGTAAAATTAGTAAATTCATTGCATTATATAAGACAAGTCACGTGCTGCCCACATTAGAATTTTTTACACTTAGAACACTTTAGAACACTTTACAACAAAGTTTTAAAGTGTTTATGACTTAGTTATTATTAACACTTTGCAACAAAGTTGAAACGTGTTTATCACTTTGTTCATTCTGTCTGTTTGTCTGTCTGTCTGTCTGTCAGTCTATCTGTTAGCACGATAACTGCCGTAAAAATGACTTTATCAAAATGAAATTTTAGTATGTTTTTCAGACGGTCTGTGGGACCTATGGGAATACAAATGAATAATATCACCCAAATAGTTTTGGATAGAACCCGGTTTAAAAAGAGAAATACTTTAAACCCTATGGGACCTAACTTTTCGAACATTTTTTAAGCGGATTTAAAATTCACAAATTACTTCAAAAGTTTTAGAAAATATTCAAATTATCCCAAAAATATATAAAAAGAATCTCAGCAAAATATATTCAGCATTTCTTTCTATATAAATTAAACTAATAATTACACTTTTTACATGAAGGGAATCACGTGACAATTATATGAAGAAATCAGGTGACCTACTTCAAAACAAAATATGACATCCATCTTGTGTCAAAATCGTGATTTTTAAAGTTCTTTTTAATTCATATTTAGTGTTGTCTCCGTCCTAAAACCCCTGTATTTTTGCTTAGATTTTGTGCATCTACATACTGAAACAAAGCAATTACAATATATTTGAGTTTAAATGATCATCCAAATTTGATTATTTCTACAGCGAAGCCTAGTTTTCACTTATGGAAAATGTAAACAGAAAAATAAGTAGAATGAGTTGTATATGAATTTCTGCATTTCTTTAACACCAAATTATTTAGCTCATGGAGTCTGCAATATAGCTGATATGAATGTAATATTCATTGATTTTACAGAGAGAAGGACGGTTTTTTCGATGAAGTTTTAAGCATAGAGTTAAATTACTTGTACCTCCATGGTTTTAAGTTTTTAAATAAAATAAATTATTATAGTATTGGGATGAATGAAATGAATGGAAAAATGTTTATGAATGAAATGCTGCTTTTATAGAAATAGCCCGGCGTGTTATATTTCAATGACGTCATTTGAATAAATTTCCGTTGTTTTCGATGGAGTTTTCAAATATAATAAATTATTGTAGTATTATGATAATTTAAAAAATATTACTGAGGAATGTATCGCATTTTAGAGATGTTTAAACCATGCAATTTATATTTCAGTGCCGTCATTAAATAAAAAAAAATAATTAATAAATTATTGTAGCATTGTGATGAATGAAAGGAATAGAATAAATGTTTATGAATGAAATTTTTACTGCTTTTTCATAGAGAGCCAGGCAGTATATATTTCAATGACGTCATTTGAATGAAGTTCCTTTTTTTCGATGAAGTTTTCAAATATAAAAAATTAATGTAGTATTGTGATAATTTTTAAAATATTACCGAGTAATGTATTACATTTTAGAGATGTTTAAATAAAATTGCATTGAAGTTGGAAAGTGTGTCATAATCAATGCTTTATGCATGATTGATCTTTCTTGTTTTATTATGAGATTTTAATGTCTGTTCGTTACTTATATCTGGTGTATTTTAGGTCTCCCTATAAATGTTGGAGTAACTATGTACATCCTTAGCATAAGTTCCGTCAATGAAGTACAGATGGTAAGTAAAATTATTTCATTTGTACTTGGAATGTTAAATATTCTTGAGTCTGTGTGCAAAAGTATGTTTATATTTAATTTTTGGTTTTGAATATTTAGTGCTTTAAATAATGTATTTTTCATTGATTTCATGATTTTAAAGTTTTCGATATCATTTACTTGTAATCATTTGTAATTGATTGAACTGAAATTATAACTTTTCGTCAGACTATATATGTTACTATCTACATATGTATTAGGGATGATAATTCACGGATTGCAGAATCCTGGGCAAAATCTTAATCCTGAAATTCTGAGATTATAAATGCTGAAATCTTTCGGATTTTGGGATTTATTTTAGTTATTTTAAATTTTATATTAATACTATCTCAGCTCTGAAATTGTGTAAAAAGTGTCATAGAAGGATGTGTTATCGATTTAATGGGATATTACTCCCCCAGAATAGTATTTAAGCGTATTTACATATTAAAATATTATATTACATTAAGTTTGCAATAAAGTGTCCTCAAATTCTAATAAGTTATCCCCATACAATAATACATTAGAAGTTATTTTAAAACTATACATATTTTTCTCTTTACTGTTCTTCCAGACTATAAATGAATTGAATAATCTAAAGATGTAAGTAAAAACACTTGTGCGAAGGATAAAGAAGAGAAAAGAAATGTAAATTAGCGCAAATACAAGATAATGCAGCATACAGCTGCTTCGAGGATACGCTGGAAACCCTTCGTCAGTGCAAGAGAACCAACAAACGCGACTTCCAAAAGAGGAATGGGCACAGATAAAAAAGCAAAGATAATTATGTATCCAACATCAGTATTAAGAGAGAAATAATCAGAAAGCAGAATGAATATATATCCAACACCTAATATTTATATGTTATTTTATATATTATTTTGGCAAATCTAAAAATAACAACTTCAATACATTACGTAACAATCCTAATTTAGAAATCACTAAGGCTGACAAGGATGACTAAATTGTTGTTTGGATAAAAACATGTATGTTGAAAAAGTCAAAAATTTAATTATTGAAGGTCCGTAATGCACTATTCGAAATGATCCCAGTAATTCTGATTTAAACAAAATTAGACAAGTTATAAAATATTCTCGTGTAATTCTTGATAATTATAAAAAGTCCCTAATTCCTTCTGTAGTCAATTGTGCTAGATTGTACGCTCTCCCCAAAATTCATAAAATAGGTGCTCATTTTAGACCCATTGTAGCTAATATTGATACTGCTTCCTACAAATTAGGCAACTATTTAGATTCTAGGTTCTTTCTTTTACTTGCTAATAATAGTTATACCTGCCAAAATTATACCTAATTTGTAAAGAAAATGCATTCGTAATTTAAACTCTCGTAGTTTGACTATGGTCACCTTTGATGTCAAGTCGTTGCTTACCAATATCTCTGCTAAGGGTGAATTGTCCTGTCTCAGGAAACGATTGTATGCATTTCATTTCTTCGAATTTGAAATTGATGAGCTTGTTTCTCTTACCAGCAGTTTTTTATAACAAAAGTCCTTTATCTTTCATAATAAATTCTACACCATCGTGCTTTGAACGTTTGTCCTAATGTGGCTGTGCTTAATTCTGAGATAAATTACTTAAAAGCCGTTGCTGTCGATCTTGGTTTCTCTTCCAGCATTGTTGATAGTTTTATTCAAAAATTTTTTAAACCTTCCTCCAAACTAACTTCTGGAAAAAATTTCAATAAAACTACCATTTTACCATGCTTTCCAAAGATCAGTCAGCAGATTGCTAAAATCCTTAAAAGATTCAAATTCAATATTGCGTTTAAACCTTCTAATAAACTCAGATTTTCTAGTCTTAAAGATCCTTTAGAAATTTCTAATATTTGGGGCATTTACAGTATTTTATGCCAGTGTGGTCTTTCCTATATTGGTCAATTAAGAGTGCTTTAAAATTTCGTATTAAGGAACATGAAAACTATGTCAAGAAACAGGAATTTAATAAATCTTCAATTGCTCAGCTTTGACCACCGTTTTGAGTTTTCTACTGCAATGATCATACAGAAATGCATATCGATATATGATCTTAAATCTTCCACATCCAGAAAAGTTCTAGTAATGTAGTTAATGACTTGTTCAGAATTTCATTTTTGTCAGCGGTCCGGCTTTTGGTTGACAGGTCTGCTCTTGCTGCTTTCTGATTAGCTCTCTCTTAATCCTGGTGTTGGATATAGTTTAATCCTCTCTTTCTTTCATCTGCGCCCATTCTTCTTTCGAATTCGGGCTTGTTGATTCTCTTGCACTGACGAAGGGCATCTAGTGTATCATCGAAACAGCTGTGTGCTGCATTATCTTGTATTTGTGCTTATTTACGTTGATCTTGTCTTCCATAATCAAATGATGATTAGTACCGAATTCTATCAAATATGACAATGATGTAATTTAGAGGCTAACTGAGATAACTGGTAAAAAAAAAAGCACAATTGCACTGTATAGAAACTTTTTGTATTAAAAATACCACTTTAAATAGGTTGCATACATCAATACTATTATTTGGTTTCATTAAATATGTTTCCTTTTACTCCACTCGTTAAAAGTGGTAATTATTTTTTTATCAAAACACTTTTCAACAGAATTGAATATCTATAAGTTTTCAAAGGTGCATATTACGGAAAAACACTTTTTAACAGTCAATCCGTCTGTTGTTGCCAAATCAAAGTAGCCCCGTTTTCTCAGAAATTACTGAATTAAATAAAGCCAAATTTTAAGCAAGTTTAGGTTGCTACACATAAAACGAAAACAGACTGGCTATGTTTTTGAAATTTGTCCGCAACCATAGAGCTGGCCTGAACAGTACATGTCGCCGTTGCAATAAAGAGCTTACGGATATGTGTGGCAAGGACAATATCAAAACGTGGTAACTTGATAAGCATACATTCTGCATTAAGATTCCTAAATATATTGGCTGACGCAAACGCCATTTTGACTTCAACCGGTCCAGTCAATTATCACCTGTCTGGGCTATTTCAATGGCACTCATGTGTTACATGGCGGTTGATACGCAATTTAGCTGTATAATAGGTGCTTCTGCTTTTAAAAATTGTACCAGTCACTTAAGGAAGTAGTCTAGAGTGTTTTGATTTTCTCGAAATTCTAATAAAAGGATGAGAAAGCAATCATCTTTTTAGCATGCCCAGACATGGCTTCAACTGAGAGTTAAGGTGACCGCTTTTGCGACAGCCTCTATATTTATTGGCCTTAGTTGGCATGTACCAATACGTAAAACTAATTAACGCATTAGCGCTGAACGAATCGAATGGGAAAAGCCTCTTGAAATGAGCTCGCGCAATGCAGATTCCACTTGAGACAAAATAAGATAAGTTGGGACTCCATAAAGTAGCGACTACTATTCTCTACACAGGACTCGCTATACCGTGAAATAACTTATTGAGCCACGACATTACCAACTATCCAACTATCCAGATTTACCACCATTAATTCCGAATCCCTGAATCCCAGGTAACGAAATTCAAATATCTTCAGTGATGTGGCTACCTCAAATATGAGTACCTTTCTAAAGTTTTACTGAGCTTAAATTAGGAATTCGGTAGGAAGTTAATAAGTTAATTGACTTTGATAATTACGATTAATGAACACCTAGGCGCTGAGAAATGAGTAACAAATAAAAATAGCAAATATGATAAATATATCTTATATATATATATATATATATATATATATATATATATATATATATATATATATATATATATATATATTTAAGTATAAATGATATTTTGCAGGTATCCAAGCGTATTGATTATGTTGTTAAACAGGGTTGATCATGCGTGTGTGCTAAGAAGCTGTATTAAAAATATCTTAATAAGAATGCTGTATTAAATATATAATTTAAATGAAAATTAAATTATAAAATTATTAGTAATAAATTATCCAAATCGATTTCAAAGATCTAAGAAGTGCGTCTCAATTTAGAAGTTAATTCAAGAATATAAAAAAAAACCATAGTGATAAGTGAACATGACGTCCCCAAGAATTGTATATATATATATATATATATATATATGTGCGTGTGTGTGTGCGTATGTGTGTGTGTCCGTGTGTGTGTGTGTGTACAGGATTAAAAGTGATGGGCCAACTTTAGGAGGTGGTAATGAAACCAAGCATTGTCGTCATAGTTTACCGGGTCGGAAATGAAACATAAAAGAGCCAGTGGGCTCTTTATGGTGAAGCCGATGAGGTGAGGTAAAAGCACAAGAATGACTTAGACGTTATAAAATGACATTTAATAACCAATAATTACGGTAATGTCTCAAAAGAGCAACCGCCAACTTGAATGCAAGTCTCGCAGCGGAGATGGAAGTATTGGCGAACTGTCTAGAACAGATCAGGCATGTCGCGCTCTTTGGCAGCAACGGCCGAAATTTTGGCGACGAGTTCCTCTTCAGATTCAAGTATAGTATCATAGACGAGACTCTTGAGATATCCCCACGAACGAAGTCAAGACACGACAGATCGAGCGGTTGTGGGGGCCAAGCTATGGGACCACCTCGCCCAATCCATCGGCCCGGAAAAGTGACGACCAGATAGTTCTTACCTCTCGTCCAAAGTGGACTGGCACTCCATCGTGCTGGAACCACATACGCCGCCGGATGTCTCTTGGAACATTCTCCAGCAATTCCGGGAAGATCTCTTGCAGGAAAACACGGTACATTCTCCCATTAGGTCTTTCTGGCATAAGATATGACCCTACTAGTCGGTCGTCGATGATTCCTGCCCACACATTGACGGAGTATCGTCGCTTATGCGCATGTGAATATGTTGCATGTGGATATACACTCGCCCACACATGTTCATTTTGGATGTTAAATGTGTCATTACGTGCGAAGGAGGCTTCATCCGTGAAAAACACAGTCGCCGGGAAATTTGGCTGCGCCATACTCTGTCCGGAACAAGCTGGCGAAATCCACCCTACGAGGATAATTCGCTGCAGTCATTGCTTGAAATCGATGGATATGGTATGAGTGGAAGACCCAAGCTACCCGACTCACCCTAGGATATGAGCAGTAGGATGAGTGGAGATGGTATGGGTGTCGAAAAGAAAGACCGTCCGACTCGTCCTGAGACATGAGCAGCAATTTGGACGGCCGTAGATGGTATGGGTGTAACTGCAGAACCCGCCCATGCAGAACCGCCCGCCACACCGTGGATTGTGGCATATCAAAAGTATGCCCCATTGCTCTTGTGTTTGGCCGAACTGCTACTGTGTCCAGAATCAACTATTTCACACTTGACGTCCTAGCCCTCCTTGCACGACCTGCATCAGACTTGGTAGCGAGAATAGATCCCGATTCACAGAGCTGCCTATGCAAGCGTTTGGATGTTTTACGATTGGGTAACCACCTATGGGGGAAAATGTTCCCCATACAGTCGTTGTGCCTCTCTGTTATTCTTATTTGCGGCTCTATAGATGAAATACATATCGACTTTTTCCATATTTGTAAATTTCTCCATCTCCTCAAAAGTTTGAGCTGCTAATTAATGCTGAAAACCGATAAGGCAGTCCATTCGGCGTTACTAAAATTTGCATAAGGGTTCTTCTTCTTCTTCCCCAGATGAATTTATTCATATGTGGTTTTCTTCTTCAACCAGAAAATAATATCCAAAAGGACGCTTTTAAGTTTGCCGAGCTGTCGCTTCCCAAAGAGTAGGCGTCTTGTAACGCCTTTACTTTTCATTTCCGACCCGGTAAACTGTGACGAAAAAATCTGATGTGGGCAGCACATGACTTTCCCTGCAGACTAAAATTCATTTTTTCTTTATTTCTTTAATAATTAATTAAATTGAGTTTAATTGCATAAAATAACACCAAATTTGCATTTTTAATTCAATTTTTGTTTTTATTTCGTAATTGCACATTATTCTAAAAGCGGCATAAAGCGATAAATCTCAAATATCTCGAGAATGGTTAGCCCTGGAGCAATAGAGTTGTTCTTATTCTTTTCCTCGTCAAAAATTACGTATAAAATAATGATTTAATTGATATATTTGAACATACTTAGTCATTTTCTTTAGAATTTGGCGTTTTTGCGGGCCATTTTCTGAAAAAAAGGCAGGTTGTTCTTTTCCGAATCGTACCAAAATCTAATCAGCACCAGAGTATCCTTCAAGTACCTTATCTACAACATTTTGTGAAATTGTGTCAATTAGTATTTCAGCTAGAGTGGATACATGAGATTTTTGCGGGCCATTTCGCAAAATAGACGAGTTATTTTTTTCCGAATCGTACTAAAATCAAATCAGCACCAGGCTTACACACAAGTGGCTCACCTACTAAATTTTATGAAATTCAATTCATTAGTTTTTGAGTAAGAGAGTAAATACATTGCACAGACAGACACACAAACAGACAAACACACACACATACATACATACATACAGAGATACACACACACAAACAGACAAACACACATACGGACAGACAGACAGACAGGCAAACAGACGTCACGCTAAAATAGTTCTTTCGTGTTCTAGAGGTTTCAAAACGTGTAGATCCGTCGAAAACTCAAGTTGCGATTTTCGGTATGATTCCAATACTTTCCCTATACATTACCATGTATCCATGTATTGCAGGGAAAGTTAACTGCTTGGTTTAGTGTGTACTAACACCTCGTAAAGTTTGGCAGTATATATATATATATATATATATATATATATATATATACATATACAGGGTGTTCCATAAACATTGTCATCGGCTTTTATGCCTTAAATATTGATCTTAGACATATATAATAATTACTAAGTTGCGTATAAAAGGGTACTGAATTTTATAATATCGATAAAAATTTTCAGGGAATTAAATTTGAAGAAATACAAAATTTAAATTTTTATGCGTCCCCGTACAAAAACATTTCCTATCAGTAAAATATGACCCATGCAATAATAAGTAGATGATAATAATATTAAGGTAAGATAATAAGGTATATTGGGCATTATATTTTTATTAAAGTAAAACACAAACACAAATATGTATATATATATATATATATATATATGCGTGTTTGTGTGTGTGTATTACTTTAATAAAAATATAACACCCAATATAAACGAATGATAATATATTTAAATTAACTGCTTTGATCTTGGGTGATGGGTCCACCCCCTTTGTCCTGTGTATATCGGAATACGGTCATTCACCCATACTCTCATATCTGTTGATATTATTTCGTAAGATTATTAGGAAGTTGCACAAAGTCGGAGATTGTTACTGACTCAAAGAGTGGTACACATTTATTAAATATGAACAAAAGTTAATCAGAAAAGATTAATAATATTTTTAATTTAATATTTTAAAAATTGTGATTTTGCAGCTTGGCGATTTATATGTGTGCCCACCTTTTGCAAGGTGCATAATATATTTTGTAGAAATCGGCCTCTTTCGCAAATCACACATATAGACAACGAGTTACATAATGTATTGCCATTTTCCTTGAAAATTTACAAAAAGTTAATATTGAAGAGCTTAATTACGAAAATACACAGAAAATAATTATTTAGTAATTAGTTAATTATTTGATTCGAATAATTATAATCTTTGGGAAATCTGAACCAAACGAAGTGGCCCATAGTTGCATCACGCAACACTTATTTATTTCATTTAAGAATTTATCCTCTCTAAAAAATGTTATACATTAAATTAGCTAATGTTACGAATAAACGAAGCAACCCATTACCAAAAGTTTATAAACAGCGTTAAGGTACAATTTTTTTTTATCAATGGCAATAAAGAATAGTAATTACGATTGTATTATGTTTACATGCCTAAATAGAAAATTTTAAATTACATAATGTTGGATGCCAGATACCTCGCATTAAGTGTAGTAATAGATGATATGAATTATATAATGAATTCTACATCAATTATAGTTAACTATTGAAAGAGCCCAAGGCGCAAACTGCATTTTAAAGGATGTTTAGCCAGACTAAAGGAGGGCTGATATAATGTGATTAGCATTCACAAGCCCGCTGACGCAAATATTGAGATTTGATAGTGATCAAAGGCGTTTTGTATGTAACCTAAATTTGAAGTCGATATGTTTATTGAATGTTGTAATTACCTAAATGGAAAACATTATTATGATCTCTACTTTGAAGATGCTCTTAGAGGAAATGATATAATTAAATGAATTAAAGGGAAACAGTGTAATCATCATAAAATTACAATATATTGTAAGTGACTCCATATCCTAAATTTTATTTTGTTATTATTCTTCAGTTTTTGATTTTTCAGATATGAGTTATACAGTTAAGTGTATACAATATATTAGGGAAAATCAAGGGAAATTACTTTGCTGATTTTGTCAGTTATTCCACCATTTGAATTATATTTTTGTTTGCGTTAATTCGATATTTAGGCAGAGCTGCCACCATTCATATCTTGGACTTCAATAAAGTTGAGCACTTAATTAGATATTGGATTTGTTTGGTGATGTTTCTGCAACTGGACCTGCGGATACTTATTGAGAATTTGCTTTAGCAATTCTTCGAAATGATTTGTCTATTTCTACGTGTTAGAACCTCTTGTTTTATAACAGGTACCTATACAAGATGAATACATACAAGATATAACATTTTAAATGTCTTCGACAATAGGAGTTTTTAATTCTACTTCAGTAGCTCAAAGGTGGAGCACCAGCTGGCTAGTACGGATATTTGTAGGTCGATTTCCGGTTGGGACAAGAAGATTGTACTTTACATTGCGCTCGAATAAATCAACACTCTAGGTGACTGCAGATATATCAGAAGTCTGAAAGTTACCCTAGTACGATTAAGACGGATTCAGTGGATTCTGGCACATAGGGCATCGATTTCAAATCCGGAGGTTAACAACCAAGTAGAAAGCTAACCAAAAGGAAAAGAATAGAAGCAGGGGGTTAACCTGAGGTAAAAATAGCAGGAGGTGCTCAGTCAGATTGTGTGGATCAGATTGCAGCTAGCATCAGAGGGTGGAGAATACAGAGTCTACTTTGACGATAAGGGTTTACAATCCCATCCCAGTAGCTCAACGGTAAACGTCGGCTAGCCAGTACGAAGATCCGCGGTTCGATTCCCTGTTGAGGGAGCAAGGCACTTCACAACCTTTACAAACATTATATTAAATACGTAGAAATATATTAGAATATTATTAGCAAGTGACAGGAAAAGTTTATTAGATGTGTAAATATGAACATAAGTAAAACATTAAACTATTCTAAAGAGTGCACTGAAATTAGGTGAGAAATAAATCTTGAATATAGCAAACTTATATGAAAATCACTGTAGTCAACAATGAACGAATTTTGTATATTAACTGTATTTACAAATACTATACTATGAAAACTTAAGAATATCTTATATTAGTATAAATACAATATGCTAAAACTCCGCTAGAAAATTTATCAAATGCTTTTTATAACTGAAATTCTCATGCAAATTTGATTTCGTAAACGAAATCGTTTTTTAACACTTTACAACATAGTTGAAAGTGTTTATGACTTTGTTCATTCTGTCTGTCTGTCTGTCCGTTAGCACGATAACTGCCGTAAAAATGGCTTTATCAAAATGAAATTTTAGTATGTTTTTTCAGACGGTCGTGGGACCTATGGGAATATAAATGAATAATATCACCCAATTAGTTTTTTATTGAACCCGGATTGAAAAAATGAAATGCATTAAATCGTATGGGACCTAATGTTTCAAACATTTTTTAAGCAAATTTAAAATTTCCAAATTGCTTCGAAAATTTTAGGAAATATTTAAATTATCTAAAAAATTTCAGTAAAATATGTTAGGTAGTTTTTTAAATAAAAATTATTTAATATAGGGAGAAAAACAAATTAAATTAAATTTGGACTCTCGTTATATCCTCCAGAAAGAAAAAAGAGATATATTATATAATAAATGTATTTCAAAGAGTTTAATTATTTTATATATGAGAAAGGTTTCACATTTTAAAATACATATGGTAGATAACATTTTTTCAAATTTTTAAATAAAATAAATTATTATAGTATTGTGATGAATTATACGATTGGAAAAATGATTGTGAATGAAATGCTGCTTTTATATAAAGGCGATTTATATTTCGATGACGTCATTTGAATAAAGTTCATTTGTTTTCGATGAAGTTTTCAAATATAATAAATTATTGTAGTGTTACGGTAATTTTAAAAATATTACCGAGGAATGTATCGCATTTTAGAGATGTTTAAACCAGGCAATTTATATTTCAATGCCGTCATTTGAATGAAGTTCATTTTCTTCGATGAAGTTTTCAAATATAATAAATTAATGTAGTAATGTGATAATTTTAAAAATATTACCGAGGAATGTATCGCATTTGAGAGATGTTTGTATAAAATTGCATTGAAGTTGGAAAGTGTTTCATTATCAATGCTTTATGCATGATTGATCTTTCTTGTTTTTTCTAAAACTCCTAAATATGCAAGCTCAAGCTTCTCCTTGTTGATGACGAGAGAAAGAGATTAAAAGCTAAGTCTATTTCGCAAACTACTTAAATTTAATGGTAGGCATTATTAGCACATTTTATTTACAGTTAGATGAATATCAATTTATTTGTGAAAAAATGTTTTAGAATTACAAAAAGTTATTATTTTCTGCCAAGATTATTTAATGGAAACTCGTTTGACAAAAAATGGCGGATCCATTAACTTTTCACGAGAAAGTTTCTTTCTTTCATCTCACTTCCCCGTCATTAAGGAACCGTTACATTCAATATCGAATCATTGTCTAAAGGTTAATTGCAACACTTTGTTTGGGCTAGCCTAAGTGTAGCGCTTTTAAGCGACGGAGGTGTTCAAGATTTGGGAAGTGTTAATACTATTTTATTCGTAATACACGAAGACTCAACACTTTTAACCTCCATAACCTGTAAAATTTTTAATGGCAAGCATACTTTGAAACGTGTCACTTTAGGCAAATTAAATATAAGAATTTTCCCAAAGATACAAATATGCTCAAAAAATTATTTAAAAATCAAAATAAATAAAAATGTGTTTAAATTTTTCCTGAAGTTGTATTTTAGACAGGGGAGGCTCAGCATTTTAGCCCCTATGGACGCTACGCCACTGATACATAGTATGTATGTCTTGCGTATTCCAATGCTAATACATGGCCTGAAACCTCACGGTTTCTTTTAATTTTGCTAACGATCCCAAAAGCTACAGGAAACTTTCGAAGTACTCTCAGTACAATTCATAGATTTTTTAATATTTGCAATAAAAATTTAAAATGCCGCTAAACGCACCCAAAATCTTTAAAACAGCATTTATTCCCTTACTTTCTACACTGCAATCTCGCTTTTGTGTTTAAACTAAAGATAAATGTGTGAGCATTGAAAGGTTAAATTTGAAAATGAAAATAATATAGATTGTTATGTACATATCTTTAAAAGTGGATAAAATATGGCGAGATGCATTTTATTATCGTCTGCTGATAAGAAAAATATAACTGATAAAATTTGCTATTTCCTAGTTTCGTGTATTTTAGAGTTATTATTTAGATTTTCTAAACGTATTGATATTTCAATATTATAAGAGTTTTCTCAAAAATCATGATATGATGAAATTGGGTGAAATTCGTGTTTTTCGTCTGCTTTTTGATATATTTCAGCCCCTGTTGATTTGATCAACATGCAATTTTACTGGCATATTCAATTTACTTTTCTTTATCTTTTAACAGAGTTTGCTAGCACGCTAAACATCCATTATTTCAGATATTTTTCGTTTACTTCTGAACCCGTACACTTATGGCTGCTTATTACGCAGGTGCATAATCATCGATTTAAGCATATTTCGACCCTTATTTAGAAAGTAGCCAGCGTCAAATGCGCTTAAAAATAAAAACCACTTAACAACTGAAACGCCCTGAGCCCGCGCAGTGGGCCAAAAGTGCGTGTAATGTCCTTATTTGTGGTTAACCACTCTCGCTGCCTGTGTGTATTCCAATTTCTTACGTAGACTGAGAAGCCTATTGAATGAGCGTTTAGTAACAAAAGCCAAAGTGTGGCTGAAGAGCCCAGTGGAGGGGAAAGTACAGTTGGCCAAAAGCGAGTTAAATGCGCAGTGAGCAGCAGCGTCGTCGATAGCTACTACAAGAAAGCTAGTGCGAGTTTAGAGGATATATATTTTTTATCCCACACATATTTTATTCATTTGCTTCAAAAGTGACTGCTGAAAGAAGTGACCTCTAGCTGCTGGTACATTAATCGGTACCACGTGTACATAAGTAAAATAGTTTAATATACGATTGTGATTAAAATGCACATTGCTTGCTTGAGTTTGTTTTGATTATCAATGCCATGTTTCTTTTAACCTTAAGTTCAGTAATACATGAAACATCCTAAGCATTATCATTTACGGGTGCAAAACGAAATTTATCGTATATGGAAATATTTCGTGTTAATGGCTATCTGATTTATCAATAAGTACAATTCATGCATTTTCCCATGTTTTGCACAGTAAATTTCATTTCTTAGATTACCATAAGCTGCGATCTTGGATATATTTTAGCTCAATATATGATATTACCAAACATTGAACGCGAATTCTATCCCCGATGCTTTTAAATTGGTTACCTCGGAGTACGCACAAGGCAAAAACACCTTTAGCAACAGCAATTATCACCAAAATACACTAGCAGATGATGCAAGCGCAAAGTTAAAATTGCCAGCTAAATCAACTATCTCAATAACTTATATGCCTCCACATTCATCCTATTGCTTTTAGTAGATTAACGACTCTTAAAAATGTACTCCTTTACAACTTACCTCCACCACTATAAAGTACTTTCTTCTCATTTATAAGTCTGCAATCCATCTGTTGGCGCGGACGAAATATGTTTTGTTCACATTATTACATGGGAAATGTATTTTTATAACTTTTATACAATGTTAATTTAAAGGTAAAATTCATGTCATTACTAAAGATATTTTGGATCGAAGTTGAAGAACTGGGGTGTTGATTTTTAAGTGCGGGATGCAATTCCTATACCCAGAACCTCCAAAGTTTAATCAAAACACAGAGGTCTAGAATATAATTTCATGTTTTTTTTCTTAAATTTTTGTATTTTCAAGAGTCACTGTCGTTGCTTGCTACTCTCGGCAACACCGATAAACTCTTTTGTTCTTATAATAATTTGCATACTACTTTAATACCAAATATCAATGTTCTGACCTTTCTGCAACTGCTTTAGATTACATAGTTCCATAATGTTGGCATTTTGCATCTATCTTTCCAATAGATTTATATATATATAAGTTCCACAATTTATGGCTGGTGCATATATTTCTAACGGCCAACCAGCATCAATAGAACTCATTTGAACTTAATTCCTAGTAATATAACATTGCTATCTCTTTGATATCATTCTATAATAATAAGGAATATCAGTTGAGCTGTATTAACAACCATGCAATTATTTAGTTATTAAGACAAAAATTGTTTTTTGTAATTTTGTTTAATTTTTCATATAATTGCAATAAGATCGTTAACTGCATTAATAATTACATCTTAATCGTACTTGTTCGTGAGAATTATAGTTTTGAAACCTTTGTTCTTAAGACATATAATTCTTAACTACATTAATAATTATATTATAATCGTAATTATTCACAGCTGCGAAAAGTTCCTAAGTAATCAATAATAAAGCATGTATTTTCCAGTCCTCGCCCATAATTGCAACGTTTCTGCGAGCAACCCATTACAAAGAAGTTGGAAGTCGGCTCGGACCACCAAACATCTGTCCATATTGGCAATGATAAATATTATATAAATTAATAATCTAACTAAGGTTTAAATCAAACGTTTAAGCCCATCTTACACATGTTCATATTAGGCTCTATGTAAAATATCCGAGCTGTATGTTTTTCTGTTGTTCGCAATGGAGGGACGCATAGTTTTTTAATATAGAGAGAAATGTCAATAAAGAAACAAACTGTTTATCGATTTCCCTCGTACATATACCGTTTAATTCAAGCAAACAAACAAAATAAAACGTTAGTAATGCTGCAATGCCTAGGCACTGTAGTACTGCTGAACGAATGATTTGAGTTTTAATGCAGTTTGCAGGTTGAAAAAATGCTTTTAAACAAATGCCTTACGATAGTTGTCGAAAATTCAAAATCCTTTCAAAATATTTATAGGGCAACACATTATCTAGTGGTCACAGCATGATATAAGATTTTTATTATTTTGGCATTTAAAAGATAGCTAAGCAGCAGAGCTTCAGTCCACTCTAAACTCAACAGCTGAGATAAATATTGTTATTAACCGTTTTAGATAAAATTAGAATTCCACTATGGTTTTATGTATATCCTTAATGTTTCTTGACGATAAAAATTAGTAAAAAACACTTGCAGTACTTTGAATCATTGTCAACTTAACATAAAAAAGCGATCTGTAGATATATTCTTTCCTTTTTCTGCGAACACCATAATATGCAAAATCAATTGAATATCAACAAGTAACTCTCTTTCCATTCTTTTTTTGCTGCGACTTTACCAGAAAGTCTTACTTTTTCTAATAGCGCTATCATTAATCCCCTCAAAACCTATTCATTCTTGCATAATCAAATCTCTATTCAAATACGTTATTGATGAAATAGAGATGGGCAGATTATCCTTTCATTTCCAATGCATGAATTATTAATGCCTATGTAAAATATTTCGAACTTTTTGATTTATGCGTGTCAGAGCCATAGTTACGTTATTTAAGTGTCATTTATAATTACTTACACTGAGTTATTTTATGTGAGAACCCATGAGAATGAATTAGGTAGAATATAAAATGCAAAAAGTAATTTGATCGTTTTAAAAAAAGAAGATAGGATTACTAAAGATCAAAAAAGTATGAATAAAATTTTTTTTGCACATATGTCTTTTATTTTATGCTCTTCAATACTTGATTATTTTGAGTACTAATTTTATACATAATTTTTTTACATACATACTTTTAGTACATAATATTAGTATAGTTTATATTTGTCTTTAGAAATAATACGAAACTATAACTGGTAATGTATATTAGATTTGCAACATTTTTTTTATTATTTTGGCATTTAAAAGATGGCTATTCGTAATTTAATAAAACTGAATTAATACTTAAGTTAATGCTGAAGTTAACAAAATATAAGTTAATACTTCAGTTATTTATACTGTAGTAAATTTGACTTTAAATATTTAGTGGTTAGAAGATACTGAATAAAAGACAAAGACTTATTAAGCATATTCACATGAAGATTATTGCATTAAAGCACAAAACAAATTATATCGTTCACATTTTTTGAATGTAGAATATATACAATATATTTTCGAATCTCCCGAGTGTAGCACAATGGAAGAACTACGTGAAAGAGTAGAATGGGGACTCGTATTATGTGCGGTAGTAAATCCAGTCCATTGATGAAAGAATAGAATGGGAACTCGTATTATGTCCGAGAGTAAATCCAGTCCATGGATGAAAGAATATATAAACAATCCTTTCTCGAAGTTATCTCTCTCTAAGAGTTACTTTCTTTAGTGACAGCTCTGTTTTGTGACAGCTTCTCATGAACACCCGAAGTAAAGCCGTCGTCAAAATGTCTGCGACATTCTGAGCACTCGGATCATATTTTATTTTCACAATGTCATTGCAGACCTTTTCTCTTGCAATGTGGTACTTGATGGAGATATGTCTGGTTCTGGATTTATCAATATAACTCAAAGCATGTGCTATTGCAGCTTGACTGTTACTATAGAAAGCCATTGGTAATGGTTCTTATCTAGGTAATCTTATCCAGATTGGTAATGGTTCTTATTCAGTAGGTAATTTTTCTTATCCAGGTTATTTCCCTAACACATTCCGATAACGCAATATATTCTGCTTCCATGGTGCTAAGGGTAATCACTTCACTTCCGTTGAATTGGTGCACTGAAAACACAGCCAAGTGGTCAGAAATATTTTTCTATCATCAAAGCATATTGTCCGATAAGCATCTAAATACGTCTTTAGAGATTCTCTATTTCTTTGGTATTTTATTCGTAGACGTTTTGTAGATCGATATATCTTATGATTCTTTTTACAGTAACCGAATGTTGTTTACTATAATTGGAACAATATTGTGCTAGTTTATTCATATAGAATGCATAATGTTAGTCCTTGTTCCTTAAAGCAAATGCACCAAACGGCGCACAGATAAAAGATCACACAAATAATTGCACACAGATAAAATATCATTAACATAGACTGATATAATGATTCGACATTTATTTGTGTTTTGGGAGTAGATACGAGAATCAATGGCATTTCTTTCGAATCTTTCTTCCATTAACCATTTGTACTGGCATTCAATCCAGCATCTTATACGTTGTCTTAGACCATAATTAGGTTTCTTTAAATTGCAATAAAATGTTCTTAGTCGTTACTCATGAATTCATCGGGTTCACACATGTAAGTAGTTTCTTTCAATTCCCCGTATAGATACGCATTATTCATATCATACGGTCAAGAATCCAATATTTCTCTATCCTTATTGCAGCAAGCAATACTATAGTATCGATTCTAGAAACATATGAGGAAATCAATGCATTTTTCTTGCGTGAAACATTTCATTTTGCTAAAAGGGTGCTTTAATCGCACTACTTCACCAGCCGATTTTCTCTTCTTGTGTAGCACCTATGTACAGCTGCGGAAAAAAAACGCCCCACCCTAGTTTAATCGAGCATCGTTAATCGTAGAGAAACTTGAAAGATGTCATTCGATTAGGAATAACATCCTCTACAAATTAATGTGCGTAAAATTTGAATAAGGGGCCGTCTTCATATCTAAACGCTCACAAACTTTGAAATTTTCAATAGCAACACCCAATTTTGACGTCACACCCCCAAATTAGTCCAAATTCAAATTTTCACAACATTTCTATCTTTATATCCGAAGATTTTCAATATTCCGGAATGTGCAATTTTCGGGGATCAGCTCCATATTGAAAGACGCAATTTGAAGGGCGATGTTTCGTTGATTGACCACAGACAGCACTGTTGTAAATTACTGAACTATCCTCTTGACATTCAAGATTATGGCTTACCTCACAGCCAAAGGACCGCAGGTTCGATTCCTGTATGAGAGGGTGAGCATTTTCATGGCTAGGTATGTTGTTGTCTTGTGTGTGCGTATGTTACTAAGGCAGTGGGCCTGTAGTGGATAGGATTATGTGAGCCTCAAATAGGGCACTATTATTAGGGATGAAAAGCCGTACTGGGTACGTTGCTAAAAACTAATGGGGCATTCGTGCCAGGGTCAATAAAAGGAAGAAGAAATAAGGGAGAATGAAATGTTTATTTTCAAATGTTACTTTATCATGCTGTTTCAAAAACAATTTAGGAGACTAACAAATATCTGCTTTGTAATATAGTTAAATAAGCGAAAATAAATTGAGAATAAAATTATTGAATAATTTTACATTTGAATAAGAGGTCCTTAGATTGTTGTAATAACTATCATACGAAACCGCAATTATGCAAAAAAACTCCGTTGGAACTTGGTGACGAATTTAAAAGTATCAATCCGTCATTATCAATCAGTGTTTGAAGTTTTGTTGGTGTTCAGTATCACATAATTTTATAATTTGTTTTTATATAAATATTTTTTATTATAAATTATCACATTTTGTTGGCGATTTCAACTCGCAGTAGCTTCGGAACTATTAATCGACAGTAACATAAGTAGATCCCATTTATAACAATACAAGTTTTCACCCTTTAATACAGTAGCATAATTACGCTGATTAGGTTGCATCTATACAACACTGTTTATGCAAAGTTTTTATTAAAACTGGGTAAATATAAATACCCGTTTTCTTAAATAAAGATTAACTTACAATTAATATGACTTTTTCAAATAAACATTTTTTAAAGTAATATACGACCTCTAAAATCATCGTGATGCTGCATATTTAAACATTTTGAAAGAACAAGAGGGAGGAAACACCTGGAATTTTACATAAACATATAAAAAGTCTTCATGAATCGATTTTTATCAAAACATGTCCAGGTTTGTACTCATATTTTTTCGATTATTGATTTCATAATTAATATTTCATACAAACAATTATTTCCACAAAAATAAAAATCACGTAAAAGCGTTTGGGTTGTTTAGTAGTAACGTCATACACATAATCAGCGTGAGCAGATAATTATTACAGAAGATATGAATGGAAGTCTTGGAAACTAATTTAATATTAGGAACTCAAAACTTTACATAAACACAACTCAGAAACGCTTCATCTAAATGACTTGAAATTTGGTATCACAGGTGGAATTTTACTATAGATTCGAACTATGTCAAACTTGGGTGTTGCTATTGAAAATTTCAAAGTTTGTGCGAGTTTAGATATGAAGACGGCCCCTTATGCAAATTTTAAGCACATTAATTTGTAGAGGATATTATTCCTAATCGAATGGTATCTTTCAATTTTCTCTACGATGAACGATGCTTGATTAATAGCGTTTTTTTCCGCAGCTGTACATTTAACTGCCTTAATTCCTTCTGATAGTTCCTTTAGTTGGCATACCGCATACCTCTTAAGAGATTGTCATAATTGATTTATAGCATCCTTCCATTTTTCAGACTCTTGAATTTCTATTGGGTGAATAAAAACAGATGGGCCAAGCTTTAGGAGGTAGTAGTACTCACCAAACCAAGCATTTTTCGCCATAGTTTACCGGGTTGGAAATGAAACCTAAAAGTGTTACATTGAGCTTCATCATTAAGCGCCCACTAGTGTCTTTACGTTTCATTTCCGACCCGGTAAACTATGACAAAAAATAAGCTTGGTTTGGTGTATACTACGAGTACCACCTCGTAAAGTTTGGCCCATCTTTTTTAATTATCCTGTATAGCTTCTTTGTATAAAATTGTATTATTTTCTTGTGAAAATACAAGATCAACACTTTTTGAAAAATGATGATATAAAGACTCAGATTTCTACTTATTGTCGTTTTGCAAGAGCATTGCTTGACAATTTATAGCAGTTTCTGTCTTACTCTAGAAGTTTTTGACTTTTCATTTTCTGGTTTATTATCCCTTTCTATTTGAATATATCTTCGTCTCCGTTTACTTCTCTGAGAGGTCATCAAAGTAATTTGGTCTATCCAGCCTCTGTTACAATACTCAGTGGATCGTATTTAAATACGCAGTCTTTAGCCCTTTCGGGACGATTGGCACGCCCGCGTGTCGACTGCAAACCTGCATTCAAGGACGGACGGCACGCACTCGTGATGGAGGAAACTTTAGCGTAAACGGCGAGTGGCACGCCTGCGTGCCTTCACGTAGAACGTTTTAATTTGTCTACTAGATGGCGTTAAATGTCCGTGGAACTAACTTCAATGTATTTTGCAGATACATGACCTTGGCATAAGGAGAATCCAATGAATTATTTCTCCATTTGGAGCGGTGAAACATGATTTTGTAATATAAACAGACAGAGCAATTCTCGCAGCAACAACAAGTTTATAATTGAGTTTCGGGTTTTGTTTTTATTTCAGCGGAACATTTCGTTGGTGAATCATAGGAATAGAGTATTTTTTTTGTTTGGGTTTTTGAGGCAGTGAAATTATTCGTTTATTTCGGATAAAAGAATGGGAGCAACTATCGAGTATTTTTATTCAGATTTGTATGAAAAATATACATCAAATAGAAATAAATATTTCTTTTATTCCTGAAAAAAGTAGATTTCTGTGTTGAATAGGTGATTTTAAGTGAATTTTTTTCGAGAGTTAGGCTTAGCGCAAAAAATTTGCCGTCCTTTGAGAACAGTTCGGAAGCGAAGCGCTCCGTCTTTTGCGCCGCGGCAGTTCCGGAATGCCGCCGTCCCGAAAGGGCTGATTCAACACCTCTTATATTTTCTCCTACATCGACCTCTTATAGCATATTAAAATAGCAATAATTTTTAACGCTTTACAACTTAGTTGAAAAGTGTTTATGTCTTCGTTCATTCTGTCTGTCTGTCCGTTAGCACGATAACTGCCGTAAAAATGACTTTATCAAAATGAAATTTCAGCATGTAGTTCAAACGACCTGTGAGACCTATGGGAATATAAATGAATAATATCACTCAATTAGTTTTGGACTGAACCCGGGTTGAAAAGATGAAATATATTGAACCTTATGGGACCTAATTTTTCAAACATTTTTTAAGAGAATTTAAAATTCACAAATTGCTTGGAAAATTTTAGGAAATATTCAAATTATCGCATAAATAATATGAAAAAAAATTCAGCAAAATATATTCGGTAGTTTTTTAAATAAATATTAAAATAATAATTACACCCATATTGTATGAAGAGATCACGTGCCTCACTTTAAAATAAAATATGACATACATCTTGTGTCAAAATCGTGATTTTAAAAGTTCTTTTTAATTTATATTTAGTGTTGTATGCGTACATCCATATACTGCTTTTATATTTTTATCTATATACTGCTTTTATATTTTTATCTTTGTACATCTATATACTGATTTTTATATTTTTTGTGTACATCTATATACTGCGCAAACGCAATTACAATACCTTTGAGTTTAAATGATTATCAAACTTTGATTATTTCTACAACGAAGCCTAATTTTCACGTATGGAGAATGTACACACATCAAGCTGTGAGATGTATAAAAATTGCTGAATTTCTTTAATGAAAATTTATTTAACTCTGGAGTCTGTAATATAGCTGATATGAATAAAACATTCACTGATCTCACATAGAGAAGCAGACAATTCTATAGTATTGCTTTTTCGATGAAGTTTTAAGCATGGAGTTAAAAAGTGATTTTACCTCCATGGTTTTAAATTTTTAAGTAAAATAAATTATTGTAGTATTGTGATAATTGTTATATCGATTTATATTTCGATGACGTTATTTGCATAAAGTTCATTTGTTTTCGATGAAGTTTTCAAATATAATAAATTATTGTAGTATTGTGATAATTTTAAAAATATCACCGCTGAATTTATCACATTTTAAAGATGTTTAAATAAAATTGCATTTCAGTTCGAAAGTGTTTCATAATCAATGCTTTATGCATGATTGATCTTTCTTGTTGCTCTATGACTTTTAGCCAGTGCATCCACATATGATTTATGTTTTTGCTTAGAAACATGTAAGAATACTTCATAACCAATACTTCTGCGAGGCCTATCACTAGGTTTCCTGCCAAACCATAAATCGTAGGGAAATTTAATCTTTTCATCTTTGTTTGTAACAAGATTTCTAATGTAACATGTTGTATTAACCAATTCAGCGCAATATACTTCAGGCAAGTTGATGCTGCTGATTACGCAGCGTAGTGAATCAAACAATGTGAGTTTCATTCTCTCTGCGATTCCAATATGTTATTGACTGATTGAGTTATTGAGTTGATGTTCATAAATAATATCTTGAGATTTATAAAATTTAACCAAAGCATCAGAACAAAACCCTAAACCATTGTCGGTTCTAACTCTTTTTAACGACTTTTGAGTTTGTTTTTCAGTTTCTGTTTTCCACGCCTTCAACTTTTCAAGAACGTATCCTTTGTTCTTCAAAAATTATGCAAAAATATATCGTGTTGCAATAACAGTCAGTACATTCTTTGAACCGTCGTGGAGTAGCAAGTGATCCATTATGTCAGTATGAAAAAGCTCTAATGGCTCGAATCATTCGGATACGTTCTTTTCGATAACTTCGAGTTACATTTATCTGGTATTTCTATTTTATATTTCAATCCATGAACAGCTTCAACTTTGCATATTTGTAGAATCTTATCGTTTATAACGTGCATCAAACGTTTATGGCAAAGATTTAGAGGTAGCGTCACTTCATTACTTGAAATACAATGTACGTGCTTTTGCCATGCATGGTGCTAGAAGTTTTAATGGCAAATAACCTCCCATGCTCTTTGCTTTGATAAATATATTATTCTTAGATATGCGACATCTACTTTTATCAAATAAAATTATACATTTATTGCCAACTATCTGTTAAATGAGAAAACACCGTGATTCATTTCTGGAACAAAATATGCTTTCTCAAGTGTAACATGTTTAGCTACAGCTAGTGGTTCCTTTATCTCAGCTTTAATTACAGTCATACCTGCAGCAGGCATTGTCGTTGCATCCTTTAGTCGAATATTTGAAAGATCCCTATAATCTTCATTCAATCCTGAAAAATATTCTCTATTCGGAGATTATGGTGGGTAACACCTTAATCTACAATCCATATTTCAGTGTTTTTAGTTTATAATATATTACACACAACTGTAAAATTCAGCATGCGTATTATTTATTGCCTCATGATATATGTTTATTATAACTAGAAGCAGGCGATTTTTTTTTCACTTTTCTATTAGTAAAACTTTTACAATATTTAATTTTCTACTTTGAGAACGCTCAATATTGTTTAACTTTTGCTTTCGAACACTATCACTCTTAGGTTTCACTGAAGATTTAACAGTAAGCACCTCTGCACTTCGGTTTAATTGCTGTAAATTGCGGCGCTCAGCATCATCAATCAACTATCGTTTAACGTTGGTTCAAATCAATTCTAACTATGGCAAATTACAAAAATATGAGACAAAATACAAGAAAGATCAATCATGCATAAAGCATTGATTATGAAACACTTTCCAATTTTATTTAAACATCTCTAAAATGCGATACATTCAGCTGTGATATTTTTATAATTATCACAATACTACAATAATATATTATACTTGAAAAGTTCATCGAAAAGAAATGGACTTTATTCAAATAACGTCATCGAAATATAAATCGACCGGCTCTATATATAAAAGCAGTTAATATTTTTAAGTAGCGCACATGATCTCTTCATATAATATGGTTGCAGTTATTATTTTAAATTTTATTTAAAAAACTATCGACCATATTTTGCTAACATTATTTTTACATATTTTATGGGATAATTTGAATATTTTCTAAAATTTTCGAAGCAATTTGTAAATATAAAATTTGCTTAAAAATGTTTGAAAAATTGGGTCCCTTAGAGTTCAATGTATTTCATTTCTTCATCCCGGGTTCAATCAAAAGCTAATTGGGTCATATTATTCATTTACATTCCAATATGTCCCACAGACCGTCTGAACAACATACTAAAATTTCCTTTTGATAAAGTCATTTTTACGGCAGTTATCGTGCGAACGAACAGACAGACAGACAAACAGAATGAACAAAGTCATAAATATTTTTCAACTATGTTGTAAAGTATTAAAAATACGACACAAACGTGTCACTGTCTTCTGGCAGACAATAAAGAATAAATTACCACTGCCAATTAGCATTGTATTCTGCATTTTATAACCCACATTAACTAATTTGGTTATGATATTATTTAATTTGGCGAGATAGCCATCTAAATTCACATTCATTGTTAACTTTATCAGGTACAAATACCTTTTAAGTTGCAAAACTATATATTTACTATCTTTATGTGCATAACGAATTTTAATTCTAACCACATATCTCTCGGATTATTTATTGAGCTTCTTCAATGTTCCAACACACTTTTTAGAAACGAAACGATCAATGTAAATAAGCACAAATAAACAATAATGCAGTATACAGCTGTTTCGAAGATACGCTAGATCCCTTTCGTCAGTGCCAGAGAACCAGCATACCCGAAATCCAAAAGGAGGAGTGGGCGTATCCTCGAAGAATCCAGAGCCAGTACCCCTGACTCTATAAACTACCATAGGTCCTTCTCTAATTGTAACTGTTTCATCTGAAACTTCATGATGAATAGTTGCTTACATTCAAATTTTACGATGGGACTGGCTTCCATCACTAGCACTAACCATCCAGTAGCACTAACAAAATTCGGTATTCCCTTCTATATGAACAACGGACCAATGCTACAGAATGGTGCAGTCTGCGAACAAAATTCGCTGACACCTGTGCGAACATTTCAGCCGGAATGGTCTCACATGCAGCAGATATTTATTGTTGCATTTCCGCAATCGTTTTTGGATTTTGGCGATATACCTGGTCTTTCAGGTACCCCCACAGAAAAAGTCACATGGCGTCAAATCTGGTGAATAGGGAGGCCAATCCATGCCACGTCCTGTATGCCTGACATATTCAAGAGCAATCAAACGATAATTGAAATGTTCTCTAAGGAAATCGAACACTTCAGGCGTTCGCTGTGGCCGGGCACCGTCTTGTATAAAACACGAGGTGTTCCTACAGTCCTCCAAAGCATTTTGAATCGCCGCAAATTCATGCAGAATGCCCAGATACCGTACTGCAGTATCCGTTTCGTGATGAAAAAATAGCCCAATGAGTCCTTTGAAGGAAATGGGTCCAAACCATGACTTTTGTGGGATGCAGGGATGAAGGTACAGCAACATGAGTATTTTCTGCTCCCAAATGCGCCAGTTCTGCTTGTTGACAAAGCCGTCGCGGTAAAAATATGGCTCGTCGGAGAACCAAATATTTCCAACATCGATTTCGCTGGCATCCAGCTGCTGCAGCATAGCGTTCGCGAAAGTTTCGCGTGCATTCATGGCACCAGCACCCAGGGGTTGGCGAGTCTGGATCATGTAAGGGAACAAGTGAAGGCTGTGGTGCATGACTCGGTGCGTGGGCGTTCGTTGTAGTCCAGCCTCAGATGCAACACGGAAAACGGGACCCGTTATTGGATCACCTGCTGAACGACTTCAGCATTCGCCTCTGTCTTTGCCGAAATTGGGCGGCCTACATTTCCAGCACGGTTATCATTGACATTCTCAGTCCGTTCAAATTTTTTGAACAGAACCTTTATCGCATTGATTGACGGTCCTTTTTTGACATTAAATTTCCTTTGGAAACTGCGCATCGTTTCAACAAAACTGTGGTCCAGGCGGTGATACTCCAAAACACGAAATATACGCTATTACAACGAATAATCCGCATTTCCAACCAATAAACCAACAATAACTTAAAATCTTTGAAAAGCACACGCTAGTAGAATGCTGAGCGAAACACAGACTGCAGTATGCGTTTCCCTGCAGCTCTCATCCAACCGCAACGCCATCTGTTGGTGACCTTTGTAACAAAATTTGAAAATTGGTTGACTAAAATTCCCTGGTTTCCCAAGTACAGTGCAGCAGACGCTACATTTCTTTCGTCTTCTGTTTTAACACTTTACAACATAGTTGAAAAGTGTTTATGACTTTGTTCATTCTGCCTATCTGTCTGTCTATCCGTTTGCACAATAACTGCCGTAAAAATGACTTTATCAAAATGAAATTTTAGTATGTTATTGAGACCGTCTGTGGGACATACAGGAATGTAAATGAATAATAACACCCAATTAAATTTGGATTGGACCCGGGTTGAAAAAGTGAAATACATTAAGCCCTATAGGATCTAATTTTTCAAACATTTTTTAAACGTCGTTAAATTTCGCAAATTGCTTCGAAGTTTTTAGGAAATATTCAAATTATCCCATGAAATATAAAAAAAAAATTCAGCAAAATATATTCAGTAGTTTTTTTAATAAAAATTAAAATAATAATTACATCCTTTATATGAAGAGATCATCTGAATATTATATGAAGAGATTGCGTGACCCACTTCAAAATAAAATGTGGCATCCAACTTGTGTCAAAATCGTTATTTTTAAAGTTCTTTTTAATTCATATTTAGTGTTGTATCCGTTCTAAATCAGCTTGATTTTTGCTTAAATTCTTTGCTTCTACATACTGAAACAGCGCAATTACAATATATTTAAGTTTAAATGATCATCAAATATTGATTATTTCCACAACGAAGCTTAATTTTCACTTATAGAGAATGTAAACACCAAAATATATAGAATGAGTTGTATAAGAATTGATGCATTTCTTTAATGCAAAATTATCTAGCTCATGGAGTCTGCAATACAGCTGATATGAATGAAACATTCATTGATTTTACACAGAGAAGAAGACGATTTTTTCGATGAAGTTTTAAGCATAGTGTTAAATTACTTGTACCTCCTCCATGGTTTTAAGATTTTAGATAAAATAAATAATTATAGTACTGGGAGGAATGAAAGGAATGGAAAAAAGTTAATGAATGAAATGTTGCTTTTATAGAGAGAGCCAGTCGATTTATATTTCGATGACGTCATTTGAATAAAATTCATTTGTTTTGAAGTTTTCAAATATAATAAATTATTGTAGTATTAAGATAATTTTAAAAATATTACTGAGGAATGTATCGCATGTTAGAGATGTTTAAATAAAATTGCATCGAAGTTGGAAAGTGTTTCATAATCAATGCTTTATGCATGATTGATCATTCTTGTTTTTAATGCATTTTTCGAATGTGTCAGTCATTTTTGGGAGACCTCGTATATATATATATATATACGCATTGGTTACGTGTTCGTCATGCATTATATATTCCAGAAGGATTCTGCTGGATTGAGATAGTTACTGCAGATCTACTGCAGACTTAAACATGCGCACTGTGTCTTACTTAAAGCAGTATTTTCTGGTTATTCACTTGTTCCCATTTTGACCTTCATTCTCGGTCGCTTTGTCTCTCCATTGATGGGTGCTTCAGACTATGCACATATGGGGGATCAGCCTTTGCAATGCAACATATATATATATATATATATATATATATATATATATATATATATATATATATATATATATATATACAGGGTGTCCCAAAAACATTGACCTCGGCTTTTATTTCTTAAATATTTATCTTAGACATATATAATTAATTTCAAATTTGCTTAAAAAAATGTACAGAATTTTATGAAATCGATCAAATTTTTCAAAAGAATTATTAAACTTTAAGAAATACAAAATTTAAATTTGTATACGATCCCTGTACAAAAACATTTCCAATGAGTAAAATGTGCCTCATACACTAATAAGATGGTGTACAAAATTTCAGCATTTTATCATAAAAAGTCCCACAAATATGAAAAAACAAAATTACTGACTTAAACCACTTTTCGATGCATCGACATGGGTTCTCAGAGGGGAAAAATCATGTCGTCTGATCGCCTTTCAGGGTCATACACAAATTACGAAAGAAAACAATGATTACATAAATAAATAATAATGTTGCTATTTATTGATACAAAAGTATCTACACTGTGTAGAAATAATAACTTTACACAAAGATTAGAAAGCTTGTTCAAAATGTTTTCCATCCATGCCAATACAGAGTTGCATTCGCCTGATAACACTTCTGTGCACTCGATCAAGTTCTTCTTCAGTGATGTCACTACAACCAACTTGAATGCGTTGTTGCATGTCTGCTTCATTTAAGGGATGTGACAGATAAACAGTTGTGCGTAAACGACCCCACAAATAAAAATCCATAGGAGTAATTCAGGCGATCTAGGGGGAAATTCGATTGGCCTCTGCTAGCCAATCCATCTGTCTGCAAACTCCTTATTTAACCAGTGTTTCACAACTGTAGTATGGTGAGCTGGAGATTCGACCTGTTGAAACCATACATGTGGAAGTTCTGTTAGAGGCAGTTCATCCGTAAAATCGGAATAACCGCATTGAGGATCTCATTAACATATTTGTCACCCGACAGCGTACCATCATGCACTATGGGTCCAAGCAAACGGTTTCCAAACATACCACCATACATTCACAGAAAATTGCTTCTGATGATGAATATCACGTACCCCAAATGGATTTGTGTCAGACCAGAAGTGCTCGTTTTGAGGATTTATACATCTATCTGGTTTAAAACAGCATTCGTCAGTCCAAATTACGTTTTTCAGAAAAGAGGGATTTGCATCTTTCTGATTTAGAGCCCAATTACAAAAATCTAGACGACGTTGATAATCTGTTGGCTCATTGCCTTGCACACCCTGATTGTTAAACGGATGCCGTTTATTCAGTCTCAGTATTCTCCAAACTTTTAGATGTGGTCCGTCCATTTCTAAAGCAACGTTGCGAACACTACTATGTGGATGACTGCAAAGGTAAGTCAAAATATCAATTTCTACATCAGTTGAGTGAAGTCTGGATCTACCTAGTTGGGAAATAAATCTCACAGAATGATGTCGAGAATTGGGAACAGTACGTTAATATTCCCGTACAGTTTCGTTAGCATTGCTATTGCATAAAATGTACAGCGTAAGTATTTCCAAAAATTCTTCGTTGCTGTATTTCGACATACTGTAGGAACATGCTAACTACACTCTCAAAATGTAGCAGGAATGTGAAATACTTAAGGGACGCTCAGACTGCCGGGCTGCAATCGCTACGCCTGCGTAAGCGTATATTGATGAATGGCAGAGCAAAATCAACTTTCTCATGTGATGATGCGTCTGTTGCGATTGTGTGACGCACCGATCAGAGGCAGCTATTTGCATATGCATACATGCTAAGGTGTTTTAATGTTCATTTTGATTGTGCCATTTCCAAGTTTTATTCTGTAATTAATCATGTAAATATTTAAGGTATTTTTCAGGAAGCATATTTTTGAAAAATTGTAAATAAATCTAAAGGTAAGAGGCAGATATTATTTGCCTATGATGCATTTCTGCGTTGCGCCATTTGCACTCTTGCTTTAAACATTTACATTTTATTTCGTGATTAATCCCTCATCAACATTGTTTAAACATATTTCTGGGACTTTTTAAGATAAATTACTGAAATTTTGTACATCACCTTACTAATGCATGTGGCACATTTTACTCATTGGAAATGTTTTTGTACGGGGGCCGTATAAAAATTTAAATTTTGTATTTCCTCAAATTTAATCATTTGAAAATTTTTATCGATTTCATAAAATTCTGTACCTTTTTTACGCAACTTTGTAATTTATTATATATGTCTGAGATCAATATTTAAGGAATAAAAGCCGAGGTCAATGTGTTTGGGACACCTTGTGTATATATATATATATATATACTATTGAAATCAAAAACGAGGATTAAGCTCAATGGAAGGGAAAACCAAATACAATGCATGCAATGGCAGAGGAGGATGGCGACTCCTCATTCCCGTTTAAAGCTGCTTTTCCAGCCCGGGCAAACGCTCACGGAACCAATGCATTGCAAAGGTTGATCCCCCATACGTGCCCAGTCAGAAGCACCCAAACATGGAGAAACAGACCACTGAGAATGGAAGTCAAGAAACGCACAACTAAGGAAACACAAAATCTCCTATTATATAAATAACTATGCGCATGTGCAAGTCTTCAGGTGATATGCAGAAACTATCCCAATTCCGCAAAATCCCTTTTGAAAGAATTTGCTTCATTTTTATTGTTGAAAAAAGAATTATAATATTTCTTCAGGAATTTAACAGGGTAATTCTTTTTTAATGCCTCTAATATTATCCCCTTGTTACTTGATATGCAATCCTTTGCTAAAGTGTTGCATATTTGGTTTCTCTTGAAATGTCCCAAAAGTATATTTCTAAAAATGAATCTTGATAGGTTCGTTTTCCAAGTGATGATATTGTTAATTTTTATGCCATAACTTTTTCTTTTGTCGTGTAGACTCGTATAAATTCCATTCCTTGTATTGTACTTAATGGTGATATCCAAGAAATTCACCGATCCATCCTCTGCACGTTTATTTTCAACCAATTCCAAGCCACTGGGGTAAAAATTGAATTCCAATCCTGCTGCATTTTCATAATATCCATACAGCACGTCATCAACATAACGAAAGTACGGTATCTCATATAATAGGTGTGTTCCATGCTCATATTTAGTGAGATATATGTCAGCCAATATTGATGAACAACTTCCCCCCATTGGAATTCCTTTAATCTGTTTATAATAGCACTTTCCGTCAAAAAGTATATTTTCCCTCAAAACCAGATTGATAAGGTCCATATATTTTCGATATGTAATGTACTCTTTCAAATTATGTAACTCATGCAATTCCTTCAATATAAGGTAAAGTTGTGCAATATCAATATTATTGAAAAGATCGCGAAAATCATAACTTCTGAATCGCAATTCCTTGTCACAGAATTTAAGTCTTTTAATGATATCATGGCTGTTCTTGATAATAACAGTTCCCTGCTTTTGAAGGTGAATCATAACTTGCTTTAGGATATTTAAAAGTTTTAAGTTAGCAATGGTCAAATAAGTTCCGCATCCTACGGTGACAGTGCGGAATTTAACGGGTTCCTTATGCATCTTTGGTATAAGCACTAAGTAAGGGAACTTAACATTTTTAAGATCAATATCAATTCTTTTGTATAAGGCTTTGATCCGATTGGTCAAAGTTTTACTATTATGCGATACCGATGTATACATATCCTGATCAAGGTAACATTTCTGTAAACTTTCCATATAATATTTTTTACAGGTAAATGCGTAATTAGCCACGATTTTATCTGTATAAGTGATTACAAAGCTATCTCTGATGTTTTTGATGGATCTAGGTATGGATGATACTTTAGTATTTTTGTATCTCATTTGATAGTGCAATTTGAAACCATTAATAAAATGATATTTCCATTCATCAAATGTCTGAACAGGAACACTGTATTTCACAGCTAAACGATAAATGAATTGATACAGATCGTTATGTAAATCATCATATACACACTCAAATTCTTGTTCTCGAAACTTAGTTCCCAATTTGGTAATCCCTTGGTAATATTGGTTTACATCTTTGTGATTACGTATAGCACTTGTCGTATATATATATATATATATATATATATATATACCGGGTGATCCAAAAAGGTGATATATATATATACAGGGTGATTTTCACATTGTTCAAATGTTTGTATAAATGCGTTTTTTTCCAGATTCGTTTTGACACTGTCACTCAGAAGTAAGAAATGACAACTCCCACCGAAAAAGCTCAGTGCGTAGGTTGATACTTTGAAGCTAAATCCATCATTACAGTTCAGTTTTTATGTTTTTTTTTGTTATTTTTTAAGTACAGCGCCATATATGGACAAAGTTTGCAACTAAATTTTTTTATTTGCTTAACCAAAACTTTTCAACGTGGAAAGCATTTTAGTCCAAACCCCAAACCTCCCTTTCGTACGGCAATTATTTCAGTTTATATTGAATTTTAAAATGTGTCAAGGACTTTTGGATTAACCTGTATATATATATATATATATATATATATATATATATATATATATATATATATATATATATATATATATATATATATATATATATATATATATATATATATATATATATATATATATATATATATATAAAGAAAAATTGAAAGATTTTAATCGAAAATTATGCATAAACTACTGTATGTACAAAAAAACCCATCCCTAGCATATCTGTTACAAATGATTAAATATAGACCAAGACTAAGGATAAAGATAGAAGGTAACATATCACTACAATGGAAAGGTGGATGAGAAGAATATTAGGATGCAAACAAAAATCACAATTAAAAGTATATAAATATAAATAAAAATGAAAAAGAGAACACGGCAAAAATGAGAAAAGGCAATAATAATTAGCTCAAGATAAGAGATTAAGACATAGAGAACAATCAATTGAAACTACACAAAAAATGGCGATTAGTTCGAAATTGCAGTCTCATCAGGACAGCCATACAATTCGAATTAAAATCGATAGACTAGCCAGTTTCTGACAATGGCGATAGTATTTAACTATAGACACCATTGAGACTGTCTACTGGCTAGTGGAAGGAGAAAAATAAATCAATAGAATTATAAATCAGAATAATAATACCTCCTCGAACAGAAATATGAACTCACAAACATTGCTACCACGTGTAAGTTGAACAAGCTATTGAGCATTTCACCTCACTTCGTCAATGCAATTGGGCACCGGAATGAATACATTTGAACGATACATAATATGTATGGAGACTTTCAAAAATAGTAAACAGTATAGGACTCAGGACAAGTGGAAAATTGTCAGTCGAGAATAGTAAACAGTATTAGACTCAGGCCAAGTGGTAAGTTAGGTGATAGGAACGGGTGAATTCTCAAAAATGAGTTATCCAATCAAAGATAAACAATGCATGTGTGAAATTATTACGTGGTATATTTGAAATTATTAATAATATTATTTACAAATACTTCCGGATATTGGTAATTTTGACAAATGCGTTTAAGATTATTGATGTGGAGAAAGTGAAACCGAGGATCAGAAAGTCGATGTATTCGAAATAGCTGGTTTAAAATGATGTTTCTAAACAATTGAATAGAATTACAAGAATGATATGATAGCAGCTTTATGATAGTGAATTTGTAAGAATCTGTTTTATCATATAGATTGGTGATTGCATGATTATGAATGGTATCAAAATTTAGGTCTAAAAAATTTACAGTTTGACTAACGCTAGGCTCATTGGGAATTAATTCTAGGTTAGATGGGTAAAAATCAATATTAATGGGATAGGAATCATCAATGATAATGCAAATTAAGTCGTTAACATATCTATATATAATATAAGAATTAGAGTTAAAATGACATTCATAATAATAAAGATATAAGTTAGCGAGAATACTACTACTACAGCCACTTTTTGGTACACCAGATGTTTGTAAATAAATGTTATCCCCTTGGATAATATAATTGTTATATAACACAAAGTGCAAGAACATAGGAAAATTTTTGACATTAAATGCAACATGATTGGAAGATATATATTCATGATAAAGAGAGATAATAACTTTATATAAATCTTTAATGACAATATTATTAAATAGGTCTTTAAAATCAAAGGTTTGGAAACCATGAATTTGTGGAAGCTTGCTAAGATGATTAACTAAATCAAAACTATTGTTCAAAATGAAATATCCAGAATTCCTAAATTTAAGAGATTCATTAATTCTATTTAAACAGTTAAGCAAGTACTTACTAGCTGTAGTGGTAAAGGTATTATGTCCACAAGTGACCGTTCTGAAACTGAGAGGTGATTTGTGGAATTTAGAAACCAAAGTAACATAAGGAAATTTAAAAAACTTACAATTAATATTTAATTGTGCATATAATTTTAGCATTTTAGTTTTGATTTTGATAGACTGATTATTAATGGGTTTAAAAATTTGGTTATTTTTTAAGTAATTCTGTAACAGAGAAACATAATATTTTTTACAAATGATGGAATAATTATTAGAAGCTTTATCTACATAAGTTATGACAAAATGTTGCTGTAGTTCTTTAATAGCAGATAGGAGTTGTTTATAAGGATACCTAGGCTTCATTAATTTAATGTGTGTGTTTATAATAACATTTTTAAGTAGATATAAGGTAGTATACTTCCATAGATGGAATGCTTTAATAGGAATGGAATGTGAACAAGCAAGTTGATATATGAATTTATCAAAATCAAATGATATAAACTGAAGAAGTTGTTTAGGGTGATGGCAGAATGGAATACGAAATTTAGACCCTTTATTCATAATATCCCTAAGTATATCATCCTGAACTATACTGATATCCCCAGTAATAATGTGTCCATGAGAGGAGTTGACATAAGGGGCAAGATTTTTATTGCTGCATACACATGATGTAAGATCATCGGAGTTTAATGTCCTGGAAACTTCATTGTAATTGTAAATATTTCTACCAATTGGTAAATTATATTTGAATGATTTTGGTATTTTGATATCATTTACTGGTAACAAGTGCTGATGTTTTGCAAATAAATTATTGAAGTTAAGAGAATTAAGAATAGGGTGTTTAAAAGAAATTACACAGTAAGCTCTTTTAGTATGTGGATTTGGTGAATGGAGTAGGTGGTAATTTAAGAAATTTGTGAAAGAAGCAAATCATAAAATAAATGTTTAAAATGCTCAAGAGTTAATTTTAATTTTAAAAAATCAGTATAAACAATACTTAATTTGCATTTTCTGACTTTATATAACCAAGTTATAACAGGTAGAAACTTGAAAGTTTGAGAATAATTATATTATAATTTCAAAATATCTGCATTGTAATCAATGGTTTTACTTAAGTTACTTTTTCCTTTGCCACGCTTATATCGCTTTTTACTAGGAGTTGATGACTTTGAATACTGAAAAAGATGTTTATATACTGAAGATTTATTAGAATTGTATTCAAAACTATTGTTAACAACATTATTATTATTATAAATTTGATTTAAGCCATAGGGGAGAGAGTTTTATATTTTTTAATGTAATAATTTTCAAATACTAATCTATCAGTGAGTGAAATTTTAATATCTAAAATATGAAGGGATACATTTTTAAATCCGTGTGTAGCAAAGTGCTGATATTCAAATTGATTTTTAGTAGGGAGATCATTAAAGACTTTATGGTCAAATTTTTTAATATGATCGCTGTGGACATTCATTCTCAGATGTAAAGGGTTGCTGGTTTGGCCAATATAGTATAAGTTACAAATAGTACAATTAAGTTTGTATATGCAATTAAAAATTTTGCATAATTTTTGTGAAGTGGAATTATTATTAATTTGTCAAGGGTCAGCATAAGGACAAGTTTTGCACCTAAGATTTAGATTGAGAGTAGGTATGGTATTCTTCCAAATCGTCCATAACGCTTAATTGGTCAATGTTTATATATATATATATATATATATATATATATATATATATATATATATATATATAAATATATATATATATATATATATACACACACATATATATATATATATATATGGCTTTAACACATGTTTCCAAAAATGAAATGTATGAAATTAACTAGTTTTAAATGTCTTTTAATGTCAGGGACAAAATATAAAAACTTAATTTTTTTTTATAAACTGTAGTAAATAATTTGCGGAATTATAGTTAACTTCATTTCATTAATATTTTTGCCGCACAGGACTAACCTTTAAAACAGCCATAACGATTTCTCATATTTAATTGCTAGTAAACGCGTTAGCTGCTAAAATTATTGTTCATTAACCTGTTCGTTTTATTACTTCACATTAAAGCATAAAAATACATTGCTCATTTTCATCTTAATTTTTAATCGATATGTTAAATCATAGGTCCGATTAGAAAAGAAAATTGAGAGAAAGAGAGAGATATGTTTACACAAGAATGAAAAGAATATGCTTTAAATAAATGAGTACACATTGAAATAACTGAATATGTAAATCAGATATAATAAGGACATTTTCCTAACATATTTTCTATAAGAATAAAAGCATAATTTCGCAACAAAATATTTTTTGTCTTTTCAATAGAATTATATGTATGTAATTACTTAAATAAATTCTATTACAATAACATAATGGACATTTTTATATAATAGCGTTTTTTTACGAATAAGAAATGAAGTAAGAGTTTCGCCGATAGACAAAATTGAAAATGAAATTGGCAAATTGGGATTTCATAAACATTCTTTTTTTATTTAGTTAGATATTATATATATATATATATATATATATATATATATATATATATATATATAATTGAAGAATTTTTATTTTACTTGTATTATATATACCTGAGATAGATAATTAATAGAGAATGTTCTGTATAGCATAAGTGAAAGGAAGATGGGCTGAAATGTAAATGTGACATCAAAAATACTATACGACAAGCCATTGAATATTTAAAAAAAACATGATTAGAAAACATTATAAATAAAACAGGTACTAAATCGGTATATAATACCCCCTTTTCCCTGTTCCATATAAAAGTTAAAGGAATGGAATAAGAATTACATATGGTAAAGGGGGGTGAATAAATCTTTGTACAACCCATTAAGGTGAAATTATTAGTATAAATCATATATGTAGTGCAGGTACTTAAAGTACTAATCCCCTTGTTCCCTGCATAAACATACATGGTGTAAATGCAAGAAATGTATTTAAAGATGAAAAGTTGCAAAACAGAAACACTGTTTTGCACAATGAGCTAGGCCTTTTCTAGCTCCCAAAAATGTTTATGAAATTGAATAAATTGGATAAATTGATTAAAGTGAAAAGCATTTCCGAAACCATGTACGTTATCAAGGGCCATACATGTTTCGTTACTGCGGATTCTACGTTTCTGTGTGCATTACTGTAAATTGTATTACAGAAATAATGCACATGGCCCGAAGTAGAAGAAAATACAAATTGTATCAGATATATAAGAAATCAAATATAATAATCAAATATACCAGCATGCAGCTAAGTATTTAAAGGAGAATATAAAGTAATGAAAAGAGGGGTAAATACTTTTATATTATTATATTCTTATACCTTTTCATTACTTTATATTCTTCTTTCAATTCTTAGCCGCACGCTGGTATATTTGATTATTATAAGAATATAATAATATAAAATTATTTACCCCTTGCGCTGCTTAGCTGTGTAGATTAAATGGTCCTGATCAAGTATTTTTACTCAATACAGGTTACAGTTAATTCTATATACTGAGTTTTCAACTCTTGGAAGTGAAACATGGAGATGAAAAATTATTTAAAATAGTTTGAGAATGAAGATTTTATATTATTATATTCTTATACCTTTTCATTACTTTATATTCTCCTTTAAATACGTCTTCAATATATTGCTGTAATTGTAGCAAGGTGTTGAATTTAAAATTAAAATATGTTTTAATAAAAGAAAAAATAAGGTTTGGCGAGTAAGTATTTTGGATAGTGGTGTTTATGAATTTAAAAATATGTTCTTTGTAGTAACAAGGTGTACTTAACATTTTTATTCTTAATAACTGGTTATTAATAATATTTATGCGGTCCCCGTACAAAAACATTTCCAATGAGTAAAATATGCCCCATACACTAATAAGGTGATGTACGAAATTTCAGCATTTTATCATAAAAAGTCCTAGAGATATGTTTAAATAAATTTGGGGATGGATTAATCGCGAATTAAAATGTAAATGTTTACAGCAAGTGTGCAAATGACGCAACACAGAAATGCATCATATGCAAATAACATCTGCCTCTTATCTTTAATGGATATTTGGCATAGATAGAAAATATTTTGAACAAGCTTTACAATCTTTGTGCAAAGTTATTATTTCTACACAGTGTAGATACTTTTGTACCAATAAATAGAAAAATTATTATTTATTTATATAATCATTATTTTCTTTCGTAATTTGTTGTTGTTGTTGAGACCCAGGTCGTCGGACCTACCCGAAGGGTGTAAGGTAACTGTTTGGACGGCCGGGAAGTGCACCCCAATTTAGACTGGAACTCAGTGGGAAAGGCATCCCCAGGAACCGTACTCTCCTTCCCCTACCACCATCCTCTCGGATGGACTTACGGACCCACATGTTTAACGTGATCGTACTCCGCGTGAACACGGTGGCAGTTTGGCCGTAGCGAGAATGGAACCCGGGCATACCGAGTGCAATTACCACGTGCTAACCACTGGGCTACCGCGCCCCTTTCGTAATTTGTGTATGATGACTGAAACGCGATCTGCCGACATGATTTTTCCCCTCTGAGAATCCATGTCTATGCATTGAAAAGTGGTTTAAGTCAGCATATTTGTCTTTTCATATCTCTGGGACTTTTTATGATAAAATGCTGAAATTTTGTACATCATCTTATTAGTGTATGGGGCACATTTTACGCATTGGAAAATGTTTTTGTACTGGGGCCGTACACAACTTTAAATTTTGTATTTCTTCAAATGTAATCCCTGAAAATTTTTTATCGGTTTCATAATATTCTGTACCTTTTTTGCGCAACTTTGTAATTTATTATATATGTCTAAGATCAGTATTTAAGGAATAAAAACTGAGGTCAATGTTTTTGGGACACGCTGCATATATACACTAAGTGACAATAAAAATGAGACACCAAGAAGGAGTGGGCAGAAAGTGATGAAAACCAGCAAACAGAGAGAGGCAGTAACGAACAATAAATGATGTTTATTGAACATGATACACCTATACACTGAGCGATAACACAGTCTGATCAGTAGGTTGTAGGACCACCGCGGGCGGCGATACAGGCAGCAACACGTCTATAGATACAGAGTCAATGAGCGTGTGTATGGTGTTCTGAGGGATGGTTGCCCATTCCCTGTCAACCATTTGCCAGAGGTCGTTTTCCAAACGTACGTTGGTAGCGTAAGCAAGCAAGGTACAATCACTTCCCAGGCGTGTTCGATTGGTGAGAGATCAGGAGAGACTGCTAGACAGGGAAGCATCTAGGTGCCTTGCAGGGAATGTTGGCTGATGCGTGCCGTGTCTTCACATTTCATCATTATAATTCCATATAGTCATTATAATTCGTCATTTTAATTTGTGATGCTTTAAAATAGACTTCCTTACTTAAAGTGCACAATAAAAGAACATTATTAGTTTCATAATAAGTATCAGACAACTTCTGCTAATGGAAATTTATTAACAAGCTCATTAAAAATAACAGAAGCGAATCAACCGTTCGTTAATAATGTAAAAGTAACGATGCTAGGATAAATATCGTAAAAACTTATAATCGTAATAATCGAAATATTTTTCGCAATTATTGCGATATTTCAAAGAGAAATATCAATTCTCCTTCAAATGGCAATGCTAAGTGTATTGATTTTCAATAACTTATGCATCAAAGCTCTCGTTCCCGATAATTAAGAGAAATTTAAATTTTGTTTTATCACAGGTATTTCCAAAATAAACATAAATTAAGAATCTGAACTCCTTATGTACATTTAAGAAGACGCTAAAAATAATTTTTCTTATCAAGATTTAAATTTTGCAATCAATATTCAAGATTGTAGAGGAAGTTGAAGAAGCAGTAATATTGGAAATACCATTTACTACACCCTATGTATTATGTAACAATATAGGTTTTTTATGTATCTTTTTAATGGTTTTTGTTTTTTTATAAAAATGCAAATTTTTATAGTATAAATGATTTTATTTTTGATGGGCTTTTTAAGGGAATGCAACAGCAAGAAATTTATGAATGAGCCTTTATATGATGACAAATGGTGTTCCATTTACAGTGGAACTATTACGAATTTCACTTCTCCTTTGCACATTTATGCCGTACAATCATGCGAATTCTCAGAAAAACCAAACTTGACATCTATTGAGCCGGATTGGGAAATGCATAGTGTATCTTCTTCAAAATTTGATGCTAAATCCATATCATTCAACATCTATCTATAGCTCTATCGATAGCCTATCCTTAAATACAGATGTTGCAAGGAAAATGTAAAATTTTCAAACAGACGGGAACCGGCGATGGAAATTCACAGTGAGACACCAACTCTCAATATAATTTAGTGCTGAATCCATATCAATCCCCATCTAAGCTCAATCTATAGCCGATTCTGAAGAAAAATGTCTCCAGGAAATTGTTTTTACCTGGAAATAGAAAAGAACAGGAAGTTGAAATCCTTAATGCTGCTTTCTCTAAAACTTGATGTTAAATCTACATCAGTCGTCATCTAAGCTCTATATATAGCCGATTCTGAGAAATATATATTTCATAGAAAATAAAAGTGTTTGAATCGGAATTGGTACAATACTAGAAGTGAAAATCCTTCTTAAACTCTTTAACAATTCCCTGCGTAATTTCATGCTAAATCCATATCAGCCATTTAGTTATCATCTAAGCTCTATCTATAGTGAATCCTAATAAATAGATATATCAAAGAAAATGCTTTAACTGGAAGTAAAAATCCATAGTTAAACAAGAAAGATCAATCATGCATAAAGCATTGATTATGAAAAACTTTCCAACTGAAATGCAATTTTATTTAAACAGCTCGAACAAATGCGATAGATTCAACGGTGATATTTTTTAAACCTTCACAACATAGTTAAAAACTATTTATGACCTAGTTTATTTATCACAATACTACAATAATTTATTTTACTTGGAAACTTTAAACGTCATAAAAAAAAATTAACTTTATTCAAATGACGTCATCGAAATATAAATTGTCTGGCTATTTATGTAAAAACAATGAATATTTCATTCATATCACTTTTATTACATATTCTAAAGCTAAATAAATTTGTGTGAAAAAAAATCAGCATTTCTTATATCACTCATCTTACAATCACTTGTTTACATTCTGCATCCATTAAAATTAGGCTTCGTTGTAGAAATAATCAAAGTTTGATGAACATTTAAACTCAAAATATTTTAATTACGCTGGCACAGAATATGGATGCGCGGAAAATACGTAAAAATAAAGCGGTGTTAGGACGGTGCAACACTAAATATACATTTAACAAAACTTTAAAAATCCCGATTTTACACTAGGAAAAAAAGATGAATGTCATGTTTTATTTTAAAGTGGATCACATGATCTCTTCATATAATATGGGTGTATTTATAATTTTAATTTTTATTAAAAACCACTGAATATATTTTGCTGATATTTTTTTTATATTTCATGGGATGATTTGAATATTTCCTAAAAATTTCGAAGCAATTTGCGAAATTTAAAGACGTTTAAAAAATATTTGAAAAATTAGATCACATAGGGTTTAATGTATTTCACTTTTTCAACCCGGGTCCAATCCAAAACTAATTGGATGTTATTATTCATTTACATTCCTATATGTCCCACAGACCGTCTCGATAACATACTAAAATTTCATTTTGATAAAGTCATTTTTATGGCAGTTATCGTGCAGACGGACAGACAGACAGTCTGAATGAACAAAGTCATAAACACTTTTCAACTATGTTGTAAAGTGTTAAAAAGCTCCTGTTGAAAAAGCTTTCAAATTCAGCGCTTTATCTACTACCCAAAAGAACGCTATTGGACATCTAATTGTCAGAACTCTCAAATTTAATGCTAACATTTATAAATCAAATATTAACAAATCTAAAACGACAACATCATTACGTAACAATCCTGATTCAGTTATCACTGTGGCTAACATGGGTGGTCAGATTGTCGTTTTGCATAAAAATATGTATGTTGAAAAAGTTGAAAATTTAATCAATGAAGGTCCGTATTGTGCTATTCGAAATAATGAAAGTAATTATGATTTAAATAACATTAGGCAAGTTATTCAAACTCCAAGTGACATTTTTGAAAATTATAAAAAAAATCCCTGATTCCTTCTGTGGCTAATTGTGCTAGATTGCACGCTCTCCCCAAAGTTCATAATCCAGGTGTTCCTTTTGGAACCATTGTATCTAATACTGGTATTGCTTCCTACAAGCATTTATTTTCTAGGTTCTCTCCTCTACTTAGTAATAATGTTCATAATTGCCAAAATTCTGCCCAATTTGTGAAGAAAATTCGTAACTTAAGTTATCTTGGTTAGTGTACGGTTTCCCTTGATGTCTGTCGTTGTTTACCAATGTCCCCGTTAAGGGTACATTGTCTTGTCCCAGGAAAAGTATGTATAAATTCCATTTCTTTGAATTTAAAATTGCTGGACTTGTTTTTCTTACCAGCAATTGTATATCGCAACATTCGTTTATCTTTCATAATGAATTCTGCAGTATGACTGATGGCTTGGCTATGAGTTAGTCACCCATTCCAATTCTCAGTGACATTTATATGCATTATTTTGAAGTTAATTTTTTGAAATTATCCAGTTTGTTTTTCATACTCGTTATGTTGATGACAGATTTGTTCTTCTGGATCACACTTCTAATGATATCGATGGTATTTTGGATATTTTGAATTCCATTGATCCATCCAGTTTACCTATGAAATAGAAAATAACAATTATCTTGCTTTTTTGGATGCCTTGGTCATTCGCAACGATGATGAATTTCTCACTACAGTCTTTTATATACACCTTTATCGGTCTCTCTAACTCTACATAAATATTCCTGTCATTCACCTAACCAGGAAATTGCTGTTTTCAGTACGTTTGTCCACAGTGCTTTGAACGTTTATTCTACTATGGATTTGCTGAATTTTGAGATCAATTATCTAAAAACTGATGCTGTCGATCGTGGTTTCTTTCCCAGCATTTTTTTCGTGCAATTAGTTTTTTTTTTTTCATTTTCATCCAAACTTACTTCTGAAAAATATGTCAAAAACATTATCATGTTAGCATTTTTTTTCCAAACATTAGTTAGCAGATTGCTAAATTTCTTAAAAATTTCAAATTCAATATTGCTTTTAAACCTTTTAATAAACTCAGATTTTCTAATCTTAAATGTCCTTTAGAAATTTCTCATAATTGTAACATTTACAGTATTTCTTGCCAGTGTGATCTTTCTTAAATAGGTCAAAGTAAACGTGATTTAAAATATGTTATTAAGGAACATGAAAGCAATGTCAAAAAACAAGAAATTAATACATATTCAATTGCTCAACATTGCTGTCAATTTGACCACCGTTTTGAAATTCACTTCGATCGACGCTTTCCATACCCTTCGAGCTTTCAATACCCAGAAAAATTCTAGTAAAATGAAAGACTTGTCCAGTACTCCACTTTTGTCCACTGTCTGGCCGAGTGCCCTGTAAAGTTTTCTACTTTCTTCGTTCTATTCGTTTAAGTTTTTATGTGTCGTTTTAATCTATTTTCCACCTTGTTGGATCTCATTTATTCTTGTTCGAACTTGACTCGTTTTTTCGGGATACCTGTTGTGTGTTACTTCTCGTTTTGGATTGACTGGATTGTTCTTCATGCTGCTTTCTAACTGGCTCTCTCAAGCTACCTCTTAATCCAGGTCATGGGTATATAACCGCCTCTGTTTCTTCTATTTGCGCAATTACTATTTTAGTCTCTGGGTTGTTGGTTCTCTTGCACTGATAAAGATGATCCAGCGTATCCTCGAAACAGCTGTATCCTGCATTATGCCATTTGTGCTTATATACGTTGCTCAAGTTTTACTTTTTACCATGTCTTGTAAGAAAAGTAAAAAAACATTATTGAGCTTTTAATCATATAATCCCTATCCTAAGTTTTTAAAATTACTCTTGTCTGGTGAATCCGACGCTCGATTTCTATCCATGTAATCTCTATCCTTTGAACTACTGCGATAATTATATTTTCTAGTATTTAGAAAAACGACATCGCATTTTCCTCCTTCAGATTTCAAACCGAAGTCCAACATCTGGTGTGGTTTCCTTTACATTCGCAATTATTCTTTAGGCCATTGAACTCATTGATGTAATTTTACTTGAATTAAAAGTTTCAGTTACAAATTACAAATTCATAGACAAAATTTAATTTGACATTATTTTCATCTTGTTATTCACTGCAACTGACCAGCAGCATTAAATAATTCGCTATAGTAAAAATCAAACATTTCAGCAACTAATCTAATCACCGATCTCCTACTATCCAAACGGCGTTATGCCCTCTGAGCAGCCGAGATGATTATCATTCTTTCTATATCCTAAAGCAGGCCTTACACTATGTACATTGGGTGTCTAGATTTTTTTTATTATTTTATTTTATATGTCAAACATTTTTACTCTTAGGAACATAATTCCTTCGTTTATCTAATATATTTCTGTTTACTCACAGATAAATATAAGAAAACATAGCTTAAGTGAAAAAGTTGTTTCTGATTTTATTATAAATAAAAGCAAACTAGACTTGACACATAAATGGTGTAAAGGAAAAACCAACAGAGTTTGAAAACTGAAATTTCCCAGGAGAAAAAATATAAACTTTGAAACATTAAAAACCAGAAACTTATGTATCTATCCCAGTGAAAATATTTTTTAGAAGTTGATTTATTGCTTGCTGTTTTCACATGAAACTACAATAACTTTATGCTATAATTTACTTTCGCAATTGGCTATTCAATTATTACCCTATTTAAGTGGACCCTGTTATATTTTCTCCTATACTCAATTTTTGTAGATCTTCAATATATCACTCATTAGACTGTCCTCTTTATGACTTACTATATTGAAATTCCCTCTGAAAGCAACGTCCATTGCCATTATAATATAATTTTAAGATTTTTAAAATGTACTTGTATTTCCTCTGCAGCATTCACACATTTTAATGGATATTTTTTTCTTAGTCCTGTTGCAATTGTTTTTTCTCTGCACAATTCACACATTTTAATGGATGTTCTTTCTTAGTTCTGTTGTATTTGTTACATATCTTATTTAATGTCACTTATGTTTTGTTTAGATTCTTTACATATGCTTCTAACCAGTCAAATTAAATGCCGTTGAACAGTTATATAAATCAATCTATCTATAGCACTTTCCTTGATCCATGCTATATTTTATAAGAATATCACTAACATCTTTATTAACACCTGTGTATCAATAAAATTGTACAGATTAGACTGATGCTACAAATAGGAGGATATTCGGAGTAACAAAATTCAAAATTTAAAGTTTGTAATTAAGTTTGTAAAAAAATTCTAAAATACTTTAAAGGGGTACTGAATATCCCAATAAGTCATAAAAAAGCTTAAATGTCAGTATTTTATTGCATGTTTGGTACTTGTATTTTTTGGGAGTCGTGTAATAATGTTAATGATGTTTACGAACACCTAAAAGACAAGATATGATTTGCAAATAATTTAAACACGGCCAGAATTTATATACTAAAATTTTACTAAAGCAGCTGATTAATAAGCATAGCTACTGATAAAAATCCAACTCATAAACAACATTCTACACAATACTAACCTACATTCGCTATCCAAATGTTCTTAATTGAGACATGCGGATGGTATGAAATATAGTAGGCATGTGGATGACACACATTGGATTAGTTGTTCTAAATAAACCATTTATGGAGATTTTTAGTCTAATTTCAGTCAAGTACCTTCAAGTGGAAGATTTATAAATGAGCATAATCCAAATTTATTTATATTCATTTTTACCTGTTTTCTATAAATATTTTAATGATAAGGAATAAAGACACGTTTAAAACAAAAAAAAGCTAATCACAAGTCCGTAACTAATCACAAAATCTTTGAAAAACAGCAAAATGCAACTCCATTATATAACAACAAGATGTTATGTTTGATGCTTTCTAACACTGTTGTTGTCAGATCTAAAAAATTTAATTTATTAGGGAGAGAAAAATTCCATAATTTTCATTTATGCACAAAAACAGAAAACTTCAGGACATAAAGTATGTCTTAAAGTTCATTTATGGTGTGGTATTTTCATATCAATTTATGTTTCTATGGTTAACATTCCTCACATATATATACACACACTGTGTCAAAGCCACTGTATCAAAGACATTAAAGACAATTTGTGTCGAAAATCCTACAATCTGATATACGTTTATACGTTTTGAATATCCTTGAACACAAACAAACCATTTTTTTATTGATGTCTGCATATATGGACTCTGGAACAAATTTAACTGTTAAAATAAAATGTTGCTATTGTTAAAGCAAAAGTGCTATACATTTTGAGGCATTCGGGGCATGAAATCACCCTCAAATTTTAAGTATATTTCTTTTTTAAAACTAAAGATCTATATAAAGAACTAATATGCTAAATTATTTAAAAAATATCTATTTAATATGTAATTCATTGTTTCAATGGAACATGTTGAAAGCTATCAATATATTTTTATCAATTTCTTGTTCGTTATCAAGTGCCAGTTTTGAGATATTGTAGATTTTAAAATCTAAAATGGAATTTTTTTAAAAAACTCTATTTTATTAAATGACTTTGAAGCAAAATTTTATGGGAAACATCTAAAATGGAATATTTTTAAAAAACTATATTTTATGAAATTACTTTGAAGTAAAAATTTATGGGAAACAATTTGTGGAATTAATAATTTACGCGAATTTAATTTTGTTTAGTAAATAAATAAACTTGTCGACATTGTTTATTCTAGATAATTATTTCACATAATGATGCCGTGAATAGGATTAGAACTTGTCACATCAAATTATTTAAAACAAATATTTATGTGAAAAAATTTTGTGAAACAAATAATTTATGTGAGTTGATTTTAATTTATAATTAAACTTCACGAAACTATGTGATTCACTTCTTTGTTTCACATAGATATTTATTTCACAGAGTTAATGGAGAGTTACTTTTAACTCGAAATTAGTGTATACAGTTATATAGAAGTTATCACGATATATCACACATTTCATTTTTCTGCTGAGCGCGTAATATCTTTCGAAAGAATGAATCCTTCTCTTGAAATCGATTATGTATATTTTAAGGTTAATGGAAGTAAACATATTGATTTCCACTTGTATGGTTTTAATAAAGCTTTTATTTGTCTTATTATTTACACAATATCGATTCTTCAAATCTGCAGAGAAAGACATGTTTCAGATACATTGAATTTTTTTAACTTCAATCAATTTCTATATATCAAATCTTATTGAAAATATCAAAAACTTATTAAAATTATCAATATTTATTAAAATTATTTATTAATCAAAGCTTATTAAAAATAATTAAATGCGATTTAAAATTCATATCAAGTTTCTTTGCTACTTATTTAGTACCGTTATTTGCTTCACAAGTCTTTGCAATATATATTAGCTAGTTAACCTGTGCTTACTTCCATATGTTTTGAATAAGGAATTCGATAAGGAGTAAAATGTCCAAACAAAATGCTAAAATGAATAAGAAAAGTAAAAGATAAGGCGAAAACAGAATAAGGAAATTACTATTGCCCTTAGGAAGAACATTAAGAGGAAGTCACATTTGATAGTTGTGAGATGAACAACGATAAGTAACGACACTTACAACTACAATCGTAAAAATAAGGAAAAAAAGAAGATTTCTGGAGAGGAATTTAACTCATAGAAGAACACTCTAACTATTCTTTGTTATAAAACCTTTGGCATCATTCCATCGTCTTTCCTTCAAAGAATGCTCATTTCTGTTCCATTCTAGACCGGGAAAGAAATTTGGTCTGGGCCGCTTATCCGAGTACTTCTTCCAAATCTTCCAAAGTCACGGAAAGCAGTTTGTAAAAACAAAAATTACGGCGCAATTTGAATTCTTTTTTAAGACAACCCCCATACTTGTAACATTCCAGAAGTCAGGGAGGAAGATTCAACAACTCTCGGTGGCAACTAAAAGTTTTACAGGTTCAAAATAGGTTTTACTACGACTCGTTATAAACTTTTTCTAGGTCAGAAAATGCATCAAAGCAGATAATTCGATAGCATATAAATTCGATAGTACAGTACAACAGAAACACAGCACCGATTTCATTCTACAAAGTCAAGATGGTAATAAGTTAATGAGCAGATTTTATAGTGAAGGCGTATTTTATAAATAAATTTTGTCAACAAAACACACACATTTTTCATTAAAAAATTCATCAAAGATTATATTAATACCATTATAACAGCAATTCACTTTCATGTATTCTATATTTCCCTTCGAAGTTAAGATTTACCTTCTTAAAATATATTTGGTAATTAATAATTAAAAATATTTTTAATTTATACTTAGGTAAAATTTATTTTCATCGTTAATATAATCAAATTTATCCAATTCCCAGACCACTCAAAAGTTTTACAATTAACAAACTCCTGCGAATTATTTGAAGTTTAAGAATAAGGTTTTTCGAAATGGTTAGTTTTCAACATCATTAAATAAAAATTCTTTATAATTGCTGTAGTAGAAAATATTGTACAAACTTCTGATAGTCAGACAACAAATTATGTTAAAATTTAGAGAATATATACGCTTTGATTGATTACAATATTTAATCTTCAATTTTATTTGACAAATATGCAATAGTATGGAAAATGCAATGGATTACTTCTCGGGAAAACTACTACTAAAATCGATACATTTTAGTAAAATAGGAAGTGAATTATATGCTCCTTCACTTAATTATGAAAGTTTCCATAATGATAAGTTTGTTCCTGCTGTATTATATATAACCTGCCACCTTTTGCTTTTGAGGAAACGTCTTACCAACTGAACTATCACATCCTGTGAACGATTTATCACAACACACATTTATTTCGTAACAGTAAGTCAATATCGAGGTAATCATCAACTTAAGGGTTTATTACAAAGTTTGCTTGTGTTTGGTCTTGTATCTATGGACTCTTTGAGGCAAGAACTATACAAGCAGTATTAAGCAGGAATGTAAGCAGCACTTTAAGCCGCAGCTTGTTGGGCAGTTTGTACTTAGCTGAATACTTTTTAAAGACTCAATAAAGTAGTTTATATTTACTTTGAATATATGACATTGAAACTATAACAACATTGTATATGCAGGGTGTTAAAAAGATTGCAGGATGTGTGTCTCTTGAATGATTGGTAGAGCACACATGGTTTCAATTTAAGCAGAGCTTTTATTAAGGTAGGCGTTTATCGTATGCAGATTTTCATCATATGACACATACTAGAAAATGTATTTTTATAGAGGCTGCTAAGAAAAAACTGAAATTATAAAATATTTTCCATAACTCAATTTATCAAACAAATATGTCATATCGTGATACGATCAAAATTGTCCGATCAGCAGTTTTCGATGGAAAATTGGGGACAGAATAAAACTGCTAAAGATAGAGTACTCATGTAAGTTTTGAGATGAACATTTAACTAACAAAATTAAATTGTTTTACGACCCTTGAAATAAATCTGTATTTTTGTTTTGAGATCGCTTCAAAGTGATTTATGTCTTATAACCTTGGCAATTTTTTCACGGTCATTTTTACAGAACAGAGAACGGGTTTCAAAAGATTTCTACATGAATAAGAAACAATTTGGTAATTAGACATTTCTTTGAGGAGTGTCCATATAAAATGCCAAAATTTGTATATTTTACTAAAACGTGTCACGTAATCGCCATAATCCATCTCATTTGAAGCATTTCTTAAATTAGAATCATGGATCTGCGACCAAATGTTCAAGAGCTATTTCGTTTTGAACCATATTTTGAAACATTCTGCATAATTAATCTCTCACTAAGATTGCATGGTAAGGCTGTTAATAGCCGTTGTGCATGCTTACGTTTGTTGCTGATATCTCTCAGCGGAAGATTCTGCCACAAAAGTTGTAATTGATCAGTTAATTCAGTGGTATTCTGAGAAGGCAGCAATTGTCGTCCCAGCATGTTCTAGACGTATTCTATTGGTGATAGTTCTGGGGACACGGATGGCCATGGGAAGATAGTAAATCATCGAAGACATTGTTAAGAAAGTAGCGAAGTATGTATGTGGTCGAGCGTTGACTTGTTGATAAATGGAACCTGGGCGGCTTGACATCATAAGCAAAACAATCGCCTGAAGAACATCGCCGATGTACAAGCTAGTTTCCGATATGTTTGTAGCACTACTAAAGGAGATTTTTCTTTCCTTCTATCGACTCAGATCGTCCGATCTATTGAAGGCATAAGTTTTCTATTTGGAAGACCGGAACAGTGCAACTCAATTTAAACCGAAACTCAGTGGGGACGACATCAAAAGGAACCATACTCCCTATCCCAACTGTCTCGCGACATGGCTCCCTAGACTGTCACACAATGTATTATATCCATGTGCCACTCTAAAACGAATGCGGGATTGGAAAGCTGGCCTGTCCTCCTCCAGACACGTATGTGGCAGTCATCAGCACTGAGAGGAAAACAGGATTCCTCGCGAAAGACAGCATACTTCCAATCGAAACTGTCTCAGCTGATCGAGCCCGGCACCTATCCAAACGGCTCTGCCTATATTCAGGGGTCAGTAGTAGGCACCTAAATGAACGTTGACACCTAATCCAACCTTCTGCTAGTCGTATGAAATTAGTAATCTTTGATACAGGATGCAGGGAGGATGACAAATGCCTTCGAATTGCTGATAGTGACGCCATTGATGTGGACGTGGCTTCTCTCTTGACTGCACGATCCTCTCGAGCAGTTCTGTCCTAGGAGTCCTGGACCTCTGCGATGGTTGCATGTGTGTTCTCTAATCCACTGTTGCCAACACCGAGCAACTGCCATATCGCTCCGACCAAGACGACGATTGATACGTCTGTTGGAACAACCAGCTTCCTTTAGGTCTGTGATGTGACCTCTCTTTAAATCTGATAATTGTTCATGGAGCCGTTGCATACACCACAAAGGCACCTTTGTAACTTGCAGTATCAAAGTAGAAAATCCAATATTATTTTCCAGTGATGGAGAACACCGGCCGTTTTAAATGCTGCATTATGTGTCGTTCTCATGCGCGTTTCATGATCCTGATACCATCGCTGGGGCTGGCAATTTGATCATTTGCATAATTCTTAAAACGATGTTTCGCGGCTGTAGCTCAAATTTTATGGGTGAATATATCGTTTTGCTACAGAGTGAATAACAATCTGGCATGGTTCTGTTTTTCAGACCCTCCAGAACTCCTCTTGTCAACCTATGAAGCTGAATTTTTGTACATTTATAGTATCGGCTATAGTACAAAAAATAACTGTACCAGACTTGTAATTTGCCCTTCCCGGAGTGGAGAAAGGGTGTTTTGAAAGTATTTTTAAACCCCATGTAAGTTGTTCCATATATATATATATATATATATGTGTGTGTGTGTGTGTATATATATTAAATACACTTTTTAGCCATACTATACTATTTATCGAATGTATTATGCACACGTGCTCTGTTTTCGTTCATTGTTCAACTTCTGAGAACAATTCAATATACTGTATATATAACAATATATATAACAATATATTGTTATATATACAGTAGGCAATAATGTATTATTTAGTAGTATTAACAATGTATTAAATAATTACGTGCATCCAATGGAATTTATTTTGTGTGAAGTATAATAACATGTTTATTATATAAGAATAAATGCAATTTACATATATTTATTGAAGACCTTCTGTACACATTAATATTTAATAAAACAGCAAATCTGAGAGAATAAAATTTTGAATCTTACTTATCATATAATATTTCTCGTAATTGGAATTTTCTGAGACGTTTCTAGAAACATATTTTGAATATCGTGTCTAAATTGGCGATTACATTACATCCTGAACCACAGTTCAAATGCCCTTCGGCAGAGTCTGCTTGAATAAAAGCTGTTTCTATCTACCTCCTCTCTTTGCATAAAATAAGTGGAATGCAAAAACTTCATTTTAGAATAAAATATATTTTTACGTATGTATTTGAAAAAAAAATAATTTGACGTGAGATATTTTCGGAAAAGAAAATTATTTCCTTATGTTTATGATTGAGGTATATTATAATACATTTTGAAATGCCATTTTTGAAACCAAATAACAAAATATTTTATTGCAAAACTGCGCCTCTATGGGTGCCTACTGTTTTTAAATGATTATTTTACTTTCTCCACAATTTATTTCAATTTAAAGAACTCAAGAAAATAATCTAGGCGTTGCCCGGGATTAAAATACCGCGATTTAATGTATTAATTCATTCTATATTCCAAACAGCGTAGTTGCGCTCTTTCAGTTTTCAAATCAAAAATTGACTGCTGTGCAACCCGCACATGAAAGAATCCTTTAATTTCAATGCAAAAGTAGACGCGCGCAAGACTTTTCCAACCATGAGCACAAACGTCCATTGTTCCCCATAGTAAAGCTGAGTTTGTGATCCACTTACCGGTGAATGAACGGAATGTAAAACCTCAATTTTTATACTTCCATTTGAAAATTATCAAAGAATCAGAAAATTAAATAATTCAATGATTTTTGTTTTGTTAGAATGATAAACCCATATTTTTGCCAAACAATAGGATTGTGATATTTCGGATTGAACAAAATAAGAAAAAAAGAGAATAAAACACGCGTATTACAGTGTTTATAAAAACAAATAAATAAACGTAAAGGAATTGACCTACGGATTCGGTTAAAATATCGTTAAAAAGTACGGTCTTCTATCTCCTAGAGATGGCGAGAGGGAAATTATGCCATGCTATTTTAATTCATGCTAATTCGAAATATAAAAAAAAAAATGCTATGCTAATTCGAAATATCAAAAAAACGTCATCTTGTTGAGGTTTACCATACCTGGAGTTGAAATAACTCATTACGGAATTTTGTAACTAACGGCAGCTTAGATTTTACGCTACAAACAAGACACATACATTAACATACTGGTGGACAATCACCTTCTTTTATTATGTAAGGTGTATTGGAATTATATAGAAAATCGCATATGTAAGTATATAATATCAATTGCAGTTTTCTAGAAAAAAGACAGCGTGCAAAAACTTTGTTTGACAGAAGATATTATCTACTTTATTTATATTACAAATTCAACTCAACTCGGATAAAAGTTGAGGACGATGCCTCTTTATTAATTTGTATTGTCCGGTGATGACTCCTCTGCATCTACCGGTTTTCTATTTAAATATTTAGTGCAATTGAATGTGGTAAAGTCCGAATTACTTGCTGAAAGTAATTAGATAATTGTACATACCTCGTTCAAATTAGGCTTCCCCCAGCAATTATATCTTTTGACTGGCGATTGCACGGTGTCCTAACAATTGCAAAAATGCCGGATGATTACTTCAGGAAAAATGTTACATGTGTTGATCTACTAACACTAATATAATGATACGTGGTTTAGAAACCAGTTGATTGTCAAAAACTAATTGATCAGGCTTGTGGTGCGTATTTTAATGCTATACTCATTGATATAGTTGATAAACGTGGTAGCATTGAAATTACCTGTAAGGCAATAATCGCTGCTCAGATTAACCCTCAAAGATATATACTTAAATATTAAATTCATTGAATATAAAATTATGATATGTATTTTATAGTTTATGATATGGTATATATTTTAATATTTTGTAGCAACTTAGCATCTTATATTGGAATTGAGCTGGAATTGCTTTTTACTGTCTGTTTGCTATGTTCAACGGTATGTTCAACAATAAAAATATCCGATTTTTTCCATATACTCAAATCTGGTGAAGATCTTTACACACACACACACACATATATATATATATATATATATATATATATACATATACATACTGGAGGGCTCTGCCGCCTGCTCGCTCAACCACCTTTGGGACGCATCACCTTCTAATCGCTGCGCTCGCAGAGCTCGCTTCATATCTATCTTTCCTAAAAATTCTACTTTCAAAAATCTCTTTTCTATCCCTGCCTATTTTCCGCAGAAGGGAAAAGCAAGGATTTTTCTTAGCCCAGGGAATCCAAAAACTGAATCCTTGATAATAATCTCAATTCGCGAGCTATTTCATGCCAAACTAAAGTTTAAATCGATAAACGGTTTATTTCATCGTGTTACCTTATTATTTCTCTATAAATGTATCAAATTTCATATTTTTGTATGCTACAGTTTTTAGTCGATTCCGCTTGGCTACTATAGCAATATACCGATCATCAAAAGGGGTGGTAACACTTGAACGACAGGGCACAGGTCTCGGGACAACTGTTTGACTTGTTTGGAATTGTTTCCATAATCACAAAATTACCGAATGATCAACGCAAAAAAATAGAGACATCTTTGATTGACTGTCCTGCTTCAATGCGTCCGACAGCACCCCAACGCCCACTCTCTGTGATTCGTCTTCTTTCAGCCTTAGAAACACGAATATGATCAAAAATAATCCTACAAATGTTATAAACACTTCGTATCAGCATTTAAATGCACCTCCTCAAACCTTTCAGAATGCTGGCACCGTCAAAGACTGCCTAATTAGCATATATCCGGACAGTTAATCATGATTGGCTGTGACATAAGATATTTGCATACTGCCATCTACATCCGCAGCGATTTTCAGCCAATCAAATTCAAATACGCTTTCGAAAAATGAAAATTGCATTGCGTGCTTAACTTTTGGAAGTCAGTGTATATATATACATATATTCAGGGTGGCTATAATTAAAGTAGATGTGTTTAGAGCACGATAGTGAGAAAACTGTTGGTTGAACTCAACCAAATTTGCAGTAAATGCTATTTAAACCATGGGGTTTTGATTTTTAAAAGAAAAGAAAATAGTTTGGATTTTTGCCACGACGGTCCAAAGTGACGCTGTAAGATCCATTTTTGGAGTAAAATGGGAAGAAAGTTCCGTCAATGCTGAGAGAATAATGATAATTTTTTCTCATTTAAAAAACTTATTTTTTCAAAAAAAAAAAATCTCATTTAGTAATGGCAACGACTGGATTCAGATTATACGATAATAGGGAAGGATTTGCAATTTCTAGCTCTTAATAAGTCTTAAGCAGTGTGCAATACTGAGCATCATGATTTTTGTTTGTTTGTATTTGGTTGGTTATATATCTTTGTATTTTTTAGAAGTCTGATACTTTGAATAACTTCATACAGGTGTGATGCCGTATTTTGTGACGTCATTTTAGGGTTATTGCTTATACATTTATTAGCGTCCGGCAGTATGCCATGGCCACGCTGCTAGCTGTATTCGGGATTAAGGAGAGTTCACAATTGCTCTTCTGCCACTTCTTTTAGCATTATCTGAGCAATTTTCTTTTCTTTCATTCATATTTTGTCTGTTATATGTGTATATATATACACATATATATGTATATATATATTATATATACATATATTATATATACATATATATATGTATGTATATACATATATATATATACATATATATATACATATATATATATATAAATATATATATATATATATATATACATATATATATATATATAAATATATATATATATATATATATATATATATATATATATATATATATATATATATATTTCAAAAGATCACAATCTATGAGTATTAAACAACAGCTAAGATGAGCATTTTCACTAGACGGGATGACTAATATAGAATAGGCTTCTTTGTGACTAACGACTTTTGTTTTGGTTTTGTGGTCGTTTGTACTCCATACTGGATTCTGCTTTTCCCGTATACACACGGATGGTTGCTGCTTCGGGCATTTAGTCTTTTCTGGGAGCATTTCCCGGGATTTAAAGCATGCTTCAACCGGGATAAGGGGTAACAATCCCCCTTGACATTGCTAATACCCCGTAAGTACATCTTAATTTAATTCATTTTGTTTATCCATTTACCTTTCCATTGAATATACAATGAGTATATATATATATGTATATATATATATATATATATGTATATATATGTATATATATATATATATATATATATATATATATATATATATATATATATATATATATATATATGTATATATATTTATACTGCGATTTTAAATATGTAGATATCTCGGGGAGATCATATCCATATTTGTAAATGCAACTTAAGTAACGAGATTAGTCTTGGTTAGTCAAAATTGTTTAAATAATGTGGGTAATTTAATACTTTACTGGAAGAAGTTCCTGGTGTATTCTGATTTAATCAGCACATTGCAGAAACATTCGAATATGTCAAAATAATGCGACAAGTTTACCAAATGGATATTTTAACGATGTTTTGCTGTAGCTTGAACATTTATATAACGAATGCAATCCTAAATGTGAAGATAAGTATAAACATCTGGTTATTTGTAATTGGTTTCTACAGAAAATATTTTCCCAATTTGTGTTTCAAGTGAATCACATTTAATAACTCAATTATAAAAATATATAATTTAGATTGAATGGGGAATTCTTTTAGGCGTCTTAGGCATCAAGCATTTTCCCTTTTTCAGCTATATTTTCATTCTTGAAATAGCAACTTCGTCATTATTTACTTTTCCAATATATAATAATCTGGTACTTCTTTAAGTCGTATGAATGGTGCATCCATATCGTTTGTTTCCGTATGTTTCTAGGAAAGTATTTTTAAAATAAAATTTTTGTTCTCTTATATTTTGAGCACAATGATTGTGTAGTACTGATTGATATGTATTTGTAACTCTGCTTACCGTTATTGCAGACTTCAGAATTTACGTACAAGTAGATTTTAGCTTGCATAAAAAGGAAAATTAACAAGTTAACAGAATTTTCTAAGGGATGTAATTTCTTCCCTCCCCAAGTTAGTCATTTATGTTTTAAACTATTGGATGCATCCTAAAATTATCGTAATGGCGAAAATTTAAGTATAACAAAAAAGTGCAGGTGTGAAAGCGATGAAATGTTGCATAGTCATGTAAAATGTCCTTCTGGGATAACTTTCTATAAAAATATATTAATGTACACTATTCGCATTTTTTTATTATTAACACTTTACAACAAAGTTGAAAAGTGTTTATGACTTTGCTCATTCTGTCTGTCTGTCCTTTAGCACGATAACTGCCGTAAAAATGACTTTATCAAAATGAAATTTTAGTATGTTGTTCAGACGGTCTGTGGGACCCATAAGAATATAAATGAATAATATCACCCAAATAATTTTGGATTAAACTCGGGTTGAAAAAATGAAATACATTGTACCCTATGGGCCTTAATTTTTCAAACATTTTTTAGGCGGATTTAAAATTCACAAATTACATTGAAAGTTTTCGGAAATATTCAAATTATTCCATAAAATATATAAAAATAATTTCAGCAAAATATATTCAATTGATTTTACAGAGAGAAGGACGATTTTATCGATGAAGTTTTAAGCATAGAGTTTAATTACTTGTACCTCCATGGTCTTCAGTTTCTAAATAAAATAAATTATTATAGTATTGGGATGAATAAAATGAATGGAAAAATGTTTATGATTGAAATGCTGCTTTAATAGAGAGAGCCAGACGTGTTATATTTAGATGACGTCATTTGAATAAATTTCAGTTGTTTTCGATGAAGTTTTCAAATATAATAAATTATTGTAGTATTATAATAATTTAAAAAATATTACCGAGAAATGTATCGCATTTCATAGATATTTAAACCTGGCAATTTATATTTCAATGCCGTCATTTGAATGAAGTTATTTTTTTCGATGAAGTTTTAAGTTTTCAAATATAATAAATTAATGTAGTATTTTGATAAATTTTAAAATATTACCAAGGAATGTATCGCATTTTAGAGATGTTTAAATAAATTTACATTGAAGTTGGAAAGTGTTTCATAATCAATGCTTTAAGCATGAATGATCTTTCTTGTTAAATATTAATTTTACAATTCTCATTGCATACTCAAATTATTTAAAAAAAAAAAATTACTTTGAATTTATATAGATATTCTAATAGTAATGTAATGAAATTAATCAGCGTGATAAAATGATTATGTCCGAGGATATGAAAAAAGGCCGTAGAAAATAATTGAAAATTAGAGTTCAAAACTTAACATACTAATTATCCAGAAACTGTTTTGTAAAATTAATTGAAACTTTGTATCTGAGGTTGAATGTTGACATATTTTGAAATCTGGTGTCAACATTGAGTTTTGTTCTTTAAAATTATGAAAGTGCTTTTAAATATGAAAATGGCCCCTTATTCAAATTTTATGCGTAATAACATGCATAATATTAATTTGTAGAGGGTGTTATTCCCGATTGAATGGTGCCTTTGAATTTGCTCTGCTGTGAACAACACTGGTATAATCAGGGCTAGATCGTTTTCATTCCACATACGTACATACCTTTTGAAGATTGTATTTCCATTGATATGAGTCAAAATAAATTACATTAAATTTAAAATATTATTGGTGTGTTACGTAAGTAATGGGGTAAATGTTTACAATTTAAGAAAAATCACAAATGAAGCAATATGTCGCTAATACATTTATTTGTATTTGGTTTTCTTATTTAACTAATTGTACTGACTTGCTTTTCACGAATTTAAAATGGGCATTTAGAAATTATGTCACAATCCCTTTGTAGAGTATTATTTGAATATATATAAGACTAACAAAAATACTCGGCGCTAATCGGGATAGTTTAAAATAAATTTTACGTTGTACAGAATTTAATATACTTTAGCTATAAATGTGCTTCCTGTAAATCATCACAAAACATTAAAACATATAATAAATATATTGATTAGTTTTAGAATTATAAGCGGTTATTACAGACAGATAAATTAGGCATTTTTATTCACGTTATTTCACCAGGATCTTCATGACCACAAGTCATATAAAGAAATTTCCTGTGTCTAGCGCCATTGCCTGAAAAAATTCATCAACACTTGTTTCTGGGTTCAGGAAATATTTAATGTAGATATGTGTATTGAAAGTTCATTTTTACATGAGATAAAAAAGAGTATTGAATGCACATTTAACTTATAGATCGATAACCCTTAACTTATAGATCGATTAACTTATAGATCGATTAACTTATAGGTTCGAAACTAGCTGTACAGACTTTAACGGAAGATAAGGAGGAGCACTCTAAAACAAAACTTTTTCATTAATGAATGTATATCCGCAGACGTCATCATTTGGTGTTAGAGGACACTGTTAAATGGAGCGGAAATTGACTATTTTTGCCATCGTAATTTATAACGTGAACTTCGCACATGTAACAGTAATCATCGCACGAAATCTGCGATGACCAACCTGTATTTAGATTAGGGGGCTGCCAAATAAAAAGGAAGAGCTGATTTAATATTACCAGTAAATTTTACACGAGCCCTTCCGTTTCGTTTGGCAGCCCCATGCGCTAGATGCATGTCATCCGTACGACTCAGATCACCCGACCTATTTGAAGGTGTGAGGTGCGTGCTTCGATAGCCGAGAGACAGCGAACAAATTTAGTAAGGAGCTCAATGGGGATCGCAAGTACAGTGACCGTGCCACACTTCCTCTAAATAATCAGATCTCGGAAGGGCATTAGGACATACAGATTTAATCGCCCCATACTCTGTGTAGACACAGGGATATTTTTGTAAGGCATCGAAATTCGAATAGGGTTCTACCGTGTATGACCCTCCCACCTAAACACTGCAGTATATCAGCCGAGATGCATGTCATCATTATTATTATTCTTAGATTGCTCTATTTTACACGATTCCGCGCTTCCAATGAAAACGGCAAAAATAGCCTGGTTGCTTAAAAGTTTCGTCTATTACCACATGGTGATGTCAACACATCTGATGTACGTAGCACATGACTTATCCTATAAAATGCAATGCATCTATTTCTTCCACAGTGAAGAAATGTTGTATAAATTCTATGTCACAATGTTCTTAATGTTGAATTGCACATTTGACGCTTTTCTGGATGATAACATGTAAAGATATTTCGAAGTACCCAATTAAGTTATATTTCACGCAACTATAAATTAACAATTATTAATATTGATAGCCTCCGCAGCAAGCAATATTGTACATAAATTAAAATATTCTAATCATTAAATCATCAAATTGGCGTTATTTTTGTTAACTTAATTTTTTTTCTACAATTTCAACGATATTTTTGTCAATCTGGGAAAAATATCGTTAAGTTGCGATATTTCGTTAAATGAGTTCCCAAGTTCGACAGACGTATAGCCATGCGTTACATGCGAATGGGGAAAAGAGCATTTCTTATATATAAATGACTGTGGGGAATTGTCAGTGTCAAAATACAAAACTATTACACAAAGTATTTTCTCTCGTAAATAAGACGATTTAGATCTACGAGAATGGTGTTAACAAATTTACCGCATAATATTTCATATGAAAAGTGAACATATTTCACAATAGTTAATACTTTTCTTAATTTTATATGATTTTTTTATAAATTTATTGAAAAAATTGCATTATCTCAAAAGCGGTTCAAGCTAGGCATCTAAAACTTATGTCAGTCGTTTTCTAATGAAAAATTGCATAAGAAATGATTAATTACTTGAAAGATTTATAGTTCATCATGATTTCTTCAAATTTTTTTTTAAAAATTTCCAAACATTCTATTGCGTTCAAAATCAACAGGCTTCCAGAATTCACAGACTGTAATTTTTGTGACAAATTTCATTTTGTACCAAGGCTTTCTAGCCTTTCGTGAGATATTGTCTCTGCACACACATACACACACATATACATCACCTTGAAAACGATCTATTAGAGTTCCGGTATGTTTGAAACGTGCTCTTCTGTAGAAAACTCGAAATTGAATTTTGGATTCCGTGACAACATTTTACATATTCATTATACTATGTATATAGGGAAAGCAAAAATGCCTGCTTTATTGTTCCATTTCTCCCATTAAAATGTGTAAAGATAATTTCGAATTACCCTGTATATTGATCCATGAATTAATTTTGTGTTGAATAATATATTTTATCCAATGTATAAACGGAGAACATTCAATACATGCATCTTCAATACAGACATTCTTTCAATAAACACGTATAATACACACAGGATAGAACATAGAGTTTGAAATGGCCCTGTAAGTATACTTCCCAAATCTAGCTAAATACATCTTCTCTGTGGTTCAGCAAGAAAAATAGAATAAATCACAGCTGACAAGGACAATCTGTAGCAAATAAACAATGAGGGAACATTCTATTTATCTGTCTTCTATCTTTCCAATGAAATTATATTTATTTCTTGACAAGCTATATAAAATAAAATTAACTGGAACTTTGGAAAGATTTCGTTTCTGGTAATAAAGATTCTGAAGTGCGTTGGTATTTTCTAGTCCTTTTTTGTTCCGAAATTAGAAAATAATTTTGTGATGTTTCTGCACGACGGTATAAATAGCTTAGTTAAAATAGCACTTACTTTGAGTTCAGGAGATAAGAAAGGGTAACTAGTTATTATAATATATCTAATTAAAAGTAAAGTGTCAGCGACACAAATGTTAGCTAGATTTTATTTTAATTCTGAAACGAAGTACTCTCCGTATCCATTTGATATACACTAAACTGACTGACAGATTGAGTAAAATCTTGATGTACCGAACACTTTCACTATAGCTAGACTCTTGGTTTTGGTGTCATTTGATCCGTCTCAACTTTGAGATAAAAGGGAAAATCTTAAATTTTGAAAATTCTAACAAGGGGTGGTTGTGCAAAAAAGAAAAGAATAGAAAAAAAACCTCAAAAACACCTTGCATAATTATCGAGCAATTTCACTCTAGCTATAATTTTGGTTTTGGTCTCGTTCTTATTTGTCTCAGCTTCCACGTCAAAGAAAAAAAAATAGAATATTTCGAAAAATCGAATTAGGGGTGATGATACAAAACAATAATTCAAAAAATCAAATGAAATTAAAAAAATCAAAATGAAAAATGAAAAATGATCGAGCACTTCCACTTGAGCCAGAATCTCGGTTTTGGTCTTATTCAATCCTCCTTAGCTTCCAGATCAACAAAAAAAAAATCAAATTTTGTACTATGGGTGATGATACAAAAGTATCTTAAAAAACTTAAAAAAAATTACCTCACAAAAACAGTAAATACGCAATTTGATATCCTTTCTCTGGGTGTCACATATATTGACAACTAGCCCTTAAGAACACTCGAAGCGTGGGAAAATGGCTATTATATATATATATCATATATAAATGCTGAATATCTATTGAACAGTTTGTTGCAAGGATTAAGTTTTCTTGGTGGCAAATATGTTGCCATACTATTGTTTTTGGGGAAAACAATTTCCTTGAAACGTCTTAGTCTTAGGGTTTATTATAGATCGAGCTCAAATTGTGATTAATATGGATTCATTATTAAATTCTGTAAGGGGATTAGGGAATCACTAAGGATTTTCACTTCTACTTTATAAAGAGCCTTGCTGCCCCCCCGGGAATCGAACCTTGGATCTTCTAACTGGTCAGCCGACGCTTTACTGTTGAGCTACTGGAACGAAATGGCAATCTCTTATTGTTGAAGTGGACTCTGCATTCTCCAACTTCTAATGTCAGATTGGCGAGCAACTGACAAACTGACTGACCACCTCCTGCTATTTTTACCTCAGATTAGCCTCCTGCTACTACTATTTTTACCCAGGTTAGTATCCTGCTACTATTATTTTTACCCAGGTTAGTATCCTGCTACTATTATTTTTACCCAGGTTAGTATCCTGCGTGGTCGTTATCCTCTCAATTTGAAATCGACGCTCAATCTGCTAGAGTCCATTGCATCCGTACTAGCCGGACTGGTGTTACTTTCAGACCTCCGACATCTTTACACTAAGCCGACGCTCTACTTTTGAGCTATTGAGACGAATTTGCAAGCTCTTATCGTTGAAGTGGTCTATGCAAGTTCTTTTTCGATTTCCGGTCGAAAAGTTTGCATTTCAACTGAAATTTCTATTACTTGAAATTCCTATAGATAGAGCTTAGATGATAATTGGTATGGATTTAGCATGCAATTCTAGAGCAGGTAGGGTAGTTCATTAAGAATTTTTATTCCCGTTTTTTTCACTCCCTGTTGAAATAAATTTAATTTAATTCGGATAAAATAAATTTAATAAACATTTATTTCTCAGCACATGCTATGCATACAACTTAGATGATGACTGATATATATCACTGGTGATTTATATAATGACTGATATATCACTAAGGATTGATATGATGAATGATATATGACTGATATTCAGTATTAAATTCAGGAAGGGGAAAAGAGACTCACTATGGATTTCAACTTTCGGTGGCGGAGATGTAGCCTCCTTAAATAATTTATATTTTGCTTGATACATATATATTTCAGAATGTTTTATTGATAAAGTGGTTTTCATGGATTCATCACTGTCATGTATTCAGCATCCCATTCCGGACGGCATATGAGGATACACTAAGAAATTTCACTCCCGAGTTTTTACCACTTTTGGTTCAAATACTTTTCTTGAAACATTTATTTCTTTGTTTCAAGAAAAGTATTTGAAGTTGTTCTAAGTTTGGATATCGATGGAGCTTAAATGATGACTGATATGGATTTAGCATTAACTAGAGGGTGTAGGAGGTTGAGGAATCACTTAGTATTTCCATTTCCTGTTTGGAGATGTCGGCATAGATTTTTCCGAAATTTATTACGTTTGTATGAAATATGTATACAAAAGAGAATTACGCTTAATTGTTCCATCCACATCCCATAGTAATTGTTTCATTCCACAATGTGAAGGCTTCGTCATAAATTTCTTTTCAAATTATGATTAACTGCAATGAAATAAACAAGAAAGATCAATCATGCATAAGCATTGATTATGAAACACTTTCCAACTGAAATGTAATTTCATTTAAAAATTTCTAAAATGTGATTCATTCAGTGGTAATATCTTTTACATTATCACAGTACTACAGTAATTTATTATACTTAAATATTTAAAACTGTATCGAAATATAAATCATTTGATTCTTTATGCAAAATCAATGAATATTTCATTCATACAACTTGTATTCCAGACTCCAGAGCTAAATAATTTTGTGTGAAAAAAATTCAGCAAGTCTTATGTAATTCATCTTACAATCGCTTGAGATATTTGCATTCTGCATATGTTAAAATTAGGCTTCCTTGAAGAAATAATAAAAGTTTAGGGATCATTTAAAATCACAACTATTGTAATTGCATAGGCACGGAATTTAGATACACAGATAATACACAGATAATATATATGTGTATGTGTATGTACTTAAAGTATTGGAATCGTGCCGAAGATCGGAACTCGAATTTTCAAAGTATCTACACGTTTTGGGACTTCTAGAACACGAAAAAACTACTTTTAGGAAGACGTCTGTGTGTGTAAGGGTGTATCTGTGTATGTTTCTGTGTGTCTGTGTGGATATTACATCCACTCTAATTGAAAAACTAATGGACCGAATTTCATACAATTTGGTAGGTATGTTTTTTGTGGGAAATCCTGATGTTCATTAGATTATAGTACGATTCGTAATAAAAGAATCTGCCTTCTTTACGAAATGGCCGCAGAAATTGCCTTTATCCACTCTAGCTAAAAACTAATGAACCAAATTTAACAAAATTTGGAGTATAATATTTCAATAACCTACAAGTGATTTATATACCAAATTTAACAAAATTTTGTATATAAATCATTTGTAGGTTATTCTACTACGATTCGGAAAAAAGGAACGGGCTATTTTTGCGAAATGGCCAGCAAAAATCGTTATATATTAAAATAAAAGACTACGTGTGCTCAATTATATCAATTAAATTCCTATTTTATATGTGATTTTTGACAACAAAAAGAATAAGACTAACCCCATTACTCTAGGACTAGCCGTTCTTGAGATATTCTAGTTTTTTCGCGTTTTCGCTACGCCACCTTTGACAATAAGTCCAGCTATCAAATGAGAACCAAATTTAAGTTTAACGTGTAAATTCAATGTCATTTAAAATACTTATGTTGTGCAGATAAACTCAAATTATCATTGAATAAATAAAGAGAACGAATATGAGTCTGCAGGGAAAGACATGTGCTGTCCACATCAGAATTTTTAACAATATTACACCAATGATTTATAGAAGTGAACGGGGATTATTTTCAGGCCATTTCGAAAAAAATGTATGATCTATATTTAAAGATCCATCAAATTTTTGTCGAATAAAATGTTCAACAAATTTAAGCTGTGTACCAAATTTTAACTCTCTAGGACGTAGGAAAGTGCATTTAAAATGCCATCAATTAAATTTATCATGAAGAGTTATATAAAATTTTAAAAAAATGAAAAATTGTTATCTACAAAATTTATTTTAAAATATGAAGCCACTCCCATATGCAAAACGTTTTAACAAATGGAGAGATATTTATTATATAATATCTCTCTCTTTTCTTTCTGGAAGATATCCCAAAGTCAGAATTTAATTGAATTTGTTTTTTTCCCTATATTAAATAATTTTATTAATTAAAAAACTACTTAACATATTTTACTGAATTTTTTTTTTATATATTCTATGGGATAATGTGAATATTTCCTAAAAATTTCGAAGCAATTCGTGAATTTTAAATTTACTTAAAAAATGTTTGAAAAATTAGGTCCCATAGGGTTCAATGTATTTCATTTTTTCAACCCGGGTTCAATAAAAAACTAATTGGGTGATATTATTTATTTATATATCCATAGGTCCTACAGACCGTCTGAACAACATACTAATATTTCATTTTGATAAACTCATTTTTACGGCAGTTATCGTGCTAACGGACAGACAGACAGACAGACAGACAGACAGACAGACAGACAGAATGAACAAAGTCATAAACACTTTTCAACTTTGTTGTAAAGTGTTAATAAAAAGTGAAATTTGCAGAGACAGAGCACAGCATGCTAACAGAGCACAATACGCTCATATTATAATTTCACTTAAAATAAATAGTTTCTAGGTCAAGCTTTATTTTTGTAATAATCTTAACACATATGTTTTGAGCATTTTACAGATTTTTTTTGCAAAACATTATAAATATAATACATTTTTTGAATTTTTGGAAGTTTCCTGAAAGTCCTTGGATCGTTAGCTATATTTAAAACGAGCGTGGTTCTATGAAAAGTAATAGCTTTGTAATAAATATGACATACAAATATATATAGAAACTTAAATACATATGCACGGTCAGACGGAAATTGATGAAGTAAATAATTAATATAAGACAAGTATATTATTTTACTGAGTGTTAAAAACATGAAAAAAAGCAATGGCGTTATCTTAATTCAGTCAATATTAAGCAATTTTACATAAGCAGCTGCGCAAATATGTTAAAAAACATGAACATATCAATAAAGTGAAATATTCTAATAATAGATATTGGTATTCTGGGATAGATACATTGCAGAGTCCACTTCGGCGATAAGAGCTTGCAATTTCGTCCCAGTACCTCAACGGCTGATCGTCGGCCAGGCAGTTCGGAGATCCAGGGTTCGATTCCTGGTTGGGGCGGCAAGGCTCGTTACAATGACGCCCGAACAAATCAACCCTGTTAATTAGTACAAATATATCGGAGGTCTGAAAGTGACCCTAGTACGGCTAGTACGGATTCATTGGACTCTGGAAGATTGAGCGTCAATTCCAAATTAAGAAGATAACGACCACGCAGGATACTGGGCAGGATACTGGGTACTCCACGCAGGGTAAAAACTGTAGTTGCAGGAGGCTAACTTGTGGTAAAAATAGCTGGTGGTGGTCAGTCAAATTGTCAGTTGCCCACTAATCAGACATCAGAGGGTGGAGAATGCAGAGTCCACTTCAACAATAAGAGCTTGCAATTTCGTCCCAGTAGCTCAACGCTAGAGCGCCGGCTGGCCAGTTTGGAGATCCAGGGTTCGATTCCCGATTGGGACAGCAAAAGTCTTTACAACATGTCAGAATCAATATCATGGCTTCCAAAAGTATAAATCATAGAAATTGCACTCACCATAGTTATCATAGCAGTTACACTTGCTGCAGTCATCATGTAAGAGTTAAAGGATAACTGTAACCATAGCTTATGATTGCTGTTAAGATTAGTATAAGGTCAAGTGGTGATTATCTTATTATATTCATGAAACATAGATACACTTCAAAATTGCATTGCTGTGCATGTAAAATTTCAGAATGTACACACTTCAAAAATATGGCTCAGCCACTCACTAACTAAGTGTAAAGATAAACACATTTTGGCATTGTATTAAATAATTAATTTAATTTGCATACTATTGGTTTAAATCAATATGTGTACATAAGAAATCAAACATTCCGTGTCCTCTGATTTTAATGCTTAAATGAAGTTATCAATAAACGGATGGCCGCTGTTACGCTTACCCCATTTCATTTCAATTTCGAAGAAGCTTGAAAGATGGATTTCAGGTTTTTAATGATTGTGAATTATATAACACTAGTAAATTCATCCGAGGACATTGTTCGTGATATGTGCAGATTCCAGTTACATTTAAATGGTATAATTTTTTAAACTATTTTATAATGATATTTAATTCCCTTAAAAATTCAAGAATTTTGTTGGTTGTCGCTATACAAAATGAGTAGTTTTGTTCAACTTAATCGGTTCATACCTAATTGGTCATACTTAATCGGTTGCTATATGCGTAGCGCCGTTACCACGTCATAATACTATTAAATGTTGCCGAACGATTTATGAACGTATGCAAATAATGCTCGTGACATAGACCCATCTGTGAGATAAGAGATTTACTTTACACTATATTGTGCATGCAAGTGTTGCTTATTTTATCATCCCTGAATTCACAAGTAACCATAATATGTAAAAAAAAATAACTTCTGTAACAGTTTTATTGATTTACTACTCATGCATTTACTACTCCCTAAACAATACTCTAAATCTTTGTAATTGTCTTTATGGTCTATATAGCTTTTCTGCCAAATCGGTTATCCTAAATTTTTAAATCCTCCTCTAGGGGAGCTACAAGCAATTCTATTCGATTAGACACGTTCACTTTATTATCCAAAATATGCACTCACGGATATTTCCTTATAAAATTATTAAAGTGCTTACGAAGTTTCCTAGAAACCCAGGAATATAGTAAAATACAGATACGACTATATAAATTCGCAAGTCAAAAAACTAGAAACATGCATCATGTATATTATATTACACAGTGATATCAGATGAACATATTTAAATGTGAAGTGGTCTATTTAATATAGTTTGCTGTATATTTCCATGCGCATTGCTTCTGTCACTGCTATGTATATTAGTTTATTTATGCTAGTTGTTTATGGCAGAGCTCGGAAGTGCGGAGAAAATGTTGAGCAGAAAAAAAGCATACCAATTCCTCTTTAGGTTCTTTCTTGTCTCGTTTATTACATTATCGACGGCGTGCATGCCGGAACGTGATGCTGATACTGCTTAGAATCATTTAGAATAAGAGCATTTGCCAAGCAGTAACGTGCTATCATTAAATTTCTCTCTATATATTTTTCTTTTCCCGATCTTTCTTCTGTTAAAGAATTAGAAAAACAATTTCAGATTGGATAGTAAGCGTAGAAAAATAACCTGTGGTGAACAGCATATGACATTCTCTACATCTTAAGATGTAGAGAATATAGAGGTGTCTGCATTGAGATGTCTGCATTTAAAGATGATGTACATCTTAAGATATCTAAAACTTAAGATGATCTATATCTTAAGATGTCTGCATCTTAACATGATGTAGAGATGTATACATCTTAAGATGATGTACATCTTAAGATATCTAAAACTTAAGTTGATCTATATCTTAAGATGTCTGCATCTTAACATGATGTAGAGATGTATACATCTTAAGATGATGTAGAGATGCCTACATCTTAAGATGATGTAGAAATGTCTACATCTTAAGATGATGTAGAGATGTCTGCATCTTAAGATGATGTAGAAATGTCTACATCTTAAGATGATGTAGAGATGGCTACATCTTAAGATGATGTAGAAATGCCTACATCTTAAGATGATGTAGAGATGTCTACATCTTAAGATGATGAGATGTAAAGATGCCTGTTTGTGTGTGTGTGTCTATCTGTCTGCGTAGTCTGTAGCGGAAAATCTAAGAGTCGTAAGGTCATGAAATTTGGTATACAGGTACTTCCCCAAATAGGTACAGGACCCAAATAAGTGCATTTCAGCTTTATATTTTTTAATTTCCAATTAGTTTTTTGTTTATTTTATCCCGCTTCACAACAATTTCGGCTAATATGAGCACAAATCTATTCCATAGCGACCTAAAATATTTTCGCAGATTTTCCATTTTGGCACCATCGAAAAGACCAAGATTTTGTTTTAAACAAACTGTAAATAAAATCCTTGCGATTATTAGACGAATTTTAATGAATTGAAAAACAACTATATAATTTTGGTCGTTTTTTACGTATCCGATTTTTTAATTATGTTAAACAGAAATAGACTTGACATCCACCGTTCATTATTTTCAGCACTGGCACACAATATCCCAGATTACTCTAGAAAAATATAATTTCATAAACCCATTCGTTAATTATAAATTTTTTATTTGAGACATTTCTCTGATTTTTTGAGTTAATCACGCAAACACTTGGACCAATTGGACACCTCTAAGGTCGAAATGATGAACCACTCATTTTGTTCTAAGGGAGTGGATGGAATCGGTTAAGAGAAAGGTGCATGCAAAAATCGCCTTATCTATCGTCTGTACACGGATGGTCAGATTTTTGCGTTTACATGAGCGAGCGGTGTGTTGAATTGTGAGCTGAGGTATGCCCAGTTGTGATTCTCATATTTTTTGCTTTTGTGGAAAATGCATGCAATTTTTTGATTATTTATGTAACATTATTGAATGTTCTGTCTTTCTTGGTTTTTAGAAGGTCTTCTAAATATTCGATAGCATTTAAAATCATCAGAATTTTAGTACCTGTCAGTTCTGTTAATCCTACAAAATTGCGTTCAAAACATTCCATTCTTTCGTGAAATATCGTATCCACAGATTCACATACACACACGCATACATACATACACGTTCACACATACACACAGACATCACCTCAAAATCCTTTGATCCAAATTCAGTGATGCTTGTAAACCTGATCTTTGACCCCGTCATAATAATTTACCTATACATTATTTATGTAGTTAAAGTAAAAATTAGCAATTTTTCATTACATTTAATCATCACTACAGGAAAGATCTGCTTTTGAAACGTATGATTAGAAACATTGCGGGGTTATTAAAACATTGTGTGAAGTCGGAAATAATATGAGATAAATAATGCCAATTACGAAGTTGTAGAGGATTATTTAATTAGTTTGAATAGATACCAGGATTGCAACGAATGGTGTATATGGAGGGCAATAAATATATGTCAAAAATATATTATCAGGAACTATAGCACTGCGACACCTGCACGTTTATCAAAATACGCGGCAATATTTTCTCTCGAATTCATATAGGCTTTATTGCTATTGGGGGGCATTTTGAACTGGCAATACATAAGATTAATAGAAATCTAAATGCTGATTATTTTAACATTCTTGAATATGAAGATAATTCGCCAATAAGCATGTTGTGTCAAATAAATGCTTCTACTAGTTTTATTGTCAATAACTCCTAATTAAACAAATCTTTTCTGTTTTGTAATTGGTTTTTACCGTCTATTTCGCTTTGTTGCTGAGTCGTTATGGTATATTTTAAAAGTCTCTACCAAAGGCGTTGCTTTGCTTTCTATTCGTTCGACCTTGCTCACATTACTGTAGATAGACCTAGCGTTGATGTTGATCACCCAGACCGTCCGACCTACCAGAAAGGTGTAAGGTAACTGTTTTGGACGGCCGGGAAGTGCCACCCAATTTAGACTGGAACCCAGTGGGGGTAGCATCCACAGGGACCGTACCCTCCTTCCCCTACCACCAACCTCTCGGAAGGACTTACGACCCCACATGTTTAACGTGATCGTACTCTGCATGAACACGGCGGAAATTGTGGCAGCGTGCAAATCCAGCGCGCAAACCACCGGATTACCGCCCCCGAAACGTGCTAATAGCAGGCGGTGTTCCTAGGTGGTCACCCACCCAAGTACTAACCGCCCCCGATGCTGCTTGACTTCGGTGATCTAACGAGAACCAGTGTTTTCAGCACGGTAGGGCCGTTGGCCAGATAGACCTAGCGTGTACACTCATGAACCTTCTGTTAAGGACTTCTGCTTAAGAGATCTTAGGAGTGTTAAAGTACCATAAATATATTGAATACCCATGCTTCACATTATATTTTAGCGATATTCTGAGAGAGCTGTTACACTTATGGATACATAAATATAAAAATTTGGTGTGGACAGCACATGACGTTCCTACAGTTTTAAGTTCTTTTTCTCTTTATTTCTTTAATACTTAATTACATTGAGTTTAATTGCACAAAATAACACTGAATTGGTACTTTTAATACAATTTTTGTTTTCATTTGGTAACTGGACGTTTGGCGGAGTAACAAAATGCGAAGAAACTATGATATCTCGAGAACGGTTAGGCCTAGAGTAATAGGGTTGGGATTATTATTTTTCTCGTTAAAAATTACGTATAAAACAAAAATTTATTTGATACATTTGAGAATACGTAGTCTTTTATTTTAGATTTTGGCGATTTTCGCGGGGCATTTCGAAAAAAAGGTAAGTTCTTTTTTTTCGAATAATTTGGTACAAAAAATTGCGAGTTCTTTTATCCCGAATTGTACAAAAATCTAATCAGCTACACGATCACACATAAGTAACTTCCCAAAAATTTTATGAAATTTGGTCACGCTAAACATATATTTTTCGTGGTCTAGAGATCCCAAAACGTTCTGTTCCGTCAAAAATTCGAGTTGCGATTTTCGACACGATTCCAATACTTATCCTATACATTACCATGTATTACCGACAAAGTAAAAATCATATAAAGTCTAATCTGTTAGTAGTAAATATATCTGTATTAATAATGATTTTAATAAAACAAATGCATGTTTTATTTTATATAGAAACAATATATATATGACTTTTAATCGGAACAATGTTCTAAATGATTTATCTACTCAATAAGGTAAAATATTATAATAATGAATAAAGCAAATTAGTATATCATACACTTTATCGCTGTTTTTTATGATTTTAAATAACAATAACAAGTTCTAAAAATAAAATATTAGTTTTTCAATTGATATTTCAGTAAACTTTTCTATAGATATCAAAAAACTAATTTCAAGCATGGAAGATAAATATATTTCGTTTTATATAACTTAAAAACTAATTTATTTTCCGTATTTGTTTTAAGAATTTGGCAAAAATATTTTTTCAAAAAGTTTGAAAAGTCATGATTGTTCCTCTAAACGATAATTAACTAGTAGGTAATTTGAAAATAAATTAAAAATCTAAATCATTTAAAAGCGGATTGCCATACGAAGTATATTTATTCTTTTAACTCATATATGTTTTTTTAAACGGATTTTTTAAAAATATTTTGTGTGATACTACGTAGAAGAAAGTATAAAAATTTAAACTGTTTAAAAATCTAAAAAATTTAAAAGTGTTTTCTCGTGAAATATATTTATTCGTTTAATTCGTATCTGTTTTTTAAACTGAAAAAGTGTATTTTGAAAACCATTTGTGTGGTATACGAAGAAAAAAGTATAAATAATTAAACTGCTTAAAAATTTATATGCGTAAATATATATATTTTGCTTGACCGAACTCTTGTTTATGCAAGTACATGTCATATTTTTGATTAACCACTCTATGATCTTCTTTCAGCTGCGGAATCAATTTTATTTACTTATAAAATATATATAATATAAATTTATAAAATTTTATTTACTTATTTTATTTATTTTAAAGGAATGCATGCTATAGGAGAAGTCCCAGTAACAGCGTGCAAAATAAAATGCAATATTAAATATACAAATTAAAATGTAAGAATATGCATCAAAATGCAAACTATTGACAGCAAATGATTTTCAAAAGCACCTGCAAATGAAGAAATACATCAAAATATAAAATATTTACAACAAATGATTTTTAAAAGATATTTTCGATGAATAAAAACATCAACATTATCGGGGAAGCTGTTGCACAGTTCATTCGAAGCAACTTTCTTAATAATATAATATAACTACACCATAGTAACAATGATATCATAAAATTAATATATAACAGTATGCTGAATCTGACATATATGGAAAATATATGAAAATATATGTGAATATATATGAAATATATATAAATAAATATATATGGATTCATATATTTTATATATTTCCTATATGTCATATATATGAAATATATCTGTTAAAAATCCAATCTCCTCTCCCAAAGTTTTCAGGATTTCCAATACTTACTACTAGGTTCTATATATCTGAACTTTCGTTAAGCAAGAATTCTCTTATTGTAAAAAAATGGATATGCACTGTCCTATAGCTTTTCTGAAGCTGTCAGACATATATACAACTATATAATAAATATTATTGCCTTGTTCCAATATATATGTTTTATCTGCTTTTAAAGATTCATTTCCAGCAGAAAGGTGCCCAGTTTCAATGACTTCCTCCTTTCAGTTTCACTGAAATAATTTTTTTTGGGGTTATAATTTTGTCTACGTTTAAAAATATTGATTTAATCGTATCTTCACCTTAAATAGAAAAATTAAATTTTTGAATTAGCCTTCATAAATTGACACGTGGCGTGTACATGTGATTTTCGACGAAACTGTCCATCATTTTTGCAGTATTTTACGAAAAGTTATGCTAATTTAAGGAGAACTAAGAAAAAAAGAAAAATATATATATAGTCTTTTTGATGTCACATTTACATTTTAATCCATATTCCTTTCTCTTTTGCTATACAGAACATTTTCTATTAATGATCAATCGCAGGTATATATAACAAAACGTATATTAAAGTAAAACAAAAATACTTCAATTATATATATATATATATATATATATATATATATATATATATATATATATATATATATTATTTTGGAAGTTAAATATTTTGATATTGTTCCAATTTTAGATATTTTTATGCTTATTTTGTATTACATATTCTGAACCTGCAGAAAAAAAGTTAGTTAAAAAAATATCACTTGCATGCCCTGTCCTATCCTTATCCTATTATTTGCATACACTAGTGGCTTTATTTTAAAAACAATAATTTGTTACCTTTTAAATTTTTATCTACCAATTAATTTGTATATGTGAAGAATGTTGTATCAATAAAATAATGAATTAATGAAATAAACATATCACCCCAGAAAGGAACTTGAAGTTGTCCCAAAGTCTTTTGGTCTTCTACGTGGCTGAACAGAAAGAAATTTTTTCTCTAGGAACGGATATATTTAGAACTGGCTACAGCATTGGAAAACAATATAATGGTGTTGCATTTTTCTGTGTTTTAATAGCTGTTCATGATTAGCTAGGTACTTTACTTCATTTTCAACATAGTTTTGCTATTTATAAGTTTTTTTTATCTCTCATCATTAACACACTTATAAATAACAGTTAAAATGTGAATATAGATAAAACTTGATTATTCACTTTTATAAACGTTCCACTTGATGGTACTTGACCGAAATGAAACCTAAAAGTTTCAAGAATTATTTGTTTAGAACTACTAAACCTCTATTTTGTTATATACATGTTCCATTTTGCATTTCATCCACATGCCTCAACATGGGGCATGTTAATGACTCATAAGCCATGTGAATGACAGATGTTGGTTATGTAAAATTAAGTCCTTGATATTTACAATCTAAAATAATCATACCAAATTCAATTAGATCTGCTCTATTAGTTTTCTGATTTGTATTCATATATGCCTAAACATGGAAATCTATTAAATGCCTAGAGCGGATTTTTGACCCCAACACTAACCCTTACATGCCTTTCCTTTACATGCATTATAAGGTAAGTAACAATATATAGCCGGATTAGGAAATATATTAATAAATTAAATTTATCTACTCCACATTTAACTATTGTATTGTTTCGCATCTGATCAATAATTATTATCATGTCACAGCACACTATACAAATTTTATAAGTTGTATTATTTACGAAAAATATTCTTCATCCATTACCTTTCCAGTAGAATCAAAAACAGCTACCATAATATTTCGTTGCAAAGAAATCCTGGAGAAACAATTGCGTTAATACATAATCACTCTTTTCGTCTTTTTAAAAATCTTCTTCGATGAAGGAAGGTTCCTAAAGCCAATTAAAATTACTAATTTCTCTGTTTGGCAGGAAATGCTCTGCGAATACACCATGACATTAGCATATCGTAAATGAAACAAACAAGCTAATTACTTTTGTGTAGTTGCATTCCTCGGATATCTTGGTGCTTGATGGCTCTAAGCCAAAGTAAAATCATTAGAAATTCTGGACGAAAGATTTTAAGCTTTAGTCATTAGCAAATCACTTTAGTATGATTTGTGAGGTATCAAACCAATAGAAACAAAGAAAGAATAACCATCATTTAGTAAGAACTTAAATGGAAATTTTTGATAATCAACACAGAATGATATTGAGCGGGTTATTTCAGAGTTCAAAATTAAGAAATTGATGTTAAAGAAAGACTTTTATTGTTCGTAGGTTTGATAAATGGTGTTTTTTCATTTATTGCGTATTCAAAGAAATTATAAATAACTTATTTCGGATATATATTTTAGAAAATGGTTTTTATTCATTTGCAGTCACGTTTCTAAACGTCTGTTATGAATATGATAATAAAACTAATTTGTAACTAATAAATAAAATAAATAAATTTAATGTATAATCGATATAAATTAAAACATTAACTTATTAAAGACACATGATAGTTCAGATGGAAATTTAAAAAAGAAACAAATGTGTACTAATATATTTTTTTTTAAATATCATTGTGTAGGACAGTTTAATGCGTTAGTAGTTATGAATATGATCAATGGTGAAGCGTAATTAAATACTTTGGGAAGACACAAAATGTGATTAAAATTAGCAAATAAAATATTTTAACTCTCTTTTGTACTATCTATATTTTAAAATAAAATTTGTATGGAAATTTATGCGTCTTTAAATATTTTTTGTACTTATTCGAACTTCCTAAAAACATGTGTTTTCCTATGATGAGTCCCATATGTTCTAGACAGGTAAGCTTCAAAATCCAAATTATTAAAACATACCACGAAAGACAACGAGTACCAAATTTAAGTTTTCTAGCTGCTCTCCAGATATTTAAAAAAAATCTGATCTAGGAAGCACATGAATTTCCTATAAAATGCAATGAATTTACTTCCTTCACAGTGGAAAAGTGATGTATAAGTTCCATGGCATAATATTTATAACATTTGCGCGTTGTTGGTACATTTGGCGCTTTTCCGGATGAAACATGTGAAATTATATCAAAGTGCACAATTAACTTAAATATTTTAAGCAACTCTAACAAATAATATTATTGATAGCATCCACAAAACGCACTATATTTGAGTAATTAATTAATGAATTTGGAGTCATTTTTGTTAACTTAATGTCATTTTTGCAATTTTGACTATATTTCGTCAATACGGAGCGAAATATTGATGAGTTGGCGATGTTTCGCAAAATTAGTCGCAGAGTTCGCCAAACTTTATCGTCAAGCCTTATAGCCAGACGGAGAGAATAGCGTTACTTATATATAAATGGTTGTTGGCGAATTGTTAGGCAAAAACTATTACGCAAAGTATCTTCTGCCGTGAATCGAACAAACTAGATCTACGAAAATGATGTTAACAAATTTATTATAATATTACATATGAAAATTAAAACATTTAACAATAGTTAATATTTTTTTAATTATATGTGATTTATTTTAAAACTTTATTTGATAAGTGTGCAATATATCGAGTGATCTTCATGGTAAGTTTGTGCCAATCGTTTTCTAATGAAAAATTACATAAGAACTGTTTATTTGAGTAACATTATTGAAGTTTCTTATCTTTTGAGGATATTTTACACATTTTATTCAAAAATTTATTCGAAAACGTCTATCATCCATACGTACAGCAAAAAACTGCTGCTAAGGAATGAAATTAAAACCATCGTCGTCAGGACACACAAGAAGCACAACCTTCACTCGCCAGTAGTAGCTTTTTCAGGTATTACGGCACATTTTCTGTGGCGGTGCTGCCGTGTGATCACTTTATCGTGCACAGCTCTAACTTTCAAAAATTTCTCATGAATGCCATGACTTTTACCAGTAGGGTGATCTGTTTTTGAACATTTGATAGTGCGAGTCATCAGCTTTTGTAACTAGATGACGTCATAGTTTGATGGCATCAGTTTTTGAATCAATGTTTATGCAAACAAGGACGGTGTATTCCTGACATAATTTTAAGACAGTGTATGCATTTTACAAAAAATGAACAGTGTTGTCCCTAGCGGAACGAGGGAGAGCTTTCGGTATTTCAGGGGGTTGAAGACACATTATGAATAGCCATAACGACTTACATTTTTGATAAAACTTAGTTTACAGAAGAGAGAGCAACCTGATGTCTATTTTTCAGAGAAATAAGCGATAAGAAACCTTTTAGGAATATGAGAATGTTTTAACATGGAACTTAAATTAGCGAATGGCAGAAAGGGATCCTGCATAAGGGCAAATACCTTTCACTGCGAAATTAGAATTTTGCATCGTAAGTTATGCCGTTGTTGTTGTTGTTGAAACCCAGACCGTCCGACCTACCAGAAAGGTGTAAGGTAACTGTTTGGACGGTCGGGAAGTGCCACCCAATTTAGACCGGAACCCAGTGGGGGGAGGCATCCACAGGGACCGTACCCTCCTTCCCCTACCACCAACCTCTCGGAAGGACTCGTAAGTTATGCCGTGAAATAGGTGAGGTGACGGACATTTCAATGTGTACATTCGAATAAATTTTTATGAAATGAAAATTTTAAGAAATAAATTTTATGAAATGAAAATTTATGAAATAAAATTTATGAAATACATATTTTGAACAAAATAATAACGTTGACATGATCGATAAGTGTCAATGACGGTTGAGCTAATATGAATTATAATAATAAGATTATTATATAATAAGATGGAGATAATTATATAATAAGATAGAGATTATTATATAATAAGATTTGAATTATATAATGAGATAACGTTGACATGATCGATAAGTGTGAAAAGACAGTTAAACTAATTTGAATTAAAACAACTTTGGTCAGAACTGTGCCACATTTCGTGACTGTAAGGCCTGATTTTATCGTACAGTAAAGTTGGGATAGCTTTGAACGCGGTGCAAGTACAATGGATCTTAGAGCGGTGGTAATGAACGATATGTTATATGTACTTTTGATTTAATTTTTTGAACTTGGGAAAATATAGAACACAGCCTATCGAACAAAAGCAACGTACTTTTTAAAAAACACCAAGACAAGACAAGGCAAGTCTTTCTTTACATTACACACTTTTAGGCGTTTAAGGAGTTATACTGTTTTACGAGTAGATTTTTCTGATGCTTAAGCCTACAGGTTTGTGATATTCTGAAGAATTTTCTAAAATTCCCGTTTTTTTGCTCATTTAAAGACTAGGGAAACAGAAATATACGGTACACACGATTTGAAAAAAATGAAAATATTATCTAATCTCTATTTTTTTAAATGCGTATTATAAAACAATTAATTATGTCAAACAAGTTAATTCTTACCAATTCCAAATACATTAGGTTATGTCCTGAAAGCCTTTATATGTGACCTAATTTTGACACATGAATCGAAATTCATCAAAAGACGACTCTATTGACTGTCTGCTAGCGAATATCCACAAAGTGCTTTTCCTGTATTTATGAAGTTTAAAAGGGAGTGATTGATACACAAACATGTTACGAATCTATCGATTTAATAAAATTTTCAGTGAAATAAAAGAGTTTAAATATGGAAGTTATGTTATAGTAATGAAAACAATGACATTCTGAGTCAAAAATCACTAAATGTTTGGTATTTATTTTAAGCTTTTAAATAATTTAGTAACACTATTGTTTACATGATTTAGTAGCACTTTTGTAACACTAAAGATTTAGTTCACGTTTGTAATAAAAGCATGGTATTCAAGTTTGAATTCTTTGTAAGTGGATCGAATCTGCAAACATGGAATACAAAATATCACTTATATCTACAATATTAAATGTGCCTTATATCTACATTTGAGATTTCCGAAGAAAGGTGTACGATTTTTCAAAAATTCATGGTTTTTCATTAATTTAATAACAAAGATGGTGAACTTTTCATCGATCGTATTAACATAATAAGAATACAGCATTGGTTTTATTCATACATACTACTTATTAACATAGAAGACTAGGGGTTTTATAGTTTTTTTGCATGCTAATAAAAATATTTAACTGAAGTGTGGCTCAACTCGAAGTACCAGATCATACCATATTTTTTTTTTCAAATTTTACAAGAACATTTTTGAAAAATCGGTATCGTGGATCCAAATGATTACAATTATAGCGTGTTACCCTGGACTATAAAGGGCCAGAAATTTCTTTTCGATTGATACCATACTTGACAATGTATTCGCGGGGAGGGTTTAACTTGCCCCTCAAGTTAAACTAATGATGTCACGAACAAAAAGATTGATTTCTAGTTTTCACAAGAATGATTAAAACTATTAAATCTTGTGATTACTGAACCATAATTAAACCCAAAATCAAGGACAAAGCGTTTTTAAAAAAACGAAAGATCTTTTATTCAACACATCCTAAAAGACGTACAAAATATGTTAAAAACTGCCAGAGCGCTTTCGGACGTATATACGCTCTTCATCAGTGGCTACATGAATAATAAAAACATAAAATGCTTATATATAGAGAGACCAGTTTAAAGCAAATTTGCATAAAATATAAAATGGTAAATGAACTTACTAAAAATAATACAAGAAATATACATGGAAATTACAAAATAAGTTTAAACGTTTACGAATTTAAAAATATTACAAGAAAAGAACTAATACAAATTTTAGAAAAACGTCAACCATGATATTCCTGATAATGACGTCAAAAATAACTTTTAAGAAGTTTGAATTGCATAAAGTCGAGAGTGAGTCGCCAAGCATAACTTAAAATTTGAACAGGATCAAAATTACAAATGAATTCATGGTAAATATAAATACACAGGGATTCACATAAAAAAGAATACTACGTGGATTGTTACAACGAACCAAAAGGAAAGTGTTTCCACAAACGGGAAGAAAATTATCATTAACCACATATTGAGCAAGAGCCGTAGAAAGTTTACCAGATTTGACATCGCGAGCATGTTCTGCTAAACGGATGCCAACAGTACGTTTTGTACTACCAATGTAAAATTTATAATCACTAGCCGGGGATATCAGGGGAACGACGTACACCCCAGCAAAGCTTTTAAAGTCATCAAAATTCCCAAATTTATCGGATCGAATACGATTAAATAAAGTGGTAATACTAGAGTGAGCGGGTTTGAAACCAAATTCATGACAGAAATTAATAAAAGAACGGAAAATCCTAGGATGGTAAGGAATACTAGATTTATGGACCAAACGATATTTAATAGCAGCAAGTTTAGTATCAAATTGAATAAATTTAAGACGAACGTGGGCGAAGATCTTATAAATAAATTCAAAAGAATAAGCAGCCTCATGGTCAAAATTAAAAATAAAATAAATTTCATCAGTTAAAGCGGGGATAGAAGAGCAAACATTAAATGCGCGATTAAAAATTATTAAACCCTTTCATGCATGATTAATGCAAATCCTGTCCTATGTTGCCATGATAAAGAAATGTAAAATTTCGAATGAAATTCAAAGTTTTCGCTCGAATTTTAGAAAAAAATTCTAACTTGTTCTAGATTTTTTTATGACAAAGCCGAATATAAAGTTTCGAGAAAATCCATTAATATTTGTGGTGTCGTTATCGTGTATACAAGAAATTTACCACAGACATCAGACAGACGGACATCACACAGAAAATAGTCTAAACGCGTTCAGGAGGTCTTAAAATATATATTGACGTTAAAATCTCGAAATCGAAAATTTTTTGCTAAAACAATACTTTATAAATACTGAGTATCAGAAAGTGAAAATGAATTACTGTTTTGCAATTGAAAGAACTGAAAACAGTATTTAAACTACACCTTTACGCGACATCAGATAAATATATGAAAGTACATTTCTTTACGTCGTAACTAGTTTTATTTTCTGATAATCTAGAAAAAACACATCAACCTTACAAGCAAAACCATAAAACCATTACAATTGTTTGTATTGAATAATAACTTTTTACGAAACAGTGGTCCACTGATTTTAATAAACAGTCTGTGTTATATTTTTTTTCTCTTACGCTGTAACTAGATTTTTTGCTTTCCCTATATGCATAGTGGAATTTCCAGGGGAAATATTACGACAGGCCGAAATTCGAATTCGAGTTTTCGACGGAAGAGCGCGTTTCAAGCATCCCTGAACTCGAATCGATCGCTTTTGAGGTCATGTCTGTCTGTGTATGTATGTGTGTGTATGTGTGTATGAGTGCTGAGTATGTGTGTTCACGTATGTGTGTATGTGTGTATGAGTGCGTGAGTGTATGTGTGTGTGTGCGTATGTGCGAGTGTCCGTGACGATATCCCGCGAACGATAGGACATTTCGAAAGAAATTGGGCACAAATATTACAATCAATGAGTACTGGAAGACTCTTATTGATTTTAAACTCAATCGAATGTTTGGAAGACCCCCAAACTTTCGAATGATTTTTTTAAAAAAATCATCAAAAATCAGAACCTTCAATAGCATCATAAATGTTACACGTAATGTAAAGAAAATACATACCTACAGCATTTTAGAAGTGTCTTTAAGTCAACCTCATTGCGTTTGTAAGAACTGCGGTAATTGTTTCTGTTATTTCAATTAGTTTGCACACTTTCAATCTATGTCCTTCATACCAAAAGTTATTTCAATGCAATTTTTTATCAAGATACAACTATTGTTTAAACATATTCGGTAATATTCTGATTTAAATGAACTTCTGCAAAAATAAAATCGTTAGATTAAAAAATGTAAATTATTAATAACTTCCTTAATCTTGTATCCCCTTTCTGTATATAATATAACAGGATTAAAAATATACTACCGTTTATTTATAAAATATATTTTTCTGTCAAGTTCTTCGTTATTTGAATTGGATAAATTAAATGAAAGTCGTCTGCAGTATAAACATTGTTCATTTACTTTAATAATAAAGTAGCATAAAATAATTTTCTCAAATTAAGTTTTGAAAAAAATATCGTCTACACACTCTTCTATGAAAGCACTTTTTTTAATATCTCGACAATTGTCGGGCCTAAAAACTCGAAACATGGACTGAGTTACCCACAGTAAAATTCAGAATAACTAAAAAGTGTGAAAAAATTCTATCAAAAGCTGTGGATTTATATATCAAACAAACAAACATACTTTTAATTTTATAAAAATTAGATAATAGTGATATATCGGCTGAAAATAAGTAAACCTTAAGTAAAAAAGCAGACTATAAGTAAAGAGTAGATCCCTTTTTTCCCAAAATACTTCATGTTAAATTTTATTTAAATTTAGAAAATTTAATAGAATTGAGGAAATTGCTGGTGAATACTTCTTTATTAACAAGTTTTCTAGCAATTTTAAAATATAAATTCTTTTACACAAAACTCATTTCTCGTCTTTTATATATTAGGTTCTGTTATCTTGTTTTAAATTAGAAAAACAAAGTAATTCAAGCAAGATATATTAAATAATAAAATCGTGTTCTTTTCATTACTTTGGACTTTTTATATCTTTTTAAAAGTGTATTGCCTTTTTATAGCAACTAATCCCTGTCAAAAATTTTTAAAGCCAACAAAGAACGTGTCAAATCTTTCTTTATCGCTTTTTACCTTACTTCTTTTCAATTTCTCAGTTTTAAAAACTAAAAACTGCTAAACGTTCTGAGACCGTCTCTGTTTATTTATTGTTCTTTTTCGCCGCAGAATAACTTTTGCTTTTATATTTTGACTCTTTTTTATGTTTTTAAAGCATAAATATTTTTCGCATTTTGAGTTTCGCAAAATTTCTTTCATCATTGTTCAATCTAAATTTTCAATGATATGCTTAAAAAATAACATGAGAATATAATTAGCTATGGAGAAAAAGATACTAAGTATATTATATGGACATCATAAAACTGTTAACGTTAGAATTTTTACCATTTGAAATTTTGTTATTAAAACATCTGATTTGTAAATGAAAATCTCTACATTCAATGACTTGTCAAAAATTATAACTTGGCGTCTAAAGAAATTTTTGATTTGTATCCAAATGTTCTAAAAATTTAACATTCTGCTGAAAACATTTAGATGTACTACCGTGGAAATAATAGAACTTATTTTCCTAAAACTCCACGTAATAAATTGTGATTTGGCTTATCAGTTTATCATACAATTTTTTAAGGCTTTAGTATTTTAGAATTTAAGATCGTTTCCTCTGTACATTTCGACGATTTAATTGGATAAAGTGATATTACATGGCTTCATATTCACTTTAAGAATATTATTTTTTAATTCTGACATTAATTTCTAATTCTATGTATAATTAGGAATTTGAAACACTAGGACGCCTAGCAAGAAACTTAGAGAAAAATTGACGAATAACGAATTTAGAAACTGTTTAAATATCGCCAAACAGATGTAGAAAATGACGCCCAGTTGATAAAAATTTAATAAATTTATGTTCAATTTCTTTAATAAGCCTTTTTGCATTGTTGGAATTAGTTTAATATACATGAATCAAAATCTAGTGAGTTTGAGTCTTTGCGAGATGGGTACGTTTTATTAGGGGTTTTAGGGATCATAAATTAAATATGTTTTGTTAGCAGATGGTATATTAACTATGTTAGTCTCTCAAATTTGTTGAATGTAATGCCAAACATGGCAATATTTGAAAACATTTGATTGTCACAAAATTCATAAACATTTTCATATGGCGAAAATGTTACAAATTGTTGAAAATAAAATAACTCATAAAATCTGACCTATTAATTAAATGCAATGTATTTGATAATCCCTGCCACTTTGAGGAAATTAATCATTTAATATATTTGATTAAAATATAGTGCGTTTCATTGTTCTTGGGACAGGTAACGCTTTGTTAATTTGTTTAGAGGATCGAAAATTATATGTGTTTTGGTAGTGGATATTATACTATGAATGTTTTGATAAGAAGTCGTACTAACAAAAGCAATATATTCGCGAATATATACCATATACGAATATACTGGGCAAATGAAGTTATACGAGCTGTGACATATTTCAAATTAAAACAAATAATTATGAAACTAAAAGAAGGAAAACTGAATTTCAATACCTGAGAATCCTAATATAAAAGAGCATATAAGTTTTTAAAACTTGAACATTAAATTAAACAAATTAGAATACAGGAAAACTGTAAAATCATAGTAACACATTTAAATCTCAAAAAGCGTATTTAATATACAGAATACACTATTAAATCCCAATGCATGTAAATTCACAGACTTTGATTAGGTGTTTAAATGCTGTTGTTTAAGTGTTATTTGTAGGAAGCGTAATGAGCATGCCCAGTTTAAAAATGGGACTTTTGCCCTGTTACAGTTCGTTTCTATAATCGAAATTGTCATTCTGCATATCTGCGTGCAATCTAGCATATGTAAACTACATTTTATCTTCCAACTTTCTGTAGGCTTTGAGTAGAAGAGATAACAAAATTCAGACAAATGTTGATTTCTGTGGAATTTGAATAAAAATGGACGTCCATAATATGAAATAATAATATTAAATGGGAGATGTGAATGGCTTCCATGTGTCTTGTGGATATTAGGAGCGCAAATGGTGCAGGCGGACGAGCGGTTGTAATTTTTTGCAACTTCGTGGATGGGGAATTGGAAGCAATTATCTTCAATTTTACCCCGTCTTATGACGAGCTGGTTTTGGTGTATTACATTAATTAATTTTCATCAGTCGAGCAAATTGTCATAAATTATATTGTGTGAATTTAAAAAAATGTCATTAGCAGATCTGAACTAACAGAACTAACAGATCTAAAATTCTTCTTAATGAAACTAACAGATCTTAAATATGCTAATGTCTACAGCTTAAGAATCATATAATCCTTCGAAGGCTTGTTTAAGAATCCAGTGATTGGTTTCATTTTTTGAATGTGTTATTATATGCCCTTTATTTTATTGTATTGTGTATATTTATATTATTGCAGTATGGGGGTATTACTTTATCTGCATACATAGTATATAATGTTTAGGAACAGTATTGTGACGAGGTCCAAAATAAATTCGAATTCGAGTTGTGACGTGGTTAAATTTAACATACATACACAACTAACACTTATCATAGTGTCACCAGTTTGCTCAGAGATCGTTTGTGGTGACAGCTGAAACTGTGAATACATTGCGTTGATTTAAGAAACTCAGGTGATTTGTGGCCACTACTTTTATTACACATGCATATTATGAAAGCACTTTGACAGCAACCAAACATTACAAATTTAACAGATAAATAATTTGACTCCAGGGTATACTGATTATTAAATTACTACTATTAAATTACTACTTATTAAATTATTATTGATTAAATTTGCCTAGACTCTGATTTATAAATATAAATTACTGGTGAGAGTTTATGAATGCATACTTAAATCTGATGTTTAATTGCAATATTATACTAAATAATTATTCATCACCATACCTCTACCGTTCATGCAGGGATGAGTGCACTCTCCTTATAATTTACATCCTACGTCCGTATATGGTGATGTTCCAGAGATAGGCGATGGGAAACAGGACATATTAGCTGCCAGGTTTCAGGAGGGTTCTTTCACGTAGGATTGAAGTCCAACAGGGATCGCTTGCAAAACAAAGTTCGCTGCACTTACTTGTTGAGGATCTATCGTCCATCGCCGTGTGGCTCGCTGCGCATTTTAGATGCCGGGAAGACGTATCGACGGCCGCTGCTTATCTGTGTAGGATCCGACTGATCATGTACGGTTGAAAACACCACCATTCTTAAAGAACAATTGCGGTTGAGTATCTCAGAAGAGGCGTGTTACATGTTGCGTAGAGGTCCAGGTTTGATACTTCGCAAACACTCCGCCAGTGCGGAATTGTCCTGGGATGGCGACATAGCCATTGAGAAGTTAACGATTCCCGTTTACCATTGCAGTTCACACATTTGTCACGACTTAGATGTAGTGTATATGAACCAAGAGGTGCTCCAGTACTACACCATCTATTTCCAGAACTGTGTGGTACTGCGTGGCGAAAGGGGCGAAGCCACCGCTGTTTCGATGACCGTCACTAAAGTCAATGAAAGTCTGGTTCCACTCTCGCTCAATTTGCGTGGAGTCGCCATAGGACGGCATTTATATATGAAGTTATCGAAGTTTGGATAAGAGATCTATGTAGATAATGTGTAACTATAGTACATACAATATCTTCTTCCTTTCTGTAAGGCATTGGACTACCACTACAGAATAGCAGTGGTTACAGGTCTCCCAATTTCATGTTGAAATGCATGACTAGGGATCGCACTTCGATCTGCTGCCGGAGCAAGTGATGAATAAATGAAACTTTTTCTCAAGAGACCAAAATAGAAGCTGGCTTAATTTTTTGAATTCTGACCTATGGATTGCACTGTCTTTAGAAACTACCTCCAGTGTCCGAATATGAAATGCCAAGGATAGGCGATGGGGAACAGGACACAGTCCAGGCGTGCCCTCCTCTGAAGATGTGGGAGTTCACCTGCATTCCTCACGCTGAGAGAGCAGGGTCCGTCCGAAAGCTCACATTGCTGTGAGGGTAGGTTACGCCAAATGGTCCGATCGATGCCAGGGCAGGTTATGTCGAAAGGTTTGATTGCTACTTGGTGTAGACTACGTCGAACGGTCTGATTTCCGAGAAGCTACGTATTCAACATCCCTGAATGTGAATCGAAAGTTTTCTTCATAAGGATCCGAAAATTCTGTCGGTGGTATACTGTGTTGTTGTTGTTGTTGAGACCCAGACCGTCCGACCTACCAGAAAGGTGTAAGGTAACTGTATGGACGGCCGGGAAGTGCCACCCAATTTAGACCGGAACCCAGTGGGGGAGGCATCCACAGGGACCGTACCCTCCTTCCCCTACCACCAACCTCTCGGAAGGACTTACGGACCCACATGTTTAACGTGATCGTACTCCGCATGAACACGGCGGCATTTGTGGCAGCGTGCAAATCTAGCGCGCAAACCACGGGGATACCGCACCCGAGATGGCCAACAGCACGCGGTGTTCCGAGGTGGTCACCCACCAAGTACTAACCGCGCCCGATGCTGCTTGACTTCGGCGATCTAACGAGAACCGGTGTTTTCAGCACGGTACGGCCGTTGGCCGGTGGTATACCGTGTGTGTGTGTTTGGACTCTATATCTAAAAACGATTAAATCATATCGAATTTAATACGGTATGCTTTTTATAATCCGTGAATTCTGGAATGCTATTGATTTTAAACGTAATCTAATGTTCGAAAAACATCTAATCTTCGTATGCATTTTTGAAAAGAAAAAAAATTTAAACGGATTGATAAATAATTATCGTATATGTAAAGTTTTATTAGAAAATGAATTATGCAAACCTTAGAACGCAAGCATGAACCGAGAGATATAAACGAAGTAAAGAGAGATGAACATGACATGAGATAAACATGAGATATTACACGATTTTTTGAGTATTTTTATTAACACTTTACAACAAGGTTGAAAAGTGTTTATGACTTTGTTCATTCTGTCTGTCTGTCTGTCTGTCTGTCTGTCTGTCTGTCTGTCCGTTAGCACGATAACTGCCGTAAAAATGAGTTTATCAAAATGAAATTTTAGTATGTTGTTCAGACGGTCTGTAGGACCTATGGGAATATAAATAAATAATATCACCCAATTAGTTTTTTATTGAACCCGGGTTGAAAAAATGAAATACATTGAACCCTATGGGACCTAATTTTTCAAACATTTTTTAAGTAAATTTAAAATTCACGAATTGCTTCGAAATTTTTAGGAAATATTCACATTATCCCATAGAATATATAAAAAAAAATTCAGTAAAATATGTTAAGTAGTTTTTTAATTAAAAAAATTATTTAATATAGGGAAAAAAAACAAATTCAATTAAATTCTGACTTTGGGATATCTTCCAGAAAGAAAAGAGAGAGATATTATATAATAAATATCTCTCCATTTATTAAAACGTTTTGCATATGGGAGTGGCTTCATATTTTAAAATAATATGGTAGATAACAATTTTTCATTTTTTTTAAATTTTATATAACTCTTCATGATAAATTTAATTGATGGCATTTTAAATGCACTTTCCTACGTCCTAGAGAGTTAAAATTTGGTACACAGCTTAAATTTGTAGAACATTTTATTCTACAGCAATTTGGTGGATCTTTAAATATAGATCATACATTTTTTTCGAAATGACCCGCAATTAATCCCCGTTCACTTTTATAAATCATTGTTGTAATATTGTTAAAAATTCTGATGTGGACAGCACATGTCTTTCTCTGCAGACTCATATTCGTTCTCTTTATTTATTCAATGATAATTTGAGTTTATCTGCACAACATAAGTATTTTAAATGACATTGAATTTACACGTTAAACTTAAATTTGGTTCTCATTTGATAGCTAGACTTATTGTCAAAGGTGGCGTAGCGAAAACGCGAAAAAACTAGAATATCTCAAGGACGGCTAGTCCTAGAGTAATGGGGTTAGTCTTATTCTTTTTGTTGTCAAAAATCACATATAAAATAGGAATTTAATTGATATAATTGAGCACACGTAGTCTTTTATTTTTATATATAACGATTTTTGCTGGCCATTTCGCAAAAATAGCCCGTTCCTTTTTCCCGAATCGTAGTAGAATAACCTACAAATGATTTATATACGAAATTTTGTTAAATTTGGTATATAAATCACTTGTAGGTTATTGAAATATTATACTCCAAATTTTGTTAAATTTGGTTCATTAGTTTTTAGCTAGAGTGGATAAAGGCAATTTCTGCGGCCATTTCGCAAAGAAGGCAGATTCTTTTATTACGAATCGTACTATAATCTAATGAACATCAGGATTTCCCACAAAAAACATACCTACCAAATTGTATGAAATTCGGTCCATTAGTTTTTCAATTAGAGTGGATGTAATATCCACACAGACACACAGAAACATACACAGATACACCCTTACACACACAGACGTCTTCCTAAAAGTAGTTTTTTCGTGTTCTAGAAGTCCCAAAACGTGTAGATACTTTGAAAATTCGAGTTCCGATCTTCGGCACGATTCCAATACTTTGAGTACATACACATACACATATATATTATCTGTGTATTATCTGTGTATCTAAATTCCGTGCCTATGCAATTACAATAGTTGTGATTTTAAATGATCCCTAAACTTTTATTATTTCTTCAAGGAAGCCTAATTTTAACATATGCAGAATGCAAATATCTCCAGCGATTGTAAGATGAATTACATAAGAATTGCTGAATTTTTTTCACACAAAATTATTTAGCTCTGGAGTCTGGAATACAAGTTATATGAATGAAATATTCATTGATTTTGCATAAAGAATCAGATGATTTATATTTCGATACAGTTTTAAATATTTAAGTATAATAAATTACTGTAGTACTGTGATAATGTAAAAGATATTACCACTGAATGAATCACATTTTAGAAATTTTTAAATGAAATTACATTTCAGTTGGAAAGTGTTTCATAATCAATGCTTATGCATGATTGATCTTTCTTGTTTAAATCATTAAATAATCAAGAATTTCAATGGTGTTGCTAAAATAATCATTTCATATCTAATTCTTATTATAAAACGAATAACACGTACTTCAGTGTCTAACACGAACCGTTCTCGAGATATTGCGTGAATATCAAATGCATTTATCAAACATTTATTTAAAATTTAAAAAAGTAGTAAGTATTATCAAATATGTTCACTTTCCGTATGCAATATTATACAAGAAATCCGTTAACATCAATCTCGTGGATCACACCATTCTAGTGTCATTCATACAAGATTCTTTTGCGATAGTTTTGTATTTTGACCGCAAATAATTCACCAATATTTATTTCAATGGGATAAAAATTAAATGAAAATTGAATTTTGATGAAGATTTTGGCCATGAATATGAATAAGTCTTTCTGTTTGGATTTATAATTTGCTAAAAGTTCCACATTTCAATTTAAGTGATATCAATTTAATGCTAAAAATATTGTGCAATAGCCAGGCACTTGACTTTTGTCATTCGCCTTTTGTACTCCATTGTTTCCCTGTCAAAAATGTGAAGTCCTTGCATTATGTAGCGAAAGGTATGTGCTGCCCACATCAGATTTTCTTTCTTCATTTTATTGTTAAGTCAAAACTTTTGAAAAATGACTCCAGTTTATTGTTCGTTTTCATAGAGCATTTCAAAAAGAGTGATACAAGAAAATTATCATATAAGAATAGGGAACAAAGAGTTCCATCTTTTATGTTTAAGGCAGTCAAAGAATTTTAGAAAGGGTTTACTTGAATACAGATGCGTTAAAAGTCAATTTGTGCAGTTTTATGGTTGCTGTACTTGATAACGATTCATTTATTGTACTATCATTGAACAATTAGAAAATGGATATGAAGATAATTATTAGCAATATTTAACGAGTTTTAAAATATATATATTAGTTTTAAGTTCTACACTGATACTAAATTATTTTTTATTGTTAGACCTTTTGTAGTATTAAGAACCGATAATCACTTAGTACTAAAATTTACGAACAATATTAAACTTACAACGTAGAACTATATTTTCTGCCGTAACAAAAATAAGATCTATCTATTTATTATCGTAAATACAATTTATATACTTTTTCTTTCTCTACAGTACATAGTAATGTACAGAGAAAGTATTGGATTCGACCTGCCCGGTAGGTGAGAGGCATTTCCTGGCAAGAATTTTCGGGCCGGATTGTAGGTTCGAGTCCTACCAGCTGCCATAAACGGTGTAGTGTGTACCACGCCTTTTGGTGCACAGTGGAAACGTCATATGTATGCAAAATGGTTCACATTACGACCACTGAAAATAGGCGAATGATTGGATGATCAAATGCTTGGCCATTAAAAATGTGTTGGAATTGTTTCGAAATCGCAACTTCAGTTTTGGTGGATCTACACGTTTCGAGCACTCTAGAATTTAAAAAAAAAAATGTATTTTTAATACGATGTCTATGTGTGTTTGTGCATCTATTTGTCTGTGCAATGTATATAGCTACTTTAATTAAAAAGTAATTGACCAAATGTCATAAAATATGTTAGGTAAACCACTTGTGAAGTAACCTCGTGCTGATGAGATTTTAGTATCATTTAAAGTAAAAATCTGCTTTTTTACTTTTTATTTATTTATTTTCGAAAAGTAACCCTGAAAATCTGTCAAAATTTGAAGTAAAACCCAACATGTGCTCAAATGTATCAATTACATGCTTGTTTTATACTTAACTTACTTTCGACTATGAAAGGAATAAAGCCAAATGCATTTCTTTGAGACTAACCATTCTCGAGACATTGAAGTTCACTTCGGCATTTTTAAAACGTCGCCTTTAAAAATACGTCCAATCACCAAATGAAATCAAAATTTGAATTAAAACTGTAAATTTAGTTTAATTTCAAATAATTATCCATGTTGTTTTATGCAGTGAAACTCAATTTACTGAATTATGAATGAAAAAGAAAATACATTTGGGTGTGCAGGGAAAGTCAGGTACTGTCCACATCAGATTTTTATATACTGCATTCACGATAACGGGGCTTTTGAACAATTAAAACAAATTAAATTAAACGCTTACATTGCACTGTATATGGCATAATTCAAATCAATCAATTTAGTAAAGGAGTCAAAATTTGTAAGATATTAATGCAAAATAGATATCGTACTAGAACGTCATTGTATCTCACATGAATCCCTTTCGATAGCATCGTCTCCTTTACTTATCTGGCAATGTTCGTATATGCAAATCGATTAATCACTACTTAAAATAGCTTTGTTATTTCTAGATGTGGCGTTCAACCATTTTAACTGAGTAAGAACTATATACTATAAAAATATATGCAAAATTGAATGCAGTGTGGTTTGACTTGACTTTACCATACCAGAATCCATTTTTAAGTACCTTGTGATTTTTTTTCGCAAATTTTATAAGAAAAAAAAAATAAAAATCTGTATCGAATATCTGTCGCAATTATAGCATGTTATCCTTCATTTTAAAGGGTTCGAAAAGTATTTCAATTGATCCCATGCCAACCGGGTTAACCAAGCATTCCACCCCGGGGGGAACTTCCCCCACGGGGGGCTAATGATGCCAAAATATTGTCTAGCGGTCATGTTTCACTACAGTGATTGAAACTGTTACGTTTTTGTAATTATTGAGCCATAAATAATCCTTTTTATGATTGATTATTTCAAATTTTGTTCTTTGCTACCAAGTTAAAAAAGTACAGAATTTCGAATAAATATCAAAGTTTTCGATCGTATTTAAAAAAATTCTAACTAGTTATATATGCTACTATCTAATGCTACCATGTAAAACATATCAAATTTCGAGTATATTTCGAAATTTTTCTCGATTTTCTAAAAACTCTAACTAGTTATATACTTTACGATAAAAAACAAGAAAGATCAATCATGCATAAGCATTGATTATGAAACACTTTCCAACTGAAATGTAATTTCATTTAAAAATTTCTAAAATGTGATTCATTCAGTGGTAATATCTTTTACATTATCACAGTACTACAGTAATTTATTATATTTAAATATTTAAAACTGTATCGAAATATAAATCATCTGATTCTTTATGCAAAATCAATGAATATTTCATTCATATAACTTGTATTCCAGACTCCAGAGCTAAATAATTTTGTGTGAAAAAAATTCAGCAATTCTTATTTAATTCATCTTACAATCGCTTGAGATTTTTGCATTCTGCATATGTTAAAATTATGCTTCCTTGAAGAAATAATAAAAGTTTAGGGATCATTTAAAATCACAACTATTGTAATTGCATAGGCCCGGAATTTAGATACACAGATAATACACAGATAATAGATATGTGTATGTGTATGTACTCAAAGTATTGGAATCGTGCCGAAGATCGGAACTCGAATTTTCAAAGTATCTACACGTTTTGGGACTTCTAGAACACGAAAAAACTACTTTTAGGAAGACGTCTGTGTGTGTAAGGGTGTATCTGTGTATGTTTCTGTGTGTCTGTGTGGATATTACATCCACTCTAATTGAAAAACTAATGGACCGAATTTCATACAATTTGGTAGGTATGTTTTTTGTGGGAAATCCTGATGTTCATTAGATTATAGTACGATTCGTAATAAAAGAATCTGCCTTCTTTGCGAAATGGCCGCAGAAATTGCCTTTATCCACTCTAGCTAAAAACTAATGAACCAAATTTAACAAAATTTGGAGTATAATATTTCAATAACCTACAAGTGATTTATATACCAAATTTAACAAAATTTTGTATATAAATCATTTGTAGGTTATTCTACTACGATTCGGGAAAAAGGAACGGGCTATTTTTGCGAAATAGCCAGCAAAAATCGTTATATATAAAAATAAAAGACTACGTGTGCTCAATTATATCAATTAAATTCCTATTTTATATATGATTTTTGACAACAAAAAGAATAAGACTAACCCCATTACTCTAGGACTAGCCGTTCTTGAGATATTCTAGTTTTTTCGCGTTTTCGCTACGCCACCTTTGACAATAAGTCCAGCTATCAAATGAGAACCAAATTTAAGTTTAACGTGTAAATTCAATGTCATTTAAAATACTTATGTTGTGCAGATAAACTCAAATTATCATTGAATAAATAAAAAGAACGAATATGAGTCTGCAGGGAAAGACATGTGCTGTCCACATCAGAATTTTTAACAATATTACACCAATGATTTATAGAAGTGAACGGGGATTATTTTCAGGCCATTTCGAAAAAAATGTATGATCTATATTTAAAGATCCATCAAATTTTTGTCGAATAAAATGTTCAACAAATTTAAGCTGTGTACCAAATTTTAACTCTCTAGGACGTAGGAAAGTGCATTTAAAATGCCATCAATTAAATTTATCATGAAGAGTTATATAAAATTTAAAAAAAATGAAAAATTGTTATCTACCAAATTTATTTTAAAATATGAAGCCACTCCCATATGCAAAACGCTTAAACAAATGGAGAGATATTTATTATATAATATCTCTCTCTTTTCTTTCTGGAAGATATCCCAAAGTCAGAATTTAATTGAATTTGTTTTTTTCCCTATATTAAATAATTTTTTTAATTAAAAAACTACTTAACATATTTTACTGAATTTTTTTTTATACATTCTATGGGATAATGTGAATATTTCCTAAAAATTTCGAAGGAATTCGTGAATTTTAAATTTACTTAAAAAATGTTTGAAAAATTAGGTCCCATAGGGTTCAATGTATTTCATTTTTTCAACCCGGGTTCAATAAAAAACTAATTGGGTGATATTATTTATTTATATTCCCATAGGTCCTACAGACCGTCTGAACTACATACTAAAATTTCATTTTGATAAACTCATTTTTACGGCAGTTATCTTGCTAACGGACAGACAGACAGACAGACAGACAGACAGACAGACAGACAGACAGAATGAACAAAGTCATAAACACTTTTCAACTTTGTTGTAAAGTGTTAATAAAACTATAAAGTTTCGTGAAAATCCATTAATATTTGTGGTAGCTATTGTGTGCACAAGAAATCGACCGCAAACAGACGACAGCAGACAGGCAGACGAACATCACACTAAAATAGTTAAAACGTGTTCAGGTAAATAGTCAAAACGTGTTTAATTGCCATTCTGAAAACTTATTTACAAAAAGAAACTTGTAAACTCAAGCATATTGCAAAACATATAAATATGAAGAACATTTTTCTGTCATTTGAATACCTTGTGTTTAGTTTAGTGCGGTGCATTTCCCGGAAAACCGACAAATTATTATATTTACCACTTGGTTCTGCTGTAACTAACATACATTTTCTGCATTTTGATCAACACGAAAATTTTTATTTTGCTCTGAGTTAATATATTTTGTACAATGAAATTTAATATTTTTAATTATGAGCTTATTTATTTGCAGGATTTCACCCTCGATTTCTATTTTCGGCAATCCTGGACTGACGACCGCCTGGCCTTCAAATCTCGACACGGCCTAGACAGCTTGACAGTTGGAGCGGAGGTGGCCGACCTTATATGGGTGCCGGACACCTTCTTCGCCAACGAAAAAACAGCCTATTTCCACCAGGCCACTACCCCCAACACCTTTCTCCGAATCAATTCCAAAGGAAACGTCTTCAGGAGTATGAGGTAATGAGTTATTTTTTTGTTCAAAATCAGTCAGCACTGTTTAGAATACAGAGCAAAAGCTAAATACTACTACTAAAGCAATTCGTTATATCCAAGGGTCTTAATATCTAATGATTTTGTATCCATCTTAAATGCACAATTAGAGACGTAGCAAGTGAGTTTTATACATAATAGCACCCTTCTCTCTCGAAAATATCTTACTTTAAACTGGATTTCATACATACATAAATTGGCCAAATTATTATGGTCTCCAACACATGTTATGCAAATTAGTTATATTATTGTAATGAAGAAGTGAAAGCTGACGACAGAGACAAACAAAGTGCATTGCTCAAGAAAAAAAAATGATCGTATTCGTTACATGTAATGTAAAAAATACGATCCGCTGGACATCGAGTATGAAATGACCGTGAAAGCTCGAAAAATTAGTGCGAGCTTTAGAAAAATGACTGCAATTGTAGATAATTTGAGGGCAGTATTTATTAGAATGTGCAGAGAGTGGATCGTTAATTACAACACCAAGCAGCATAAGTCTTACTGTCGTTAACGATTATTGGATGCTTGATTTGAGCGGAAATTTGACTGGCTAGTTTAGTCCTACAAGTCACACACACAGAAGAGCAACAGTTCGTCATTTTACAGAAGCTGAATCTCGGACTAAAGCAGATAGCCTCTCAATATCGCCAATTACATCATATGAGCTTATCATATGGGTTTATAGTCCATTACATCATATGAGTTTTATATGGGTTTGTCGCCCATTATATCATATGGACCTCAGTAGTAGAAATACTAACCAGGTCGCCATATTACTATTGTCTCTTAGTATATAAGTCATTCTTTCTGAAACAGCCGTTCTCGTTTAGCGCTTCTAAAACAGTCCGTACTAAGGAACAGCATGTGTGAAAGATCGCACATTCCAGGTATTAAAACGGACAATAGACATACACGTATTATTAAAACGGACAGTGGTAACATATACGTATTTAATAGTAGTTAGTAATTAATTATGGCACGTAAATGATGCTGTAACTCTTAACTATTGTTCTTTACATGTATATTTTACTCCACTTTCCTAGATCTGAAGCTTTTTTCAATCACTCTGTTCCTCTCAGGTGTAAATCCTGATCTTCAACTATCGAACATAATAAAAGACGGTGTCAGTGTGCATATGTATATGCATGTACGCTTGCGTGGTTTGTAGTGGGAAATCAAAGATTCAGACGGCGACGAAATTTGGGACAGAGGCGATTCATGTCCCGGACATACGGATCGGCGAGTTTGTTTTTTTAAATTTGAATTCGTGTTTTAGTTATTTTATGCTAATTCACGATTTTGAGTGATATTCATACACATTTGGTTTCTTAGTGAAGAAAAATGTTATCACAGAGATTACAACTTAGCATTATCAAAAAATTCATTTATTTTTAAATGCATCAAAATATGCATTATTTACGTTGTCTTATCTCTATTTCTTTCCATTTGAAAATAGAAGATTAGCACAATTCTATACTTTAGCAAAATATGGATCCATATTTTTGCATTCTAAAGACAACTACTTTTTTAATTACTATATTATTTAATTTCTGTGAATTTTCAAACAAATGCATAAAAATTAAAATTTTAGATTCTACCAGTAAAGTGTCTTAACTTTCTCTGGTTTGCCATCTCTATGCAATGGTCTGGGCGTTGATATAGTGAGAAGTGTTTGTGCACATGTAGGGTGGCAAATGATTACGTTCCTAGTTTATGGAGACAGTGGCTACTTAAACAACCCCCTATCAGACAACTCTTACTTTAATTACACATTAGAGGAAATATTTTATGCACTTATTAAGTTTGGCAGACGAATTTAATGTGTAGCTGGTTGTTTGGAAAGCGGATTGTTTTAGTAGAGACTGTTTCCCTGATTCCTTTCACACTTCGTTACTGAAAATAATTATTCCGTTTTTGACTGTTATTTAATAATTTAAATGACTTTTTTGATGTTTTGTTTATATCTTTAACAAGCATTAATGCCCTAGTAATGACAGCCAATATTGGCTGCCAAGATACAACCAATATTTTCTGCCAAGATATAACTAATATTTTCTGCCAAGATATAGTCAAAATATATAGCCAATATTGGTTGCCAAGATGCAACCTATATTTTCTGACAAATAACGCCTATAGCATGCAAAAGTATTTAAAAGATAGAAATAAGTCCCCATATTATTTATTTCATTTCGTTAAATTAACTTCTGCTACAACAGATACAAACTCGAGTTTTGAAACAGCTAATAATGTCGAGCATTTGAAAGCTATTTTCAGTTTCGTATTACTCTCTTACAACCCATTTTAGAACCATAAATGTTCCATCGAAGACCATTATATTACTGCAATTTTAAGATTTTGTTACATTGTGTAAATATGCGTTTCAAAGACGGTTATTGCGAATCACAATTATTGCCACCAATTTATTATGCCTTATGCATAAAATGTTTAAAAGATTTGAAATACTTTATGTTTTATTAGCCATCCATCAATAATGCATGGAAAATATAAATTAAAGTTTATTGCACGTATTTTATTGAATATTTTTCAAATAGTTTTATAAACCGTTTCCATGTCAGTTTTACACACTTAATAGAAAATAACACACATAAGTATAGCATTATAAAATACAGATTGATACTTATTCTAAACAATACTTTCTCGTCAATTAAACTTTGTTTAATTGAGAAGCTTCAAAATAACGTTAACATTATAATTGATATAAAGATTTCCTAGAAACTCCTTAAGCACCCAATGACTTTGTAAGGAAAGATCCTTGATTTTACACGTTAGGTCTATAAGTAGTAAAGTAACCATGTACGATAGAATAAACGTGACCGCATTCTCTTTAATGGCGAATTTAAAAATTTAGGATAAGGAACTCGGCAAAACATGATAGACGAATAAAGTAAATTAAAAAGTTGTAGAGAATTGTCTAATTAGTAGAAGTCGGCACCATGAACAAATGGAACGCATATATGAAACACATTAAATATATGTCTATGCAATATTGCCATCTCTATGCAATGGTCTGGGCGTTGCTATAGTGAGAAGTGTTTGTGCACATGTAGGGTGGCAAATAATTAAGTTCGTAGTTTATGGAGGCAGTGGCTACTTAAACAACCCCCTATCAGATAACTCTTACTTTAATTACACATTAGCTTAAATATTTTATGCACTTATTAAGTTTGGCAGACGAATTTATTGAGTAGCAGGTTGTTTGGTAGAGGATTGTTTTAGTAGAGACTGTTTTCCCTGATTCCTTTCACACTTCGTTACTGAAAATTATCATTACGTTTTTGTCTGTTATTTCATAATTTAAACGACTTTATTGATGTTTTATATGTTCTAATCAGGCCTCTATATCACCCTGACACCTGCAATGTTTGTTAAAGAACACGAAAGTATCATTTCTTGCGTTCATTGTTACTGACGAAGGGCATTTTTTGGACAGGATGAGCGTTAGATTCCTATACATATAAGTGTTGTTTATTCTAGCATTCCTGTATAGGGCAGCCGTTTGTTAATAATTCTATTGTATTAAATAAGTGCTTTCTGTAACAGTTTTAGATCCACCTCCTACTGATTACACAATGCTCTAATACTTTCTAACTGGATTTTTTAGCCCATCTCGCTTTGTTGTTCGCTATCATAGCTTTTTCAAGTATCCTCTAGGAGTGATATAATCTAGATAGACTTAACGAGTACACTTCTAGACATTTTCCTTTCCAAATTTATTGGGGTATAATTACCTAGGAACCTTGGATGTAATAACGTTAAACTTTAATTGATATACCTAAATAATGTAATGCATTTTGAAATAAATTTTATGACACAATGGGGCAAGAGTGACATATATTTAGTGTTCACACATGCCTCATGAAAAATGCCAAGTGTGAATAGTGGGTTAAATATATAACTATGTTTTTTTAATCAGAGACTATAAAAATACATAGTGTGTGTACAAACGCTTACATTTCTTTTATTTTGTATGTGCGGCAAAATATTAAAAATTTAAATAGTTATCAACTTTTCCAAAGTCGAAATTCACAAATGAGAAACAAGATGAAAAAGGAATTTTCTCTTGTACACACACACACACACACACACACACATATATATATATATATACATATATATATATATATGTATATATATATATATATATATATATATATATATATATATATATATATATATATATATATATATATATATATATATATATTCATATATATATATATTTATATAATGAATATATATATATTTATATAATGAATATCCTCTCAGATTCGTTATTAAAATTATCAACTTAGTGTATCAACTTCCATTCGATAACATCCAAGAAGACTTTCCCAAATATAGTGGCTAACAATATATATATACATATATATATATATATATATATATATATATATATATATATATATATATATATATATACTAGCAGCATGCTCGTTCTTCGTACGGAGTATATAATATAAGGAAACTTAAAATTCACAATCATGTGCAAATTCCTATAGTATACGAAATGACAATTTTAATCAAAATATTCTGTTGAAATATTTAATTGAATGCTTCTGAAAAGAGGTATAAGAATCTCTGTTCTCGCTATACAAAATTGTCTTCACAGTCAGATCTAAGAATAGAACATCCTGGCCTCTTTTGTAAACAAATTTACAACAAATGTGAAATTGAATCAACATATATAAATTAAAAGCTTTAAAATTGTATGGGACCCATACTACTTATATACGCGAATATTAGAAGATATAATCTGTATTAGTAGATTGCATGCATAAATTGAAAATTTCAATAAACGCATAATTTTTAAACCTGAAAGCAGTAATGGAATCCAGTATATGCCAAAATGAATGTACCAAAATGATATGGGAAAATATACCCGTACTAATTTCAGTATCGTAGATTAGTAGGCAGGTTCGAGTGTTAGTAGAATATTACCCGTATTACAATATGAGTCTGAAAAATATTTGTCAAAATAAAACAAATGACGTTTTAAAATGAAAATAACAATAATCCCAATAATCTACATACCAGAAGGCCGTACTTGATTCCAATATATGCCAAATATATCCCAATATACCTGTACAACATATATGCTCGTAGATTAGAAGATATACCCGTGCATTTGTAGAAGATTTCTCGTACAACGTACAATATATGCGTTTCAGTAATTTTTGCCGAAATAAAACAATGACATAATGAATTGAAAATATCAAGAACCTCTGAATCAATAATCCCCGAAAATATCAATAATAATATTGTTTAAAACTGAAGACCGTAACTGATATTATCCAGTCAAAAATGCTGGGGCAATGAAATTTATTTTATATACATATCTTTATTATTCAAATCGAAAAAGGTTTAACAAAAATCGTCTGCCACATGAGCACATTGGATTTAAACCCTTTGCTAAGCGACATGATATCATTTGCTTCAAATAAATTGGTGAAAAAATATCGTCAGAATAATGCTATCTCTATGGAAGGTTTGGCGACATTTTCGTCAATTTAGCGACATTTTAAAAAATCGCCAAATTTATCGCCAAGTGGGACTGTATAACTGAAAGCCCCACTTAGCGACAAATTGACGAAACATCATCACGATACTATCCAATAACAAAACACAATTAATTTCATTTATTTAGCGCAATTTTATCAATTTTAAAATATTTTTATGGATTTACAAACGTCTTTATCAGTTTGGGGACATTTTAAAAATTCGCTAAATGTGTTACTAACTAGGATGGTTGGACGGACAGACAAATTCTAACGAAACATAATTTCAGTACTTTCTTTTAACAAAGCAAAATAAATTTCATTGAATTGCGTCGTTTTTAACAATTGGCGACATTTCTGTCAATTTGTCAAAAAAGAAAAATTACCAAGTTAGCGATCTCCCGCCAAATTCGTAGCTCTGAATTTTCCGATCTGAATAAAACATTCAGATCCCGTTTGTATATACTAAATGAAAACACCAAAATTGTATTCGAAGATATACCCGTTCTACTCTTTCCCAGTTTCAAGAATTGTTAAAATGAATTTATTGCCTAAACACAATATATGAATTTATTAGCTAAACACAATATATAAGCTTGGTCAAACTAGCCAACACTCTTTGCCAAAATAAATGAAAGTGATGTACACAGTCCGCAATAGTTATAATGCAAAGAAAAATCAAACCGTTCATTTATATGATAGTATGTTTTTATATCCGTTTATTTATTATACAAATCAAAAAATAATAATAAACATTAACAAATACATTTAAATTAATTACGTTGACGAGCAACATGATATATCCTCATAAAATTCTAAAAATTAATTAACCACTAGCCGAATACCCGTTGAAAATCAACGGTTTCATAATAAGCACCCCCCCTCCCCGAAAAATGCATTTTTGAATAATTCGAGTTTCACATTTAATCGACAAATCGAATATTTTGGTGTGCAGAACCCCTTAAAGAAGAAAATATTGGAAAACTTAACTTGCACACTTCTTCCTTACGCACTATCTAAACCATACACAAAATTAGCGTCTCTATCTCATCCCGAAGCATGTTATTTTATCATTTCCCCATTCGGACGTCGTTCTCTGGAGCACAGCCATAAATGGACATTTAGGAAAAACTCTATTCGCCTTGGATTTTTTATCAGATGATTGGCCCATATACTAAGTATCAAGCATCTATCACAGTTAAAAGGAAAAACTCTATTCGCCTTGGATTTTTTATCAGATGATTGGCCCATATACTAAGTATCAAGCATCTATCACAGTTAAAAGGAAGCGTGCATAACTTATTCGAAAAATCGAACATTTTGGTGTGAGGCATCCCCTAAAGTAGAGAATGTTGAAAAACTGAAATTGTATACTTTCTTCCTTTCAAATTATCTACCAGTACACCGAATTTGAAATATCTATCTCATCCCGAAGCATGTTTTTTATCATTTCATATTTCGAACGTTTTTCTCTGGAGCATCCCCTTAATCGAACGTCTCTGAGAAACTCTATTCATCTTGGGTGTTTTCAGTAAATGATTAGCCCATAAACCAAATTTCAACCCTCTATCGAAATTTAAAGGAAGAATTTCTCATTTATTCCGAAAATCGAACAGTTGGGTTTGCGGCATCCCCTAAATTAGAAAATATTGGAAAACTGAAATTGCTCACACTTTTCCTTTCGGACTATCTACCGGTTCACCAAATTTGAAGCCTCTATCCTATCCCGAAGCATAGTTTTTCGTGATTTCATCTTTCGAACTCTGGTCTCTTTCTCTGGAGCATCCTCCTAAACGAACATTTTTGAAAAAATTTTGTCTTGTGTGTTTTCATCAAATGAATCGTCCATATACCAAACATCAAGTCTCCAGCACGTTTTAAAAGGGACGGTTCTCCTTTATTTCGAAAATCGAACATTTTTGTGTGCGGAACCCCCTTAAGTAGAAAATATTGGAAAACTGAAATTGTACACTTTCTTCCTTCTGAACTATCTACTCGCACTCAAAATTTGAAATATCTATCTCATTCCGAAGCATGTTTTTTTTTATCAATTCACCTTTTGAACGTTTTCCTCTGGAGCACCCCCTTAAAAGAACATTTTTGAAAAACTATATTCATCTTGGGTGTTTTTATCAAATGATTAGTCAATATACCAAATTTTAAGCCTCTATCAAATTTTAAAGGAGCCGTTTCTCATTCATTCGGGAAATCGAACATTTTGGTGTGCGGCACCCCCTTAAGTAGAAAATATTTGAAATCTGAAATTGTACACTTTCTTTCTTTCGAATGGTTTATCCATACACCAAATTTGAAGTCTCTATCTTATCGCAAAGGATGCTTTCCTGTCATTTCACTTTTCGAACGTTTTGGTGTGGAGCACCCCCTCTACAGAGCGTTTTCGAAAAATTTGATTTTTCCAGGATGTTTTATTGAACGAACGAGCCGTATACCAAATTGCAAGTCTCTATATATTCGGGAAGTGCCTAAAAAACGTGACAGACAGACAGACAGACGGACACTTGGCAAGTAGTATATATAGATATAATTATGTATTAATTATATAAATGAATAAAAATGAAAAATAATAAAATAAGCTGTAAAAAAATTTAGAAAAATCAAAATATCGGAAAATAATAGACATTAAAATTAATGTTTTCAATTTTATTTTCGATAAAAAAATTGAAACTTTAGCCAGTTTGAAACTACGATTTGAGAGCCCTTACAATGGTGTATAGTGGCATCCTCGATTATCCAATTCTTCAATGAATCTCTTGTTTAGTAAGAATTTTCATCTTTGCTTCGGGTTCATATTCCCGTTTTTGCTTATACGGGGAATAGTCCTGTCTCCTGCTCTGATTCACTGGACGGGTCTGGGAGTGTAGCTGTGGACGTTCGTACTGCCTCCCTGATTGTATTCCGACTTGTTCATTCCGGTGCTTTTAGATAATTTAATTTGTTGAGGTTGATCGCGTATACACGTGGTGAAAGAAGAAGGGTTCATGCTATATGGTAATACAAATTTTCTTATACTCATTTTTTCATCTTTTGATGCCTGTAGTCTGAGTTTGAGCATTTATAGTAATGTACTATTGCTCAATGTGAAACAGGCTTTTGTTTGAGTTAATTAGAATTAAATACTCAGACCTGAAGATGAATTTAATTCTGATTAATCATCGAATTTGAGCCCGTGCTGTTCTTTTCTCTTATCGGCATTATGGCTGTGGCTTTGCTTCTATGGTGATGTTAATATTGCTTGAATTTCTTTATTATTACATTTTTCTAATATATATATATATATATATATATATATATAATATTAATAATAATAGTTTAAAAGTCCAATGATAGCATAGAGAGAAGTTGCAACTCAAAAATCCTAACTTAATATAAAACCTACAAAATAAAGAGAAGTATTAAATAGCGAATCTTCAATCAAATGGGGGAAAACAATACACATTTCGAGTCATCAAGCTAAAGATAATAAACAAATATCAATGACATGGAATCGATAATGGAAAAACAAATTAAAAAATCAAAGCGTTAATGCTATACACGTGGACAAGGACTAGGCCTAAATAATTTAATTGTTCATCCTGACAAAACTCGTCATCGGATCCAAGTATTTTCTCAAAATGAATACAAAATATGTATGTTTCTGAAGAAATAGACATGTTATATCTATAAACTATTTCTACTTGGACAACACACATAAAGATGAAAAAATAAACGGAAACAAGAATGCCTGGGGAAAACTCTGCATATGCCTGAAGCATTGGAACCCAGAATGAAGAGACCAGTGTCGCCATTCGTATAGGATAAGGGAAAATATCTACTGTTGCCATTCGTAAGAAATAAATAACAGTAATGCGAAAAGGCATTAAAAGGTAATACTATACAGTGAGAACTACAAAAAAGTGGGGCTTATAATAGCACGGTTAATGTTTAAATGGATGTAAATATAAAGTATTATTAATACAAGAGAATATTCATGTCTGGCTAATATATATATATATATATATATATATATATATTGGACACTTTTTTAACTACCTTATAGCAATGGGATATTTTTTGGAGGAAGAACTCGACGTATTTTCAAAGGCAATATTACAAAAATGCGTAAAAACTAAAATATCTCTAGAGCGATTAGTCTTGGAGTAATGTGATTGGTCTTATACTTTGTCGTTTTTCCCGAATCGTATTTAAATCTAGATAGTACCAGGGTAAACCTTGCAAATTTTGTGAACGTCCATTAGGCTTTGAAATAGAATGGATACATATATTTCACACACACATAGACAGATACACACACATACGCCGCGTTAAAAATTGTTTTCGTGTTTTAGAGTGATCGAAACCTGCAAATCATGTTGAATATACTATCGAATTTCAATTTTTGACACGATTCCGATACTTTCTCTGCATTGTGGGGAAATTAGAATATTTAACAACAAACATAAGTTTAAAACATATGAAATAAATATAAATGATTTGGAAATTATGTGAAAAAACGAAAGCAACCGAAACATGTACTATACTCGATATTGCTAATTCTAGTAAGGGAGACGGGGGTTGGTTGTCACACTTTTTACATTTTAATTTTTTTTCGACCATGTAATTGATTCTGATCCACGAGTTTGATATTTTAACATTGATATTGAGCAGTTGGCTTTTACTAGGAATTTTTAATGTGAAAACCCCGTTTTCTTAATTAAATATGAATTTTTCAAAATATGTCTTCAAGCGTAACAACCAACCCTATGTGTGGGGCGCTTTGTCAAATTATACGAGACAGATTGTCACTGATTACAAAATATAGAATCTTGTTGAATCTAACACATTCGAGTTAAATTTATCAAGAACATTTTATTCATAAGCTATTTTATGAAACATATGTCAGCTAAAAATGAGATGAGAGACTAGTGGAAATTAACATTAATACAAATTTACGCTTATTAAACCAACTAATTTAAATGCTCAAATAATGTTTGACGTGGTGAGTTTATAGTAGTATCTATGTATTGTCTCCTGAGTCAAAATTTTGACAAATATAGTAAGCGTCTCCACTTGTACAATTCACATGATTCCACAATTTGCATGCTGTACATTGGATCTGCTGTTTTGGGAAAACTTTTGGACAACGCCTAGCATCAAACAAGGAAAAAACACTGCTCATTTTACATCATAATTCTTAAATAATATCATAATTTAACATGTAAAAGTTCTTATACCTACAATGTCAAGTTTGTGTGAATGACCAAGTTCAGACGAACAAGTTCATATACATATAAAAATACTAGCAGCATACCCGTTCTTCGTACGGAGTATATAATATAAAGAAACTTATAATTCAAAATCATGTGAAAATTACGTTAAAATATTAAATTTATTGCTCCTAAAGACAAGTTCAAGAATATCTGTTCTCACTATGCAAAATTATCTTCACGGACAGATCTGAAAAATAAAACATCCTGGCCCCTTTTGAAAGCAAATATACAAAAATATGAAATTGAATCCATATATACAAAATAAAAGCGCTAAACTTGTATGGGACCCGTACTACTTATATACTCGAATATTAGAAAATATATGCCAAAAATATACCAATATATGCCAAAATGAAAGCGGGATATATATATATATATATATATATATATATATATATATATATGTATATATATATATATATATATATATATATATATATATATATATATATATATATATATATATATGTGTGTGTATATATATATATATATATATATATATATATTCCCGCTATGGGGATATATATATATATATATCCCCATATTAATTATATTGTCGCAGATAAGAAAATATGCCTGTGTGTTAGTAGATGGTTACCCGTATCGCAATATGAGTCTCAAAAATCTTTGCCGAAATAAAACAGATAACGTAATAAATTGAAAATATGAATATTCCTTTTATCTTTATACCAGAAGGTCGTACTTGATTCCAATATATGCCAGTATAGATCAATATATATGCCAATATACCTGTACTTATATTCTCGTAGATTAGAAGATATGCCGGTGCATTTGTAGATGATTACTCATACAACGTACAATATATGAGTTTAAACAATGTTTGTCATAATAAAACAATGGCATAATAACTTGAAAATATCAATAATCCCTGAATCAATAATCCCCGAAAATATCAATAATAATAATGTGTAACCTGAAGACCGTAATTGATATTATCCAGTCAAAAATGCAATGCCAATGAAATTTATTTTATACTAGCAGCATACCCGTTCTTCCTACGGAGTATATAATATAAACAAACTTATAATTCGCAATCATGTGCAAATTCTGTTAAAATATTAAATTTATTGTTCCAAAAGAGAAGTTTAAGAATATCTGTTCTCACTATCCAAAATTATCTTCACGGCCAGATCTGAAGAATAAAACATCCTGGCCCCTTTTGTAAGCAAATTTACAAATAAAAGGAATTGAATTAATATATGCAACCCCGTACTACCTATATTGTCGCAGATTAGAAAATATGCCAGTGTAGTATTAGAAGATTACCTGTATTACAATATGAGTCTCAAAAATCTTTGCCAAAATAAAAGAGATGACGTAATAAATTGAAAATAACAATAATCCCCGTACTCTTTATACCAAAAGGTCGTAATTGATTCCAATATATGCCAATATATATCAAAACATATGCCAGCATACCTATACTACTTATATTCTCGTAGATTAGAAGATATACCTGTGTATTTGTAGAAGATTACTCGTACAACGTACAATATATGAGTTTAAGCAATTTCTGTCTGTCATAATAAAATAATTGCATAATAACTTAAAAATATCAATAATCCCCGAAAATATCAATAATAATAACGTTTAAACCTGAAGACCGTAATTGATATTATCCAGTCAAAAATGCTATAAGGAAAATTAAATCGTTCTTTTCTAAAATATATTTTTATATCCTTTTATTTATTATTCAAATCAAAAAAATAGTAATTAAAATTAACAGACAGATTTCATTTAATTGCGTTTCTGAGCAACATGATATAAGATAGAATCTTCCTCATAAACTGCGAAATTAAATATCCATTTTGATTTCTTTATACTTTTCATTGTTCAGTAAAAGCTTGTGAAAAATAAACCATGGAGATAGATTTCCCATTTAAATCATGTTTCAAACAATTCATGTTTTCAGAAGATTACTAATTAGCCCAAAAAATCTTCCATCCAACTCAGAAATAAAGTTTTAATTCACTTTTAAACGATTTTCAGGCTTTTTGTTTGGATAAACCACGGAGTTAGAGAGTATAACTCATAGGAAAAAGTTTCGTTTTTCATCAATATCTCGGCAACCCCTGGTCTTAGATACTCGAAACTTGGGCTAATTTTATGGGGGCTAGTTCATGGCTGTCCACAAAATTTCTTCAAATTCGGTTCAGCCGTTCTCCCGTGATGATGAGACAGACGAAAATGTCGTTTTTTACTAATATCTCGAGAACCACTAATCGTAGAAATTCCAAACATGGACTAAATTTTAAGTGGGACTATTTCCAGGCTACCCACAAAATTTCATCAAATTCGGTTTAGCCGTTTTCCCGTGATGACGGGACAAATAGACAGACAGACAGATTTTCAATTTTATATATATAGATTTTAGATATTATAGTACTGACTGCGGCAGTTATTCTAAATTAATTTTCAATTTAATCTAACATTTTTAAAACCATTCTCCTCCAAAATTTTAAAATTAATTTCAAATTTAAAGCTTGCTTTAAAATAGCACTTATTAAATAATCATTTAATTAAAATCTAAAGTATGGAATTTTAATCCAGCTCTAAAATAATATGCGAAATAATTGAACAAATATCCAGTTTTAAATTATAAAAATAACCATTTTTTTTAATCAGCTTCGCTTTATTGTTTTCGAACAAAATCATATAAAATCCTTTAAAATATTTGTTGATGGTGCTTAAAATAATTTTGACGTCATTTATGTCCTTAGTATTTCCTTTACGTACGCTCATAAATATCACATAATGGTTATAATGAAAGTATGCTTTTGCTTGGAAAAGTATTATACGAATCAAATTTCGCATATTTTATCAACAGAAAAAATATCCTCTTTTATAGCATGGAATTAATTAAAAACCATTTTCACGTATTTAAAAAAAAATTATCTGACAGTATGCTTTTAATACAAAATCATGAATCTTTATTAAAATTTTGTTTGATAAAATCGATTCGTCATATACTTTCATCGTATTTGTGCCTTTTATGCGTTTTTGGCTAAACTTAGTTACTGAAATTAATTTAGTTTTAGTCATAAATGCCAGAAATTTAATTGGGTGATATATTTACTTTATTACAAATACAATTTGATAAGTTTATCTTAAACTATGATCTTATGTGTTCCAGTCTTCGGAATTTATTATTGCGGTTATTAAATAGGTACGTTTTATTTAATTGAAATATTTTATTCATGAAAATAGTTATAATGAAAATTTGAATTTAGAAATGAGTTTTAATTAATATTTGAACATTCATATTAAATTACATTGAATATCTATAGATCTAGCTACAGAAATGATCTTATTAACTTCAAGACGATATTTAATAAAAGTACTAACTAAAGGTGAAGGGTCGGAGCAAATAATCTTCCTACTGTTGAGTAGGACACAGTTTGATGCTGTCTGTCTTTCTGCATATTATTTCTCTGTCTGTTTGCATCGCTTGTTCGACTATAATTTTCCTCACAATAAACCAATTATTTACTTTCCTTATAGACATAGTATTTATGTATAGGGAAAGTATTGTGATTGGGTCAAAAATTAAAATTTGAGTTTTCGAAGGAAGAGCATGGTTTAAACATCGATGCAGCCGAATCGAACATTTTAAAGTGATGTTAGTGTGTTCATGCATGTTAGTATGGATGTATATATATTAATGTGTGTGCGTGTGTGTGTGTGAGTCCGCAAGTTTTTTAACATGATATCTCGCGAATTAATGAAGCGTTTCGAATATAATTTGGTATGATTGTTTTAGTCAGTGAATACTGGAACTTTATTGATTGTAACTGCAATCGAATAGGAAAAGAATAGAATAGGAATAGGAGAAGCTCAAATTTTCAAAAGAATTTTTGAGAAAATCTAAAAATTCGGAACCTTCCATAATGATAACTAAATCACTTTCTACGTAATTTTTTATTACAAAACGAATTATACAATATTTAAAACTAGATATTACACAACTTGAATATTTTTTGAAATAAAAAATAGCTACAAATTCAAAACTATAAATATTGGTAAAAAAATAATCGTTTCATGTATAAGTTTTAATTACCAAAAGAATGTCATAAACTCTAGAATGTTAGCCTGAGCCGTTCTCGAGATATTGCTTACTTAAAAAAATGTAATAAAAATTGCATAAAATTAAAATAGTAGAATGTATCATTAAGTATATTCATTTTTTACATGCAATCTTATGCAATCAATATGTTTGCATCATTCTCGTGGATCTCATTAGTCCCATTTAGGAGAGAAGATAATTTATAATATTTTTTGATTTTGGCGTCATAAGCTTCACCAATATTATTTTATTTAACGTGACATTAATTAAATGTGTATTGCATTTTGATGAGATTTTAGCAAGTGAGTATGAATAAATCATTTTATTTGACTAAAAAGGTGAAAAAACCACCAAATTTTAATTTATGTGTCGGTACTTCAATACCAAGAACTTTGTCGTGGATCATTTACATATTTTTGTTCTTACAGAAGTAAACTTATTGCATTACATAGTGAAAGTCATATGCTGCATACATCATATTTTTTTAAATTAAGATATGTACTGTACATTAATAATTTACAGTTCTGTTATGAACGTGATAAAAGGGCATGTACTACTAGCTCTTTATTGATATAAATTATTCCACGATAACTCCAATAGAAATTAATATGAGTTTTACAATTTTAATATATAGTGAAGATAATTGTTTTACAGACTGATCAGTTAAGAATTGGCCGATCAATTAAGAATTGGATTTGTGTTTGCAATCCGTCCCACATACTGACATGTATTGTTTGATGATAACTCTTCCGAAACTTAACAACATTTTCTGAAATTTAGATACAGGATACAAATTAAGTTTTTACAGTCCGAGTTTTGTTTATGAATGTGGACGAAGAATTAATGATGTCTGTTTAATGATGTATGAATTTTCCCACCATAACTTCTTTAAAATATACGTGCTTTTTTAATTTGAATATACGGTTATATTAATGTTTTGCAAGCCGAGTTCTTTGATGAACGTAATTGGATAAAAATTTCGCTTTCTGCTCCGCCTTTACAGATGTGGGAATTATCTGACTATAATTTATCCTAAACGTAATTTTTTTTTAAATTGGATATACACTACCCGACATAGAAAATACAACACCATGAAGCTTTGGCAGTATACGTATATAAATTGCGAGACAAATGCAGCTGGCCGATGTATTCAAATGATCCGAAATACAAGTATGTCACATGATTAGAGCGCGGGATAACGGCAGATGATTGGAGATGTGGAAACCGCAGATCAGTCAACAGTTGCTACTATTTGTCGCCTGTGGAAGCCTGGTTTCCGAGATGAATTATGTTTCAGAAAACAAGTGTTGTTGAAGAGATGCCGGACTGATGACGCCGTAGTCCGTTTCAGCATTTGGACGATCGTGAGAGGGGATACATTTTAGGCCTACGTACGGCTAGTTGGTCCTACCGGCGTATCGCCGCTGAAACACGCGTAGATGCGTCCATTGTAAAAAGGATTTGGAGAAGATGGATTAAAGAAGGGCATGTTAATCGTCGCAGTGCCACAGGTCTATCCAGACGTATGTCAGTATACGTTGATCGACTCATTATAGGGAATGCTGTTGCGGCCCCAAAAACGACGACTGTCGATATTCTGCAGAATTTGCAGTGTACACTGGATATTCCAACATCAGCGAGAACAATTTCTTGACGATTGGTTAAAAGTGGCTTCCACTGCAACCGCCCTTTACCACGACAGCCATTGACGACAAGACACCAACGTGAGAATTACAATGGTGTCGGACACTAGCCTCTTGTACGATGGAATGGGATACGGTAGTTTTCATCGACGAGTCTCGTTTCTGTATGTCGAATGGCATTCGCCGTGTGAGAGTATGGAGGCGACGTGGAGACATATCCAATCATGCTGCGATTGTTGAACACCATTTTGCTCGACAATGCGGCATCATGGTTTGCGGTGCCATCGGCTACGCTTCTGGTTCAATCACTTCTGACTTCTGGTTCGTATCAGAGGCACAATGACGGCACGACAATATGTGGTGCGGGGGCCGGTTGCGCTGCTCTACCTCCAGTGGTTGCAAAATGTTATTCTCCAGCAAGATAACGCGCGACAGCACACGGCAACCATCGGCAGACAAGCCTTGCAAGGTATCCAAATGATGCCTTAGACTCCGCTGTCACCAGATCTCTCACACATGGAGCATGTATTAGACGTGATTGACCATAGTTTGCTTCTCTGACCCAGCCTCAAACAGAGTACGACCTGTGGAGGATAGTTGAAAGTACACTGCTGACCATTAAAATTGCTACACCAGGAAGAAAAGAAAATAGCATAATCTTATTTATTGTACATATACAGCATAATGGGTGGAAGACATGATTAAATTTTCAGATGGTTTGGGGAACACAGCATGCATAATTCTGTACACAGAGCTGTCACCTCTGGCAGCAACAACGGCTGTTATCCGGCTGGGCATCAAATCGAATTGAGCTTGGATGACAGATAAGGGTACGTCATTCCATGAGACTTCAACTCTATGCCAGATTTCATCAATCGTGGTGGCTGGCGAGTGGTGGCGTGCCAGTCTCTCGGCAACCCATGATCAGATATTCTCAATGGGTGACAGATCTGGAGAACGTGCTGCCCAGGGCAACATCCTCTGTGGAAACCCCAGGTCGTCCGACTCATCCAGAGGACTTGAGTAAGCAACATCCTCTGTAAACACCCTCTATAAGCATCCTATATCAAATGTCATCTGTTCAGGATGGTGTAGACTTGCAGAGCTCTACACCATCCTGAAAGCGATCTTCGAAGCCGATATCGAATTAGATGAACAGCAGGCCAAAGCATGGGATTATGCCAACGAAATACATCACCTTGCCAAAGCTGCAGTTGCCAATTTAGAGATCAACAAAGATAAAATGGACTCGGACAGCCAGATGAGGACCAACCAGGAGATACGAGGTATGTGTACAGATCTCTATTTACTGAATTGCTCCCCCCCTCCTAGACTAAATGACATTGCCATCAACTTGACGTATCTAGATTCTAAAAAGAGAGACGAACTAAAGAGGTACTACCTCGAGAGCAATGATAAAATCAAGGAAACCAAATCGGTGAGAACCACCAGGTCTAAATCAAAAAAATTAACTGTAATTGAAAATGTAAATTCTAGCGAGGAAAGTAGTATTAATAAAAAAACCTCTCAAACTTCCACTGAAAAGGATAACCCACCCCTCGTAAACTCCGAGAATGTTGCGGAACTTCAGGTAACCGAAGTAACTGAGGATGATATCGATTCGGATAAAGATTGGATAACAGTAGGCAGAAAGAAAAACCCAAGCAAAAATTTAATAACTCACTCAGCCGAATCTGCAAATGTAAATAACGAGGAAAACTTTGATGTTGTAACGAGTGACGATGCACTCCCCCCCCCCAAAACGACTAGTTGGAGCCAACACCCAGAACCATTTTACATAGAAATAAATGAGAACCCCAGAATTCTGATGTCTGAGCTTGGAAGGCTCACAGACGGTCAAGTAGGGGCCAAATTCACCGGAGAAATACTTAGAGCCTATACTAAAACGGAAGATCAATATAGAGCGGTACAAGAATATTTAATTCAAAACCGATATAAATTCCACTCGATCAATCTGAAGGCAGATAAACCCAAAAAGGTAGTTATCAGAGGTCTCCCCCCTTCTTACCCCCCGGAGGAAATTAAAGAATTTTTTGAGGGAATGGGGTACCAACCACTTAAAATACATAACATGAGAAGCCTTAGAACAAAGCTCCCCCTCCCCAATTTTCTAATGCACCTCCCCGCTTCCACAGATCTAGAAGAACTCTACAAAACGAGACACGTGAATTTTATTTTCGCAGAGATTGTGCCCTTTATATCCAAAGGATATGCCCAATGTTACCGATGCCAGGGGTGGCAACACTCCTTGGAACAATGTAGTCACGACTACAGGTGTCTAAAATGCGCTGGCCAACATCCCACTAGAGACTGCACAAAACCTAGATCCATCCCGGCCACTTGTGCCAACTGCGGTGGCCCCCATCCGGCCAACTACAGAGCCTGCCCTGGTAATCCCTCAAACAGAGGACCACCCCCCCCTCATCAAAGAGAAAATTTTCACAGGACCTCATACAGCCCAGCACCAAACTCCAGATACAACTCTCCAGCCCGTGCACAACGCACAAATCTCAGAAATATGCCCACCTCGAGAACTCACCCCCCCTCCCCCAGAAAGTTTGCCCCCGCCTCCTCAAATGCATGGAACATGGCCTGTAGGGGCATTCCAAGTGTCAGAGCCAATTGGAACGATGCTCAAGATAGCAATTCAGAAAGAAGCACCACTGCTGTGATAGAGCCAGAAAGCTGCTCCCCCCCCTCGTCGGAAGTAACAGAAAACGACTCGAGAACTGCCAGGAGGGACGGGGAAATATCGAAAAGCAGAACTGCTGAAATCTTAGGCAACAGAGATACTGAAAAAACCCCGGAGATATATCCAGACGAAAGGGACTTACCCCCTCCCCCCGGCTTCAACCAGAAGACCACTGGAAGTTACAAGGAAAACGCACACCCAAATTTAAAACAAAAAAACACAAATCCTACTAACGAAAAACAGTCACCCATAGCTGAGGCATTAAATATGTATCAAGAAATTGCAGACATCTTTAAAACTTTAAATTTAAATAAAATTATGTTATTCCTCAAAGATCCTTGTTGCATATTCAGAGAGAACACCCCCATTGTGGATAAGGGACTGAAAATGCTCGGGCTCCTTGATCAACATTTTAACCAGAACCTAAACTAGCATCATGACCCCCGCTCCAAACGCCTTTACCATCATCTCTTGGAACGCGAACGGCTTGACAAATAAAATTCAGGAGTTGAGGGATTTTGCTGAAGAGCAGCACCCTCACATTATACTATTACAGGAAACTAAAATAAACGGCCCCCCTAATAGAATAAAAATACCAAATTACACTGTCCTGCACACACCCCGCCCAAACACAAACACCCCCCATGGAGGCACCGCCATATATATAAAAAACCAACTAGACTTTAAGGAACTTTGCGCCACAAGCACAAATATAATTGAACACACACTAGTTAAACTCAAAATCCCGAATTCTTATCACATTTTAATTGGCTCATGCTATGCCAAACAAAGATCCACGCTCAATATTCAGGATGACCTCGCAGCCCTCTTTGGCCTCCAGAGCCAAGTCATACTGATGGGGGACTTCAATGCCCGCCACACAAACTGGGGCTGTCCGGGAAAAAAACGGTACGGCAAAGACCTGAACACGTACATCTTAAACAATAATATTAGGCATCTGCACCCCAATACAACGACTAGATTTAACATTAGAAATAAATCCATCATCGATTTTGCCCTCCTGAATAATATTCCCTCCCCTTACGAAATCTGCACCTTAAATGAACTTAATTCGGACCACTTTCCGGTAAAACTTACTTTATACTTAAACTCGAATCTGCCCATCCCCCCTCCATTAGATCCACAAATTGGGTAAAATTCACTCATACGCTAGCGAATTCCCCCCTGCTCTATGCCAATATACAAAACGTAACGGAATTAGATAACTGTGTTGACAAGATAACCCATGAAATTAAATCGGCACTTGCTATGGCCACCACATTTAACCCCCCCTCCCCCCACGCACCATAAACTTCCCTATCACATCAAAAAGCTAATAAAACAAAGGAACCGCACCAGACAGCTCTGGCAGAATACCAGATTCCCCCCCATAAAACCCTGTTTAACAACCTCTGTAGCCAAGTTAAATACAAACTTCAGGAACATAAACAACATCAATGGAAAAAATTTATTGAATCGCTGGCCCCTACTGACAACTCGCTCTGGGAATTTACGAAAAAATCAGAAGTCCGGGAAGAAGAATTAAACACTTAAGAACGAACAGTGGACTAGCTGAATCGGAAAATGAAATAGCAAATGCTCTTGCGGAAACCTACGAAGCCCAATTTACGGAAAACCCAAATCTAAATTGTCCGGAAACGGAAGAAGAAGTCTCAAACACCATATGCACCTTCCTAAATAACCCCCCCTCTCACCCTATTGAAATGGCTCCCCCCTCTGAAATAATTGGAGAGATAAAAAAGCTGAAAAATAGAAAAGCCCCAGGAATTGACTTAATTTCCAACAAAGCCATTAAATCCCTCCCCACGAACATAATATACTATCTAACCACCATCATAAATGCCATATTTAAACTTCAACACTTCCCCAAAAAATGGAAAACCGCAATAATCATTGGAATCCCGAAACCAGGCGAAGACCACACCCTCCCTCAAAATTTCAGACCTATTAGCCTACTTAACACACTTAGCAAACTCTCGGAGCGAATAATACACACACGATTAAAACAATTCATTGATCAACATAACATCTTAAAACCAGAACAATTTGGCTTTCGCCCCTTGCACTCTACAACACACCAGTTGCTAAGGGTTACCGAATTCATCTCTGAAGGACTTGAAATCGGCCTTACAACTGGTTTCCTACTTATGGACATTTCGAAGGCCTTTGATAAGGTTTGGCATGACGCATTAATATACAAACTAATTCAGCTCAACTTGCCAGACACACTAATCCACTTAATAAACTCTTACCTTCGAAATAGATCTTTCACCGTCCGCTACAAACAGACCAACTCCACGCACAAACCACTCAGGTCAGGGGTCCCACAAGGCTCACAATTGGCCCCAACCCTGTTTAATTTATTCATAAACGACATACCCAGAGCTCCAGACACACACCTTGCAATGTACGCGGACGACACAGCCATATACACCAGGAACTCCAAAAAATATCTTATTCGCTCCAGACTTCAAAAACACATAAACACCATCTCCGCCTGGTTTCGGAAATGGAAGATAAAAATCAACGAAAAGAAAACAAATTGTATCCTTTTTTCAAAAGTAAAAAAGAAAAAGAAACCGGTTCCCATCCAAATAAACAAAGTCAACATACCCTACGTGGACAACGCTAAATACTTAGGTATCACGTTTGACTCCAAACTAAACTGGAAGCCTCAAATCAAAAGCTCAATTAAAAAATTTCACTCGGCTAGAGGCCAACTATCGGCCATACTCCATTCCCCCCACGCGAGTTACAATACTAAAGTATTACTATACAAGACAGTACTTAGGCCCATCCTCTTATACGGATCTGCTATATGGGGATTCGCAGGAAAAAACCATATCAAAAAACTACAAACAGCTCAAAATAAAACTCTTAGAGCTATCAGGAAAGCCCCTCGGTTTCTCAGGAACGATATCATCCACAGCGACTTCGGAGTAACAAATATTAATAATCAAATCTCAAAACTAGCAATTAAAATGTTTCAAAATCTAAATAAAATACCCAATGAAGAAATATGCAATTTCCCGGAGTACGACCCCCATCAGTGGAAGTTCAGAAAGAGACCCAGAGCGTCCACAATACTCTAATCATTAATAGCACATAATTTTTTTTTTTTTTTCCCCAAAAGTTTAAAAGCTCTCTGAAACTTAAATAAAGTCATCTCTCCACTTGATAAACTGTAAACTGATTAACAGAATAATTATAAAAATCCCTGTAAATTGTGGACGCGGACCCCTAGTCTCAAGAGGAATTCGGACTACTTTTTTGAACATTACGTCATGGCATGTCATACTTTTTCCTCGTGAATTCACTTACCTCCTAATACCACTTCTATACTCCTACGGAGTATTCTCATCTTCATCCCCCTTTTTGGAGCAATTCAAGTAATTACAGAGATCATGATTGTACACTTACAGCTTGGAGATACGGTCATAGTTGACCAGGCGCTCCAGAATTGCACCCCCGACTTGACTTGATGTCATCTGTATCGAGGAAGGTCAGGACAACACGAGCAATATGCGGTCGTGCATTGTCTTATTGAAAGGTGGCGTCACGCAAGCCTCGAAGATAGGGCACAGCCACGGGTCAGAAATGTAACGGCGGCTGTCCACATTACCGGCTATGTCAACAAGAGGTGGCCGGAATGTGTACCCAATGGCACCCCATACCATCACGCCAGGTGCAGGGCCCGTATGAAGATGACGATTGCATGCTGGCAACGTCCGTTCTCCTCGATGCCTCCACACACGGATACATTCCATCATGATGTTGTACACAGAACTAGGATTCGTCTGAAAAGACGACGTGGTGCCACTCATGTGTCTAGTGTCGTCGTTCATCGCACCACTGTAGGCGCCTGTCTCTGCTGCAGCGTCAAGGGAAGCCGCAACAATGGTCGCCGTACTGACAGTCCGTAGTGTTGCTGACGTCGTCGAACTGCCCGTGCGGACACTTGTCCTGCAAACGATCCAAGTTCCTGACTCAGGGTAAGTGACGTGGCTGTACGATCCCGCAAGGTCGAGAGGACAACATGTCTCTCCTCTCGGGCGTTGGTGGCCCGGGGCGCTGAGATCCTGCATGGCGTTCAAAATGGTTCTCGTGGACCCATCGATTCCATATTCGCCTGATAGTCATGGGTTCCCGACCAACGTGAGCAGCAATGTCGCAGAACGATAAACCGCAGTCCCGATAGGCCACGATCCTGCCGCGGTCAAATTTCGACATGTGATGCGAGGGGTTTTTCCTTCTTACACGAGGCATAACACGACCTTCACACACTCTTAGTCCTTGGACGAGTCGGATGGTCTGGGCTTTCGACGACCTTCACACAAACACATTCAACTGCGACGTTCAAAACCAACGTTCAAATGCGAGTTCCGAATGAGAAACCCGCTGTGCAATCTTCCCTTTTATACAGAATGTAGATGGCGTTACTGATACCTGTTTTGTGCGCATGCGTTGAAATGCTAATCATTTGCATATCCCAGCACGTAGTACCTTTCATGCAAATTTGATGTTTGTTGCATGCCACCTTTATGATGTAGTAATTTTAATGGCCAGAAGTGTATATGGTCATTCATCCTCCAGGAAACTCTCCGCACGCTCATTGCATATGTTCCTCGAAGTGTTGCTGCTTGTATCGCCACAAGAAGTGATCATATTGCCTACTGATCACCCTGTCTATACCATTACTCTATTGTATTATCCTTCTGGAATTAACATCATTTATTTTTATATGCCATCTCCATCAGTGTTGTTGTTGTTGTTGAGACCCAGACCGTCCGACCTACCAGAAAGGTGTAAGGTAACTGTATGGACGGCCGGGAAGTGCCACCCAATTTAGACCGGAACCCAGTGGGGGAGGCATCCACGGGGACCGTACCCTCCTTCCCCTACCACCAACCTCTCGGAAGGACTTACGGACCCACATGTTTAACGTGATCGTACTCCGCATGAACACGGCGGCATTTGTGGCAGCGTGCAAATCTAGCGCGCAAACCACGGGGATACCGCACCCGAGATGGCCAACAGCACGCGGCGTTCCGAGGTGGTCACCCACCAAGTACTAACCGCGCCCGATGCTGCTTGACTTCGGTGATCTAACGAGAACCGGTGTTTTCAGCACGGTACGGCCGTTGGCCCATCTCCATCAGTGTGTCTTTTTCATCACACTCTATTCGCTCTTTCATGGTGTTGCATTTTCTGTGCCAGGTAGTGCATAATGAAAATAAATGTTTTGCAGACCGAGTTCGTTACTGAACGTTGTAGGTAAGAAATGAACGGTCTGCGCATCGCGGCATCTACAGATATACATTGATCGACGATAACCTCAGTAACACTATTAGATGATAATTTATTAAAGCGGTATCATCGATGTATATGAATTATATATCGATCACATTGGGTGGTAATTTATTAAAGTTTTGTGAAATTGTTATCACTTCAGTTTAAATGTTGATTATGGGTTAACATTTTCTGGAATTGTTTTTTGCAGTGCTACTATATGTATTGATTTTAATTTCAGTCTTCAGATTAATTTCGATTTCCGTCTTTGTTACTCAAGAAGTTATTAAACTTTACATTTGTAAACATGTTATATTTATATCTAGATTTTTCAAGGATCAATAGATGTGTATTGTATAAAACTGTTTCTGTTTAAATCCAGTCTGTTGTGTTAGGTACCAAACTGGACGTCATAGAACCTGGTTGATAAAATACACAAATGATGTGCATAGTTTTTTTTATTTTTATTGCAAGCAATTTCATTTAGAAAGCGTTGTTGATTTTAGACAAACGTGTTGATTTTATGCAAGTTTATTATCCCCTATTTGTGCGCGATCATTTTAGTCTAATTAAAGGACTTATTTAATACGTATCAAAAGAGCTTATGTAGAGCGCATTATGTGCCTGGACTTATCGATATGTGTATTGAAGTGTATCGATGTGTGTTTAAGCACTTATTTAAGGCATATTATGCCCACTCAGCAGGTGTGGCGCAGTCGATTCTGTGCTTGCGTAGCGGGCTATTACGCCTCTTGAAAAATTGTATGAATTGTATGAATCATTGGTTTTAATCGTGAGCAACGGCGGGTACATTTTCTAAGTAGTCTAGAGAAATTGCAAGAAAACTATTATAGTTAAGTGCTTTTAAATTGTACATCATTGGCGTGTTTGTTATTTTCTATTATCAGACGCATTGTTAAAGCGTTTTTTGGTTATGGATAATCCGTTGAAAGTTTCAGTGTACTTTTAATCAGTGGTATGTATCTGTAATACCAAACAACACTGCATACATTTTTCAGTATTATATAGTCCTACTTTCGGTTTTCAATCTATAAATATTAGTGTATATACGATCATAGTAGATTGAAGTGTCTTTACAACAAACTCTCGGATATAATGAACATTTTCGCAGATATATGAATATTTTATGAAAAGAGCAAAATATTTTCGTACTGTTTTCTATTTGTAATATAGTCGAATCATACGCTTAAAATCGTTGAACAATAGAAAACCGTCTCAAGTAATATATCTTAAACTGAGCGAATTGGATTATTTTAAATAAATACTCATATGTGTACCTCGATACACATATCGGAAAATGTAACTGTCTGATGTCAAGAAAAAGTATCATAAGTTAATAAACGAAACTCACTTATAGTACGTTTTATTTCAAAGGGAAAAACATATATTTAACGAAACCAAATATTGATTTTGAAATGCGAAATTGAATCAAAAGTATTTCTGATAAAAAAATCTTTCTATAGTATTATTTTGCGTTTATATCCATTTTTTCCGATAGCTTCTAAATAACGCAATTTTTAAATATTACAATACTTGCATTGATCATATTATTGAATATTCAATTTATTCAAAAAGTAATATAGTTAAAAGGAACATTTTCATACAGAATTGAAAAAATATTTTTTAAAGATAGATGATTAAAATTAGAATCAATTTTAAATGCATATTTCATAATCTAAGGAAATTTGTAAAAAATTAAATACTATTAAATTGATAATATAGTACTCTACTACGTAATTGCATAAGTAAAAAGGTATGTGTTATTTCATAAATAAAACAAGAAAGATCAATCATGCATAAAGCATTGATTATGAAACACTTTCCAACTATAATGCAATTTTATTTAAACATCTCTAAAATGCGATACGTTCAGCGGTAATATTTTTAAAATTATGACACTACTGCAATAATTTATTATATTTGAAAGCTTTATCGAAAAAATGAACTTTATTCAAATGATGTCATTGAAATATAGATTTCCTGTCTCTCTATGAAAAAGTAATGAAAATTTCATTCATAAACATTTATTGTATTCCTTTCATTCATCACAATACTACAATAATTTATTTTACTTAAAAACTTAAAACCATGAAGGTAAAATAATTTAACTATGTGCTTAAAACTTCACCGAAAAAGACTACTATAAAATCGTCTGTTCTCTGTGTAAAATCAATTACTGTTTCATTCATATCAACTATATTGCAGACTCCAGCACTATATAATTTTGAGTTAAAGAAATTCAGAAATTCTTATACAACTCATCTTACAGCTTGATGTGTTTACAATCTCCATAAGTGAAAATTAGACTTCGTTGTAGAAATAATCAAAGTTTGATAATTATTTAAACTCAAATATATTGTAAATGCGGTGTTTCAGAATGTAGATACACATAAATTAAGCAATAATAAAGCGGTTTTAAGACGCATAGAACACCAAATATAAATTAAAAGGAACTTTAAAAATTACGATTTGGGCACAAGTTGGATGCCATATTTTATTTTGAAGTGGGTCACGTGATGTCTTCATATAATAATCACGTGACCTCTTCATATAGTGGGTGTAAATATTATTTTAATTTTTATTTAAAAAACTACTGAATATATTTTTCTGAATTTTTTTTTATATATTTTATGTAATAAATTGAATATTTCCTATAACTTTCAAAGCAATTTGTGAATTTTAAATTCGCGTAAAAATGTTTGAAAAATTAGGTTCCATGAGGTTCAATGTATATTTATTTTTTTCAGCCAGGATTCAATCCTAAATAAGATAGGATTCAGGAGAGAGAGAGAGAGAGAGAGAGAGAGATATTATTCATTTATATTCAGGATATTATCATTTATATTCAAGTAGGTCCCATAGACCATCTGAACAACATACTAAAATTTCATTTTGATAAAGCCTTTCTTACGGCAGTTATCTTGCTAACGGACAAGCAGACAGACAGAATGAACAAAGTCATAAACACTTCAACTATATTGTAAAATGTTAAAAACCGCATAATCTGCCAAAATCCAATCCCAGGATTTTGCAATCCCGGGATTTTGGGATCAATGTTTTGGCTGAAAATCATAAAAATCAAGATTGAAACCTCCAGCAATATTGTCCCCCAAATTTATTACTGCAGATTAGATACTGTGTATCAATGAAGTCTAAAACGTATAGGAGGAATTCACCCAAGTGGATCCCTAGTCCGTTTTCTTTCTATAACTTTCTTAAAGTTAATGTAACATTTATATGACAAAACACTCTTTGAGTAGTAGCCAAAAACCTTCCTGTGTCAAAATCCCGAAAACAATTTTTGTAAACAGCATTTTCGAATTTAGCAAAAAAGTGTAATAATTGATGGTTTTGATAAAGTGCTCGAAATTTGGATCTTCTTTTTTATTTCAAATTTTGTTTATATCGAAATATAACTTATAACAAATTGTAAATATCTCAATATAACTAAAATATCACGAATAAAAATAAAATAAACTTAAATTGTGGTACGAAATTATTTATTTAAATAACTTTATATTTTAAGTAAAAATATACTTAACTTTCTCTGCTTCTGAACATTTACATCTCATCCAAATGTTTTTACTTTATCTGACAACTTTTACTGGCTATCTGATGACTATTTTCCATCACAAAATATGCAAACATCATCATTTCATTAACAGTCGGTTTATCATCAGGTAAAGTTTCCATTGTTGAGGAAATTGACTTACATTAAGCTATGGAATCGTCTCCCGACGACATATCTGCTGATCTGGGAAAATTAAGTTCCCTTCATCCATATTTGGTTTATTTTATATGGTTACACAGACCTCTATTCTTCCTCGTCTTGCAGGGGTTTTTTCTTTGCTCACCTGATTCCCAAATGTTTTTACTGCTTTTCTCCATCTCATTTTTCTTTTTTATTGCTTCTGCGACTTTAGCCACAGATTCTGACGATCATGTTTGTTTCATCTTTTTTCTTTCATCGTCTGCATTGTTGTTAATCTAATCAGTCCAATCTAAGGACATAATTAGTTTAACTGAAAGTACTGTTAAAAAATTGGGTGGTCCATATGACGAAAGCACAGAGATCCGATTTAAGAAAAGGAATTTTTTCGTACAAATAATAGTGTCGTTAATTGTGAAGTATCAGAAACTGGAAAAAAAGCATATAATCTGGTATTCCTTTACTATTTCTACATATTAATAATAAGAGCGATGAGCGCTCTTATTTTTTAAAAGTGAAGCTATTCCACTACTAATTAATGAATAGCTTATATATCAGAAGTATATGAAATATTACAAATATTTGATGAGTAGTAAAAATGATAAAAAGTACGTCACTTACAGGCGACTATGTTGAACTGAGTAATGCAACTGCACAGGTTGATGATGTCCTTTACCCTACTTTTCACTAGACAGTAACTCTTTCTTGACGAAATAAGCCGAGGATTGTATATAGGAGGAGGGGTACAACTTTTGCTAACTTCCCCTAAAGTTCCGATTTTTCCAAGGAATCTACGATTTATCACAGCGATTTTCAATTTACAAATAATATATGAAATATGAGGCTAACATGTATAGGAAAACATATGTAAGAAAGAGTGCTAAATCATAAGTTTAACATCGGTCTGAAATCCGAAAGAAGAGAATGTAGATTTCATTTCAACTATAGATGAAAATACAATGATTGCTGATGACTCAAGTGCATATAACTTTGACTGGTCTGCCGGAGATTCATGATTTGAAACAATTTTGTACTTGAGTTCATTGCAGAATATTATAAGTGCCTATTTATTTTTTATTACTAAATCAATGAAAATTTACACTATGAGTAATTACAACCCTCGGGGAGATAAAAAGATGAAAGAATCTGAAAAAAAATATATGGAGAATATTAAATAGAATTGTCTGCCGACAAAACATAAAAAATGATTCAAATAAGAGAAAATAAAATATTTGTTTTCGAGGAGAAACTATTTTTTTGATTTCCTGGCATTTACTTAATTCCTTGTCTGTAACAATCTAGAAGAAATGCCTATAGGGAAACGAATTTAAAACATAAAAGCTTGTCTTCGCTGAACAGAAGGAATGTAAATATATTAGGAGTGTAAATAATAAATTGGATAGTTTTACTTTTTTCGGCATTAGGGAAAGCATTTGAAGTATGCAACACAAGTAAAATGAAAGTCTCTAAGAGATTTATAATTAATATACGGAAAAAATATGAGTTTATATTGTGAATTTCTTTTGTTATATGAGATTGAAGCTTATAAATACATTCACGTTTTTCTATCTCACACACCTATAACCAGTAAATGAATGCACATGTTTTCTCCTGTGCACCTACATACACTTACACGAGATTTTACTTAAGGGTGAGCGTCAGTAAATTTTCTGCCCTATCCGCGCTTTGTTAACTTTCGCGGCACACATATTTCGCCGAAATTCTGCTCAAACAGTTGCCAAATATTTTCTTATAGATAAAATGCTATGCTTAGATTATATTAAAACTAAATTTAATACCCAATAAAACATAGAATATATGTTTTATTTTAATTTAAAATATTTTGGGTGCTGCCATCTGTTATCGTAATTTAATTCATACCGACTATTTTTATTTTTTAATGAACATTTTTAAATGTCTATTCCTTCTAATACGCTATTAAATACAACAACAGATCATATATAATGCCATAATCACGGAAACGTAATTGAACTTGTACTTGAAGACAAAGGAACTTGAAGACAAAACTGCAGTCCTCAGTGATGTACATTCAGATCCCTTATTAAATTTATAGAATGATAAATTACCTTTCCGTGATTGTGGCATTATTATATATGATCTGTTGTTGTATTTAACACTGTATTAGAAGGAATAGATATTTAAAAATGTTCATTAAAAAATAAAAATAATCGGTATGAATTAAATTACGACAACAGATGGCAGCACCAAAAATATTTTAGATTAAAATAAAAAATATATTCTATGTTTTTTGGGGCATTAAATTTAGTTTTAATATAATCTAAGCATTGCATTTTATCTTTCAGAAAATATTTCGAAACTGTTTGAGCAGAATTTCGGCGAAATATGTGTGCCGCGAAAGTTAACAAAGCGCGGATAGAGCAGAAGATTTACTGACGTTCACCCTTAATTTAAATCTATATCAATCTAACTTAAATTTAATTTGACAAAACTGCGGGAAATCGTAATTTTAGGCATTCAAAATTCCTAACTATAAAAATATATGGAATAAAGGCTCGTGTCCAGAGGTATCTGTGTACCAAATTTCATATTGTACGACCCTTAAATTTCCCGCATTAGACCACACAGACAGGTGCACGGTCATTTTATCTCATCAAGTGAGACAAATAATATTAATTTAAATAAAAAAATTTAAATCAATAATACCCTCAAAGCGACAGGAATTGTCAAATAAATTCAATTTAATTATTAATGTAAATATTCTGGTTTATTGACTTTTTTATAATATGGCAAAATTTTTGTCGATTTGGCGTTGTTTAGTTGACTGTGCGACATTTCTCAAAATTAGCGAAGGTCGAAAAATCTGTTACCAAATGGGATAAGCAGACAAACCCTATTAAAACATACCTCATATACCATCCATTTATCAATTAGTTTGAATTTCGATCCATTCATAACATTTGAAATCAAAATACCAATTACTTATATTTTGATTTTAAACTTTATCAATTTGGAGTCATTTTCGTTAATTTAGCAGAATTTTCATCAATTTGGCGGCATTTTTGTCAATTTGACAACATTTAGAAAAGTCGCCAAGTGTGTATCCAAGATCTCCAACGTCGCCAAATGTGTAGACGAACAGATAGATAAACACATTTTATTAAAACATACTTAATACAGCATCCGATTATTCATTGGTTTAAATTCCAATCCATTCATAAAATTTTAAATCCAAGTTGTTGTTGTTGTTGTGACTTATTCCTCGTGGTGAGGAGCACTTAGCCCCATGTCCATTAGACTCCTGGTCCCATGGCGAAAGGGGAAGAATATGCAGCTTCACTTTAAATCCAAGTCTTACTTTTGATTCAAACGCTCGACGTCAGTTTCGTTAATTTAGCCCGTTTTCATCAACTTGATAACATTTTCGTCAGTTTTGCGATATTTAAAAGAAATCGCAAAATGTCTGTTTCTGTAGGATAGATAAACATACGCTGTTGTAGCACACTTAATGTAACATCCGCTTATAAATTAGTTTGAATTTCAATCCATTGATAAAATGCAAAATCGTGATCCTACTTAAATTTGTTTTGATTCTAAATGTTATCAAATTGGCGTCCCTTTCTATAGCATAGTTTTCATCAATTTGAGGACACTTACGTCAATTTTGCGACATTTTAAAAACTGCCGAGTTTATCGCAAAGGTACGAGAAGATTAATTTGCAGCCAAGTGGGGCAGACGGATACACAAACACACCCTATTGAAACATACTTAATATACCATCCGTTTATTAAATAGTTTGAATTCAAATCCATTCATAAAATTTAAAATCAAACTTCTACTTATGTTTTGTTTTTAAGTTTTATCAATTGAGTTATTTTCGTTAATTTTGCGTCATTTTCCTCAATTTTTAGATATTTTTGTTAATGTGGAAGCAATTTCGTACATTTAGCGATATGTAAATTATGTCGCCATTTTTTCATCAAATTTTTTGCCAAGGTTCTTTTATTAAATTATCTTTTATTAGGAAGCTAAATTAAAATAACTAAACATCTTTCTAACTCAATGTTTTATTGGCCATTTCGTAATATTGTATATAACGTAAAAATGCATATCCAATATGACAAGCAGACAACTCGGATTTGAAATAAAACTTTTCCGCGTAGGAATGCAATAACCACATTTTTGTGTCAAATATGTATGAGATTTTTTAAATTTTGGGCTTAGAATAAAGGATGGATTTGACCTAGAAATTTAAATATTTTAGGGAAAACGGTTTGCCGTATTTGTGAACATACCTAATTTTATTTTTAAAAGTAGATTAAATTTTCATATAAAAACGTTGTCTGAGTAAGAAGGAGGAGGATGAAGAGAAGAACCAACTGGTAAATTTACTACCCCTTTTTTCTGAAATTCAAAAGATTGTAACGTTCTTGGCTCTGAAGATATAACCATGCGGCTTTTGAATAATATTCCAGACTACCATAGACCTTTCCAATGAGATATCTCAAATGTTTAAACAACTGTAATTTCAGCGAAATGAGTGTATAGTATGTAGCTTGAAATTATTATGTAATGCAGTGCCTTGCAGTTCTTTAAGTTGCCTCGTCTCACTGTCCTGATACCTAATAAAATAATGCGCTATGTCGAGCACGAACTTGCCATGCAAATTTTGATTTTGTAGGAAATAATAACAAAAATTAAGCAATTTTTATGGTTTAATATTGCATTAAATCAATAGTCTTATTTTAGTTATTGATCAAGATACATATACCAGGATTCATGAAAATTACACGATGCTTTCTAAAGATATCGTGACCTCAGTCGGCAAAATACATTCTATTATCTCTAAAAACGTTTTATGACTTTTATAGAATCACATATTTATTTTTGGTTTAAAGTACTGTAGTGGACTCTGACAACTCAGTATTAAATATACTGAGATGAAGATGCATTTTGCTCAACGCTATTATACTCGCCTACATGTTTTGGCCCTGGATCAAAAACCGGCACTGCCAACCTGCGATTTTGTGTTATCGCTACAGTACTTAAACAAAGCATATATCTGTGAATGCACTGAGAGCTCTAAGCACATGGAGAAATATTAATTATGGTCGCCATGTGTTATTTGTTTAGGGTGCAGGAAATTAAGATCGCATAGAGTGTAGCAATACAACTTTTGGTTGTTGCATGACTGGAGAGCAAATATCTTTCCACCTCAAGTGATATATTTTTTAATTCCCCAGTCTATTCTAATAAAATCACAAGGATTTAACTTGAAGATAACAAGTTTTTAGTATTAAATTATTCAATTAGAATTTAAGGATGTGTTAAATCCCAATGATTTTGAGCATTTCCAATATATATAAGTCTAACTTGTGTCACCGCAAAAGCAATATTAGACTACTTCTGTATGATATATAAGAAAACAACAATACAGAGGAAACATACATAAATAACTACTGAAAGAGACAAGACCAACGCTGTTAGGGGTTTCGCACCATTGCATAAATCAATATCCTTCCAGTAACAACTGGAAGAATGTTAAAAAGAAGGATTTGTATTGACCTTCATGTTGACCTGAAGGTCAGGAGGGTCGACAAGAACAATTGCTAATCGATTGAGTTCTAGTTTGTCTAGGAAGATTATTAACGAAATAACTTTTGTCCCAGTAAATTACTTTAGTCAATGACTATGCAGAATCTGATTTATCGACTTTGTTAGAAATTGGTTGCCGGTAAAGCTGTCTTTTGTAGAGAAACGTTGAACATACGCCTATTCATTCAGAAATGTTGACTTTCAGACTTAAACTAATGTCAACAGCGTATTAACATCGATATTCAATTTACGCAGAAATCTTTATCAGGTCTCATTGTTCTAAGGATGTGTCGGATTTATGCATTATTTTACATTCGAGACGAAAAAGAAACTGAAACATTGTTCCTTTTAATAGAAGGGAAATAGATAGGTCTATTGTTTCGTACATTTATTGATGACACAGCAAATATGAAATCGCATTCGTATTGTTGTATTCGCATTTTCATCAACTCTGCTGATAAAATTGCGAAACTATTATTAAAATATTTCATTCCTTGCATCAGCATATTTTCTATTTTTTTCAAGACAATGTGCTATGTTGTGATACTACAGGGCGATCGAAAAGTCACTCTGCATCAAATATTAAAATCATATAATATAAAGAAATTGAAATAATATAAGTTTCTCTGTCTGTCAGGTGGCATTAATATATCCTCAATATATATTTGAAATATTGTCTGCTATTTTTAATATGTCAGATAATTACACACCTTTATACATTCGCTATATACATGGTATAAGGTATACGAAAAGTACTGCGACGGGGTCGATAATTCGAATTCCGATTTTTCGAAGGAAGATCACGTCTCAAGCACTCCTGAACTCGGATCGAACGCTGTTGAGATGATGTCCGTGTGTCTGCGAAAGCGACATCTCGACGAACTTGTGGAGCATTTTGAATGAAATTTGGTTCAAACTTTACACACGGTGAATACTAGAACCATATTTATTTTAGGCGTAATCGAATGTTCCGAAAACCCGCCAAATTTTCGAATAAAATGAAAAGAAAAATCACTCAAAAATCAGAACCTTCAATAATGTTACGTAAATGATCATTTTTTATGTAATTTTTCATTACAAAACAAATGACATGAATTTTAGAACGCTAAGAGAAACCATTTTCGCAACATTGCACATGTTTCAAATAAATTTATAAAGATTCCTATAAAATAAAAAAGCATTAACCGTTGTAAAATATGTTCACTTTTCATATATAATATTATGCGATAAATTTGTTAACATAATTCTCCTGGATCTGGTTGTTTTCATTCACGGGAGAAGAAACTTTGGGTAATAGTTTTTGTATTTTGACGTATAACAATTTAGTAACAGTCATTTATATAAAAGTAAAACCCTTCTCTAAACTTGTTTTAAACGTCCGGCAATAAATTCGATGAACTTAGCCACTAATTTAACGAACTATCGCCAACTTGGTAATATTTTCATTCCAAATTGACGAAAATATCGTCAGAATTGCAAAATGATGATGAATTAAAAATATAACATATAATATACCAAATTCATGAATATAATATATATAATTTTATATGTACTATACATGGCTTATTGCGGATGCTATCAGTATTGAAAATTTTAATATAAAGTTGCATGAGGCATACTGTCATCCGGAAAACTATCTAATGTAAAATCCAACGTTTAAAACACTATACCGTGGATCTCATATATCATTTTCAACTGTAAAAGCAGTAAATCCATTTCATTACATAAAAAAATTCATGTACTGCCCACATCAGATTTTGTATTAATCGAGGAAAATGGTGTTTTCCCAGAATAAAATATTATTATAGAGCAACAACTTTCTAACCATTTTTAAGAACGTATCATTGAAGAATTTCAGAAAAAATACTTATGCTCCGAAATCCATAACAATTCAACAATTAGGAATGATCTGTTGATAACAAATCGAGTACTAGCTTACCCTCCATTTTAAATCAGAACAAATTGTCCGAAATGAAGAGAGATAGTTTCGGAATTTCGTCAGTGAACTCTTCTGAAACTCTTCAATAAACTCTTTTGAAATTCTTCAATGAACTCTTCTGAAACTCTTCAATAAACTCTTTTGAAATTCTTCAATGAACTCTTCTGAAACTCTTTAATAAACTAAAGAACCCACCTAACTAAAGAAGATCTATTATTTTAATTTTTATTACCTCATATAATCTTAAAATGTAATGTCCGCGACCTTTCTATTAACTTCTAATTATAGTGTCTTAAAAAATACAAAAAATACCGGCCAATAACGGTAATAAAAATACCGGCCAATTTGTGGTACTGTGCTTTTCCTTTACTCTTGTTTTTTCCCATTTGGATTTTATATAGTAATAATTTTATAAAGGCAGATTTGCGCCATATAATTGTGATTTAAGTGACGGCATTTGTTAGTATACTCAATATTTTCATTATGATATATATAAATATAGATATAGATACTCACTGTATTAGAACATTATGACAAATATTTCAAATTATTACTGAAGGAAGTATTTCAGTATGTCTTCTCAATATTTCAAATATTATAATCAATTTAGAATAGCATTCCCTGTCATAAAAACCTTTTTATACTATTTAGAGAATCGATAAAAGAAAGGGACGAATAAGAACAAAAGAAAGATATAAGAAAATGCACTCTCTGATACATGAATATGAATTTTTCAATTCTGGCTGTCTCAGTACATGACAAAATTACTGTTTCTGGGGACATGTAACTGAGACACATAATTCTATAGTATCATTCAGAAGAAGGAATATTTATATACATATATTTTTCTCAGCAATGCACGTAAGCTCTATTAGAGTTAGGGTTTGAATGATTTATAACTTTACGTAATCGTAAGGAGAAAAGATAGCGGCAAGCGGCCTTCTTTTATTACTTTCAGAAGATGAGTAGACTGTCACTAGTGCATCAACGTCAGTTGCGCACGTTCGTGCAAAAAATCATTTGCGCACATCTTGAAGAAATTGAACAATGCGCTACGGAAATCAAAAGTTAAGTTAAAGTTGTGTATATGCAAAGTTTTGGCACATTCGGAAAGCGGGTTTAAATATAAATAGTTTATTGAAATCAGGATCGTTTAGTGAGCATTTTAGTTTAAAACATTTTTATTGAATTTGGTTAAAAAGTTCATGCCCAATGCAAAATATGAGACAGCTGTACAAAGATTGTTAAACTGATGTCATCTCTGTTTTACTTCAAAGTAAAACAACATTTGCCGACTTTAATCTAGATAATACCTAAAAATTGACTAGCAGTCGGGTCATCAAACCTTAAATTTATTTTTAAAAAAGTAATTCTTCGAGGTAAATTGGCTAATTAATGAATATTACTATTTAAGTGTTAAAGAAAAACGCCTGTTAGAGGCGCTGTAGAACATATATATGCATTTCGTGAATTTAAAAGTGCAACTGTTTTGTTGACATTTCAAGAGTGTAGATATGTTGAAACGTGTTTGTTGTTACAATGTATGTTCCTCTAATACGATTTTCAATTTCTAGTCCCGCACTTATTTTATTGGAAAATACGTGCTAAAGAATTCTACAAGCGTGACACAAATATCAGCTACGTTTCCCTCTTAATCTCAGGTATTACGATATACTACCATGTCATAATTATATTAGCCCCTAGCTTCACTTCCTGTTAAAGATAATTGAGTCAAACCGACCAGCCTAAATACCTCCCATTGTTGATTTGCATTCTTGGTTTGTCCAGACTACACAATACAATAGGTATAATCTATATAGTTTGTATAAAACTTGCTTTAATAAATGATCGCCATAGCTCTTTCTCTATCTCAGGTATATTGCATGGTCTAACTATAGTCAATTATAGCCATGCAGCAGACCTAACTATAGTCAATTTTAGTTAACTAAGTTTAAAATTGGTGTTAGTCTTCAAATATCATCTAGGAGTGAATGATCAGCATTTAGATAATTTCATTCTCACAATCTTATAAACAGTAATCAAATCCCAACATTAATGTTTAGGTGTTTATAATCACCTCTCTAAAAACATAGTGTCCGGATGTTATAGCACCAAATGCAACTCCGAGAGATGAACAATATGAATACAAATTTGACCATGCTGAATCTAAATCTGATATCTATATTTCAAATAATCCCTTGGATTTGGAGAAATAGCCTCTCAAAATTGGCCCTTTTTGCTATTTTTGTATTCACAATCTCCGGCCGAAGGCGGTAACACAACATAATGCAACTGCATGGTCATGAAAATTTAATGCCTGAATAAATAAAAGGAAGACTATATTCAGCTCATGGAGCTAGAGATGAGACGACCTCCATGATTCAGCTGAATGGAAAAGTTAATATTGAGTCCCAATTTAAAAATTCAGAATATGAATATTCAAACTATGGAGTTAGAGAGACATCTACAAATTTCTATTTTTGATAATGCAATTAATCAAGCATTGTTTATAGATACACACACCGGCTAGTAAATCAAAAATTTGGGAAAATGTATGTACATGTGGGTCACAGGCGGAGACATGCAAATTACGTTGGTCATGAGAAGTATATGTGATCGCAACACCATTATAAGAATGATGTCGCTGTGTGTTCTGAGAGAAGTGGAGAAAAATGGGGAACGCGACAGATTTGTCTCCGTTTGATGTCTTATTAGGGGAAGGTGTTTTGCCCTTATTGGGGAGATACGATTGCCAGAACAGAACAACTCACTGCTTTCTCGAAAAGTGCGATATCTAAAGTGTATAGCAGTTGGAAATAGAACCCCCCCAGGCGTTGTATAAAAGGCGAACTGAACTTCGAAAATCATCCATCAAACAAATATGTGATCGACGGCGTCTCAGAAGGCTTGTACGGCAGATAAGGAGATCTACTGTGCAGCAATTAACAGAATATTTCAATGAAAGCTGGTCCCAACCAATCTAGACCCGATTAATGCGCACGAGACTGAAACGATTAGTACTCGTAACGATTAGTAACGACGACACTGTAGCGAGTGCGGAAATCTATCATTTCAACGAACCTGAAAATATGTTTAAAGTGTTGCTGGAAATGTCATCACAGGATTTCGATGATTGGAAGAAGGTGTTGTGGTTGCACGAATGACGCTAGACCTTGTTTTGCAACGATGGCAAACAGAGTCTGACGAGAGCCCCATGAAATCATGAACCCATCTTGCCTTGTGCGCACAGTGCAAGATAATGGTGGGGATATCATGGTGTGAGGCATGTTCTGCTGGTTTAGTACTGGTTCCCTGGTGTTTTTGGAAAGTCGGATCTCACCAATGGAGTATTTGAACATTCTTGCCAATCACGTTCATCCTGCAATATTGCATTTTTACCCCACAGGCAACGGACCTTTCATGGACGATAATGCTACCATCCACCGCGCAGAAAACGTACAACAGTGATTCACGTAGCATGACGCTGACTTCCAGTGATTGGATCTGAATTGTAAGACCCAAAAATTTGAGAGAATTATTCTATTTTCTTCCAAAAATTGAAAACTTGATATAAAATGTTTGAGGTATTAAACTTGAAATTGGTTTGTTAGAGGATCTAGGAGAGCTTCCATTCATTGCGTTATATTTGCGTTTGGCATAGTATGTCTGTTTTGATAGGAAGCCGTATAAGAAATAGTAATATTGAATGATAAGGGTGTATAGCTCGCATGTGTTTGCGGATATTAGGAGCGGCTTTGAGAGTCGGCCGGGATTGATGTCCGCCTGGTGTATTTGGACAGGCGTAGCGCATGAAAAGCACGGAATTTGCTGGTTGTTCATAATTTTGTTTTTCATATGAAATATACAATTACCCATATTAGGTGAAGGATTGGCCATTCTTGTTTCACAGCAGATTCAAAGAACAGCTTGATAAAATAGCAAATAGATAAAAACGTGAATGAATCAGACTGGATTAAAAAAGATTGGACAAGTATGTGTCTTTGTGGCAATACGAAAAAGAAAAGGGAACGTTACAGTTTAACTTACAATTAACATTAATTGTTATTAATCATTGAAAACATGGCCGTTGATCTAATAACGTGGAATTAACATTTAAATCGTACATCGCTCGTTGTTGTGCCGCAATAACCCTCCAATTATTTTTACCTTTTGTGTAAGTCCTGAAAAGAATTATTAATTAATATTAAAAAGATTTGACTATTTTAAACTTAAACAATATCATTTATTAACAACATCAATTTATCAAAAGCACTAATTTTCAACAATATCAACTTTCAATTATTATCAATTTTCATTTAATATTTTAGCTAGGGGAGATACGACCAGCAATATTAGATTTCGATAATTTCTATGACCTGGGGAAATGAGCACATACCTTACAGTTTAATCTTCGGCTCATCACGCTGAGGCTTGCATCCGTCTTATTGCTGACCGTACGGCCACAACTCTTTCGTGTGTGGCTTGCATCTCGTACTTATAGTCAACTGCAAAACCTGCTGCAACAACACCTCGAATGAAACTTCTTTCAACAACACATTTTGTCTCAGAGTTACTTCTGCAACATTTTGTATCCAAGTTACTTCTGCCACATTTTGTATCAGAGTCACTGCAACCACATTCTGGATTCGAGTCTTGTGGTTCCATCGGCGGGGGGGGGGGGGTAGCTCCACCCTTCTTTCCCTTGGCGCTCATTGGTTCTTCTGAACCCAATGGCATCACTTGACATTTATCAAGGCCCCTCTTAGCCCCTTTGGCCTGGGACACACCCAAATTTTTTGTATTTGACCTAAAAGTTCACGTTGTTGTAAACACCGGCGCCAGCCAGACTCGAGCTTTGTTAGCCGTTCTATGCACCATAAATATTGCAATAAAAATGCCTCATGTGAGGACATATTCTGGCCTCACAGTCTTTATAACATGTTACTTATGAATAAATAACAATACTAATTCCAGCACATTTACGTGGCCTTGCAAGCCAAAGGCGCTAGGAATCACAGATGAGTTTCAAACCAATCAAACGCACTAACATCACAGCGAAATAAGCAAATAATTCAAAAGGGGCTGCAAGACCCTGCTTAGCAAATTTTTTTTCTGGTAGCAAACTTAATATGTAAAAATTAAATAGTGGACATTTAACCGTAAAAAAGAAATGGAAAACAATCAATTCTACTTGCATGATGCTAAATTTATTATATAAATGTACGTATTTGCGTAATATTTGCTTAGAACTTCCTTTCCAAATTTTCCTTTTTGTATAGTGCACGTGAATTTCAAATTATTCCAATAATTCTACGTATTGGTTTGCATTACTTTTTATTAGCTTTTAAACTTTGTATCTTGTCTGTAATCCACTTATAATATTGTATTATATTTGAAGAAAGCAAAAATGCTTAAAAAAAGAAGCACCTTAATAATAGAATTGAATGCAATGAAATCAGAACAATGTCGATGATGACAATGGAAAGTTCAAGATTGCAATTTCCTTTCTCTATGATATTTGAATTTCAATTTAAAACTGATAATTTTATTTAGTAATTCAAGGACACGTTCTGAATCCGTTTTTATTTATTCTAAATAATACATGCTCTCAAAAAATCTAAATGAATGATATTAAAAGAAAATATTGCAGTGTAATTCAGTGTAGCGTGAAAATTTTATAGTTTAACAAATAATTAGATAACGAGAACTATTTCTTCATTTGATGTCAGCAGATCTCAAATTGGACTTGATTGCATTATTTTAATAGGTGGGAATTAAATGTAGTTAGCATGGATTAGAGAGTTTAATCCTAGGAGATCCTTGCAGCTTGTGCAATTACCTTTTGTGTAGAATGGCTGTGTTTGCGACTCTAGAAAATATATTTTTAAAAGTTTGATTTCTACGAAAATCTAATCTCTTATATTTCTAAAAAATACTGACTTTCTATAACATTTTGTTTTCAGCAACAATAAATCTAAAATTGTTCTCAAGAAAATATCTGAAGAAAATGTCCAATAATTATATTTAAATACTAATTATTTAAATATTTAATTTGTTTTGAATTATTGCATATTTTGAAGACTTTCTACACTGTACTTAAGTTGCATATAATGTTACGGTCAAACTGTTTGAAGGAATAACATTTTACCAGGAATGATATTTATGATTAGCAATTCCAGGAAAATTCTGCAGTAACATCTTTGAAAACCAAAAATTTTGTTTCCAAAAGAAAAATTAATATGTTATATTATATATTATTTATATTATTTATAATAAATTAATATTATTAATTTATTAAAATTAATTTATAATGAATAGTGTATGATATGCATAAATTATATTATATACTAATTATAATAAAGTATAAATATTCATGTATTTATATTTTTACTTTTTTAATTTATTTTGTTTTCATATAAATTCATTTTGAAGTATTGTACTCTCTAGTGTTCTTCGTACCATAATCAGTTGCATTGCCTTTTGATATAATGTCAGTTAATGTGTTTGTATATAGTTCGAAATCAAATACATCTATACCTTTGACTTAATTCAAAATCCTCAACAGCAACATTCTCATCTTCCTATCTTTAATGGAACAAAGAATGTATGGAAAATGTTTAATGGAAAATGTTTAATGGAAAGTTTAATGAAAAAGGAAACATAATAAAAATTTGAACTCTAGCAGCACGTACGAGTACTAAGCAGAGATGTTTATTGTGCTTGTTGGGTTGTAATGCAAAATGCGCTTGTCATTCCAGCGGGATCAGTAGAGCTATGATGTATACTTAGTATGTTGTCGTAGTGGAGTTCTGATATATAAAATGCTAGTTGTGTCAGTGGAATGCAAAAACTCAAGAAAGATATTCTATAAAATGGTAATATTTTGGATTTTAATTAACAATTTTATTCGTCAGCTATCACAAATTACGAAGCATTAGATTGTGCTTGATCTGTAAAACATTTATTTGGGAAACTGTAAAAAAATATTCAAATAATAAAATAATAATTTAATTTTTCACGAATCAAACAGGTTTTATCTCTACGGCGACTCATATGGACGGGTCTGTAGTGAGGCTACTTCAGTTAGGATGAAATTCTGCGTTTTGTAAAAATTCTGGGGGAAATTCTGCTCTTTGTACATACCAAATTTGGCCGCTCTGAACAGAGAGGCCTCACCTGTACTTGCAAAAGCAATATATATTTGTAAAATATATTTAATGTAGTAAATGAGATACAGGAAAAATATTATATTATATCAAGTGCATTTCTAAATATAGAATGTTGACATATGATCTCAAATAAGAAAACATATATTGAGGAATTGGTTGGTTGGTGGTTGGTTGGTGCGGTGTCCACTTTGAAGTCAAATAGATCCATGTGCGTGAATCACTGCCCTTGACAGATCCACTATCCTCTCAGCATAAAGTTCACCCCGGAAAGGGAATTCTCCCAAGCTTTGCAGCGCTGCAAGAATAGCCGGAAATGTAAAGATATGACCTAGAGAAAGTCCTTCACCAGAGCAATTTCTGCAGTTCTTATATGGCCTGGTACCGTCTTCATTAATTTTCATGCTACCGAGATGACGAGTTCTCAGTCTGGTAATGGTCTTAATGATTTCTCCATTTGCATTGATTTCACAAATCTGGTGACTCATCTTGATAGATTTCTCACTGAGTCTATATCTGGCAATCGCATTTGCATCATCTAGGGTGACAAGGTTTGAATTGTTATTGTTTAGAGTTCTCGCCTCTTTAGCCAATTCATCTGCTGCCTCATTACCCTCAATTCCGACATGTGCAGGAATCACTTGCAAAATGCATGCCTTCCCTATCTGGTGTATTAAATCGAGCTGTCGGTGAATATCTTGAGTGAGTCTTGAGCGTCCTAGTAGAATTGTCTCAGGGGCAGCTTTTGAGTCACTGTAGATTACAAGTCCCTTTGCCCTGTTTATTTCAGTTAGATGGATGTATTCTCTCAGGGCCTCTCGGATCGCTATTAATTCACAAGTAAAGTTAGACGCGATATTGCCTGCTCCATAACTTTGGAGTCGAGTTGTTCCATCCGGTAGGGCCATATGAATGTCAGCTCCTCCCTTAAGGATAGTCTCGTCTGATGAACCGCCTGTGTGTACCAAATCGGCTATCGAATAGGACTCGATTGTTCTAGATCCCTTAGCTCTGATAGTAGTTTCAATTTCCTTTTTATGCATTGTTCCATAAGATCCAGTTTTACCTTGATGTTCTTGGGGATACAGAAGGATAGGTTGGGCTCCTGGAGAACAATATGAGAATCGTACCTAAGGTTAAGAATTTCTCTGATTTCACCATCATATTTCAGAGTAGATGGCCTCTTATGTCTTGACCTTTTATTCCAACCCTCAAAAGTCCTTCTGGAGACGTGCTCCAAATCTCTGCTCCTGGCCTTATTTGTGAACTTAATTGTAAGATATGTTCTCTGTAAGAGAGTCGGAAGTCCACACTCCCGTTCTGCCTTAATGGTATTAGTGGATGAAACGGCCACAGATATAATTTTGGCAGCTCTTATCTGGATCTTATCGAGTTTGCTCAATACTGTCGCAAAAACATATATTGAAGAATTTTGCAATAATATACATGATAGAAATTATCAAGACCATAGCCATAAATTTATGTATAAATAAATATCCAATGATAAAACATAATCTTGTTCCAAATTAATATTTCTCTTTTACATTCTTAGTTTCTTCAGCTTCCTTTCTAAAGTTCAAACAGAAATCGCGTAGTAAAGAACGGCCTTCATAAATAAAATATCGTTTTCTGTAACTTTCAAACAACCTACCTCAGGGTTTATTCGGTTTGCAGAGTACTTTTACAGACAATTACGTGTTATAGAAGGTAAAACACTGATATTCATTGAATGTACATTAAAGGTACGCAACTTTGTAAATATCAAACTTATACTTTATCAATTTTTTAAATAAAAGCTAATTTTTAGATTTTTGTATCTGTTGAACCTATATATTCGAATTTTGGAATGAAAAACTAGATTATCTTTCGACATTCGTATTACATCGCTCGCATTTTTAGTGCAGTATCTCTCTCAATTTCTTAATGCAGAATTTGGCACAATTAAGCAGGAGAGACGACAGGAAGTATCAACATAGTGGTGACACCATATCAATATAATTTTATAACGCTTTAAATTTACAAAATGTAAAACTATTATGTAAAGTTAGTCTGATTGGATCTGCTTCAAGAAAAGTAAAATAACTTGAATTATAGATAGAACTTACTTTCCACACAAAATGAGTTGTAATTCTCTCAAAAAAGATAAGAATTGTCACTTCAATTAATAGTATTAGTATAGGTATTATTTTTTCACAATAAGTGCAAAGGCACAAATATGTGTATAGCAAAAACTAAACTAATTGAACTTGAGACTACAAGGTGTCTACCGAAGCTACATCTGTCCAGAAATAACCCTACATAAAATTGCTTATATAATTGTTGACATTTTCAACATAGTCTTGTTTTATAACACACGAGACTGCAGCTTCTCTATCAACGCTACACCTGTTCAGGAACAACCCTATATAAAATTTCTTATAGAAGTGTTGGCATTTTCAACATAATCTTGTTTTATAACAATTGAGACTACAGCGTCTCTACCGACGCTACATCTGTCCAGGAATAACCCTGCATAAAATTGCTTATAGAATTGTTGGCATTTTCAGCATAGTCTTGTTTTACAACAATTGAGACTACAGCGTCTCTACCGACGCTACATCTGTCCCGAAACAACCATATATAAAATTGCTTATATAATTATTGACGTTTTCAGCATAGTCCTATTTTATAAACGAGGTAACTTCATTTTATAGGATACGTTACTGTTTAGAATAAATGCTGTATCATTATACAATATTATGATTTTAAAGGATATTTTATTTACCCCCTTAATTTTGAGAGTAAAAGTTTGAGATGGCTTGGGATTTTAACAGTTTAATAAACGGATACCCACATACCAATGCTTTATGAAACGATTTTGAAAGTAAATAATTTTTGAAGTATGCTACTACTAAATACATTAAATACGTTAAATTTTAAACTTATTTAACTTCTAGGAAAATAATAACTCAGGAGATATAAAATCCTGAGGTGTTAAACACGTGATTTTTACTACAGTTTATCAGCATTCAATATTAATGGACAATAATACCCATTTACAGTCTTTTATGATTCGGCATTACACCAATACGCTTACTGTTATTACTATTTAAAAGAAACATACATATATTTATGACATTTTTTTATTATTTTAATAAATAATATGCTCTTTTATTAAAAGTAACATTTATAATATGATGAAGTATATTAGAAATGTCCAAAAGTCTAGTAATAATTTCTAATAAATATTCTTTTGATTTCTGGTAAAATATACTTAAAAGGGACTCACCCATTTGAAAATAATGGCATTTAATTCTTTTTTATTTTAAATAAAAAAGTGTAGTATCTTGTCTACTGCGAATGTCAGAGTCCTACATATTATGTCATTCACAATTAAAAAATATAAAACATATTAAAATTTTCTTTTTTTAACAATTAATTACATAACTGTTTTTATAGTCTGTTATTTTGATTTACAAAAACAAAGTGCTATATTTGTTAAAGGTCTCTCCTTTTACATATTTCGTGTATATAAATATGTCTCCCACGTTTATTAATTTAAATAATTGAAATACATTTCCTTGGAATTTTTCCATTTTTTTTTAAACTAGAGGTTCCACCCCTGTTTGCTATGCTTGTTAACCTCGGGGTGCTCTTTACACTTTTTACGAAATCTGATGAATTAACAATTATGAATAACCATTATTAATTTGGATTGTTCTAACGATGAAGGAGAAATATATCTAACTCTTTTAACATCTTAATTGTTAAACTTAGCGATAACCATAAAGTGTGTTTACATTTGAAAGTTGCTTTCGATGTAATGTTTATTGTAGGATTGAGAACAAAAACTGTTCTTGTTACTTGGATGTAAGCTCTTCATATTATATTGCTGTAACTAATTTCAAGTGTACTAACTAACAATGAAGTCTGGTTTTTAAATAACTATCTAAATACTTTCAATATGAATTATAGCAAGGAAAGAGAAATATCTCACACTCTTTTAACATCTTAATTATCGAAATTGACTGGAGGATTGAGAACAAAAACCGTTCTTGTAATTTTGTTGTGATCTTTACCTATTATTTCGCGGCGACTAATTCCAAGTTAAAGTTGTAAAGCGCCTTGCTGCCCCAACCGGGAATCGAATCTCTGGATCTCCAAACTGGCCAGCAGACGCTCTACCCTTTGAGCTACTGGAACAAAATTGCAAGCTCTTATGATCGAAGTGGTTTCTGCATTCTCTGTTCTATAATGACAGATTGGCGGGCAAATGGCAATCTAACTAACCACATCCTGCTATTTTTACCTCAAGTAAGCCTCCTGGTACTACTATTTTTACACAGGTTAGCATTCTTGGTTGGACCTTGTGACTTCATAACTCTGGGTTTAGGTGGTGTTTTTCTTTTGAAGAGGGTTGAATTTCTTTTACTTTTATCCTTGTCATCCTTTTTGCTGGACTTTTTTTTTTTTTGTAGTTTCCTTTGGCTTTCCCTTTCCTTTTGTATACTTTTGTCTTATGTAACTTTTACTTGCTGTTTATGTTATTTTGTATACTTTTGTCTTATGTAATTTGTCTTTTGTCTTATGTTATTTTGTATACTTGCTGTTTATGTTATTATGTATTTCCATTGACTCGTGTTAAAAATTTGTATACTTGTTAATTGTCTTCGGGTTTTTTCCCTTCTTTGGGTTTTCCCCACTTTAAAATGTTTCTTTTGTTGTCTGTTGTTTTTGTTGTTTTGTAACTGCCTTTCCTCTGTAACTCTGTTATGTGATTCATTTTATATCCTTTGCTATAATGCTTTGGATCAAAAATAAACTTCTGGCAGTTCTGTGACTGTGGAGGTCGGCCTCGGCTGAGCTCTTTCCCGGCCACACATTAAACTGCCACAAGCCTTAGGGTTGGTCGTGTGGTCTGGGTCTTCAATGTTCAACAGGTTAGCATCCTGCTTGGTCGTTATCCTCTCAAAGTGAAATCGGCGCTCAATCTTCCAAAGTCCACTGAATCCGTACTAGTCGTACTAGGGTCACTTTCAGACTTCTGATATCTCAGCACTAACCTACGTGGCTCATTTGTTCGGGCGCTATTATAAAATGCCTTGCTGCCCCAACAAGGAATCGAACCTTGGATCTCCGAAATGGCCAGCCGACGCTCTACCGTTGAGCTACAGGTACGAAATTGTAAGCTCCCATCATCGAATTGGACTCTGTAAAGTGTGCTCAATAACACTGAAGTCAGGTTATAAATAAATATCTAAATGCTTTCAATGCTTCAATAATTTAGTCCTCGGACATATTTGTCACTTTTCTGACTACAGGGAAGTTGAAAGTTGGATAGACCAATTAAATATTTACTCATACTGACAATGCTAAATTTTATTAACTAATACTTAATAAGAGCGTAAATCAAAATTCTAATTCCATCGTGCACATCTACGCGTCCATATTGGTACATATATTAAATTAAGGAATTGCATATTTTTACAACTATTCCCAAGACAGTGTCAAAAATTCGCATGATTTCTTTAATACAGAGAGATAACGACCACAGACACGCATCTGCGATTTAAAAAAATTATTAATTCTCATTCAATGCTGCAATAAATAAATAAATATATAATAAATAGCACCGTCCGTATTTGAATAATATATTTTTGACTCCAGTACACACAATACTTAAATCTTTCATATACTGAGTATTGTATGAAAAATAAATACAATATACTGGTGTGACTGTAGAATCTAATGCAACAAAAGTTGAACAATGTGGATTCGAGACCTCGAAAACAGCAAGATGACCATTTCTTTATACGAATTTGAAAGAAATTAGTGGTTCCCTAGCGTGGTTGCTATGGTTACAGGGTGGAGCCTAAACCTAGGGACTTCGTGAGGATCGTTCAGGGAGGGTGTCAATCGAAGTTACTGATGTCTTATGGAGGATCTCAGTCATGCACTATAAATCTTCTTTCTGTAAATTTGTCTCAATTGGCAGAGAGAGCAAGATCAATACCGTAGCGTAATGTACTCAAATTCGTTGAGAAGTGATAATTAGTGGAGTTAAAAAGTAGATCATAAGGTTCTATAATAAAATTTTTCTTTCTCCCTCATTTTCCCTCAGCGCTGTTGGGTAAGCGACAATCTGGTTCCGCTAAGTTCTGTACCGCAGCTGTCAAAAGTGTGCAAAGTTTAAGCTTCCTAAATGGTCTGGAAAATTAAAAACACGTCAATCACTTCAGACAATTATATAATAATGATTATTACTTGCCTTATATACATAGTATAATACATAAGGAAAGTATTGTGACCTGGTCGAAAATTCAAATGTGAGTTTCCTACGGGAGAACACGTTTCAAGCATCCCTGAACACGAATCAAACGTTTTGGAGGTGCTGTACATGTGTATGTGTGTGTAAGTTTGTGTGTGTATGTGTGTGCGTCAGTGAGTCTGTGAAGACAATATCTCACAAACGAATGGAGCGATTCGAGCGGAATTTGATACAAAAATTACAATGCGGGAATACTAGAAGCCTATTGTTTTGAAACGCAATCGAATGTCCAGAAACACTAAATTTTCGAGTGGCATTTTGAAAAATCATCAAGAAATGGAAACTTTTAACAAATTTACGCAAATAGTCATTTCTTATGTAATTTTTCATTAGAAAATGAATAACATAAACTTTAGAACGCTAGCATGAACCGTTTTCGAGATATTGCACATTTTTAATACATTTATCAAAAAATTACTCAAAATAAAAAAATATTAACTATTGTGAAATATGTTAATTTTTCATATGTGACATCATGTGATAAATTTGGTGATATCATTCTCGTGGATCTAGCTCGTTCCATTCAGAAGAAAAGATACTTTGGGTAATACTTTTATATTTGAACTTCAATAGTCATTTACCTGCTGTAAGAATAAATTATTTCTCTATCAATAACATTTGGCGAGATTTTGGCGACGAATTTGGCGGAATCTCGGCAACCTGGTAACTTTTTTAAATATTGCCGAATTAACGGAAATGTCGCCAAATTGATAAAAAATCCCAAATCAATGAAAATGTCTTGGAAAGAAAATAATGCAGTATAAGAATAACTTATTTTTCCGTGCGTAACATTTGGCAAAATTTTGGTGGCGAATTTGTCGAAATATCTCCAATTTGTTGACTTTTTAAACGTTGGGAAATTGACGAAAATGTCACTCAATTGATAAAAATTTGCCAAATTGATGAAACCGACGCTAAATCATAGTAATGGGGACACATTGATGAAAGTTCAATATCTTGGTAAGAACATAAGAGTAGGCTATAAGAATAACCCATTTCTCTGTCCGTAACACTTGGCGAGAAATTTAGACCGACGTCGCCAACTTGGCTACTATTTTAAATGTTGCCAAAGCGACAGAAACATCGCCAATTTGATAAAAATAGCGTCAAATCAGAAGTAATGCATCGCGAATTCTGATTTCCGTTATATGACGGGCATACCTTCTAGTATATAAGAAATGCTTTTCTTTTCCTTTGTCAGTAACAGTTGGTGATGCATTTGGTGAACTTGATGAATGATCTAGCAAAGTATGGCCAACTTGGCGATATTTCGCCCCAGATTGACGAAATTAACGTCAAAATTGCAAGAATAACGCTAAATTAATAAAAATGGCGCCTAATTGATAAATTAATTATTAAAATATTTTAATATATGGACTATATCGCTTACTGAGGATGCTATCAATACTGATAATTGTTTATTTAGAGTTGAGAGAAATGTGAGCTAATTCAGTTCTTTGAATTAGTTTTACATATTGTCATCCGGAAAATCGCCTAATTTACAATTCAGCTTTAAAAACACAGTACCGTAGATCTTATACATTATTCTTTTAGTGTAAAAGGAGTGAATTCATTGCATTATATGAGGAAAGTCATGGGCTGCCCACATCATTTTTTTTTTGTTCTGGGGGTTACTGTCCTCGAGGTATGGCTGTATATTTGTTTGCGAGGATTGTTGAAAACAATTGTCTTTCCTTTCCCTTATGATCTGGAGAGATCTATTTTGGTTACATTTTGCCAGTGTTTCTTCTTGTGGATCGTCTTTATGGTGGTTCATGTTAATCATTTGATTAATATTGACTTTTATTACGTTCTCTTTCTGTTTATTTGAAACACGTGATCAGCTTTGATCTTATTACGTGTTTTTATATATTTTGGTGATTTAGTGGAACACTGTATCATTTAGGAACACGTGATTAAAACGCTTGTGGATTTTTAGGTGCACTTGTTTAATATTTTGTAGACTTTTTGTTTACTGCATGTTTTTGTATGTATTCTGTATGTTTTTAAATGTGTTTAATTTAGTATGGAAATCTCCTCTTTGCTACGTTGTTGTTTTCTTCGCATGTGTGGCTTATAACCATCCTGCTTTTGATGTTTCAATTTCCCCACCATGTAAGAGCTAGTTACCTTAAATAGCATTTTCAATTCATATGCTATGAGTTGATGTTAAATAAATCTTTTCATGCATATCTGAGTACCCTAGAAGATCATATGTTCTAGGGTACTCAGATGCCCCATCATATTGGGTAGTCTCTTATTTCTAGCGACCCTTAAATTGTCATGAACCCTTGAATAAGTAGGTCGATATAGACACCTATAGACACTCCTGAAGTCACTGCACTAAACTTCAGGGTTAACTTGTTTGAGCGTCATTGTAAAGAACATTGTTGCCCAAGCCGGGACTCAAACTGAGGAGCTTTGTATTGGCGAACTGACGCTCTCTCAATTAAGTTATTGGGACAGTTGCAAGCTCATGTCGTCGAAGTGGAATTGCAGACTAAAATAACCATTTGGTATTTTATATTTATTAAAGTTTAGAATTATATTTATGTTTGCAAATTTACATTATTTGAAATTTGTTTTGCAAAAATAATTAAAATTGATGTTTATTCCTTAGACACCTATTTCTAAGCTTTGTGTTAGTTTTTTAGAATTATACATGACTTAAATTATTCGCTGTACTCCACATCCTCTCAATATCAAGTATTCCACAATGGCGTAAATATGTCATCACAGTTTTAAATAAATTAAATAATAATGTTATTTCAATTTGCAATGGTGATAAAAATTCTACATTTTCATCATGGAAGTATAATTAAAGTGTTACCTTTCAACACACTATCGTTGTAATACTAGTTTACAGTGAAAATAATCCCTTCTTTTTTTATATGGGCAGAAGCATGAGTTCCGTGTCCAGCAAGAAAACGCCCTATACCATACATGAGATCAATAATATTCATGCAGCTTTGTTTTCCAGTTTGGTAGTCAGTGATCTCAGAATACAGCATAACCCCGAAGCTACGTTGATTTTGGTTCCAATAAAGGCGAAGTAAATATATTTCCATAGGAGAACCTGGACAACTCATAATATACAATAAATTATAACTCGAGAAATATTCTTAAAGTAAACTAAATGCGTTCACATATTGAACAAAACATAAACATACATACACAAAGGAAATTAACATAATCGAATAAACTGCCAAATTCCATGATACGTAGATAATTATTTCTTGAGCATGAAAAAACACAAATATTGAACATGCACTCAAATAGACTATCACGCAGCTATGGATAGCTAGGTAACACATAAGTGAACGAGAAGTTTATGAAATAGCCTCTGTATGGTGGCACGAAGTGGCACACTTTATATTCAACGGAACTATTAAGCCGCATCTTTGAATATTTATTTCGTAATACGACTTTTTGGGAACAACGAAAGTGGCATCTCAAAAACTGGACGTGAAAATTCTTAATGTAACTTTCCCCCTATTAAATCCCATGCCGAATTCCTTTCAGACATAATCTAAGTATATTTATAGCCAATCTGAGAAATAAATGTAGAGAGGAAAATATAAATTCCTAGAACTCCTCCAGAACCGAAAATGGAATTTCACAGTCAGGGCCATATTCTCACCAAAATATGATACTGACTTTATATCAGTAATCAACTGAGCTTTATCAGACCGATTTTAAAATAAAAAAAATGTTTCAAAGAACAGTGGAAACGAATCGGAAGTAGGAGCACTTAGTAGATGCAAATAGCCTCTAAAGAAATTGATGATGGATCCCTATCAGTCATCTATTCCCTATACATAGCCGATTCTAAAAAAATATGTTTCAGGTAAAATGACATTTTTTAAGCAGAAATGGGAAAATAACTGGAAGTGGAAATCTTTGGTGAACCCCCTGACCCCTCAGCAGATTCATGTTGAATTCATATTGGTCATATCTATAACCAATCTTGAAATGTATATGTTTCAAGGAAAAATTTGAGAAGTAGAAAAAGACCAGACGTGAATATCCCTCGTGAATTATCATACTTCCTTTGGCATGTAATGTTGAATTTACATCATTCACTGTTTAAGCTTTTATAGCCGATTACGAAAAATACATTTTATAAGTAAAGTGTAAATTTTTTAATAGGGGGTAATCAACAAACCGGAAATGAAAATTATTTTTTAACATCCATAATCCTTTCGGAATTCATATTACACATCAACTGAGCTCTATCCATAGTCCATCCTAAGAAATCGATGTTCCAAGAAAAAAATTTGAACTGGAAATGGAAACAGAACCCAAAGTGGAAGTTCTTAGTAATACCCAAACTTCTTCAGAATTAAATGCTGATTTGATAACTGTAGTTATCTATATACAGCCAATCTTTAAAAACATATGTCTTAAGGAAATGAAAATTTGTATACCGGAAATAGAAAAGTACCTTATCCATAGTAAATTCTGAGACTTCACGAAAAATTGTGTTCCTCCAAATTCTGGCTACTAACAAACCACCGCATCCCCCCATATATATATATATATATATATATATATATATATATATATATATATATATATATATATATATATATATATATATATATATATATATATATATATATATATATATATATATATATATATATATACATATATAAAATTATTATTTTAAAATTATCATAATACTACTATATTTTATTACATTTGAAAACTTCATCGAAAACAACTGACATTCATTCAAATGACATCAGAGAAAAATAACACGCCTGGCTCTCTCTATAAAAGCAGCATTTCATTCATAATTTTTTTTTACCATTCATTTCATTCATCACAGTGCTAAAATAATTTATTTCATTTAAAAAATTAAGATCATGGAGCTACAAGTAATTAAAATCTATGCTTAAAACTTCATCGAAGAAAATCGTCCTTTATTGTTATTATTTGTTTGTTATTTATTAATTGTGTATTATTTGTTTATTATATATATATATATATATATATATATATATATATACAATAAACAAATAATACATTTCGACATTATATAAAATCCTTGGAGCACATGCCGTCTCATATACTGTAAGCTATTACCCTGAAAATTAAAGTTACTTGCACCGCTTAAAACCTCCAAGAATTCGATTTTATATTTTTCACAGCCTTGGAAGTTCCCACCCACACCCCGATCTCTGAGTGCTGAGTTGTTGGAGTGCTTATCTGAAGATCAAGAGATTAAGGGTTCATATTCCCCGTGAAATAAATCTCGCGAAATAAATCAACTGCTGCCTCGCAATGTTGGGAACCCTAGCGTTCCAAGTGAAAATTGAGTAGATGATATACAATAACAAAATTTAAGATAAGAGTAAAAATATGTGATGGTCTACAGAAAACGGGTAAAGTTGTCGAAATTCTTCAGATTTGGCTTAGGAGCAAACAGCATGATGCAGCATATTATGCTGATTCGAAAAAACTAAACCGCATATACATACGACAATAACAGCTCATCTTACAAATTTTGCATTATTAATTATTTAAAACACTTGAAGAGTCTATTTAGACGATAAGAGTGTGGTGAAAAAATATTGAATTAGGTTTACACTTTTTGTAAATTTTTGTGGATAAAATTATTAATGTTAATTAAAGTGCTCGTGAATTGTAACATTTGTACATTGATATCATGGCCGCAAAATCCACCATCACTTCTTTGCACGAGTTCCTTAACATAATCATTAAATTAAAACACTACGCATTAAAACGTTAAAATCCACATTTAAACACTAAAAATAAGTTATCATTTATTCACACATCTATATTATTATAATTAAAATTACATGAATTTATTAACGAAAGCTTAAGTACGAGAAAAGCACCATGTGAGACCAGGTCTTTTGAATCTTATTCCAAAAATCAACAAGAAAGAACAATCATGCTTAAAGCATTGATTATGAAACTCTTTCCAACTTCAATGGAATTTTATTTAGACATCTCTAAAATGCAAAACATTCCAAGGTAATATTTTAAAACTTATCACAATACAACATTAATTTATTATATTTGAAAACTTAAACCTTCATCGAAAAAAATGAACTTTATTCAAATAACGGCATTGAAATACAAATTGCCTGGTTTAAACATCTCTAAAATGCGATACATTCCTCGGTAATATTTTTAAAATTATCATAATACTACAATATTTTATTATATTTGAAAACTTCATCTCGAAAACAACTGAAATTCATTCAAATGACATCATAGAAAAATAACACGCCTGGCTCTCTCTATAAAAGCAGCATTTCATTCATAATTTTTTTTTACCATTCATTTCATTCATCACAGTGCTAAAATAATTTATTTTATTTAAAAAATTAAGATCATGGAGGTACAAGTAATTAAACTCTATGCTTAAAACTTCATCGAAAAAAATCGTCCTTCTCTCTGTAAAATCAATGAATATTTCATTCATATCAGCAACGCAGACTCCATGAGATAAATAATTTTGCGTTAAAGATATACAACAATTCTTATACAAATCATTCTACATATTTTGCTGTTTACATTTTACATAAGTGAAAAATAGACTTCGTTGTAGAAATAATCAAATTTGAATGATCATTTAGACTCAAATAAATTGTAATTGCGTTGTTTCAGTATATAGATGCACAGAACTTAAGCAAAAATTAAGCGGGTTTCGGACCGATACAGCACTCAATATGAATTAAAAATAACTTTAAAAATCACGATTTTGAGACAAGATGGATGCCATATTTCATTTTGAAGTGGGTCACTTGATCTTTTCATATAATGGTCACGTGTTCGCTTCAAATAAGAGGTGTAATTATTATTTTAATTTTTATTTAAAAACTACTGAATATATTTTGCTGAAATTTTCTTATATATTTTATGGAATAATTTGAATATTTCCTAAAATTTTCGAAGCAATTTGTGAATTTTAAATCCGCTTAAAAAATGTTTGAAAAATTAGGTCCCATAGGGTTTAATGTATTTCATTTTCTCAATCCGGGTTCAATCCAAAACTAATTGGGTGATATTATTCATTTATATTCCAATAGGTCCTACAGATCGTCTGAACAACATACTAAAATTTCATGTTGATTAAGTCATTTTTACGGCAGTTATCGTGCTAACGGACAGACAGACAGACAGAATAAACAAAGTCATAAACACGTTTCAACTTTGTTGTAAAATGTTAAAAATTGACCTAAGATCCATAAAGATTGGCACATACCTTTGTATTTCGGATCTGTAGCTCAACATGACTGTCACCTGTTTCGATTATTTTCTGACATTTGGAGTCAGACTTCGCTTTTTCTATAACATTCTTAATACTCAAATGAATAACGACTATCTCTGAATAACACTGCTTGAAATCACGACTCTCTCCCTTCAACTCTTGAATAGTAATTTAATTACATTCGTTGACTTCCCTTCCTATAGCCGCCTTATTTTGCCTGTGGTTCAGATACGCCTGCCTTGTTCTCGTTGTATACTCCTCAGTGAGATGTCGTATCTTTGCATTATTGACTATTTCAGTTCCCAATGAATCTTGGTCTAAGTCTTGACACTAAGATATTTTGCACTAAACATACTTGCAGTTTATGTAATGTGTATTTGTTGGGGTCATAACTTTCCAGGCCAAGACTGTCATAAAAGTGATAAAAAGCATGCGCTTTTTTTCGTTGTAAACATCAAAAACTGCAGGTGGTGCCTCCTGGTCTCACAAAGATCTTGCAATTCCGTTCCAGTAGCTCTACAGTAGAGCATCGGCTGACCAATACAAAGATCCGTATGCGGACGAAATTCTCGATGTGCGCAGCAAGGTTCTTTAAAATGACACTCGAACAAATAAACCCTGTAAGTTAGTGCAGAAATGTTGGATATACGACTAGCACTGATTCAGTGAACTCTGGTAAGTCGAAATTCTGTTTCAAATCGGGAGGTCAAAGACCAAGTAGAAAGCTCATATGAGGGTTAAAATAGCAGCAGGAGGGTAATCTGATATAAAAATAGCAGGAGTTGATCATTCAGATTGCCATTTGTACGTCAATCCGACATTAGAAGGTGAAGAATGCAAAACCACTTTGACGATAAGAATTTGCAATTCTGTCATAGTAGCTCAACGGTAGAGCATCGGCTGACCCATACAAGATTAGTAATTAGATTTCTGGTTGAGGCACCAAGGTTTTCTGCACGCTAGGCAGAGAAAAACACTATAAATTGGCGGGTTACTCCACTTATTTAAACCATGGTGTTTTTTAATTAAACCATTTTTTTTCCTGTTTAATCCAATAACTGAGGATAAGTCGGACGGTCTTGGTTAGAAAAATATAAAGGGTTAAACCACGGTTTTTCGATTTTTATTGAAAAACACAAAAACTAATATCTCCGAATTGGCAACACGCAGAGCATAAAGAAGTCCCATATTTGAGAAGCTTTTATGGCTACTTAAATTCACTGAAAACTAAACAGTTTTTGGAATAATAGTTATTACTTAGAAGTAAAATTCCCGACAACGGGACAGAATTCCTGTAAACCATCCCATATATCCATTGAGGTTATTGATAAAAGAACGGAGAATGTGAAGTTCCAGTCCAATACCGGATAGCTCAATCGAGCTCTTCTTCCGAGATCAAAAGGTCTAGCATTTAAGTCTTTCTCCGGTTAAGACCTTCATGCTCTTCAGTTATACTATTTTTCCAAATATTAACTACGTATTGCTAGGAAATAAAAAAATATTTTATGCGATCACACTCTAAAAAGTATCGGCCGATCCGAAACCCCTCCACCATGAAATCATTTTATTTCCTTCTCGACAGCTAATTCGTTATCGCACGTGGCTCGAGTTGAAAATTGCGAAATATTTTCTACCAGTACGTCCACTGTGGACCTTGGAATCTGAAGGGGGGAAGGGACATGGATCAATGGTTGTAGGCGATTGCGGCACGTCCAACCTACAGCCTGAAATCGCATTTCCGTACCATCATCCGGTCAGTTCCCCCTGTTTCTCTTATAGAACATTCTCCTGTTTTTTCTATCATTTTTTGGTGATTTTTTCTTTTCTTTTATCCCCCCCAACCACTAAATTCTTAGCCTTCCGGTTTCTGCTATTCATTCCAAAGGAGTGTTCGTGGACCATCCCCTAGCAAGATGACACGAGGGACTGACTGTAAATCTTTCTCTTTAGGCGCAAGATCAGTTTTTCTCTGAGAAAATCTTTTTATATACCTTTTACATACTTTTTCATACTTCATTTTGGACCATTTCCCTTTCTTGCTATCGATTCTAATAGCTGCGGGCATTTTTACGACGCGTTTCTAAGAGATACAGTGCTATGGGATTTTTAGTGTTGAATGTTATTGTTGTTGAAAATTTTGAAAATAAAGTATTATTAGAGAGTAAAATTAGAGAAAGAATAAAAATAAATGTTTAATGCAGAATATTTGCATTTCTAACAAATTCATTTAGTATGGTTTACTTAAATTTTCATTAAAAATTAAAGAATGTCCTATAGAACAATACATTATAAAGGGCTGCATATGGTAACAAAATGTATACACCTCATTTTTGATGGAACTACTAATAATTTTTGTACTCCTTGCACAGTTTTTTCGTAAAGTTTTACAAAAATACCGGAAGTTTTATATTCAGTACCGGAAAATGGAAATCCATCGTAAACTTCCTTAACTTCTCTGAAATTCAATTTTGAATCCATGTCAGCCACTGTGTAAACTCTATAATATAGTCAGTCTTTAAAAATAGTTGTTTCAACGAAATTATTGAACAGCAAATGAAAAACAAAATCGGAAGTCGAAGATTTTAATGAACCCAACATTCTACTCTAAAATTTTATGATGAACCCCTTTCTAAACTATGTATATAGCAGATCGCAAGAAATAGATGTTTGAAAAAAACAATGTAATTTTTTTAATCAGAAGCTTATCTCCAGAAACAAAAGTGGATATTCTTACTGAGTTAATTACATCCTTCAGAATTTAATGTTGAATCTAAATCATTATATAAGATCTATGTATAGTCAATCTTGAGAAATTGATGTTTAAAACATTTTTTAACAGCAAATGGTAAAGAAACAACAGAAAGTGAAATTTCTAAATAAACAACCTAACCTCTTCCAAAATCTGATGATGATTCCATATCTGTTATCATTTAAGCTTTGTTCATAACCAATCTTGAGAAATATGTGTTTCAATTAAAAATTTTTGAACTGGAATAGGAAAAAAACCAGAAGCGGAAATCCTGAGTGACTCCCCTCACATAATCGCCTCAAAAATTTGATGCTATATTCAATTCGCGCATTATCTATGCTCTATCTATAGCATATACTGAGAAATTAATATTTCAAGGAATGTTTGTTTTCGCAAATATAATAGTATGACAAAATTAGTGCTTTTCATTGAAAATTACTTGTTGCAAAATTAAATTAATTGTATTCATAATTCAATTAACTACATTCAATAAATTCTAATTGCTATGGGGCTAGCTGTGAAACAGCAATTCAGTGGAGTACACAATATTTTGCTGTAAGGGAAGGCGAATCGTCGGATGAGAGTCAACTCTGAAGGCATTATTTTTCTTTTCTTCCGATCCAGACCGTCCGACCTATCCGAAGGTGTAAAATATCTGATTAGCTCTCTGGGCAGTGCCACCCAATTTAGACCGAAATCCAGTAGGGTGAAATCCTCAGGGACTGCACCCCCTTCTCCCTCCACCAACCCCTCGGAAAGACTTTCACACCCACAGATTTAACATGCTCGTACTCCGAGCAAACACGGTGACAGTTTGGGCAGGGCAGGAAATTGATCTGAGATCCTTCAAGTGCAATCCCAGTGCTTTAACCACTGAGCAATCCCACCCCCTATAAAATCATCCATTTGCTGTTAGTTAACTTCATTTTGCTGTTAGTTAGCAAATTGTTTTGGACAAGCCGAAAAATTTTGACAAAATTTCGACTGTCCCGCAGTCGAAATTCTGATCTCTGTTACTTGCAACCTAATCTTACGATGACGCTGGTGTCCTCAAATTTATAGGGTCCTGTAATTTAAAATGTCCTCAAATTTATAGTGTCCTCCTTTTAGGGCTCCTACGTGATCCAGCTACACCAAGTGATCTTTGGAATACCGAAGTGATGGTTTGCAGGGACAGGGAGGGTAATGTGAGGAATTTTCGCAACTAGTATGCTGATATGATTATCGCCCGATACAAAACTGTAATACGACATGATCTATACATTTTGAGCATCCTTGAATACGAATCAACAGTTTTTCAATAATGTCTATCTATAACCACGATATCTTTCTAAGATATAAATAAAATTGAATGAAATTTGGTATGATTATTTTAATAGGTGAACCCCTAGAGACCTATTAACTTTCGATGTGAGAGGACCAAGGGAAGGCCTTCAATGTTTTCAACATTTTCTAAATGGAAAAAACATTATGAAACATAATAAAGTGTTAAAATGTTATAAAAGAATATATACAAAATGTAAGCTTTATTTAAAAGCTAATGATATCCTGCACGAGTCAATGTGCAGTCATTGGGTTAATGCTAGTTATCGAGGTAATTTGTGATATTTTATCTAAAACAAAAAGTTCATAAAATATAAGATAAACTCACTATAATCGAAAGTGTATTCGTTGTCAATACATTTAACAATTGTCATAAATGGACATTACATTATCATAACCCATTTTAGAGATAGCTGACTATGAGAGACATCAGTACAAATTGAACAAATTAAATGTTTGGTATAATTTTTACAATAAATAAATTTGATAAGCTTGGTTAGTTTTAGGAAGCGTTAGTTTTCAATATGCTTATTTCTCGAATAAATTGAGCAAATAGAATAAAATGTTCCCCATATAATTATTAATGTCAGAGGCATATGGATTTTCGGGAACTCAAATGAGGGAACACTTAAATTTTTCATTTTTTTTCTCAAATCAAATATAAATGATAAAAACTTAATTATGTTATGATTTATTGCTTTATTATATGATATTTTTATTTTGCAGCTAATGACATAACTTACAGAAAGCTAACCTGCGCAGTTTTTGCGATACTGATTCTGGTGCTGTAAAATAATATTAGGCAAAGCATAATATTAAATTAAAATCTTAACATGGCCAAAATATCGTAAAGTCGTGAAACACATTGCGTTGTGCCTTGTGTTGACCAGATGATAGGTAGTTATTAAAATTGTTTAAATTAAAATATGCACATTCACTAAATGTATAATGGAGTTATTTAAATATATTAAAGAGAAATTGAAAGTAATTTGTTTGAAAAATAATATTAAGAAATTTGCATTTAGAAGTGTTTTGATGTGTATTACGTTAAATTGCATATTTTATGCTGTTAATGTTTGTTAGGATTTTGGAAGGAATACATTTTGTTAACACTTTACAACAAAGTTGAAAAGTGTTTATGACTTTGTTCATTCTGTCTGTCTGTCTGTCTGTCTGTCTGTCTGTCTGTCTGTCTGTCCGTTAGCACGATAACTGCCGTAAAATGACTTAATCAAAATGAAATTTTAGTATGTTGTTCAGACGGTCTGTAGGACCTATGGGAATATAAATGAATAATATCACACAATTAGTTTTGGATTGAACCCGGGTTGAAAAAATGAAATACATTGAGCCCTATGGGACCTAATTTTTCTAACATTTTTTAAGCGGATTTAAAATTCACAAATTGCTTCGAAAATTTTAGGTAATAGTCAAATTGTTCCATAAAATATATAAAAAAAAATTCAGCTAAATATATTTAGTAGTTTTTTAAATAAAAATTAAAATAATAATTACACATCTTATATGAAACGATCACGTGACCATGATATGAAACGATCACATGACCCACTTCAAAATGAGATATGGCATCCATCTTGTTTCAAATTCGTGATTTTTTAAAGTTCTTTTTAATTCATATTGAGTGTTGTATCCATCCTAAAACTACTTTATTTCTGCTTAAATTCTGTGCATCTACATACTAAAACAACACAATGACAATATATTTGAGTTTAAATTCTCATTCAAATTTGATTATTTCTACAATTAAGCCTATTTTTCACCTATGTAAAATGTAAACAGCAAAATATGTAGAATGAGTTGTATTAGAATTACTGTATTTCTTTAACACAAAATAATTCAGTCCATGGAGTCTGCATGGCTGATATGAATGAAATATTAATTGATTTTATAAACAGAAGGACGATATTTTTCGATGAAGTTTTAAGCATAAAGTTTATGAATTGTAGCTCCATGGTCTTAGTTTTTAAATAAAATAAATTATTATAGTATTGTGATGAATGAAATGGAGAAAGTTATGAATGAAATCCTGCTTTTATAGAGAGATCCAGGCGTGTTATTTTTTCTATGACGTCATTTGAATTAATTTCAGTTGTTTTCGATGAAGTTTTCAAATATAATAAATTATCGTAGTATTATGATAGATTTAAAAATATTACCGTGAAATGTATTGCATTTTAGAGATATTTAAACCACGCAATTTATATTTCAATGCCGTCTTTTGAATGAAGTTCATTTTTTTCAATGAAGGTCTAAGTTTTCAAATATAATAAATCAATGTAGTATCGTGATAAGTTTTAAAATATTACCGAGGAATGTATTGCATTTTCGACTTTTTTAAATAAAATTGCATTGAAGTTGGAAAGTGTTTCATAATCAATGCTTTAAGCATGATTGATCTTTCTTGTTAATTTTCTAACGAAAGACCAGTTAAGTCATCAGGGAATTATATTTTCGAGTAACAAATTCAAACACTTTATTCTTTCTGCCCATTCACAACATTCGTTTCACAAGTTTCAGAAGAATGGGCTTGGTATCTGGACCGTAGTACAGTGTCTAGAAGGGAGTAGGGGGTACAGTGTCTAAAAGGGTTAGTTCTAGACACTGTAACCGTAGCCTGAGACGAAATTTCAGGAGCGGTCTCAATGGTCTCAACCATCGAGGTGAAATATATGAAGGGAGCGCAGTCCTATCTTCCCCATGCTAGAAACGGGACCAACCTAAAACAGGTGCAGTAGGTCGAGGAAGATATTCACGATTTATCGCCTAAACAGTGTAGTGTGCCTTCTGTTGTTGTTTTTTTAACTTCTATTAAAGGCGAGGATGAATGGGAAGTTGTTACACGTGTTATACGTTATAAGATTTTAAAGAATATGTATGAAGAAAAATACGAAACAGGATTAGAATATTTTTATTACCAAAAAATGTTATTACTAAAGAATAATTTTGTTAATGAAGTCAATTTCGTAAAATAAATTGGATTACAAAACAATTGCAAATAAAATATGATATAAAATATATTACATAAAATACTGAAAAATATAAAACTTCGTAATATTTCAGATTCAGATATAGGAAGGGGAATACATAAGTTCATATTTCTGTACGAGGAGGTATTATTTTTTAGATTTGTAATTCAATTGATTTATTTTTCTCCTTCCACTAGCCAGTAGACAGTTCCAATGGTGTCTATAGTTAAATACTATCGCCATTGTCAGAAACTGGCTATTCTATCGGTTTTAATTCGAATTGTATGGCTGTCCTGATGAGAATGCAATTTCGAACTAACCGCCATTTTTAAATAAATATATAAAAAATATAAAAAAATAATAATAAAATATATAATAATAAAATATATAAAAAAAAATTCAGCGAAATATATTCAGTAGTTTTTTAAATAAAAATTAGAATAATAATTACACCTCTTACATGAAGCGATCACGTGACCATGATATGAAACGATCACGTGACCAACTTCAAAATATAATACGGCATCCATCATGTCTCAAAATCGTCATTTTTAAAGTTCTTTTTAATTCATATTGAGTGTTGTATTCGTCGTAAAACCTCTTTATTTTCGCTTAAATTCTGTGCATCTACATACTGAAATAGCGCAATGACAATATATTTGAGTTTAAATGAGCATCCAACTTTGATTATTTCTCTAACGAAGCCTATTTTTCACTTATGTGAAATGTAAACAGCAAAATATGTAGGATGAGTTGTATAGGAATTGCTGTATTTTTTTAATGCAAAAGAATTTAGCTCATGGAGTCTGCATAGCTGATATGAAAGAAATATTCATTGACTTTATCGAGAGAAGGACGATTTTTTGCGATGAAGTTTTAAGCATAGAGTTAAATTACTTATAGCTCCATAGTCTTAATTTTTAAATAAAATAAATTATTATAGTATTGTGATGAATGACATGAATGGGAAATTATTTATGAATGAAATGCTGCTTTTTTAGAGAGAGCCAGGCGTGTTATATTTCGATGATGTTATTTGAATAAATTTTATTTGTTTACGATGAAGTTTTCAAATATAATAATTTATTTTAGTATTATGATAATTTAAAAAATATTACCGAGGTATGTATTGCATTTTAAAGATGTTTAAACCAGGCAATTTATATTTCAATGCCGTCATTTGAATGAAGTTCATTTTTTTCGATGAAGGTTTAAGTTTTCAAATATAATAAATCAATGTATTATTGTGAGAAGTTTTAAAATATTACCGAGGAATGTATTACATTTTAGACATGTTTAAATAAAATTGCATTGAAGTTGGAAAGTGCTTCTTAATCAATGCTTTAAACATGATTGATCTTTCTTGTTTTAAATGCCTCTGAAAAATACTAGACGACAGATGTCTCCTGAAAGAGCACAATTAAGTATTGCTGAAAATCCAAGGGTAAAAATGGATAATTTTGGATTATTAAATTTATTGCCAGTTTTTAATGCGAGTAAAGACGAGAATGTTGATTTTTAACACTTTACAACAAAGTTGAAAAGTGTTTATGACTTTGTTCATTCTGTCTGTCTGTCTGTCTGTCTGTCTGTCTGTCTGTCTGTCCGTTAGCACGATAACTGCCGTAAAAATGAGTTTATCAAAATGAAATTTTAGTATGTTGTTCAGACGGTCTGTAGGACCTATGGGAATATAAATAAATAATATCACCCGATTAGTTTTTTATTGAACCCGGGTTGAAAAAATGAAATACATTGAACCCTATGGGACCTAATTTTTCAAACATTTTTTAAGTAAATTTAAAATTCACGAATTGCTTCGAAATTTTTAGGAAATATTCACATTATCCCATAGAATATATAAAAAAAAATTCAGTAAAATATGTTAAGTAGTTTTTTAATTAAAAAATTATTTAATATAGGGAAAAAAACAAATTCAATTAAATTCTGACTTTGAGATATCTTCCAGAAAGAAAAGAGAGAGATATTATATAATAAATATCTCTCCATTTGTTAAAACGTTTTGCATATGGGAGTGGCTTCATATTTTAAAATAATTTGGTAGATAACAATTTTTCATTTTTTTTAAATTTTATATAACTCTTCATGATAAATTTAATTGATGGCATTTTAAATGCACTTTCCTACGTCCTAGAGAGTTAAAATTTGGTACACAGCTTAAATTTGTAGAACATTTTATTCTACAGCAATTTGGTGGATCTTTAAATATAGATCATACATTTTTTTCGAAATGACCCGCAATTAATCCCCGTTTACTTTTATAAATCATTGTTGTAATATTGTTAAAAATTCTGATGTGGACAGCACATGTCTTTCCCTGCAGACTCATATTCGTTCTCTTTATTTATTCAATGATAATTTGAGTTTATCTGCACAACATAAGTATTTTAAATGACATTGAATTTACACTTTAAACTTAAATTTGGTTCTCATTTGATAACTGGACTTATTGTCAAAGGTGGCGTAGCGAAAACGCGAAAAAACTAGAATATCTCAAGAACGGCTAGTCCTAGAGTAATGGGGTTAGTCTTATTCTTTTTGTTGTCAAAAATCACATATAAAATAGGAATTTAATTGATATAATTGAGCACACGTAGTCTTTTATTTTTATATATAACGATTTTTGCTGGCCATTTCGCAAAAATAGCCCGTTCCTTTTTCCCGAACCGTAGTAGAATAACCTACAAATGATTTATATACAAAATTTTGTTAAATTTGGTATATAAATCACTTGTAGGTTATTGAAATATTATAATCCAAATTTTGTTAAATTTGGTTCATTAGTTTTTAGCTAGAGTGGATAAAGGCAATTTCTGCGGCCATTTCGCAAAGAAGGCAGATTCTTTTATTACGAATCGTACTATAATCTAATGAACATCAGGATTTCCCACAAAAAACATACCTACCAAATTGTATGAAATTCGGTCCATTAGTTTTTCAATTAGAGTGTATGTAATATCCACACAGACACACAGAAACATACACAGATACACCCTTACACACACAGACGTCTTCCTAAAAGTAGTTTTTTCGTGTTCTAGAAGTCCCAAAACGTGTAGATACTTTGAAAATTCGAGTTCCGATCTTCGGCACGATTCCAATACTTTGAGTACATACACATACACATATATATTATCTGTGTATTATCTGTGTATCTAAATTCCGTGCCTATGCAATTACAATAGTTGTGATTTTAAATGATCCCTAAACTTTTATTATTTCTTCAAGGAAGCCTAATTTTAACATATGCAGAATGCAAATATCTCAAGCGATTGTAAGATGAATTACATAAGAATTGCTGAATTTTTTTCACACAAAATTATTTAGCTCTGGAGTCTGTAATACAAGTCATATGAATGAAATATTCATTGATTTTGCATAAAGAATCAGATGATTTATATTTCGATACAGTTTTAAATATTTAAGTATAATAAATTACTGTAGTACTGTGATAATGTAAAAGATATTACCACTGAATGAATCACATTTTAGAAATTTTTAAATGAAATTACATTTCAGTTGGAAAGTGTTTCATAATCAATGCTTATGCATGATTGATCTTTCTTGTTATTGATCAATTTGAGAGTGTGGTAAAGATTGGCTGATAGGTCAGGAAAAAATAAAGCGGTAATTTTAGAAACCCGATTAAAAAGAAAAGCGCATGAATTTTTGTCAAAAAAATGAAACTGCAAAAAGCAGATAATGTTGATGAAATTAAAAATGTATTATTGAGACAGTTTAAAACATCTCTTACAATGCTGCAAAAAAGCAGACAAATTCAAATGCAATTAAAATGAATGCAGGGATGAACGTGTCGGAATTGGCGTTGAAATTTTTCAAATCGACTAATGAATTTTTAGGGAATTATGCGAATAATGAGCTCCCTGAAATAAAGAACAATTTAATGTTTGTAAAATTTATGGGGTCTGTGAGACAAGATCTGGTATTCGAAATTAAAAAACATAATATAGAGGCTTTTGAAAAGGCGGAGTAATATGCGGAACATTTAGAAAATACTTTCGAGGATTGCAACAGTACGGAAGTAAATCCGATAAAATATAGGCAACGATGTACATGATAGAGAAATGGAAAAGCAAATACAGAAATTAACAACAATAATTCAGCAATTAAAAGATGAAAAGCGGGGAAAATCAGAAAATGAAATAAAATATTTTAGAGGATGCGGAAAGCAACAGCATTATTTTTCTACCTGTTGGCACAACCGAAACGCTCAAAAAATTATGGAGAAAATAAGTATGAGAATAAAAGAACTGAATTTAGAAATGGGCAAAATAACGGGTTCAGAGAAAGAAGTAAGCAAGGAAATGGGAGACATTTTAATGCAAATTGCGAAACATTTGCGAAATAAAGGTTTAAGCGACAAGAAAGAAACCGTAGCGCCAGTCAAAATCGCGGGGATTTAGACTGATGAGGGGGCTTTGGCCTGCTAAAAATTTTAAAATAATTTAAAAAAGTTCCAATAGAGAGGCGAAAAATTGCAAACGCAAATTAAGAAATCGGTTTACCAGAATTATGAAAGGGAGGTTCGCACGCGAATCACAGGTCCCAATTTTAAATTAAATCAAAGCTATGTAAAAAATACAAATGAGAGGCAAAATAAAACTGGAATGGAATATATGCATTATAATACCTCATATCCGAGGTCGGAGTTCCGAGTTCGAACAGTTTCTTCTGTTTGTAAGCAGCCCAACGGGGCAATGTTCGTTAATAATGGTGTTGAAAAACTAAAATGTGAGACAAATATTAATAAAAAGAAAATTGAGATAAATAGATGTGCAGAAAATAATATAAGTAAAATCATGATAAATAATGAAAAGTTAGGAGTGGAAAAAATTATTAAAAATAAAAATGATGCACGCAATGCGAATTTAAATGATAATTTAAATGATAAGCACATAAATAAAATAAACTCAAAATTGACTCAGATCGATAATAGAGCATATGATGAAACTAAAATTAAGAAAACTAGTTGTAAACTTTCGCAAATGGATAGTAAGGACATTTTTGAAGGTAGCCATGTTAATGACAATACTTGTGAAACTGGTAAAAATAATTAAACTGTTGGTGATACAGAAAATTATTTTAAAACTGTGACTAGTGCGAAAAAGCCAATTGTGACGCAAGGTAATGAAAATGACATATTTGAGTTTAATTAGAATATTAAAAATGGCTATTTTTACAGTTAAAATGCGGCACAGTTTGATAATGAAAATTTTCCTAAAAATAAAAGGATTAATGACTTTGCTGAAAAAGAATGTGTTAAGGAATCAAATCTTGACGTCCAGGTATATGTTACCCTCGCACGCATGCTTGCTTTGCAACCAGGTCATTTGGGCGTGGAGGAACTAAATCTTGAACAGGAATTTCAGGATAAAGAGGTGATATTTATACACAGCAAAAATGCGAAAATAATCTTTCCATTTGGTGCAATCCGAACTAAATAACATAAAAAAATAACAAAATTAATATTGCGATAAGTAATCAAAAGAAGGTTAAATAAAAATATGAAAGTTGGAGTAATTAAAATTTTCAAGAGTTACTACCGAAGAAATGCAAATCGGAGATACAGTATTTTGAAAAAGGAAAATAAACCCAATATGCTGCAGAATAGATATCAGGGATCATTTTGAGTAATTAAGCTTGGGGAGAAACATAATTTGATCATTAGAAATAAATATAGCATAAACCATGAATCAATTGAAATTCACGCTACCCAATGTTATATAGCACAAAATGCATTTAGTGAGAAAAAATTGACGGAAAAATATGACAGGAACGATGAAACAAAGGAAATTCACGCCAATAAATGTCATATTGCTCAACAGGTACGAAGTGAAAATAATTGACGGGAACGATGAAATAATTGAGATTCAATAAAAAAAATGTTATACTGTACAAAATGTACAAATTGGAAATGTTCAAAATGCGACTAAAAATACAATTGAGATTCAATCAAAAAATGTTATACTGTATAAAATGTACAAATTGAAAATGTTCAAAATGCGAATAAAAATATTGAACATAGAAGCGAAGATACGGGTATCGAAAATATTCAAAATCGGAAAGTTAATAAGGATTTTGAAATTAATGATCGCGAAGATGTGCAAAGTGAAACTGGTGAATTTTAAACAATTTAAAATTCAAATGATAATAAAATAATGGAAGGAAAGGAAAATATTGATTTTCAAAAAACTCAAAATGTAAATTATGATAATGAAAACATTCAAAATTCAAATGAGAATAAAATAATGGTTGATATATAAAAGGAAAATGAAAATGTTAATTTGCAAAAAATTCGAAATGAAAATAATGATAGTGAAAGCATGCAAAATGAACATGAGTATGAAATAATGGATAATAATCAAAATGATAATGAAATGAATGAGGTTCAAAAAATAGCTTCAGAAGTAGATGAAAGCCAAAGGAAATACCAGGAATATGTTATACAAAAAAAGTTGTTAAATGAGATACAGATATTCCATAAACACTTCGACGACAGAAACTAAAACGACATTTTCTAAGATAGACACTTGAGTATCAGCAAACAGACACTGAAGTAGCAGTGCGAGACACGCACTTGAGAGAATACCAGATGTAGTACGATAGAGATCGACTCGAGTACTACACTTGAGAGAGTCTCAACTAGCCTGCACTGATGGTGAGGTCGAATTCAGTTGTGTTCAGAGATCGACTTCAGTACGAGTGGGAGTACAAAACCTTGAGCTAGTACCAGTACGATTACACTGTAACAGTACTAGACAGAGTACGAGGAACCAAAGTACGAGCTGTGTGTCCATGGCCAAAGATGAAATTGGAGGTATGTACTTACCAAATATTGTAGCGGGTTATAGAACATTTTGACAATAGAATTTACCTGGTCTCACATATCCAATCTCCTCCACAAATAATATGATAATTGTTGTAATTAATTTAATAATTGACCAAATGTTGTTAATAAATTATATTGTTTTTAAAATTAAAAAATGGTGCAATTAATGAAGTAGCTGTATGTTAATAAATATTCTATTACAAGAACTCGCACTGAAGATAATATGGTGGGTTTAATTAGCGGCACACACGCATTGAATTTCACGATATACGATATTACGGTCATGTTCATTGTGAATAATTTAATAAGTCTAAAATCCCACATAAACAGTTTTATTAAAATGTGCACCACACTGATCTAAGATTGAGATGATCTGAAAAACAATAAATGTTTTCTCTAATAACAAATGAATAAATTATTTGTACGTTAACCATACAATAAAGGGGAATTATAGTTCAGTAATTAGCATAAGCAGTTCTCAAGATAAAAAAATGTGTTTTCTTACAGGCAGCGCTATAAGTCTTTAAATACTCAATTTAATGACCTGACGTTTGATATGCATATCTTAATGGTTGACAATAATTAACATATTGATTCTCAGCGAGATCCAGCAGTAACAAAGCTCTAATTTACCGTATTGTTTTTCCACAGAATTATAATTTTTTAATCTGTAGAGACATGCTTGTGATATACACAAGAAAATGTTTATCCAACATTTATCTTTTTGTAGTACCACTCTTTTACGTGTAATCACTTCCGTAAATTAATAGTGAATATTTGAAGCCCCGTATTTTTGAGGCATCAGTCATCCAAACTGTTATTATCTTCTATAGTTGAAGTGCACCCTAATGTAGATATATTTTGACCGTGCTATTTATAGATTGCATTGAAGCCAACTTTATGAATACCAATACCGCCTGACAAAATATATTACTTATCAACGATAGCTGTTACACTTGGAGAGCATTCCTAGACACAATCAATCCGAGATAACAATGGTATTGAAAGTTTATCTCTAGTTTGCACTCATCTGTTAATTTCCATGCATATGAGCTCATAAGCCCATTTAACAACTAGCTTGATTAATATATTTTCTGAACAAACGGGCATAATTAACATGGAAATTGGACTCTCGGTCTAGTGATACTTCAAATCGTTGCTCAACCATGAATATTAGGAAAGTACATTGGGAAAAATTGGATTACTACAAAGATCAGATGTATTCAAACTTTGATTCAAACTGTAAGGGAACTTAAAAAATATTGATTACGCAAGCATATGAATGCAATTCAACTCTGGTAGCGCATAAAATATTAAAGCTGTGGAACATACAGCAATATAGATTAGAATGGTGTCATAATTGTATTAGATACGATAATGCAGTAATGGTTTAAAAATTATAGATATTTCTATACTTAACTGAAAGAAATAGAATTAAAAGACTATACTTAAATTTAATGGCTCCGGACATATAGGCACTGTATGACCCTCCATAAATCTGACAGGCCCAAATATGACAGTAACTTCTGATTGTCCCGCGCCTAAGCCATACGCATATATATTGGATTATTGATGCAATCTGCAACCTTTCTTTAATGCAATATTCTCAATCTGATGCAATCTTCAATTATTCTCACTTTCTTTCTACTCAGACCGTCTGACCTATTCGAAGGTGTAAAGTTTTGACACATCATCTTTCGGATGGACCGTCTGAACTTTTTGAAGGTGTAAGGTTTGAACTATTACCTCTAGGATGGGCTGTCCGTCTGACCTATACGAAGGTGTAAGGTTTGGAAGGTAAGGACAGTGCCCCCCAACTTAGACCGAAACTATTGGAGGAGGGGGTAGCAACCATAGAGACCGCACCATCGTTCCCTATTCCATCCCCCTATCCCACCTCTAGGATGGAATTTTTGTCCTGCGATTCTCGTGACTTAATTACTAGGCTTACGGTCCTTCATCGTCTTCAATCTGACTTGGGATATTATTGTTAATGGCTAGACGTAGAGCAATGCATTCAAATCTGTGTACTGAATACTCGGCCGTAAAACCACTCAATAAACGTCAGTTCTACGTTCTACCACAGCACCAGAATGGCCGTCCGGCAAAACTCGTCAAACATTTTTAGGAGAAATCGTCCCACACTTATCAATTTGTCCTTTCAAGCTTGGACTATCCAAGCCTATCAAGAAACAGTTGTACGTGTATGGTCTTCATGAACAACTCGATTTAGAATTTTATCTACAATCTTAACAGCTTGTAAAAAGCAAGAAGAGCACCTTATGATTTCCGGCTGGCTTTATTACTAAACTTCTGAAACGATCATATTTTTTTTCTATAATTAAAGTAGACCCTGCAAGTATTTAAAGTGCTCGCGCCCTTCTTTATATTTAATGTGCAATATATTTCCCAAAAGTTGAGATAAAAACTCGTGCCTATGCATGAGTGTGATTTGACACATTATTATTCCTTTGTTCCGTGACCCCTAATTCGCATTATTAAATTTTAGGTCTTTCTTTTGGCGACATTGACGAACAAAATGATGCCAAAACTATAATTCTAGCTATAGTAATAGTTCTTGATAGTTTCTATAAATCACTCACTCACTCATTCACTAGTCTATTTGTTTAAATATTTGTAAAAAATGATATGCACTGCCGTTTATTAACTATATCAGAAAAGTATATTCCAAATCATGATATATAAAACCTAAGGTGATCTATACATATTTATTTAGACCTTATGCGTAAATTTTTTAAGTGTTACATTAATTTATGTAATAATTTTATATATATTTTATGATGTGAATCACTATATTATCAATACCTCATTTGAAATCGAAATAAAATGCACAATATGAAAGAAACGGAATAAGCATTGCAAGACTAAAATTAAATTTAATAAAATATAGCCGACGTAAATTATGAATAAAGAGATTAGATGGAATATAAAAGATCCCAATTTCATCCCTTATGACATAACTTTCAAAATTGTCCCTTCTAAAAATGACAATTCTCCCTTATGTAATCACGGTTGTGATTGCAGCTATGTAGAAAATAGTACTGAGAACCATAATAGTAGGCAAGCCCCGAGGGGACTATAAATTCCTTCCTATATTAAATGAGCCTCTATTAGAAAGGAACTTATTTGTACTAGGCTTCATTACATACCTTCAGCGGTATAACTCGACAATATGATAAGATCCAACAAAGTCGAAGGACGAAACTTATGGCGCTTATTTTGAAGCAACGTTTTCAGAGCCATAGAGAAGGAAACCGGAAATATTTTAAGAAAAGGAAGTAATATTTCCCAATGATGGAAGATGGAAGGAAGTGAAACATTATCCGTTCTGTCAATCTTCGCATTCCAGCAGCCATTAAAATTTGCATCCAGTTCAGCATACTTCAGTATTTTAATAAACATAGTTGAGTTTAATAAAAAGTAACGGTGTTGAAATTTGATGAACTTATTTCAGCAAACTGCAGTCAGTTAGATGGCTATTAACTCGAGCATTAAATTATTTTTAGTTTGTTTCATATTTCTGAGATTATGATAAAATTTTCAAATTTAAAGGATTCTACCATTCAATCATTATCTTACAAACAGTTTCTCCTAACTAAAAGTAATATTATTTTAAAATAATACTCTTATCTGAATACTGTGAAGAATACTAAAAATTCGTGTATGGCATATTGATTATCCCTGAGAAAAAACGACTTTCATACATAATCATTGTTACTATTTGAAAGTATGGGTTGCTTGGTGACAAATTTGGCAAATATCACCATGTTGGCGTATTTTATAAACGCCACAATTCGCCAATGCAATTTGCATAAAATAAAAAATATGTTATGGTGCAAGATATTTTTTTTTTAATTTTTGTTTCAATTACTATGACATTCATCCTTTTACCAATTGAAAAATAATGTTAGGAATGAAGTGTGTTTATGTAGAAAATAAAAATTTAAATATGATGTTAATTTGAGAATGTTATGTGAAAAAAGGACAAGCATTTTATATGATAATAGAGTTAAATAGACTCAAGGAAGTAATTGTAAATCATATAAAAATTTATTGAACTTAAATAATAGTAGCAGAGATGTTAATAAATTATTTATGGGTGAAAACAACTCAACGCGGCTGAAACTTTACAGCTGAAAGGACGAAAACGACTAAACATTCACAGTCTTAAACTTTAAAACCTATTTTGAACACCTATTTAAGCAGTTGTTTTGAGTAGAACTGATATAAAACACATTAAATTTAGAGCAACATAAATTTTATGGTAGTAAGAACGCACTCATTGTATAAAATTTGTTGAAATTCATAATGACACGATTGTTCAAATAACATCGATTATCTACAATATCATCATGGATATATTTCCTTGTTTTTTCGTTCAAGTAAAGTGAAGCCATATGTTTTATTAGCAGCATACCCGTGCTTCGTACGGAGTATACAATATAAAAAAACTTATAACTCCCAATCATGTGCAAATTCTGTTAAAATATTAAATTTATTGCTCCAAAAGAGAAGTTTAAGAATATCTGTTCTCACTATGCAAAATTATCTTCACGGGCAGATCTGAAGAATAAAACATCCTGGCCCCTTTTGTAAGCAAACTTACAAAAAAAAAAGGAATTGAATCAATATATGCAACCCCGTACAACTTATATCGCCGCAGATTAGAAAATATGCCAGTGTGTTAGTAGAAGATTACCTGTAATACAATATGAGTCTCAAAAATATTTGTCAAAATAAAAGAGATGACGTAATAAATTGAAAATATCAGTAATCCCGTACTCTTTATACCAGAAGGTTGTAATTGATTTCAATATATGCCAATATTGTATATCAAAACGTATGCCAATATACCTGTACTACTTATATTCTCGTAGATTAGAAGATATACCCGTTGTTGTTGTTGAGACCCAGACCGTCCGACCTACCAGAAAGGTGTAAGGTAACTGTATGGACGGCCGGGAAGTGCCACCCAATTTAGACCGGAACCCAGTGGGGGAGGCATCCACAGGGACCGTACCCTCCTTCCCCTACCACCAACCTCTCGGAAGGACTTACGGACCCACATGTTTAACGTGATCGTACTCCGCATGAACACGGCGGCATTTGTGGCAGCGTGCAAATCTAGCGTGCAAACCACGGGGATACCGCACCCGAGATGGCCAACAGCACGCGGCGTTCCGAGGTGGTCACCCACCAAGTACTAACCGCGCCCGATGCTGCTTGACTTCGGTGATCTAACGAGAACCGGTGTTTTCAGCACGGTACGGCCGTTGGCCCCAGAAGATATACCCGTGTATTTGTAGAAGATTACTCGTACAACGTACAATATATGAGTTTCAACAATTTTTGTCATAATAAAACAATTGTATAATAACTTAAAAATATAAATAATCACTGAATCAATAATCCCGAAAATATCAATAATAATAACGTTTAAACCTGAAGATCGTAATTGATATTATCCAGTCAAAAATGCTATAAGAAAAATCAAATCGTTCTTTTCTAAAATATATTTTTATATCCATTTATTTATTATTCAAATCGAAAAAATAATAATTAAAATTAACAGACAGATTTGATTTAATTGCGTTTCTGAGCAACATGATATAAGATAGAATCTTCCTCATAAACTGCGAAATTAAATAACCACTTTGATTTCTTTATAATTTTCATTGTTTAGTAAAAGCTTGTGAAAAATATACCATGGAGATAGATTTCTTCATTTAAATCATGTTTCAAACAATTCATGTTTTCAGAAGATGACTAATTTATGCAAAAAATCTCTCATCAGACACAGAGATAAAGTTTTAATTCACTTTCAATCGATTTTCAAGCGTTTCGTTTGTATAAACCACGGAGTTAGGGACTAGAACTCCTAGGAAAAAGTTTCGATTTTCATTAATATCTCTACAACCCCTGGTGTTAGATACTCGAAACTTGGAATAATTTATGGGGGAATATTTCAAGGCTATCCACAAAATTTCATCAAATTCGGTTCAGCCGTTCTCCCATGATGATGAGACAAGCGAAAATTTCGTTATTTACTAATATCTCGAAAACCAATAATCGTAGAAACTCCAAACATAAACTAAATTTTAAGTGGGACTATTTCCAGGCTACCCACGAAATTTCATCAAATTCAGTTTAGCCGTTCTCCCGTGATGACGGGACACACAGACAGACAGACAGATTTTCAATTTTATTTATATAGACTAGCAGCATACCCGTTCTTCGCAGGGAATATATAATATAAAGAAATTTATAATTCGCAATCATGTGCAAATTCTGATAAAATATTAAATTTATTGCTCCTAAAGAGAAGTTTAAAAATATCTGTTCCCACTATGCTAAATTATCTTCACGGGCAGATCTGAAGAATAAAACATAATGGCCCCTTTTTTAAGCAAATTTACAAAAAAAAAGGAATTGAATCAATATATGCAACCCCAAACTACTTATATTGTTGCAGATTAGAAAATATGCCAGTGTGTTAGTAGAAGATTACCCGTATGCAATATGAGTCTCAAATATATTTGCCAAAATAAAAGAGATGACGTTATAAATTGAAAATATCAATAATCCCCGTAATATTTATACCAGAAGGTCGTAATTGATTCCAATATATGCCAATATATATCAAAATATATGCCAATATACCTGTACTACTTATATTGCTGTAGATTAGAAGATTATATCCGTGCATTTGTAGAAGATTACTCGTACAACGTACTATATATGAGTTTCAACAATTTTTGTCATAAATAAACAATGGCATAATAACTTGAAAATATCAATAAGCCCTGAATCAACAGTCCCCGAAAATATCAATGATAATAATGTTTAAACCTGAAGACCGTAATTGATATTATTCAGTCAAAAATGCAATGTCAATGAAATTTATTTTATATGCATATCTTTATTATTCAAATCAGAAAAGATTTAATAAAAATCGCATGGCACATAACACATTGGATCCGTTGCTAAGCGACATGATATCATTTGCTTCAAATAAATTGATGGAAATCATATCGTCTGAATAATGCTATCTCCATGGAAGGTTTGGCGACATTTTCGTCAATTTAGCGATAACTTAAAAAATCGCCAAATTTATCGCCAAGTAGGACTGTAGAACTAACCGATAGTCCCATTTTGCGACAAATTGACGAAATATCATCACAATACTATCCCCTAACAAAACACAACAATTCCATGATATTTTTATGGATTTACAAATATTTTTATCAATTTGATGATATTAAAGAAATTCGTTAAATGTGTTACTAAGTAGGATGGATGGACTGACCGACAAATGCTACCGAAACATCATTTCAGTACTCTATTCTAAAACAACAAATTTAATTTCATTGATTTGCGTCATTTTTATCAATTTGGAGACATTTCCGCTAAAGTTTTTGGTAAAGTTTAAGAAAAGTTACCAAGTTAGCGATATTCCGCCTAATTCGTTGCTGAGGAATAAAATATCCTGATCCCGTTTGCATATACTATATGAAAACATTAGAATTGTATAAGATACACCTGTTCTACTCTTTTTCTGTTTCAACAATTGGCTAAATGAATTTATTGGGTAAACACAATATATGAGTTTATTAGCTAAACACAATATATGAACCTGAAACCTCTTTGCTAAAATAAATGAAAGTGATGTATGCAGTCCGCAATTTATATAATTAAAAGAACACTCAAACCGTTCATTTATAAAATATATTTTTACATCCATTGATTTATTATTCAAATAGAAAAAATAATAACAACACATACACATACACAACACAACACATACACACATACACAACATACAATAACAACGCATACACAACATATTAACAACACATTTAATTTCATTCCGTTGCCGAGCAACATGATATAAGATAGAATCTTTCTCATAAAATGCGAAATTAAATAGCCATTTTGATTTCTTTATACTTTTCATCGTTGAGTAAAAGCTTGTGAAAGATAACCCATGGAGGTAGATTTTTCCATTTAAATTCAGGTTTTAAACAATTCATGTTTTCCGATAGTGACTAATTAATGCAAAAATCCTGCACCAAACTCGGAAATAAAGTTTTATTTCATTTTGACGTTTTAAACAAACGATTTTCATCCTTTCCGTTTGGAAAAACCACGGAGTTGGAAAGTAGAACTCTTAGGAAAAAGTTCCGTTTTTCATTAATATCCGGCAACCCCTGGTCTTAGAAACTCGAAACTTAAGACTAAATTTATGGGGAGGGCTATTTCAAGGCTATCCACAAAATTTCATTAAATTCGGTTCAGCCGTTTTCCCGTGATGATGAAACAAACGAAAATTTCGTTTTTTACTAATATCTCTAGAACCACTGATCGTAGAAACTCAAAACACAGACTAAATTTTTAGTGCGGTTATTTCTAGGCTACCCACAAAATTTCATCAAATTTAGTTCAGCCGTTCTCCCGTGATGATGGGACAAACAGACAGACAGACAGATTTTCAATTTTATTTATATAGATTTAGCCAGAAGTTATTAAAATTAAGATATCTACATCTCTTTTGCCAAGAAACCTCTTCCAGAATTACTCTATATTATTAAACCTGCTTTCATAAATTAATTTATATTTACCGTAGAAACATAAATAACTGCAAACATGTATAAAGATTTAATTTAAAACTGAATCTAATAATGTACTTTTCATTAAAATAAAAAAACGTAAGTATTTGATAAAGAAATGTAAAATGTAATAAAAGGCTGTTGATTTCCGGCATGGATTCAGATATAAAATATAATGCAGAAATAAAATATAATAACAACAGAAAATTTTGTTTTCACAATGGAAGTTTTCAATTTCTGCTTAAAGGAGACAAATATTCTTTTAATTACAATTCTGATTTTAATCATCTAGAAAATTGACCCTAGTAGTTACCAGGCAGAAGGCATGTCCCAATGAAAATAAATATACTGCTTATATGAAGCAAGGCACTGCTACAATATAAATTTTTGTTTGAGATTTCATTACATAAATCCGTATTGCCATCTGCAAAGAATCATATAATTCAACAAAGCCTGGTCGTATTGCGCTTGAATACCAGCATTAGAGGCGGAAAGAAGGCAGCTTGCAGAAACCGGAAATATTTTAAGAAGAGAAAAGACAGCAATATTTCCTTATGATGTCAGACGATAAAAGCGAAATGAGACATTATCCGTTCTTTAAATTGTTGCATTCCAACAACCATTAAAAATTGTATCCATTGCTGCATACTTCAATGGAAATAGGAACAGTGTTTAATGAAACTAATTATTTCGAGCTAATTTTTGCCATCTACAATCAGTTACACGACGTAGAACTCGTGTGTTACATTAATTTATGTTTATTATGTGAAAACTCAGTAAAATAAAATAACGCAATTTTTCTTTAAAATGTTTGACTCCGAAAGCGAAATGAGTCAACATATGTTCTCCAATCTTTGCATTCCAACAGCCATTAAAATTTCATTCAGTTCCGTATAATTCTGTAGAGATATGAACTGTGCTTAATAAAACTAATTATGTCAAAAATTTATGAACTAATATTTGCTGTATACAATCAGCTACGTGACTTTTAACTGGGGTGTTGTATTAACTTGAGTTTATTATATAACGAGTTAAGGGTTCAAAATATAGAATTAAAATTTAATGAGTCAATAGCCATTAAATCATATTTGCGATTATCACATCTTATTTTGTACATAAATTAGTAAAAATATACTTTGGAAGCATATTCCTATCTGTTGACGCCTAAAATAATTTGATCGGTAATATTAAATATTATGTTCCTGAGAACACGTTTTATTATGTCACTAATAATTTCCTTATTACATTGTAAATGCATTTCATATTTATAAATATTATAATGCTTGGATTTCATTGTTTTTCAATATTCTAATATCCAAATTGGCTCAGCTCAAATGTGAAATATATTAAGTTGGTGAGAAAAAGAGATTGATCTTTATATATTTCTCTGAGAAATCAGTCATATGCTTCTCCCCAATTTGACTTAAGGAAGCTAAAATAAATTAATATGTTTTAATACTGATGTAAATTAGTACATATCTTATGTACTGTTCTATGCAAATTTTAGCTAGATGTTGAGACAAAAATGGTAATCTGAATAAAGCTATGATTTGGGGCTTATGTGTGAAAAATTGATAGAAGTGTTAAAGTATCTCAATAAATACAAAAGATATGTGACGCATTCGTTACGGTAGCAATTTATAAAAAAAATACTTAGCTACGTAGAAGTAAACTCATAGATATTGTTAGATAAGATTAACGTTAAGGGCAGTAAAACGAGTGAGGTGTACGCCACTGTGTGATCGACGCTCCTTATATGAGCACCAGCAAGCGCGTCTCTCATGAGCTCTAGAAACTCTCATTTAATTCAATGGCAATGAAATGTTAATAATTTGCATATGTGGTCATTTAAATCATTCTCGATTTATATTTAGTGCTGATTTGTATTTGATTTTTTGCAACAGCATGACATTTTACAATTGTTCTGCTGAATGATAGTTATGTAGTTCCTGAAATTATACATAATATTTTATTTTGAGCAAACATAACTCACACATATTCACAAAAAAGATAATTGTTTTAAAAAATAATGTAAAATATAACAAACTATAGCCGACCTCAGACACCATTTATAAAAGGGAAAAAATATAAAAGTATATTTTCAAGCGTATAACTGAATTTTTAAAAATGTTCCTTTTAAACATGACAATTATCCATTTTAATTAGAGTTTTGTTTACTCCTGTCTACGAAAAAGTCAGTTCATTTTCTTCCGCTGTACTGTAGTCATTATTGTGGTACTTCCTGTGGGGATTATAAAACTGTTCTTATATGAAATGAGCTTCAATTTGGACGGAACTTATTTGTTTTGGGCTTCATTATATAGCTGCAATATTGCAACTTGGCCGCATTAAAAGATACAAGAAAGCTGAAGATTGTAATGGTTACTTTCAAACAACTTTGAGCAGAGAGATTAATTCAGATATAATTTTAGAAAAGATAAGAAAGAGAAAGTCTCAAATGAGATATTCAAAGATGAAAAGAAAATATATAACATTTGTATCATTTGTTTTTCTAAATTTTGCGTAGCAGCAGGAATTGAATTTCAAATTCATTTGTAAATGCTTCAGTATTTTATAAATCAGTTTAAAAATTCATAAACTCGTCGTTAAAATCCTCTGTCAGTTACGATATCTTTAACTTGCGCGTAACATTAAATTAATTCATTTTATGTTTTCAGGGAGTAAAATTGGAATATTAATTCCCCCACTGCCGATTAATTAGGATTGTTTAGCTATTTTACTTATTACTAAATGTAATGTTATTTAAAAATTCTATTCATATCTAAATCATTCTTAATGAGTTTATTTAGAATGGGTTTTAATTTATTTTTATCTTAGCCCGTTTTGAACTATCACTAATTACTTTATTATCTGTCTGTGCTCATGTAATCATGAGCTTACTGTATAAGATAAGCCTTTATCTTTATCTGCCAGTCTGTCTGTCAGGCTTGGCGAAAATTTTGGCGACTAATGCGTTAGATATTGTGCAATATCACCAAATTAGCCAATCTTGGGAATTGTAACCAAGTTGGCGAATATTCAATATTTCTTAAAATTAGCTTTAATTTCTTTGATAATACCTTCGAGGGATAATTCCTGCCATTCCTGTAGGAACTTTTGATTTAGCGTTCTTGAATCAAAATATATTGAGTTTTATCATTTTGGGGACAGGTATGTTTTGATAGAAATTCGTATAATACTTGATTTTGTTGTGGGAATAGATATTAATAATAATAGATATTTATACGGAAATAAATAACATGAGCCAAGGTGAAGCATAGTCTACGTTTTAAGGGAAATTTAGAAGTGCAATTTTATGCACTCCTCACATGGTTCGATTAGCATCTAATGTTTTGACATGTTGACTGTATTTTTACTATCTTTACTATTAGACTTCCACATATTTATTCGACACGATGTCTTCTAAATTTTATTAACAACCCAAACTTTATGCATACCCAAGATGATACCAGCTTACTGTATTAAAACAAATGATACAAATAGCAAATTTGAATTGTATAAAGAATTTTTTTTTAAAAATAATTAAGAACTATGTCTTCCTGAAAGATGGTCTGAAAATTGTAAGTGAAAGCAACAAGTAGACAAGAAGACACGACCACGATGTGCTATAAAATTGAGAGATTGAAATGACAAGTACTATAATGAAAGTGATCTGGACATGTTTCCAGACTTGTTGTCTCGAAAAATAGATATTTTTATCACAATAAAATATGATATCGCTATAAAATTTCACTGTCAGTCAGTCTGGATAAAATCAACTGACTGATCACAAAAGCCAATTACAAAATAGCCGAAAAAATAGTCCTGTCCCAAAGTATCGTCTAGGCAATCTGGCAGTGAGAAATGCTGAACTACAGTTTGCTTCCCAGCGAGAAAAAGGAGTGAGAAAATCTACAAAAAATCTTACGGAGTAAATTTTCATACACCTTATGAAATAACTCTTCATTGAGATGACCTGAATGACTTTGGACATGATACTCCAGATTAAAGATCTGCAATCTATTCATATACAAATAAACGACATACGTACATTTTGGAAGCAATCTTCATTGCAAACGTAATTGAAATCCATGTGAGATTATATATGTCTTTGTGTTTCGTAAATACCAATAAAAGATGTTAGATTTTTGAAACAGTGGACACGAAGCCATGTAAAGCTTTGATTTTCAAAGGTAGTGTGGCATTCAATATGTTGTGAGAAAATGCTTGTAAATTAAAATGCGAATTTTAAGGTTCTGCAAATGATTAATTTGATTAATTTTCATTTTTAAATTTCAGTAGAAATGTGTTAATATGTTATTCACGACTCTCCCCTAAGTTCAAAAAGCAATTTTCAATATTAAATAAAATTTTTCAATAATATTTTTCAATTTATCAATAAAAAATGTGGTAATTATTGGAACACTGTTTTTGACTTCAAATTATTATTTTAAATCAATTTTTGAAAGACTAATTTGGATTTAAAATGAGTTCTAATTTTTACTTTCCCTGCAATACAGGGTAATGTATAGGGAAAGTATTGGAATCATGTCGAAAATCGCAACTCGAGTTTTCGACCGATCTACACGTTTCAAGACCTCTAGAATACGAAAAAATCATTTTTAGCGTGACGTCTGTGTGTGTGTCTGTGTGTCTGTCTGTCTGTGTGTCTGTCTGAGCAGATTTTGTATCCACTCTAACTAAAAAACTAATGGACCGAATTTCACTAAAATTGGTAGGTAAGTCACTTGTGAGCGAGTCTGGTGCTGATTAGTTTTGGGTACGATTCGGGATAAAAAAAACCCGCCTTTTTTTGCGAAATGGCTCGCAAAAGCTTGTATCCACTCTAACTGAGAAACTACTAAACCGAATTTTATAAAATTCAGTAGATGAGTCACTTGTGGGTTATACTGGTGCTGATTGGATTTTAGTACGATTCGGGAAAAAATAACCTGCCTTTTTTCGCAAAATGGCCCGCAAAAATCGTCAAAATCTAAACTAAAGAACTAGATATACTCAAATATATCCATTAAATGCTCGTTTAATACGTAACTTTTAACGACGAAAATAACAAGACCAACCCCATTACACTAGGTCTATCCGTTCTCGAGATATTTTGGTTTTATGTATTTTCTCTACTCCACCTTTGAAAATAAGTCCGGTTACCGAATGAGATCGAAAATTGAATTAAAAGTGAAATAAATTTAATTAAAATATAGAGGACAATAATATAAGTCTGCAGGGAAAGTCATGTGCTGCCCACATCAGATTTTTACTTTCCCTGCAATACATGGTAATGCATAGGGAAAGTATTCGAATCATGCCGAAAATCGCAACTTGAGTTTTCGATGGATCTACACGTTTCGAAACCTCTAGAATACGAAAAAACTATTTTTAGCGTGACGTCTGTGTGTGTGTCTGTGTGTCTGCCTGTGTGTCTGTCTGTGAGTCTGTGTGTCTGTCTGTCTGTCTGTGCAGATTTTGTATCCACTCTAACTAAAAAACTAATTTACCGAATTTCATAAAATTTGGTAGGTATATCACATGTGGCCGGATCTGGGGCTGATTTGTTTTGGGTACGATTCGGGATAAAAGAACCCGACTTTTTTTGCGAAATGGCCTGCAAAGGCTTGTATCCACTCTAGCTAAAAGTCTAATGAACCGAATTTCACAAAATTTGGTAGATAAGTCGCTTGTGGGTCACGCTGGTGCTGATTAGATTTTGGTACGATTCGGAAAAAATAACCTGCCTTTTTTTCCAAAATGGCCCGCAAAAATCGCCAAAATTTAAAATAAAGAACTATGTATGCTTAAATTTATCCATTAAATGCTCGTTTAATACGTAATTTTTAACGAAGAAAAGAATAAGCCCAACCCCATTACACTAGGTCTAACCGTTCTCGAGATATTTTAGTTTTTTCGTATTTTCTCTACACCATCTTTGAAAATAAGTCCAGTTATCAAATGAGAAAGAAAATGGAATTAAAAGTGAATTAAATTTAATTAAAATAAAGAGAATGCGAATATAAGTCTGCAGGGAAAGTCATGTGCTGCCCACATCAGATTTTTGAAAATTGTTTTAATCAATAATTCTGAGTTTCAAAAGATCGTATTCGGATTCTTAATTATTGTTTTAAATTCCAAAATTTTTTTGTGTAGCAAAGCAATCAACAATTTTAGGTCCGTTATTACGAGTAGTTAATACAGACGGAATAATTATTGTCACACTTACGAATAGGATTTTGAAGTGATTTTGCACGAATACATTTTTGCCTTTTTTCTCTGACGAACGATCGGGATTGAAATTTCTCTTATATCAGTACACGCAGTAATATATGAAAACTCTTATAAACATACTTTTCTAAACACCACTCAATGTGAATGAATTTCAAATTATGAAGATATTCTTGGGTACAAAATACGAAATAATCCATTTCCTCCATAAAATAATAAAAATATCAGTAAAAGGTGTGATAATAGTGCTTGTCTCAGCCTAAATTTTTAAGAACAGTATGGTAGATTTTGATATGTATCTCTAGAATTTATTACCGTGCAACCAGATCTTGGAACCAATATTGGAGGAAATATATTTTCTTCATTTATAGTATCAGTTAAATACTTTACAACATTACAACATGGTTGAAAAGAGTTTAGGACTTCGTTTATTCTGTCTGTCTGTCTGTTCGCACCATAACTGCCGTAAAAATAACTTTATCAAAGTGAAATTTTAGCTTGTTGATACGGTCTGTGGGACATATGGGACTGTAAATGAATAATATCAACCAATTAGTTTTGGATTGAACCGGGTTGAAAAAATGAAATACATTGAACTAACTCTATGGGACCTAATTTTTCAAAAATATTTTAAGCGAAGTTATAATTCTAAAAATGGCTTTGAAAATTTTAGGAACTATTCAAATTATCCCATAAAATATATAAAAAATGTCAGCAAAATATATTCGGTAGTTTTAATATAAAAATTAAAATAATAATTACATCCATGTTATCTGAAGAGAGCACGTGACACACTTCAAAATAAAGTATTCTATCTGCTTTCTCTGTATCAAAATTGTGATTTTTAAAGTTCTTTTAAATTAATATTTAGTATTGCATCCGTCCTAAAACCTCATTATTTTGACAACATTTCTGTGAATTTATATTCTGTGCCAACTCAATTACAAAATTTTCGAGTTTAAATCATCATTAAAATTCTACAACAAAGCCTAATTCTAACGTGTGCAGAACGTAAACAAGTCAAGCTGTAAGATGAGTTGTATAAGAGTTTCTGAATTTTTTTCACGCAAAATTATTTATCTCTGGAGTCTGGAATAACGTGATATGAATAAATTATTCACTATATTTACATAGAGATCCAGACGATTAATATTTCGATCAAGTCATTTGATCAATCTGGAATATAGGTGATATGAATAAAATTATCATTGATTTTAGATTTTATAGCATTGTCGTTTTCGACGAAGGTTTAAGCATGGAGTTAGAAAGTACTTTACCTCCATGGTTTTTAAGTAAAATAAATTATTGTAGCTCTGTGACAATTAAAAAAATATCATCGCTGAATATATCGCATTTTATAGATGTTTAAATAAAATTGCATTGCAGTTGGAAAATATTTCATAATCAATGCTTTATGCATGACTGATCTTGTTAAATAATAATTTTTGTAGTGAGAAATAAAATGCTGGAATTTATTTGAATATAAAAATATGTCTAAACTTTTAAAGAACCTTGCTGCCTCAATCGAACCATGGATCTTTGTACTAGCTAGCCGATATTCCAACGTTGAGCTACTGGGACAGAATTACAATTTCTTATTGTGGAAATGGACTCTGCATTCTCCACCCTCTAATGCCAGATTGACATGCAACTAACAATATGATTAACTGTCTCCTGTTATTAACTCAGGTTAGCCTCCTGATACCATGTTTATCCCCCAGGTGAGTTTCCTGCGTGGCCGTTGTCCTCTCAATTTGAAATCGGCCTTCAGTATATCATAGTCCACTGAATCTGTGCTAGTCGTACTAGAGTCACTTTCATACCTCCAAGATCGTTTCATTGACCTACAAGGTTGATTTTGTTCGGGCGCCATTGTACAGAATCTTGCTGTCCTAACCGGGAATTGTATCAAATATCTTTGTACTGGTCAGCCAGTGCTCAACCGTTGAGCTACTGGGACAGAACTGCAAGTTCTTGTTGTCCAAGTGAACTCTGAAAGCTTCGATGAGAGTCGCCTCAAATTTCTGTATTTGCATGTTAATAAATGCGTTTTCACCGACCATCGACGGTTAGTTGTTCACTATAAAAACTTTTCAGGACGTATAGTTATTATAAAATATATTTTTAGAAAAGTAAGTTCCATTTTATGAAACCCGCAACAAAGAAATAACTTTACGAAAAATGTATTCAAATCGCAAACACAGGTATTCTAAGCAATGGCATTTTTCAAGAGTTACATACCGTTTAAATGTTACTGTTGAATTATAAATACTGATCAAAAATTTATCAAAGATTTTGTTTCAATTCGAAATGTATGATATAATATTTGTGAAAGAATTACAAAACAAATAAAGTAAATACGTAAGTAGCATAAAACCCATTTATCCATTCCTCGGACGGAATATATAATATAAAGAGACTCTTTATATTATATAAAGAACATATAATATAAAGAGATATAATATAAAGAAAACTCACAATTATGTGCAAATTCTTATTGTATTTTAAATAGCATTGTTATTCAAATCATTTTTTAAAAATATTTAGTTTAATTCTCCTAAAAAGAAGTATAAGAATCTCTGTTTTCGCTACACAAAATTATATTCATAGGCAGATCTGAAGAATAAAATATCCTGGTCCCGTATGTAAACATATTTAAAAAATATGAAATTTAATAAATATATGCCAAAATGAACGCGCAGTTAATTTGGATCAACATATTCAAAAATGAAAGCGCTAAAATAGTATTAGTAAACTCAATATATGAGTTAAACAGATGACAAAAATAAAACAAAAATAAAACAGATGACTTAAGATATTGAAAACATCAATAATTCCAGAAATATTTTAAACCGAAAGCCGTAATAGATAAGGTGCAATCGAAAATGTAATTCCGATAAAATTTATTTTTATATACATTTCATAATTATTGAAATCGGTAAAGATGTAATAAAATCGTATGCTATAAACTCACTGGGTTTAATTCCGTTGCTTAGCAACATGATATCATTTTGTTTTTCTAATACATTTTCGAAAGAAATATTGTTTGTATAATGCTATCTCGGAAGATTCGTTTTATACTAACATATCGTTAACCACTGGTCCATTAAAATCAAAGACATGGACTAAATTTTAAGTGGGGTTATTCCAAGGTTACCCACACAATTTCATGAAATTTAGTGAGGTTGTTCTCTCGTGATGATGAGAGAAGCACACATACACACATACATACAGACAGATTTTTAATTTTACTTATATAGATGACAGGATGAAAAAAGTGCTCTGCTTAGAAGGGTTTTCCTCTCAATCACTTACTGTCTAGATTATTGATAAGATAATATTTTTCTTCTGCTGTACTAAGAGCATCATAATTGGGTTTTATGAGGGAAATATAAAATTCTATATGAAATAAGTGTCTTACTTTCTTTTTAGTTAAACTGTATAAGCATATATTCAGTACTGATATTCGACAATATAAATCCCAATAAAACCGAAGAGAGCTTATGGGGTTGATTTACAAACTGTTTTTAACCAGAAAGGAGGACACCTGAATTTTAAGGAAAAAATAAGACAAATGTTTTGCAATACGATTGGAATAGGGAAAGTAAGAAAACATCCAATCTTTCAAATTTTGCATTTTAATAGTCGTAAAAATTTGCAGAAAAGTACATAAGAAATAGAAGTGACCATTTTCTTCTACTAAAACAAGGCTCCCGTATTTGGCAAGTCCTGAGGAGAATTAAAATGCTTTACTAAGGTTGTATATTAGAATGAAATGTGTGTGTTTTCAACTTCAATGCACATATCCAGTAGGGCATTTCGACAGTATTCATTTCAACAGATCCGAGAAAATATTTATATTTATTACTCAAAAGAACCTTTCGAACTAGAAAGAAGAAATATATGTTATGGAAAGTAAACAGACAATATCTTGCAATAAGATTAGGATGGATGACGTAAGAAAACATCCGTTCCTTCAATCTTTGCATTTTAACAGTCATTCAAAAAAGTGCATGCTTAGAAGAAAAAATCACTTTTTCAGCTATACCAAAGTCATTATAGTGGAAAGTTCTAAGGAGACTATAAAATTATCTATAAAAGTAATGCCTTAGGATCAAACTTATTTGTTTCCATCTACCTTGCATAGCTCCCGTAACGCTATTCAACAATAGAAATTCCAACAAATCCACGGAACAATTTATGATGGTTACTTTAAAAAAGTGTTTGAATCAGAAAGAAGGAAACCGGAAATATTTTAAGGAAAGTAAACGGATCAATATCTTGCAATAAGATTAGAATGACGGAGGGGATAAAAAAACAGTTCTTCCAATCTTAGCATTTTAACAGTCATTAAGCTTTTCAGAAAAGTACATAGAAGCAAAAGGAACCATTTTTTCTGCCATACCACGGCCACCATTGTTGGCAAATCCTGAAGAGACTATAAAAGTCCTATTAAAAGTAGTGCTCCAGAGTGAAACCTATTGGTTTACAGCTTCATTGAATAGCTTCAGTAGGGGTATTCAACAGTATAAATTCCAACAAATCCGAGGAACGATTTATAGCGGTGACTGTAAAGAACTTTTTGAACCAGAAAGAAGGAAATAGGAAATATTTAAAGGAAAGAAAAACAGACCACTATCTTGTAATAAGATTAGACTGGAAAAGTTAGAAATATCCGCTCTGTCAACCTTTGCATTTAGTAGCCATTAAAATTTGCAAAAAATGTACATAAAGAGAAAAGAGACGCATGTATTTTTACTGTGCTAAGAACGCCATAGTTAGTGAGTCTTAGGGATAATATAAAATTCTCTATAAGAGTAGTGTCTTAGAATGAAACGTATTTGTTTTCTCAGCTTCATTGCATAGGTCCAGATATTATAAATTCCGACAAATCCCAGGATGAATTTAAGACGGTTGCTTTAAAAACTTTTAGAACCAGAAAGAAAGAAGCGAGATATATTTTCTGAAGGTAAAAATACCAATATCTTGCAATAAAATTAGGCTGCGGGAAGAGATAAAAAAAGTGGTCCTTTCAATCTTTGTATTTTGACAGACATTAAAATTTGCAGGAAAATACATAGGAGCAAAAGAAACCATTCATTTCTTTCTGCCGTTCTACGGCCATTATTGTTAACAAGTCTTCAGTATATTATAAAATTCCTTAGAAAAGTTGTGCCTTAGAATGAAACTTATTTGGTTTTCATCTTCATTGAATAGCCTCTGATAGGAGTATTTCTACCTTACAACTTCGGACGTCTGGATCAAAAAAAAGAAAGTACGGCTATTCCACATTATAAATACAAACAAATAAGTTATGCCTGTTACTTTAAAGCGCATTTTAATTAGAAAGAAGGATACCACGTTCATAAAAATAAATTAAAGCATTATCTTGCAGTGAAAATAAAATGAAGAAGTGAGAAAACAACCTCTATTTCTAAGATGACAGAAAACATATGATCTCCAATTATGGACAGGCAATCGTAGAAAATTTGGGATATTTGCCATTGTACTCAACAATAAACGCATCCAACAAAAAATACAACAGCGGCCCTGTCAGATTACATAAAATATCTATATAACTTGGGAATATGTACAACATAAGCAAATTCACATGAAACTAACTACTTCCCAGATGGATAGGTCCGCCAGCAAATTCCACGTCATGTTACGTAATGTGCTGCGTACTAGCCAACCAGTGTTGAAAGAACAGTTTTTCAGTATCAGCCCTTGCCCCGCGAGATAGATTAACAAGAAAGATCAATCATGCATAAGCATTGATTATGAAACACTTTCCAACTGAAATGTAATTTCATTTAAAAATTTCTAAAATGTGATTCATTCAGTGGTAATATCTTTTACATTATCACAGTACTACAGTAATTTATTATACTTAAATATTTAAAACTGTATCGAAATATAAATCATCTGATTCTTTATGCAAAATCAATGAATATTTCATTAAAATCACAACTATTGTAATTGCATAGGCACGGAATTTAGATACACAGATAATACACAGATAACATATATGTGTATGTGTATGTACTCAAAGTATTGGAATCGTGCCGAAGATCGGAACTCGAATTTTCAAAGTATCTACACGTTTTGGGACTTCTAGAACACGAAAAAACTTCTTTTAGGAAGACGTCTGTGTGTGTAAGGGTGTATCTGTGTATGTTTCTGTGTGTCTGTGTGGATATTACATCCACTCTAATTGAAAAACTAATATACCGAATTTCATACAATTTGGTAGGTATGTTTTTTGTGGGAAATCCTGATGTTCATTAGATTATAGTACGATTCGTAATAAAAGAATCTGCCTTCTTTGCGAAATGGCCGCAGAAATTGCCTTTATCCACTCTAGCTAAAAACTAATGAACCAAATTTAACAAAATTTGGAGTATAATATTTCAATAACCTACAAGTGATTTATATACCAAATTTAACAAAATTTTGTATATAAATCATTTGTAGGTTATTCTACTACGATTCGGGAAAAAGGAACGGGCTATTTTTGCGAAATGGCCAGCAAAAATCGTTATATATAAAAATAAAAGACTACGTGTGCTCAATTATATCAATTAAATTCCTATTTTATATGTGATTTTTGACAACAAAAAGAATAAGACTAACCCCATTACTCTAGGACTAGCCGTTCTTGAGATATTCTAGTTTTTTCGCGTTTTCGCTACGCCACCTTTGACAATAAGTCCAGCTATCAAATGAGAACCAAATTTAAGTTTAACGTGTAAATTCAATGTCATTTAAAATACTTATGTTGTGCAGATAAACTCAAATTATCATTGAATAAATAAAGAGAACGAATATGAGTCTGCAGGGAAAGACATGTGCTGTCCACATCAGAATTTTTAACAATATTACACCAATGATTTATAGAAGTGAACGGGGATTATTTTTAGGCCATTTCGAAAAAAATGTATGATCTATATTTAAAGATCCATCAAATTTTTCTCGAATAAAATGTTCAACAAATTTAAGCTGTGTACCAAATTTTAACTCTCTAGGACGTAGGAAAGTGCATTTAAAATGCCATCAATTAAATTTATCATGAAGAGTTATATAAAATTTTAAAAAAAATGAAAAATTGTTATCTACCAAATGTATTTTAAAATATGAAGCCACTCCCATATGCAAAACGTTTAAACAAATGGAGAGATATTTATTATATAATATCTCTCTCTTTTCTTTCTGGAAGATATCCCAAAGTCAGAATTTAATTGAATTTGTTTTTTTCCCTACATTAAATAATTTTTTTAATTAAAAAACTACTTAACATATTTTACTGAATTTTTTTTTATATATTCTATGGGATAATGTGAATATTTTCTAAAAATTTCGAAGCAATTCGTGAATTTTAAATTTACTTAAAAAATGTTTGAAAAATTAGGTCCCATAGGGTTCAATGTATTTCATTTTTTCAACCCGGGTTCAATAAAAAACTAATTGAGTGATATTATTTATTTATATTCCCATAGGTCCTACAGACCGTCTGAACAACATACTAAAATTTCATTTTGATAAACTCATTTTTACGGCAGTTATCGTGCTAACGGACAGACAGACAGACAGACAGACAGACAGACAGACAGACAGAATGAACAAAGTCATAAACACTTTTCAACTTTGTTGTAAAGTGTTAAAAATGAGAAAGGAGTTTTGGCGATCGAGCTGCAAACATGATGAGCTGGTGCATGAATGGAATGTCCAGAAGGGATTAAATCTTACACACACACACACACACACATACACATACACACACACACACACACACATATATATATATATATATATATATATATATATATATATATATATATATATATATATATATATATATATATGTGTGTGTATATATATATATGTATTTATGTATATATATATATATGTGTGTGTGTGTGTGTATCACAACATATTGAACACTGCCAATGACTTGTATTTCTACAGCCTTCTTTACATCTCCGTTCCATGTGTAACATGTTCTACATGCATTAATTAAATTGACATTTGGGATGACTATTGTCAGTAGCTGTACCACTTGCAATTCGCAATTAATATGCATCACGACTGCGAAGCCGTTTCGTTGAATTATGTTTATACTAGGAACCATTCGCAGAGCTATATCTCCCCCTATTGGCCATTTTTGGAACTATTTTTGCGTTTTTCCCATGTTCTGAAATACACACCACGCAGATTTGGCGTTCTTATGACCACTGGTTTTTCTCTCCAGTATTCTGAACAGGGATACTTTAATTATAACCACCCGATATATATATATATATAATATGTTAAAGTTTTATATTGAAGTATTAAAATCCTAATAAAACATGCAATGAGCATAGCTATAAAGCAATAACATTTCAGAAATGATGCCCTGAAACGTAATCACATAATATGAATTTAAAACTTATTCTGGTAAAACACATTAAGAAGTGTTCAGATAAGAATATCCGCTGAAATATAGTTTTATTGAGTGCCGAACAAAATACCTGCTGCAGCGTAATTAATGGGTATTGACTCAATTAATTTTCAAATTTTATGGCACTCTTCGAAAGCGTTATTAAATAAACTAAAATTAATGCAATGTACGAGTTAAAAGTCACGTTGCAGACTGTACAAATTTGAGTTCATAAAATTTCAGAATATTTCGTTTTATGAAACTCAACTTTATTAAAGCAATGAAATATACCAAACTGGATGCGAATTTTAATAGCTGCTGGAATGCGAAGATTGAAAGAACTTGTAATGTCTTACTTCCTCCATCGTCTAACATCATAGGAAAATATTGCTGTCTTTTCTGTTCTTAAAATAATTCAGGGTTTTTTTCCCTTGTTTCCTTCCTTTCCAGTTCGAAGACGTGGATTAAAGAAACGTTTGAAAGTTTCGTCCACTGTTTATTAGATTTCATCATAGTGTTGCGTTGCAGTACTAAACTATGTAATGGAGCTTGAACAGTAAGGTGGAGGGGAAACAATTTTTTCACGTACAGCTTAGCACTAGTTGCTAAAAGTTTTCTATCGAGTGGATGGACTTCAGTATTTTTTTGCCTTCATTGGCCTCAAAGAACTTGAAAATTTGCTTTTTTCTCACAAATACAATGCTTTAAAATGAGCAAAAAAAAATATAAATATGTATCTTACAGTTTAGGACTATTTGCTTATAAAGTAGTTCAGCTTCATCGCATTAAATAAAAAGTTCGGACTATATTTTCCGCAGGCGGCTTGAATATATATATATCAATTTTTTGAAACTAGGCAAAATTGATTTGATGAGTCAATGTCATTATTCTCTTAATTTAACACAGAGTGAATTTTTACTGTTCCCAACAATCAAAATTAAAATGCGTGCCTAACGATTTAACGACTACGAGTGTAACTAGAGATGTAGAGAACGATTTTGATGACTAGATCAGTGTACGGTGCAATCAGAATGTACGAGATGGAGCCAAACACTCAGAGTTACGGCCAGTACGAGTTACTGATGCACGTATTATAGTCTATGGTCAAAGCCGAAAGTGAAGGTATGTGCCCATTAAAACTACATGTCTAAACACATTTTAGGCATTTTAAGTGGTCTCACATGGTCTCCCTCCGCCAAAATAATATGAATAAATGTTGTAATTGAGTAATTAAGTATTTATGTTTCTAATAAATGTATTATTGTTAAAGTTAAAATGGTTCAATCAATTTAGTTTTATATTAATTAATATTCCTTTACAGAACTCGCGCGAAAGGTAAAATAATTGGAGGGTCATCAACGGCAAACAATGCAATGTACAAAATAATAAAGTACACGACTACGAGCAATTTACGGGTGTGTTATAGATATGCTAATGATAATTAAGCTAAAATTTCAACTTTAACTTATTTTTCTAAATGGTTTACCACATATATATATATGTATATATATATATATATATATATATATATATATATATATATATATATATATATATATATATATATATATATATATATTTATATATATATATATATATATATATATATATATTTATATATATATATATATATTTATATATATATATATATATATATATATTTATATATATATATATATATATATATATATATATATATATATATATATATATATATATATATATATATATATATATATATATATATATATATATATATATATATATATATGTACTATCTGAAGATATTGCAGTTAAATAAGATTATTCCTGTCTTTCGCATTACTTCTCGAACTAGATGTAAGGCCCATCTATATGTTGTAGTATATGCCTGACAGAGAAGCTCGTTTAAAGGCAGTTGGAAGATTAACAACTGAAAAAGTCGTCCTTGTTCTTCAATAAGAGAACTTCAAACAAGAGAATGGCACCCCATTTTATTACTGTATTAGTATTGGTGTTTACATTTATAAACTAAGGGAATGACGCATCTAATTCACAGACTTGTAAGTTATTGTAATCTAGTTATGTGCCTTACAAATGACTTGTTCTGTGCGTTTTGGGGTGGAAATCTAATAGGAACTGCAACTTTAAATAATAAAATATATAATTTTAAAATATGGTGGATTGTCTTTGCAAGTACCAACTAAAAATATATAAATTTTCAAGTCGTTATCCGCAGATGAAGATTATATTGAACACTTGTTTTAAATATCATTCAATTTAAAAATAATTATTGGAATTTAGTGTTAAATTATAGGATGCATTTTTATATTTTTTCTTGTATTTAAATGGACGCTTTTCAGCATAGTGGTAATCGCAGCTATCATAAAAAAGAATAATTGTTATTTTTTGATGGAATAACTTAGTTATAAATAAAGAAAAGCAGACACAGTTTCAATATATATTTAATATTTCAATATATATTTAATATATTTTAAAATATGGTGGATTGTCTTTGCAAGTACCAACTAAAAATATATAAATTTTCAAGTCCTTATCCGCAGATGAAGATTATATTGAACACTTGTTTTAAATATCATTCAATTTAAAAATAATTATTGGAATTTAGTGTTAAATTATAGGATGCATTTATATATTTTTTCTTGTATTTAAATGGACGCTTTTCAGCATAGTGGTAATCGCAGCTATCATAAAAAAGAATAATTGTTATTTTTTGATGGAATAACTTACTTATAAATAAAGAAAAGCAGACACAGTTTCAATATATATTTAATCTTAATGTTTAAATAAGTAATATTGTTTCAAATAATTTTAGCGTTAATAAATATTCCAATTTTCAACGCATCTGTTCTTAAATTCTCAAAATAAAATGTTAAAAATAATACAAAATATTATTAAAATATTAGAATTACATAATGGTAATACCATAAACAAGAAATTTATGAAAAAACCTTTATATGGTGGCAAGTGAGCTTCATATTCGACAAAACTATTATGTATTTTTATACTCATTCGTATATCCATTTCGTACAATCATACAAAATGTCAGAAAAACGGAAGTGACATTTATAAAATCCAAAGTGGAAATACTTAGTGACGCTCCAACTCCCTCCCAAATTTGAACCTGAATCTATATCCGTCATCAATTAAGCTCTATCTATACCTGTTCCCGTGAAATAGGTGGTACAAGGAAAATGTAATTTTTTAATTGGAAGTTACATCTCTAAAACCGGAAGTGGACATATATTTCTTTCTCCCCGGAATATGATGTTGAATATATATCAGCCAATCGTCTATAGCCGATTCTGAAAAAATAGACAATTCAACGAAAATCATTAAACCCGGAGTGGAAAAAAACGGGAAGTTGATAGCCTTACTCCTCAAGAAATTTCCATCGAAATCCATACCGGTAATTATCTAAGCTATATCCATAACCGATTCTGAAAATATATTTGAAGGAAATTGAAGATTTTAAACCGGAAGTGGTAAAAGTACGGAATATGAAAATCAGTAGTGAACTCTTAACACTTATGGAAATTGTTGTAGAATTCATATCAGTTATTTCTCTATCTATTGCCAATCCTGAGAATTGGCTATTACAATGAAAATGTTTGAACTGGAAGTAGAAAAATCTGCATGTATACAAATTTTGTTAATATCCGTCTCCTCCGGAATTTGACTTCGTATTAATCTTCTTCCAAAATATATCTACAGCAAAATTCTGAGAAATATCTGTTGTAAGGAAAATATATATTTATGAATCGGAAATATCATATTCAGAATCATAAGAAAAAATTCTTAGAGGGTCTCAGAATTTGATACAGAATCCATATAAGTCATTATATAAGCTATGTCTATAGCCAATCCATAGAAATAGGTGTTTCAAGTAAGCACTTTTGAACCAGAAGTAGAAAAATTCTGAAGTAGAAATCCTTAGTGAACTTTCAACTCCTCGAAACTTTCATACTAAATCCATATTGGTTGTCATCTTAGAGCTATAGTCGACCATATAAACTAAATATTGCAAGAAAAATGTAAAAGGAAGAATTGCAAACTATTAGTGCACTAATCTACCTCCTCCAAATTCCCATATATGTTATTCTCTAAGCTCTATTTATAGCCAATCTTGAAGAATTCAAGAAAAGTAACAAACAAATTAACGCAAAACGGAACAAGAACCAGAAGCGGAAATCCTATGTGAACAGCCTGAACAGCCTCTACCGCCTCCAGAATCCAATGCTAAATCCATATCAGTCGTCATTTAACTTTTATTTAAAGCAGATCCTGAGAAATAAATGCTTCAAAAAAAGTTTGTATAAACAATGGTGTGGCACACGTTTTGCACCCAATAAAAAGAAATGCTAAAAATCCAAAACTATAGAATCCATGTTGCTCCTCCCTAATTATATCAATGTTTTTCACTTTCCGAAAAACATCGTGTAAAACCAGTTAATTAAGATCGTTATGACGCCATATGCAAATCGGTTGATTATAAAGCTCTTGTTTAGATTATATTCGACTTGAATGACAATTAAATCAACGCAAACAAAAATAAATTAATTAAAATAGGGAGATTGTGATAATTTTGATGCTGACAATAAGGGGGCAAAGGACCTTTAAACAGTCGAAATACATTGGAAATAGTTTTATTTTAATTTTTTTAATTCCGACCAGGTGTATTTCATATGTTTGAAATTTTTATTCTAAATAGATAGGATACATTTCTTATTACACAAATATTTTATTGGAGCTATATAGTAATAAATACATTTTATATTGTTTTTTAAAATTTATCTAATTTCGACAGCCATAAATGTATATGGAACAGCCGCTCGCATGATATTTCAAATAATATTATACTTGTTTATTTTGTACATACTTTTAATTTACTTACAATTTAGTTTGTACATACTTTTTGAAACCTTGAACTAAATTCAGTTTTTTTAAAAATTAAACAAAGTAAAATTTTCATTTTTGATGCAAAAAACATAAAAACGCCTCATTAAAATAATTTTTTTTATTTTGTTATGAGGAATTTTTTATCTACAAATTGTGTATATGAATGAAACACATATGAGCAAATAATTTGAAAGTGATTGGTTAAATATATTTTAAAATATGTGCGCAAGCGTTAAAATCACATATCTGAGAAATATAGCTTTAAAGTTTAAAAATGCATTCAGTGCCATTTAATATCTTATTTTACACCTAAAAATGTCCTTGGTACATAAATAAAACATTTCTCTAACTATCGAGGTTTGAAAATCAGTTTTCTGGCATTTAGGGTCTTTTTAAGCTCCATGTGTTTTTGCAGAGGCTCAAACATCAGCTTCGTGCATAGGTTTCTTGTCATTTTGATGGAGAACGTTTACTAATTTTTTATTTATTTATACGGAATATTTTTATCTCTAAATTGTGTGTATGAATAAAACAAGTAACAGCAGAAAATTTTAAAGTGACTGGTTAAAGATATTTTAAAATATGTTGCTCACAAGTGCTAAAATCACATGCTTGAGAAAAGCAATTACAGGGGAACTTCGATAAACCAAAAGTCTAAGAAAATGATAAGCATTTGAGGTATACAAACACAATATAGCAACGTGTATACCCAAAATTCAGTCATATTACAATTTTGCTGCGCTATCCGAATGGTTTTCTTAATCACATTAATATACGTTTTTTCCACTTTTCATAACGATATCCACTTTCCATACCTTTATAGCTGATGGAACCTTTACAAAAAGTAAACAATACTTTGGTTTCAATAACCTTACCGCTTTCTTCTCCAATAAGTATACACACGATTTGACATCCCACTGGTTAAGACACAGGGATTGCAGTCTGACGACCCGAATTCGATATCCGACTCTGCCCAATCTGTCTCTGTGATCACGCGGATTACTTGCACGTTAAATATGTACATCTATAAGTTCTTCTAAGAGATTTGTGGCAAGGGAAGAAGGGTACGGTCCTTATGAATAACGCCCCCACTGGGTTCCAGTCTAAATTGGGTGGCATTTCCCGGCCGTCCAAACAGATATCTTACATCTTCGCGTAAGTCTGTCAGTTGGGGTCGAATATGAAGAATAAGTGAATACGGGTTGTAACAGCCTAGTGGTTAAGGCACGGGGATTGCACTCTGATGGCCCGAGTTTGATTACCCGCTCTTCCCAAACTGTCCCCATGTTCACACGGGATATGGGGACGTTAAATATGTGGGTCCAGTAATCCTTTCAAATAGTCGGTGGTACGGGTAGGAGGGTAAGGTTCCTGTTGATGCCACCCCCACTGGGTTTCGGTGTAAATTGGACAACACTATTCCTTTCTAAATATATACCTTACATCTTCTTGTAGATAGAGATAGATATTACAACTTTATGTAGATAGAGCCGATATATCCTACTCTATGCATCGCATAAAAAATACAGCCCTTCTGCAATATGTTTCTTGTCGCCAACCATTGTTGTACGAAAAGTTCATATTTTGCGCCCCACTCTTTTTTTTTTTGCTTGAAGGATCGAGCTTAGACGTGGAATTAACTTGCACTTTAAGAATTGTATTTTGAATCAATTTGAAAAATGTAGCTGATGTAAAGTATCGTATTGTTTCGATAATTTTTACTGATTCTCATCTTTGTTGCACATTCAATCTTAATAAGTATCTTGATAGACACATAAAAAATACACTGTATCGGGTGAATATAACTGCAGAGGCACTTTTTCTCTAATATCATATTCAGAATTCTCTTCATGTAGACCTTATGCGAGATAATAATTTGAATTTCCTTTATTTCTATTACAAAAGGTATCATTTACTTTTATTATAAAAGTATTTTAAAATATAATTATTTTAAAATATAATTAATACATGAATATTTTAATTTTAATCAATTTATTTAATATATCTTCGTCGTTTTGAGAATCTACCATTTATTATTATGTTCAAGAAACAGCCTTTGGAAATTTTACCAAATCGCAAAACAACGGTGAATCGCCAAATGTCATTATTCTTTAATAACGTTTAATAGATGAAATACAACAGTTTAGCCGATATAGTTTTTATAATTATGTATATCTACATGAGTAGAGTCATTTGTATTTTTTTAAATTGATTTAACAATGCGGTTAAAAAATGCTGTTCAAAGTAAATTTCCAATGCTGTGGGTATGCTTGTTAGATCTATTTAAAAAAAGTTTTTCTGCTACTGAAATATGAACCCACGTTTAATCTATATTTATTTGTAATTGAAAATATCGTATATTGCTACTAAATCATAAAATCTAAAGATTGGCGAGTTCGTCTCGTATGGCTTTGTGCAACTCCTATCAGAAGGAAAATATGTTCAATATAATTCCAAAATAGTTCTAGAAATATGTCCATACTATACTGCAGACAAAATTCCACGAATGAAATCAATAAAAATAAGAGAAAATATAATAGGTAAAAATACATTTTCTGCAATTTCTTTCGGCGATTCATTTTTCTATTTGGCTTTACCGTTGACGTACGTTATGAATGTCCACTAGATTCAGCCTTATTTGTCTCAGACTCTGATTCAATCTATTCCTGATTCTCGATGTCTTGTTCTCTCTATTCCATTTATTACTTTAATCCTACGCTTCTCTTGTTTCGTGATCTAAGGACGTTTCCATATACGGAGCTGTCTTTTTTCCAAACATACTTTAGTTAAAGTTTTATTTTTTTAATTTAATTTAAAGAATTTTTTCTCTATCCTGCCTTGATCTAATTCTTATATATTTCTTTAAAATGTTTTTCATTTATATTGAGAATAAAATAATTTTGATTTTAGAAAGAGGCGCTTTGATTTGAACATAAGAAATATTTTTCTATTTTTAGATTTATATCTGTCAAAGCCATCTGCTGTAAATTGTTTCCAGTAAGTTTTATTATCCTACCTGTTGCTTCATTTTGCAAATGGTTAATACTTATCGCTTAGTTACATCGCTGTCTTATATAAGATTTGCAAAGCAAACTAAAAGGTATAAGTAGAAAATGCAAAGTACAATATGTTAATATTAAGGTCTACTATTCTGTATAATAGTAGTACTCACCCGAAACCTGGATCCGGATTTGGCGGTTACTGAATAAATCAGATGACTCAAAGGAACTGGGAGTATACTTGACAACTTTATTAATGTTTATAATAACTGACTGGAAGAATAAAAACTCTTAATCAATTGTAGTAAACCTAAATGAGTTTAATAAACTAGCAATCTAGGCATACGTAAAGTAATTAACATTTTATAGTTCAAAGTTTGTTATGAAATTCAAAATTATATACAGTACAACCCTCCTATTGCGAGTTCGGATGTAACCAAGCATCCATCGGTTATTAAGATTTTTTTTTGTCACCTTAGATCTGAAATACTTTTATATACATAATGTGAAACTTATTGCTTATAGCGAACAATTAGATACATATGCATTATAAGACTAAAAAAACTGAAATATCAATAAATTATAAATAAAAGACGTCCGTACTCAATCGGAGTGAATAACATGCTAGACAGAGGAGCGACAGCATTGACGAAAATGACAATGTTTATGACCAATTAATTTACCAATATGTAATGATAACAGCATGCAACGGGGACAAAATTCCTGAAGAGGCGCAGCCCGGATTGCTGTACCTGCCCCTAAAACAGAGTCACTGATGATGGACGAGGCTACAACCAATAAGAAACTCACAAATTCAAGAAGGCGTAAATTATAATAAATCTATAAATTTATTAATATTTAAAAATCTGATTTCTTTAGTTGGGCACGACCGATCTTTGATTTAGTGACGAATTTCTTTGCTCGGTTACTAATAATTCGTCAATTGGCCCTTAGGCACATTTTCATTATGAAAATCGCAAATTGGTCAGCTGTACTATAAAAATGCACTGATTATGAACACTTGATCTCCTAATATTCTCAGACACATGAGAGACATGCACATAGCTTGATCTCCTAATATTCTCAGACACATAAGAGACATGCACATAGCTTGATCTCCTAATATGCTTGAAGACAAGTGAGTCACACACATCGCGTGTTCTCCTAATATTATTAGATAAATTCTAGTCACGCACATGCCCCAATCAATATTATTAATTCTTATATAACTTCGTATCAAAAATAATTATACTATAGTTACTGTACCTTATTATATTTACCATATCTTACAAAACACTAACAAAATTATGAAACCCTAGTCCCCTAAGTAAAACATATATTTCCTTCGAATAGTGAATCTATATATATTAATTCCTCCAAACGATATGGATTATCAAATAAACGGGACTTAATTTTCTGAGATATTCAATTTTTATCAATCTGGGGTAAGGTTCGTTAAATTGTATCATTTTTGCCTACTTTGGGGGACATTTTCTTCAATTTGGTGGCATTTTAAAAAAATCACCAAGTTGGCGATATTTCGTTAAATTCGTATTGATTCAAAAATTGAAATATATATTACGATAATAAAGGTGGTATCACGTCTATTCTAAATTCAGTTATAAAATCAAAGACACAACATCATAGATAAAAGGTCATTTAATAAAATCATCCTAAAAGACGTACATAGCTTTAAAAATCCAGAGCGCTTTCATGCATTACTATACCATAATGCCCGAAAGCGATCTGGATTATTAAAGCTATGTGCGTCTTGTAGGATGATTTTATTAATTTACCTTTTATCTATGATTTATTTATTTTATTTTTATTTATTTGAAAAAGACTGTAAGCTACAGGACGTAGTCCCAGTTACAGCGTGCAGGAATAAAAATACATAAAAAAATACAAATTAAAATACCATAAAATACATTAAAATGTTAAAATACATTAAAAAGAAAAGCAAACCTTCAACAACCAATGATCTTCATAAACAGATTCACATAAATACATACAATAAAATATAGGATGTTTACAACAAATGCTTTTTAAAATCCATCTCCGATGAATAAAAAATATCCAGATTATCAGGGAAATTGTTGTATAATTTAGAAAAACTAGTAATTGCACAATTACATCCAATACTTGAATTAAAATTCTTTACAGCAAATAAGTTAATGCTTCTTGTTGTATACTGAGGAACACGAAACCCAATCCCACCCCAAACAGGGGAACAGTCAACTCGGCCACCAAGCAGATTCCTGAAGAATGAAAATAGAATGTAATCCCTTCTGCTCTGTAAGCTTTTTAAACCAAACAAATCACGTAGAAAAGTAGCGGATAAGGCATAACAACGAATGCTAGTTTTCCTATAATAAAGATATCTCAACAAATTATTTTGAATGAACTCGATCCTGTTTGAGTGAACGGCATGAAAAGGCCTCCAAACCACAGACGCATATTCAAGCCCAGACCTGACCAAGGTATTGAAGAAAACAATAATGGTATCCTCATTTGTAAAATCCTGAGTAATTCTTTTAATGCAACCCAGTTTTCTATGGGATTTAGAACATATATTAGAAATATGAGGAGAAAAGGAAAAATCAGACGGATAAATAACTCCAAGATCAGTAATTATGATTGATGCTGGGGTTCTAAAGTTTGTGTCAATGAAAAATTATGAATAAAATGCTTATTTGTTTAACTTTTATTGAATATCAATATATTTATGATCTTTTCAAACATTCCTTGAATAACTGAAGGGTATCTTCTGAAAGTTCAATCGTGTTTGAAATCAATAAGGTTCCATTACTTTCTGTTTGTAATAACCGTACTAAATCACATTTGAACCGCTCTGCTCGGTCATGAGATATCGTTTCCACAGACCCATTCACACACATTTCGGAACGCCAACATGAATCGATTTTAACTCACACACACATACATAAAAAAATTTCAATTCGAGATCAAGCATAATTGAAGAGAGGGCCACGCACGTATGTGGCAGTCATTAGCTCTGTGATTGAAGAAGGATTCATCGCTAAGGAGAACATCCCTCCAATCGGACACTATCCAGACTGACCAAGGTCGGCGCCAATCCAGACGGCTCTGACTATGTTGAGGGGTCAGTGGTAGGCGCCTTAATGAACGTCGACAACTAATCCCACATTCTACCAGTCGTTTCCAAATAGTATCCCTTGGTACAGCAAGAGTAGAGGGAGCAGGATGACAAATGCCTTGGAATATCTGATATCGACGCATTTGTTGTAGACTCTCTGACTCTCAAGCAGTTGTCTGTCTGGGACGGCTTAAGCCTCTGCGACGATTACATGAGCCTTCTCCGATCCAGTGCTGCCAGCATCGAGTAACTGCCATATCGCTCCGATGAAGATGAAGAAATATATGTCAGTTGGACCAAACAGTTTCCCTTAGGGCTATGCTGCGAACTTTCCAACAATTATTCGTATCGCGAATACATCTTAAAGGCGTCTTTAACTTACAGTATTGAAGCAGAACATCCAGTTTCAATTGCCCATGAGTGAGAAAAACGATCGTTTTAATTGCTGCACGTAGCGTCATTCTCATGCGCTTTGCTTGGGCACTATAACATTACTGAAGCTGGCAGTATATGCATAACTCTTTAAACGACATCTGCATGCTGATTTCGCGACTGTAACTTTTTTTTTATCGGTGCAGTTATTTTTTTTACCACTCAGTGTATATCGTTGCATACGAAAACCTAAAATTATCACAATTATATAATTTGTTTAAAATTTCCCCATATATATCACTCAGCATTCTAGCAAAATAAAATTTTCCTATTTCATAAGTAATTTTAATTTTTGTAATGTCTTAAGTCATCGAATTCAGTCATCGCAATGGATATGGCGAAGTTTCCGCCCGATCAACTTTCTGCTGCTCCGGATAGGATCGGATCCATTTTAAAATTTGAGAGAAGTGGATATTTTGAGATTGGCTGAACTGGGTGCGCTTAAAGTTCTCTCCCGATGAGATAATTTCACGGATATATTATCGCCTGTGCATATTTTTCCCTTCTCTTCAGACGCTTGCAGGCAACGTGCGTGTAATGCCCTTAAACTGACTTTGCATTTCATGGAGATCTAGATTCAAACTGAGAGGGATTGAAACTGAATTGGAATGTGGTCGTTCTGTAATTGGAAATATAATAATTGCAATCCTTGTGGGAAATAAGATTGAAATTAAGATTGGTGAATTTATTAATTGTTGAAATTAAGATTTAAATTGTGTCTGTTAACGTAGAATGCGGAGTTATATGTATATATATATATACAGGGTGTCCCAAAAACATTGATCTGGCTTTTATTCTTTAAATATTGATCTTAGACGTTAAAAATTTTCAGGAGAATAAATTTGAAGAAATACAAAATTTAAATATTTATACGGCCTCCGTACAAAAACATTTCCAATGAGTAAAATATGCCCCATACATTAATAAGGTGATGTACAAAATTTCAGCATTTTATCATAAAAAGTCCCAGAGATATGTTTAAACAAAATTTATGAGGGATTAATCACAAATTAAAATGTAAATATTTACAGCAAGAGTGCAAATAACGTAATGCAGAAATGCATCATGGGCAAATAATATCTGCCTCCTATCATTAACGGATCTTTGACATGGATGGAAAACATTTTGAACAGGCTTTGTAATCTTTGTGTAAATTTATTATTTCAACACAGTGTAGATACTTTTGTACTAATAAATAGCAAAATTTTTATTTATTTATGTAATCTTTGTTTTCTTTCATTATTTGTGTATGATCTTTGAAACTCGATCTGCCGACATGTTTTTCCGCCTCTGAGAACCCATGTTGATGCATTGAAAATTGGTTTACGCCAACATTGTTGTCTTTTCATATCTCTGGGAATTTTTATGATAAAATGCTGAAATTTTTACATCACCTTATTAGTGTATGGGGCACATTTTACTCATTGGAAATGTTTTTGTACGGTGGCCATATAAAATTTCAAAATTTGTATTTTTTTTAAATTTAATTTCCTTGAAAATTTTAATCGACGTTATAAAATTCTGCACCTTTTTGTACGCAACTTTGTAATTTATTATATATGTCTAAGATCAATATTTAAGGAATAAAAGCCGAGGTCAATGTTTTTGGACACTCTGTATATATATATACATACATCTGAATAACGAATTATTATCATCTGAATAATATAATCAATTGAGAATGTATTTCTAGTACTGAATTGTAAAAAGATGCTATAATAAATTTTAAGTCTGCCTCTTTCATGCTAACATTTATCATATGTGTGTTGGCGTTATATATCATGAACTGGTCATCGCTGGTATAAACCATAATTCTTTTAAACCGTAAGAGAGGTTTTACTAAATTCGAAAATGAATGAAACAAACAGATATTCAGCAGAGAGTGCACTTTACCAAATGATTTCGAGGTCTGGGATTATTTATTTATTAGATAAACAGCATCCTTCAGACTGATAAACCTGAGAGCAACGTATTTCTGTCGCATAAAGAGTAGGGATTTAAACGAAACTATCTATAATACGATTAAAAACAAAGAAAAAAGCTTGAATAAAATTGAAAATATTTCAGTTACATAGAAGCTACAAACGTATGCGTGGATGAAACATTCTCAAACTATATTCAGAATTTCTTACTCCTTTCTTACTCAAATTAAATTTATACATTTATTCAGTCAGTAAAACTGTCCTGAATATTCTTTAGCTAGAGTCATACAAAATACACTTAGATTATTAAAATTTGCATTAAGATTTTTTAACAGATAAAAATGATGATGCATAAATGGGTTATAGAGATATATTCAGATATATTTTAAACGTACGTAGTATTAAAATTGCTATGACATTTTTCATTTTCTATTGTGTATTTTTGGTTTATTTGATTACACTCAACCCGCGTAAAGAGATCCTCAGAAACTAATTCGGATCATCGGGTTTGTTCTTTGATCGGTAACACGTTATTCAACCGCCTATTTTAGAATATATCTGAAACTCACACAGAATATAATGCTCTGATCAGTATATGCATATTTTTAGTAAGCCTAAGTGACTGCTACTGACTTATTTAGCAATTACTTTTTAATGCAATGAAAAAAAATAATGAAAACACGGCCGCGCTACACAGTTTCATAGCGAGCATAATGCGTAGTGTGCGATATATGCGTACGCACATGGACATATAGGTGGTAGCTCCTAATCCGAAATTTTTGCCCGTTACGTGGGTACATATGCCTCTAAGTTGATGCACATCTACGCCTTAAATAATTGCCTAAATTCACTTAAATAGAAACTATATGAATGGGAGTGATACGTTTTAAAATTCTTTAAAACACCATAGTACATTTAAATTTAATCTATCTTATTCTCTTATGTTATTGGCAACTTTGTTTTAATTGGAAACTTTCCTGTTACGGTATTTGTACTCTTACGTAGCTGTACTATTACATTATTTGTAAACTTACGTCTTGTTACGTAAATTAAGGATTAGGCATTATTTCAAATTGATTCCTGTTTATGATATGAAGTAGTTGCGACAGTAGGGGTTAGGTTTCCCTCCGGTATTATTTCGAAGGGGAAAGTTAAATTTAATGAAAGTAATTTCTTACATAGGTATAATAGTGTATCTCGGATAATCAGGGTGCCAAACTTCTATTCTTGGGTCTGGCAGAGTGAATCACACTATGGTTTGATTCCAACTAAAGACTTATAGATGTCTTTTTTCTTTAAACATGATATTTGTAGTATTATTTCTACACGGTGTGTGGCTCAAAATACTATTTAAATAAAAAAAATAGCCGTGGTAAATACATCACACGACATACGATTAATCAGTATTCTATTAGATTGTATTTCAATAATTTCAATTACATCATCAAACATTACGTATGTATAATTAGGTACCTACAGAACTTACTTAAAATGTTACCCAGTACATCACACACTTATGTTTAAAACAAATTTGGTTACCTGGAAAAGGACTAATGAGGGAAACAAAAGTGAACACAGTTCACTGAGATCCAAAATAGTTCGGCACAAATGCCAATCCACATTAGATATTTTAGGTAGCAGTCGCTTATTTATGTTGAAGAACGTTAACTAAATTTTAAATAAACTCGACTTCAGAAACAAAGGATCTAAACACGTTTGGTAGAAAATTAGTTTTGTCGTCGGGAAAAGGTGACTTTCTAACTTTGGCAGTGATGAAGTTTTCTTTCTTTCGAATAGAACTAATGTATATTTTAGTAATGCAAATATTCCGGATATTTGTTAGTTTGTGTTTACTTTTACGCAAGGAAGGTTCGCAATGTTATTTCGGCATAACGAAATATTTGATAATTGTAATAATAAGAGAATTGTGGATTATAAAATATAACTATGCTTATTGGCTTCCACATTTAGATAGAATTTGGGAAATAGAAATATAATTTATTAGCACTAAAATGTTTAGCCAACACAAAGTGCTGGTTCAAACAAGATGTACTTAAATAAATGTTACCATCATTCTTATTCGATGTACGAAATATTTGGATAATTATTCAATGTGGTAAAACTTATGTTAGTGAGTGAGTTTGTGAAAAAAATGCATCTATCTATTTAATCTTTTGGATATTTTAAACTGAAAATACGCACAATTTTGTAGAGAATGCTCATAATAATGTACAAAATGTCTTAAGCTGGAGGCATCTTTAGCTCAACGCTATGATGCTGACCTATTACGTTTTGGCGCTGAGATCGACACATTGTTGCTGTGTCAACCTTTATTTTTCTTCAACCCAGACCGTCCCACCTACCCGAACGTGCAAGGTACCTGTTTGAATGACCGGAAAATATCAACCAATTTAGACCAGAACCCTTGTCGAAAGTCATAATAAATAGCTCGAAATTCCAGTCGACTTAAATATATGTTTTGCTACTACCATATTAACTTCAAAACGATGCCGTAAAAACAATTTTATATTATTTCTCGTTCTTTAACAGAAAATGTTCACATTCCAATTATAAAAAATCGTCAAAACTGAAAGCTGTTAACATTGTTATTGCCACATTCTAAAAATTTAAGTAACCCTCATAACTGAATCATTGCTTTTGCCAAACCTAATCTCTTCGGGCATGAAAGGATAAATTCCTCAATATCACACTTCGAAGCTGTCTGTTACTTTTCATGTTTTTCTAACTTTACCTTTGAAATTTAGTTATAGGTTATTTTCTAATAATTATATTTTTAAATTTAGTTAAACACCCAGTAAGTGCAAAATTTTATACGGAGCTCAATCAGTAGTATGTAAACATTTAATTTCATTCTAGTAAATTTTCAGTGAACTTACATTGTATTATTTTGCATAACAACTGCATTCGAACCATGTCTAAAGTCATCTTCCACACATAGCATATATTTTATCTTTTTCATTATTTTATACGGAATAAATCGTTTTTATGGACTTTGAAAATGTAAACAATTACCATTTATAAAATTATACGATTTCTTTGCACATTAGTAACGTCTGAGCATATATTGTGGTAACATAATATCTACGTTATGATGTTATTAATCATTAAAATTTCGAAAAGTATAGTATTATATCTTCTAAAAATTACACTAAAACCTACAAAGTTTTTTACTGGTTTGTGAAATCCAAAAAAGCACTCTTCAAAAAGAGAATATATATTTTATAACGAATTTAAATGTTAATTTAAATAGATATTTTAAACTTTATATTAACTACTCTGTTTTTTGGAAATTTAAGATACAATCAATCTGTATGCACAGAAAATAGAACAATGTTTAATAATTAAATGACGCATTTTTGTCTCAATATCGATGATTTAATAAAGTGGGCTAGTGAAAGATAGACAGTATCTTAGATATTGCTAATCAGGTATAAATACAAGTTGAGCAGGGTTTGCTCATGCAATTAGAACACGTGGTATTTAAATTGGTTGAGTTTCTGTGAATAATCGTACCATAAAAATATCTCTAGCACTTGAAGCAAATCCCTGTTTTCTGATATTATAACAACTCCTTACAGGGCAACTGGAGCTAAAGAGAATATCAGAGAAAACATATTTTTTATACTTCTTCAGTGGCAGTTTAAAAAATCAACAAGACAGATCAATCATGCATAAGCATTGATTATGAAACACTTTCCAACTGAAATGTAATTTCATGTAAAAATTTCTAAAATGTGATTCATTCAGTGGTAATATATTTTACATTATCACAGTACTACATTAATTTATTATACTTAAATATTTAAAACTGTATCGAAATATAAATCATCTGATTCTTTATGCAAAATCAATGAATATTTCATTCATATAACTTGTATTCCAGACTCCAGAGCTAAATAATTTTGTGTGAAAAAAATTCAGCAATTCTTATGTAATTCATCTTACAATCGCTTGAGATATTTGCATTCTGCATATGTTAAAATTAGGCTTCCTTGAAGAAATAATAAAAGTTTAGGGATCATTTAAAATCACAACTATTGTAATTGCATAGGCACGGAATTTAGATACACAGATAATATATATGTGTATGTGTATGTACTCAAAGTATTGGAATCGTGCCGAAGATCGGAACTCGAATTTTCAAAGTATCTACACGTTTTGGGACATCCACTCTAATTGAAAAACTAAAGGACCGAATTTCATACAATTTGGTAGGTATGTTTTTTGTGGGAAATCCTGATGTTCATTAGATTATAGTACGATTCGTAATAAAAGAATCTGCCTTCTTTGCGAAATGGCCGCAGAAATTGCCTTTATCCACTCTAGCTAAAAACTAATGAACCAAATTTAACAAAATTTGGAGTATAATATTTCAATAACCTACAAGTGATTTATATACCAAATTTAACAAAATTTTGTATATAAATCATTTGTAGGTTATTCTACTACGATTCGGGAAAAAGGAACGGGCTATTTTTGCGAAATGGCCAGCAAAAATCGTTATATATAAAAATAAAAGACTACGTGTGCTCAATTATATCAATTAAATTCCTATATTATATGTGATTTTTGACAACAAAAAGAATAAGACTAACCCCATTACTCTAGGACTAGCCGTTCTTGAGATATTCTAGTTTTTTCGCGTTTTCGCTACGCCACCTTTGACAATAAGTCTAGCTATCAAATGAGAACCAAATTTAAGTTTAACGTGTAAATTCAATGTCATTTAAAATACTTATGTTGTGCAGATAAACTCAAATTATCAGTGAATAAATAAAGAGAACGAATATGAGTCTGCAGAGAAAGACATGTGCTGTCCAGAATTTTTAACAATATTACACCAATGATTTATAGAAGTGAACGGGGATTATTTTCAGGCCATTTCGAAAAAAATGTATGATCGATATTTAAAGATCCATCAAATTTTTGTCGAATAAAATGTTCAACAAATTTAAGCTGTGTACCAAATTTTAACTCTCTAGGACGTAGGAAAGTGCATTTAAAATGCCATCAATTAAATTTATCATGAAGAGTTATATAAAATTTAAAAAAAATGAAAAATTGTTATCTACCAAATTTGTTTTAAAATATGAAGCCACTCCCATATGCAAAACGTTTAAACAAATGGAGAGATATTTATTATATAATATCTCTCTCTTTTCTTTCTGGAAGATATCCCAAAGTCAGAATTTAATTGAATTTGTTTTTTTCCCTATATTAAATAATTTTTTTAATTAAAAAACTACTTAACATACTTTACTGAATTTTTTTTTATATATTCTATGGGATAATGTGAATATTTCCTAAAAATTTCGAAGCAATTCGTGAATTTTAAATTTACTTAAAAAATGTTTGAAAAATTAGGTCCCATAGGGTTCAATGTATTTCATTTTTTCAACCCGGGTTCAATAAAAAACTAATTGGGTGATATTATTTATTTATATTCCCATAGGTCCTACAGACCGTCTGAACAACATACTAAAATTTCATTTTGATAAACTCATTTTTACGGCAGTTATCGTGCTAACGGACAGACAGACAGACAGACAGACAGACAGACAGACAGAATGAACAAAGTCATAAACACTTTTCAACTTTGTTGTAAAGTGTTAAAAATATGAAATATCATGAGCCGTACTATTGATGCCAATTTTATCACAGGAATGAAATATATATATATATATATATATATATATATATATATATATATATACTCATGTTCAAAAGTTAAGCATAATTCGTAAAAGAGAAAAATTCTGAGTTCATAGGAATACAATGGTTCACAATCAGTTGTGGAGAATCGTGGGATGAAGGTAAATCGTTGTTCATATGCAAAACAGTTCAGTCGACATGCGCAAAGCACCGGCGCACGTCTGAACGAGTATAAAATGGTCTCAAACGGCATGACCAGTTGAGGCAGAATTTTGCAATGGTTGTGGTACGGAGCTTTGTTAACAATCAAAAAGGGCGAAAGATGTCACAAAGATGCCAACTGGGCATGTTTTTACAGGAACGGAATATTGGAATGCTGGAATCCGGTTGATCCCAAACCGAAGCGTCTCGAATGCTGAATGTGCCTCAGTGTGCGATCTCCAGACTGTGGCAGGGGTTCCAAACCACTGGAGTTGTAATCCGACGGCCAGTACCAGATCAGCTAAGAGTAATCAGCCAAGAGCTCGGCAAGATCGATAGTTGGTGATAACTGCGCGACGTCAGAGGAACCGTTCTGCTAGACAACTGGGTTCACAGCCGCCACAGAGCCCTGACTGCCGCCACAATAGCACTGTTTCGAGACAAAGTGTTTACAGGAGACTCAGACACGTAGCTCTCTATGACTGACGACCAACAGTTTGCATCCTCTGATGTCTGCACAGAAACGCGCGCGTGTACAGTGGAGTTCGGACAGTGGAGTGGATAACAGTGGGGCAATGTCATGCTCAGTTAGCAGTCCAGGTTTAGCCTGCACACTGATTATCGTCATGCCATGATCTGGAGAGAACGTGGAGGGCGATTTCACCCGGAAAACATCCCGGAAAGGCGTTGTTTTCCGTTTGGGGGAGTCATGGTCTGGGTAGGCACCATGATGGACGGCCGCACAGACCTCCAAACCTTCAACACGTGGTCGGTTACCGGTTAAAGATACAGATACGAAGTCCTTTTTTTCCAGGTGATGTTGATTCTGATTTCATATTCGTGGATTATAACGCATCTCCTCACCGTGCTGCTTTGGTCGACGACTTACTTCAAACTGAAGATATCCAGCACAGTGGCCTGCCAACCCTCCTGTTCTGAATCCTATAAAGCATGTGTGAGATATGCTCGGGCGCAATCTTGCAGCCTTCCGCTACCCACCAAGTTCCGTTCCGGGATTGAAATCTGCTCTCCGTGAGACTTGGAACTCTTTGAGCACACAATGCATCCAAACCCTCATCGAAAGTATGGGAAATCGTTGTGCAGCATGCGTGGCTAACCGAGGTTCCCACACACCGTATTAAACTGCAGCAGGACATTGCTTTAATCATTCTGTTTCACTGAAGTTTACACTCGCATTTCCTTCAACACTTTTCTTTGGATTATAAAAGTCGTTATTATCCTTGTTTTGTATTGTTTTCTTCTTTTATAACCCTATTACCCCCGCATACCGCGTGTTCTTCCATTCCGATGTAGATTTCCTGAATTTTCACATAAACAACAACTATGCTTAACTCTCGGACATGAATGTATTATATATATATATATATATATATATATATATATATATATATATATATATATATATATATGTGTGTATATATATAAATATATATATATATATATATATATATATATATTTAATGGAAGTGTATAAATGATACAAGTAGACGAAAAAACTTGATTTGATATGGTTATCTAAGGCCTAATGGTATATCGAGTCCGTCTATCACTTGGTTCATATGTCTAGCTGCTAAAATTCCACGTAAACTCTATTTTATAGAAACACTAGAAAATACGGTAACATTTTGGCAAAGTGGTCATAAGTCACTCCACAACATCAGGTGGATTGTACCTCAGTCAGCATAGTAGTGACAAGAATCCTAAGGGTATATTTTTTCAGCAACATCTTGAGTATTGTACTTATCACATTTGAGTTATCTTTCAATTTAAATTGCCTGCAATAATTAATACATATCGACTCAATATTTCTCTTTATATTACGCGTTAAAATTCAGGGGAAGTTATGGAGAAAACTATGCACCTACAACCAGCCTCTTATGCCAGCAGTTACGACAAATATTTTGCATTTTCTTTTGTGCGCCTTTTCCTTTATAATATTTAAAAATACATTGCATCAAAATAAACATATAAATTACATAAATAAACATATAATAACACACATACATACATATACATATATCAAACCATGTATATACATGATTTCATTTGAAACATTAATATATCAATATCTGTAAGTATTTCTTTTACATTTTGACTCTCATAATTGAAATTCCTGGTGTCCACTACTATTATTGCAACTTCACGCAAGTTTTAACTTTTTAGTATCCCTTTTTTCACCGTTTTCTACACATTAAATAAGCTGAGATAACTTAACATTTAAAGTAAAATGTCTTAAAATTAATCTCACATTCCTGGCATTTCTCCAGACACTTGCAATATAAATACAAGGAGCACTCTTTTTAAAAACCTTTAGGTGTACAATGCTGCATGGAAATGATTTCCTTCGCAACAAATTACCAACTAAAGTAACCTCAGTATTAATAGAAAATGAAAGAAAATTTCTCCAGAATTTTTTCACTCCTTTTTGCACTTTAAAACGATATAAGGCACCATGAAAGTGAAACGCTTTTCAAATAATAAACGCTTCCGAAGAATTCGGCTTAAATTTACTTAAAATGTTGTTTCGAGGCTAGAGAGCGGTTTGCCAAATTTTACATTTTTATCTATTTTTCATTATTTCTTTTCGATCGCATTATTCTATTCTTTGAACATAGGAATTCAGATATATTTGAAAAATCTCAACGGTAAATGTAAAATAATTTTAAATATAATCTTTTATTTTTTTGATTTGGTACTTTATTATATTCAAACATTCACTAGCAGTACCTTTAGATAATTTTTCATCAAAGCGAGAATTAATTATATTATTCATCGGTAACCAAGTTTTATTAAAATTGTAAAACAGTTAATTAAAACAAGATATTTACTAATTAAACTTCATATGGAGGTAAAATGGTGTAAACTTCATTTTCAACAGAATTATTGAGAATATTGTTATACTCTTTCGCGCAATTTTTTCATACACTCATGCGAATTTTCAGAAAACCGAATGCGATATATCCAGAAGTTGTTCTGGAAATCCTTAGTAAGCCCCAAATTACTCCGGAAGTTGTACGGAATATAAATCAGTCTTTATCGATGCTCTATCTACGCCAGTACTAAGATATAGATGTTGAAAGAAAAGGCTATTTTTTATACTGTACCGGCTGAGATCTAGAGGCAGAAGTAAAAAAAAAATAGGGGATCCTTACTCCCACGAAAATGTAATGCTGAATCCATATCAATTATAATTTACGCTGTATCTATAGATGATACTAAAAGGAATAGACTGTGGTGCGGTAAAACAAAAGGAACTTAAAGTTGAGATTACAGATTTATTAACTTCTTCATAATTAACATGGTCGCAATATCATAACTCATTGATCGTTACAACATTAAAGATTAAACACATTGCGTTGTTTGTCGCTATTAAAACCCACCATTATTTATCATTAGTGCGAGCTCCTGTAATATAATGTTATTTAACATAATGCTACTCAATTAATTGCTCCATTGTTAACGTAAAAATAAAATCATTTATTAAGAACTTTCTCTTAATTATTACATTCTTTACAATAATTAGTATATTTTATTTGCGGAGGAGCCAGCAAAATGGAGAGATTTGCTGTATGAGACCAGGTAATTACTATTATCGACATGATCTATGACCTGCTATAAAAGTTAATAAGAACATACCTTTCAATTTGGTCTTAGGTCATTGACCACAACGCTTGTATCATTGTATATTGTAATGGTACACTTGAAGTATTGTACTCGGACTGAGTTGTCGTAGCATTTGCATATTAGGACTGATTTGTGGACTATTTCTGGACAACCCTGTGGAACACACTCTTAAGAGATTATCCTGGCATTCTGATCTCTGGTTGGAACTCAGACTCTGCAGCACTTTCGCTCGGCAGCTCTTAATTGAATCTATCTTACTGTTCTCTGATTGTATTCTTTCATATGTCTATAGAACATTTTATATGTTGCAACCTATTTTTGCCTGAGGTCTGACACGCCTCTTTGGCTCTGATTGGCCCACCTTAGAGCAATGCGCCCAGACCTTGCCATTGGTAACATTTTTAACCACTCTCTTGGTTTCACTTCAGCAACTTAGGTTTTATGGTCTAGATTTTTTTAAATTCAGCCATTTAAAATATACCCTTAAGCACTTCATATCTTCTGTGAGATTAACAACGAGCTCTTGGACAGTGTTGTCTTTAACTTCGAATTGTAAACAAACAACACCCTTCTTCGGACCGGGTGACACTTTTGATAGATCTAATCTGCAATGACCATTACTGGAACCCTTTCCCTTTTCGAGCGGAATTGGCCCACCTCAGGGCAAAGCGCCCAGGCATCCTGCCATTGGTAACATCTTTAACCACTCTCGTGGTTTCACCTCAGCAACTTAGGTTTTATGATCTAGCTGACCTCTCGGGACAAGGAGCAATAAAACTGGCGTTTATTCGTCTGATGCATTGTTTGCTATTGCAGCAAACCATATATGAAGAACATAAAACTGTCTCACCTAAATCTGGTGTGAACTCAATTCCTGCATTTATTCCGGTCTCACATAGACATTTCAAAGAAAATGTTTGAACTGGAAGGAGAATAGAACTGGAAGTTATGATCTTTAGTGAGTCCTCCAACCCCTCAAAAATTTGATTCTGAATCGACATCCGCCATCATCTAAGATCTACTTATAGTCGATTATGAGGAATAGATGTTTGAAGGAAGAGAACAATTTTTGAACCGGAATTGTGATAAAATCGGTATTGGAAATCTTTAGTAAACCTAGTAACCCATCCGTAATTCCATGCTGAATTCATATTAGTTATCATCTAAGAAATATCTATTGTCAATTTTAAGAAATACATGTATCAAGTAAACATTTTTAACCGGAAGTAGAACAATTCGGAAGTAAAATTCCTTATTGAACTCTCAACCCCTCCAAACTTTGATGCTAAATCCATGTTAGTTGTCATCTTGGAACTGTATTCTACCTTATAAAATAAATGTTGCAAGACAAATGTAAATTCTTAAATTGAAACTGAGATTTCCAGAACTGGATGCGGAAGTCCTTAGTAAGTCGTCCTACTCACTATAGAATTTAATGATAAATCCATATCAGCCGTTATCTAAGCTCTATCTGTTGCAATTCTGTGAAATATATCCTTAAAGGAAATAGTTTGAAGCCAAAGGAAATGGAACCGGAAATTCATAGTTCACCACCCTACCTCCTTCCAATTATCAGCTAAGCTGCAAATGTAGCCAATATTTAAAAATATATGTTTCAAGAAAGAAGAAAAATTTTAACACGAAATTGAAAAGAACGGAATGGAAAAACAAAAATCCTTAACGAACCCCTACCTAAACTTTTGACTGATTAAATGTAACACGTATTTATTAACCATAGATTAGAACTGTAAATATAACATACTTAATCCCCTTTCTCTATTTCTAGATCCTACGAAGCAAACAAACTTCTGCCTAGTATTATACCTTATGGTGCATAACGAATGTCGTCGAATTATATAAGATACTTGTAGTAAGATTTCTAGTGAAATTACATAAATTGCACCTTGTTTATATATTTTTAAGTTTATTAATATTTTCCTAGAAAAATGCTAGTAATATATGGTTCCCCTAAACTGTAGGAGACATCCGTTTCAGCAGCTCAAGAGATTAAAGCATCGTTGGCCAGACAAAGATCGGTGGTAGGATTCCCTGATTTTTTTACAAGATAGAAAATTTTTTCCAAATTCTGATAAGGGATCTGTAGGAGCCATTTCCACGTAATTTAATCCTAGTTAGTGGCGTAAGTAGACTTTTGACGCACCGGAGAAAATAATATCAGGGTTCCATATCTTATACTGTCTTTGGTCTTTGATTCAAATTGGTCGATTATTCGGTGTTGTGGGGTAATCACTCCATCCCGCATCATAAGAGTGCGCTACTGATCCTAGTATATTTATATGGATAGCGCATCATCTGGCCAGACTGAAAATCCATAATTCGAATCTCGGTTGGGACATTTACAATGAGATTTATTTTCTTACAATGATGTCCAAGGAACTCAACACTGCAGGCTAGATGTAGTGATTATTGAGGAATAAAAAATTCCCAAATTTTGATTTTATCAAGTGCTTTACGGTGCAATTCAATGATTTTCAAATCACTAGTATTACGATCAACATGATCATAGCGTGCTTAATAAGAGAATTTGAAGAACAAGATGCTACCTTTGATAAAAAGTGAAAATAGATAGTCATTTAAATCAAAAATTTTCACTTTGATCAGAAATTCTATGGCGAAAAGTTCAGGGTCCACATCTAGTATAAGAATTAAAAAGTTTATTTGAGCAGCTCGATGGAGTTCATCTATCCAGTTTGTATACTTTTGGCTCAAATCCTTGGGAATTGAGTTCCTTACAGTTCACGAAGCTGAAATATTCAAACCAATTTCTTTCTTGGAATATGTATAACGGTATAACAAGCTTTCTTTTGTGTTGAAAACTGCTTATGTTTTCCGTTTCTTCCAAAATATTTTATTTCTGAATAATAGTGCATCCACACAAACCATGCATGGGAATTAAACGGATACTTGCAGCATTATAAAAATGCATTTCCCAGGACCTTCCTGCAGATCTTTTCACATATACTGATGGAACCGTATCACGCAAACCACGCAACAAGCGCAACAAGTGGCCATCATGGCTAAGCTCCAGAACATTTGTTTCCCCCGATTCAGTCTACCGAGTCTAAAAAAGGCTAAGAAAGAATAACATGTTTTTGTTTGTAAGAAAAACGTATCCATTTTTTACTCAAGCAACTGCAAAATTTATTATAAATCTATTTTGAGGCTCTTTCTTCGAAAACAAATCGTTCACCTGAAAACTTTACATAAAAATAGTACAGTAATATCCTGTTAAACTTTCCAAGATTCAACAAGATTGAAAATAAAGCAATTTCAGAGGCTTTGAATTGTGGGGTTTATAACGTACTCTACTCAAAATAAATTCGAAGCCGCTTAACGCTATATCTATTTTTAACATAAAAGTATTCTACTACGGTGTATGGATAATTCTACAAATACGGGAATATTTGGCAAATCTAAAATTGAAAATTAGAAGTTTGTTATAAAAAATCCATAAAGTCACTAAAATACTTCAAGGGGTAATTAATTATAATAAGACATCTAGAAAGCTTAAATGTTTGTGTTGTCTTGTATTTTTGTAGTTATGAGACTGATTTAATGTTTATGGCATTTACGAACCTATAAAAGAGAAGACATGATTTGCAAATAATTTAAAACCATAATTAGTATTCTAAATTTTTACCAAAGCAGCAGTTTCATTATCACAGTACTACAATAATTTACTATATTTCAAAACTTAAAACTGTATCGAAAAGAAAAATGAAATTTATTCAAATGTCGTCATCGAAATACAAATCGTCTAGATCTTTATGTGAAAGCAATGAATCTATCTTTCATTCATATCACTTTTATTCCAGATTCCAGACCTAAATAATTTTGCATGAGAAAAATGAGCAATTCTTATACAACCCATCTTACAATCACTTGTTTACATTCTGCATCCATTAAAATTATACTTAGTTGTTGAAATAATCAAATTTTGACGATCATTTAAACTCAGAAACAGTATAATTGCGTTGGAACAAAATATAGATCCACAGAAAATACTAAAAAATAAACCAGTTTTAAGAAGAATGCAACATTAAAAATAAATTTAAAATAACTTTAAAAATCACGATTTCTACACTGGAATAAAAATAAAAAGATGGACACCATAGTTCATTTTGAAGTGGGTCACGTGATCTTTTCATATTATATGGGTGTAATTAGTATTTTAATTTTTATTTAAAAAACTACTGAACATATTTTGCTGATTTTTTTTTATATATTTTATGAGATAATTTGAATATTTCCGAAGCAATTTGTGAATTTTAACTTTGCTTAAAAAATGTTTAAAAAATTAGGTCCCATAGGGTTTAGTGTATTTCACTTTTTAACCCGGGTTCTATCCAAAACTAATTGAGTAATATTATTCATTTACCTTCCGATATGTCTCATACACCGTCTGAACAATATACTAAAATTTCATTTTGATAAATTCATTTTTACGGCAGTTATCGTGCGAATTGACAAACAGATAGACTGATAGATTGAACAAAGTCAAAAACGCTTCTCAACTATTTTGGAAAGTGTTAAAAATCAACTCTATTTTATACCATCAAGATGTCATGCTTATTTTCCAGTGGCTAGTTCTAAAAGTTTTCTTTTAGAACTAGCCACAGTGCTGGAAAACAGCCCTTTCTTACAGAAAATAGTCCTGACTGTTTAGCAATGTGAAGGACAAAAAACTTAGAACAAACTTTAAGTTCATTTTTTTATGGGTGGGGGGGGGGGATATATTTATTTCATTTTTTTATTGATTAACATTCTTCACATGTACATATTCATAGAGAGAAAAACTTAAAAGGAAACAAACTTTTGTTTTGCAGATAATTCATTCCACCAGCATGTCCATATTATACAGGGTTGATAAAATAAAACTGGCCCTGAAAAATCTTCTAATGGTCCCCTTGCTGTTTAGAGTACGTTTCCACGAAATTCCGAAAAAAACTTTTCAGGGCCAGTTTTATTTTGGCAATCCTGTAGACAGTGTTGTGTTTGACAGGGTTGACAACATAAAACTGGCCCGTAAAAGATTTTTCGGAATTTCGTGAAAACGGAATCTAAACAGCAAGGGGACCATTAGAAGACTTTTCAGGGCCAGTTTTATTTTATCAATCCTGTTGGTATGGGGTCAAAGAATGTGGACGACATGTTATTAAACTAACATTTTAAAACAACCGAATTAAAGTTTTGAATTATTGGAAGGCCAGATATACCTATAATACAAAAAATCCAGAAAATACACTCTAGGACAAAAAAAAATCGACGAACTCCGCAAAATAATCCGATAGTAATGAACTTTACACCTTTCGACCGAATATGTCAATAATCAAAAATCCGCAGCCAATAATTGAATAGTCGGAACTACAGCGCATTGAAACTGAGCACCATGGGGGTGTATATAAGGAGCGAACCTCGCTTTCAGGAACAACACGTACAGTGGATTTCGATTGCGTTTACATACCTTGATTGTAACAATGGCTCTCCGGTGAATTCGCGGCCACTACGACCATATGAAAGTGTTTGAAATAGGGCGTGCTGTCGGACTGCGTGAGGCTGGATGAGCACACCGACGAATCGCTCGGCATTTGGATAGGAGCGATGCAGCAATTAGACGATGTTAGCAGAAATGGGTTCAGAATAGCAGATTTCAGCGGCAAGCAGGCAGCGGACGGTCTAGAACAAAGGCAGATTGGGAAGATAGAGCGATTGTCAGAGCAGCTGTGACAGCACGGTATTCGCCGTTATACACCATTCAACCCGTCGAAAACCCAGACCACTCGATTCACCCGGTGGCATGAGCAGCAGTTTGAATGGTCGGGAACAGCCCCCTTACAACGTGTGGCAAACACGGAAATGACCACCCGTACCATTAATAGAAGACTATGGGAACGGAATCTATACTCACGGCGCCCATTACGCCGCCTAACACTGATCAGTGTGCACAGTCAACAGCGATTGCAATGGTGCCGGGCCAGATCATCGTGGAATTGTTCGGATTAGGAATGGATTGCCTTCAGTGATGAGTCCCGTTTCGAACTAAGTCCTGACGACCAGCGCAGACGTGCCTGGAAACAGCCCGGACATCGTCAGGATGCTGCTCTTAATGTTACACGCCGAACGGCCTGACAACAGGGAGTTATGGTCTGGGGTGCCATTTCGTTTGATAGCCAGACCCTTTTGATAGTCATTCGTGTAACCGTCACGTCACAACGGAACGTTGAAGACATTCTACGATCCGTTGTTTTTCCATTCATTTCGCGACACCACGGGCTAACTTTTAAGCAAGATAATGCCAGGCTACACACGGCACGCTTCTCCAGTAATTTTCTGCGTACTTACGACACACTTATTTGGCCAGCCAGATCTCCAGATCTCTTGCCTGTTGAGTACATTTGGGCTGGCGTCGCCTGCAACCATCCCAGAATGTAGACGAATTAGCTCGTCAATTGGAGGCCATTTGGAACGGCATCGCTCAGAACACCATCTGGCAAATTTATGCATCAATGCCACGTCGGGTAACAGCTTGTATCAAGGCCAGATGTGGACCAACGCCATATTGACTTGATCATTTGTATAGATCTTTCAGTGCAACAAATCATCCAATTGTTCTGAAATTTTAATAACTTCTTTTTCTGTACATCCACATTTCACGTACCAAACTTTGTCTGATTTGGATAACTCTTTCTTGGTCCGTCGATTTTTTTTTTTGTCCTAGAGTGTATTTAATTTTTTTTTAAACTTACCCAAAATAAAAACAAATATCACTATGGAACGCAAAACTTCCCATTTCAAAGAATCACCCATGTATACAGTAAAACATGAGATCTTGCAATAATTAAGATACATTTATCAGTTTATAGTGAAAGTACCCGATCTTTGATCAAATGTCTTATATGTTTATTAACAGTGACTGCAGATTTATCAATGCAACAGTGGTATCAACGTAGTGAAACTCACCGGAAATGTAATTTGATCTCCCACTCTTATCTCACCCCTTTTTTTCCCTTTAAGGGAAAGGTATACAAAAATATCCCATAGTATTTATATGTGACCAACGGAGGATATCGTAAAAATCAGGTATCTGGATATCGTAAAAATCAGGTCTCTGGATATCGTAAAAATCAGGTCATAATTCTGGAGATTAACCGGTAACAATTCTGCCGGATGAAAATTGACGCAACTTATTTTTTACATGTATTACTTATTTTTTACATGTAAGTAACTAAAGCACTAAAAGTGATTTCTGAAAAAAAAAATATTTATTTTCTTTTGAGAAACAAAGTATTGCGAAACGCAACGCCAGCCTTAACTGAAATAGAATTTTACTAGCCGAATACAAGTTGAAAATCAACGGTCTCACAACAAGCAAGCCCTCAATAATGTAAATTTTTGAATAATTCTTTTTTCATATTTATTTAGAAAATCGAATATTTTGGTGTGAAGAACCCCCTAAAGAAGAAAATATTGGAAAACTTAAATTGCGCACTTCTTTCTTTCAATCTATCTGCCCGTATACAAACTTAAATTCTATCCATTCCCGAAGCATGCTATTTTATCATTTCCCCTGTCGAACGATTTTCTATGAAGTTCATCTATAAATGAATACTTATTATGTTCCACTTTTATGAAAATTTTTGAAGCATTTAGTATATAATGGTTTGCTACTGATATTTCAAATTTGACTACTATAATATTTACATATTTTCTTCTTGTTTTCTGCATTTCTCTCTATTAGATGGGTGGTTCTATCCCTGTTGGCATTTAATGCAAAATTCTGAATTGATATGGACAGTCCCAAGATCTTTTGTATTGGCAAAAATGTTGTTTCTTTACTATGAGGGAATTTCTCTGGTGTTTTCAATAGAGAGGCAGCGATTTGTTGAAAATCCAACAGAGAAATATATGATTTGTGTGTAAATTTATATACTATCTAAGCATACACTTTAGCGACATAAATAAAATTCGTGAAAATAGGCCATCGACATTTTTCCCTTTATTTTTATTCTGTTCATCGCAATGAAATTATGAAAAGGAATACACCTCCCGTATGGTAATTACAGTATACTATACATTTTGATTGTTGGGATATAGGTATGGATTTATTTTTCTTCAGCTTTTGAATATCATTTTGCTAAAAAGTGGTTCAACAGCATCCTAATCTTGTTGAACTGAAGAAGGGAATCCAAATGATTTCCGAAAAGTGCGTATCCTGAAGCTGCATTTTACGTTGTGAACCACTTCACTAAACATTTCATCTGTCACGATATCCAGTTAGTGTTACATCTGTCATAAAACCGCCTTGTGTCGACATTCTGTGCCAACGCAATTACAATATATCTTATTCTAAATTAGCACTATACTTTCTTTATTCTTACAACGAAGTCTAATTTTAACGCTAAACTGTAACGTACAGAATGTAAAGAAATCGATTGTAAGATGAGCTGTATAAGAATTACTGATTATTTTCACGTAAAATTATTTAGCTCTGGAGTCTGGAATATAATTGATATGAATGAAATATTTATTGATTTTACATAGAGAGGCAGACGGTTTATAATATGAAGTGCTTCATCGTAGTTAAAAAAATTTCTAAGCACTAATTTGGCATGAGATACGCAAGCGAAGTATTGTCTATAATAATGAAATAATATAATTGTGGCGTAACTGCTAAAACATCTAAAACGCTTCGCAAATTATTCTTTCGATGAAAGAAGTTCATTTTGTGCAACTAGCATTGTCTCTTTCGATGAAGTTTTAATATTAATGTTGTCGATGGCAAATTTTAAAGAAGCTTTAAATGTAAATGAAATTGCACTTCCGTTGGAAAGAGTTTCATAATCAATGCTTTATGCATGATTGGTATTATTTGTTTAATTCAATTTTTGATTAAAAAGTAAAAAAAAAAATTGAAATGTTGAAAGATCCCCTAATTTGATTTCTTAGATTACTAAATAACGTTTAACATTTATTGAGTATTCGTGCAAAATTTTATTAGATCTGTTTAATTTGTTCGAGAGATATATTGATTCATGCGTTAAAACTCTGATATGGGCAGTACATGATTTTCTCCACTTAATTCGGGAAAATGTCGAAGATCCACTACACAATGTTTTTAACGTTGAATTGTACATCTGGCGCTCTTCCGGATGACAGGATGTAAAATTATACTGAAGTACCCAGTTTAATTATACTTCACGCAACTACCAATATTGATAGCATCCGCAATATGCAATATAGTCCATATAAAGTATTTCAATAATTAAGTCATCACTGTGGTGTCAGTTTCGTTAATTTCATATCATTTTTGCAATTTTGACGATATTTTTGTTAATATGTTTGGCGATATTTAGCTAAATGAGTCGCCAAATTCGGCAAATATATCATAATGCATTACAGACGGATGGAGAAAAGAGAATTTCTTATATATAAATAAATGACTATATGCGAAATGTTGGGTGTCAAAATAAAAACTCAAAGTATCTTTTTTCATGAACACAGTATATTTTATATGATATAATCACCCAAGGTATCTTTTCTTGTAACTGGAACGAACTAGATCCACTAGAAGGACGTTAAAAAATCTATCGCATATTATTTCATATGTAAGCATATTTTACAATAGTAAATATATATATTTTTTCATTTTATAAATTTTTTCATCGAGTCAATTAAAAAACTTGAAATACCTCGAAAACGGTTTATTCTAGCATGCTGGAATTTATATTATTCGTTTTCTAATGAAAAATTACATAAGAACTGATCCTTTATATACTATTATTAAAGATTATGATCTTTAATTATATTTTTCAAAATTTCATCCGTCAATTTGCGGATTTTTCAAACATCCAATTGCATTTAAAATCAATAGGCTTCTAGTACTCACCGACTATAATATATGTACCAAATTTCGTTCGAAACTCTCCATTTTCTCGTGAGATATATCATCCATAGACTCACTGGCATACACACTAAAACACATACACATTAACATACTTCCATACATACATACCCACGCACACTCACACAGACATCACCTCAAAAACACTCGATTAGAATTCATTGATACTTGAAACGTGCTTTTCCGTTGAATACTCGAACTCGAGTTTCTCGCCACCGTCACAATACTTTCCTCATACACAGTATATATTATATTACGTACATGGAGGAAAATAACAAATTCTAATATCTGAAGAACGTTAGTGATAATTTCTTAATAACGCTGGTCATCCATTTTAGGAAGTATTAAGTATTAACTCACTTAATACACATTGTAATTCAAACGTGATAGTAATTCAATTACGTGATGATTGCCACAAACACAGTTCCATAGATCCTGCACAGGATAATTTTTCGCTGTGTAAGTCATTGAATTATGTGAAAAATATCATGTGCCATAAATTTTGAAAATCAAAGTAGAAATTTTTCCATTTTAGATTGAAAACATGAATTATCTCGATAACGGCAAATATGAACGTTTTACAAATGATGGCATTCGATTTATATAAAAACCACATACAAAATGTGTATTTTTGTATATTATTTATGCCCTATTGTGTAATAACGTTTATCTATTTTCTAAAAATAGTTTACGGTCATAAATAACAGTTATAAATCACTTTCAGTGATATGAAGAGACTGGAGAACACTAATTTTGACTGATATTTTGTTATAAAATTGTAAAAATGCTGCTCAATGGAAAATAAGATAAATTGGGATGGACATCGCATGACTTTACCTACTTAATGTAATAACTCCTCTTTTTCACATCAAGCTAATGGTATAGATAGAATAAAGATCCATGGCTCAATGTTTTTAACGTTTAATTGTTTATTAATATTTGAGCTTTTTAGGAGGACAATGTATAAAACTGTTTTGAAGTAACAAATTAATGCGTATTTCATGCACAAACTTGGTAATTAGACATATTGATAGAAAACACTTGTCCCATACATTAAACGATTTTAATAATTGGAAAATATTGATTTCCGTGGCCATTTTCGTGAATCGAGTGTCATTTTTGCCAATTTGGCAACATTTTTAAAAGCCGTCAAGTCGGCGATATTTTGCCGAATTTATTGCCAATGTAAATCTATTTAAAGATACTTGCTACTAACTATTCTGTACATTTATCTGCTATATCTCGAGAATGGTTCGTGCTAGCATTTAAAAGTAAATAACATTCGTTTTTTATTGATAAATTAAAAATTATTATTTATTTAGTATTCTTGTAGCTCCTTATTATTTAATTTGGTTTTTTAGAAGGCATTCGAAAATTGACTGTGTGTGTGGGGGGGGGGGATGTCTTCCGAAAATGTGATCGCACTTAAAACCAGGAGGGTTCCAGTATTCATGGCTTACAATAATGGTAGCAAAGTTTTTTCGAATCGCTCCATTCGTGCGTGAGATATCGCTTGTATACTATACTCACGGGCACACAACTTCACATACCCAAAAGCACAAACACACATGCATACACATACATACTTCATCTCAAAAACGTTCGATTCAAGTTCAGGAGTTCTTGAATCTTGCTTTTCCGTTGAAAACTCGAATGTGAATTTTTGATCTCGTCACAATACTTTCACTACGTCTTATAATTGGTTTAAAGGAAAAGTAATAAGCATCCTTCACCATATATTATGGACAATTATATAATATGAATTTCAACATGAAGGAAACGTGAGAAAAAAACATGAAATAGTTGTAGAGTATTATATTTTATTTGAGCTCCAAAGAGCAATCTCCTAAGGCAGTGATTGAACCATGGTCAATTTGATTGCATCCAGGGATTTTACCAGCTGCATCACTCGAGCCATGTAAGACATTGCCTCCAATTGTCGTTCTTTTCAAAAACTTTATGTTAGCAAACATCCTTCTAGCTATTTGCCTGGATTTTTTCCTCTAGAACAGGAGGAGAACATGTGAGGATTTTGCAATTTCATTATTAAGAATCTTGTAATGTAATGAATTTACTTCTCTCACAGTGAAAAAATGATGTGTAAGATCTTCGGTATGATGTTTTTAACATTGAATTGTACAATTGGTTTTTTTTCGGATGACAATATACAAAACTATTTCGAGGAACCCAATTAACCTATATCTTGCGAAAATCTAAATTGACAATTATTAACATTTCGTATCCACAATAAGCTATGGAGTATATATTTTAATACACAATTCATTAGTTTAGCGTCATTTTCTTTAATTTAGTGTTATTTTTACAATTTTTAAGTTATTTTTGTTAATCTGGGGCAAAATATTTCCAGGTTGGCGAGTATTATTTGTGTACCAAAGTTTATTCAAAACGCTGCATTCGCTCGTGAGATATCGCCTTCACAGCCTCACGGACAACACATACACATATTACGTAAACACACATGCGCATACTTAATCTTACACTTAAACACGCACACACACACAGACATCACTTCAAAAAAGATTTATTCGAGTTCAGGGGTGCTTGGAACGTGCTCTTCCGTTGAATAAATGAATTCGAATTTTCAACTCCGTCACAATATTTTCCTTATACATTACACTATGTATATAGGGAAGGTAAAAATGACAAATTTTCTGACATATATACCCATAAGTTTAGAAAATTATTAGTAAATATATTCCAATCCATGAATATATAAATATCAATCTAGTTTTAACCCAATTGAAAATTCCTATATTAGTCACATTAAACTTTCTTTACATTCAAAGCCTAATTTATTCGTCATTCTTTATCAAGTAATTTCTTTTCCAGGAAAGTGTTCTCTTAAAACTACTTTTGAAATTAATTACACTTGAATGAGATCGTGTGCTAAAGGCAATCATCTTAAAATTTTAAGAATTTCTTTTGTTCGTCTAACAGATTCAAATTTAATTATGCTGCAGTGATTGATATTCAATTATAAGAATAAAAATAAAGTATTCACCTGCAATATCTCTCGCTCCCAGTCGTCGATTAAATCCGTTCAAGCTGTATTAAGTTTAGATCAAAAATATATACTTGTTTGGTATTGTGTTGTTTTTTCTTCAATCTAAGAAATTCTTTAAATACCTCCAACAAGTGTAGAACGCAAGTTTTCCGTGTGTACATTATAAGTTTACCTTATATAATAAAATATGTTTGTATATCTGTGTGTATAACTCTCTGTAGCGGAAAATGGAAGCTTAGAACAGAGTCTAAATTCGTTACAGAAGAACTTTAGGTCTCCGGACAAGCAGGGTGAGCTTTTTTTTAAAATTCGAATTACATTTTTTAGATACTTTAAGTTGAATCATTCATGTGATGGGAATTCTTGATCATTTGCATATTCGGTCGAAAGGTGTTTGCATGCAAAGTTTCATTACTATCCGATTACTTTGCGGCGTGCATCGATTTTTTTGTCTTAGAGTGTATATAAGCCTCGTACAGTCATGAAATTTAGTGCTCGAGGTCTTAGGGGACCAGAGAAGGACTTCATTTTTTTAATTTTAAATTAGTTTCTTTGTTATGTTTTAGGGTCGAAATTCCTTTGCGATCCCTAAAAACGCCATAAAACGCATGCAGAAAATTGCCGCTCAAATGTCATTCGAGGCCTAGTGGCAAGATCATATACAAGCGTCTCGCATATGAAAACAGGAATCTCAGAAGGCTTGCGTTTCGGTAGTAGGATTTAAAATTCAGAAATTTAAAATCTCGAATTTCACAGATAGAGATTTGAACTTCTAATATGCGATTATAACAGTATTATATGTATTGCCTGATAAAAATCACGTTTCTACTATAATTAGGAGTTTAAATGACTGTAGAAAGAGTACGTTCTGACTTAAGGTTTGATTTTTGTAAATTTTAAAGTGATCGCATTCAGCCATTGCAATCTTGCACTTCAACGGAGATTTCGTGCTCCCTATCTGTGGATCCAATCCTTTTTAAAAAAGGGGTGAGAGTGTTACCCATACTAGATGGGTTCTTAACATTCTAGAAGAAACTTCCGAAGATAGGCTTTGAATATTTTATCATAGATAAACATGCATCTACTGCGTACATTTATCACCCTTCATTCCGTAGTTGGTGGCATCTTTAAGTACTTTCCCGGGAACCCAGTATAGTTTTGGATGTTGTTTAGATGAGGTTATGCATAGTTTTACTTCGACTTTTCTACGATTATTTATATGTACCGTATACAGCTACGTATGAGTTTTAATACAGAGCGAATACTGTAGCAACCTTTATACTGAAGTAGAGAAAGCTCTAAATTTCGTCCACTGGACGATTTTTCCACTTTAGTTTATCCAGATTGGCGTCCATATAGCTACTGGAGAAAATGTGTTAAGGAATCTATTAATACAATAAAGAGATCTATTAATCAATTAATACAGAGCTATTAATACAATAAAACCAATGACATGGTCTATAATTTTCCAATTCTGTCTTAGAAGGCTGAATCTGCTATAGAGGGTGTTAAAAAAAGTGACATCGGATTTTTTTTTTAGCCATTGGTTGTAGTAGACATATAGAACCAATTGCATAACTGCTTTAAATAAGGTAGAAAATGATGCACTAAATTGAATCATGTGCAATATTTTTTCCAAAAAAAAGTGAAAATTGAATTTTTATAAAGTTAGCCCTTTTAATGAAAAAAACTAAATTACTAAATTACTGCCAATAGTTTATTTAGTCAAATTAAAATAATTTTGAATCAATAAGTGCAATTTAAGACGAAATAAATTGTCAAACCTCCTGACTTACGTAACTTTATCGCGGATTTTTGATACACTTGCAATCACTGCAATTCATAAATCCAGAAGCCGTTTATAAATTGAATTGATTTACATAAATCATTTAGTTTCATTTTAAAACGATTTTTTCCAGTCGTTTATCTTTGCAACTATAAATGACTGACATATGATTATGGTTCAAAGTTATATTTTATATCCAATAAATAAGGTAAAATAACTGATAATTGTGATTTTACTGGTCTGTCAGAGGTTTTTTTAAGAAAAATTTCAGAAAAAAAAAACATGGTCATTAATTTTTGTAATCGGATGGATATTGGTTGTATTCGGAGCTTGGAGATTGATTGTATTCGGAGCCTGGAGAGTGGTTGCATTCAGAGCTAGGAGATCGGATGCATTCGCAGTAAAGTATAATTATCATCATAGAAATCCACATTACTGAACATCACCGTAATTTAAACTCCATATATGTATCAGTGTTACTTTGACGCTTAATGACAACTGTGAATCGATGTAATGAAGCAATAGCACTACTGAAATAAATTTTTGCATAAAATAAATTTTAATTAGTTATGACAGTAAGTTTTAGTAACTATTTCCACCCGAAATGGATTTGTGGATGAACCCTGATTTCTCAATAAAAAATTTCATCAATGATAACTATGTCAAATTTGATCGTATCACAGCTAAATTTTTATCAGTTTTACTACAAATAGTTAACATTTCTGCAATTTGTCTTTTTTCGTTTGAGGGGCTGTATAAAAATATATATCATTTTTTTTATGTTTATACAAAACTATTGTACATTATTGAGATTGATATTTTATAACTCCCCATCTTATTTAAAACACTTTTGCAATTTGAACAATGGGTCTACAGCCACACCTTGCTAATTATTTATTTTTAATTAACAATTTCTTTACTGCCAATTTTATTTATGTTTGCACCATAGACAAAATTTTAACTTCACGGAATTTAGATTATAAAGATGTGTATGATTTTTGCGATTATTTTGTGTTTTAGAATACAGTTTTTATAGTCATAAAATATAAAAGCTTTTGTCTTGCCTGAATGTGAAAACTAAATAATAATATTTTTAACAAATAAATGAGAAGGATACGACATTTAATATTATGCAACCTGATCCTTATATTTTGTTTCTTGCATTTTATATATTTTATATCTTAGAGGTTTTATTTATATCTTACAACAATCTAAAAATATCTTTATCATTTCTTTATTTGTGAAATTTTATATAAATTGAAAGTCGCAATTTGAGACAAATATATAAGTATTTTATAGATTTCCTAATTTACCGCACTTGAAATGAGAATCGAGTAGCAAACAAAATATCCATCAAACTTTGAAGTAATTATTACAGCCATGTACTGAAACATCTACAAACAGCTGCGCTGTTTGAAGTACACATATAGCTCAAAGATTTTTCAACACAGTTCCCCCGTTTATGCTTGTAGAGTTTTACTCAATTTCAATAGTTGAAGTACCGAAAGAATTTGTTGATCTTGAGAAACGGATACTTTACAATTAAATTCACAGGAATACTTGAAATGTTATTGATCTGAAGGCACGTTTTACTGGGATAATAAGAATATTGAAAAACTAATATTCTGGCACGAGATTAATATTCTAGCAGGAGTTATAAACAAATATATGCTTACGAATTAAGAATGCACTTTGTACTATGTGTAAGTTGTAAAATATTGGAAAATAATTCATACTAATGATGATATTCATGATGCATTTAAGAGAGCGTAAGAACACCGATTCGACAAGGAGTGAAGTCAAAAATACACATACCGGTCAGCGAATTAGAAACCGGGGAACATGTATGCAAATGTATGTCACAAGACGGATGTGTGGAAATTAAGTTGGTCATGAGATCTCAGCTTTATTCCGATTACTTGTGATATAAATTTGTATAAATATACCTTCCGTTCGTGGTTTCAATAAGTAAAACAACTTCGAAAAAACATGGCAATTCCTCTCGTCGCGCGGAGAGTGGCTGCAACTGGCAGAAGAACTCCAACAATAGCGGGACACGATTGCTTGGTAGCGACCTTCAGATTTAAAGTTTAGAATTAATCAAAGGATGGGCTTATGAAATATATTGTTCTGGAGTAATCTGTAATATTTTAGGCAAAAGCTGAAAAAAATGAACGATGAATGTCAAGTCCCATTCTGTTTATCATAATATAAATATTGGAGTCGTTTAAAATTCACGAAATGTATATGGTATTTAAACATTCATTAAAATTTTCTAATATTGTATGGATCCCATTCACAGTTTGGTTTGAAAGATAATTTTTCAATCTTTCTGATGGTATCATGATAGAAACTTTGTGATAATATAGAAGTCGCTAAGGCATCGATTTATATGAATACCCGCCAGAATCGTTTTGAATCGGGTAAAACATAAAATAATTAAATAATTAGATAACTAAATTTTCTACTGACCTGCACATTTTGAGGACACTAAAACCCCCAGAAAACTATGACGTTTCTCAAGAAAGTGAGGTCTGCCTGTGTGTACACAGTGCAGTTATTCATTTTAACTGAACATCGAATTGATCAAATTTCACAAAAATTGTCACTTAAGGGTTTCCCTGATGCTCATTAGATTTTGTTACCATTCGAGAAAAACACCTTGATTTTTTTTTTGCAAAATGGCCCACAAAAATCTGAAATAAAATATTCATATGCTCAATTGCATCGATTGAATGCTTGTTTTATGCGCACTTTTTGTCGGCATAACGATGACCAATCACATTACTATAGAACTAACCGTTCCTGAGATATTTCAGTTTTCTTGCATCTTTACAACGGCGTCTTTGAAAACACGTTTAGTCGACAAATGAAAAGGAAAAATGAATTAAAACTCCAAATTCAGTATAATTTCTAATAACTGTCCATGTTATTTAGCGCAATTAGACTCAGTTTATTAAATGGGGAAAGAAAAGTAGAGTAAAGGAATTTGAAACTATACAGTTGTGTAATGCTCATATCAGATTTTTCTATGCTAATGTATCAGTTACGGTCGTGCTATATAAGATTACGTTAATTATTGATGATATTTTTATTTTTAGCCCATCTGGTTTATTTTGACAAAAGCTATTTTAAATTCATATTATTCCGAAAGTGTTTAATTTATTGTTACAACATGACAAAAAATGGTACGGAAATAACATAGCTAGCATTTCCTTCCGGCGTATTGAACAAAATTCATGTTTTTTTTTAATCGGATTACAAACGAGACCAGGGCATTTTATTCTTGAGATTTGCTTGCGCAGATAATTTTGTTTATCAAGAAAAAAATTTTTGACACTTTTTAATTTTTAGAAGAATTTAACTAAATATTTTAATGGATATTTTTCAAAAAGCAATATGAATTATTTTAAAATGTGAACATATTTTATATAACGAGCAATGACATGTGTACTTTTTGGTTTTATATATTGTAATGACAGTAAGAAATGGTTGCAGAAATTGTAAAGTATGTCAATTTTCACAGCACTTAAAATTCCTAAATTTGAGTTCTCTATTGAGATAACAGACTTAAAGTCACCATTTAGTTATAAAAGACGGTGTTTTAAATACAGTGCGATAGAGTTCTACTGTGCGGGTGATCATTAATTCAGAACTTATGCACTAATTTAACGTTGTAGAAAGACATTCAAATTAACTAAAAACACGCAGGAAGAAATAATGTGTTATGAAACTCGCAGCCATGTTATATTTCTGTACTTTCAATCCAATTAACATTTTAAGAATATACTTTGGATAGCACTTTAAAATGGATTCTTTAATGCACTCTAAACCATCATTAATGGAAATCACAATGAAAATGTTTGCTAACTACTCTAATTAAAGAAAGTAACAGCTTAAATTATGTTCTTATATTCTTTTAAATAAAGATCTGTGAATATAAAAAGGATTTAGGGTTCTAAAATGCCATGTATCATTATAACTACAAAGAATTCAGCTCTGATTAAATCACGTTTGTTACATTTTCTTTACTTTTAATAAGTGAAACAAAAATACTGGCTGTTTTATTAATATTTTTAAAGGAAACGTATCCAAATATTTAAATTTCATGTAATATTGTCGCATGTTTATGAATATTGAATTGTACTGAAAGCTTTTAGAGAAAAGAGCAAATTCCAGAGTACATTTCTGTCAAAAATATTTTTTAAGATGTGAGAAGTTTTATTTTAGGACATGTTCAAAGAGAGCTTGATTCTGCGATGACGTTAAAAGTGAGAAATTTTTACTTTGTTAACATCTTCAAATATTTAAAAGCCGTTGAAAAATAAACGGGGTTTTAATAAAGACACATTGCAAGCTTTTAATTTAGTGAAAACAAAAACAGACGTACTTTGAACTCTATTTTTTAAGAGAAA